>BSWB01000005.1:42709518-44089518 GCA_033239125.1 Fagopyrum homotropicum | reverse complement strand
TGTATCATTCCCTCAGTCGGCTTCTCCTTCTTTGTAAACGTGTATTTATATTATATAATAAATTTATCGAATCTATTTAATTGAAATATGGTTATTGAATATGGTCTTCAAACATTACGCAATTGAAATAGAAAATCCGAAATATTATCGGAATAATTATTCCAACTTTTTCGGAAATGTGTACTCATAGGTCGTATTTCTTAGCTGCTAAGAAACGAAATATTGACTTTTTTTAGCCGTTTTACCATTCCATGTTACTTCACCCTTAGGACATAATCAATCTCCCGATCATATCTCTCAACTACAACTTCACCCTTGGAAAATAATTAATCTCCCGATCATACCCTAAATAATACCAATGGGTAAAAACTACTTCCGGAGAAAAAAGTGAAATCGTCCCCCACAAGGCTAGTTCCAAGCTAGAAACACAACAATGGAATCCGTACTCGCTAATTCTACATTGTTCGCAAGCTATAACTCAATTACTTTAAATGATTAAGTTTAATTAATCCATTCACTAGAGTCCATTCTTGGATCCCGCCCCACTTGGACAATCTCCCATCCTCATAACATGATAGCTCGAAGCCGATACAAAATTTCTAAACCTCTAAGTCATACCGATGGTACAATACTCCGGCCTCACAATCATCATTGTTCTTCCTTTATTGTTATCCCTAAAGAGCCATGCTTGTTCACAAAGGCCTCCATATTTTCCGAATGGAGCAATGCCATAAATGATGAGTTCTAGGCTTTGCTCAACCCATACACTTGGTCTCACCTTCTCACTTTTCCAACATCTTGGAAGGGACCAAGCATCGTTCCAATGAAAAAATCAAAAGAAGAAAGACCCATCTCGTAGTCAAACGGTTTAATCAAACATAGGGATTAATTTCAACAAGACTTTTAGCATAATATTCAAACCTCAACCATTTGTTTACTCTTAACCTTAACAACCATGCGACAATGGGTGATTTGGCAATTAGACATCCAAAATGCTTTTTTCATGGGAATTGGAAGAAGAGGTTTTTATGAAACAACCTCCTATCTTTCTACATCCTTCCTCTTGCTAACACCTCTTTTGACAAACTTACATACGGTTTGGTTTCTTCCTTGTCTAGGAAATTCTCACTAAAAGATTTGGATTAAATCACTTATTTCATGGTATTGAGATTCACCTAACAACAAATGGTTTCTATATCCCCCAAGCAAAGTACATACATGATCTCCTGAATAAAATAAACATGGCTAACTACAAAGGTGTTCCACTCGGCTATCATTTATAGATGACCCCCTACTGAAGAACCTTTTGATGATCAAACACTGTATCGTATTGTCATTGGAAAGCTTCAATATCTACTTTTTACCAGACCATCTGTTTCCGTTAGTGTAAAAAATTTGGCTCAACCTATGCACTCTCCTTCGGTGCATCACTAGCAAGTTACTAATTGGATTTTTGGATATCTTAGCTCCACAACTTATCTTCATTTTCACATTGTTGTTGCATCCTCGTATCACATCTCCATATTCACATACGCAGATTGAGCAAGGGATTTTGTTGATAGACGATCCACGAGTGTTTATTGTGTCTATTTTGGCTGCAACCTTATTTCTTGGACATCTAAGAAACAACCTACATTTGTCGTTCATCAATGGAAGCTAAGTATCATGTATTAGCTATTGGCACATGTGAAACCCTCTAAATCCAAACACTACTATCTGAATTCCAATGTGTGCTAGACCAACCTCCTACACTACGGTGTGATAACATGGGCACCACTTACCTTACTATTAACCCAATCCTTCATCATCGAGTTAAACAACTTTTGCCTTAAACTCGAAAAAAAGAGTGCAAGCAAAATCACTCAAGGTAGCCTTTGTATATTCCAAATATCAAATTACAGACATTCTTACTAAGGCTCTATCAACCCAACATTTCTTCCACTATGATCATAACTATTCTTTTAAGAGTTCCGCTTGAGGGGGATATTGAGTCAATCATCCACACAACTTTAGCAACATGACAAAACTCAACACTTAGGGATCATTCTAAAATCATATAGGCTCTCATCAAATGATTGGAGGCTTTGATCAATTGATTGGATAAATACTTGTATAAATATCCAATGTCACACTCTCATCGGCTCGCGGCTGACCCAACTTCAACGGCGCGGAAGAAAGCCGCCAGGGGAGGACATAGAACAATTATACAACATGTTCATGTGGAAACCGTGACCACATCTTAAGGAGAGACTCAAGAATGTCAAATGGGCTCCACAAACTTTCATTATTAGACTTACTCATTAGATTTTCTGTTATCTTCTTAATTACAAATAACGAGTCCTGTTATTTCGATTTCGTTATATTCTTGATTACAAGTTAGATAAAGACAAAATAAAAAAGGGATTTATCATGGTTATCTTATATATTTTTTTTATAAACACAAATGTGACACATACATATGACACACGTCAAATGTCACTTTTTTTTTATGAAAAAAAACGTTGTCAATGCCTTAGATAGGTCGACGGTGTTTTATGGTGTATCTAATTACCCTTCCGTTTTAATGATGGATAACTTGTAAGATTAAGAACGTACGTATAATAAGGTGGGGTTTGAATGCTTGATATTAAAGCAGAAGCCTCTATTGCTACGTGTTAACGCCCTGTTTCTCGAAGCCCAAAAAATTTATTTTAAAGAGTCATTTTTCAATGTTAATATAAATTGAAAAGTAATTTCTAAATTTTTTTATATAAAAATATTTAAATATATATTTTACAAAATAAATTTTAAACTTTTACGGAATTTTTATCATTGATTTTACCAACAATTATATTTAACAAATCCTTTTAATTTTATTTTTATGGCGTAATTTATATAGTTTTAAGGTGGATTATTAACGTAAGTTATACTCACCACCAAGGAAAATATTAGTTAGTCCGTTTATTTTAAATTAAATTTTCAAAAAATTTGATTCAAAATTAAAACAAACTAGATTTTTAATCTAAACTAAATGATTTATAACAATTTGATATTATCTACTATTATATTTTTGTAAATCAGATTTCTAAATTTCTATAAACAAAACTTTTCATTCTTTTATATTTTTTAATATTTTTAATATGCTTGATTGCTTCAACGAATTAGTTGATCAGTTTGTTCTTAGCTTAAAAAAATTGATTTGAAAAAAGCTAGATTTTTAATCTCAACTAAATAATTTATATATTTAACAATTTGATATTATCTACTATTATTTTTTTCTAAATTCAGAACTTTAAATTTCTATCAACAAAATTTATTTTTTGAATATATTTTGTTTGATTAACTTTAAAAAAAAACATTGATTTGAAACAAAATTTTTGATCTCAACTGAATGTTTTATAAATTTAACCATTTGATATTATCTACTATATATATTTTTAAATCAGATTTAAAATTTTCAAACAAATCCTTTTTACATGTTTTACTTTTCTAAATTTAGGTGGTTTATTTTTTAATTAATTTTTAAAAAAAAAAACTAAACTTTAATTACACTAAAGTTGATACCCAATTTTTTTTCATTTATCCAACAAATATCTCCACCCTCAAAATAATGTTATATCTTCACTTTTTCAATCTAAAAATGTCCAAATTTTCTTAAAAATTAATAAATAATTACACGTTAATACATCAAACCTATTATCATTCAAAACCCGCACAATATGCGGTTATTACACTAATACTACTATTAAAGTCAAATCACTTCATGTTACGTGTCACTTCTTCACTACTCGGTGACACGTGTCATTTTTTATTATGTAATTTTGATTTTATATATATATATATACATATATATATATATATATATATATATATATATATATATATTAATAAATTTTATTTTATTTTATTTTAGATATATATATATATATTAATAAATTTCATTTTATTTTCAAAATTAAAATTTAATTAAATTACAGTAACATAAGACGGATATTGACCAGTTAAGATTTCACGTTAAAAGTGTAATGATAAAATAGGTAAATGTTCAGGTACGGTCCATATATTGCGTTACGGTCGTACGGCCGTCCGTACGGGCGACACGTGTCCCGAAAAAAAAAAATTTTTTTTTTTTTCTGAAACGTTTTTTTTTTTTTTCTAGAAACGCAGTGTTTTTCTTCGGCAATGGAGGCATCTTCAGATCCAGAAGCTTCTGGAGAATATTTACTAGAGTATAAATTGAAAGTTATCTAATTAACCCAAATTCTTATAGGAATTATTTTATAAAAGAAAAAAATGACAAATGTAAATATTTTGTTGCATCTGAAAAAAAGTCGGTAAATACCTTGTTACAAGTGGCTTGAGTGTGCTCTGTTTTAGTAAGTTTGCAATTCTTCTCAATATGGAATGAGTAAAGAAATATGATAAATTTAAACTCCACTTACCAATATAACTCTCGAGTAACTAATTATTAACAGTGAAGTCTTATCTGCTCATGCATATAATGAAGGACCTGCTGAAACTTGTGACCAAGAGAAGCTGAAAAAGGGGTTCATAAAAAGGCTGTAACGAAACCAAACAGAGATTGAACAATGGGTGACCTAACAACGAATGCTGATAACAGTTGGAAACTAAAAGGAACAACTGAGTCAAACATCTTAAACAACAAATAGGCAGCCATCATAGTTCAGTAAGCACTCGCTCGGAGTACACAAAATTGATTACTCTATACTTTAAGCTCTAAGTGTCAAAAAAGGAAAATCTTCATCACATAAATAATGGTCTCATATATGAACCTGCAAGCTCCAGCTCTAGTGAATACAAAGAGCTTAAGTTATCACTAAACCAAGCTATCAAGCCCAAAACATCTCTTTTTGAAGGTAACCCCTTAGTCTCACGATTCTCATGCGTTCCATCTTAGTGTACAGAACAAGCAAAGGAAGCCCTAGTGAACCAGTTTGCGCCTTCCTGCTCCATCTTCGTGCTCAATCTTAAAAAATCGCAAGTTCAAGACATAATATTGAATCATTTATCTCACTCAATGTGAAGTAAACTTGAACTGGCGAAAATAATATTTTAAGCTGGTTTGGGAAAAATAACACTACAGTAAGTTAAATAGGAGGTTACCTCAACAAGAACCCTAGATTTCTTCTTTGTTTTGGAATTGGGGTCATCAGGCCCTTCCTTTCTTTTTGTGGTAGACGGGTCATCTTCTTCATCCGTTTCTAAAGCATGAAGTGGACATAAGTCATAGGTCTTTCTATTTACAATTATTTTACTTTCAAATGAAAAAGAAAGTAACAAAGTAGAGCATTACAACAAAAACAGATAGTAATGAGATAGAATTAGGCGAAGACAAGGATGTTTAAAGTACCGCTTCCTATTTCAGCTTCGCCCATTGATAATCCGGCAAAGTCCTCTATGTCATCTTCATCTTCGAGGTCATAATCACCTTCAACATACTCTACCTCAGCTTCCTGTTTTACATAACCATAAATTTAAATTAAATAACAACAAAACTGTATATGATTATCCAACAACAAAATTGTATATGATTATATAATTCACTATCGAAAGATTTATTACCTCTTCGATTTCTTCTTCAGGTACCTCTTCCATATCAAGGACTTCATTATACACGTTAGAAGGATAATTATATATCTCGCTTGGATAAACACCTTTTTTGAGACGCTCTAGCAACTCTTTTTCAATATTCTGAAAAAATTGTAACAGAAGATTTGAGCTTAAAACTAGTATGCCAGGTCAATGAATGAATTGAGGAAGAAAATAAAATCCAATCAGAGCCAAGATAAAGAACTCTAGCTAACCTTATCCAGAACTGCGGCCTTTTCGGCTTTCTTCTCTCTCCTGGCCTCTCGTTTTACCTCTTTTCTAGGTAATGTCATAACTTTCTCCCTACAAGCAAGTGCAACATTTTCCAGACATTAAACCAAACAAATAGATCAAGGGAGAGATTCAACATGGTATGACTAAGATTTGGAATTTTACACCTACAGTCCAGTAGTGGACAACAACAATTTCCGAATTCATCTACTAACATTGCTGATCTTAACTTTGAACCCGAAAAAAAATGACTAATCTCAAACCAAACTAGCATAAAATTCCTAAAATCACATTTTTTGTAAAGCAAGTCATGCTTCTAGGATAAGTTCTCCTAAAAAAAATCTCATGAGATGTTAAAAAAAAATGATCTCAAAGCATTTTTTTTATAGTAAGGCATTAGTTGGTTTGTTAATTCTGTTTTATGGGTATTATACTAACCATCATATGATAGTGGACTTTTACTAAAAACTAAAAAAGAAGGTTATATGTAAAATTGTCATAGTCAAAGCGATAGTCATATCAATTGAGAAAGTCTTTCTCCGCTGCAGATGTTAATAGAGTAGAGCGCCATGGAGAAACTCAAATAAAACATGTGAACTACAGATGAGAATTCTCATCCATGAAAATCTTATAAACTATTAAGGGGGGTGAGTTTAAAAGGTTAAGAATCCAGCAACAAAATAGATATGAACACAAGGGGTGATTCATCATACTGACTCGTGCAACCACAAAGAAATCAGACAGGTTGAAATAATTTTCTAATTAGACTAAACTAGGATTAAATCTGTTAAATAGACGATGGCAACAAACCTTGTCTTAAGAGCAAGCTTCTTCATTCGCAACCGCATATAAGTCATTTTAGTCAACCTCTGCTTCACCTTGTGGATGAGAAGCTTAGGCCAATACATCTGTAGATTCAGGGAAACAAAAGCAACACGTCTACACACTGAGCAACAATACAAACGAAAAAACACCATCAAAATTCATCACAATTCTCTACTATGAACAAAGAATCAAACCAAATGCTTGTCGATGATTTCAATAGCCTTTGCATAATTCCTCGGCAACTTAACCCTTTCCCACAACTTGTTAGGCATATGAGCCCTCTCTATGGTCTTCATATAGAGATAGAATACCCCTAATATTCCAAAGAAACAAACACCACAATATGAAAAAAGCACGAAGAAAAAGCAGAGAAAGTTGATGCATTAAGAAACTAATTTACACACCATCATGGTCGCGAATGGTGCTGTAGCGACTGTTAGCGAGAGGGCATGAACTCCGATTGCAAATTCCCGTCACATTATATGGATTCCGGCAGAAATTGCCTGTTTCGATTCTACTCAAACCAATTGGTAAAGGAGAATAAAACCAAATTACAAAACGGTTGAGGCAATGTTAAATATGAAAACACAAGCAGAAAAAGAAAGAAATTTGCAAGAGGAGTTCCTAAAAACTTACTTGGACATGAAACTGCAGTGGTTGTGCCTGATAATCTCCCAGATAACTTCATCGTGCTGCATGATTGTAAGAGAGAAGGGGTTTGAGAGGGTGAACGGTGAATACGGGTCAGAGACGGAGGTTTTTGCGTCAGTGCGGTTTGGGAGACAGCGGCGGCGGTGTCTGGACGGGGAAGCAGCAGCACCGCGGGTTATGCACTTATTAGGTTATGTTTTTCTAACTTATTTGCACAAACATCAACTTTATTTTATAGTTTTTCCTTTTGCCCGTAACTTTTAGAATTTATACCAAAGTTACGTAGTTCATGATAAATTGCATTTGTATCCTTGTTTGTCACTTTAAGTCGTGTTTTATAGTTTTTGTGCGTTCTTGTCATTTGGTATCAGAGTCAATTAACTAAATAAACTTAAAAATTAACTAAAAATACAAAAATGATAAGTAAAACCGTAGGTTTCAGAAAATCGTCCAAATAAAGTAGCACCTACTGCAAAACATTTAAACGTTTGACAAAATAACCACAAAGCTATTTTAAATACTATAACTTATGATATTGCAGATTTAAAATTTGGATTAATTAAGCACAAACATCTCGGAGCAACAATAATCTTAAATCATCCAACTAAAAATCAATTTGGTTTTCCTTATAATATTCATTTCAAATAAAAATCCACAATAGAAATTTGTTGTACAAAGCTTAATTAAAAGGCCAAATGAAAGAAGAACCAAAAGAACAGTTATAAAATCAAAAGACACTTGATATTTCTGACAAGAAATGTTTTTTTTAAGTAATGATGAATATGGTTACTACATTAATGAAGAAGAAATGTATCAATGAATGGGATTAATTAGATTGAAAGACCTAGAGAACATATCCTTAGGTGAAGTTAAAAGATAATTAGATAAAAAGAGTGGAAACAAGGTTATAGACGTTAATGAAATGGAAGGAAAAATAATTCCATAACATGAAGTTAACAAGGCAACTACATCTTTTTTGACTCGTTGACATTGTTCATGAACAATGTCAACGAGTCAACAAAGAGTTAATCTGAAACCCAAATATTGTTTAGAAAAAACGGTTAGATCGATTTAGAGTTAGGGTTCTGACAAACTATAGACCTAACAAAAGAGAACGTTTTCTTAAAGCTCATCAGTGAAATTGGGTATAAACTTAATCTAGATGGAGTAAGAAACTTGGAGGGTGTGCTAGACTTTTGGAAGAAAAGTATGATGAGTGTCTTTTTTTATATAAGGGTAAGGAAAAAGGAAGGTTAGCTTCTAAAAAGTTAGTCGCCCTAAAACATCCATGCGGATAAGGTCTTCAACTTCTAGCGGAACGGTCTCGTCATCTGTATTTGAGTCATGGCCTATAGATGCGAGTTTGTCGACAATAGTGTTGATTTCCCTATAATAGTGTTGAACTATAGCTTGATTGAATCTCGAGATCAAGTTGAAGATTTCGGATACAATCATATCTACTTCCCAAAGTGGTTTACGAACCTATTTGAATGTATCAATGAGCATTAAGTTATCTCTTTTAATATCAATGGTCGTGAATCCTAAGCTTGCGGCCTTTTGGAAGCCCTCTCTCAAAGCATAAGCTTTTGCTTTCTTGATTTATTCAACTTCACATCTTCCATTGCCTACATCAAGAGGAATGACGTTATGGTTACGTATGATGTAGCTGAAAACATATTGGTATGTCGAGTTTCTAGATGCATCAAAGTTAATTTTGACAAAGCTTTGATAAGGTCTCTCCCAATTGATATTGTTTGTTTTTCTATTTTTTCTTAGATGGTTGGTTGATGATCTTGATGCATTTTTCATTAGCATCATCCCATTCTTTAATTTGTTTATTAACCACCTTAGGCACATCTAGAGGTTCTTTTTTATTGTTAAATAGATTTCTTTTTAGCCAGGTGTTCCACCACGTGGCCACTATGTGCCTTAGTTTTGTTTACTTAGTGTTATCATTTATTCTCATGATGATGTCAATTAGTTTATGTTGTGATAAATCACAATTTTGAAGGTGAATTCTTATTTTGTTATTTTTTTACATTATGGAGTGCATCTGGGCATTTGAAGAAAAGATGTTTAGCTGTCTCTATTGGGTGTTGACATAACTCGTGGTGCATTAGGACCAACACCTTTTGTTTATCTAGATTCTCTTTTGAATTATATTAATTTCCCATATCCATGTATTATCGGGAGTTACTCCAACTTTTTTTATGGTGAATTCTATGGCTGACTTGGTAGAGAACCATCCATTTTTACTTGATGCCCAATACAACCTATCTTGTATTTCATTTCGAGGAAGGTTGTGTCTTTCAATCTTCCTTATAGTGTCGTTTGGTAGTAGGTTATGTAAATGACTTATTTGTTAATGATTCCATTGTTTGTGTGAATGTTGCATACTAGTTCAATTGTATTAATCAAGGTTTTGTTGCTCACTATGTTTTCAAGTGGTTGCTCATAGACTTGGGTCATAAACCTAAATTGTGGGTCCAAATCGGCAGTTTAGGCTTAACCTAAATTGCCGGTTTAGCATAGGTTTTGTTGAAAAAAAAAAAAAAAATAGCGATCGTTTGATCTGCCCAATCGGTTTCTACTGCTCGAGTTGATCGCGTCTATAATTAAAAAAAGAGAGGCTTAAACCGATTACCCGGTTGCCTACATATCCTCTCGGGGTTAAGAGGAATCAAAGCCCATGTAGTTCTCTTACCTTTACTTACCTTTTTCGGACTTCCGAGTTATTTTCGTTACTCCGCTTACCTTTCGGCCTTAGACTCGGAAGTACTGGAGCCATCATCGGTGTTGGAATCCGATTTTGAGTCATAGACATTCTGTTGTTACCGCTTCCCCACCCTTACACTCTCTAGAATACAAACTTGCGCCTCCAACTTTTTGGGCTTCAATTGGGTTCTCTTGGAATTGATCATGTTCTTTCCTTGGCTAAATGTTTGCTCCACGACAACCGTTGATATGGGCACAATCATGATCGAGTTGTTGTACAATTTTCACTAATGTTGGACATTTCGGGGCTACTTTCTTCCACCATTCCAAAATATCGAAAGAATCTTCGCTATCAAAACTAAAGCATGCTGTAAGATAATCTTGAAATTCCGCACTTGAGGATGTATGTCTTGGTGTTTTTGTCCTTTTGGCTAAACTTATTGTGCTTTTGAAAGAAAAGAGGATGAAGAAGAAGAATAAGAGGGCGTAGGAGTAGGTGCGGCAGAAGAAGAGCTAGCACTTGTTTGAAAATGAAGAAAGCAAATTTTCAATTTCGATATGAACATCTTGAATAATGTTAGTAACTATGACATCTAAACTCAAACAGTCATAATAAACAACTAACAAATCGGAAACACCGTCAACTTTAAGTCTAGGATAAGAAACGGCGGTTATAAGATAAATCATGGGAATGTCGGTGTAATATTTTAGTCATTTATATTTCATGTCATTGATAACACTTATAAGATTTGAAAAAGTTGCAGCGTTTTGAAAAGTCTCGAAAACGTTTACGGTCTCTAAAAACCAAGAAGTTGGGTTGTAAACAACTCGTGGCATTAGTTGCATCACTAAAATTTTTTAAAACATTACAGATATCAATGCAAGTTTGCCAAACATTTTCACCATCAAGAATTGACCAAGGAATGTTTTGTGCAGAAAACCCTTGTAAAAGATCTTTGTAACGAAGGGCTTGACCAAGTAATTTGTTAGTAGAGTTCTAACGAGTTCAAATATCTTTTTTAAAATGCAACTGGATGAACTTTATTAGTTAAACATAATGTTCTCCATTTTTTTCTCAATTCGGAGTGGTGTCATATATGATCAATAACGTCGGTGATGGGGGTTACCATAATCGCTAAAATCTTAAATCAATCTTGAACACATACGTTTAAAATATGACATGCACATCTTTGATGAATAAAAGGAGTTTGCAAATATTGTCCCGCCTCCTCGACCAAATGCTTTACGACGGTGGTGTTAGTGAATGCATTATCAAAAGAATATGAAAAAACTTGACCTTGTAAATTAAATTCTTGTAAAACCATTTTTTTTATCATGTTTTCAATGTTTGGTGCATCATGTCTTTGGTTGAAATGGTGAATGCAATAAAATATTTATGCAAAATTATATCGTTATTAATAAAATGTAAAATAAATGTAAAAATGTTTTTGCGATTGTGTACTCCAAATATCACTACAAATAAATACTTGATGTGAAAAAGATGCCAAAATTGAAAGAAATTTTTGTTTATTTTGTAGGTAAGATTTGTAAATTAATTTGAAAACGGTTTTGAGAGAAATTTGTTTAAAAGAAGGTTGAAGATTTTAAGTGTTATATGTTTGAACGTCTTCATATTCACAGTAAGAAAATGGAAATGCATGAAAACATATAACATCTTCTAATCCTAAACTTTATTCATTATTATTATACATAGATATAGGAGATTGAGAGGAAAAATATGCAAACCCGTGGAACAATTGTGATTGTTCCCGTGATATCCCTAGCTTTTCGGGATGGATTTTTTTCATGTGTGTTTGCAAAGTCCTGTAGCCGCTCTTCGCCTTTCACTTGTACATCTTTGAACAATAGTTGTATGAAATTTGACAGTAATCGTTCACCGGCACCCCCTTCTTGTAATGCTTCGTAAAAATGTCGGATATAAGCATTTTCGGTTCAGGTTCTTGTTCTTTGTGACATTTCGGTATTTTCGGGATTGTTGGGCATTTGGGTTTCAATTTCTTGGGTGCTGGGGAAGAATTGAGAAGAAATGTTGACACTCAAGTTTGCCATTACTAGAGTCGAGAGATGAACTCGAGAAAGACGAGAAATAAAAACTTGTGAATGAGAATTATGAGGATATGATATTGAGAGTTGAGTATTGAGTAGTTGAGAGAGTAGATAATGTAGGAAGATGGGGTAGGATAAAATGGAAGAGGAGTTGTATATTTATAGATTTATAGGAAAAAAATTGTTTTTTTAAAAAACAAGCATATATTTTTTTTAAAAAATTAAAAAAATCTATGCAACGGCTAATAACCGTTGCAGGAGTGACCCCCATCCAAACGGCTCTTTAAAAACTTGAAAACCGCCGGTTTGGCGGTTTAGGTTTAACTGGACCCAACGCTAGTTGCTCAGTTATCCATGGATCTTTCTGCAACCTTATGGTTTTTTCATCGCCCACACTGAATCTTCAACCTTTCTCGAATTCTTCTTAGTTTCATAAGTTTTTTCCATTTTCATGACATATTTTTCCCCAAGTTATATTCTCAAATGACCCAAATGCATGATCCTTTGAGATATTTTTCTTCAATGAATTTGACCCAAATATTATATGGTTCTGCCATTAGTTTCCAAGAAATTTCATTTGATTTAACACCCGAAATCCGCGGGATTCGAGATGCTACGGGCGGAGACCTCACAATGGGTCCCGACCCTTAGTTGACAACAATTTTACCGGATCTTACAACAAGACACAAATAAAGGCAAAACCTAAATACATTTAATGCAATGTTATGATTCCCGAAAAACAAACAAACGAAAGACTCCAGCCGAGTTCTCAACTCCAAAGACCAAAACGCCATATACAATATACAAGAATCAAACCAAACCCCTCCTGAAATGTACAGAACCCTGGCTGCCCACTCTTTCGGATCACTCGGTCGCATTTCTAACCTATAGAGCAACTACGACATCGGCATAAAACCGTTAGCTAACATTCTAAGCATTAGAAACATGGCAATGACACATACACACATAAGTTAACACAAACACGCCACATGCACAAACACACAAGCCGGTTTATTATCTTTTCAATTACGTCATTCCATTACTAATTCAACCATCTCTAGTATCATCTCTAGCAACATCATCGACATCATTCACATTTACATTATCAACATTTTGAGGTTCTTGAGGAATAGAGGCCGAATCAATACTCGACAAATGTCGTTTTTTCGTCCGAATAACAAATTTATCCATTTTCTAAACAAATCAATTAATCAATTACAATTAAACACAATTCAAAACTCAAACCCTAACGGAAAAAATCAACCAATAAATCATCATTCAATTCAACAATCAATCATCCTCCAAACATCTAAATTAATCTAATCCATGTCTAACAAAAATTACAAATCAATTAAAAAAAATAATTTAAAACAAGCAAAAAAAACAGAATGTTAGGTCAATGAGAAAGGGGATTTACAAACTTACAGTAGTGAGGCACTGAGGCGGAGTGGCTCGCTGAGTCGCTGGAGTCGCGGAGTGGCTTGCTGGAGTGGCTCACTGAGGCGGAGTGGCTCACTGGAGTCGCTGGTGCGAGACCGGGGCCGGGAGGAAAGACGACGAAGTGGGTCGTTGGTGGCTCGCTGGGCAGTGGAAAGACGGCGAAGCCTGCGACTGCGAGAGTGCGAGACCGGGGGACGACGAAGCTTGCGAGAGCAGCGAGGGTGCGAGACTGAGAGTGACTGCAAACCCTTTTCTGATATTTTTTTTCATTCTCACAAAATGACGTCATTTTGTAAATATTTTTATTTTTATATTTTCCTTGGAGGGTGGGGCAACCGTCCCACCCTACCCTCCCCTAAGGCCGCCACTAGCCAAAATAACTAAAAAGGTATGAATGGGGATGTTGATTTTCGGATGTATTTGTGGAGGACAGAGAAGGAGAGACCTGAAGGTGCTCCTCCCCGCCACAACGACGCTGCTCGTGATAGACTTAATTTTAAGCCGTTGAGTTCTGATAAGTTAAGTCTCCACGATCGTATAACATTTGTATGTCATAAAAGTTTATGGGGGAATAAGAATAGTGGGAACAAAGAGATATTGCGTTAATAAATTTGTCATAACAAATAAAAATCTCAAAAAAATGGGTTAGATTAGGGTTAATTCTTGATTGTTCGTTCTAGGATGACGTGGAAGCTCATAAATCTTCCGGAAACTTCTTCATACTTCTCCGTCACCGTCGTCAAAACCAAACCAAAAACCCAATTAGTCTTTCTCCCTTTGCTCTATTCACTTTCTTACAACAAATCACATCCAAATCCATCATTTCATTCTTCCTCTCCATTCATTCGAATTTCCCTTCCGTCTTCTCAATCAAAAGAATAACAAGAGTACATTGCTGATTCGGATCTGATCTGCAGTTTCCTCGTCGAAGAGAAACATAGAGAATGGAGGGAGGAGCTGTGTCAGAGAATCAGCAACCTGCGGCGGCTTCCTACACCTACTGGGTTAGAGAGTCCACAATTGATGCAGCGCCATTGCCGGTGCCTAAGAAACTCTCTGCTGAGGATCTCTCCAATAACCGCTCTTCTGCTTCTCTCGGATCTGCCTGGAACGCGGTACTTCTTTACTTTTTGTACTTTTTCAATATTCTTATGCTTGTTACCTTCATTTTCGTATTTGACTGCTTTGCATTGATTCAGATTTTTTTTTTAACTAAAGAAAAGAAACCAAATTTGCAGACTGATTTGTAATTTTGAATGTCAAAATTATAGTCTTCGTGATTTATGGATATGGGGAATGTTGGTATCTCTCAGGCATGTTTGTAATCCATATCCTAGATATCAATGTATCAGATATCTCATATAGGTATGAGATTGATAGCCAATATTTTTGTGTGGACAGAAAGAATATAAGATAGATAGGTATATACCACTAGTTTTTGGAGTATTTCAAAAAAAAAGAGGAGAGAATGTGTAGTAGGAGTATATCAAGATATCAAATTGATATCCATATACTTGAATACCAAACAGTAGGTATGCCATTTTTTATATCGACGCCCAAATATCTAGATATCAATACCAAACAGGCACTTTGGGAAATTTCCACGTTGACGCTGTAAACCTTTCCTCCTTTTGAGGTTGCTTCGAAGTTCTAACCTTCTAGGTCTTTATCAAGATGAATTGTGCTATATTTTAACTAAGAAAATGTAACTTCAGATCAATTGGAAAATGATGGCAAAAGATCTAGCTTATAGAACTGAGTTTTGAAAGCTTGTTATTCTCTATGCTCAATACCAACTAATTTAGTGCTTATGTTTTCCTGTTTCTTTTCAGGCTGGAACTTGGGAGGAAAAGAATCTTAATAAATGGGCTACAGAAAGGATAAAGGTTTGTCCCCAGACGTATTTGAACTTCCCTTGATCATCATAATCTACTTCTAAAACAATTTCATTTTTCTTAGCTATGATTAGCATGAGGTCTATGACACCCCAACGCTGTTTTTGGCCATTGTATTGTGTTGGATACTTGTGAAATAGGACCACCTATAATCAGATGAAAATAAATTTTTCTGGACTTGTTAGGACTTTTAATATTCATTCTCTAGCACTGAAGATCTCTGTTTCATCTCCGGAATTTTATATGATCTACTCATTTGTTCTTTTTCAAATGTGCTCTTTTATATCTTTGTATTCAAGTACAGACATCCTTGATTAGTAATTACTCATTCTGATAGTTCAAATTACAATTAACTACATTTCATGGAGGTATCAAGACGGATAACAACCCCTGTCTTGCTTGAGTAGTGAGCAGTCAGTACTGAAGCTGCACATTTGTAGAAATACTAACATTTTGCAGCGCATCTTATGTTTCATAAAGATCTGGATTTCACCCATGTTGTGTACTGCTACCTTTATTTTATCGTTCAATCACAAGATCTTTGAACCATGTTTCATGTGGTTTTGGTTCCGCATGAGTAAGAATTTATGCTTATTTTACTGACGTGATTCGTGGAGATAAGACTGACTGACCTTTTTAGTGATAATTCATTGAACAGAAAAAAGAGTTTAGAAGGGACTGATCAAGAATTATGGTGGATCTTCCATAAGAAAAATATATGAACCTCGAGTGATTTGTGGATAAGAGGATAGATGAAAGTGAATTGTTGAATAGATGAAAGTAGACTCGTCCTTGACAGAGCCTCTTCCTCTTCCTAGGTGTATAAACCCTCTTGGTTTAACGTTAGCCTCCTTTTAGTTATACTTTTGCTTAACCCTTTATTTCATCCTGTAGGCTGATAATTAACGAAGGAAGTATAAAACTGATATGCTTACTAAAAGTAAAGATAATCCTAAAATATCTCAAAGCTACAAACTAGAAAATATAAATTATCCTAAATCCAATAGGTATGATATCTTTAGTATTGGAATATCTTCTTTCTTAATATCCGGCTAAATTCAGCCGTATCACCACATCTCCTCTTCACTTTGAGTTTGTCCTTAAACTCAAACTCTTGATCAGTTCCTTGGGAGCGTGCACTTGGTTTCCATGTCGAATCCTCCTGCATTTGCAATAAAATTAAGCTTTGATTTCCATCGTGGAGTGCCTCCTTTCCACAAGGCTGTTTTCCTGTTTATGATGGATGCATTAGAGGAACTAAAATCCCACAAAATTGGTCCAATAGCAAAATCCTGTGACCGTTAAATATAAAATCCAGTAGGCACACTTAATTTAGCAACAAGTGGTAACTCCTTGCAAATACCCATGCTCAGGACATCATCCCTTCTGTCCTCTCCTAATAACTACATCGTAGGCTGCACAGTAGGGACATTTTGGTTCAATTCATAGTAGATTAGAGGCATTTCAATATTTGCAGCTTTGTCTTGGTCAAAGCTCGCTTGCTTTTCCAGTTGTAGGATCACAACCTTTTGAAAGAATTTGCTTCCGCTCTAATGTCTGGGTCAAAACAATGGCGATTCTGAGATCTCCAGCTTGTTGAAGTTCCAGGTCAGCCTTGATTTACTCTTTCAATCCCTCCATAGATAAGCAATGTTCCAAAATACACCGTCCAGGACCGTCTAGACGCTGCACGGCGGCTGGCTGTTTCCTTTTTGGGAAAAATGGCTCTCGTTTTTGGGCAAAACGGCACTGTCTAGACTGTTTTAGTATAAATTGGGTTCGGGACGGGATAAAACGAGGTCAAGATGGAGCGGGACGGTGTGGTACGGGTGGGACGGGGCAAAACGCCTTGTTTTTCAAAAATCCGATTTTAGGTCAGATACAGCGTTTCACCGAAGCATCCTCTCTTCTCTCCGATTATCTCCCACAAGCGACGACCACACACTCTCCTCTTCTCTCCAACAGCCAACGGTGACTCCAGCTCCGTCCTCTTCGCTCAGAACTCTGGTGATGCTCTCCTCGACAGCACAACACTCTCCTTTCTTCTCTTCAGTAGTCAAGTTCAGCTCTCCTCGACAATTTGCTTCTTCTATGTTCCTTCTTCTCCACCCGCCTTTCCAACACTGTTAGTCTGTTGAATGCTTAAATGTTTCTGTTGATCTGTTCTCTTCCAGCTCTTCGTTGTTAGTATGTTGCTTGCTTCACCGGATTTGTTTTTTTAAAACTTTTTATTGAATGCCAATAACTCAATAAGTGAATGCCTTTGATTTTACTGGATTGTTTGATTTAAGTGGCTGAATGCTGATTTTACTGGGTTTTTTTAGTTTCAATTTGTTTGACTTCGATTTTACCTCTCTACCAACTCTTCACCATTATCTTTTTACTGGTTTGTTTTGAACGTTTTTATGTGTTTTTAAGCAAGTTTGAGTCTAACAACGTTGAAACTCGATGTTATATGTGTTTCATTTGCATGACATTATTGGTTTTTTAAGATGTTGAAGACTATTAAAAAAGAATATTTATTTGAATTATATGAATGTTTTAGACAAATTTAGGGGTAAAATACATGAAAATAATAATAAAAAAATGTCTTGTCCGTCTTCTGTCCTATCTCCGTCTTACGTTTTCTGGAACATTGTAAATAGGTGAAAGTGAATTCTTTTATAAACCCTCTTGGTTAGAGTCTTGCCAATAGTTGTTGCATGGTCACAACAGAACTTCTTGCCAATAGTTGCTGAAATTGGCTTTGATACTCTTCAGCATACCCTTTTTGCATGAGAATTTCTAATCCTCTCTATTGCAGCTAAGATATATGTAGGGACCCTAAGCTCCTTATTTGTTAGAGTCTTTTCCTTTTCCCATAAAGGAATATGACAGTTCATCTGCCCTTCTAATGCTATTTGACGAGTCGCCATCTCTTGCACAAAAGCCTCCAACTTGGCTGCTAAATTTTTTTGTGTCACCCATGAGATTGAGTGATTTGTGGATAAGAGGATAGATGAAAGTGAATTCTTGTATAAACCCTCTTGGTTAACCCTTTATTTCATCCTAAAGGCCATTTATATAGGCTATTAATTAACAAAGGAAATATAAAACTGATACCCCAGTAAAGATCATCCTAAAATATCTCAAAGCTATAAACTAGTAAATATAAGTTGTTCTAAATCTCATAGATATAATATCTTTAACATTGGAATATCTTCTTTCTTATATCCAACTAAATCCAACCGTATCAATCTTCCATAAGAAAAATATATGAACTAGGAGCATTTTCATGTGATAATGATCAGGCAGGTTGTCTTTCTCTGTTTCAAAAGATCAGTCATCTTCCAATCATCTAAAGCTCATTTAGCTCAGTTGGGAGTTCTTTGTCAGCTAATATGTGTTTTATTTACTGAAGGCATAAAACAGATATTCGAAACGATGACATTTATGACTGAATAAATCTGGCCATATATCAGTATTTATAACTGAACAAAACTTGCCATATATTGGTATCGTTGACTGTATTGTTTATCTTTGAAATTAACACAGCTGTTCCTTGAACTCATTCCTACAGTAACTGATAAAAGGTGACACACATAAATACAGGCAAAGCCTAGTGGAAACTGTTGAGTTTGATGAATTATCTTTCCAAAGGTCCTAGCAATTGATGTTAAATACCAGAAAAGACTGCCCCACTCATAGAGTTACTTAGACCTGTATAAATCCGGGACGGCCCGCCCGGGAAACATGGGCACAAACAACTAGTTTGACCCGTTCCGGCCCGGTCCGTAATTCAGTGGGACGGGTATGAGTAAACACTAGCCCGGCCCATATGTAGTTTTGACGAGTTATACTTGTTTGTAATACAAGATTACAAGGATAACTTGACTGCAGTGGTACTTTCATTGTAGGTATTTGGATTTATTCATTTTTGCGTGTCGGTTGTTGTTGAATTGGTTGGTAGTGCATCATGCAAGTATAATTGGATTGAAAAATTGTGTTAAATACATTATACTACTTGTTTTTAATGATACATCCCGGGGAAAAATGCACAACCAAGTACATAGGGGCCGGCCCGGAAGCCCGACCCTTTTTTACCACCTTCCAGGTTGGGTTTTAAGGTGTGGCTCGGCCCGAGCCCGTTTTTGTACAGGTCTAGAGTTACCCTTAGTTTCTAGGAGATTAATTGGTGCCAGCCGAGAGTGGCATATCGTCACTAAATTGTGAACTCCACTCATTAACAACATATGATATATTCTATTGATTTTGTGCATATTTCCTTTTGGTCCTCTTATGTATCTCTCCTGCTTAATCTTACCTATTTCTCTAGCTTATATGATCATTCCTCTGTATGACAGGATTTGCTTGCATCTATCAATTCGTTGGACTTCTCCAGTGGCAAAGCGGAAATCATAGAAGTGACAAGATGCGAAGGCGATGTAAGTTCCTGATCAATTAGTTCACAGGGCTTTGTACTATCTTTAGGATTTCTACTGTTGGGGATTTTCCGTCCTTATCAATGTATATTCAATTTCTTAAATCTGGGTGCCACTTGCCAAACGAATACATAATATTGTACTTGTATAATGATTCTCTCTTTGATTGTGTTAGTTTTTGTCTATTTACATATCTAAACCTACTTCATACGTCAGAACAACAATGATAAGTAGTATTAATATGTTTAATGTCACCCCTGCTCCTTAATACATGGTTATAACTTATGATACATGTTGATATATTCCCCTTTGTAGTTGTTCAAACGTCATTTCTTCATCCCTCGCTCATCACAGATGCAGTAGGAAGGACATTATGATACATGTTGATGTATTCCCCTTTGCAGTTTCAAATGTTATTTTTCCATCCCTTGCTCATCGCAGATGCAGTAGGAAGGACATTATGAATGTCTTTACGGTTAAGAGTATGACGCGAAAAATAATGTATAGACCATTCTATCAACAGAGTTCTGAGTCCTATTCCGAGTACAATCAGCCACTTTCCTAACCTAGCATTCAAGAAGGCCTAGGAACTGAAGCATGTGTAGGAGATAGGTTCTGAATCTCTGATTTATTTGTCTGTATCTTCCAAAAAAAAAATCATTGAGCAGCCAGGTCATAGTAGAGTATAGGTTTGGATTGTCTAACCAGGTAATAATTGCATCCTTATCCGTCTCTTCCATAACATGTTATGCAGGCCTCTGTGGTTATAGTGCGTAACAAAAAGCGGGTTGGGTATACTTATGAATTGAAAATTAAGGTCAAAGGTCAGTATTTATAACATTTGAAGTTCAATATTTCTTCCATTCACAGTTTATGGTTCATTCAAATCATTATATTGTTTGGTTTAATTTTTTTTTCTATCCAACTTAAATCAGGTGAATGGCTTGTTGGAGGTGAGAAAAGGATGGTCAAGGGACATCTAGACTTTGACGAGTTCTCTTACGGTGAAGTGGATAAATTGCAGGTATGCTATGAGTCTCTAACCTTTTGCTGACTTGAATGTCCTACTGTATAAAGATTATCATGCCGTTACATATTCCCTAATACTTTTTTTTTTGTGCTGATAATGTTCATTATCAATTTATTACCAATGAGTGATGTGTACTTTACTTTTCAGTGGGATGTCCGATTTGTTCATAGTTGAGGATTTCAATCTAGTACCAACTGATTTTCAGAAAGTAAAAAAATATAAAAAGTGTGCTTACTGCTTAGTGGATGGAAAGTGCCTTCTTTTCTTGGGGAGTTTTTTTGGGATGTAAAGGCTTTGTTTGGGAATCAAGCTGAAATAGGAGCTCCGTAAAAAGCTCTTAAAAGTGCTTGTTGCCGAAACCTTAGTGTTTGTTTTTAGGAGTTTATATCTATATATGGTTTCTTTTCAGCAGGAAGACAAAAAAAGCTCTTGAAAACACTAGCTAGCTCCCGGGGATAAAAAAGGCTACATGGAAATTGTAGCCCAAAACATTTAGGGTGTATTTGGAAAAATACCCAGAGGAAGTGGATTACCCAGGACAATAGCGTTAACATTGGAGGCCTTCTTCTTGGAACATTATCACCTATTAGTTTCCTCATTGCCTCGTTGGTCACTTAAACTTAAGCTCTTAAGAACACTAAAAAACTTCAGTTATAACTTCTTGTTTAGATTAAGAGCTGAGTGTAAAAGTATCCAAGTTGTCTACTTTTAACTGTAATTAAGATGTTTATACACGGAGGGTGAGTTTGTTACAATGTGAGACAATTCTTATTGCATTTGGTTGCTGTTGGTAGCTTTCTACACAAGTGCCTGTTTTTGTGATAGTGTTGGGGGACGATGTTCATCTCCTTCTCTTTTTGGAATTATGAACCTGTTGTTCATTGTTGTAGATGAGTGTCAAATTAAGTGAGGACAAGGATCTGAACGAGCAGGAGAAGCAGAGTATCTGTAAGGACTTGAAGCAGTTTCTGCAGCCTGTACGAGAGAAGCTCCTTCAATTCGAACAAGAATTAAGAGACAGGTAGAGAGGCTCAGACCTGCTTGTTGTATTTTAGTTTCATAATTGAAGTAGGAGCAGAGACCTTCTCCTGATATAATTTTACACTATCCGCCACACGCCTGAGGACTTGTGGACATGTTTTAAGTTGTGTTATGGAGTCGGAGCTTGACGCTTTCAGGATACAGTTCATGTTATTCAAATATTCCTTGCATGGACTTGATAGATACTAATTTATTTCCAGTGGTTAGGTTGTAGTGTCCAAAAATATTAAACGGTTCACCCAGTTTTTGGCAATGCCTAGAACAGATGGTTACACGTTGAGAGCAATAACACAAATAGAGAAGGAAACATGACATAACAGGGAGAATAAACACTTGGGGTCATTTGGTATGCATATCAACTATACCGGTATTTGGTATGGGTATGGGTGTCACCTATACCCATATTTGGTATTTTAGGGTATCCGTAAAAACTATCAAGTTAATACCATGATATTCCAAAATTTTCCATTTTGATGCCGTAATATTTTTGAAGGTATCATGTCTTTCTTTTCCACGTGCTTTCTTTCCACTCTCGACATTTTCTTCTTCCCATTTATTTTCTTCTTTCTCACACAAATACTGAGGAGAGATCCTGAGCATCAACCTTTTCTCCCACCTCCTACCGCTGCAAGAGCCACCACTGACTGCCTGCTGTTACTGCCGCCGATGCTACCCTACTCAGATCTGGGGTTTGTGAAGGAGAGAGCAAATTTGATATCTGGAAGATGCGCACGAGTAGAGCGATAGGGCTATCTAGGGTCCTGCTAAAAAGTGGGAGGAGGAATCGTAGGTAAATTGTAGGTGATGCTTATGTAAACAGTCTTGTTATCCTTCAAAGTAGTGGAGATAGCCCTATCGATCTCCGTTGATTTTGTTTTGTTCTTGCTTAATCTGATATCAATTTGATATGCATAAAGTATAAACGATACCTTTAATTAGGGTATCAATACCAAACACCCCTTAGGTTGAGATGATCAAGATAACCCACCTATCACGATTGTAACCAATTTTCTGTTATGAAACTAATGTAAAGCAACATGTATAAATAGTCTCTTTGATGCCTGTAATATCAAATCAACATTTTCCATTCTTTCTCTCTCTCAAATGATCAATATTCTCTTTCTTTTTGTCTAGTGCTTTCTAGTTGATCCAAGTTACACTTTGTGACATCTATGTTTTTTTTTTTTTTTTTTTTTTCTGAAAGGAAACTAACTATATTATTAAGATCGATCAAATTCAGCTGTTTTAATATCATCAAAAAGAACCTCCATGTAAGTGTGAGCCTCTGAAGACGATGAGAAGATGTGGAGACTCGACACTAGGTTAAGTGAATCAGATTCAAAGAGCAAGGCGGGCGGAAGCACATTCCGTGGGAAGAGAATTATTATTAAATTCCAACATTGTTTGGCAAGGAGAGCTTGGCTGAAGATCTTCATGTCCCGGAAGCCTAAACCACCATAATTCTTTGGTAAACACAACATAGACCAAGTGCGCCGGTGTATGTAATGCCCCACCAAGAGGGAATGTATTTTATCAATGAGATAGTCATGTAAGCGATAAACACTCATGACATAATTAAGATGGAATGCTTTAAGCACGATTTAATCAAAACTTAATTCCCTACCCTTACCCTCGAAAGTAAATTCTCTTTCCATTCTAGAATCTTCTTTCAAACACGTTCTTTGATGAAAGCGAAGATAGTCTTTTTTTTACCTAGAAGCGAGAAGAGGAATACCAAGGTAATTCTTTTGATGAGTGACAAGACACACATTCATCCCAATTGTCAACTGTTGTTGTCGTTGCTGACTGACATTCCTACTAAAAGAGACCCCACTCTTGTGCTAATTAATTTGTTGTCCGGACGGAAGCTCTTTCATAGTGACCGATTAAGTCGGTTATCGCACAACTTTCCTGTGAGGTTGTTCTTGCAAAGAACAAATGTGAAATAGTAGGTGCGGAATGGGCAATACCACGAAAGCACGTCGGCGGCCAAAATAAAAAAAGGATCGATGATAATGGGCCATCCTGGCTTAAACCTCGGGAAGGAAATGACGTGAACCTCCACTTGCCCGTTGATCATAAAAGAATAAGAGGCACCCGGAACTCAACTCATAATCTTGCCAACAAGTTGTCTCATTAAGCCCAGATATAGCAACATTGTCTCAACATAAGATCATTTCATCCGATCAAAAGCCCAAATGGTAAACAGTTCCGAGAAGAAACTCATTACTGCTACAATAAGTTCATGTTGAGATCGGGAAACAGTGCTATCATCATCGACTAACTCAGTGATAGAAGATGAAGACCTAGAAGAACTAGAAGATGAAAACCTCGCTTGCAACTTCCCTAACCGCTACGCCGGAACGTGGTGACCAAGCTCATTGCAATGTAGTCTTCATTGCCGTTTTGTTCAACCATTTGCTGGTCATTAGTCTGCTAGCAAGACAAAAGAATGGTGAGGAACGGTAGAAATGCCAGGCACTTCCACTGGAATTATCGTTCCTTCTCTAGTCTATGTTGATTTTTAGATTAATAATTGAAGCTTTAAAAATACCAACTATCTAAGTAGAATGTAGTTTAAGTGAAAGTTGTACCTTCTAAGATTCATATTTATTTTTTTGGAAAAATAACTCTAAATTATATCAATTATTATCATTTAACTCAAAATAATACCAACTTTAAATATTATTTGAAGCTGTACAAATTATCGACGTATTTACCAAAAATTATACTTGTTTTCCGGTAAAAATCCTAGTTCTGGCAATGACATGGACGTGGAAATTATTTTCTTAAAATTACTTTCGTGATGTCGATTTTATTTTATTTTATTTTTAAATTTAATAATTTAGGTTAATGTTCAGGTACGGCCCTTTTATTGCGGTACGGCCGTACGGCCGTACCGCAGGGCGACACGTGTCCCGAAAAAAAAAAAAAAAATTTTTTTTTTTTTTTTTTTTTTTTTTTTACGGAAACTAATGAAAATTTATTTGAACTACCATGTTATAATTTATGCACTATTATCCTATAAACTTTGAACTATTCCTATATAATCCATGAACTATTACTTTTTAATATAATCCATGAACTATTCTATTATAATTCATGAACTATCCCATAATAAGTTTTGAACTATTACTTTCACTCCTTTATAAATTTTTGCACTTTAAACTATTCTATTATAATTCATGAACTATTCTATTATAATTCATGAACTATTCTATTATAATTCATGAACTATCCCATAATAAATTTTGAACTATTACTTTCACTCCTTTATAAATTTTGCACTATGAACTATTCTATTATAATTCATGAACTATCCTTTTAGAAGTTATGAACTATTACGTAATAAGTTTTGAACTATTACTTTCAATCCTTTATAAATTTTACACTATGAACTATTCTATTATAATTCATGAACTATCCTTTTATAAGTTATGAACTATTCCATATTAAGTTTTGAACTATTACTTTTACTCGTTTTTTTTTTTTTTAAAAAAAAAAAAAAAAAAAAAAAAATTTTCGGGACACGTGTCGCCCTGCGGTACGGCCGCACGGCCGTACCGCAACAATGGGCCGTACCTGAATAATACCCTTATATAATATGCTAAAAACCCTAATTTGTGTAAGATATTTTCAATTTTTTAAAAAACTGATTTTTTGATTTTTTTTTTTGTTTTTTCATAATTTTTTTAAATTTTTTACAAAAATAATCGTATTTTTTTTTTAAAAAAAAGCTCTTATCTTAATCCCTAACTCGTTTATACCTTGTTCCCCACACGACTATTTGTTAAAAAAATATTTAAAAAATTTATATATATATTATATAGATAAAATATAACGTATGAATATAATTGGTTGAATGTAGTTTATGATGGAGTCAAAAATCATTTGCAATCATACCTATATAATATGAAAAATTGGAATTCGTAACACAATTTATCGGGAAATGAAAATACAATTGGAAGTTTATTGATCCTTAACTATAATTTTGATAACACGGTATTTGTTATAATTATCAAGATTATTTTATAATTTGAACAAAAAATTAGTTAAATAGTGGTAATTTTGATAAAGTCTCGCCTGAATATATTTAATATTTTATGAAATCTTTAAAATCTAACAAGTTTAAAATCTAAAAAATTAAGATAATATTTAACAAATTAAAAATCAACCGATTAACTTTACAAATAAATAAGAAAAATGCAATAAATTTCATGATTTGGACTTAAATAAATCTTAAATTGACCTTGTTTTTAAGATTATCCAACTACATGTGCCCACACATTTATTAAACAAAATTTATAATTTTTTTAATCCAACTATACAAAGTTACTAAACCCATTTAAAATTAAAATAGTTTCGTAAAAAATTTCTTACGTTCGACTCAATACTCAGTTAGTCAATGACCCAACTATCAATATATCAATGGCCCCACATATTAGAGATCAATGAACCACATATCATATATTAAATTGATAAAAAATTAGTTTACATAATTTTCATATCTACAAAGTTATTTGTAGATATGAAAATATTTGATATTGTGTATAAAAAAACTTTAAAAAAAGTATTACATATTTATTTTTAATGAAGTTTCAATGAAAAATGTAGTAACTTTATCAACAAATAGTGATGTGGATGTTTCAAAGGTTAACCCGTTAAATTGTGTGATGCTCTAGTATATGATAATAGATGATTACATCGTATTATGTTGAATATAACATTTGAAATTGTGAATATATGAGCATATACATCTAATAAATGTCAGCATGATGACCCACATTTTAGTAATTCAAGGAAAGTCACGTATCTTAGGTCAATGACCCAACATATGAGCACATATTAGTAGGTCAATAACCGAAATATCAGTTGCGCAATGACCCGACCCACATTTCAATAAGTCATATTGATAAAAACAAATATTACACACTGCTAACGTATTAATAGGTCAACGACTAGCATATCAGGAGGTCGATGACCCACACATCAAATATTAAACGCTAAGTTTTTCTTTTCAGTGGAATCAAATTTTTATTATGATATTTTAGTTAAAAAAAAATTGATAACTTAATTTCAATTTAGTAAAAAGGATATCGTGAGAAAAATTGTAAAAGCGCTATTAATTACAATTTAGTAAAAAAGGATATTGTGAGAAAAATTGTAAGAGCAATTTAGTAAGAAGAATATTGTGAGAAAAATTGTACAGATTAGTAAAAGAATATTTTTTTTTATCAATTATTTATAAAACATATGTTAAAAAATGATAAAAGAAGTTTCCAAAAAATTTAAAAAAAAAAATTTGAAAAAAATAAATAAATTAAAATAAAATTTAAATTAATTTGGGGTTTTTAACTTATTAAAATGATATTAATTAGATTTTTTCAAAATAAAATCAAACCACAGACTTGATCCTATTTGTCACATAATACTCATAGACATGTTTTTGCCGGAAAAACAAGTCATTTTTTGGTAAATATACTCATAGTTTGTACTACTGCTAATAATTTTTGAAGTTACATTATTTTGAGTTCAACATTAATCGGTGGTATTATTTTGGAATTTTTTTTTTGAAATAGGATTGATACTTGTGTAATATACTTACACTATTTATAAAAGTATCCGTACACATGAATTACTCTCTTTGTTTGCTCGCACAAACAATGTGTAGAGTTGAGCATTCGATCACCCACCAAGAAAAAAATTTGTAGGAAACCTCATGAAAGGCTCCCAGCTAGCTCTTTCGCTTGGACAGGATGGACAAATTTGTGTCTCTTCTTATCTCTGACCAGACTCTTAACGAATGTATGCATCTGGAGGAACATCTTCTGGTATCTGAGGACACAAATATATATGAATGAGAAAAACGATTATGTTAGTTTTGATCTTTAAGAAACAATTCCAGACTAAGCACAATTTCCCTCATTCCGTATACTAATAAGAATTATCAGTACATAAATGGTTATAGAAAAATTAACTCCAAAGATTTTGCTGTATATCAAATAAGAGACCAAATAGAGTCAGCAGAATGCGGAAATGACAAGAATGGTGAACCTACTGCTGCACCACAAAAAACTAGAAAGCAGTGAAGGGGAAATAACTTGAGTTACTCTTCAAAGGAATGACCAAGACAGTAATTGATGAATCAAAGCACATATTTAACATAATCCAGTTTCTAATATTAAGAACCTACGTTTGGGAGTTGTGTTTTGGTTTCACATGTTGCTGACAGCCCATACTTGAAAACTCATTCCATAAACACCAGAGGAGGAATTGCAGTGAACGAGGTTTGAGAACTCATGGTTTTTTGCTTTCTCAATCTTTGAGAATCAAAGATGATTTCCATATCAATTTGTCGGTTTTCCAGATGAAAACTCAAGAGAGAACTGCAGAAGATGCTTATATTTTATTTTACTATTAATGCAATATTTATGGTGCATAACAAAATCACGATATACGGCTAAATCTGCTCCATGAAATAAAACTAAACAAAAATCAATCTAATGCTGAAGTTCACATATCAGTTATCCAGTCTTTCTAACTGAATAATTCCTGACAAAACAATTTTCATGTTAATCACAGACAAACACATGATAGCCCAGCATGGGCAAGTGTTTCGCCTCAGCTTGAAAAGTAACTGTGCGTTCTTAGTCACTGTTGTTTCTTTCTAGTTCATTTGCAAACAAAATCTTATTTTTCTAAACATTCTCGAAAACATGGCATGATAAGCAGAGCAAACCAGTGAATAATTCTCAGTCTTTTTTAGCTCGAGGGAGTTGTATAAGAAAAACACCAATGGGCAATGTTTTCACACCAGATTCATTACCAGCAATGGTATCAGAGGGTAAGGTTGGTATCATCTTGAGCCTCCGGCTTCCTCACCCAAACACATCCTAATAATAATAAGACTAAGATGAAGAATGTTTCATTCAGATAGAAATGTCTGGGCCTTTTGTTTTTACCAGGAGGGGGACTTTGACAAAGAGATGACTTTTTTATACAGAAGTTGATACACATTTTCTTTTACTAGTAATTGGCATTATATTCCATCTTCATCATTGTCTTCAATTGCCTTCTGGGCATCGAATAGAAATATAACCTTCATGGTAAAGTATCAATTGGCATTAAATTTTCATGTTTTTATATTGTCTTCTTAATTTGATTCTGGGGACCTATTGAAAAATCAACTTTCTCGTTGAAGTTTATATTTACTCAGCCTCGGAAGATTGAGGATTATGACTGCCACCAATGGCACATAGAAACAGACACATTCACATAATGTCCTTCACGGCTTTGGGATATTGTTACATATACTTTGCCTGATAACTAGCCAGATTCATCATCATTCTGATTTCTGACGTACATTAGAATCAGTTACTATCCTCAGTCAGTTTCCTAGCTTCCTCAGCCACTAAAGATTGACAAGTATTAATAGCACATTGACAATAAGAATCCCTCGTATTCCTAGACCGGTCAATCACTAAAGCTTTCTAAGAAGAGTAAAAATCCAACACACAGAAAGGTAGAGCGAAGTTAGTCGCCGTAATTCTCAGATCATAAACCACCACAAAAGATTCCAAGCTCACCCGTAACAGAAATAAACAAACCACTCGAAACCTAACCCCAAGAGCACCGCTATGCATTAGAATGGATACTAACTCGGTGAAGAACGTAAATGAGAAAGTGGAAGGGAAACAAAGAACCAGGGCATACAGAAAAACAGTAAAGTTTCCAGCACCAAAACTTCTATACTGCTGCATAATGGAAACAGAAGAGCACGGATTTATTAACAGAATTTGAGGGAAGTGATTCTACCTCTCCGATTTTCCACTCTTCCTTCATCCAGATACTTGCGTTCCCAGCAGAAGATGCCATTGGCATGTTCACCCTGTAGAATGTGAAAATAAAGCAATAAGACTATATTTCAGCATGAAATCTTGCAGTTTAAAACTGAAACTTCTATAAAAGCGCAAGCATGTACATGTACCAGAACAATCCTAGGATAGGCTTAATCATGTTCAGGATTTCTGTAGAATAATACCAGCTTCAGAATATACTTATTCAAAAACAGAAAAAATAAGTTACGAATAGACTATCTGGATTTTAAGCACTAGCTTTCCACAGATGGATTTGATTAATCTCCTAGATAACCCACTAAAATTTTGTACTCGGTGTTCAATTCGACCAACGTTAGAAGCTTATTTATCATGTCTTGAACTGAAATTCTATTTGATCTCACAGCTTATGGATTAAGTAAATTACTCTTAATAAAAGGTCAATAAAGTCACAACATGGCATCAAATATGAAGAAAAATAAACACAAAAGTTTAAGATACAGGTGGGAAGTAGACTAAATATAGTAAGAGGGAAAAATCTCATGAATTCAGGCAGAGAGAATAAATAACTCAGATAATATTAACACAAAAATAGTATTAACTTCATACATCAAACTCAAGCTCAACTACAGCACGATGAACTTACAATGACTGACTATTTGTTGCAGCCTGCCCAGAACCATTAGAATGAGAATTAGATGCATTGAAAAGCAGAGGCTGCAGATTGGTTGCCGGACTAGAAATATTTTGTGATACAAATGAGGTAGGGGGATGTGAGTTGCTTTGGTTACTCATCCCACTGTTGATGAAGTTTGATGTGTTTGTTGAAAAGGCACCAAAAGGACCCCCACCTCCTAACATGGACATTTGACCACCAAGAGGAGCTATATACAGAAAATATCGGGGTTCAGAAAGAGGAAAAGCACAATTTCCAGTAAATACTGATGTTTACTTGTGCTGCAGAGCAGGAAATAAATGGAATCCTACTATTATGAGGGTTTAAGCAAGCACCTGGGCTTACTGACGCCGTGGTACTAGGCAGAATCATAGTAGAGGCCTGACTAGGATTATTGATCTGCCCAAAGCCAAAAGGATTACTTGGTGGGGTGGAAGAGCTGCATATAATCAATTTAGTTAGGAAAAACAAATGGAAGACTAGTGCATGAAAAACAAAATAGCTTTAATACTTATTAAGTTTTGTTTTTACATTCCTTGGGCATTAAGCTGTTTCCCCAGGAAGGTCTGTTTAAGATACGATATTAATCATATTATACGAACCATATCCAAGATGCAGGAAGAAAACTTACCTCATAGAAGAACCCATGCCGAATGAAGTGGTTGGTTGACCAAAACTAGGGAAGGGAGATGAACTGTGATTCTGCGGTGTCAGTGAAGATGGATTTTGACCAATTGATGGAAATGTATTCGGGGGGGATTGAGCTGAATTCCCTTGGTTGGTATACGGATTGCGTAAAAAACTTTCGAACTCCATGAGTTTGGAATGCTGTAAATTTCTCTCTCTTTCAACCTGCATCAATCAAGGGAACAGTGGTGGGCTTGCTGAGGTGCATGAGGAAAACATCATCACACAGAATGCATATCAACATCTACTCTAAAAAGCCAAACTATCTAAAAATGGAAAAACATCCAGATCCTAGGTAGGACCTGTTACATCAGGATTTTAATGGGATCTATATAAAATAGTGGAATCTTGTGTGAGATATGAAGTCCTACATATGATTCTATCAAATCCACAAGGAAAACATTATCGCCCCCTAATGCATATGAAAGTCTCTTCTAAAGTGCCAGACTAGGGTCTCAGGCAAGGTGGTTAAATCTCGATACATTTCTACGATGTCGATCCTAGGTAGGACCTGTACATACAGGATGTTAATGGGATCTATATAAAAAAATGGAATCTTGTGTATAATATGCGGTCCTATACGATTCTATGAATGATCCTACAAGCTATCTAATTTTATATACTTTAAACATAAAATGAAGAAGTGTTGCAAAAGTACCATTTTTGTATTGTAAGACTAACACATTTTATATATTTTACTTAACTTCGGTCAACTATCAACAATATATAATATTCCCTAAAGTGTATGATTTCCACATTTATTTAATAATTTTGAAATATATATATCTATTACTTGATCATTAATCATACTTCCAATTAAAATATAAGAACTTTACTGTATATCAAATTGATCTATAGAAGGTAATACGATATAAAATTACGTTCCACCCAAAAGGGCCTTAACATACAATCGTAAGACTCCGAACAAGCGTGATGTCAGCTCAAAATCTAAGAACAATATGTGGCTATGATGGATTTCATCATGAGTATATACTGTTTTTGTGCGTTTATGAACATACTGTAATTGTTCAGAAACGAGGATCTCCAGAATCCGTTTTCCGTTGACCAAAAAGAAGCAGAATCTTAAGTTCATCCCCCCATGAACAGAAAAGATGGAGATATTTGTAGCCACACATAAACAAACTGTGGAGATTACAGTATGCACTGGAATTGGTAAGCCCAATCTTACAATTGACTGAAAAGGCATTCCACGTTTTCCATCTTCATATGCTGCTGCTCGTAGTTCTTCATAGCTAGTATCACCAGAAATATCGCATGGCAAGCTGTAACATTATGTTTAGTTAAAGGCAAGAGAGAATACTCATTAGCTTTCACATGCAACCATACATAATGATACAATATTAGGGGGGAAAACAGTTTTGACTAATGAGAATGCACTCAAGTGATAGAGATGCCCTGAAGTATAATCTCCCATCAATATAGTGTTCATACAACTTAGTATTGTCTCCTTGACTGTATGACCAAAAGAGAGACATAAAGGGGGCGGCGCATGGAGATAGTAGCTTCTCCAATGGGATGGGGATCTGAAAATGGGCCAACCACCCTACATACAATATGCCAATAAACCAGATTAAGATCCTGAATCGAACTTGGAAAGTTGGAATCAGGAGATATATCTGTCTATCAGAAGCATGACAATGGTATGGCATAGATGAACCCATCAAGGCATCACAAGATGACTAGGACTGTTCTTTTTATTTTAACAAATTAATAAATTTGGACTGTTCATTGAGTACAGTGTTGAGATACCCTAGACAATTAGTGAAAGGAGAGCACTCATGGGGAAAAATATTAAGTATTATAAAGGTCATTGACAAATTTACTTCAGATTAAATGACTGTACAACTAAGTTAATTTTACAGAAAGCAATATATAATCCTCAAATTTTTGAAGAAGTGAGTAACCAGAAATTTATAAATATCTTCGAGGAATAAGTATTTGATATTTAATCCATTCACAGCCAAGAATCATAGGCAAGTTTTTAACGGCTAAATGACAATAATGAAAACCATAAGGAACATTCAGATGCAATTTTATTCATCTCTAGCATTACATACACATCAAAAGAAAAACAGAACAGAACTGTTTCATGATCAATGGTTTAATAGTCAAGGAAATAGAGCATGCCCAAGGCAGTCACCTAAAGCAAAGATGATGATGCATAATATGCAGGAAGGCACTTGTGTTTTTGGCAAGGAGAAGAACCTGGCCACTAGCACATTGGCTTTTGCCGGTTGAATTAGTCAAGAGCAGGTTCGTTCCAGATTACCATCAAGCTTTGCTCCACATTACCGCCATAACGTGGTAGTACCTTTTCTCACGGTTGTGCATATAGTAGAAAAGTCATCGTGCAAATTTAAGTAATAATTGGTAGTGAGTGATGAAATTTATTCCAATTGGTAGCCCAATCATCACCACCAATCAGCCTAGTAGGCTCTATGAATAATTCAGTCATCAAATTAAGTAATACTAACAGGAACTGAGGGGTTTATTGAACATACTGCTTGAAGTGACCATAGCATGTAAGCTTCCAAAGTGGTCGCTCTTGCTCAAAATCTGCAGCAATTAGCTTTTTGCATTCATTAGGGTCTGTGCACCTGCAATCATATAAAGCTCACAAACTTACTACATGTTCCTAATTAGAAAAGACTTCGGGAAAAATCACAATACCTTTGATAGCTATATACACACTGATAGGAGAAAATAGTATATGAAATACTCACTTGTGATTTGAGGCCTGTGACTGGTTTTGATTTTGTTGAGATGCATTGGAGTTTCCACTAGTTGCAGAAGATGTACGGGTCCACTTATTTTCAAACGGCTATAAAACATACACCACGGTTATGATTATGTTAGTGACCAGAACCAAACACTAAATGCATCACTGGTATGTAGTAAGCAGAACTTAAAGAGTATATATTTCAAACAAGTAAAGAGTAAAATGTGGCAGTGCAACAAGAAAAATAAAAATATGTGGAAATTTAGGTCAGGACAAATAGAAGAAAATGCAAATTAAGAGTACACGAACCTTGAAGGTATTAGGTTGTTTGGATGCTCCAAAGTTAGCACCGCCATTTTGCTGAGGTGCATTTTGAACACCAAAACCAAACGGATTAGTGTTAGGTTGTTGCGGAGCAGTTGAATGGAAATTGGAGCTATTTTGAACACCAAATCCAAAGGGATTAGATTTTGGTTGCTGCTGAGAGCTATGCAAAAATTTGCATCTGTCACCATACCGACAGCTGAAAGGCAAATTGGAAGTAAGCTACAATGAAACTCGGCTTTTTTTACATCAAATTAATGAACGTGAAATGAAAATAACAACTTTCATATATTGGTCATAATTAACAGCAAGAAGTCAAGCAACTATGCATGAAGAAGATGCGGGAAATGCAAAATTCCTAATTGAAAAGTGATTCACAAGAGATCTACCTATGTGAAGAGTGATGACCTGGCCTGAGATTGCAATAAGTAAAATTCATACTTGATAACCAACCTTATTGTTTTATAAAGAGGGTTAAATAGCAGAAACACTAAAAGCTAAGAGCACCCTCCTACGTTGTAATTTGTGCACGCATGTCAATGTGAGCAGTATGCAGCAAAAATAATCTATTGCTCGCTAAAAAACTAGAACTAAGAAAAAGTTTCTAGAGGAACTAAATCAATCCTCAGGTCTTGAAACAATGATCAGGAAACTAACAACACTGCATAAAAATCAACTACCTATATCTCTGCACTGAATCAGTGATTAAAAAATTTTCAAACTAAATTAGAGGGGAAGGAATGAGAGGACAAAAATGCAAAAGATAACTATGCACTCCGGGAAAACAAATGATAAATATGCACTCCGGGAAAACATAGCACATGAGCCAGTTTACAGATGAAGAAGGTCCCTTTGTCCCAACAAGTCATTGTTTATATGATTTCAACTTATTGGCAAACCAATGCCTTCATCCAGTGAGGAACTTCTGCCTTCCATAAAAATGAGAAGAAATTTTATTATAGTTTATACTTGCAAAATGCCATAAAATTTAGACAAAACTTCCAGAATCCTTTATTTTGAGTATTCTAATTATAAAGGGCAATTTTGGTAACTAGGCCTTTTTGAAAAACTATAGTAGTAACTAGGTTTTTTAATGTTTCAATTAAGTAAATATACCCCAACCTTTTGTATTTATTCTCAAACTCTACACACTTTTCTCTCAAGGGGTACATTTAGTAAACACAAAACTAGAAAAAGCCTAGTAAACCAAATTGTTTCAATTTTTATAAAAGACAAGCTTGAATGATCCCAACCCACCCCTTCAACCATTTACGGTGACTCAAAAAGAGCCAGATAACTATTGCTTCCCACGACCCACACCTCAACATGCGGCATCACAAATTTCAACCTGGAACTGAGGAGAAGACAAACTAGCCATTTCACAAAAACAGACCAGACACATTAACCCAGCAATACTACTTTAGTCATTCCTATCTTCAGGTTCAGAGATCTTTAACAAAAACTATGCAGATGCCAATTCAACTTCAGCATATATAAACCAGCTAACAGATACAGAATGATGCAATCCACAAAATGCAAGTGAGGTACTATTAAATTCTTCATCTGTTTGAAGTTGTAATGCCAAATATACATGTGAAACTAGTCAATAAGCCTAGGGTTGTTATTTTCTTGTCACGAGGCTTCTGTATATATAGCTTAGCACTACCTGCTAATTAACTAATCAAATTGGTATCTTTCTTCATTTGTCCAGGTGTTCTTCTTATATGCAACTAGGGGACAACAGAGAATCGCTCATAGAGTTCATCGGACTGCTTTTCAATATCAATTCCTATCTCGAAATTTACTGAAATATTGTCTTCCCTCAAAAAATCTCTTATTATGACAAATTAACAAAGAAACGAGGAAATAGTAACCTACCAAAAAAAATCAAGTTGCGAACCCTTACTCTAGAAATCGATTTGTTTTTTTTTTTTTCTGTAAGTTTGCAAATTAGAAAAGAGGAAGGGATAAAGAGTAACCTAACCTTCCGCGCTGAAAGTTTCTACAGAGCTCTTTCTTCGGAGGCATGGTGGTGTTAACAGGAAGCTCGTTGCTTCGACAAGTCAGACACGATAGCTGGATACTCGTCGCCAATGGAGATGGCGGCTACACGGTAGGTGTTAGCGCCGCCACCTACGACGAAGAGTTACAGGAAATATGTAGGAGGCGGCGAGAGATTTATTTATGCAACGGAACAAAATTTTGGAGACGACAGCAACACTGAAATTGGATTGTTTCCATTAACGAACCTCTTTTTCTTTTTTCTTTCATCTCATTTTTTTTATGTGCGTTTGAGATCTGGAATTTTTTTTAAGATTAATGTAGGGGAAGATATACGACCCAATAATCATACGACAAAATTTGTAAACTAGAAAACGGAGGGGTCGGAATTAGGAAAACAAAAGAAATGAATAAGGCACTCTAAATGAAACTCCTCTTGGTTGAACCCGATAACTTATGGGTCAAGATAATAGAGGAAAAATATTTAAAAAGGAAACCGCATTTGGCAGTATAAAACTGGGAGGAACACCTCTCGGCAATGGAGGAGATTAATGAACCTATGATCAGACTTCGAACAAGGAATCAGATGGAATGTAGGGGATTTAAAAACTATAAAATTATGAAAAAAAGACTGTTGGATAGATGACTGCCCATTAGAGCAATATGTCACAAATAAGGATCGGATAACTAACATCGAGGAAACAGTAACCACCATCATTTCAAACAAAAAATGGGACCAAGGAAAATTGAAAATCTAGCTAACCTACTAAACTCGATGACTATTGTTAATAAAAATTAAAAATCATGCACTACCAACGTGTGACATTCCGGATAGACTTTATTGGGCACCAAGTAAGGATGGATGGTTCTCTACGAAAGACGCTATTTCGATGCTTCATAGAACTAATACACTTGGACAACATGATTATACGTGGATCTGGAACCTAGACATCATGCCAAAAATTAAGAATTATGGAAATTAGCAGTAGATGGACTACCAACTAAGGAAAACCTTGAAAAACAAAAAGTACAGGTACCTATGTACTGTGCCCTCTGCCAACACCCATACGAAAGTGCAAAACACCTATTCCTCAACCGCCCACACACAATTAACATTATATCAGATGATGTAACTTGTACTTATCTACAAATTATAGATATATCTAACAAAAAGCTCACAAAAATAATGTTCCTGTTAATGGAGGAGTCCTCACTTATCAACTTAATAGTCACCTGGTGGAACATATGACACATGAGAAATAAAATCATCTTCAACAATGCAAAAGTGATTGATATCACTCAAAAAGTTGCCACACATATCCAAGAATAGAAAAACATGAAAGACAAGGATAGAAAAGCCAAGATAATAAAAATGAGGAAGGAAAGGAAAATCAAATGGTCAACACTATCACGAAGATATGTCAAATTAAACTTTGATGGATCTAAACGAAATGATGGGCAAAGTGCTTTTGGCTATATACTTAGAGATCATAATGCATTAGTACTAGCTTTCGGCTTTGGAAAATGTGGTTCAGTCTCTGTCCTTCAAACGGAAGCAGTTGCATTAAAAATGGGACTATTGAAAGCGAAAGAACTAGCAATACAGAACATTGTTGTTGAAGGGGATAACCTAACAATTATCTACTCGATTTAAACTATTTGGAAGCCCTCATGGGAAATGGACATCTTTATTTCTGACATTTCCCTTATCTTGTCAAGTTTCAATCAGATTCTCATTAATCATATTTTCAGGGAAATCAATGGTGTTGCCGATAAACTTGCAGCAATTGATCATGATAACCCTACCGCCAGTCCAATGGTCCCGAGAGAAGTAGATGTCATCGTCCGAAAGGACGCTATTGGATGGTTTACCAACAGAGGGTGATCATTCCTACTTTCTTACCCGTCTAGTAAAAAAAAAAAAGAAATCTTTTCTTTTCATTCATATAATTATTTTACTAATTCAAGAATTCTTTTGATTTTATTTGCGAGCGTATTTTTTACATAGAGACAATATATATACGCATTGTGCACGGGCGCGGCATGGGCGCATGCGTTTGCACCTTTGCCTCAAACCCTATTAAGGACTCGCGGGCACACTTCTTCCTTCTATTTCCCGTGCAGCGAGCCTTGTCCTCCTTCTCAAAGCCTCAACTTCCTGAAACAAAAAAAAACAAAAAAAACACAAAAAATTCGAAAAAAAACATTGAAAACGTTTAGAGATCAATACGAAAATGGTATGAGAATCGAATGTTGTAGATTCTCAACAATCTCAAAGTAGGAAAAACGTTCTATCCCAGTTGGAGGTTAGTTTTAACGTTTTGTTTATCATTTTTTGTAATTTTGACGTTTATTATGATTTTAGGTAATTTAGGAAGGATTAGTTAGTTTAGGAAGAATTGTAGGATATTATCGAGATTTTGCGTTTTTAACGGGATTTTATGAGGTTTTTTTAGCTTTTAAATGGGCTCTATTGGTGGCTTACAGTGAAGAAGACACCCAATTTTTATAAAAATATAAATATTTGATTAGTTAAACATATTAAAATATTTAGAAAAACGCAAAATTTAATCTATATACCTATACTAAAACAGTAGCGGCTTCACATTTTTTCTGGTAATATATTTTTTACTAAATGATAACTAAGCCATAAATTTTTTTTACTAAAATATAAAAATAAATAATTGATTATGAGAAAAAGAAATATTTACGTGATTTTTTACTTTTTATTAAAACTTAATAAAAAAATTCTCATAATTATTTAAAAATTATTTGTAATCCATGATTTTTATAACTCAATCATATTTGATGGATTTCTGTATTCCATGTCGGTTATAAGTAAGTTGACAATTTAACAACTTGTAAAAATATAGAAATAGAAGATTTGAAAATTGAACAAACCACGTCGATTTTAAGTAAGGCTGGGAATTTGAAAACTTTTATAAATAGATAGAGAAGATTTAAAGAGTAAAAAAATCATAATATTTATAAGATTCACATTTTGAGAACTTGTATGAATAAAATGTTTGCAAATTAAGCAAATCATACATTTATTGGCATTTTGGCTAAACTCAAGTATAATACTTTTTCATATTGGATTATTGTTTGTTATGTGGGTCGTTGACCTACTGGTATATTGGTATAATTTATCCCACATCGATTATAATGTGATACTTGTATAAATACAAGGCTTGCAAATTAAACAAATTATACATTTCTTGGCAATTTGGCTAAGATCAAGTATGATATATATATTCATTTCGGATTAATATGTGTTATGTGTTATGTGTTATGAGGGTCATTAACCTACTATTATCTGGATATAACTACCCCACATTGTTTATCAAGTAAGATTGTTATTTTGAAAACTTGTATGAATAAAAGGTTTGTAAACTAAACAATCGTACATGTCTTGGTCTTTTGGCTAAAATCAAGTATAATATTTATTCATTTAAACTATCACACGTCGATTATAATTAAGAATCATATTTTGAGAAGTTGTATGAATAAAGAGTTTTGTACATTAAACAAATAATACATTTCTTGGTCTTTTAGTTATGATCAAGTATAATATGTATTCTTTCCGATCGCGGCATTTTGTGTTTCTAGGTAGTTTCTAAGGGTTCAACCTTGATTTATTCACTTCCCTTTTCATTTGTTTTTTTTCCTATTCTTTGAGTCTTTTAGACGTCGAAAGATCGGGTCAACTACACAGGTGAATACCCCGTATCACCTATAATCCTTTTACTTTGATCGATTTTCATATTTTGGCTTTAACTTCATTCCTCTAGTCTTCAACTTGTCATTTTGACACAGAGACACATCTTTACTTGGACTATCTGGGGTAAATTGCTTAGATTTTTCCGTAGTAGTTAAATCTACTTGTTTTAGTAAATTTATTAAAACGTCTCCCATAATGGTGTAAACATCTACAGATTCTCCAAATCTCATGCCAAAAGAGTTGATTAATGACATACTTCCCTGTAACGCCTTGTCATTGCTATTTTAGGTTCAACATCAATTTGACTTTCATTTTTAATTACATTGCTCCTTTTTTGACATCTTTTGTCCATCTTTTTAAAATTTAGTTTTCTGGGACTTTCAAAGTTTCAGTAAGGGAAAGTATCTTTAATTTGTGACAACATAATATCCCAGCAAACTCAACTTTTCTACAACTGCAAGACATGATATCTTTTGTAGGAATCATAGTTGACAACGTAATTATAGTTCTTTATGGTTGGTTTGACCATATATCTGACATAGTTTACCACTTCATCACAGGAAGCCAAAGTCTCAATCTGACAATTATAAGCTATGCTTAACTCGGCTTGAAATAATTAAAACACCTCTGTATAAACACTTGTAACATGCTTCAAAATTTCAATTTCAAAAACTATTGCTACTTTTCTTGTTGGTTTTGAAATCTTCTACCATCTCATCATATCGGCGATCATCAAGCAATCGCTAAAAGTGTTCGAAAAAGTGTCACAATTCATGTTTGTAACTTACATAGTTCTTGATAACCTTATTCGTGCTCTCACTCCATTGTGTATTGATCATGTCTGCACAAAATGTATCCCTTCCATAGACCAATGCCCATTTTTCTTTGACATTGAACAACCTCCTTAACCAATCAATGCTTTGCAAACCATACTTCTGCAACATCTTATCACACGCATCTAAAAAATCTTCTTCATAATCATGGTCATAGACACGGATACTGAAATTAGTTGCAAATTTTTTAAGGTAGCGCTTGGGAGGGCGCTTATTGAAGCTTGTGCTTTTATTGTACAAAACTCATTCGTGTTTGGGACTGCAAGCTGAAGCAAGATGAAGAAGCTTATTCCAGCTTATGAAAGCTGAAGAAAGTGGCCTTTCCATCAGCTCCCCATGACAAGCTTATGGGAGCTGATGGAGCGGATGGTTTTTGCCCTTCTCGAAATACCCTTGTCCTTTATTTTTTTTTTGCCTTTTGTTGCTAAAGAAAGACAGGTATCGGTCTATCTTCTTCTTCTTCTTCTTCTTCTTCTTCTTCTTCTTCTTCTTCTTCTTCTTCTTCTTCTTCTTTGTAAATCTTGATTTTTATTTTCTTCTTCGATTCTCTATACATCTGTTTTGAAGATATCCAAAATTGCTTCTTTGATTCTCTGTAATCTTGAATTTATTTTCATTTTGTTGTATGTCTAACCCTAAAAGTCCCCTTGTTGACAGATTCATTCAATGACAGGTTGCCCTTTGTCGATTTCAATTTCTTCAGCTCTCTTAGGGTTTAGCTAGGGCATAAACTTCAACTTCAATGACAGTTTAGCTAGGGCATAAACTTTAGCATAGATTTAATTCCTTTGATATTTAGCATGAACATTGCATGAACATAGTTGATAGAAATTGTTGGTGATTTCCCTTCTACCTTTGCCTTTGCCCTTTGCCAAATATTGATTGAAATTGTTGATTATTTTTGGTTCGGGTTGCTAAACACAGTTGACAACTTGAATGAATGTTGAGAATGAATTGTTGTTGATTAGATTAGAAGCTTAATGAATTATGTAGGTGTCTCTTATGAAGCACAATCCCGAAGCTCATATGAAAGATTGTACTAGGATGATTTACATATGGTAGATGTAAAGTGGAAGTGAATGATTGCGTGAATGCATTTCTCTCACAATAGTAAGATATGTGGGTCAATTGACTGCTTTACATCGGTACTTCTAGTGCTTAGATTTCATATAATGTCTTATCAGTGAAATTTGCCTGAGTCTCTTTGTTGTTGGATATCAAGAACTTCAAACCTTAAGTTCATATCAAAATGATGGATAATGGTTGCTCATTTGAGTACTGAAATAAGAAATGTACTTCCAGTGATTGTGTGAAATAAGAAATGTACTTCCAGTGATTGTGTGAATGCATTTCTGTTTGCTTGAATTCACTAGCAGAAGATAATTTTAAGGGGGTAGCTTGTTTATGTTCTGAACTGTAATGTGGTCCATTTGTTGTACTGCAACAAAGAACATGGATTTCAACTCTAGCAAGCAACTAGTTGGTGGCTACTACGCATGATGGGGTTGGGGTTCCGAGAGTTCCTCTACTACTCGTAGATCCATAGTCCCGGAATATCGTGTATATATATGATCTATAAATTTTGTTATGAGACCGAAAATATGAATTCTTATGAAACACTTATGTGCTTTATGTGATGCTTACTATCATCTTTTTGACATTGAAGATATTACTTTAAGACACTATTAACGAGTTGATAGACGAGCATTCAACCAACCCGGATGTGTGAACTATACAAGAGATAACACGTGATTTGAGGGAGCATTTAGCAACAGTGCAAGATGACCTTGACGCAGCTCATCAACACATTTGATATGTAGACGAGGCAAGCGAACAAAACAATGGAGAAATCAACCGCTTGATCTAGCATTAGACTGCTATGTGTTCGCTCGAAAGTGTGCGTCACTAAGTCTTAAATTTATAAAAACTGAAATCAAGCAAAGCGAACCCGCAATGTACGGATCGGCGTAGTAAAGCAAGAATTCCAGAGTATCGAACTCAGGGATTTGGAGGGATAAATTCAGTTCACAAATTTTTAGGCAAATAACAAAAACTTTTATAAAGATTAATTGGGAAAACAACGATTCTAAAGATTCAGGTATCCAATTGTGGCAATCAATTCAAGATATTCTAAAGATATAAGGACATAGTCGGGATTGCAAAGATATAGATCTAAGGTAGGGAATTGTACGGTGAAGTTCCAAAACCCAAATGTCTCACCCAAAGGCTCTCTCTATAAAGGTTGTTGAGGCTGCAATATAGAAAGAATCTAAGTATAGGATGAAACTCTCAAATACCCATGCCCAAATCCAAGAGACTCAAAGATAAGCCAAAACGGTTAGGTTTAAGACACTCAAAACCGAAATAGAGGATGTTGAGTCTCACTACTACCTAGAAAAGGTAAGCCAAGGCTAAACTTAAGCAAATCTTTAACTTTGGATCAAAGCAAAAGCAAAGAACGTACGACAGAGGAAAACCAAGGTCAGATCTTGAAGAACCACGGCCATGGAACTCAAGAACAGGCCGTGGAAAGCCTCGACGACGAGGTTTCTCGCAACTCTCAAGGTCCAATCCGTTTTGGTTCAATCTATCATCATCTATGCCACAACTATCAACCCTTCACCTTAGAATCGTTTAAGGGTTTTAGCCAACAATCATCATAATGAAATCCAAAATCAAATATAAAAGAGAAAATGGGTAAAACCTTGAAATATCAATAACAAACACAAAACCAATGTTAATCAAACACAAAACCAATGTTAATCAAACACAAAAATCGTAACTTGCGTTCAACGGATGTAGAATAGAATAAGAATCTCTCACAAATCTCAAGGAACAAAGAAAAACGGGATGTCAATCCGCCTTCAAGATAAAACCCTAAGATCTTTTCCAAGTACGCAATCTTCAAGTGCGTACTTCTCCAAATCTTCCTTCTACGCAATAAAATCTTCTCGAAATCTCTCTCTAGCAATGCTGCGAAATGTAGCCCTAGCCGATGATGATATTTCTCTCTTTCTCCAGCCTTCTTATAGGAGGAAAGTAGGGTTACAAAAGCCCAATAACCGCTGTTGACGTGGAAAATATGACACGTGACGACCGTTAGAAGAACCACGGCCAAGAAAAACTTTCCACGCCCGTGGAACCACCGTGGAATGACTACCTTGCTCCCGACATACTTTTCCACGGCCCTAATAAATAAATCACGGCCGTGGTCCCTTTGTGTTTGGCCGTGGAAAGTCTCAATCCTTCATAAAAGCCTTTGTCTCGTAAAGCTTCCTAATCATGCTCCTTCCTTAGCTATTCCAATGCATCCTCTTGATGCCTAGCATGATCAAATACTCCTACATACTCCATTTATGCTCCAATCAAAACCTTTATTCACCTAAAAACATAACAAAGCTTGTGTAGATCTCTATAACAACATAATAGGTGAATGTGCTCATAAATGCTTCAAACTCATATCCATATACACAAAAGAAGGGGAAAAACAACCAAAACATATGCCTAAAATATCGTCATATTTCATGCTATCACTATGCAAGTATCCAACATTTGGCTGTCTCTTGAACTTGACCAATGCAAGATCATTGGTACAAAACACGCACTATCCGCAAAACGTCTCTACAAAGGCCTATTGGTTGCTTGTCTTTTACTTGTACTATGTGTCGCTCATGATATTATGTTTTAGGAGTAACTTTCTGCTAGTTGAACATCGTATGTGTAGTTGAAGCTTATTCCAACTAAAACCAAGTTTTCATTGGGCATGATTGGTAAGTCATAACTTTTGGTTGTATTGTATGTTTGAAATGTGACAAACAAATTTGTATGCTTGTTAGGGTCAGTTAATGTCTTAAATGTGTTTGGTTGTCTCCTTTTTGATTGTGTTATAAATGCTTGATATTTAAAACTAGCATTATGGTTATTATGACATAAACTACACTTAGCATATAACATGAATACAAACACTTGATATTTAAAACCAACACGTCATAAGTACCACAACCCGGCTAAGTACATGGATTAGGAAACACCTCTTATCAACTACAACCCTTGTAAACATGGGGTAGGATACAATTCACAACAACCACAAGCCCTCTAACTTCATGGGTTAGGAAACACAAATAGACGTTTAAACACAACAATATTAATGCTACATAAACACTTCCGTACACCACTTCTCCATGTTGACATTCATTTGTTTGCGGCAAAAAATTTGACAACATGGATAGTCCTATATTAAATTAGATAACATAAATTGTATATCATATATACACACATCTGTTGTTTGTAAATAAAAAAATTCAGAGGGCATAAACTTTGAGAAGGTGAAGAACAACTAACCGTTATGTTATTAGTAAACCAAGAATCCGGGATTTGGACCTCTCCTGTGTGAGGGTCATGAGCAACACCGGAAGCATGGAGAATGGTTGTCCAAATTCTGAACTCTTTTTTCAACAAAGACAACCTGTTACGTAGTCTCACCGGAGGAACATGTGTCCACTTCTCCTATCAAATTCAACAACAAGTATTAACCAATTATTACAACCCTTCTGAAAATCAACCTGCTTAGAATCAGCTTCTGCACATATCTCCAACAAGACTATTGAATTTTCATCATTCCATTTGAAGTTAGATGGTGAAGCCATTCTGTTTTTTGTGATTGACTACAAACCAAGCATTCACAATTTATAGTTGGATATGATTTTTGTTTTACTCTATACACTATCACAAACTGTTATGATAATATATATATATATATGTATATATATATATATATATATATATATATATATATATATATATATATATATATTATCTGTTACAAGGACATATGTTGTTTTACTCGCTACCATCGCAAACTGTAGGCACTCATGCATTATAAACTTTTCCTTGTAATATCCGAAAAATTTTAATTTCGCTTAGTCCGAGTCAAATCGGTTTTCGATCCGTTGACCTCCCTATTTCTATCTAGGGTTGTACTAAAACATATTCGATCATTTTATGTACTCTTTTAGTCACATAAAATGATGAATTTTATCAAATCCTAATATAAGTCATAACGACGTCATGGGACGAGACCATGACGACGTTTGACGAGTTTAAGACGAAGCCATGACAAGTTATTGACAAGGCCATGACTAGCCATTACAAACCCTCAACCATGTCTTGCCTATGTATTTCGGCCCAACCCAACACTCAGCCCATCTCTCTTCTCTTGCTTGTTATCAATCCGGACAACTTGTACCCACCAGCCAGCAGGCCCGTCGAGACACTGGGCCAACGAACTGAAGCCTGCTTCCTCCCTTACGCGTACTGAGCTGGAGCCAAGGAGAGATATTCAACGATGCAGGCGCAAATCACGCAGCAGAAGTTACGTTCCTCCCAATCTGCACATATATGGATTTTTTGCCTTCCTTCCAGCCGTTACATCTCTCTCTTCTTCGTGACTGCTCTCTTCGACCTTCTCCCTTGCGTCCCGACCTGGTGCAACTCAACTTTCTGCCCACGACGCCTTCTGAGCAGCCAGGCTAGAGGAAGCTGCCCCGCACCTGCAACCGGCGTGAAGACCGCGTAGTGGCCAACCTTCCCCTACAACCCTCTTTAGCGACAAGTACTCCCCACTGTCGGGATCGAACGACACTCGTCTTCCCTCTGTCCATCCGGGTAAGGACCCATCTACCTTCTTGTCTTCATCTTCTTAATATACAAACCTTGAAGACTCGTACATCTCTTCCTTTGTTCCCAGTTTACAGACATCTATCCCACATGAACTAACCTCTCACCTTTGCCTGATGCAGTTGCTCCAAGTCTGAAGCTGCATCCCCCTGTCAACAAGCGATAGAACCAGTGCAGTCATGTAAGCCATCTAACCCTTGGACCTTTGCTTACCTTACTCCATCATCTCAACCATCTTCCCTTTGCAGAGTCGTTAGTTGGAAGTAGAGGGCCTGTTTGCAGCCAACACACCAGCAAGGGACAGACAGTGCAAGCTGAGTGGTAAGTACCTCTTCAAACCTCCTTAGACCATATCAGGAGAGGTTGATTGTATGTATATGATAGTGCTCTCCATAAGAATCGAACCTAGGACGTTAATAAAGGTGATAGAAATTTCAGTAGTGTGTGAGACTCAAACTAGGGACTTCTGGGTAGTGTAAATGATGAGATATACTGACAACAGGATTCGAAGTGGAGACCTACTGCTTACCCTATTCTACAACTTTGACCTACTGACTTTTGGAGCTAGTTTCGTCACCTTAGATCGAACATCCACCGTTGAATTTTTGATATGTTATATATATAATTTATGGTGTTAAAATTTGGGAACGAGTTAACGGTCGGATTAGAATCTACGAGGTCTCAAAGTAGAGTCGTTGAGATATTTTTACAGGAGAGGAATATTTGGCTAAGTATAGAAATTTTAGCTTTTACTCCAACTTTAGAGATTTATGTAAGAGTTATGGTTGAATATTTTTGAGAGATCCTTGCCCCTATATTTAGTATAAATATCATAGATGACCTAGAGTTTTATTTCGTAATTTTTATGAAATTATTCGAGCTTCATATTTGGAGTCAAAGTTGGATCCTAGTGACTTTTGGGAAAATAGTAAAAAGGTATAGTTTTCCAGTTTCTAACCAAACTCATCCTTAAGAGTTAGAATATGGTATTTTAGTCTCTAATAAGAGTTTAAGCTTAAATTATGAGATTCTTGGGAGTTTCGGGACCAAGGGTAAAATAGTCATTTTACCTTAAATGAGTACTGTAATAATTTCTGTTCTAATAAGATCTCGTATCTTAGAAGTCTTAGACTTCTAAATACCTAGGAAATGTGCTGACGCACTTACCTCCTTTGATAGGCAACTAAGTTGCTACAGTTACAGATCGAGTGGTGTCTACAAAGAGTCGAGACTTGAATCAGGTAAGTCCTTTGGGCTTACTTAGCTGACTTCTAGATATGGGTGTGAATAATGATAGTGGTGTGTGAATGATATGTTTATAGTTATCTTTTAGTAGTAATTAATTACCGACCTATAGACTGGCCTAAGAGTAACGGGCGGTGGCATTCTGTTCAGTTAGCCTGAGGGCGCTGGGGGTTTCTGTAGGGAGTAGGCCACACTCGGTTTGTAGTGATGCTACTGGCGGAGGTAAGCTAGACCTACACCCAGTTGGATAAGGAACGGAGGCGAGAACTCTTAAGATTTCTCATGCCACAACTATAAAATGGAATAAGGTGGATCACTTAAGTAACAAATAATAACCGGTTGTATGCCAATATGATGATTGTGTATGTTATCTTGAGTGTCTTTGTGCTATTATTATTTCTGCTTATATCTGGATAGTTAGCTAACAATTGTTTTTGTTGTGTAGACTTACCGCAAGTTAGAGCAGATCCCGAGTGATCTGGATGGTAGTGGTCAGCCGGGGTGTCGTACTTCTTAGGACGAGTTGTAGTTTCTTTTATTGTTGGTCTTTCAGTTATGACCCTTTTCTTTTTCTCATATTGTGATACTTTTTTATTTCCGGCTGTTAGTATTTCTGGTCACATTCATGACTTTGTTAACATACTTTAGGATTTCTAGTTTTCCCTTATTTGTGCCTTGTTGTAAGATCTAGTTAAGTTGTTGTCAAACTAAGGTCGGGACCCACTGTGAGGTCTTAACCAGCAGCTCTCCGAGTTTTGAAACTTGGGGTGTTACATTCCTATTGTTGGTTTAAAATGACATTTCATAACTAGCTACTGCTTAGGTCTATTTACATGGTATTGACAAGTAAACATCATAAAATGACAACTGACTAGTTGTGCATTCAATACTTCTTATTAGTCAATTTATTCCAGTTATTGAAGTTTTGCTGACTCACTGTAAGTTTTTCTATTGCTTCTTTATCTTTTTTCTTTAGTTGCTGCTTCTTTATTTGTTTTCTTCAGCTGTTGCTTCTTATCAGTCAATTTATTTGTGTTAGGTGCTCATGAAAATTTTCCTATTAATCTAAAAATGAAATTTCATAACTAGCTAATGCTTCTTGTCAGTCAATTTATTTCTTTAGCTACTGCTTCTTCATCTTTTTCTTTTGCTAAGATTCATTTGAAACATCAAGGATTGGATGTTTGGATCGAGCTACAGAATATGTAATGTTTATCTTTTTCTTTTGTTAGATTGTTTCACATTTAATTGCATAATCAATGATATGAGTTTCACTTATCATTATACATGTACCATTTATCCATATCGATCCAAGTGCAAAACAATATACACACGAAAAAGAGTTCCTGAGGCTAGAACTTTAAGAAGCCTGAAGATCACTTAGCCCTTGAGTTCCCCCCCAGTTGTAAGGATCAAAGATAAAAGGTAGTTTTTTTTCTAGCCTTGTTGTCATTATAAGTTGATTTCAACTAAAGAGCCACACTTATCATTATACATATACCATTTACTTTTTCTCTTATATAGGTCATGTAACTTGGTTTTAAGATTCTTTTTCTAGCCTTGCTGTCATTATGAGTTCACTTGTTGCTTGCATTTGAAAAAATGAAACAAATTGATGGTTAAAAAATAGTTAGATTGGTGGAAAATAAGGTGTCACTTTTTGCATCATTATATCTAAATACTTGATTATGGCTGTGATGTGAAGACATTTACCAAATAAGGTGGCACTTGTTGGAAAAATTTTCTAGCCTTGTTGTCATTATGAGATCAATGTGAAGACATTTACCAAATAAGGTGGCACTTGGTTTTAAGATTCTTTACTTATGGTTGTGATGTTGGAAATTTTTTTTTGCCTTGCTGTCATTTCTATAACTAATGGTTTAAAAATAGTCAGATTGATGAAGGCCATAAGATGTCACTCTGTCTTGACCCTTTTTTTGGTTTATTAGTCCCTTTCCTATCTATTACTCACAATTCACATGTATAATGATGAAAAGAAGGTACATCATCGTCTGTCTTGACCCTTATATTTAACCTACACATGAACTGCATCATGCTCTAACAATTAGTTTTGCTAGAAAATTCAGAATCTATAATCCACCCATCGAAATTCAAAAAGTATAATTCTGTAGGGAATTGAGTTGACTGTGGTTTGAGCATTGCCTTCATTTCTCTTCTCAAATGTAGATATCTTCTTCTAGTCTCTAAAATTGATTACTTGTTACAAGACTAGCATTAGCATTGTATCCTTCTCTCCACTGGAAACTGGGTAAATCTTCTGCACTCTTTGTAAAGTACCTTCTTTCTGGTAAGTTGTTCTTCATCCTATATCTGTTTTCTTGCTGTATGATATAGATGCCACCAGGTTTTGCACTCTACGAGCTTGTTAGGAAAGTATATGAATCTTCGGCCTTACCTGCAAGACTATGGTGAGGATATTAATACTAAGCAACAACTACGCTTATTATCAGGTTACCAGGTGGTTTTCTTAACCGTCTCCCTTTTCCATATTTTTTTTGTTTTTCACGGTATTGCTTATAGTTCAGTGTTTTATCCACATCAGTGATTCATCCTTCACAGGTAAGCTGATTCATCAAATTTTTGAGTTTAACAATTAGAGATTTAGGTTGTTTTCTTATGCAGTTTTGTTCGCTCCAAAGTGTGTGCAGAATAAGTCTTAAATTTATAACCAAGAATAAAGCAAAAGCGAACCCGCAGTGTACAGATCAATTGCAGTATTAGCAAATATTCTAGGGTCCATCACATGGACTATGGTGAAATCAAGCACGGTATATAACTTTAGGTTTTAAACGCAAAACTCGAACAACAAAGAACAATGAATGGTATAAATCAGATAAAGGAATGTAGATTCTAGAGATAAAAGTATCCAGTTGTGGTTTTAACTCAAGATTTCTCAAGAATAAATGTGGGCAAGGATGAGGTTGCGAAGGGAAGGTATTTCTACAACGGGGATAGATAAACGGGTAAGTCTCACCATCCAATATTCCAAACCAAAGATCCTATCACTGGGTAAGTCTCAAGGAACTAAGGAAAGGTACTACCGCTAAACCAACACCACTCAACCTAAGGAAACAGAACTAACCATCACCGGGTAAGTCTCAAGTTAACTCTCAAAGGTCGGATGAAGGCATACTCAAACCCTAACAAAGGATATACATTTGTTACCTAACACTCATCATCACCGGTAAATAAGCAAATGAATCACAAGGTATGTCTCTTCCTAGGCTTGAATATAAATTAGGAAATGTGCAACAAGGATAGGATTTGACAAACTATAACCTAAACTCAAGATCGGACAATGTAGTAGGCAATCTCGTGCAGTTCTTATCGATCTCGGTCGAGATGACTCCAAGAACAACCAGAGACGGGTTTCGACTTAAGGTAAACTCAACTTTCAAGGTCCACTCGTGATAAAGGTTCATTCTTTCATCGTCTATACCACAAACTTCAACTAATCACCCTAGAATCGTAGGGGTTTTAGCCATCAATCATCATGTTCAAAGCAATCTATTAATATATAGTCAAGAAGTCAAGAAAAGAGAATAAAACACTCAACAAAGGTATCTCAGTAATCAAAGATGCAAACAATCAAACAAACTATCAATATGTGTTCCAGAAGAATGACAACAACTCACTAATAACTTCCCAAGAAAATCTCACAAAATCTCTTCTTTCCTTGAACCCTAAGTAATCATTCCTTAGATCTCTTCCTTCCGTGAATCCTTCTAATAGCCGTTAAAAAGTCCTTGACGTCTCATCCATGTGCGAGCATTCTTTCTACGACATTTACCTTCCATTCTTACAGAAGAATTTTAGGTCAAAATAATACCAACGACCTCGAGCTAGGCCCAGTTGGCCGTCTCGATTGAGGTGCATGACTGTGTCGGTCCGAGATCAGTAGTGGATCACGTACTTTTCTTTGTATCTTCAACCGAATTCTTCCTCCATCTTTTCCCTACGGTTCATGCCTTTCTTCTTGTCCTTCCAAGTGCTCCACAATATAACTCCATGGCCTCCCTAGACTTCAATGCTCCGTTTTGATCCAAAATACGCCTTATTTCCTATAATTACAATCAAACGTGGTGTAGACCTCAGTTCCTGCAAAGTAGACGAATAATGACATAATCACCAAGAATATATGTCCATGCATACAGAATAGTGATGAGAAAACGTCAAAACCATATCCGAAATATAGACAATAATTTATGCTATCAAAATACCCCATACTTGCCTCTTGCTTGTCTCCAAGCAAGGTTTAAATCTTAGATACAAGATATTATGAATTATTAATCATTAAAGCTCAATGAAAACTTTAAAAAACTTTTGGTTGTGTGCTTCTACTCATAAATCACCCTTAGGGAATTGTTTCATAGCTAGTAAGAACCAATATATGAGCAAAACAAGTTATAGGTATAAGAAAGCCAATCATACTTCACATGAAATCATCGAATGTGTAGGGAATCATACTTATCAAAATCAATCATCGAAAATCCAGTTTAAACCACAAAGTCAAACAACATACTCAAGGTCTCAAGGGCTTTCAAATAAAGGTCAAGAAATGTGTTAAGGTAGGATGTATAAAGGATAATGTGGTGCTAAAATCCGGGAAAATAATAAGAATTTCACAACTTCGAACTCATCCTCCATCAATAAGCTTTTCTTACTTCTTTTCCACATCTTTCTTTACTTTCACTTTTTGAGAACATGGGCAGAGATGCACAATAACCGAAGCCTTGAAGATTAGCTAATCTCAATTTCTCAAGATGCCTCAAACCTTGATGCACATACCATGGCTTGTTAGGACTGTCAATCAACCGGACTTTGGCAAGACACAAACAACCGACTATGTGAATGGTGCCGAGTTACTCATCCTCATGACTAACATTCCCAAACCTATTGTTTTCTAACAATTCTCCACTTTCAACATCATCTTTCACTTGCTTTTTCACTTTCTTACTTCCAAATTCCTGGATAGGTAAAGGGAGGTAAATACATATGTATGAGGGGCTAAAAGCATGATCAAGAAGAAGAAAAAAGAAAACGAAATCGCCTCAATTATTCCAATAAGAAAGTGAGAGAACTTATAACGCAGTTTCAACTTTCAAATTCAACATGATTTGGATAAAAAAAGTCACTAAGCATGCTCAAATTTCAAACAAAGCATTTAAAACTTAAATATATAAAAAATTATTTGAAACACATAAAGATCATAAAAACTATTCAGCAAACAAGTATCATCATTGCACAAAATTTTTCAAAAATTCACGTTTTTCAAAACCCATTTCGGTCGAGATACGTACGGACAACCGAGATGCTAGACTGAGGTAAGCTCCTGTTGTGGTAATCTCGTTTGGCCATAAGCATTCAGTCAAGACAAAAAAGTTTTTCAAACCAGTTTTGTACTTTTTTTCGATCAAAGTCATAATGCAATGCATGTAATATACCATACAACCATAAAGCATATAATGGAAACCATAGAAGAAATCATAAGTTGCAGAATATCAGTTATTACAGACCCGAGTATCACAAAGCACCCCATAATTAGGACACATCGTCCCGATGGGTATAAGAAGTCAAGAGAAAGTACTCAAAATGTCAAGTGCAGAACCGAAAAATAAGAAGAGAAATAAAAGCTGCAGCTCCGGAACATCAATCAAGCATTTGGAGGAGGAGGAGGATGGAATGGGTAGGGGTCAAAGGTGTGGCCTATTTGCTGCTGAAACTGCAACTCCATCATCCGGTGTTGGTAGTGATGACTCTCCTGCATCTCACGCCTCATAGTGCCGATCTCTCTAGTTTGAGCGTCAAGGAGCCTATCCAAATCAGTGCACAAACCACTGAAAGACTCCTCCATCTGATGAGTAAGGTCGTCAATCCTCCTATGAGCCTCGGGGTCACGGCGGCGGCGCTGGTGGTGCTCCCGCTGCTGCGGGATCTCCTGTGGTGGCACCTGCTGCGGCTAGTCATCATCAGCCACCTCATCATCCATAAGCTCAATCATCGGAGCACTCAGACCAGAAGTGTCCATCCCGGTGTCTATAGGAACTCCTCCCTCGTCATCGGTCCCAATCTCAGCAGCTCTCCGCCTCTTGTACTAGTGGTCTCCATATCTCCTTCTAGTTGTGCGGGCCAGAGACCGTGAACTGGGAAGACCACATAATACCTCTCGGGACCTAAGTCTCCCAAGGCATAACCATGTATGGTGGACCACGACCTCGAGGAACCAAGATCCAGCGAGTGACGAACTCATGTAGCCCTAACGGTTTGGCCTCAATGGCCAAGGTGCAAGCGAAAAGGTCAATGCCGATGGTGTTGGCGATGTGGGTCACCAATCCTCCTACACAAATATCACCCTTTTTCTTGCTCCTGATCCAGGGCAAATCATTAGCCAACATGGCAGTGAAGTCTAGGATCTCACATGAAATCATGCACCAAAGAGTGAATAGCTCACCTTGCCGGATTTTTTGTGGTGTCTCGGTGCGAGCTAGTAACATCTCGCTCAGGATCCGGTGTGCCATCCTAAAGGTAACATGAAAGATACACTTCTTCTTTGAATCTCCCAGTCTCCAATTCTCGGAACTAGAGGAAATATGAGCAATACGGGTCCAAAAGGCTCTAACATGGGTGCGGGAAGGGAAGTCAATAGCTGTGGGAGGGGAGAAACCAAACATAACCCCGAAGTTCTCCGTAGTGAATCTGTAGGTTTTGTTCATCAGCCGGAATTTGACATAATTTTCTGCCGGCACATGAATAATGGAGCTCAAAAACTCATAAGTTGGCTCTACATAAGCCGGTGCTCGTATCGAGACAAACACGTCCAGCTTCACCACGGAGATCATCTTCCTCAGATCATCAACAATGTGCAAGCAAGCAAGATCGTTGATGTCGATGTACCGAGGAGCTATAACCGGACGGGAGCAAATGCGGTAATACCTTTCTTGTAGGCTAGAGATAATGATGGGTACTTGCGGAGGTGGAGGTGGTGGAGGGGAAGAATGTCTAGTCTCAGCACAGTCACAGAGCACAATCTACCGGTTGGATAGACGTAAACCATCCATTTCAGCAAGGTATCTCGGGTTGTTCTTGAGTTCACCTCGGTCGAGATGCCTGGGCTTGACCGAGACGAAACAATCCTTTCATCAAAGTCACAAATCTATAAGTTTCTTCCCCCAAAATCACTACCAATTGCTTCCTAGGTGGTTCTCTAGTTATTTCCAACACAACAAACTAGCATCAATCTCCAAAATCGAACAAAATCAATGAAAAGGGTTTTTGAAAGAGATTACCCGATTTTCTGCAGAATGTTATGGATTGAAGTCTCGATTGATGTTGGAGAAGTCTATGTCGCATCTTTCTTGTCGATTTGGAGCCGAAAATCGTTAAAAACGGACAAGAAACGAAGATTTAAGGAATTAGGGATCGTTTCGGTCGAGACAGCTCGGGGGAAGAGGGAAAGTGAGGAGAGAGAGAGTGTTCTTCTCCTTTTATACCCGTCGGAAAATTCAACTACATCTCGGTCGAGATCGCTGACAGTGCCCGAGATGGTCGACCGAGTTGACTCCCTGTTACTCTCATCTCGGTTGACTCAGATGGGTCTCGGTCGAGATAGCTCCCGAGAAGGCTCCCAGTTTTTGTCCGTTGCTCAAAGTCTTGAACCGTAATTCCGCTCATCTGCCTCCTTAAGTTTTTCTCTTTGGATTGTACCTAGTTGTTGTTATCATGGACACATAAAAAATGCAAAAACTACACTAACTTAATCTATAAAGCATGAAATAAAGCAATACCTTGGGTTGCCTCCCAAGAAGCGCTTGATTTAAGGTCGCTAGTTGGACCTAACAGCTCATGTTCACACGAAATGTAATGGTGCAATGTATGTACTTCTTCAATCTATGGCCGTTGACCTTAAAATTTCCGCTTTGTTCACCCCATACTTCAACTGTACCATGAGGAAAAACATGTTTCACAATATAAGGCCCGGTCCATAAAGATTTCAACTTACCGGGAAAGAGGCAAAGGCGGGAATTGAAGAGAAGAACGATATCTCCTTCTTTGAACTCCTTTGGAATAATATTCTTGTCATGCCACTTCTTTGTTCTCTCCTTGTAGATCTTAGCATTGTCGTAAGCATTCAAGCGTAACTCTTCCAATTCGTTGATGTCCAAGAGTCGCTTCTTCCCAACCTATTGATATAAAAAATTCAGCTATTTTATTGCCCAATACGACTAATGTTCCAGCTCTACCAGAAGATGACAAGACTTCCCATAAACCAAGTTGTAGGGTGTGGTTCCGTTGGGAGTCTTGAAAGCGGTCCTATATGTTCATAGAGTGTCATCCAACTTCATGGACCAATCTTTCCTCATTCTAGAGACGTTCTTTTCTAGAATTCCTTTGATTTCCCTATTTGAGGTTTAAACTTGTCCACTATTTTGAGGGTGATTGGGAGTTGCTACCTTATGGGTTACCTTATACTTCGATAGAAGTGCTTTAAACTTCCGGGCTGTAAAGTGCGTCCCTCCGTCACTTATGATGACTCGAGGTGTCCCAAAGCGTGAGAAGATGGCCCGGTTGAAGAACTTCACAACTACCGTGGCGTCATTGGTGGGAGAAGCGATGACTTCCACCCATCTCAAAACATAGTCAACCGCCAAGAGTATGTATAGATTCCTTGCAGAAGATGGGAATGGTCCCATAAAATCAACTCCCCAAACATCGAAGATCTCAACATCCTGGATGTTATTGAGTGGCATCTCATTCCTCCTAGACAAATTTCATGTTCTTTGGCATGCATCACAAGAAGTAACAAACGTTTGCACATCCTTAAATAATGAAGGCCAAAAGAAACCGGAACGTAATACCTTATCACACGTTTTATGAGCGCTAGCATGTCCTCCACAAGGCAATCAATACAATGCCTCATAAAACTCTCCATCTCATCTTCCAGAATGCATCTCCTTAGCATCCCATCTGGACCTCTCTTGAAGAGTAAAGCTTATTTCCAAATATAGTGATGCACATCCTTAAAGAATTTCTTCCTTTGTGCGTATGATAAACCGGAAGGTACTTCTTGACAAACAAGATAATTAACAATGTCAACATACCAAGGTCCGTTACCTTCTGAAATCTAATGAAGTCAATGCTCCATCCAATGCAGCTGCTTATCGGGACAGGAATCGTCGATGGGCATGTCATCTCTCTCTAAAGTTGTGAGAGGTAGCCGGTTGAGGTGATCCACCACTGAATTTTCGGACCCCTTCTAATCGCGGATTTTCAAGTCAAACTCTTGTAGTAGGAGAATCCAACAGATAAGACGCGGCTTTGCATCCTCCTTAGTAAGCAAGTATCGAATGGTTGCGTGGTCGGTGTAGACAATAACTTTCACTCCTACAAGGTAAGAAAGAAATTTCTCAAAAGCATAAACAACTACCAAAAGCTTCTTTTCAGTGGTGGCGTAATTCAGCTGAGCCTCATCTTGCGTCTTGCTAGTATAATAGATGGCGTAGGTCCGGCCATCCTTCTTCTGTCAAAGGACTGCTCCTACCGCCACATCGCTTGCATCACACATAATCTCAAAGGGAAATTCCCTATTAGGAGGTTGAATGATGGGAGCGGATATCAACGCTTCCTTTAACTTGTAAAAAGCATCTAGGCATTCCTGCAAGAACTCAAAAACCGCATTTTTATTCAATAAATTGGTTAGTGGTTTAGAGATCTTAGAAAAATCTTTGATGAACCTCCTGTGAAATGCTGCATGCCCTAGAAAACTCCGCACACCTTTAACAGAGCAAGGCGGAGGAAGTTTCTCTATAGTCTCGATCTTAGCTCGATCGACCTCAATACCTCGGTTTGAAACGAGTTGACCTAACACAATGCCTTCACTAACCATGAAATGACACTTCTCCCAATTTATAACGAGATTAGTATCTTTACAACGTTGTAACACTAGCGAAAGGTTAGCTAAGAAATTATCGAAGGAAGAACCATAAATAGAAAAATCATCCATGAATACCTCCATGATCTCCTCGATATACTCGGAGAAAATCATACAACGTTAGAATGTAGCTGGAGCATTACACAATCCGAATGTCATCCTCCAGTAAGCAAAGGTACCCCATGGGCACGTGAAGGTGGTCTTCTCTTGATCATCCGGATGGATAGGAATCTAAAAGAATCCACTATAACCGTCTAAATAGCAAAAATGGGAGTGTTGTGCTAAATTTTCAAGCATTTGATCAATGAATGGGAGGGGGAAATGATCCATCCTTGTCGCCACATTAAATCGTCGGTAGTCAATGCACATCCTCCAACCGATTACGGTCCTTGTTGGGATCAAGTCGTTGTTCTTGTTGGTCACAACGGTCATCCTTCCTTTCTTTGGCACCACATGCACCAGGCTCAACCACTCGCTATCCGATATAGGGAAAATAATTCCTGCATCAAGTAATTTAAGCACTTCCTTCTTCACAACCTCTTTCATGATCGGATTTGACCATCATTGAGGTTCCCGTGAAGGCTTATGATCATCTTCCATAAGTATTTTACGCATGGAAAGAGATGATTTAATTCCTACAAGATCATCAATGGTATATTCAATAGCTTTTCTATGCAGTCTTAACTCAAGCATCAACTTAGATAATTCGATCTCAGTAAGGTTGGCACTAACTATGACCGGATAAGTAGAATTCGGTCCAAGAAATGTGTACCTTAAGTGTTGCGGAAGAGTTTTAAGCTCCAAGATAGAAGGTTCCTTAAGTGGCGGTTCCGTACCTCTAACATCATCTTGTGAAGTTTCGAAAGGGTCAAGGTTAGTGCTTGCAACGCTCGAAATCATCGAACGAGGAAATTACGATGAATCAAAGATCTCGTTTTCCTTAGAATTGTCTCGGTCGAGACCTGGATCGAGGTGACTCCCTGTTGCTCTCACCTCGGTTGACCCAAAAGTATTTCGGTCAAGATCTGATCCGAGGTGACTCCCTGTTGCTTTCACCTCGGTTGACCCAAAAGTCGACTCGGTCGAGATGGTCTGCCCGGGGTCGAGACAGTTTGTCGTCTCCTCTTCAAATTCCTCAAAGGCAGCCCTTGGATCTTCTTCCAAGGCTTCCAACCTTTGTATATCTGCATCACAAGAAACATCTACACCTTTCTCAATCATACTAAAACTCAAAACTCTTTCAAGAGGATCTTTAATGAGGATAGAACTCACAAATTCTCAAGATTCCTCCTCATCGTATATGTTGTAAATGTCTTCCCCAAGGAATTGTCCTTTCATCAAAGTGGATAGTACAAACTCAACACGCTCTTCTCTTATATTGAAAGACAGTTTGGCGTTCTTGCAATCTACCAAGCAACCGGAAGTTGCAAGAAACGGTCTCCCAAGGATGATTGGGATTGGATAATCTGCAGGAATGTCCAATACCACATAATCTATAGGAATGTAAAACTTACCAAGCTTTAATGGGATGTCTTCCAATATGTCAACGGGTCAATTGATGGATCGATCCGCCATATACAAAGTTTACCGGTTTAGGTTCTCCTAAACCTACCTTCTCACATAAAGCAAGTGGAATGATGCTCACACTTGCTCCTAGATCACAAAGTGCATCATATGTGATTTCTCCAACTCCTATGGGGATGCAAAACGATCCCGGATCCCACAACTTGGGTGGCATGTTCACCCTCATGATTTTGATGAGTTCGGATGACCTAGAAGTCATCTTTACTTCACCAAAATCCTCTAGCTTCCTCTTGTTAGAGAGGATCTCCTTTAAGAACTTCTCATAGGCGGGCATATCTAGAATTGCATTAATGAAATGTATGTTAATATGTAGCTTACTCATAAGGTCTAGAAACTTACCGAAATGCTTATCTAGACGCATTTCCGCTCTAGATTGTAGAAACGGTAATGGAAGCTTGTAAGACGGAGGAGGTACATTGATCTCATCCTTCTCCTTTTCTTTCTCAGCGGGCACCTCGACTGAGACAGACTATTTCACAGCGTCGGTCATCCGAGGTACGGGATTGGTGGTCTTCAGACCACTCTTTGTGGTAATCGCCATCACTTGGCCCTTCGGATTATTCTCCGTCCTTCCGGGAAGCTTCCCTTGATCTCTAGGAACTATTCCGGCCTTGCTTAATACTTGATTTTCCCAGGCTTTTTGTGCCTTAGAAATCGAGGTAACCGAAGTTTCCAATCCATTCAATTTTCCCATCATAGTTTCCATCATCGCTTCCGACTTATCGTTGGGTGGTTAATTTGAACTTAAAGATGTTTCATGGATTTTCAATGGAATAAAAGTAGAAGAAGTAGGTAGAGTTAGTGCATTATCGGCATGAGAATAAGGATTATCGGAATTATTTTGATTGGATCTCCAATTATTGTAGTTCCGGTTGTTGTTTTTGTTGTTGTTGTTGTTGTTGTTGTTGTTTCTATTCCCTTGATAATTTCCTCTTCCCATATAGCCAACATCTTGCTCCTTGGGCGCTTGTGCTTGTGACTTCAAAAGCTCCTTCAAGGCCTTAACTTTATTGTTAAGAGTGGGGATATGAGCGACACTGGAGGTAGTAAGATTCAACTTTTGAGTTCCGGGTCTTTGACTTCTATCATCAACACTCCGATGGGAGTATTTCTCAATAGTTAGAGCTTGTTTTTCAACAAAATCCCATGCTTCATCAACGAGTTTATTTATGAAAGTTTCAGCAGAAAGAGATTGTAGTTTGAATTGAGTTTTCTCATCCAAACCCTTGAAATAAATTACTAGCAAATCAATCTTTGGAATCCCATGATGAGTGCAATCCAACAAAAGGTCCTTGAACCTCTGCCATGATTTAAAAAGACTTTCGTCGTCTCTCATCACAAATGCATTAATTTTACCTCTCAATTCCGCTGCTTTTGATGGTGAAAAGAATTTGGTGAGGAACTCCGTAGTCATCTCCTCCAATGTATTAACCCTTCCGGATGGAAGTGATTGATACCAAGCAAGTGTTTTATCCTTCAATGAGAAAAAGAAAACACGCAGTTTATAGTTATTATGTTCAACTCTTGAAGGTCTCAAAGTCTCCATGAGAATTTTATAGTTTTGAAAGTGTTGATGTGGAGATTCTCTTTCCAATCCTCCAAACCGATTTTGTTGGATCATTGTAATGACTTGAGGTCGAAGCTCATACTCATGTTCAGCCGGATCACCTAAGTTAATGCCGGGACGACATGTTTGTTGAATGGGATCCATCCTTTGACTAAGTGTTTGTGGTATACCCGCAAACGGATCAACTCTCTCAATCATCGCCGGAAGATGAGGTGCAGGCGGTGGCATAAAGACGGGTGTCGGTGGATCAATTACAACTCTAGAGTTTCCTGCTCGCTCTTCATTTAACACTCGGATGGCCTCCTGTACCTCGGCCATGTTGGCCCAAAGTTTGTCCTCTCTAGCTCGTGCTTATGCTCTCTCCCTGATTAGAGCATCATCTCGTAACTTTAGTTGATCAAGAGCATCGTCCAGCTCAGCTCAGAGATCTCTATTCTCTTCATTATTCACATCATCCATTTTAGCTTCTTTTAGTCTTCTTCTGTATGTCTTTTCTGGTTTAGGTTCGTAGGGAACGATTTCTTTACCAGCTCGAGTCCGTCGCATAAACCTAAGGAAAGGTCCTGTAAGAGCACTCAAGTAGAATTATCAATAGCAACAAGGGCAACAACCCTAAGACAACCAAATACCGGCTTGGTCTAAACCAAGTCCCCGAAAACGGCGCCAAAAATGTGTTCGTTCCAAAGTATGTGTAGAATAAGTCATAAATTTATAACCAAGAGTAAAACAAAAGCAAACCCGCAGTATATGGATCAATCGCAATTTTAGCAAATATTTCAAGGTTGATCACAAGGACTATAGTGAAATAAATCACGGTGTATAACTTTAGGTTGTAAACGCAAAACTCGAACAACAAAGAACAATGAATAATATAAATCAGATAAAGGAATGCATATTCTAGAGATCAAAGTATCTAGTTGTGGTTTCGACTCAAGATATCTCCAGGATAAACGTGGACAAAGCTGGGGTTGCGACGGGAAGGTATTTCTACGATGGGGATAGATTACTGGGTAAGTCTCACCATCCTTTATCCCAAACCAAATATCCTATCACCGGGTAAGTCTCAAGGAACTAAGGAAAGGTACTACCACTCAAACTAACATCACTTAACCTAAGGGAACAGACTAACCATCACCGGGTAAGTCTCAGGCTAACTCTCAAAGGTAGGATGAAGGCACAATCAAACCCTAACAAAGAATATACCTTTGTTACCTAACACTTATCATCATCGGTAAACAAGCAAGGGAATCACTGGGTAAGTCTCTTCCTAGGCTTGAATACAAACCAGGAAAGGTGCAACAAGGATAAGATTTGGCAAACTATAACCTAAACTCAAGATTGGACAATGAAACAGGCAATATCATGCAGTTCTTATCGATCTCGGCCGAGATGACTCCAAGAACAGCCCGTCATGGGCTTCGGCTTAGGGTAAACTCAAATTTCAGGATCCAGTCGTGATAAACGATCATTCTTTCATATTCTATACCACAACCTTAAACTAATCACCTTAGAATCGCAGGGGTTTTAGCCAACAATCATCATGTTCAAAGCAATCAATTAATATATAATCAAGAAGTCAAGAAAAGAGAATAAAACACTCAACAAAGGTATCTCAATAATCAAAGATGCAAACAATCAAACAAACTATCACTATGTGTTCCAGAAGAATGACAACAACTCACTAATAACTTCCCAAGAAAATTTCACAAAATCTCTTCTTTCCTTGAACCCTAATTAATCCTTCCTTAGAATCTCTTCCTTCCGTGAATCCTTCCAATAGCCGTCAAAAAGTCCTTGACGTCTCAGCTGTGTGCGAGCGTACGTTCTTTCTGCGGCATTCACCCTCCTTTCTTATAGAAGAGTTTTAGGTCAAAATAATATCTTATTTTTCTTGGGATGTGGGCCGTCGACCTCGAGCTAGGCCCAGTTAACCGTCTCGGTCGAGGTGCATGACTGTGTCGGTCCGAGATCAGTAGTGGATCACGTACTTTTCTTCATATCTTCAACTGAATCCTTCCTCCATCTTTTCCCTATGGTTCTTTCCTTTCTTCTTGTCCTTCCAAGTGCTTCACAATGTAACTCCATGGCCTCCTTAGACTTCAATGCTCCGTATTGATCCAAAATACGCCTTATTTCTACAATTACAATTAAACGTGGTGTACACCTCGATTCTTGCAAAATAGACGAATAATGACATAATCACCAAGAATATATGTTATGCATGCATAATAATAATGAGAAAACGTCAAAACCATATCCAATATATAGATAATAATTCATGCTATCAAGTTCAATGTATTCTTTTTTTTAGGACAGCGAGGAGTATTCACAGAATTCTGCAAGTGTGCTTCATGTGGATGCTCTAGAGAGTTGAGATGACAAACATAGAAGAGATGAGATGACAACCACAGAAGATTATGTAATTAGAGAAGAAGTTGATCATATGATTCACCTGTGTTTATGAAAATGTGAAACCTTAGTTGTCTTATGAAGCTCCATGATTGTTTTACTCCATGATTATCTTAAGAGAGTGCATTCTGATATAATGTTGGAGAAGATGACAGTAGAAAATGTAGTAACCCGCTAAATAAGATACAATGTTAATTTATTTTTTTTATAAGTTTCGTTATGAGTCTAAATTATATAGACTTATACCATGTAAATATTAGTTAGTCTGTACAACTATATATACAAATAGTATTGTACGTTGCGAGTGGTTATGAATGTTTAGAAACATGAAATATATTATCTTTATAGTATCATATACAAAATAATTTTACCTAAGATTTAAAAATAAATAAAATAAAAAAATAAGATAAGTTAGGACAATTTAAATAACTATAATGTTATTATATATTATAGTTAATTCATATATATATATAAGGTCAATTTGGATAAATAGAATGAAGTGTAGTTTATATTAAGTTAATTTAAATAAGGGTTCTTTTCACAATTAACCAAATTGTGGGGTACTAGGGTAAATGAAGAAGTAAAGACAAAATAGTAAAGATTAGTGGATTGTCTATGTGTAATCATGTAAGGGTATACAAAGGATAAAAAAACACGTACCTTATAGGATAGAATTTTACCTTCTCCATGCAATAGATTTTGAGGGCTATAAAAGCTAATGGTTGGACTTTGAATTGGAAGAGCACAAGAATATAAACAAGGGAAATGAACATATATTAAAGCAACGCTACAAGGCGAAGCAAGGACGACGAATTTCTACAGTTCAATCCGATTGTCGTTTAGGATCAAGCAGGCAAGTGGGTTATAGTTATTTTAGATAACTATCGTATATATTTAACCGATAATGCTTATATATAGATATATGTATTCTAGAAATAATAATTATAGGTATATAAATCGATATATATATGTATATATATATATACATATATATAATTTTGTACTAGACTAATGTATATTTTATTGATTCAGCGGTTACTTGATCGATAAAGTGATAAAGTACAAACCGATAAAAATGTGAAATGTATGTTATTGAAATGTACGGGCATTATGGGTACATAATAATGGCCGCTTGAGAACATTATTAGAAATGTCCGTTGGGGCTTAGTGGACCCCGGGAACTAGGTTGTCTAATTTCGATCTTGCAACCGGTAGGCGAATTTAGGAGTCATGGATTTACCAAGAGATTCTCCAAGACTTGCCTTTCGGTTGATTAATGGTTAAAATCTGACCTGGTATCCATGGTGAAATTGCTAGCGTAACGCTAACGCAGTTAATTGTTCAGCTGCTGCTTTCGCTTTTGAGCCTGTGTTTGTTGCTGCTTTTTCGCCTAGGCTTGCTTTCTCCATTTAAATTGATTAAGGATTGAATGTCTAGTAAGGTTGAAACTATGAATAATATTTATTATATGATTTTAAGTTATTTTAAGTATTAGGTTAATCCAGCTTGCTAGTTTATCACATAAACATACCCATTTTTCTTTCTCTCTTTTGTGCTTTGATTTGGTTGTTTATCAACCTATTGGCACGTTAAGGTGAGTAGGAGATGAAGTATTGGAAGTAGACCGGAGTTACACCTGATCACCTTTCACCCTCCTTTGGAAGTTTATATATAACTACACTTAAATCTATGTTTTAATATATGTAAGTGAGTTTAAGTTGATGCATAATAAATCCGTTATTTTATAACTCGTTGAAGTCTTGTTAATTAGCTTGAGGCGGATTTCAGTAATAATAAAGAAACCGCTGGTGTTGTAGCAGACCTAGTAAGATGTTAGACTAGGGTGTTACAATGGTTGGTATCAGAGCCTAGGTTATATATATATATATATATAATAAAATAGTGATAGTAATACTAAATAAGTAGTATATATACTAAAAGGTAAACGGACAAGGGGGTGATCAGGTGAACTCCAAGTGTCATCTCTACACCTTAATTGTCTTGATTTTATTTATTCTATTGTTATTTCATCATATAATGGTAACAATTCTTATGGTATTGCAAAACTTTTCTATGGCTAGATGGCAACTTCTAGTGAACAACAAAGAATCGTGAAGGGAAATGCCATAAAAGTCAAACCAGATACTCCACCTCCAGCTCAATGGTATGAAGAAGAAGGAGGAGATATAAACCCAATACCTTCATTTTGGGAATTGTGATGCCCAACCCTAATTCGGTCTTAGAACATATATGCCCCACCGCAAGATTTTCAGTATGACACAACGGGAAACCCTTATAATATGTATCTTGGAGAGACTCAAAGTTATCCTCAAGAGATGTACTATCCCGGACCTCTAATGCCCATATACGCTTTTCAGGAGCCAAGATATGATTATATAGACTACTGTAGAATCCTTAGGGATGAAGGTTCAATGCAAGGATCAAGACATGGAAGTACACTCTCAAAAGAAGAAGTAACCTCTAAACCAAGACCTGCAACTAAAAGACTCCAAGAACTGCAAGAGGAAAGAAGGGAACTTAGATCTCGTCTACAAGACGTGGAAAATGAACTCTGAAAGATAGCGAAAACCCAAGCTGAGAGGACCCCTTATTCAGAGCCAAACATAAAAAGAACCACCAATAAAAAGGGTAACCGCATCCTTAGGATTAAAAACCCTAAGAAGAACTAGGCTAAGGAAAATGGGACCAAGTTTGTATAATACCCATATATATAAAAAGAACTAGAGGTGTGGGGATGTGAATTCTATGTGAGTCTAGCTCTAAGAGAAGCAAAACCTAAAGCCTGAATTTTCCAAATTGTACACAAGGGAAGGAAAGGATATCGTTGTGTGTAAGAATTTAATGTAAAATAAAATCTTATATGTATGAAATAAGTATATGTTATAAAATGATATGTTTGAGAATGTCACTAACAAGGGCCAAATATTGACATTCAGATGAAGGACCAACCACAACATTCACACACGACAGAAAACCAACCTGAAATGGATACTTATGAGCAATCTCACGAAGAAATTAAAGGAAATATGAATGCACCACAACAATAAGCGGTACGGTCTCAACCACCCCAAATTCCACCAATTAACGTTCCGGAAAACACAGTAGGACCAGAGGCCTTGTATAATCTGATCCAAGCTGTGGTAGATAGAGCGATGCACCGTGCATCCTTTGGTTTGACCAGGATAGCCGAATCATCACCTCCTCCAATTTTGTACCATTGATGCAGAACGAAGAATGGAGTTACGACCATGTCTATCAGGTATTACAGGCTATGAAACCCGATAAGTTTGATGGAACTGGCGAACCAATGAGGCTACAACATTGGCTTAGTCACATAGAACAAAGGTTCAGAGGAGTTAACCGTTCACAGGCAACCAAAGTTTGCATTGATGTGTTGTACCTTCAAGACAACGCCCATTTTTTTGGGAAACAACCAAATCCGCAGATGATAATTAAATAAGTTGGGAGGTATCTGAGACAAAGTTGATGGATCGTTTCTTTCCATCAGCTAGACGAGAGGAAAAGCGACGGGAGTTCTTATTCCCGCATAATGACAGACTCAAAATACCCCAGCTGGATGAAAAGTTTCAGCATTTATTACCCTACACCGGATCAATAATTAGGAAAAAGGAAGATAAGATCCGACAATTTTACGAATGGTTACCCCCTGAGATTGCACCGTCCATGATACGACACAATTGTGTTACCTTGGAACAATTTATGGACGAAGCTTTACGTATGGAAGCTGCAATAGACAATGCGAATAAGCGGATGAAGAATGATAATCGAAAGAAAGAAGGACAATCGAGTGTGGGATTTAAAAGACCGGCACCACCATTGGAATCAAAAAGAAGGAAATCAACTCAATTTAGGCGACAAACGAGCTCTCAAAATCCCAAGGCATCAGGAGAAGAGGGTAGATGCTATAATTGTGGAAATCCAAATCACCTCGGAAGAGATTGCGACAGAGAAGCTCGTGAGTGTAGAGGTTGTGGAAAGATTGGACACATGGTAAGATTTTGCAGAAATACTGTAAATAGGCCAATAATGTCTTATCAAACGTCCACCAATAACTCAAGAGCTAATCCATCTCAACAAGTTTGATCAATTGGGCCATCAATGTCATACGAGACACTACAAAACAAGGAGAGGCAAACAACCGGGACTTCCAAGACAGACCCCCGTCTGTACGAGATGCGGCAAATAGGAGAGACTAATATGCTTGTTAGCCAAGGTACCCTTCATAACTATTCTAAACCAGTAAAAATTCTTTTTGACTTTGGGGCAACACACTCTTTTATTTCGAAGAAATTTGTTAACCAATTTGGGGTAAAAAGTGAGAACTCATGTGAACCATACGTTGTCATCCTACCTAATGGAGATAAATTTATAGGTACCACGGGACTGGTTGATTTTCCGATCCTGATTGAGGGATAAAAATTTTCTGCCAACCTAATAGTTATCCAGATAAGCCCCCACGATATTATATTAGGAGTCGATTGGCTAGTCCACCACGGTGCCAAGATCGACTTTAAGTCTAGTACGGTCACAATAAAGGGGAATGAAAGCTTTAGGTGTAAGTTCACAAGTAGGAACCCAACTGAAGAAGGTAAGATAATAAATGCAATGACAGAAGTAAAGTTACTTAGACGAGGTTGTATTGGGTATTTATGTCATTTAGTGGAGGGAGAAACAAAGGAGGTAGATATAACAAGCATACTTGTAATACAAGAATTTCCAGATATATTCCCAAAGGAAATTATAGGGATCCCACCTAAGTGGGAGGTCGAATTCACCATCGATCTAGAACCAAAAACCACCCCAATTTCTAAACCACCATATCAAATGGCCCCACAAGAGATGCAAGAATTGAAGAAGCAGTTGACGGAGCTATTGGACAAAGGATACATTCGTCCTAGTGTATTGCCATGGGGAGCACCTGTGTTGTTTGTTAAAAAGAAAGATGGATCACTACGACTTTGTATTGATTATCGGGAACTGAATAGGGTCACAATCAAGAACAAGTACCCGATCCCTCGAATTGATGATCTACTAGATTAGCTTCAAGGCGCGAAGGTATTCACTAAAATCGATCGTAGATCTGGATATCACCAACTTTGAGTTTGCGAAAAGGATTCCCATGACAACATTTACAAGTAAGTATGGAGACTAATAATTTATAGTGTTGCCTTTTAGATTAACTAATGCTCCATTGGTATTCATGAATTTTATGAATCGGTGCTTCCAAGACTATCTAGACAAATTCATAATTGTTTTCATCGATGATATATTGGTTTACTCGCCAAACTATGAGGCCCATGCTCAGCATTTACGGACCACTTTGAGCGTGTTAATACAACATCAAATGTATGTCAAGCTCTCTAAATGTGATTTTTGGATGACCAAGGTCACCTTTCTCGGGCATGTGATCTCGGAAGAAGGAGTCATGGTGGATCCCCAAAAAGTAGAAGTTGTTGAAAGTTGGCCACAACCTCACATTGTCAAAGATATATGTAGTTTTCTAGGACCTGCTGGATACTACAAGCGGTTCGTGGAAGGATTTTCCAAATTAGCCAGACCTCTTACTTATGTTCTCCGCAAGTCCCACAAGTTCGAGTGGAGTCAACAGTGTAAAACTAGTTTTCAAGAGATAAAAAGACGATTGACTAGCGCCCCGGTCCTAACCCTAGCTATAGGAGGAAAGAGTATGTGATATACAGTGACGCCAAAAACACGGCCTAGGATGTGTATTGATGCAACATGATAAGGTTATTGCTTATGCCTCCCGGCAACTGAAATCATATGAGGAAAATTACCCAATCCATGACTTGGAACTAGCTGCGGTAGTTTTTGCTCTTAAATATGGCGTCATTATCTTTATGGAGTACATTGTCAAATTTTCACTCATCATAAGAGCTTAAAGTATGTATTTACTCAAAAAGATTTGAACATGAGACAGAGAAGGTGGTTGGATCTTTTAAAAGACTACGATCTTGAGATTATATATCATCTTGGAAAAGCCAACGTAGTAACTGATGCTTTAAGTCGAAAAAAGATCCAAGAAGAATACATGGCGTGTCTCACAAATGAAATTCAATAAAAAGATTCAGCAGGGATAGATGTTTCATATCCCCAACAAGGGTAATTGAGTGTGATTGAAATCATGGCAACCTTGGTAGAAGAGATCAAACAGAATCAAGTTGATGACCCTTATTTGATAAAGATATGCACTGATGTAAGTTCTGGCAAAGCTCCTGGATTCATAATACAAGATGATGGATCCTTATGATTCCAAGATCGGATATGTGTGTCAACTGATTAGAAACTTAAGGAAATAATTCTTCGAGAAGTACACAACTTTGTGTACTCTATACTCCCGGGTTCGAGTAAGATGTACAAAGATTTCAAAAGGAGTTATGGTGGGTGAACATGAAAAATTATATCGCCGAATATGTGGTCAAGTGCTTAACTTGTCAACAAGTTAAAATTGAGCACAGAAAACCCGGAGGGGAACTTCAACCTCTTCCAGTACTAGAATGGAAATGGGAAGATATTGGCATGGACTTTGTGATGGGTTTACCCAAAACCGCCGGAGGAAAGGATTCTGTATGGGTGATAGTCGATCGCTTAACAAAGACAACTCATTTCTTGGCTATCTGATCAACTTAGGGACCAACGGAGCTGGTAGATGTTTATTTATGAGAAGTAGTGTGTCTCCATGGGATACCACAATCAATAATTTCGGACCGTGATGGTCGTTTCATGTTCATAATTTGGAAAAGGCTCCATAAGGGATTAGGAACGAATTTACAGTTCAATACAACATATCATCCCCAAACAGATGGGCAGTCAGAAAGAACAATCCAGACCCTAAAAGATCTATTAAGGGCTTGTGTACTAGATGGACCTCAATGATGGCTTCAATGTTTACCTCTCATAGAATTTACTTATAACAATAGCTGGCACAATTCGATAAAGATGGCCCCATTTGAAGCACTGTATGGAAGACGATGTAAGTCCCCAATATGTTGGAACGATCGAGCTTACACAATTTTAATAGTACCGGAACTACTGACAAAGACAACCTAACAAGTAGCTATAATTAGAAAACGACTACTTGCAGCACAAAGTCGATAGAAGTGTTATGTAGATCTCAAGCGCCGAGATATAAATTTCGAAGTAGGAGACAAAGTATTTGTGAAGGTTTCACTTTGGAAGGGAGATTCAGGTTTGGACAACGAGGAAAACATAAACCAAGTTATATAGGACCCTTTAGGATCTTGGATAAAGTAGGCCTAGTAGCATACTATTTGGCCTTACCACCTATCTAGCAAGTACACAATGTTTTCCATGTATCACTACTTTGAAAATAAATTCCTGATCCGTCCCATATAATCAACTATGCTGATATTGAAATACAAGGAGATGTCACCAATTCCAAGGAACCCGTTCAAATTTTGGAGAAACAAGAAAACTATTTGCGGAATAAGATTATTCCCTTACTAAAAGTTCTTTGGTCAAAACAAGGAATTGATGTGATAACGTGGAAACCGAAAACGATATGAAAAATCGATATCCTCGGCTCTTTGAAATATGATACTTCGGGGACGAAGTATATGTAACACCCCGAATCCGCTGGACTCAGGGCGCTACAGGTTGAGACCTCACAATGGGTCCGACCCTTAGCTTGAAAACAATTTCACCGGATCTTGCAACAAGGCACAAATAAATGCCAAAATCGAAATACATTTTTATGCAATGAAAAGAAAAACCCGATAGAATACAACAAAGGACTTTAACCGAAAATACAACCCCAACGACTAAACGCCATACAACATACAATAAATACAACATTCAAATTCGACTCCACCCGAAACCTAATCCTAAAATATACGGAACCCCGGTTGCCCACTCTTTCGGATCTCTTGGTTGCAATCCTAATCTGCAATGCAATCTACAACAGTCGGTATAAAACCGTTAGCTTATATTCGAAGCATTAGAATCAATGGGAAAGGCACAAACACAAGAAAATCATCATAAACACACAACATTCTTAAAGCACACAATTCCGGTTTATTATCTTTTTATTATTAAGTCATATCCCGTTCTAATTCAACTTAGTTTTGTGACACGAGACCAGCGTGGTCCCGCCTCGGTCCCTACTTACCGGCATGGAACGGTGCGGATCCTTCCGACCGTCTTACCAGCACGGGCTAGTCGCCAAGAAGCTCCTATACTCTCGCAAGAGCTAGACAAATGATGTCACCGCCCGTTATCATACACTTGGGCCAAAATAATATAAGGTTGGTGGTCCTATTACCGGTTTAGTTGTTATAAACAACAAAGAATAAATACATACCACCAAATACACATCAATGCTAATACAAGGATTACGAGCTAAGTAAGTCCGGAGACTTACCTGTCACAAACGCTCAACCCGAAAATATACCGCACTCTGCTTCCCACAGGAAGATACTCTCAGCCTGGCCAAACGAGGCACATCATCAACATCTATCTCTCATGCTAGAAGTCCTTAGTCCTCTAGCCCAAATGACCTCAACAAGGTCATACAACTCACATATTAGGACAAAACACTCATAGTCTCAATAATCCCCCGATCATAAGCGCTAGGCTAGGATACTCATGTCCTAGTCTCCACAATCTCAAAGATCATGTAACCACAAACCTTAAGCCACAAGATTCACAAGATCAACCTTAAAGCACAAATGCTTAACAATCCTCACAAGATAACAACCCAACTCAAGCCTTAGAACAATCATAAATCCTCAAAACTCACCTAAGGTCCAAACCATTACTTGGTATTCTCACTAGGTTATGCTTGATCAAACCTAGCATGATACTACTATAACTAAATCGGGTAAGATCATAAGCTCTGGGAGAGGGTACTCACGTGACGTCAAAAGACGGAATGCGATCTATGGACGTCGATATGGATTCATTGGGTCTTTATCGGGATGCTTCCGCACCTAACACCAAATGTAAACAAATTTAGCTTATATGATAAATTTGAACGGTGATCTAACGAATAAAACAAACAAATAAAAACCAGTTTTTCAAAACAAAGATAAAACTCGTAAAACCATTTTTCCAAGGCGATCCATACAATTTACAAACATGGTCAAAACCGAACTCGACTTTCCGTAAAGCTTTTGGCCCATAAAAATTACATACGGAAAATCTATAAATATCGATTATATAGCGGGTTAAGGTTGCAATAACACAACTCAGCAGGGTCGAAACTGCAATATCCACAAAGAAGGGGTCAAACTACAATAATGCAAAAATGAGGGTTGGATTGCAAATAAAGGATAATACCCTTTTTCAACCTTCAGCACAACAGTGGAGGAAGGTGGTGGCAGCTTGCACAGGCATTCCCAATGGTTGTCCGGCCGGTTTGGCTCTCCGGCGGCGAGAACAATAGGAGGCGGCTCTTCCTCTGGCTATTGGTGGAGGCGCAACAAAGGGGATGCTCAGAAGGAGGTGCGAGAGAGAGTGGGAAGGCTGGGTTCGACATCAGGGCTCCTCCGTCGTGGTTCCATGCGGAAGGGGCACGGCAGCAACGAGAGGAAAAGCGAGGGTCGTTCCAGCAGCTTGCATTGTCGTCCAGGCGTGAGGAGGGAGGCGGGGGAGATGTGCAGTAGTTGTTGCGAGAGAGAGAAGGGGACGAGAGAGAAGAGGTTGTGAGAGTGGGAGTGAAGAAGGTGAGACGAGAGCAGAGGGTGAGCATCGAGAGATGAGGTAGGGTGATAGGTGGGCGGCAGGCAACAGGCAGAACGAGGGGTCTCTAGGAGTGCAGGCTCATCCAACAAGTCGAGTGAGGAAGGTGGAAAAAAAAAGAAATGAAAAAAATATAATAATAATAATATATTAAAATAGGAATACGGGAATCAATAAACTCGATCAAAAATATTCGAAACGAGATTTTCGGATTCGGAAAATTATCTGACTTTTCCGTAAAATATTTTACGGACATATAAATATGAATCAAAGAAAAAAAATACATATATATGAATATACTCGTAGAAATATAATTTACTCCGAAAAATACTTTTAATAAAATATACAAGCTAATAAAATATCGGTAAAAGTAGGTAAAATAAATATAGTAAACGCGCCTAAAATTGGGGCGTTACATCAGATCCCCCTAAAAACAGGTTTCGTCCCGAAACTTTCCACACGCCGAACTTCTGAGTCCTTTAAGGCCGAGGTATGAACTCTCAAACTAAGGAGGCTTTAACCTTCTAATCTATATACACTGAAATTGCTCCAAATACCATAGCAATATAACTATAACCGGTTATAAAACCCATTCCCGCACGGGGCGCAAACAACATATAACATCACACATATACACGACAAAGGGAAGAACCAGTCCCAACCTTTCGATCTATCAACACTACTAGCTCAGCGTAAAACTCAACTATAGATACTATCCTCTGACTTCCTATTAGCTTCATTGCTTCTACAATGCCACTAACTCATCTAGACCGGCAACACTTCTCGAGTCAAACCTGTACTTCCTAGATTGATACACATGAAACACCGGGTGAACACTCTCTACTTTTGATGGCAACACCAACTTTTAAGACACTTCTCCAACTGGAGCTAAGATCTGAAAAAGGTCGATATACCGGAACACAAATTCCTTCTCGGGTCTTTCTCAATGCAGCACCAACGAAGATCGAACTTCCCATTTACACTGTTGGCATTGGTTCTTGTCAAACCGAACTTTGATATTACATTCCCTCAATGCTTGTTGCAAGTTCCAAGTAACGAAGGAAGCACTTTACTCCATACTACTTCTATTCACAAGACACGTATGCTACGTCTTGAAGAATTACTTGTACACTTCAAACCCATTATTCCTCAAAGCAAATCAAAACAGTTGTACCAATAAATCTCCTCTTTAACTCTCAAAAGTCTATTATCAAATCTTCGTCTCATTCAATACTTCATCGTCATCCTAAGTAGGTTACCATAATTGACGTTATACAACTCCTCCCTTCACAGATCTGGTAAAGCTCGGCACATCTAAAAAAACTTGTAACTTCTTTCACATCCCTTGGGGGTTGCAATCCCGAGACAACTTGTCATACAACTTTTATCTTCTTCGAGAGTAGACCAAAATTACTTATCCGAGGCATTAGTAAGCTCATATGGAACCACTACAAGCTCATGGCGACCATACCTTGTACGGACTACCGTATTTGCAATATCCTGATCTCGAATTTCTCAATTGGTGGAAATCTGTCATTAAATCAATTTTAGAAGAGACTACCAACCCTTGTAACCGGTCGAGTAGATCATCTACATGTAGTGAGGGGTTCCTCTTCTTCATTGTTATCTTTTTCGGCTCAAGGTACACGATATACAAACGGAGATAACTATCTCTCTTTTCGCAAACTGGTGTTCTCCATAACAACTTCAAATCAAGAGTTTAAGATATATTCCAATATGAACTTCAAATCAAGAGTTCAAGAAATCATTCGGAGTTCTCCATAGCATTTCACTAATTCTAATGAACTCTTTTGATATACGTCCCCGGATGGCGATGCCATCCGTGTTTCCGGCTAGAAGGACCCGGCATTATTGTGAAGACTATTAAGTATTTTCGGCTATTTAGTAATTGACTTTTCATATTCGGAACTTTAATTCCGGAACTTAATTTTGTGACTTAAATTCCGACCTTTCATATTTTAGGCTTTTCATTTACCGGAACTTAATTCTGGCTTTTATTACCGTCATTTATGTTTGGATTCTTTGTATGACCTCCATCCACTATATAAGAATGGCTTGGCTCATTTGTAAGATATGTCTAAGTTGAAATCCAAGTATTGAGAAGGAAAATCCTCTTACTTGGTTTAGGCATCACTTCTTCTTCCATCCTCTAAAAGTTCTATCTTGGATCTAGTCTTTGATCCAAGCTTTTCATATTCGAGGCTCCTTTTGAAGGATCAACATTATCCTAATCCACTTCATGGATGATTCGATCTAACTAGATCGGATCGACCGTACGCTTCCGCATTCATTTCTAAGCTTCCACCGCTCAAGTTCTACGTTTGATCCATCTCGAACGATCAAGAAGAAGTAGTTGAAGTTTCTCCTCGATCTAGATCAAACATATTTTTATCATTGGCATCAGAGCAAGGGATCGAGGTCAAGTTCTTTACTTGTGTTCTTGATTTTTCATCATCAAATTGTTTTCTCTCTTTGGTTTTCTTTGAAGATCTTCAAGTGTTCTTCGGTGTTCTTCGAAGATCTTCATTGTATTCTTCATTGTTCTTCGGTGTTCTTCAAAAATCTTCAAGTGTTCTTCGAAGATCTTCAAGTGTTCTTCAGTGTTCTTCAGTGTTCTTCGAAGATCTTCAAGTGTTTCTTCATCATTCATCATGTTCTATGATGATTATGATTCTTATGATGAGGATGAGGAATGGTTACCTCCTCCATATCCACCGAAGGCCAAACAAACCACCCGGAGGTACCGACGGAGAGAATATTTGGAGGATGAGGAGTGGTTACCTCCTCCAAATCCACCAAGGACCGAAGAGACCATCCATGACTGTCAATGGTATCCACATGAACGCCAACAATGTGTTGCCGTATTAGCCAAAGAAAATGCCGCTCTAAAGCATGAGATAGAAGTTATAAGGGCGACAATACTTGCCCTAACGACGGTTGCCCAACAAGAAGAACCGTTGTGTGATGGTCCATTAGAAGAGGCCAAGGAAGATACCGTCATCGAAAATGTTGAAGTCATCACCGACCAAAAAGAAGCCAACTTCAACAAAGTCGACATCATCAAGGGTAAAGAAGCCATCAACCATGACAATGGCACCAATATGTTGTTGGACTACAAATTCCATCCGGCTGAACTGAGGTTTGATTTTGTTTTGTCTAATACCTTATTTACCGGCTTACCCTTGGTTCTTTCCGGCAAGACTCCGACGTACAATGTCACAAGCTTAGACGGCGTGGTCGACAAACTCACCGGCGAGACCATCCACATGTACTACAAGTTTGAGCCGTCGGATCCAAAGTTTTTCCTTGTTATGTCGGACGACTTGCCACCCACCCAAGGATTGATTCACAATTTTAAAGAGTATCGGCGTCATCAAATCAAATCAATCAAATATCGGTGCTCTTTCCGGCACCTTGTCGGCATAGCCAACAAGCTTGGCGGCCCCACCGCCCTTTTGAAAGACTACAAGTCCAAGCCGCCCGACTCCATTAATGTGCATCCGGTGCTGAATTTCAAGGGTCACGTTCCTAAAGATACTCCTTTCTTTATTTTGACCATGCAAACGAGGACGTTTCACATTTAAGAGGAGGAGAATGATAAGCCCCCGGATGGCGATGTCATCCGTGTTTCCGGCTAGAAGGACCCGGCATCATTATGAAGACTATTAAGTATTTTCGGCTATTTAATAATTGGCTTTTCATATTTGGAACTTTAATTCCGGAACTTAATCTCGTGACTTAAATTCCGACCTTTCATATTTTAGGCTTTTCATTTACCGGAACTTAATTTTGGCTTTTATTACCGTCATTTATGTTTGGACTCTTTGTATGACCTTCATCCACTATATAAGGATGGCTTGACTCATTTGTAAGATATGTCTAAGTTGAACTCCAAGTATTGAGAAGGAAAATCCTCTTACTTGGTTTAGGCATCACTTCTTCTTATATCCTCTTAAAGTTCTATCTTGGATCTAGTCTTTGATCCAAGCCTTTCATATTCGAGGATCCTTTAGAAGGATCAACATTATCCTACTCCACTTCATGAATGATTCGATCTAACTAGATCGGATCGACCGTACGCTTCCGCATCCATTTCTAAGTTTCCACCGCTCAAGTTCTACGTTTGATCCATCTTGAACGATCAAGAAGAAGTAGTTGAAGTTTCTCCTCGATCTAGATCACACATATTTCTATCATCTTTTCCATAAGTTCTTGCAATTGCTCCTTCACTTGCTTCTACAACTCGTGTCTCCTCACAAGTGTCATTCCATACAGTGCCTTATATATCGGGATTGAGTCAAGCTCGACCTTAGTGGAAAAATTCACATTCTAACGTATTGGAAGTCTTGGTACGTTATCAGGAAGACGTTGGGAATTTCACCAATAATTGGGAATCCGTGATATCTCGGTTTCGTCTTTTCATATCCTGCCACATAAAATAAGACCGACACAACCTTGTCTTAAAACTTGACATGTGGCCATGGTACTAATGATCTACCCCGATCTATTGGGGTGACGTCCTTTAAACGTGTGTATTGCTCCATCAATAGATACAATTTGACCGTCCCCTTTTCAAAGATCCTTCACCTCCCGAACTCGAGAGACTTGCTCGAGTTTTCCGACTCTCGAGGCCTTGGTTAAGTAATATTTCAGCTTAATCCCCCTTTTCCACTTTGAAGAATGGGGTAATAATCTTTCTTGATCTCACACATATGTTCAATCATGAAGGTCCTAACTACAGGATTTAATCACGCCTTATAATAAATTGATCTTATCTTCTTGGTGATATTGCCAAAATATGGGAGGAACTCTTTGTATTACACATAAGCTTGCACGGTAGACATCCTTTCTTCAATTATGTATAGAAATCATACTTCACTTCTTTTTGCGACGTCCGCCCGACAACGGAAGTTTTAAATTCTCGATCTTTCATATACTTTTCGTACATCTCATGTTGACATCAAACTTCCAACTTTCAAACTTCGGTCTTTTCTTACTCTTGTTGGTCATCTTATGCATCTCTTTTAGATATTCCCGTTTACGCATAGCAACAATAGAAACCTCACTTTCCTCTTGGTTCTTCTAGTTTTCTTCACCCTAATCAAACTTTAAAAGTTCTGATCCGTGACATTCCTCCATATGACAGCCCCATGACCTAAGAAGGTCGCAGAGGGTCATATCCATCCTCCCCCTAGGAGGTCTGTAACATCTACTTGTTTGAAGTCCTTCGACATTATTTGATTAAGACAATTGCACTTCCGTTGATGTACTCTCTTACCATTGACATTGATCCACCGCGAATACTCTAAGATCCTACTGCCGATCCTCTATTTTTCATAGTCTTGTTTACTCATACCCTCTACACTCATCAATAGACAACCCACACCTCTGCCTTCTCAGTTGTCACTGGTCAACTTATAGTTGACCTTCTCCAAGGTCAAAGACTTATCATTCTGCTACACTTTTCATGTTACCATTCTCATGAAGGTTACCCTCCTCGGGGTAGTCTACCTTAAACTCCGTGAGACCCCTCTTCATTCTACGCTTCCTTTCCTCATAAGGTAACCATATCTTCTTGGCCTTGTTGTTTCGTATCTCTCCCTTTCATAGGCTTAACCATTATTCCATGTTTTCCTTCAAGTACACCTTCACCAAAATTCTAGCCTCATATATCGTCCGTTCATGTTCTTCTTTATTGGTATCTTAAGTCTTTCGATCAAAGCTCCTTGTTTCGTCTTTCATCTTCTTAGGATCATCATTTATACACACTTCCTCATCCTTGGCATTTCTTAGTCTTATCATCATAACGGAAACCGGTCAACTCCACGTGAATCCCCATCATGCCCTTCTTCTCATAACTTTAGTAATGTTGACACTTCACTTATTGGTACCTCGTAAGCTTAACTTATGGTTTTGTAAATCTTTAGTAAATGGCTCGATCACTCTTATCGTCTTGACTCCAATGCTTAGGAGCGCCTAAAGAAAACTTCGCATCTTAATGGAATAGCACCTTTAACCTTGCTAGAATATACCCATCTCCTCCTCGATTCGCATCTTTAGTTGACCACGCGTCTTCTTGAAGAACTTAAGTTCGTTATCCCTATTGGTTTCGTTGTCTTTCCAATCGTGAATTCTTTGTAACCACTTCCACACCTTCGTGTTACTCCTTTTTCTTGTATGGTCTCCATCTCTAATTATCTTAAGTTGCCGCGGATTTTCTTTTACTTGGTTGTCCTTCGTTTACGTCATGTCCAATCCTCCTCTTCGACCTTCTCTTAAAGGAGTACGAGAACTCCAAGGTGTTCGCCCGAACGTAGAGCTCAACTCGATACTTGAGCATATTCATCCTCGTATGTACACTATCCTATGTCAAACAACATCATCCAAGGGCGATGATATCATACAATCATCTTTTCTATTAGGTATCATAACTCCATATTCTACTACTATATATAATAAGAATATGTATACATAACTATATAAGTCCTAAGTTCATATCAGTACCAATATAACGCATCCAACATTTCATCCACAATATAAGGTCCCATAACATATAATCGTCCACATTTATAACTATACACATATATTCAGTTCATCATGCAACTTACAATCACAAAGATACACATCAATTCCATCATGCATAACTACAAACCTCATATCCATATCTATATATACATATATATACATATCACAATCCAATAAACTAAGCTGCCGAGATCCGCGGAATGAGTGGTGGTCCGTACATTCTACCTCGACTCATTCATGTGATTTTGAAAACGAAAAATCAGAACCCGTGGGGTTCTGTTTATTCCTTATTCGGCCTTTAGAAGAATGCGAGTGTCATTGTTGTCAACCTATGACTCTGATACCACTTTTGTAACACCCTGAATCCGCGGAACTCCTCACAATGGGTCCCGACCCTTAGCTTGACAACAATTTCACTGGATCTTGCAACAAGGCACAAATAAAGGTCAAAACCGAAATACGTTTTTATGCAATGAAAAGAAAAACCCAAAAGAATACAACAAAGGACTTCAGCCGAAAATACGACCCCAAAGACTAAACGCCATACAACATACAATAAATACAATACTCAAACTCGACTCCACCCAAAACCCAATCCTAAAATGTACGAAACCTCGGCTGCAATCCTAACCTGCCATGCAATCTACAATAGTCGTTATAAAACCTTTAGCTCGTATTCGAAGCATTAGAATCAATGGGAAAGACACAAACACAAGTAAATCATCATAAACACATAATATTCTCAAAGCACACAATTCCGGTCTATTATCTTTTTATTATTAAGTCATATCCCGTTCTAATTCAACTTAGTTTTGTGACACGAGACCACTGTGGTCCCACCTCGGTCCCTACTTACCGGCATGGAACGGTGCGGATGCTTCCGACCATCTTACCAGCACGGGCTAGTCGCCAAGAACCTCCTACACTCCCGCAAGAGTTAGGCAAATGATGTCACCACCCGTTATCATACACTTGGGCTAAAATAATATAAGGTCGGTGGTCCTATTACCGGTTTAGTTGTTATAAACAATAAAGAATAAACACACACCACCAAACACACATCAATGCTAATACAAGGAGTACGAGCTAAGTAAGTCCGGATACTTACCTATCACAAAAGCTCAACCCAAAAATATACCGCACTCTGCTTCCCGTAGGAAGATACTCTCAGCCTGACCAAACGAGGCACAACATCAGCATCTATCTCTCATGCTAGAAGTCCTTAGACTTCTAGCCCAAATGACCTCAACAAGGTCATACAACTCACATGCTAGAACAAAACACTCATAGTCTTAATAATCTCCCCGATCATAAGCGCTAGGCTAGGATACTCATGTCCTAGTCTCCACAATCTCAAAGATCATGTAACCACAAACCTCAAGCCACAAGATTCACAAGATAACCCTTAAAGCAAAAATCCTTAACAATCCTCACAAGATAACAACCCAACTCAAGCCTTAGAACAATCATAAATCCTCAAAACTCACCTAAGGTCCAAACCACTACTTGGTATTCTCACTAGGTTATGTGACCGAAGGTATTTCTATGGTCGTCTATACCCAATCAAAAGTAAATCCCGACTTAGCCCTAAGAACAAGTATAGTGAGTAAGTAAGGGTCGAACCCAAGAGAGTTGAGGTGTTTTAGATGCAATTATTGATTATAATGACAAGTGACACAAGGGGGGGGGGGGGGGTTGGTTGAATTGATGCACAAAAACTTATGAAAACGATTAATGCGACAAATAAGACAATAATGGGTGAATCTACACTAGGTTGATTCTAAGCATGCAATTGCTACTTTGGTGTATTCCTTTTACAAGTTTTTAAGTAATTTCCCGTCTCGATCATACATATGTGTTGAGCCAATCGGCATCAACACAACTTAACCTATTAAAGTTCTGTAAACCTACAAGAACAAATAATAAGTTAGCATTCAAACAAAGACAAAGGGATATAAAGAGAAGATTAAAACCGTTAAACTTATCTTTATATTTGTATTCCTTTTCTTTAAGTAATTACAACCCGTTATTACTTAAAGTTGCTACTAGATTAAAGACCCGAACCCGGAACCTATTAATCCTAGTTGTTTACATGCACTTTAGAACCTAAGGTGATCAATCTCAAGTAATAGTTAACATGCAATAAAACCATGAAGATCAAGGAAACACAAAGCATTACTGAATAAAAACTTATATTAAAAGAACTTACAACCAAAGCAACAAAGCAGCTTCAAACCAACCCAATGTAGCAAGGGAGTTAGCAACTCATTACAATGGAAAAACTCAAGTCTAAGATGGATTTTGTGAGGAAAAGCATGGATAATTCAAGCAATCAGCCATGGACTATTTATACTACAAAAGACACTAAATTAGGAGTAAATAGCCGGCCTAAAATAGCCACCTTTAATGCCATAAAGGTGGTGTAAACAGCCGGAGTAAAGCTTCTGGCGTTACACCGCAGGGGCGGCCTTCAGGACCCGCGGGGGCGGTTTAGGCAGAATCGGTTGATCTTCTTCATAACCGCTGGGGCGGCTTACACAGCTCCGCTAGGGCGGATCTTTAATGCACTTTAACGTCTGACCTTTCGCCTTCCTGACGTTTCTGATGTTAAGGCATAGGGGCGCCTCAAGGCCAACGCAGGGGCGGTGACACAGACTCTTCGCCTTCCAGCTCCCAAGGCGAGGCGCAGGCAGGGCGCAGGGGAGCTGGCCTTCGTCTTGTCCGGGCAAGTCACCGCAGGGGCGCCGATGGGTGGCACAGGGGCTGTGATCTGCATCTTGGTCGGCGCTGGTGAAGGTGCTGGGAGCGCTTCAATGGGAAGTGTCACCCGCTGGGGCGGCTGCAAGGGCCCGCGGGGGCGGTAGAGCAACAAAAACTTTGCTTCTTGATCGATCTTTACTCCTAAGTGCTTATAACTCCTTCCTTAGCTTCTTTTGATCTTCTTCTTCTGGACCAAGGAGTTAGTAGCATAAACCGACACTAATGCAATAAAAAGACTCTAAAAACTACCCTAAATGATAGTGATTCCATCACCTATCAATCTTCCCCATACTTAGACCTTTTACTCGTCCCGAGTAAAACAAATGACAGCCATTAGACTCAAGATCTCAGGAAGCAAGGGAAATAAAGAGAAATAATGGAAAACAAGAGAAAAACCAAGAAAGAAAGAAGGAAAAAGAGAGGAAATGTGAAAAAAAGAAGATACTACCATCCTTATCGCTCCAAGAGTGGCCTACCCGGACAACCTTCTTATGACTCCCCTTCTTATGTCGCCAAAACGCCGGAAGGGAAACCTACACTCGGTGTCACTTATCTTGTCAAGGCGCCCTTTCGGGTTTTCACCTTGCCACTCTTCTTCTTTTCTCTCTTAAGCTCACATCCCTCAAGTCCAATTTTGCACCAACCTAAGGTTGGTCGGACTACCTTCTTTTTACCTAAACCGCCTTTTCGGGTTTTCGGTTTATCCAAGGATTTTCATGCCTTTTTTCACTTCTTTGGCTTTTTTATTTTCTTTTTTTTAAACTGATTTCAATAATGCAAAACAAAATGTCAAAAACAACTAACAACTGTACAAGCAATGATATATATCCCTCCCCCATACTTGAAGTGCACTTTGTCCTTAGAGTAAAAATGAGTCAAAGATAAATGTGGGAGAAGGGAAAGAGATGTACCCCTCACTGGGGTGGTCCGGATGGACCACCAGGATCCTCCTCCGGTGGGTAAGGGAAGTGGCGGAAGAAATGCTCCTGCCGCTGGTAGATATCATCGATGCGATCCTGCTGGGCAGTCATCCGGCGACCAAAGGAGGTCTCAAAACTGGTCTGCCAAGCCAGCTGCTGAGCCTCCAGCTGTTGTTGCTGGGCTGCCTGCCATGCCTACTGCCTCTGATCGAAGTGTGAGGTCATGGAGGTGGCAAAGGTGTTCTGCCAACTCTGCTGCTGCTCCAGCATAGTCCGTTGGTAGTCGGACTACCAAGCCCGGTGTTGGGTCGTCATGGCCGCCATCTGAGCCTGAAGGCTCGCAAGGGCCGGGTCCTCCTCTGGTGCCGTTGTGGGCATCTCCTCGTCATCTGGGACGGGCAGGTGCTCCTCCTGATGGGCCCGGCTGGAGCTAGCAGCATGCCTCTCCACAAAGGCCACTAGTGGCCGTCTCGGCACGAAGGGATCTGCCGGAATGTAAAGATCGGAGAACTCCTCCCCTAATGGTAAAGGCCGGGGGAGGTACGTAAGGGGGCTCCCATCAGCAAGGGAGATCCAAAACAGGTTCTCCCCGTCTCGTCGGAGGAGCTTGCACCTCCTAAGCATCCCCTCTGTGTAAAGGGGAGCCTCCAACCCATCCTCTAGATCGGACAGATCAAGGACCTGTGAGGCTATCAAGGAGATCACCCCACCTCCGACGATGTCCCTCGGCTCGTTCCTCCTAATCCGCTTCAAAGCAGCAAGGAAGAGGTACGGTCAATCCATGACCTTCTCACTCTGAGGAAGGCAGGAGTAGAGTAGAGGGAGGTCCTTGAGGGTGACCTTGTTCTCCTCTTTGTGTCCACAAAAGATACTCATCAGGATCTTGGAGAAGAGCCTCAAGAAGGGGTGAGTGAGCTTGTTGGAGTACTCACCCCCAGCATGGAATTCTTACCCTATAGCCGTCTGCCAAAACTCACATAGATCCGGGGTAGGAATAGTCTCCCACCAGCTCTCAGAAGGGTTTAAAGTCACCTCAAAGGCCTCCTGAAGCTGGAAGTAATCTAGTGTGTATTTTACCTTGTTGAACTTGAAGGTGAGGCCGGTACACACATGATCCTCTTTCTCCATTGTAAACGTGGAGATGAACTGTCTGCTGAGCTCTGGATATGTCGGGGCATTCCGGTGTATGAATTCTCCGAGCCTAGTGTTTTCCAAAAAGGACTGCATGCTCTCTAGCATGCAGAGTTTCTCCAAGGTAGGAGCATTTAGAAATCGTGTTGCATACACAACTCGATCCTGCACAATCCTATAACGCTCCTTCTCTGTCTTAGACATCTTCGATTCCATTTTCCTAGTGTGATGTAGGGTAAGAGATTAGTAATTTCCAAAAACAGAGAAAGAAGTCGACCTTCTGTTGTGTTTTCCGCAGGGGCGGATGAAGCAGACGCAGGGGCGGTGAGACGCAGGGGCGGATGCTTGCAGGCGCAGGGGCGGGAGAACAACAGAAGGCGATTTTGCGAGTGCTTCGAAGGTGGTGGAGACTTGGAGTGGCTCCGGTGGTTGTTTCGTTGATGCAGGTTACTTTGAAGGTGGCGCAGAAGTGGAGAATAGCTACAATCGAAGGGAGGTAGCATTTGGCACGAGGCTGGTGGCGCATGGGCGTTGGGGGTGTGCGTCCTTGGTGTTGGTGGGGCAGGGGCGTCGGAGAGGGTGGTTGGGTGATTGCTCTAAGGGCGCAGGGGCGTTCGCAGCTTTCAGAGAGAGAGAGGGTGCAAGGAGATGTGGTTGTGTTTGGGGAGGAGGGTTGGTGGGTGGTGCGTGGTAGGTATAGGTATTTTTTCAAGATCCTATTTTTTTTTCTTTTCTGGGTAAACCCGTAGGGGCGGGGGTCTGATACCGCAGGGGCGGTGACAAGGGAGAGGAGCACGCAGGCCCAGCACCGGGGGCGACGCTGAGAATTTGTGTCAAGGGTGGCCGCCGTAGGGGGGTGGGGATGTCACCGCGGGGGCAGTGACAAGCGTGTTGTAGGTGCAGGCCAAGCGCCGGGGCGGTGCTAGCCTGAGTGTCACCGTAGGGGCGTGTTTTTAGAGCCGCAGGGTCGGTTTCCTTGACAGAAGCTCCTCTTCTTATTCCTTCGGGTTGCCTCCCGAATTAGCGCCTTTATTTTACGTCGTTGGCTCGACGTAAGATCTCTACTTCTCTGATTGTGCCTCCTCTAGTACCATCTCATCAAACGGATCGTCCTTGACTCCTTTAAGGTAAAGCTTTAGCCTTTGGCCGTTCACCTTAAACACCTTGTGCGTCTGCGGGTCATAGAGATCCACAACCCCGTGAGGGTATATGTTCGCCACTTAGCGTGCGTGCAAATAAGCTTTAAATATAAAACTAGAAATCAAGCAAGTGAACCCGAAGTGTACGGATCGATATAGTTAAGCAAGAATTCCAGAGTATCGAACACAGGGATTTGGGGGGTTAAATCCAATTATAGGTTGTCAAGCGAGTAAATGTAAGAGCTTTTCGAATTATTGGGAAAACAACAATCCTAAAGATTCAGGAATCCAGTTGTGGCAATCGATTCAAGATATACTAATGATATAAGGACAGAGTTAAGATATGCAAAGGTATGCTAATGTAAGGTAATCGTACGGTGAAGTTCCAAAAACCTTATATGACTCACCTACAAGACACTCTCTATAAAGGTTGTTGAGGCTTCAATATAGAAAGGTTCTAAAGGTAAGAATTAATGTCAAATACCCAAACTTGTAATCCAAGGATCAAGACTAACTAAACCGATTAAGGTTGTGACACTCACAATCGAGGTAGAGGTTGTTGAGGCTTCACTACCACCTAGAAAAGGCAAGCCAAGACTAAGTTAAAGCAAATCTTTAACTTTGGATTAAAGTAAAAGCAGGTTCGTAACTTAACACAAAATTACGGGTAGTTCTTGAGTTCCACGGCCGTGGAAGCTCAAGAACAGACCGTGGATTAGGGTTGTCGTCGATTCTCTCTAACTCTCAGGGTCCAATCTATTTACGATCGATCTATCATCATCTAAGCCACAACTATCAACCCTTCACCTTAGAATTGTTAAGGGTTTTTAGCCAACAATAGTCATATTGATATCAAATTTAAGGTTTAAAAGAATGAAAGATGAAAACTTCTGAAAACCTTCAATAACTTTCAAACCAATCTCAAATCCACAAATCAAGAACAATATCGTCACTAGATTCGGAATAACACAAACAATCACAATCTTAGATAAGAAGGAAGAACGGGATGTCAATCCGTCTTCTAAATCAAACCTAAGCAAGAAGCGAAATCTTCTTGCGAACAATCTCCTGAATCTCCGATCTGCCGTCAATCCGGAAATCCCAATGACAAAGCGCAAAAATCTCTCAAACACAATCTCCGCCAAATGCGAAATTAGGGCAATTCCAAGCGTAAGCGTAAGATGCGTCTATGCGTAAGCGAAGGTGACGGAATCTCTCCTCGTCCATCCTTTTATAGTGTAAGATAAAATATCGGCCCAGCCCAATTGCGTAGGAGATCGTGGCTTAAAGTGTGGCGAAAAATATTGCCAAGATCACGGTCGTGGAAGGGTTCCACGGCCGTAATTTAGAGCGTGGAAATCATCACGGTTTGACACAACTCCTCCACGGCCGTAGAAGTTGCTGGAATGAGCCACGCTTCCCTTGCCATGGTTCCACGGCCGTGGACTTGAACGTGGAATGTTGTACGGCCGTATTTTAGAGCGTGGTTTAGGGCAAGAACGTGATTCTTCCTTAGCCTCGTGCATTCTTCAAGTTAGCACATCCTTAGCTCCTAGGAATGTCCTCAATTCATGGACATGCTCAATCAACTCCGTCCTTGCTCAATTCCGTTCGGAAATAGCTCTTAATTACCTATAATCAACATAAAGCTTGTGTAGATCTCTATATCGACAATATAGGCAAACTAGCTCACAATTGAATCAATGCTTAATCAATGACTATCATAATGGATGAAATACACTTAGAAAACATACCTAAAATATCACAATATTTCATGCTAACAAATAACCCCATACTTGCCACTTGCTTGTCCCTAAGCAAGGTCTTTCAAAAGCTTTTAAAGCAAAAGTTAGGATGAAATATGTGTACCTTCTCAAAGTAAAACTTCTTTTGGATGAATGTGCCTTCTAATCAATAGATCATTCTCAAATCTTGCTTTATTCGTTCATAAGACTTTCATACACTTAATCAAAGAGTAAAGAGTAAAGAAAACTCATGAATCAATTAAACTTCCATACAAACATCATAACCTTCAAACATTATCAAAATCAATCATAAGAAACTTCAATTTAGATCACCAAGTCATATAACATTCTTTTGATCTTAAGGACTTCCAAAGAAAAGGTCTAGAATGTGGAAAGGGAAGGAAACTTTAAGAAATGTGGTGCATGAATCCGGGAAAGTGGATAACTGCTCTTTTCTTCTTCTCTTGCGGTTTCCGCAACACCTTCAACTTAGAGCTTCGCTCTCTTCTTTTCATTTTTCGACTTTACTTTTGGAGTTATGGATAGAGGTGCACAAAAACCGAAGCCTAGGAGATTGGCGTTTCTCAATTTTTATGAGATGCCTCAAACCCTTAGCGCACATACCATAATCCGCTAGGAATATCGCTCAATCCGACTTTGGCAAGACACAAACACCCGGCTATGTGAATGGTGCCGAGTTACTCATCATCATGATTGACTTCCCCAAACCTACAATTTCTTTCTATTCTTTTGATTGCAAATAATTGCTTTCAAGGCCCTCCCACATCAAACATGCCAATATCAATCAACTCCTCCAAATTCCCGGATAGGTAAAGGAGGTCAATATTTCAATGAGGGGCTAAATGATCAAAGAAAGAAGAAAGAAAATCGAATTGCCTTAATCATCTCAACATGAAGCATAAGAACTTATAGTTTGATTTCAACCTTAATTCCTTAACATGATTTAAGTAACATTTATCACATTATGAAACTTGCAAAAGAGGTATAATCAACTCATTCAATTTCTTTTCAATTCACTATTCATTTAAGCATGCAATTGTCATCAAACTCAATTCACAAGTAGCGATTATCATAGAAATCCTCTCTATCCTTAGAAGCACAAAATTTTCAAAATTTTTCAATTTTTATGGGTTTTTCAAACTCTTTTTCATGCAATGCAATAATGAAGCGTGTAACAATATAATGAACATGCAAGATAGTCTCAAATAGAAGCAATCAAAGTGAGTAAGAGTTATTACAAACTTTTAGTCACACCTCACCCCATACTTGGAACAAACATTGTCCCTAATGTTCAAATAAAAGAAAGAAAAGAAGAAAAGAAAGAAAGAAAAAGACAGAAAAAGAAACTCACAAAATGGCGGTGGAGCGGCTAAAGCTGTCGGTCATGCAAATCATCACTACGGTGGAGGTGGAGGCGGGAATGGAGAGAAGCTAGGATCGTAGTACCGCCCGAATTGCTGGCGGTAGACGTCTCTCATCATATGGTCGAGGTCGTCCATGCGTCTATCTCTAGCATCGGCTCGAATCTCCAATGCTCCCACTCTATCAGAAAGGCTAGTAGCCCACTCCGGCATCTGTTCATACCAACCCGGAGCCTGACTATACCACCCCGGTGCATCTGACGGTGCTGGTGCTGGTGCTGATGCTGGTGGTGCCTGTGAAGACCATGGAGGTGGAGCTCCGTACCATGCAGAAGGTGTCTCCATCCAAGTGGGTCTCTCGCTGACGCTGGCGCGGCGAGAAGATGAACCTGAAGCTCTGGCGGGACGTGGAGAACGTCTAGGCACATCAAAAGCTATGTCCGGCTGATCTGGAAACGTGCCAAAGTCCTGCTCTGCTCCTCCTCCTCCCTCATAGGGATCTCTCATCTCCTCCTCAACTACTGGCGGTGGTGGGACATATGGAGGAGCTGCAATCCTGTTCGCATGCATAGCAGCGAACGTCTCCTTCCAATTATGGCGTCCAGCCATAATGAAATACTCCGGTAACCACTCAATGCCCCTCCCCGTCCTGCTCTCCCATGGCATAGCTGCATAAGGTGGACCTCTATGGGTGGGGAAGATGAGACCTCTAGTCATGAAGGCCTGAAGTCCTAGGGGTACGGCAGGAATGCGTGTACATGCAGAAAAATCTACCCCTAACATCCTAGCAAGGTGGGTGACTATCCCACCATATCCAATGTTGCCCGCCCTCTTGTTCTTTAGCTTGCTCATGGTAGCAGCTAAGAGGGTGGAGCAGTCAGCAGGGCGCCCATACAGCATGGAGTACAACAGAAAGAGCTCATCCGTCTTGATCTTCTGAGGTGTCTCCGTCCTAGGAAAGAGACACTCAGAAAGAACCCGGTGAGCAATCTTCAAGGCTAAGTGATACATCAACTTAGCCTTGGTATCAGCTGGTTGCCAGCGGTCCTCGCTGGCGTAAATCATAGCTACCTCCTCCCAAAAATCTTTGGTGTAAATGCTGCTAGGAAAACGACCATTGAAGGTCTCTTGGAACCCAAAGAAGGTCCCGAACTCTCCGATGGTAAAATCATAGTTCCTTTCCATCAGACGGAAAGAAACTGTCCTATCCACATGGCTGTGCTCAAAAGACGTCACAACCTCTCTCGTGATCTCCTCGTAAGCGTCCTCTCGGATAGCCGAGAAGACAACTAATCCGGCTCTATCCAAGAGCCAAGTAAGGTCATCTATGATGTGAAGAGGAGCTAAGTCCTCCAACAATAGGTACCTAGGTCCTATAACAGCCCTCTTATGGATCCTCTCTAAGGCGTCGAGATGATCCTCGTGAATGGTAGGTACCCTAGGGCTAGGAGGTGCGGGTGATGAAGGTGATGATGGAGGTGAAGGGGAGGAAGGTGGTGGTGCTCTAGAGGATGAAGAGGAAGAGGGGTTACCCTTCCTCTTTTTGTTCTTATCCTTCTCATTTTTCTTCTCCTTAATTCTCCCAGAAACTCTCCTCACAAAATCCATTACTGTCCAAAACCACGGTCTGTTCTTGGTGTTCCACGGCCGTGGAATTGACAAAGAACGTGGTTCGTCTCACTTTTTCTCAAAACTCAGCAAACAACAGTCAAATTCCACAATCTAGCAGTCCTAGGCTAATTTCTTCCAATTTCAATCAGTTCTCCTATAAATGCTAGCAAAAATGAACCCGAATTGACAAAGATAGAGAAGAGCGGATGATAGCATGAATTATAGTCTATATTTTGGGGTTTGTTTGGACGTTTTATCTTTCATAATCTGCATGTTTGTATGTATAATATATGATTATATTACCATTTTATCTATCTTTGCGGGAATCGAGGTCTACACCTAGTTTTGTTGTAATCGTAGGTAAAATGGCACGTTTTGCATCAAAAAGGAGCAAAAAGGAGCTATGGAGTCATTGGAGCTACATCCAGAAACAGAAGGAACCATCCAGGAAGCATAGCCATGGATTAGAGATTTACTTTGGACCAGATTTGAGAGATTTCACACTCAATTGTGACTCACCTCGGTTGACCACAGATTCACCTCGACCGAGGTGATCCAGAGAAGTCGACTCGACCGAAGGGAACACCTGGGACGCGGCGAGAATATTTTATTCTTGGATGAGATCTTTTATCTTTGGAAAGAGATCTTATATTTTTGGGCTTGGCTCCTGGAAGGAAGAAGATTTACTAGATCCTATATTTTACCTATATTTATGGGAAAAGATCTTTCTAAGATATCTTATCTTTGGAGGGTTATTTTCCTATAAAAAGGGTTGGATTTCCACAAATCCAACACCCCGCTTACACCGAAATCCCACATACAGTTGGAAATCACGCATAACACGCAGCGGTCATACTCTAGTTGGGAGATTTGAAGAACCTTTTTGAAGGTTGAAGGAAGATTGTAGCTTTTATAGCTTTTGAAGGGTTTTGTAAGATTGTCTTAGATTCCCTTCCTTGTTGTCTTGCCTTGTTGGATTTATATCCAAGGAACGCTTTTGTTGTGATATTTGATTCAGTTATTGAAGTCTTTTTCATTAAATTCTTCTTGTTCAAATATTCACCTTCTTCCCATATATTTGATTAATACTTTCATGATGATGAGTGGCTAATTTCTTTGTGTGATTCTAGGGTGATTGGCTGAAGGTTGTGGGAAAAACAATGATAGAATAATCTTAGATTCAAGTAGGACCCTGAAAGTTCGAGTCTTTAACCTTAACCCTAAGCATCTCGCTCAGTCGATGAACATCTCGGCCGGGGTGGAATTTGGCTGACCGAGGTGACTTGTCTGATTCGAAACTGAGAGTTAAGTGTTAGAGTTTGCCAAATCCTATTCTCATTACACCTTTCCTGGTTCAATGCAAGCTTAGGATGAGACTTACCCGGTAATTCCTTAGTTTGTGTACCAACGATCATAAGTGTAGGTAATAAAGGTTTATCCTTTATTGGGATTTGAGTGTGCTTCCATCCCATCTTTGTGAGTTAGCCTGAGACTTACCCGGTAAAGGTTGATTTTATTCCCTTAGATGGTGTGTTAGTTTGAGGTTATAGTTCTTTATCTTAATTCCTTGAGACTTACCCGGTAATAGGAGTTACTGTTTTGGATTAGTGAGTAGTGAGACTTACCCGGTGATCTATTCCACTTTAGTAATACCTTCCCTATGCAAAAATCTCAGCTTTGTCCGCTTATCTTTAGATCTTGAGTTAGAACCACAACTAGATGCTTTAATCCCTAGAATTACATGTTTCCTTTATTGACTGTTTATCATTTTTGATTGTTTTAATTGCCATTGTGGTTAGTAATTACTAGAGCTTACCGTAATTGGACTTTGTTTCACTAAGTCCCTGTGATCGACCCCTGGAATTCCTTGCTTTTTACTACGATTGACCCGTACACTGCGGGTTCGCATCCTTGTTTTAAGCTTACGTGTAGGGTTATAAATTTAAAGCTTGCACACACAGTTTGGAGCGAACAGCGGAAAAAACCTAGGTTTCGGATTTTAAAATCCAAATTCTGCGTTCCTTTGTGATTTGCCGCTCGATTTGTTGCTTGGATCTCGTTGGTGATCGAATTTGCTTCAGTTTGGGTCGAAGAATCGTTGAAAACGATTAACGAACGGAGAATTGAGGTGAGAGGCGTGGAATCGGCGAAATAGGGCGTGGAATGGGTTTTGTGTGTTGTGTTTTTGTGAAGAACGTGGTTTATATAGTGGCCGGCAAAATTTTTGAAAATCACGGTCTGTCGGGGGGTTCCACGGCCGTAGAATTGTACGGAAATGTGGTTTTGGTGATTTTTCAAAGGCTTTTGGAAATTACGGTCACTGTAGCTGTCACGACCGTGGTTTAGGCCGTGGAACTCTCTGTAATGCTCCAAAGTCCAAGTTTCGTCACTTTTCTTCAAGATTACTCTTCCCCTTTCCTTTTCCACTGTTCCTACATCCAAAAACACGAACATACCGGAAGGAATCGAAGGCAAAACAAAGCAAAAACGTCTAGACTAAGCTAAACTATGAATCGAAAACAAAAATGTAAATGCAATACCTTGGGTTACCTCCCAAGAAGCGCTTTGTTTAAGGTCCGTAGCTAGACCAAATTCGCACTTATTCGAGTGCGGTGGGCGCGAACTCTTCAGCTTGGAGTTCCGGCGTATACTTCTTGAGTCGTTGACCGTTCACCTTAAAGCTTCCGCCCGCTTCACCCCATACTTCAACTGCACCATGGGGGAAAATACGTTTGATTAGAAAAGGTCCGGTCCAACAAGATTTAAGGTTACCTGGAAAGAGACGAAGCCTTGAATTGAAGAGGAGAACTTGATCTCCTTCTTTGAAGTCCTTTGGAATGATATGCTTATCATGTCAACACTTTGCTCTCTCCTTATAAATCTTGGCGTTCTCATAGGCGTTCAAGCGGAGTTCTTCAAGCTCATTAAGGTCCAAGAGACGCTTCTCTCCCGCTTCCTTCATGCTGAAATTCAACCATTTGATAGCCCAAAACGCCTTGTGCTCCAACTCTACCGGTAAGTGACAAGACTTCTCATACACAAGGTTGTATGGTGTGGTTCCTATGGGAGTCTTGTACACAGTCCGGTACGCCCACAATGCATCATCAAGCTTCAAGGACCAATCCTTCCTAGTCCTTGAAACCGTCTTCTTTAGAATTCCTTTGATCTCCCGATTTCAGATCTCAACTTGTCCACTAGTTTGTGGATGATAAGGGGTGGCGATCTTGTGAGTAACCCCATACTTAGCTAGAAGAGCTTCAAAGCGCCGGGCAATGAAGTGAGAACCTCCATCACTAGTGATAGTCCTTGGTGTCCCAAATCGTGGGAAAATGGTCTTGTTAAAGAACTTAACCACCACCATGGCATCATTGGTGGAAGAGGCAATTGCTTCCACCCATCTAGAAACGTAGTCTACCGCCAAGAGTATGTATTGGTTTCCACAAGATGATGGGAACGGTCCCATAAAATCAACTCCCCAAACGTCAAAAATCTCCACCTCTTGGATGTTATTGAGAGGCATCTCATTCCTCCTAGAGATATTTCCTGTTCTTTGACAAGCATCGCAGCAGGAAACAAAGGATTGCACATCTCTAAATAAAGTAGGCCAAAAGAATCCAGATTGCAATACTTTAGCGCTAGTCTTGTTCAAACTAGCGTGTCCTCCACATGGTAGTGAATGACAATGGCGGATGCCACTTTGCATCTCATCTTCCGGCACACATCACCGAATAATGCCATCCGGACCTCTCTTAAAGAGGAGAGGTTCATTCCAAAAGTATTCCCGAACATCCTTAAAGAACTTCTTTCTTTGTGCGTAGGATAATCCGGGCGGTATCTCCTGGCAAACCAAATAGTTAACAAAATCAGCAAACCTTGGTTTGTTACCTTTGGAGATCACGTCGATGCATTCCTCAATAATGTGTAGGTGTTCGTCCGGGAAGGAGTCATCTATAGGTAAGTGGTCGTCCTCTAGATGTGTTAGGCGACTCAAATGATCCGCAACAGAATTTTCCGAACCCTTCTTGTCGCGGATCTCTAGATCGAACTCTTGTAGGAGAAGAATCCATCTAATTAGCCTTGGCTTCGCATCCTTCTTTGTAAGGAGGTACCGGATCACAACATGATCCGTGTAGACAATCACCTTTGCACCTACAAGATAAGAGCGAAATTTGTCAATAGCATAAACAATGGCTAGAAATTCCTTTTCCGTAGTGGCGTAGTTGAGCTGCGCTTCATCTAGCGTCTTGCTAGCGTAGTATATGGCATGGGTTCGCCCTTCTTTCCTTTGTCCAAGAACAGCTCCTATGGCTACGTCACTAGCATCGCACATAATCTCAAAGGGAAGGTTCCAATCCAGAGGTTGGATAATAGGTGCTGAAATTAGAGCTTTCCGGATCATGTTAAACGCATCCAAGCATTCCTGCGAAAACTCAAAAACTGCATCCTTCATCAATAGATTAGTTAGCGGTTTTGATATTTTAGAGAAGTCTTTTATGAAGCGCCTATAGAATCCAGCATGTCCTAGGAAACTTCTTATCCCTTTCACCGAAGTTGGGGGAGGAAGCTTCTCTATAGTCTCTATTTTCGCCTTATCCACCTCTATCCCCCTACTAGAGATTAGGTGTCCTAAAACAATGTCTTCCTTAACCATGAATTGACACTTCTCCCAATTAAGAACTAGGTTAGTGTCTTCACACCTTTGTAAAACAAGAGAAAGGTTAGAAAGGCAATGGTCAAAAGAGGAACCGTATACGGAGAAGTCATCCATGAAGACCTCCATGATTTCCTCTATGTATTCGGAGAAGATGGCCATCATGCACCTTTGAAAGGTGGCTGGGGCGTTGCAAAGCCCGAACGGCATTCTCCTATAAGCAAACGTACCCCACGGGCACGTGAATGTGGTCTTCTCCTGATCATCCGGGTGTATCGGAATCTGAAAGAAACCACTATAACCGTCAAGATAGCAAAAGTGCGAATGTTGCGCTAACCTTTCAAGCATTTGATCGATGAAGGGTAGTGGGAAGTGATCCTTCCTCGTCGCGTTGTTAAGCTTGCGGTAGTCTATGCACATCCGCCATCCCGTTACGGTTCGGGTAGGAATGAGTTCGTTGTTCTTGTTGGTGATGACCGTCATTCCTCCCTTCTTCGGAACTACTTGAACCGGACTCACCCACTTACTATCGGAAATAGGGTAGATGATACCTGCATCAAGAAGTTTAAGAATTTCCTTCTTGACAACCTCCTTCATGGTCGGATTCAACCGCCTTTGAGGTTGTCTTGAAGTCCTAAAGTCCTCTTCCATTAATATTTTATGCATGCATAGGGAAGGTTTGATTCCTACTAAGTCTTCTATAGTATAGCCTAAAGCTTTCCTATGTTTCCTAAGGACAACCATAAGCTTACTATGTTCATCTATGGTTAGATCGGAACTAACAATAACCGGATAAGTAGAGTTAGGTCCTAGAAAGGCGTACCTTAGATGAGTAGGAAGTTGCTTTAGTTCCATCGCTTTCGGAGCTTCCAATGATTCTTGGGGGGCATCCGATGCTTCCTTAGAAGTGTCTAAGGGTGTAGAAGGTGTGGGAGAAGAATCAAAAGAAGTTGAAGAAGTGGCACGATCACCCTCTTCCACGGCCTGAATCACGGTTTCCCTGCATCCTCCACGGCCGTGGTTTAGGGCGTGGAAAGGAAATACGGTTGCTCTATTTCCTTCACGACCGTGTAACCCTCTGGAGTGAGCCACGCTTTGGTTTGTGAAATCCACGGCCGTGGAATATAGTGTATGGCCGTGGATTCTCACGTTTTCTGCTTCGTCGTGGAGTTTCTCAAACTCCTCTTCACACACTTCCTCTTGTGCTTCTAAGGCTTCAATTGCCTCATTGCACTCCTCTTCTTCCCCTACATTTGTTAGACTCATAGTAATAACCTTTTGCAAAGGATCTTTGAAGAGAATCGCACTTACCTCCTCTCTAGACAACCCCTCTTCATCTTGGATATTGAATATATCCTCATCAAAGATTGGCTCCTTCACTAGAGTGGAAAGAACGAACTCTACCTTCTCTTCTCCTATGTCAAAGGCGAGCCAAGCATTCTTGCAATCGACTATGCAGCCGGAAGTTGCAAGAAACGGTCTTTCGAGTATGATCGGGACCGGACTATCTGCAGGAATGTCAAGCACAACAAAATCAATGGGAACAAAGAATTTACCTAGCTTGACTGGGACGTCTTCTACAATACCGACGGGGCGAGTGATGGATCGATCCGCCATGTACAACGTCATCTTCACCGGTTTAGGGTCGCCTAAACCGATGTTCCTACATAATGCAAGTGGTATGATGCTCACACTTGCTCCCAAGTCACATAATGCGTCATATGTGACATCTCCCACTCCTATGGGAATACAAAATGACCCCGGATCCTTTAGCTTTGGGGGCATTTTCTCCTTCATGATCTTGATAAGATCCGAAGAATCCGAACTCATCTTAACCTCTCCAAAATCCTCCAACTTTCTCTTGTTAGAGAGGATCTCCTTTAAGAACTTGCCATAAGCCGGCATACCTACAATAGCGTCAATGAAAGGTATATTAATATGCAACTTGCTCATGAGTTCTATAAACTTACCAAATTATTTATCTAGATGCGCTCTTGCTCTAGATTGAGGGAATGGTAGGGGAGGTTTGTAAGCCGGAGGAGGAACGTAGACATCTTCCTTCTCCTTCCCCTTCTCTTTGTCTTTCTCAACGGAGACTTCAACAAACTTAGGCTGCGGATCGGTGGTAGTCACTCCGCTCCTAGTTGTGATTGCCATCACCCTTCCCTTAGGGTTGTCCTCCGTTTTTCCTGGAAGTTTTCCTTGATTCCTAGGAACTTCCTCTGCTTGGATGAACATTTGGTTTTCTAAAACCTTTTGGGCTTTATCAACCTTAGAAATTTGATCATCAACCTTAATGATGCAGTTCTCCAAACCTTGAAGCTTTCCCAAAATCGTTTCCAACATGGGATTGGGCTTCTCCTTCCCCGAAGTGTTTCCTCCATTAGATGTTTGCCCCTGGCTTTTCAAAGGAGTAGAGGAAGAGGAAGGTGGAGTTATTGAATTCGAATTGGAAGGATAAGAGTTACCGGAGTTTTGTTGATTGGAGCGCCAATTGTTGTTGTTTGCACCCCTATTGTTGTTCCAATTGTTGTTCCGGTTGTTGTTGTTGCCATTCCAATTATTCCGGTTATTGTTGTTGTTGCGATTGGTATTCTCACCACCATTGTTGTTGTTGTTGCCCAAGTAGCCAACATCTTTTCCTTGTTGTTTTGGAAAGTTGGTCTTGATAGCCTCCTTCAACTCTTTGATCTCATTGTTGAGGGAGAAAATTTGATTTTGAGCTTCATGTGTGAGCTTCGCTCCTTGCTCCACACAATTTCCCTCTACTTTCCGGTGGGAATACTTCTCTATGACCCTTGCTTGCTTCTCAATGAAGTCTCAAGCGTCATCTTCTCTCATGTCCATGAATGTACCACATGAGAGGGATTGGAGCTTGAATTGTGTCTCCACATCCAGCCCCTTATAGTATATCTCCAACAATGCAAGTTTGGATATGCCATGATGAGGACAATCCAAGAGCAAATCTTGAAACCTTTCCCAAGATTGAAACAAACTTTCGTTAGATCTCATGGAAAATGCATTAATCTTACCTCTAAGTTCCGCCGTTTTGGATGGCGGAAAGAACTTAGTGAGGAACTCCGCGGAAAGGTCTTCCCATGTGTCTAGTTTCCCACTAGGAAGAGCTTGATATCAAGACAATGCTTTCCCCTTTAAGGAGAAGAAGAAAGGCTTGAGCTTATAGTTGTTGGTAGTCGCGTTCTTCGGCCTCATTGTCTCCATCATACACTCAAAGTTTTGCAAGTGTTGGTTTGGAGATTCAGCGCTTGTCCCGCCAAATTGGTTTTGGCGAACAAGAGTAATAACTTGAGGGTTGAAGTTAAACCCTTGTACATCATCAGCATCGAAGTTCACACCTAGACGGCGTGGTTGCTGCGTTGGATCCATCCTTTGGCCAAGAGTTCTTGGCTCCTCATCCACACGTTCGATCCTTGCATTCCTAGGTGGAACACGGCGATTAGCAACTGCCCGTGGATGGAATGGATTCACATTGATCGTTGGATCAATTTCCTCTAGCGGTGGCATGGAGGAGTCGCTATCATCATTAGATGAGTTGGCTCTAACCGATCTTCCCGGTCTCCTCCTTTTCTTTTTCTCCTTAAGGTTGTTTATCTCAATCCTCATTTAGAACATCATGTCAGTTAGATCATCAACCTTCATTTGGTGACGATCCGTTTCTTCTCTACGTGTTTTCTCACTCCATAGGAGTTGAGCTTCTTTCTCCGCTAGCTCCGATTGAAGATCACGTTCGTGTTCTTCAGCCATTTTCTTTTCCTTACGCTTTTGCCTTAAAGTCCTCTCAAGCTCTTGATCAAGAGGTAAGAGGTCCTCGGTGTTCCTAGACCTGCGCATGCACTCAAAGAGATATCAAATAACAAGGGAGAAGCTCCCAAGCTTGACAACCGTAAACCGAATTCGGCCTAGACCAAATCCCCGACAACGGCGCCAAAAACTTATTCGCCACTTAGCGTGCGTGCAAATAAGCTTTAAATATAAAACTAGAAATCAAGCAAGCGAACCCGCAGTGTACGGATCGATATAGTTAAGTAAGAATTCCAAAGTATCGAACACAGGGATTTGGGGGGTTAAATCCAATTATAGGTTATCAAGCGAGTAAATGTAAGAGCTTTTCGAATTATTGGGAAAAAAACAATCCTAAAGATTCAGGAATCCAGTTGTGGCAAACGATTCAAGATATGCTAATGATATAAGGACAGAGTTAAGATATGCAAAGGTATGCTAATGTAAGGTAATCGTACGGTGAAGTTCCAAAAACCTTATATGACTCACCTACAAGACACTCTCTATAAAGGTTGTTGAGGCTTCAATATAGCAAGGTTCTAAAGGTAAGAATTAATGTCAAATACCCAAACTTGTAATCCAAGGATCAAGACTAACTAAACCGATTAAGGTTGTGACACTCACAATCGAGGTAGAGGTTATTGAGGCTTCACTACCACCTAGAAAAGGCAAGCCAAGACTAAGTTAAAGCAAATCTTTAACTTTGGATTAAAGTAAAAGCAGGTTCGTAACTTAACACAAAATTACGGGTAGTTCTTGAGTTCCACGGCCGTGGAAGCTCAAAAACAAACTGTGGATTAGGGTTGTCGTCGGTTCTCTCTAACTCTCAGGGTCCAATCTGTTTACGATCGATCTATTATCATCTAAGCCACAACTATCAACCCTTAACCTTAGAATTGTTAAGGGTTTTTAGCCAACAATAGTCATATTGATATCAAATTCAAGGTTTAAAAGAATGAAAGATGAAAACTTCCGAAAACCTTCAATAACTTTCAAACCAATCTCAAATCCACAAATCAAGAACAATATCGTCACTAGATTCGGAATAACACAAACAATCACAATCTTAGATAAGAAGGAAGAACGGGATGTCAATCCGTCTTCTAAATCAAACCTAAGCAAGAAGCGAAATCTTCTTGCGAACAATCTCCTGAATCTCCGATCTGCCGTCAATCCGGAAATCCCAATGACAAAGCGCAAAAATCTCTCAAACACAATCTCCGCCAAATGCAAAATTAGGGCAATTCCAAGCGTAAGCGTAAGATGCGTCTATGTGTAAGCGAAGGTGACGGAATCTCTCCTCGTCCGTCCTTTTATAGTGTAAGATAAAATATCGGCCCGGCCAATTGCGTAGGAGATCGTGGCTTAAAGTGTGGCGAAAAAGATCGCCAAGATCACGGTCGTGGAAGGGTTCCACGGCCGTAATTTAGAGCGTGGAAATCATCACGGTTTAACACAACTCCTCCACGGCCATAGAAGTTGCTGGAATGAACCACGCTTCCCTTGCCATGGTTCCACGGCCGTGGACTTGAACGCGGAATGTAGTACGGCCGTATTTTAGAGCGTGGTTTAGGGCAAGAACGTGATTCTTCCTTAGCCTCGTGCATTCTTCAAGTTAGCACATCCTTAGCTCCTAGGAATGTCCTCAATTCATGGACATGCTCAATCAACTCCGTCCTTGCTCAATTCCGTTCGGAAATAGATCTTAATTACCTATAATCAACATAAAGCTTGTGTAGATCTCTATATCGACAATATAGGCAAACTAGCTCACAATTGAATCAATGCTTAATCAATGACTATCATAATGGATGAAATACACTTAGAAAACGTGCCTAAAATATCACAATATTTCATGCTAACAGTATACTTCGGCTACTATGAACGGCCCTGTCCATCTTGAACGTAGCTTACCTGCAAAGAGTTTCAAACGGGATTGGAAGAGAAGTACCTTATTACCTACCTTGAAGTCCTTCCGGAGGATGTTCCGTTCATGCCATGCTTTGGTCTTTTCTTTGTATGTGGTAGCATGGTCATATGCATCTAGCCTTAGTTCCTCCAACTCTTGCAATTGTAGTTTCCGGAATTCTCCTACTTCTTTTATATTCATGTTGCACTTCTTTACCGCCCACCAAGCCTTGTGCTCTAATTCCACCGGTAGGTGACAAGCTTTCCCAAACACGAGCCTAAAAGAAGACATTCCGATGGGAGTTTTGTAGGTTGTCCGATATGCCCATAGGGCATCATTTAGCCTTGCACTCCAATCCTTCCACCCGGGAGAAACCGTCTTTTCAAGGATGGTCTTTATTTCCCGGTTGGATACCTCCGCTTGGCCGTTTATTTGAGGATGATAGGCTGTTGATACTCGTTGGTGGACATGGTACTTCTTAAGGAGAGCCGTGATCGTCTTGTTGCAGAAGTGGGTACCCCTATCACTGATTAAGGCTTTCGAACTTCCAAATCTAGCAAAGATATTTTCCTTAAGAAATGCTGCAACCACTTTTGAATCATCAGTTTTGGTGGCCTTTGCTTCCACCCACTTGGAAACATAGTCCACCGCAAGCAAAATATATGTGTTCCCGAATGACGTAGGAAATGGCCCCATGAAATCAATTCCCCAAATGTCAAATATTTCACAAAATATAAGAGAGGTTTGGGGCATTTCATGTCTCCTTGAAATATTTCCCACCATTTGACATTTATCACAACTTTACAAAACGCAAAAGCGTCTCGAAAAATGTGTGGCCAAAAGAAACCGGCATCCAAAACTTTTCTTGCAGTTTTGTTTGCTCCAAAGTGCCCTCCACATGCTTCAGAATGACAGAAAGTTAGGACGGATTGTACCTCATTGTCTGGAATGCAACGCCGGATTACTTGATCACTACAATGCTTCCAAAGGTAGGGATCGTCCCAAACGTAGTGTCGAGCCTTAGCTTTGACTTTATCTCGTTATGCCTTCGTGAAGTCTGGAGGATACTCTTTCCTGAAAATGAAGTTCACAATGTCAGAAAACCAAGGCTTAAAAGATTGAAGCTTAAGACAAACCTCTGTCGACAATTCCGCAAGGGCGCCTAGACAAAGCCACAGGGGCGGCTGGCCGCAGGGGCGGCTGGTGTGAGGCGCGGGGGCGGTTACACAACAGAGAGTTGTGTAAAATGTATCATCTGGAAAGCTTCCAGCTATCTATGTTTCTTTTCCTGGTTCTTCCTCCTCTTGCACTAGTCTGCTCAAATGATTTGCTACCAGGTTCTCAGCTCCCTTTTTGTCCCTTATTTCTAGGTTAAATTCGCTTAGAAGGAGCACCCAACAGATTAATCGTGGTTTCGCCTCCTTCTTTGCCATGAGGTACCTAAGGGCTGCATGGTCAGTGAAAATAATTACCTTTACCCCAAGTAAGTATTGCCTGAACTTCTCAAGGGCAAAAACTACTGCCAACATCTCTTTCTCGGTGGTGGAGTAATTCCTTTGTGCTCCATTTAGTGTCATAGACGCATAATGGATCACATGAGAGGCCCTTCCGTCTTTTTTTCCTAAGACAGCTCCGACGGCGTAGTCATTGGCGTCACACATGATTTCGAAAGGTTTCTCCAAATCCGGAGAACGGATGATTGGAGCGGTGGTGAGACACAATTTCAGAGTGTCGAAAGCCTTCTTGCAATCCTCATCCACTATGAAGGTTACATCTTTCTTGAGCAATTCACACAGGGGAGCTGAGATCTTTGAGAAGTCTTTGATGAACCTTCGGTAGAAACTTGCATGACCAAGAAAAGATCGGATTTTCCAAACATTAGTAGGATAAGGTAAATTTTGAATAACATCAACCTTTGCCTTATCTACCTCTATCCCTTTTGAGGATATTACATGTCCTAGCATGATTCCTTGTTCGACCATGAAATGACATTTTTCCGAATTAAGAACTAAGTTGGTTTCAACACATTTTTCAAGAACAAGTTTTAAATGCCCTAAACATGCGTCAAAACTGTCTCCATGGACGGTAAAATCATCCATGAAGACTTCAATGAAATTTTCTATGTATTCGGAGAAAATACTTATCATGCACTGTTGGAAAGTGCCCGGCGCGTTGCAAAGTCCAAAGGGCATTCTGCGATATGCAAAAGTGCCAAATGGGCAAGTGAACGTCGTCTTCTCTTGATCTTCTGGTGCGATGGCTATTTGGAAATAGCCCGAATATCCATCCATGAAACAGTAGTATTTATGACCTGCAAGACCTTCCAACATTTGATCAATAAAAGGTAACGGAAAATGGTCTTTTCGTGTTACCTTATTGAGCTTGCGGTAGTCGATGCAAACTCTCCATCCAGTTTGTGTTTTGCTCGCGACCATCTCTTCATGTTGATTTTCCACCAAGGTGATGCCTCCCTTCTTTGGAACCACTTGGGTTGGACTAACCCAAGTGCTATCTGAGATAGGAAAGATCATGTCCGCTTGGAGGAGTTTCAACACTTCCTTTTTTACCACATCCATCATTGGTGGATTCAACCTCCTTTGAGGTTGCCTAGAGGGCTTGGCTTCGTCCTCAAGTAAAATCCTATGCATGCAAGTGGAAGGACTTATCCCCTTGATGTCCGCAATAGTCCATCCGAGGGCCGTCTTGTGCTCCTTTAGTACGTTTACCAACTTATCTTCTTGTACGGTGGTCAACTTATTGGAGATGATCACCGGCAAGGTATTGTGTGCTCCAAGGAAAACATACTTGAGGTGTGACGGAAAATCCTTCAATTCTATTTCCGGTGCCTACACTATGGATGGAACAAGCTTTTCGCTTGGGGTTAGTAAAGTGGGCCCAATGGCCAAATTGAAGATAGGTAGCCTTTTATGCCCATCTAATTGGGCTAGGACCTCTTTCATGCTAGATGTTAACACATAATCTGATTTGAAACCATCAATGTCATGCTCAATCACATTTCTTAATTCATCCACATCAGAGTTATCAAATACATCTTGCACAAAAGGTTCAACAATGTCAATAGCACATAGAGAATGATCATCGCTAGGAAATTTCATTGCATCATAAATGTCAAATTCCATTACTTCTCCATCAAACTCCATGGTTAATTTACCACTAACATAATCAATTTTAGTCCTACCTGTTTTTAGAAATGGCCTTCCTAATAGAATGGGTGCAGCATGCGAGTCATTTTCCATATCCATTACAAAGAAATCAGCAGGAAAAATTAGGTTGTCTACCATCACTATACATCTTCAATTATCCCTTTCGGGTACACATTAGATCTATCGGCAAGTTGTACTACAATCCTAGTTTCCATTAGTGGCCCAAAGCTAAGTGATTTGTAAATTGAATATGGCAAGACATTAATAGAAGCACCGAGATCAAGCATTGCTTTGTCAAAGCGGGTTTCCCCTATAACACAAGGAATGCTTACCATGCCCGGATCGCTGCATTTCTTGGGCATTCTCCTTTGGAAAACTGCCGACACATGCTCACTCACTTGCACTTTCTGTTTCCCCTTTAGCTTTTGATTTCTTTTGATAGTGCAAAGTTCCTTCAAAAAACAAGCATACTTTGGGATGCTTTTCACCAGTTTAAGGAGAGGAATGTTTACCTCACATTTAGAGAAAGTCTCAAAAAGGTCTTTGTTCTCTATGATTCTTCACTCCTATAATGCTTCAGGAAAAGGAGTTGGTGGCTTTTCGGAGTACAGCGGTGGAAAGTTTGGTCGGACGTAAGTATCCTTTTCAACATGACCTTCTATTTTGTTTTCCACAGGGGCGTCAGCTTGAAGGCACAAGGGCGGCTCAGGGACTGTCACCGCAGGGGCGGGGGCAGCCAGCCGCAAGGGCGTCCTTCCTTCGGGGCTTGGCGCAGCTGTAGCCGCAGGGGCAGTTGTGGGTGCGGAAATAACGACAGAGGGTTCGCTTTGTGGCTCTTTCGTTGGTTCTTGTCGAATTTGCTTCCCACTGCTTAATGTTAGGGCACTAACATTCTCCTTGGGGTTTATAAACATCTGGGAAGGCAATCCCCCGGAAAGCCTTGATTCGGTTCTTGAAATAGCTTCCGTCATTTGACCAACTTGCTTCTCAAGGTTCTTGATACTTGATTCTGTTGTTTGGACATGAGTAGCAAAGTGTTTAGTCAAAACCTGTAGCATATCTTCAGTTGAGGGATACTTACCTTGGCGGGGCTGCTGTTGTTGGTTTTGTTGATCTCTCCAACGAAAATTCTGTTGGTCACGCCAATTTGGCATGAAATTCTGTGTATAGGGATCGTTCCTAGGTCTTTGCTGCTGTGATTGTCCATAACCCATTGCGTTTACTTCAGCATCGTCATCTTGAACTTGTGGACACATGTCTGTTGGATGATATGGGTCAGCACAAACTCCACAAGCTTTTAGTTGTTGCGGTGTTCCCATAAGTGTTAGCCTCTTCACCATTTCCTTCAATTCCGCTAGCTCGGTAGAAATCTCGTTCTTCCTGGAACTCATGGCATGAACTCCTTTCTTAGTCGGGGTCCTTCCAAAGTTCCGAGTTCCTTCCGCTAGTTCCTGTATCTTTTCCAAAGCAAGGTCAGGAGTAGAGTTAAGAATATTACCTCCGCAAGCCGCATCGACAATCCTCCTTTCATTATCTAGCAAGCCATTGTACAAGTACAAGAATAGATCTTGAGTTGAATATCCGTGGAAAGGACAACTGGATCGGAGGCGTGCAAACCTTTTGAAGTACTCGTAGAGAGTTTCGGTTGCCTCTTGCTCGATGTTGCTTATAGCTTTCTTCAAGCTATTGGCCTTTTTAGCTGGAAAGTATTTCTCCAAAAACGCTTTGTGAAGGTTTTCCCAAGTGTCAATGCTCCCGGATGGAAGGTGGTAATACCAATCATCCGCCGAATCCTTGAGTGTGAAGCCGAATGCCCTCATCTTGATTTGTTCTTCGGTAATGTTGGCCGGCTTCATGCTCATACAAACGGTGTGGAAATTCCCAAGATGCTTGATGGGGTCTTCACCGCTTAGCCCATGGAAGGATGGAAGTAAGTGAATAACCCCCGGTTTGAGTTCAAAGTTGACTCCTTCCCCTAGTGCCGGTATAGCGAACGCAAGAGGGTTTTGAGCCAAAGTGGGTTGCGTAAGTTGACGAAGAGTACGGTCAGCCGTCTCTTGTTGTAGTTGTTGTTGTCTTTGTTGCCGGATGTGCGTCCTCTCATTTTCTGAATCAAAAGAAGCAAAGCCGAAATTAGTAGCACGGGTTTGAACCATAAAATGGTTCAAACCAAAAATCAATAATGACAATAAAACACAAAAACTCCCCGGCAACGGCGCCAAAATTTGACCGAAGGTATTTCTATGGTCGTCTATACCCAATCAAAAGTAAATCCCGACTTAGCACTAAGAACAAGTATAGTGAGTAAGTAAGGGTCGAACCCAAGAGAGTTGAGGTGTTTTAGATGCAATTATTGATTATAATGACAAGTGACACAAGAGAGGGGGGGTTTGGTTGAATTGATGCACAAAAACTTATGAAAACGATTAATGCGACAAATAAGACAATAATGGGTGAATCTACACTAGGTTGATTCTAAGCATGCAATTGCTACTTTGGTGTATTCCTTTTACAAGTTTTTAAGTAATCTCCCGTCTCGATCATACATATGTGTTGAGCCAACCGGCATCAACACAACTTAACCTATTAAAGTTCCGTAAACCTACAAGAACAAATAATAAGTTAGCATTCAAACAAAGACAAAGAGATATAAAGAGAAGATTAAAACCGTTAAACTTATCTTTATATTTGTGTTCCTTTTCTTTAAGTAATTACAACCCGTTATTACTAAAAGTTGCTACTAGATTAAAGACCCGAACCCGGAACCTATTAATCCTAGTTGTTTACATGCACTTTAGAACCTAAGGTGATCAATCTCAAGTAATAGTTAACATGCAATAAAACCATGAAGATCAAGGAAACACAAAGCATTACTGAATAAAAACTTATATTAAAAGAACTTACAACCAAAGCAACAAAGCAGCTTCAAACCAACCCAATGTAGCAAGGGAGTTAGCAACTCATTACAATGGAAAAACTCAAGTCTAAGATGGATTTTGTGAGGAAAAGCATGAATTAATTCTAGCAATCAGCCATGGACTATTTATACTACAAAAGACACTAAATTAGGAGTACATAGCCGGCCTAAAACAGCCACCTTTAATGCCATAAAGGTGGTGTAAACAGCCGGAGTAAAGCTTCTGGCGTTACACCGCAGGGGCGGCCTTCAGGACCCGTAGGGGCGGTTTAGGCAGAATCGGTTGATCTTCTTCATAACCGCTGGGGCGGCTTACACAGCTCCGCTGGGGCGGATCTTTAATGCACTTCAATGTCTGACATTTCGCCTTCCTGACGTTTCTGATGTTAAGGCGCAGGGGCGCCTCAAGGCCAACGCAGGGGCGGTGACACAGACTCTTCGCCTTCCAGCTCCCAAGGCGAGGCGCAGGCAGGGTGCAGGGGAGCTGGCCTTCGTCTTGTTCGGGCAAGTCACCGCAAGGGCGCCGATGGGTGGCGCAGGGGCGGTGATCTGCATCTTGGCCGGCGCTGGTGAAGGTGCTGGGAGCGCTTCAGTGGGAAGTGTCACCCGCTGGGGCGGCTGCAAGGGCCCGCGGGGGCGTTAGAGCAACATAAACTTTTCTTCTTGATCGATCTTTACTCCTAAGTGCTTATAACTTCTTCCTTAGCTTCTTTTGATCTTCTTCTTCTGGACCAAGGAGTTAGTAGCATAAACCGACACTAATGCAATAAAAAGACTCTAAAAACTACCCTAAATGATAGTGATTCCATCACCTATCATTATGCTAGATCCAACCTAGCATGATACTACTAAACATAACTAAATCGGGTAAGATCATAAGCTCGGGAAGAGGTATTCATGTGGCGTCAAAAGACGGAAGACGATCTATGGACGTCGATATGGATTCGTTGGGCCTTTATCGGGGCGCTTCCGCTCCTAACACCAAATCTAAACAAATTTAGCTTATATGCTAAATTTGAACGGCGATCTAACGAATAAAACAAACAAATAAAACCAATTTTCAAAACAAAGATAAAACTCGTAAAACCATTTTTCCAAGGCGATCCATACAATTTATAAACATGGTCAAAACCGAACTCGACTTTCCGTAAAGCTTTTGGACCATAAAAATTACATACGGAAATCTATAAATATCGATAATATAACGGGTTAAGGCTGCAATAACACAACTCAGCAGGGACAAAACTGCAATATCCAAAAAGAAGGGTCAAAACTACAATAATGCAAAAATGAGGGTTGGATTGCAAATAAGGTATAATACCCTTTTTTAACCTTCAACACAACAATGGAGGAAGGTGGTGGCAGCTTGCATAGGCGTGCCCAGTGGTGGTCCGGCCGGTCTGGCTCTCCGGCGGCGAGAACAGTAGGAGGCGGCTCTTCCTTTGGCTATTGGTGGAGGCGCAACAGAGGGGATGCTCAGAAGGAGGTGCGAGAGAGAGATGGAAGACTAGGTTCGACCACCAGGGCTCCTCCGTCGTGGTTCCATGCGGAAAGGGCATGGCAGCAATGAGAGGAAAAGCGAGGGCCATTCCAACAGCTTGCACCATCGTCCAACCGTCCAAGCGTGAGGAGGGAGGCGGGGGAGATGTGCAGCAGTTGTTACGAGAGAGAGAAGGGGACGAGAGAGAAGAGGTTGTGAGAGTGGGAGTGAAGAAGGTGAGACGAGAGCAGAGGGTGAGCATCGAGAGATGAGGTAGGGTGATAGGTAGGCGGCAAGCAACAGGGAGAACGAGGGATCGCTAGGAGTGCAGGCTCATCCAACAGGTCGAGTAAGGAAGGTGGGGAAAAAAAGAAATGAAATAAAATATAATAATAATAATAATAATAATATATTAAAATAGGAATACGGGAATCAATAAACTCGATCAAAAATATTCCGAACAAGATTTTCGGATTCGGAAAATTATCTGACTTTTCCGTAAAATAATTTACGGACATAAAAATATGAATCAAAGAAATATATATATATATATATATATATATATATATATATATATATATATATATATATATATACTCGTAGAAATATAATTTACTCCGAAAAATATTTTTAATAAAATATACAAGCTAATAAAATATCGGTAAAAGTCGGTAAAATAAATATAGTAAACGCGCCTAAAATTAGGGCGTTATAGTATATTTTTAGAAGGGGAAGTTGTAGTAACCCGCTAAATAAGGTACAATATTAATTTATTCTTTTTATAAGTTCCGTTATGAGTCTGAATTATATAGACTTATACCGTGTAAATATTAGTTAGTCTGTATAACTATATATACAAATAGTATTGTACGTTGCGAGTGGTTAAAAAAGTTTAGGAACATGAAGTTTATTATTTTTATAGTATCATATATAGAATAATTTTACCTAAAATTTTAAAAAAAGAAGAAGATAAGTTAGGACAAGTTAAATAACTATAAGGTTAATTATAGATTATAATTAATTCATTTATATATATAAGGTCAATTTGGATAAATAGAATGAAGTGTAGTTTATATTAAGTTAATTTAAATAAGGGTTATTTTCACAATTAACCAAATTGTGGGGGTACTAGGGTAAATGTAGTAAAGACAAAATAGTAAAGATTAGTGGATTATCTATGTGTAAACATGTAAGGGTATACAAAGGATATAAAGACACGTACCTTATAGGATAGAATTTTACCTTCTCCATGCAGTAGATTTTGATGGCTATAAAAGCTAATGATTGGGCTTTGAATTGGAAGAGCACAACAAAATAAACAAGGGAAACGAACATATATTAAAGCAACGCTACAAGGCGAAGCAAGGAAGACAAATTTCTATAGTTCGATTCGATTGTCGTTTAGGATCAAGCAGGCAAGTGGGTTATAGTTATTTTAAATAACTACCGTATCTATTTAACCGATAATACTTATATATAGATATATGTGTTCTAGAAATAATAATTATAGGTATATAAATCGAGATATATATACATATATATAATTTTGTACTAGACTAACGTATATTTTATTGATTCAGCGGTTACTTGATCGATAAAGTGATAAAGTACAAACCGATGAAAATGTAAAACGTATGTTATTGTAATAATGGCCGCTTGAGAACTTTATTAGAAATGTCCGTTGGGGCTTAGTGGACCCCGGGAATTAGGTTGTCTAATTCCGATCTCGCTACCGGTAGGCGAATTTAGGAGTCATGGATTTCCAAGAGGTTCTCCACGACTTGCCTTTCGGTTGATTATTGGTTAAAATCAAACATGGTATCCACGGTGCATTTGCTAGCGTAACGCTAACGCACTTAATTGTTCTCCATTTTAAATTGATTAAGGATTGAATGTCTAGTAAGGTTGAAACTATGAATAGTATTTATTATATGATTTTAAGTTATTTTAAAAATTAGGTTAATCCAGCTTGCTAGTTTATCAGATAAACTGACCCTTTTTTTTCTCTCTTTTGTGCTTTGATTTGATTGTTCATCAACCTATTGGCAGGTTAAGGTGAGTAGGAGATGAAGTATTGGAAGCACACCGGAGTTACACATAATCACCTTTCATGCTCCCTTGGAAGTTTATATATAACTACACTTAAATCTATGTTTTAATATATGTAAGTGAGTTTAAGTCGATGCATAATAAATCCGTAAATATAACTCGTTAAAGTCTTGTTAATTAGCCTGAGGCGGATTTCAGTAGTAATAAAGAAACCACTGGCGTTGTAGTAGACCTAGTAAGATGTTAGACTAGGGTGTTACAGAAACAAAGCTTGTGTTTGATCAACTAAAACACAGATAACACTAACGTATGCCCTATGGACTTTTTTTTACAAATACTACTCAATACATGTAGTTGTTTTCATTGTAACAAAAGCTAATATTGTTTATAACTGTTTCAAGATAACACTAATATTCGGCTGAGCAACACATAGCTTCCTAACAATCCACTTGACAAAAGAAGGGAAACATAATTTCCTAATGAACTAGTTGACAAAAAATGGGAAACATCTACTATCCCACAATCGATATATCAAAATAGGTACTCTCCCACAATCGTTGTGCAATATCATCTTTAACACTACCCATCCCACCAACACTTGCATCATCACTTTCTTTCCTTGCAACCCTATTGAATAGTTTATCGTAAGTTGTTCGCTCCAAAAGGTGTGTGCAAGCTTTAAAATTTGTAACCCAAGAAGTATGCTTGAACAATATGTGAACCCGTAGTGTACGGATCAATTGTAATAAAAGCAAGAATTTCAAGGGTCGAACACAGGGACAATGGTGAAACAAAGCACGGAATCAGGTAGTCAAATATTACAATTAACTACAAATTAAAGCAATCAAAGATGATATAAAAGTCAAGCAAGGGGAAATGCGGATTCTTGGGATTAAAGCGTCTAGTTGTGGTTCCGACTCAAGATTTCAAAGGATAACGCGGACAAGGCTGAGGTTTGCAAAGGGAAGGTATTTCTAAGATGGGAATAGATTACCGGGTAAGTCTCACTACTCACTATCCCAAACCGAAGCTCCTATTACCGGGTAAGTCTCAAGGAACTATAATCTCAAACCAACACACCACCCAAGGGAATAAAATCAACCTTTATCGGGTAAGTCTCAGGCTAACTCACAAAGATGGGATGAAGGCACACTCAAACCCCAATAAAGGATAAACCTTTATTACCTACACTCATGATCTTGGGTAAACAAACAAAGGAATCACCGGGTAAGTCTCATCCTAGGCTTGCGTTGAACCAAGAAAGGTGTAATAAGGATAGGATTTGGAAAACTGAAACTCTTAACTTAGATAAGGTTCAGGAAAGGTTCACCTCGCTCAGTTTATGTACCATCTCGGTCGAGATGTTCCACAACTGACTGAGGTGTTCGTCGGTTAAGGTGAAGACTTGAGCTTTCAGGATCCTGTTGGGATTAAGATCATTCTATCATCGTCTTTCCCACAACTTTCAGCCAATCACCCTAGAATCGCATAAGAAACTTAGACAACAATCATCGTGATAACAATAATCAAATTAATGGAAAAGGAATCAATATTCAAACAAGAAAACCTTAAGAAAAAGGTCTCAATAACTGAATCAAACAATCAACAAACAAGCGTTCCTCAGTCACAAATCAGCAAAGACATCAAACCAAAAGAGATCTAAGAAGATCTTACAAACTCCTTCAAAAGCCAACTCCAACTATGATTCCTTCCTTCCTTGAACTTCAATCCTTCAATACTTCCTTCAACTCTTCCTTCAAAACTCCAGAAAATCCTTAATTGTTGGATGCCCTCAACATGGTTGAACTTGTGGAAAATTCAACCCTTTATATAGGAGAATTATCTTCCAAAGATAATAATATCTTAAAAAGATAATTTCCTATAAAATATATGTCTATCTCTTAAAAAAAATCAGCAAAGTATAATATCTTCCTTCCAGAAATCCAGCCAAAAATATGTGATATTTTCCTTCCAAAAATAGAAGATCTCAGCAAAAAAAAATAAGATATCGCCGGCGGCAGGGTGTTCGCCTCGGTCGGGACGCTCCTCAAGATCACCTCGGTCGAGGTGATATTGTAGCTGATCGAGGTGAATCTCAACTGAATGTAAATCATCTCGAATCTGGTCCAAAATCAATCTTCTTAATCATTTCCATGCTTTCTGAGATCTTCTCAAAGCTCCAAAATGTAGCTTCAATTACTCCTTAGCTTCCTTAGCTCCATTTGGGTCCAAAATGTGCCATTTTTCCTACAATTACAACGAAACTAGGTGTAGACCTCGATTCCCGCAAAGGTAGACAAAACAACAATATAATCAAAGAATATACATCCATACATGCCGATTTATGAAGATAAAACGTCTAAACCAATCCCAAAATATAGACTATAATACATGCTATCATAAGCTCTAGAGTTGGACTCCAGCGTGTCAAAGTATTCGTCATTCTCTTTATGCATCAAGCAAAAATTATGAAGAGCAAAGCTTGCCAAGATAATGTCGATTTGTGTCTCAATTTTGTGTTAGGAATCACCATTAATATCTTCCATCTTTTCTTCAAGACACCAAACGCACGTTCAATTGCGCTTCGAATACCAGAATGCACTCTATTAAATCCCTCTTTCTAGTTCTTAGGAGCAACGCCTTCATATTGTGATTGGTGATACTTCACCTTAGAGTATGGTACCATGTATCCTTGTCTGTCTGGATAACCTTTATCGACCAAATAATATTTTCCTGCATTTTATTTCAACAGTGGTATCAAGTTCAATTTTTCGTAATGTATGTAACAAATAAAACCAAAATGATCTAAATACTCATACCTTCAGGTGGATGAGGAAAGTTTAATGATTTTTTCTTAAGAGCATGATCGAAAACACGGGCATTAGATCTGAACCCTCCCAACCAGCACAAACAAATGTAAAGTGCATAAGGTCACATATAACCATCACGTTAAAGGTACACGTGCCCTTCCTTCCTCTATATGGCAACTGCTCTTTTGCAGGGATCGTTGCATCAATGTGTGTTCCGTCTATGCAACTTATGCACCCTTGCATTTACGGTTACGTATCACAAAAAAGGGTTTAAACTTAGCAATCATATAGCCCCTAAATAAAATAGTGTACATATTATTAGAAGATGTAGTCGACACCTCAAAAAAACTGTACTTTTCATTTTTCAATAGTTGTGTAGGTGTATTGGAAAACGTGGGGTCACGCGGTTGTAGAAGTTCCCGTGCAAGTCCTATGTACCCTCGTGACCTTCTTGTGATTGCATATACAACCTTGTGTATTATTTGACTAATTGTTTCCCCGGAATGTTGAAATCTCTCACAAACGTCTCAATTTGATATCCCCCAAGCTAAAGTGTATAACAAGATACCCACCTTCTCCAACACACTCATGTCACGCACTTGTTTTAGACCGTACTTTGACTCCAATTCGTCACATAAATGTTGCAGAACTTTGGGGTCCATCCGAAAGGCTCTCATACATCTAAGCCCCGAGTTTGCATCCATCACTTGCCTCATCCATTTGTACCCTGTAAATTCTGAATCATAGCAAGGTTCTTTGTGTATGTGACTGAAATAATACATGGAGGACAATGAATTGTTCATCTTCAGCCATAAGTTCGCAAATATCATTTGTTTTTTGCGTCTTTTGAGTCTTTTCTTCTCATCTGCAATCAATTACAAATCATGACAAAATTCAGGATTCTCCATAACATATACAAACAATTAAATGATAGAAAACATAGAACGATACAAGCAAACCAATCCTACATCATATTAGCTAGATAATCATGATGAAACCGGCACAATCGTTCGATACAAGCAAACCAATCATCCTTCATAACAGTAAAATTATTTAAGGCTTCTTCAAACATGAAAATTAAAAACAAACATAAACAAGCATTGTAGTTCAATTGGGAAAAAAAGTCAACATTCAACACTCAACAACACATTTCATCAGACGGAAGAAACAACCAATCATGGACTGATTCATGAATTGTGAAGTAGCAAAAGACCACAAAATAGAATCCTCCTCCACTAGCTCCTCCTTAACCATTTGTTCAAGTATTTCCATGACCTGCTGAAATGTACATTTTTCTCTCGATGTTGCAGATGTAGCAACTTCTGCCTCAAACAAGGTGAGCATTTTCTGGCTGGTCTGCTCCACTATTGCAAGGTGTTCACTATACATTTGTGTAATGGTGGACCCTTTCTTACTACGTTTTGAGCCAACTCCAAATGGTGTGGTTCTTCCAAAGTTCTTGTAGACCTTGGATGCAGCTTTAGTACATTTCTTGGTGTTGGTAGAAGGGTTTGGTAAAGTCTATTGTTCTTGGATGTCTCTCAAAATGTCATCATCAAAAGGCATTGAAGTCGATGTTATTCAAGTTTCCAAACTCATTGTTATTGTTTTCACCTTCCTCATTTTGCAAATTTTTTCAGCACCCTCATCATTCTTTTCAACTTCCATGCCTTGTAGAAGAAAACAATGGTCTATAGAGGGTGTTACACAATGTTGCCCCGTTGCTAATGCCACTGAAAACTTGCTCCTATAACTCTTCCAAATCAGCTGCCCACCTCTCTTTCTGAATTGCTTGTACTCATCTTGTTCCTACAACAAATAACAACCGAAGAAGGAAGGAATCAAATTCAGTAGATACTTTACTAAAAACATTTGTGCAACTTCTTCATCCAATACCTTAATCTTTGTTTCCCACCAAGCATTAGTTGTTATTCGACCTTTGCCATGGTCCTATCCAATACTAGTCTCATTGTGCCTCAAATCTTTTCAAAGTTTGTACAACTTCTTCATATGATTAAACTTATTTTTTAGCTTTATAGGAGGGCATTTTCTACCTATTTGATTCTCTAAAACATATGCAATTTCTACCCAACTGAATGGTTGATCGGCACCGTGGACTTTTTGATATTCAATGCAAACTCTCAAGAACGTCCTAATTGACTCCTCATTCCAATTAAACTTCTTCTCTACAACCTTACTAATCACTTTATAATTTCACAACAACCATCATGTGCATTAGTTATTATGCTAGTATTAAATAAGAACAAAGCAGCACATGGACATGAACATTCGTAAATCAATTTACATGCACAAACTAAGTGTAAGTTGCACTCTAATAACCTAGCAGAAACATAAAAATACTATTGTCACAATACTCACAGAAATTAGAGATGGTACTACTGTCACATACAACATGAATACTATTGTCACAATACTCACATAAATTAGAGATTGTCCTTCTCTGTAACATAACTGAGAATCAAAATCAGTTCAAGTAGATAAGAACCTTTCAGCAAACACATACAAGGTATACATTTCAAACAAGAAAGATTAACTACACAATTCAAACGGAAAGATCATCCACAAAATTCAGGAGGATTATCTGCACAATTGAGGCAGTGCACAAAATGAAGTTGGTACTACTATTACATACAACAATTCACTATAAAAAAATACTACTGTCACAATACTCAACAACTATATAAGAATGTAGATAGTAGTACACAAGCCCTAATTTTGTTATACTACTATCACAATACTCAACCACAATATAAGAACGTAGATAGCAGCACACAACCCCTAATTTTGTTATACTACTGTCACAATACTCAGCCACAATATAAGAATGTAGATAGGAGTACACAAGCCATAATTTTGTTATACTACTATCACAATATTCAACCACAATTACAGACGGTACTACTGTCACATAATTGAGAATCAAAACCAATTCATGTAGATAATCACCTTTCAGCAAACACATATAAGAACGTAGATAACCTTCTCCCTAATTTTGTTATAGCTAAACAAATCACATAACTAGCAAGCTTTTGTCATGGCCCAAAATTTTAAAACCCCAAATTTGTTCTAAATAGAATCGAAATCAACAAACTGAAGGTTGTGGAGATGTCTTACATGCGAGTTCCTTGTTGGTACTCGTCTCCAGTCGAAGCAATTGAAGAACTAAAGCTAACGGCGAAGGGCGAAGGGCTCTCAAGTATGGCCAAGGGCTGTCAACTATGGCGAAGGGTGAAGTGTCGGAAAGCCCTTAATTGAAAGCTTTTAATTTGTCACCTGTGCAAAACCAAAAATTATATATATTAAAAAATATTTTGCTTAAGGTTTAAATAAATTTTTTTTTATCATTTATTTCAATTCAGATTTATTTATAGTACCCTATTAATTATTTTAGTGTTCCAAATCTTATAAATTACATTTTTGAATTTTGATAAATAAACGAAAAAAATTAACTATAGAATTTTTTTGGCCAAAAATAATATTTCATAATATTTATTCAAGTATAACATCTTTTAAATAAATATTTTTATCACAATAAAATTAACAACTATATACTACTAATAAAGCCCTTTTTGGTAATTTTACGTTTCAATCATCTTCGGTCAGCTCGTACTTCCCATACGCTATACTAGCTTATTACAAACAATCAACTACTTAAACCAACTACTTATTCCAGCTTCACCTTTATTCAGCTTCAGCCACAATCAGCTTCTGGTTCCCAAATGGAGCCTAAAACTCCTAAAAATGCTACTCAAATGTTTGGTTGCATTGTGGAAAATATATAATATACAAAGTCGATGGTAAATCTTTGGCCATTGACAATAAAGTGTTTTAGACATTGCAACATCTTGATCAGTGAGTATCGTATTTGGTAGCTTTTCCCCCATAGCATTTGCAAACATGTCAACCAACCATATAAACGAGTTTGTTGTCTCATCATACAACAATGCAACACCGAAATAATAGACTATTTATGGTGATTCACCCCAACAAATATCGCAATTGGTCGGCCATCCTTATGTTTACGATATGTAGTATCAAAGCATGCTACATCGCCAAAATCATTAAAGTCGGACACAATTCTTCCATCAATCCAAAATATATTAGTGATCAAATTATCTTCATCGACTTGAATAACATAGAAGAAGTTAGGATCCTCCAACTACATCATTTTCAAGTAATTAAGAACACCACATTTTTCACTTTCACTTGTAAATTGCGCTTACCTCATAAGTGATTGTTGTAATCCATACGAACAAATCCAATACTTTCACCGACCTTCACTTGCTTAGCCATGAGCTCAAATGCATTTATGGGTGCAATACCTAATCCATTAGCCATTTCTACTTCTATTGCTTGAGATGCCGACACTTTTCGGTGTGCTCCAAATAGATGAGACTTGCTAGGACTTGCCAATAAGTGATTATGCTCAACAACAAAATTTTCAAAAATGTACTTGAAGGTATAGCGAAAATTAATTTTCAACATAGCCAAACATACAATCCTTGTTTCTGAAATTTTAGCGTCTATGTGAGTGATAGCATGAATTATAGTCTATATTTTGGAGTTTGTTTGGACGTTTTATCTTTCATAATCTGCATGTTTGTATGTATATTATGTGATTATATTACCATTTCATCTACCTTTGCGAGAATCGAGGTCTACACCTAGTTTTGTTGTAATTGTAGGTAAAATGGTACGTTTTGCATCAAAAAGGAGCAAAAGGAGCTATGGAGTCATTGAAGCTACATTGAGGAGCATAAGGAACCTGGAAGGAAGAAGATCTTATATTTTATTCTTGGCTGAGATCTTTTATCCTTTGGACCAGTTTTGAGAGATTTCACATTCAGTTATGACTCACCTCGGTTGACCAGAGATTCATCTCGACCGAGGTGATCCAGAGACGCCGACTCGACCGAGGCGAACACCTAGGACGCGGTGAGAATATTTTATTCTTGGCTGAGATCTTTTATCTTTGGAAGGTGATCTTATATTTTTTTGGGCTTGGCTCCTGGAAGGAAGAAGATCTTATATTTTACCTATTTTTATGGGAGAAGATTTTTCTAAGATATTTTATCTTTGGAGGGTTATTTTCCTATAAAGAGGGTTGGATTTCCACAAATCCAAGATCTCGCTTGCACCCTGTTATACACGGAACACTCATTACGCAGCAGCCATACTCCAGCTGGGAGATTTGAAGAACTTTTTTGAAGGTTGAAGGAAGATTGAAGATCATAACTTTTATAGCTTTTTGAAGGGTTTTTGTAAGATTATCTTAGATTCCCTTCCTCGTTGTCTTGTCTTGTTGGATTGCTATCCAAGGAACGCTTTTGTTGTGATATTTGATTCAGTTATTGAAGTCATTTCATTAAATTCTTCTTGTTCAAATATTCACCTTCTTCCCATATATTTGATTAATACTTTCATGATGATGAGTGGCTAATTTCCTTGTGCGATTCTAGGGTGATTGGTTGAAGGTTGTGGGAAAAACAATGATAGAATAATCTTAGATTCCAGTAGGACCCTGAAAGTTCGAGTCTTTAACCCCCCTAAGCATCTCGCTCAGTCGATGAACATCTCGGCCGGGGTGGAATTTGGCTGACCGAGGTGACTTATCTGATCCTAAACTGAGAGTTAAGTGTTAGAGTTTGCCAAATCCTATTCTTATTATACCTTTCCTGATCCAATGCAAGCTTAGGATGAGACTTACCCGGTAATTCCTTAGTTTGTGTACCAACGATCATAAGTGTAGGTAATAAAGGTTTATCCTTTATTGGGGTTTGAGTGTGCTTCCATCCCATCTTTGTGAGTTAGCCTGAGACTTACCCGGTAAAGGTTGATTCTATTCCCTTAGATGGTGTGTTAGTTTGAGGTTATAGTTCTTTATCTTAATTCCTTGAGACTTACCCGGTAATAGGAGTTACGGTTTTGGATTAGTGAGTAGTGAGACTTACCCGGTGATCTATTCCACTTTAGTAACACCTTCCCTATGCAAAAATCTCAGCTTTGTCCGCTTATCTTTAGATCTTGAGTTGGAACCACAACTAGATGCTTTAATCCCTAGAATTGCATGTTTGCTTTATTGACTTCTTATTCATCTTTGATTGTTTTAATTGCTCTTGTGGTTAGTAATTACGAAGCTTACCGTTATTGACTTTGTTTCACCGAGTCCCTGTGATCGACCCCTGGAATTTCTTGCTTTTACTACGATTGACCCGTACACTGCGGGTTCGCATCCTTGTTTTAAGCTTAAGTCTAGGGTTATAAATTTAAATCTTGCACACACCATTTGGAGCGAACAAGTTTTTGGCGCCGTTGCCGGGGACTTGGTCTAGACCGAGCCGGTTGCGGTTTGCTTTCGGGGCGCTTGCCCCTGTTGCTACTAACTACTCTTTCTATGAGTTTTGTAGTTTTCAGGATTTCTGATGGCTACGTTTGATCCGGCCTGGATAGCAAGACAAAGTGCTAGGGCGGACCATTATGAGTACTTGGAGGAGAAGTACTCCTTCTATTGGTTCAACAATGAATGGGAAAGAGAAGAGACCATTCAGCGTGAACTTGCAATATGGGATGAGAAGAATATCCCTAGAAACACTTATGAGCAGCCTCTTGAAGATTCTCTCGAATCAAGATTGGAGAAGATAATGAAGAGGGTGGCGGAACTCAAGGAAAGCACCATATCCTATGCTAGGCCGCAAGAGGAGCATAAGGAAGTGTTGCACATTCCAAGTATTCCCCCAGTCGAACCAAAAATTTCTCCTGAAACTTCTGAGGAAGAGGATGATATGGAAGGTCTCGATCTGACTGTTGAGACCTCGGTCGAAGTGGAAGAGATCTCGGCCGAGATGGGAGAATCTGCAAAACTGGAAGCAGAAGATGCAGAGAACCTTGGTCAAATTACTGAGATTGTGACCAAGGTGGAAGAAAGATCAACTGAGTTGAGAGAGATTTCATGTGTTGGTTATCAACCTAACATGAAACCTGATCCGAGCTTTGGAGAACTTTACAAGGTAAGTTCTCTTACTCCATTCGAATTCCCTATTAAAATTTCTGAATTTTTCAGGAAAGCACCGGAGAGTTGGAGGTCTCTTCCGAAAGAACCTCTAAAGATCAAGATGAAGTCTTCCTTGAAATTGTTGGAAGAGGAAGCTCGTCGGATCATGAGGAGTGGAGTTGGCAAGCACTACACCGTTAAGGCGATGAAGTGTCTCTTGTTCAAGTATGGGGTCCCTCGCATGCTCAGGACCCTGTACCATCCCCAAGCTATAGATGGGGAAGCTGCTATGATTCTCGAGAAATTGTTTTCTCGATCAAGGAAAGGATGGGACGCAAGGCTAGATTATGTCCCATTGAAGTGCAGGAAGGCTAGAAGGATTCCGGTGAGAATCAAACCGTACAAGCTTGTACGTGGGAGATCTTACCATTTGCCGGTGAAATTAGGAACCGGAACCTTTTTGGAAGAATTTTATGATGAATGTGATGAGCACTCCATGGTGTTCAAGGTACATTGAGTAATTCTATGGAGAAGGGTCCAGCTAGCGACCTTAAACCAAGCGCTTCTTGGGAGGCAACCCAAGGTATTGCTTTCTTCTCCCTTTTCTAGTTTAGTTTAGATAGTTGCTTTGTTTTTGTTTTCCTCTAGACAACAACCAGGTATTCCAAAAGGAAGGATCACAGTTCAGGAGCTACACTGGAAGAACAAAATTTCGAGAAGTTGAGGAAACGAGCTTTACTGAGATACATCTCGGGTACTATCAGAACACCTCGACCGAGATGTGCTTCGCCAACCGAGATGGTTTTATCTGGGAGCTGTTTCTTACTTCTTCATGCAGTTTAGCTATGTTTGGTGAGTATCCTGTCCTTAGACTTATTTTGACCCATTGGGACAATGTGTCCCAAGTATTAGGGTATGTGGATGATTTGTATGACTCTTTCGGATATTATTATGCTCTACGTGCTTATGTAAGACTACATACATGCATACAGGTTATTTGATTGAGAAAAACGTCGAAAAACAGGTTAAAAAAATTTTTTTTGACCTCGACCGAGTCAGTCTTGGCCAAACGAGGCGTTCCACCTCGGTTGACCCAAGAATACCTCGACCGAGGTGGATTAACTGAGAGTTTTCGAAAACGATTTTTGTGTTGCTTATCTGGATATGATCTCGGTGAAGATCTTGCTTACTGACTGGTTTTAAATTTTTTATGTGTTTGAAAGGTTTTATAATATGTTTAAGTTGCTAAATGCTTTGTTTGAAATTATTGGCATGTTTAATACTTTGTTTTTATCTAAATTATGTTGAATTTGAAGGTTGACACCACATCATGAGTTCTCTCACTTTCTTCCTGGAAAGACCAAGGCAATTCATTCTTCTCTCTCTTCTTCTTCCTATTCATGCTTAGCCCCTCATATACATTTTGCCTCCCTTTACCTATCCGGGAATTTGGAAGCAAGCGAAGTGGTAAAAGCAAATGAAGTTAAAGTTGAGAAGTTGGCTGGAAGTGAAAGTGCTAGAAAGTAATTTTAGGTTTGGGGAAGTCAATCATGAAGATGAGTAACTCGGCACCATTCACATAGCCGGGTGTTTGTGTCTTGCCAAAGTCGGATTGAGCGATATTCCTAACGGGTCATGGTATGTGCATCAAGGGTTTGATGCATCTCGAGAAATTGATGATTGCGGATTTCCTAGGCTTCGGTTATTGTGCACCTCTATCCATGCATCCCAAAAGTAAAGTAAAAAGAAAAAAAGTGGAATAAGCAAAGCTTATTGGTGAAAGATGTTGCAAGTCAAAGTGAAAGTGAAGTTCATCCTTTTCCCGGATTCTAGCACCACATTACCTTACATACATCCCTACCCTACACGTTTCTTGACCTTTTCTTTTGGGAAGCCCTTGAGACCTTGAGCTTGTTGATTGACTTAGTGGTTTAAACTGAATTATACATGATTAATTTTGATAATTATGACTTATTATGCATTCTATGGTTTTATGCAAAGATGAACAACTTTTCTATATTTATAAAATGTTTTAAACATGTTTCGATTTTAAATTCCAAGAAGTATTCTCTTAGAGTGATCTATGATTGTAGCACCCCATAAATGTTTTTGAAGGACTTTTCATTGATTTTCTTGACTTATAATCCATTCTATCTTGTCTTCTATATGCGGAACTTGCTTAGGGACATACAAGGGCTAAGTATGGGGTATTTTGATAGCATGAATTATAGTCTATATTTTGGGGTTTGTTTGGACGTTTTATCTTTCATAATCTGCATGTTTGTATGTATATTATGTGATTATATTACCATTTCATCTACCTTTGCGAGAATCGAGGTCTACACCTAGTTTTGTTGTAATTGTAGGTAAAATGGTACGTTTTGCATCAAAAAGGAGCAAAAGGAGCTATGGAGTCATTGAAGCTACATTGAGGAGCATAAGGAACCATCCAGGAAGCATAGCCATGGATTAAGATTCACTTTGGACCAGTTTTGAGAGATTTCACATTCAATTATGACTCACCTCGGTTGACCAGAGATTCATCTCGAACGAGGTGATCCAGAGACGCCGACTCGACCGAGGCGAACACCTAGGACGCGGCGAGAATATTTTATTCTTGGCTGAGATCTTTTATCTTTGGAAGGTGATCTTATATTTTTTTTAGGCTTGGCTCCTGGAAGGAAGAAGATCTTATATTTTACCTATTTTTATGGGAGAAGATCTTTCTAAGATATTTTATCTTTGGAGGGTTATTTTCCTATAAAGAGGGTTGGATTTCCACAAATCCAAGATCTCGCTTGCACCCTGTTATACACGGAACACTCATTACGCAGCAGCCATACTCCAGCTGGGAGATTTGAAGAACCTTTTTGAAGGTTGAAGGAAGATTGAAGATCATAGCTTTTATAGCTTTTTGAAGGGTTTTTGTAAGATTATCTTAGATTTCCTTCCTCGTTGTCTTGTCTTGTTGGATTGCTATCCAAGAAACGCTTTTGTTGTGATATTTGATTCAGTTATTGAAGTCTTTTCATTAAATTCTTCTTGTTCAAATATTCACCTTCTTCCCATATATTTGATTAATACTTTCATGATGATGAGTGACTAATTTCCTTGTGCGGTTCTAGGGTGATTGGCTGAAGGTTGTGGGAAAAACAATGATAGAATAATCTTAGATTCCAGTAGGACCCTAAAAGTTCGAGTCTTTAACCTTAACCCTAAGCATCTCGCTCAGTCGATGAACATCTCGGCCGGGGTGGAATTTGGCTGACCGAGGTGACATATGTGATCCTAAACTGAGAGTTAAGTGTTAGAGTTTGCCAAATCCTATTCTTATTATACCTTTCCTGATCCAATGCAAGCTTAGGATGAGACTTACCCGGTAATTCCTTAGTTTGTGTACCAACGATCATAAGTGTAAGTAATAAAGGTTTATCCTTTATTGGGGTTTGAGTGTGCTTCCATCCCATCTTTGTGAGTTAGCCTGAGACTTACCCGGTAAAGGTTGATTCTATTCCCTTAGATGGTGTGTTAGTTTGAGGTTATAGTTTTTTATCTTAATTCCTTGAGACTTACCCGGTAATAGGAGTTACGGTTTTGGATTAGTGAGTAGTGAGACTTACCCGGTGATCTATTCCACTTTAGTAACACCTTCCCTATGCAAAAATCTCAGCTTTGTCCGCTTATCTTTAGATCTTGAGTTGGAACCACAACTAGATGCTTTAATCCCTAGAATTGCATGTTTGCTTTATTGACTTCTTATTCATCTTTGATTGTTTTAATTGCTCTTGTGGTTAGTAATTACGAAGCTTACCGTTATTGACTTTGTTTCACCGAGTCCCTGTGATCGACCCCTGGAATTTCTTGCTTTTACTACGATTGACCCGTACACTGCGGGTTCGCATCCTTGTTTTAAGCCTAAGTCTAGGGTTATAAATTTAAAGCTTGCACACACCGTTTGGAGCGAACAGTGAGAGTGGTTAACTTTCAGGAAACGATGAAGTTAAAACGAATAAGAATTTTGGAATTATGTCATCAATTACCAGCAAGACAGATCCGGTTCAACAAGGATATAAATGAACCAGGAGTATTTTTAATCCAAACCGAACCACAAATTAACCTCTCTTCTCCTTTGCCATGTGGACCAATCGCAGGCCCGCGACAACAGTGAGACAATATATGGACTAAATAATTCAAACCGGAATTAAAGTATACGATGATTCTCGTCGACCGGAAGGTGTTCCTACCAACACATCAACTAGACAACTATTCAGGTTGACTTAGGACATTGTTAAAAAAAATTAAAACAAAACGAGCTGTAATATCATTTGTATTAAAACTATGTCGATTTCAAATTAAAACAAATCAAGTTAGAAAAGTGGTGTATTACAAGGCCCAAAGTCCGCATTGGCTCGGCCCAACAAGTGGTTAAGCCGTTACGTTAGAGGAAGCTATCCCCTCCATTTTGCAGACAGATAAGGAGAGGGAAGAACTCTCTCGCTTTTCCTCTTGCTCCACAGACAATGGCTCACTCCACTGCAATGCACCTCATACCATCTTTCTCATTCGTAAGCACCGCAAGGCCTTCGGATTTCGTCTCCGTCTCTCTCCTCTCCCCCAAATTCAACCATTTCAAGGTTTGCTCCTCTTTCTCTTACACGCCCTCTTATCGAATATGTTAGTTTTTTTTTGGCTTGCTTTACGTTAAACCCTTGTGATTGTAAACATAAAGGAGTCCAAACTTTTCAATTTGCGTGCAATTGAAAAAACTTTTGAACGAAATTGAGCTCAATCAATGGCCACCTGTATTGTGGAGGAAGAGTTTGGGTTTGTATTTTTGAACTATTTCGTGTTCAATAGTGTTACAATCGAGTATAAATTTTGTAGCATAGGAGTAAAAACACACTAGGTTTCTAAGAAAAATCTGATTTAAGTTCTATTGTGACCTGAAATGATGCCCAAATTAGAGGAATGACATTGATTTCTCGTTGAACAAAACAGTTTGGTCAGAAAAGATGTGATGGTTCTGCGTTCAACTTCACAAAGATTCGAGCAACTGTGACGCTCGACGCACCTGAAACTGTGAAGAAGAAGAAAAAGGTGTCCCGTGACGAAGTGTTTAATGGAAGGATTGATCTTTCCCAGGTTCTCAGGTATCCCCTCCTGACAGAGGCAGCAATTAAGGAGCTTGCAAACAACAATACCCTTGTGTTTGTTGTTGATGTAAAATCTAACAAAAAGATGATAAGGTCTGCTCTCAAAAGCTTCCTTGATGTTCAGGCTAAGAAGATCAACACTTCCATTAGGTAATTGCTTGTAACTCGTCATAATGCGCCATTACCATCTACTGCATGCTGATCTTTCGCATCTAGTGTTAGCAATTGATTTAAAATTCTTTAGTTTGCACCAGCTGGGCTGCTTTCTTTTTTCATGTAGCTTTTGATGTTTGTAGTTGGGTTGTTTTGGGTTCAATTGGTAAAATATTCGATTTGGTAATCCTTTATAGCAAAGAAAAATTTGATAATTCGTTTCCAGTTTCTTAATGGATGATCTTTTGTTTAATTGAATTAGCAATTGTTTTAAAATTCTTTATTCTGCACCAGTCGGGCTGCTTTCTTTTTTCATGTTGCTTTTGATGTTTGTAGTTGGGTTATTTTGGGTTCAATTGGTAATATATTCGATTTGGTAATCCGTTATAGCAAAGAAAATTTTGATGATTCTTTTCCGGTTTCTTAATGGGTGATCTTTTGTTTAGTTGATTTAACAAATTGGTAGAAGTTGCAAAGTTGAGCTAGAATGTGCTGCATAGTCTTGCTTGATTGTGTTATATGTGCAGTGGTCTACAAGAAGGTAAATACACAGAATTTAGGATTGTTTAGGCATATCTATATGGTTGGTTCCTTCTCTGGATCCTGTTATACTTGCCCTTTGTTGTCGAGGTTCGCTGGAAGGCTTTTTCTGTCTTCACTAAGGATTACAATCTGTTTAACTTGATGGTTCTTTGGTAGCTGAGAAGGTTAAGGAAGAGATTGTCAGCTTCTTGAACCTCTAAGGCTAAAACAGCTTGTTTTTGGTTATTGATAGCATCAAGCTAATGATTAATAAAGCATATCATTAGCTTTCTGATGAAATTTTACTTTCTCCATAAGTTTGTATGTTTATTCAAGCTATTCAGTATCAACTGTTAGGAGCAAGGATTGTTTATATCTGGTATGACCATATCTGATCTGTACAGCGATGAATGGGCCCAAAGGCCTTCAGCATTGATCCTATTTCATCAATTGATATCATCTGAGTTGCTCCTATTTGCGTCTACAGGGCTGATGGAACAAAGAAAGCTTTCATCCAATTAAAACCGGAGTTTAATGCTTCAGACGTGGCTAGAAGGATCGGGATCTTCTCTGGTGGTAGTTAAATATTAAGTTTTGTGTACCTGTCTGTCATAAAACAAATTTACAATGCAACGATGTAGCTATGCCACTTCATTTTGAACAGATCTCCAATTACGCACATTTTACATAAACCACTTCTTTTTTCTTCGCATACTGCATTTTTTTCGTAAACGTGGGGTTGTGCAAAGGCCCGGATCGGAGTGTTAACAATTTCGTACGCAAGTGGTCCATGGACCGGAAAATCACGGTTAGGCTATTATGGTTTGCAGTCTGAACTGACCCACTCCTAGTTTTAATTCGGAGCTTAATATTTGCACCCCTTAATCCCTTAATTGTCTGATCTTAATTGTCTAATCAAATGATCATTATATTGTTAAAAGGGCTAATTTGGTAACTAGGCTTTATTCAGTTTTTAAAGTAGTAAATAGGCTTTTTGTATTTTCAATTAAGTTAGTGTACCCCAAATATTTTTTTTTACTGTTAACCTAATTTTAATTCTCATATGAGCACCAACCCTCTACATTCTCTCGCTTCAACACCACCCATCTCCCACCTCTACACTCTCTCTCTCTCTCTCTCGCTTCGACACCACCCACAGCAACGCCTCTACATTCCGACTCCCTACAACTCCTCGCCGATGTCGGATAGAAGACCACCATCACCGCCGTCGCTGTTGCTTCTCGTTGAGCCCTAATTTTTCTCTCACTTTGTTTCAGGTTGGATCTGGATTTAATGGCGAGGTTCGGAGCAGCCTGGGAGAGAAGATCTCGATCCGTATAGAAAGTGAAGCCCTTGATAAGATCCTGGCAGGAGCTTGGTTGGGTAATTGTAGGTTGGATTCTTGGATTGAAGAAGCTTTGGCCCCAAGCTTTCAACAACAGTGAGTTTAAATTAAAAGTTGAATCCAAAACGTGCAATCTCTTCTGTGCAACTAAGATTTTGTATTTGCTTATATATAAATGATATATATAAATGATAAATTTTTGGTATGTAAATTTGGTACGAATTGCTTGTATGTATTTTTGGTATGGGAATTTCTGGTATGGTATAGAAATTTCTGGTATGAGATCTCTGTATCACATCAGCGATGCCAACTTTTCCTTCTCTACTCCAAGATTCAGACCTCGCGATAACACCTTAAATCCATCTACTCATCAACTCTCTTCTCTTCCTTCTTAATAAGGTTCGTTCTTTTCTTTGCCGCCTTTTTTTATTTATCTTCCTCCCTGATTCGCGCTCTCGCGCTTCTTGATTTGCTGTATTTTTCAAGGTTTAATCTTGATTCATGTGTGGGGTTTTGTAGATCGGAAGAATTGGTCGTAAATTGATCCGGGGTTTTTTGCTATTTTAGGGTGTACAAGTTTGACTAGCATTTGCACTAGTTTTTTTGATTAGGTCTTGGTTTCGCACTTTCATTCCTTGATCAGTGATTAGGAGGGGACTTCGTCTATCGATTGGTTTTGGTGAGGTTTTAGATGCACTAATTTGTAGAAGTGTCATCTGTGATTGTCGTGGTTCCAACGTTATACAAATTGCCTCATTGATGTTTTAGATTGGATCTCATTGAAGGCTACCGAGTGGAGTATAACAGAAAATTCAATATACATATGAACTCTGAAGCAGAGATGTATAGTGTATATACATACAAATCTTAAGTTGGAGGATTTGAATAGCTCTCTTTACTTCTTTAGGCAATTTGATTATGCTGCTTAATTATAAGCTTAGCATGTAGATGATTATAGATACGAATTATATCAGATAGCTTATCTGGATTGTATATGAATCAATCTTCCAACACAAAACATAAATTAGTATAGATTGTGCATGAATCATGTAACACCCCAAATTCTGAGAACTCAGGGAGCTACTGGTTAGGACCTCACAATGGGTCCCGACCTTGGTTTAACAACAACTTCACTAAGATCTTACAACAAGGCACAAATGTAATTAAAAACAATTTCCAAAATATAATATTTTTACTGGTATGAAAGTACACATGTGACAGCCTTACAAACATATATAAAGATACATAACATGCATGACGTATGGAAGACTCCCCCGTCCCCATCTAATGAGTACGTGGACCCGGCTGACCATCCGTTCCGGATCACTCTGCAACTGTCTATCTCTACAAATCTACAACACGGATAAACCGTTAGCTAACAATCCAAATATAAGTAGAATAACAACAGCACAAACACACGTAGAAACAAAATAAACAAACATCATGCTGGCACTCAACCGTTTATTATCTATTAATTAGGTGATTCATCTTATTCAATTTTACAGTTGTGGCACGAGAGCTATTAACAGTTCTCGCCTCCGTTCCTTATCCAACTGGGTGTAGGTCTAGCTGACCTCCGCCGGTAGCATCACTACAAATCGAGTATGGACTAGTCCCTAAAGAAACCCCCAGCGCTCGCAAGCTAACTGAGCAGAATGCCACCGCCCGTTACTCTTAGGCCAAGTATAGGTCGGTAAATATCTATCACAACCTATAACTCTAAACATCTCAATCACACACCACTATCATCATTCATGCTCATATTTAGAAGTCAGCTAAGTAAGCCCAAAGGACTTACCTGTTATAAATCTCGACTCTCTGTAAACCAAACTCGCTCTGTAAACTGTAGCAACTCAGTTGCCTGCCAAAGGAGATAAGTGCATTAGCACACTCCCACGTAATTAGAAGTCTAAGACTTCTAAGATAGAAGATCGTAATAGGACATAACCAATTACAGTACTAATTTATGGTAAAATGACTATTTTACCCTTAGTCCCGAAACTCCCAGAATTTCCAAAACTCAAGTCTAAACTTCTATTTGAGACTATAAAGTCATATTCTAAGTCCTAAAGTTTAGTTTGGTTACAAACTGTCACTTTTCTTATTTCCTATTTTCCGAAAGATCGTAAAGGTCCAACTTCGGTTTCAAATATAAAATTCGTAAAAGCTTATAAAAATTCCAAAACAATTCTCTAGATCATCTATGATGTTCCCTCTACCCTTAGGAGCAAGAATTTCTCAAAACTGTTCATCCGTCATTTTTATAAAAATTTCAAAGTTGGTTACAACACTTGAAGTTTCCTATACTTAGCCAAAATCTGAGTACACTTTGAAAAAATCATAACTCCTAAACCACTCACTGGATTTATCCCAAATTTTGATATGTTCTACTATAAAATCTTATCTATAATATATCCAAAATTCAGCCGCAAAGGAGATCAAAATCCTATTTAAAACTATCTCACAAAACCGAATTTCAGCACCACCGAAAAACTGCTTATGACTCAATCTTTGAAAAATCATACATCCCAAACCACTCGCTAGATGCCTCTCAAATTTTAATATGTTCTACAACAATATGTAAACTATATCATATCCAAAATTCAAGCCCAACGGATATCAAGAGCTTATTCAAAATCATCTCACAAAACAGCATCACTTGCTGTTTTCCCCAACACTCAGCACATATATAAAAACGTCAACTTTGAAACACAATAACTCTCAAACCGTAACTCCGATTCTTCCAAAATTTTAATATGATCTACAACAAGATGTCAACTATATCATATCAAAAATTCAAGCCTAACAGAGATCAAAAGCCTATTCAAAACTATCTCACAAAACAGCATCCCATGCTGTTTTTCTCAACTCAGCACATTTATAAAACTGAACTTTGAAACCCCATATCTCTCAAACCATAACATGGATTCCTCTGAAATTTTAGTATGATTTACTTTGAAATACCATCTATAACATATCCGAAAACTAGCCAAAAAGGAAGAGTATAGCTTACCCAAAATTGGACCCGAAGTTGACTGCTCGTAAATGTTGGAAAGCTGAAAAAGAAGTAACAACTCCTTGTAATTGCTCCTTTGGCTGCAAAGTATGGGTTCTAGGATGGCTTAGCAGCAGCTACGCATATATATATAAACGGAGGGAAGGAAGAGCATGTCATACTCACAATAATCTCGACAAGGAGGGAGGAGGGGCGCCTTGGTCTGTTGTGCTTACCCAATGGCTCAACAGCAAGTAGGGAAGACCATTGCGTGCAGAAGGATGGCGTCGGTTTGTGTTGGTTGGTGACAGAAAGATGAAGAGTGAAGAGGATACATGTGCTCAAGAAGGGAGGATGCAATGGATCTCGTACAGAAGGACGGACCGATCGTCAAATCTCGCTCAGCAGACTGGGCGTGCTTCTGTATATCGATGGTGCTGATTAGGATGCAAGGGATCTGCGTAGACTGGGCGTGCTTCTGTAGATCGATGGGGCTGCACGTGATCCTGGAGCAGTTGAGGTAAACCGATCGTCAAATCTCGCTCAGCAGATCGTGGGAAGAAGGAGTGAAGGCCGGCGTGATCTTGTGCATTTTGGGGAAAAGATTTGCTCCTAATTTCCAGTTACGTAAGATAGGAGAGAGGAGTAAATTCTGAGATCCGCTTGGCCTTCTCCAGCTGCTGGGCCGCGTCATAGGGTTGGGCTGAAGTAAGGGAGAGCTGGACTGAAACAAGGTAAAGGTATGGGCTGGGCAAGATGGCGCTGCTGGGCTGAGGCGGACACTGGGCGCTGGGCAAGCTGATGGCGGCTTCTGGGCTTGTCACAGACTCATCACAGACTTGTCTGGCCTTGTCACAGACTCGTCACAGACTTGTCTGGCCTTGTCACAGCTTCGTCACAGACTTGTCCAAACCTTGTCACAGCTTCGTCACAGACTTGTCCAGACCTTGTCACAGCTTCGTCACAGACTTGTCAACGACGAGTCATATTCTAAATTAGGGTTTGAGGCTAAACTTATTATTTCATGTGAAGTCAAGGGATCGGAACTGGTAGGCTACGGAATAGACGGATACGGATCATGTTATAGTTTAGGATTGGTTATAATAATCCTATCATTTTATGTGAAGGTAAGCTACATAAAATGATAAAATTTTATAAAGATCCTATCATTTTATGTGAAGGAAAGCTACATAAAATGATAAATTTTACAATAATGTGTCTAACTAAGTAGACGGATATGGGTCAACTGATCGAGATCGGGTTTGTTACAGAAATAAACGGAATAAAAATTCCGAATATTACAAATCAACCTTCCAAAACAAAACATAATTTAGTAATAAGTATACATTACTTTTGAAATGAGATATAGTGGATATTTGATTGACAACTCCACGTAGAGTTGGCAGAACTGCAGCCACTTAAGTATGATTTAGTGGCATAGTATTAGGAAGAAGTAGAATTTTTTTGTACCTTTAATAGGTATTTCTATTAGGGTAACTCTACATAGAGTAACTCCACCAGATTCAGACTGGTTGCTGCTATATGTATCAGCATGAATAAAGAAAGTATAGTCACTCCCTTACTGGTAAACTGAGCTAAAAGAAAATCTATGGAGATTCTTAGATTAAAAGGAATCCATTTGAGAAATCTAATCACATCAAACTTGCACAGCATCTGGTTTCTTTTTAGAACTGTTAAAGTATTTACAATGTACTGAATATTTGTCTTATCTATTTTCATTGCAGAAGATGTACAGAAATATCCGTCGAGTCACGAATCCTGTCCTGAAAAATAGGAGCAACTGCTCTAGATTAATAGAATATAGTCGTAGTGTAACTCGTGGGCAAATTATTCACCAACACAGATCTTATTCGTTGCTTAGACATTTTTTGGGACAACATGCAGCAAATACTGCATACAAGAAAATTCCATTTTCTATGAATAGTGGTTTATACAGAAACCATTCAGGCACTTGTGCCGGTAACACTACAAGGTTTCATGCACAGTTTGCTTGGAGAAGGCTTTCACAGTTGTATTCATGCAACAGATCATCTATTCCTACGCTTACTAGGGTTGCTCAAGCTTTCACCTTGGCCTCTAGCAGATCTCACCTGCTAGTTCCCTACAACTCCTCGCCGATGTCGGATCGAAGACCACCATCACCGCCGTCGCTGTTGCTTCTCGTTGAGCCCAAATTTTTCTCTCACTTTGTTTCAGGTTGGATCTGGATTTAATGGCGAGGTTCGGAGAGCCCTGGGAGAGAAGATCTCGATCCGTATAGAAAGTGAAGCCCTTGATAAGATCCTGGCAAGAGCTTGGTTGGGTAATTGTAGGTTGGATTCTTCGATTGAAGAAGCTTTGGGCCCCAAGCTTTCAACAACAGTGAGTTTAAATTAAAAGTTGAATCCAAAACGTGCAATCTCTTCTGTGCAACTAAGATTTTGTATTTGCTTATATATAAATGATATATATAAATGATAAATTTCAGGTATGTAAATTTCTGGTATATAAATTTGGTTTGAATTTCTTGTATGTATTTTTGGTATGAGAATTTTTGGTATGGGAATTTCTGGTATGAAAATTTCTGGTATATGAATTTCTGGTATATGAATTTCTGGTAAGTGAATTTCTGGTATGTAAATTTCTGGTATGTAAATTGATGCTATGAAAAATTCTGGTATGTAATTTTTGGGAATGAATTTCTGGTATAAAAAACCTGGTATGGATTTCTGGTATGTAAATTTCTAGTATGTAAATTTGGTACGAATTGCTTGTATGTATTTTTGGTATGGGAATTTCTGGTATGTGAATTTCTGGTATGTGAATTTCTGGTATGTGAATTTCTGGTTTGTAAATTTTTGGTATGAAAAATTCTGGTATGAAAATATATCAGAAAATAAAAAAAAAAGAAAAAAAGAAAAAAGAATATAAAAAGGGAAAAAAAACAAATAAAAAATTAAGTTCACAGTAACTTACGTATTTGAAAATGAAAAGTCCTCTTATTTTTTTATTTTTTTTTAAATAGAGAAGTTTCTTCTTCTTTTTTAAATAAATGGGTTAATTAATTTTACCTACTATTAAATGAAAGTGGTAAAAAAATTTGCGGTACACTTTCTTAAACATAAACTCAAAAAAGTCTAGTATGTCAAATTATCCCTTGTTAAAATAAGGAAGGTTTTTTTAAAGGGTAAAAAAGTTATGCCCCAATGGTCCATAGTTTTCTGGGCAATGATTAAGCCAATTTTTTTTGTTTTGCATTGGAAGTTAACAAATTTATAGAATACAATAGGATAATATTGAATTATAAAAATAATTAAAACTTTGTTTTATATAATCAATAACGGCAACATTTTTATTAAAATATAAAGCATTTTAAATTTCATATCTAAAATTAATTTGTTATACGGTCTAATTAATTTGATCATCAATAAAATTAGAACCCGTTTGATTTTAACTCCAGAATCGAAAACGGAATGAAAACGAATCTAGTCCATATGTATACTCTTATTCATGAAAGTTTTTGGAATCATTCCTTGTGGTTTGAAATAATTGGAGTCGAATTTGATTACTTTTGATACCCTATAGGGAAATAAAATGTTGGGAGGCAAGTGCATTTTGCATGAAATCAAAAGGAATGATTCCATAAAATTTCATGAATTAGGATATACATATGGACTAAAATCGTTTCCATTCTATTTTCATTTCTGAAGCTTGAACCAAAGGGGCCCTTAACGTAGCTTAACAAGTAATGTTTTAATTATATAGATGTTTAGTTAAATTGTGCATTAAGTAAATCGATGTGTATGTAATCTATTTAATCGTATGAAGTAAATTGTTTGTTTATTTCGAGTGATTTATTGTTAGAGTTGTGTGATTCAAACTTGTAAGAAAAAAAATGTAAATATTATAAATTGTGCCACAAGTTTGAAAATTCTATTATGAAAAAATAATTTACACAAATGATTTAAACTGAAATCCGGTTCTTTGATGTGTATGCCTCTGTGATTGGTTACTTGGGTGAGAGAGTGGAGAAGTGAAACATAATATATAGTTGTTGAATTAATTTCAATTTTTTTTACAAGTATTCACGATTTTGGATTTGTGTCAACAAACCACCAGTTTGCAGGTGTCATTGTACACGACTCGAAATCGATCGGGTGAGAATATGTATTACGGTAAGAAATGAGAACGGATCTAGACCGCACGACCTAATTCATTCGAGAAATATGTTGAGATATATATTTAGTAAATATTTAATGAATTATTACACGTTTTCATAACTCTTACTATATGTACTTAATTTACTTTTTTTAGATATTGATCCAATTATTACCAAAATATTTCATTATTTGCTAATAGTTGATTATTCACGTCCTATCGTGGAGTATTGCACAAATAGGTTATTGCAAACGTGCATAAATATGCACGACTTTATTATTATTATTATTATTATTATAATTTTAATATTATTATTATTATTATTATTATTATTATTATTCAAATTGATGCTTCTAGTCTAATGTTTCAATTGCTTCAAGTTAGATTTAGAATATCAAGGGATGTAATATTTACGGCCCGTCTTATTCGACCTAAATTACTTGGTCCCATAACAACAAGTAATTTAGCGCGTAAGACGGGCCTTAAGGGAAGTTAATGTAATTTGAGTGTATTTGTCCTCATATTTATAAAAAATAATCGGAACAAAATGTTGTTTTGCGACTGAATATCAGTTTGATGTTTTGAAAATGTAAAATTAATTCATTGATTAATCATAACGTATCAGGGTCTTCTCCCCAACCTAGAGTTTTAACTAAGTTGAAACTTCAAAGAAAAATTTAGAAATCTGCCTCGTTATGTTTTCCTCCATGGTTGTGTGACTTAGGCGGTAAGTGCACAAGAGTGGAACATATTAAATAGTTGTTTGCCACGATCTACCATGCATGACTAGAAGTGGTAGACTTCTAGCTTTCGGTTCGTTTCTGATTCGCTTTGCCTTGTCTGAGCAGACATTCATTCTTTCCTCCGGGAAACTGAACAGTACTAGCTGACCCTTGTGTTACCTTCAAGTGAGGCAAGTCCCTTGAACTTACTTAGTTGTGTTTATATTAGTTTGATCGTATTGGTTGTATTTTATGTTTATTGTTATAACGGAAAGCCGGACTAGGACGACCTTATACCTTAATTGGCCCAAGTGTATTATAACCGGGCGGTGACCGCTTGTCTAGTTCAAAATGGGGAAATTGAGATGTGCTCTTGCGACCAGTCCAACAGGTGACGGAGGGACGCATCTGCTCTATTCCTGTTGGTGGAACTGGGAGGTGCTCGTATATGTGTGTATATATATATTCTTATTTCTTACCGTAACATATATTCTCGCAGGTTTCATCCCGATCCTAGTGGTTTTTTATCCAAAGAATATAAATTTCGTCTTGTCCCACCCAAAAATATCCGGGACAAAATATGAGTCTTACCTTTTTTTCATCCTACTAGACTTTTTCTGCATGTATTCAAATTTAAAATTAAATAAAAAAAATGTTTAGTGTTAATGAAACATACTAAAACCTTCTAAACATTTTAAATACGATTAATTAATTATGTAAATTATTAATAGTTAGTTTATTTAATCACTCGAATCACTAATACGATTAATTAATCAAAAGAATTATTAAGAGTTTAATTTTATAATTTTTATTATTAATTAATAATAAGAATTAGTAACCGTTCAAATTTTATAAATTATTCTAATTATAAGTATGATTAATTGATAAATAATAGTAGTACCTTAATGTATAATTACATGGACAAACTTAAAAAGTAATGTTCAAAGTTAAAGTCGAAGAAAGTGAGAAACTTATCAAAATCAATCTGCACCAGTCAAATCCAAATCGGTCAAAATTCTAATCAAAATTTGAAGTGGTCTGTCGGTGCAAATTAAGGGTGCAACTAAGTTACCCCTTTAATTCGGTTTCGTACAGTTCCGACTGTAACTAGTTTTTTTTTAAAAAAATTATGGGAAGAAGCTAGAAAATGGTCAAGATTTGTAATATTATGTTTTAGGATCGGGTCGTAATACATAGTCCAAGAGAAGAGGGAGGAACGCCGGTCTAAAACCTGACTATAATTCCTGTCTGTTCTAAAAATCCACGACCTTACGCAAATGAGTACATAATGGAATATTCTGTATGTATCTTGCATCATCGACTTACCGACGGGTTTAGATATGAGAATCAAATGAAAATTTCAATTTTGCTATTAATTCCACTATTTGGTACATGGTAGACGTATCCGTAAACTATGCATAAACTATTGTAAACTTTAAACTTGTTTATTTAATTGATTAAGTATGTTTACATAAACTATTGTAAACTTTAAATTTGTTTATTTAATTGATTAAGTATTGTTTATATAGACAAATATAAAAGGGAAAAAATGTAAGTCAATCAATAAAGGATAAGCTTAATATACGACTCAATTTACTTTAAGACTCCCCTCAAGCTGGATGTGTGATTCAACAACTCCAAGCTTGAACAATAAAAATTTGAAGGTTTTTGTTCGCTCCAAACGGTGTGTGCAAGCTTTAAATTTATAACCCTAGACTTGAGCTTAAAACAAGGATGCGAACCCGCAGTGTACGGGTCAATCGTAGTAAAAGCAAGAAAATTCCAGGGGTCGATCACAGGGACTCGGTGAAACAAAGTCAATACGGTGTGCTTATGTCAATACTAACCACAAGAGCGATTAACACAATCAAAGATGAATAAGAAGTCAATAAAGCAAACATGCAATTCTAGGGATTAAAGCATCTAGTTGTGGTTCCAACTCAAGATCTATAGATAAGCGGACAAAGCTGAGATTTTTGCGTGGGGAAGGTGTTTCTAAAATGGAGTAGATCACCGGGTAAGTCTCACTACACACTAATCCTAAACCGCAACTCCTATTACCGGGTAAGTCTCAAGGAATCAAGATAAAGAACTATAACCTCAAACTAACACACCATCTAAGGGAATAGAATCAACCTTTACCGGGTAAGTCTCAGGCTAACTCACAAAGATGGGATGGAAGCACACTCAAACCCCAATAAAGGATAAACCTTTATTACCTACACTTATGATCGTTAATACACAAACTAAGGAATTACCGGGTAAGTCTCATCCTAAGCTTGCTTTGAACCAGAAAAGGTGTAATAAGAATAGGATTTGGCAAACTCTAACACTTAACTCTCAGTTATGGATCAGATAAGTCACCTCGGTCAGCCAGTTTCCACCCCGGCCGAGATGTTCATCGACTGAACGAGATGCTTAGGGTTAAGGTTAAAGACTCGAACTTTCAGGATCCTACTGGAATCTAAGATTATTCTATAATTGTTTTTCCCACAACCTTCAGCCAATCACCCTAGAATCACACAAGGAAATTAGCCACTCATCATCATAATGAAAGTATTAAAATATATGGGAAGAAGGTGAATATTTGAACAAAGAAGAATTTAATGAAAAGACTTCAATAACTGAATCAAATGTCACAACAAAGCGTTCCTTGGATAACAATCCAAAAAGACAAGACAACAATTGAGGGAATTGAAGACAATCTTACAAAACCCTTCAATAAAGCTATAAAAGCTATAGACTTCAATCTTCCTTCAACCTTCAAAAAGGTTCTTCGAAACTCCCAACTGGAGTATGCTGCTGCTGCGTGATTACGTGCTATAAACTCTGATCGACGGTATAGCGTGATCTTGGAATTGTGGAAATCCAACCCTTTTTATAGGAAAATAACCTTCCAAAGATAATAAATCTTAGAAAGATATTTTCCCATAAATATAGGTAAAATATATGATTCTGCATATCTCCTTCCATCCAGGAACCAAGCCCAAAAATATAAGATCACTTTCCAAATTTAAAAGATCTCCTCCAAGAATAAAATATTCTCGCCGCTTCCTAGGTGTTCGCCTCGGTCGAGTCGGCGTCTCTGGATCACCTCGGTCGAGGTGAACCTCTGGTCAACCGAGGTGAGTCATAACTGAATGTGAAATCTCTCAAAACTGCTCCAAAGTAAATCTTTAATCCATGGCTATGCTCCCTGGATGTAGCTCCAAATGACTCATGACTCCTTTTTGCTCCTTTTTGATGCAAAACGTACCATATTACCTGCAATTACAACGAAACTAGGTGTAGACCTCGATTCTCGCAAAGGTAGATGAAATGGTAGTAAAATCACATAATGTACATACAAACATGCAGATTATGAAAGATAAAACGTCCAAACAAACTCCAAAATATAGACTATAATTCATGCTATCAAAATACCCCATACTTAGCCCTTGCTTGTCCCCAAGCAAGTTCCTCATATAGAAGATAAGATTAGAATGGATTATAAGTCAAGAAAATCAATGAAAAAGTCTTTCAAAAACATTTTATGGTGTGCAACTATCATAGATCACTCTAAGAGAGTACTTCCTGGAATTTTAAAAACTCAATATGATCAAAACATTTTATAAATATAGGAAAGTTGTTCATCTTTGCATAAAATCATAGAATGCATAATAAATCATAATTATCAAAATCAATCATGTATAATCCAGTTTAAACTGCTAAGTCAATCAACAAGCTCAAGGTCTCAAGGGCTTCCCAAAAGAAAAGGTCAAGAAACGTGTAGGGTAGGGATGTATGTAAGGTAATGTGGTGCTAGAATCCGGGAAAAGGATGAACTTCACTTTCACTTTGACTTGCAACATCTTTCACCAATAAGCTTTGCTTATTTCACACATTTTTTTTCTTTTACTTTACTTTTTGGGATGCATGGATAGAGGTGCACAATAACCGAAGCCTAGGAAATCTGCAATCATCAATTTCTCGAGATGCATCAAACCCTTGATGCACATACCATGTCCCGTTAGGAATATCGCTCAATCCGACTTTGGCAAGACACAAACACCCGACTATGTGAATGGTGCCGAGTTACTCATCTTCATGATTGACTTCCCCAAACCTATTATTGCTTTCTAACACTTGCACTTCCAGCCACTTCTTCAACTTTAACTCCACTTGCTTTCACCACTTCGCTTGCTTCCAAATTCCCGGATAGGTAAAGGGAGGCAAAATGTATATGAGGGGCTAAGCATGATCAAGAAGAAGAAGAAGAAGAGAATGAATTGCCTTGGTCTTTCCAAGAAGAAAGTGAGAGAACTTAACCTGCGGTGTCAACCTTCAAATTCAACATAATTTGGATAAAAACAAAGTATTAAACATGCTAATAATTTCAAACAAAGCATTTAGCAACTTAAACATATTATAAAACCTTTCAAACACATAAAGAATTTAAAACCAGTCAGTAAACAAGATCTTCACTGAGGTCATATCCAAATAAGTAGCACAAAATCGTTTTCGAAAACTCTCAGTTAACACACCTCGGTCGAGGTGTTCTTGGTTCAACCGAGGTGAAATGCCTCGTTTGGCCAAGACTCTCCCCGGTCGAGGTCAAAAAAATTTTTTAAAACCATTTTTTTTTCGGTTTCGACGTTTTTCTCAATCAAATAACCTGTAAGTATGCATGTAATATCAGATAATCATATAAATGCAGAAGGGAAGCATAAATAAAATATCCGATAAATAAAATACATCAAAGGTGGTCAAATAACATACATCACGTAGTCAAATAAGTACAAATACCCCATACTTGAGACACACTGTCCCAGTGGGTAGAATAGAAGTCTAAACATGAGAGTACTCACCGGATAAAAGCCGAACTGCATAAAAAATATAATAATAAAATCCTGCAGCTCCTCAGTAGTCCCGATCCGGTGGTGGTGGTGGTGGCATGTAGGGATACTGAGTCGGATCGTAAGGATGGCCCATGATACGCTCGAACTGCAGCTGAGCCATGATGTGCTGATGGTGCTGCCGCTCCTGCATCTCGCGGATATCCAGCGATAATGCAGCATATGAGTCGATAACCTGATCCGTCAGGTCATCGATCCGTCGGTGAGCAGCTCTATCCCTCACTCCACGCCTCCTGCGTCTAGCAGGTCTGACTGGAGAAGCCTCAGCTGGTGCCGGCTCTGTATCCTCCTCATCATCTAAGTCTATAATAGGTGGCGCGCTCGTCCCAGCAGTATCTGTCCCTGTATCCATCGGGACGCCACCTCCTCTCTCATCTACTGTATCCTCATCGTCGTCGTCGTCCTCAGCCTCCTCCTCCTCCTCAGCTGCAGCTGGGGCAGCTGCTGCCTCTCTGTAATCCTCCATCAGTGGAGCCCATGTTGTCTGCCAATAATGTGGATCAAAGACTGAGAACTGTGCAGACCACCTGATGCCCTGTGGTGCGGTCAGCTCCCATGGCATAGCGACGAAGGGTGTAGTCAGTCCTCGGGGAACCAGAATCCTCCGAGTGATCATCTCCTGTAGTCCGAGCGGCTTGGCAGCCGCCACCATAGTACACCTACTCAGATCCATATCCTGATAAGTAGCGATATGGGTCACTATCCCACCACAGCATATATCTCCCTTCCCTTTGGCCTTGATCCTGTGCAGATCCTCTGCCAACATCAATCCAAAGTCGGGGAATCCACCTGTAACCATGTAGTATAAAGCAAAGAGTTCCCCCTGTCTGACCTTCTGGGGCGTCTCAGTACGTGCCAGAAGTGTCTCGCTGAAGATCCTGTGGGCTAATCGAAAAGCTAGATGGAAGATAAGCTTCTCCCTGGAATCACCAGGGCGCCACCTATCTGCATGCTCCACAACATAAGCAATCTGACCCCAGAACTCTCTAGCTACGGCTCGGGTCGGGAAGTCTACAGCAGTGGGGGCAGGGAAGCCAAAGATGTCTCTCCAGTGGTCCAGGGGTACTAAGAAGTTCCGGTTCATCAACCGGTACTTCACAGCCTCTCTGTGGGGAGGTAAGTGAAGGAGCTGACAAACTCAAGGGTCGGCTCTAAGTAAGCTGGGGCTCGGATCTCAGTAAACTGATCCAGCCCGACGGTGGTGATCATCCTCCTAAGCTCTCCATCAACGTGGAGACAGTCAAAAGCAGAAATGTCCAGAAATCTAGGTGCGATCACTGGACGGCTGGCAATACGCTCATAATCTACCTGGTGTCTCTCGTGGATCACCGGGATAGAAGGTCTGGATGAGGAAGAAGAAGGGGAAGGAGAGGATCTATCTCTAAGGGCTAATAATCTGTCAGAACTCATCTTCAATCAACACTGTCAGGCTACCTCGGTCACTGACAAACTTCAAGAACACCTCGGTCGAGGTGCAGGTCGACTGGACCGAGGCGAAGACAGTCGCGATTCTAACTCTCAAAAATTCAGTTCTTTTCCCCCAAAAATCACTACAATTGCTTCCTATGGGGTACTTAAATCCTTTCTCAACAGATTCAAGGGCAACCAAAGCCCAAATCGAAGTAAACGAACGAGTTAGGGTTTCGATCGTTTTTACCTCGTTCCGGCCGATTCACTCGAATTTCTTGCAGATCTGCAGTTGCAATCGGTTCCTCTACTCTTCAATCTCAGTTTAGAAGCAGAAATCTTCGAAAACGAGCAAGATTTGAGAGGGAGCGAAGTGGATCTGTCGCCGCGGTCGAGGTAGGTAAAAGTGAAAAGTGAAAAATAAAATTTTTCCCTATTTATACTGTTCCTGGATCTGCTGTCACCTCGGTCGAGATGGTCTCGACTGGACCGAGGTGGTATGGACCGAGGTGGTTCTGCAGAAACCCTAGTCGCCTCGGTTGCTCAAGAATCAACTCGGTCGAGGTGGCCTCGACTGGACCGAGGTGTCTCAGTCAAACTTCGTCTTCTCGAATTCTCGAACTTCTGTCCTTCCAGTTGTGCTCCTTCCTTAGATATTCCCTGTTGTCTGTCCAGAACGCCAAAAACAAAGCAAAGCAAAGCAAAAACAAAAACTATCTAAGCTAGACTAGAAAACGGGAAAAGAAAGCAATACCTTGGGTTGCCTCCCAAGAAGCGCTTGATTTAAGGTCGCTAGCTGGACCATGATGCGTCTCAAACGAGGTATATCGGTGCAACCTCCTCAACCGGCGTTTCCGGTTGGTACTTCTTAAGTCTATGACCGTTGACCTTGAAGCTTCCGCTAGTTTCGCCCCATATCTCAACTGCACCATGAGGGAAAACATGTTTCACAACATAAGGTCCGGTCCATCTAGATTTCAACTTACCTGGAAAAAGGCGGAGGCGGGAGTTGAAGAGTAGAACTAAGTCTCCTTCGTTAAGCTCCTTTGGAATGATACGCTTGTCATGCCATCTCTTCGTCCTTTCCTTGTAGATTTTGGCATTCTCATAAGCGTTCAAACGCAGCTCCTCCAGCTCGTTAAGTTCCAATAGTCGCTTCTCACCAGCCTCCTTGATGTCAAAATTCAACCATTTGATCGCCCAATACGCCTTGTGTTCCAATTCGACGGGCAAATGGCAAGACTTCCCATATACTAAATTATAAGGAGTGGTACCGATGGGAGTCTTGAATGCGGTCCTGTACGCCCAAAGAGCATCGTCCAACTTCATGGACCAATCCTTCCTCGTTCTAGAGACGGTCTTCTCCAAAATTGCCTTGATTTCTCTATTCGAGATCTCGACTTGTCCACTAGTTTGAGGGTGATAAGCGGTTGATACCTTGTGGGTTACCCCATACTTCGATAGAAGTGCTTTGAACTTCCGGTTGATGAAATGTGTTCCTCCATCGCTAATGATGATGCGTGGAGTTCCAAACCGTGGAAAGATAGTTCTATTCAAGAACTTCACAACCACCTTGGCGTCGTTAGTGGGAGAAGCAATGGCTTCGACCCATCTAGAGACGTAATCAACTGCAAGGAGAATGTAGAGGTTTCCTCCGGATGATGGGAAAGGTCCCATGAAGTCAATCCCCCATACATCAAAGATTTCCACTTCTTGGATGTTATTAAGTGGCATTTCGTTCCTCCTTGATAAGTTCCCTGTTCTTTGGCATGCATCACAAGAGACAACAAAAGATTGCACATCCTTAAATAATGTAGGCCAAAAGAAACCGGAACGCAATACCTTAGCGCATGTTTTATCGGTGCTAGCATGCCCCCACAAGGAAGTGAATGACAATGCCTTATGACGCTATTAACTTCATCCTCCGGAATGCACCTTCGAAGCATCCCATCCGGTCCGCGCTTGAATAGCAGCGGCTCGTCCCAGTAGTAATGTCGTACTTCGTTGAAGAATCTTTTCTTTTGAGAGTACGTCAATCCGGGCGGTACCTCCTGGCAAACAAGATAATTCACAATATCAGCGTACCAAGGACCTTTATTATCAGAAAGTTGGTGGATGGAATGCTCCATCAACAGTGGATGGATATCAGAGGAGGGAGTAAGAAATTTGTTATTCTCAGTATTCTCAGTTGACATCATCTCGTCATCGACCTCGGTCGAGGCGCATAAGCGTTGACCGAGATGTTCTTCGGTCGCCTCGCTCAGTCCAGAAAGTGCCTCGGTCGAGGTACTGCTACTGGATCCGAGACTGGAGATCTTCGTCTCCTGGATTAGCTTCTCAGTTTTAGCTCCTGGATCCTCTTCCAGTGCTTTCAAGCTCCGTATATCTGCATCACAAGAAGCATCTATACCTTTCTCCATTAAACTGAAGCTAATAACTCTTTCGAGTGGATCGTTAATAAGGATAGAGCTCACCAATTCTCTTGATTCTTCTTCATCGTAGATGTTGAAGATATCATCAGTTAGTTGCTCCCCTTTCATGGCTGCAAGTAGTGCGAACTCCACCTCATCGCCACCAACGTTGAATTTCAACTTGGCGTTCTTGCAATCCACGTTGCAACCCGAAGTTGCTAGAAATGGCCTCCCGAGAATAATAGGAACAGGATAATCTGCGGGAATGTCAAGTACGACAAAATCTATGGGTAGATAGAAGTTACCTAACTTGACCGGAACGTCTTCCAAGATGCCCACGGGATGGGTAATGGAGCGATCCGCCATGTAAAGTCGAATCTTGACCGGCTTGGGCTCTCCAAGACCGATCTTCGTGCATAGCTCCAGCGGGATGATGCTCACGCTGGCTCCTAGATCACAAAGGGCTTCACAAGTTACATCCCCAACTTGAATGGGAATGCAAAATGAGCCGGGATCTCTCAACTTAGGTGGCATCTTTTCCTTCATGATCTTGATAAGCTCCGAAGATTTAGATGTCATCCTAACTTCACCAACATCCTCCAGCTTCCTCTTCCTTGATAAGATTTCTTTTAAGAACTTCCCATAGGCGGGCATACCTAAAATAGCATCAAGGAAAGGAATATTAATATGTAGCTTATTCATCAAGTCAAGAAACTTACCAAAGTTCTTGTCAAGATGTGCTCTGGCTCTGGACTGAGGGAATGGAAGTGGTGGCTTATATGCAGGAGGTGGAACATAAGTTTCTGTCGTTCCTCCTGCTTTCTGTTGCTGCGCCTCGGTTGGCATCTCGGTCGAGGTGTTCTTCGACTGGATCTGGACCGAGGTGGTCTGCGTCGAGCGAGGTACTGGATCTGCAGTTTTAAGTCCACTCCTCGTCGTTATGGCCATGCACTGGCCCTTAGGGTTAGTTTCCGTCTTCGCTGGAAGCTTCCCTGGATCTCTTGGCGCTTCATTCGTCCTATTAGCAAGTTGTTGTTCGAAGGACTTTTGGGCCCTTGAAAATGAAGTCATAGAATTCTCCATAGCGCTAAGCTTGATCAAGATTGCCTCCAGAACTGCGTCTTTCTTTTCTGGCTGAGACGAACTTGATCCTTGCCCTTGGCTTTTCAATGGAGTAGAAGAAGAAGAGGAAGGTGGAGAGAGGAAAGGGTTAGAGGAATCATTAGAATTGGAGTTTGAATGATTGTTACCGTGATTTTGGTTGTTCGCCCTCCAGTTGTTGCTATTGGATCCTCTATTGTTGTTGTTGTAGTTGTTGTTTCGGGGACCGTTGTTGTTGTTACGGTACCCGTTATTGTTGTTGTTCCTTTGCCCTTGCTCTTCCTTCTTAGTTTGAGCCATCAAGAGCTCCTTCAATTGCTTCACGTCATTCTTCAACGACGTGAGTTGATTGTTGTTGGGTTGAGTCTCTTGAAAGTTGACTCTTTTAATTCCACCTTCAGCTCCTTGGTGGGTATACTTCTCCATGTGCAAGGCTTGCTTCTCAATGAAGTCCCAAGCCTCATCAATCGCCATGTCCATGAGGGTACCGGCGGAGAGTAGTTGGAGGTTGAACTGGGTGCTTCCGTCCAGCCCTTTGAAGTATATCTCCAAAAACTCGATCTTTGGAATCCCATGATGTGGGCAATCCAAAAGGATATCCTTGAACCGCTCCCAAGATTTGGACAAGCTCTCCTTGTTCTTCATGATGAAAGCATTGATCTTCCCTCTCATTTCAGTGGTCTTTGAGGGGGGAAAGAATTTGGTTAAGAATTCCGTAGTCATCTCCTCCCATGTGCTAATTTTTTCTGGAGGAAGAGATTGATACCAAGTAAGAGCTCTATCTTTTAAAGAAAAGTAAAAAGGTCTTAGCTTGTAGTTGTTATTCTCAATTCTGGGAGGTCGCAAGGTTTCCATCAAGATCTCGTAATTTTGAAGATGTTGATGCGGCGACTCCTTCTCTAGCCCTCCGAATTGGCATTGGCGAATCATGGCTAGAACTTGCGGTCGAAGTTCGTAGTCATGATCTGCTGGATCTCCTAGGTTCACTCCTGGACGCCTCAGTTGTTGATTAGGGTCCATCCTTTGACCTAGGGTTTGTGGAATTCCTGCAAGAAGAACATCTCGGACTGGCATCCGAGGTGGAAGTACATCGGCCGGGGCGTCAGGTACTGGAATCTGCCTCGGTCGAGGATCAACAGGAGGATCTTCCCTCGGTCAAAGTAGAATCTGGTCTCGTATGACTGCAATCTCAGCTTCGATTACTGCAGTCTTGGTGCGATTCTCTTCTTTCTCTTGCCTGAGTTCTTCCTTGTTGAGGCGTAGCAGCTCTAACGCCTCTTTCAATTGGGCCGCAAGATCGCGATCGTCTTGTTGGGCCATCTTCGCTTCTCTTAGTGTTAATGAAACATACTAAAACCTTCTAAACATTTTAAATACGATTAATTAATTATGTAAATTATTAATAGTTAGTTTATTTAATCACTCGAATCACTAATACGATTAATTAATCAAAAGAATTATTAAGAGTTTAATTTTATAATTTTTATTATTAATTAATAATAAGAATTAGTAACCGTTCAAATTTTATAAATTATTCTAATTATAAGTATGATTAATTGATAAATAATAGTAGTACCTTAATGTATAATTACATGGACAAACTTAAAAAGTAATGTTCAAAGTTAAAGTCGAAGAAAGTGAGAAACTTATCAAAATCAATCTGCACCAGTCAAATCCAAATCGGTCAAAATTCTAATCAAAATTTGAAGTGGTCTGTCGGTGCAAATTAAGGGTGCAACTAAGTTACCCCTTTAATTCGGTTTCGTACAGTTCCGACTGTAACTAGTTTTTTTTTAAAAAAATTATGGGAAGAAGCTAGAAAATGGTCAAGATTTGTAATATTATGTTTTAGGATCGGGTCGTAATACATAGTCCAAGAGAAGAGGGAGGAACGCCGGTCTAAAACCTGACTATAATTCCTGTCTGTTCTAAAAATCCACGACCTTACGCAAATGAGTACATAATGGAATATTCTGTATGTATCTTGCATCATCGACTTACCGACGGGTTTAGATATGAGAATCAAATGAAAATTTCAATTTTGCTATTAATTCCACTATTTGGTACATGGTAGACGTATCCGTAAACTATGCATAAACTATTGTAAACTTTAAACTTGTTTATTTAATTGATTAAGTATGTTTACATAAACTATTGTAAACTTTAAATTTGTTTATTTAATTGATTAAGTATTGTTTATATAGACAAATATAAAAGGGAAAAAATGTAAGTCAATCAATAAAGGATAAGCTTAATATACGACTCAATTTACTTTAAGACTCCCCTCAAGCTGGATGTGTGATTCAACAACTCCAAGCTTGAACAATAAAAATTTGAAGGTTTTTGTTCGCTCCAAACGGTGTGTGCAAGCTTTAAATTTATAACCCTAGACTTGAGCTTAAAACAAGGATGCGAACCCGCAGTGTACGGGTCAATCGTAGTAAAAGCAAGAAAATTCCAGGGGTCGATCACAGGGACTCGGTGAAACAAAGTCAATACGGTGTGCTTATGTCAATACTAACCACAAGAGCGATTAACACAATCAAAGATGAATAAGAAGTCAATAAAGCAAACATGCAATTCTAGGGATTAAAGCATCTAGTTGTGGTTCCAACTCAAGATCTATAGATAAGCGGACAAAGCTGAGATTTTTGCGTGGGGAAGGTGTTTCTAAAATGGAGTAGATCACCGGGTAAGTCTCACTACACACTAATCCTAAACCGCAACTCCTATTACCGGGTAAGTCTCAAGGAATCAAGATAAAGAACTATAACCTCAAACTAACACACCATCTAAGGGAATAGAATCAACCTTTACCGGGTAAGTCTCAGGCTAACTCACAAAGATGGGATGGAAGCACACTCAAACCCCAATAAAGGATAAACCTTTATTACCTACACTTATGATCGTTAATACACAAACTAAGGAATTACCGGGTAAGTCTCATCCTAAGCTTGCTTTGAACCAGGAAAGGTGTAATAAGAATAGGATTTGGCAAACTCTAACACTTAACTCTCAGTTATGGATCAGATAAGTCACCTCGGTCAGCCAGTTTCCACCCCGGCCGAGATGTTCATCGACTGAACGAGATGCTTAGGGTTAAGGTTAAAGACTCGAACTTTCAGGATCCTACTGGAATCTAAGATTATTCTATAATTGTTTTTCCCACAACCTTCAGCCAATCACCCTAGAATCACACAAGGAAATTAGCCACTCATCATCATAATGAAAGTATTAAAATATATGGGAAGAAGGTGAATATTTGAACAAAGAAGAATTTAATGAAAAGACTTCAATAACTGAATCAAATGTCACAACAAAGCGTTCCTTGGATAACAATCCAAAAAGACAAGACAACAATTGAGGGAATTGAAGACAATCTTACAAAACCCTTCAATAAAGCTATAAAAGCTATAGACTTCAATCTTCCTTCAACCTTCAAAAAGGTTCTTCGAAACTCCCAACTGGAGTATGCTGCTGCTGCGTGATTACGTGCTATAAACTCTGATCGACGGTATAGCGTGATCTTGGAATTGTGGAAATCCAACCCTTTTTATAGGAAAATAACCTTCCAAAGATAATAAATCTTAGAAAGATATTTTCCCATAAATATAGGTAAAATATATGATTCTGCATATCTCCTTCCATCCAGGAACCAAGCCCAAAAATATAAGATCACTTTCCAAATTTAAAAGATCTCCTCCAAGAATAAAATATTCTCGCCGCGTCCTAGGTGTTCGCCTCGGTCGAGTCGGCGTCTCTGGATCACCTCGGTCGAGGTGAACCTCTGGTCAACCGAGGTGAGTCATAACTGAATGTGAAATCTCTCAAAACTGGTCCAAAGTAAATCTTTAATCCATGGCTATGCTCCCTGGATGTAGCTCCAAATGACTCATGACTCCTTTTTGCTCCTTTTTGATGCAAAACGTACCATATTACCTGCAATTACAACGAAACTAGGTGTAGACCTCGATTCTCGCAAAGGTAGATGAAATGGTAGTAAAATCACATAATGTACATACAAACATGCAGATTATGAAAGATAAAACGTCCAAACAAACCCCAAAATATAGACTATAATTCATGCTATCAGTTTTTTTTTTGACGCTCTTCATTACTTGCATTTAGTCTTGAGCACGAAAATTAAAGACATGCAAGAAGGACTTGAAGGAACTCCCTTAAGTGGTCTTCGTTTTATTGGCTTCGATATGATGTCGGTAGGTTGAGTCCTAGGACACTGGTTATTTAACGTCATATGGTAGGTTGAGTCCTAGGACGCAAGTAGATTAGCATACTAGAGTATAGGTTGGGCCCTAGGACGTAGACGATTTAGAGTCCTATGGTATAGGTTGGATCATAGGACGTATGTGGATTAGCGTCCTAGGGTAGGTTGGCCCTTAGGACACAGGTAAATTAGCGTACAAGGGTAGGTAAGACCCTATGACGCATGTAGATTAACATCCTAGGGTAGGTTGGGCTGACGCAAGTAGATTAGCGTCCTAGGACAAATCGGGCTCTAGGACGCAAGTAGCTTGACATCTTAAGTAATAGGTTGGGCCCTAGGACGCATGTAGATTAGTGTCCTAGGGTATGTTGGCCCGTAGGATTTAGGTAAATTAGTATTCTAGAATAGGTAGGGCCCTAAGATGCATGTAGATTAGCATCCGGGCTGACGCGTGTAGATTAGCGTCCTAGGATAGATCGGGCCCTAAGACGTAGGTAGCTTATCGTCTTAGGGTAGGTCGTGCCCTAGGATGTAGGTAGATTAGCGTCTTAGGGAGTTGATGCGAAGGATGAAATGAGTATTTGATGGACTTTCCTCTCTTGTTTGGTCTTTGTTTTGTTAAGTTAGCAAGAACAACACGCCGGTAGAGTTAGCTCTAGGACACATGTAGGTCAGTGTGATAGCTCCACCTCCTGTTTAGGGATCGTAGGCTCGTATACCATGAGATTTACGAACTTAAGCCTTGTTTATTGCATTGATCGTATTGTTTATATAGACAAATATAAAAGGGTAAAACAATAAAGGATGTGCCCAATATACTCTAACACAAACTTTTACCTAATTCAATAATAACCTCAATAGTCAATAGTAACATATTCCATGAATTTGAACCTATACCATATCTATACATAAAAAGGGAAGAATGCTCGATTGAATAGTCAACTGACTATTTTGCCCTTACTCCTACTTTACTTCCTTTTGATGCAATATTGGTTTCCCTACCGCCTATCCTCTATATCAACCATTCCATTCTCAATTCGAAGCATAGTGACGACGCCGGGAACTTCCCAACGCCAAAGGGACACAACAACCGTCTCCGCATATAAGAAACATGTTTCTTATTCATCGTAGTGGCCGCTGAACTTCCTCCCGTTGTTTCAAATCCCCATCTTCTATCTTCACTTCAAACAACGACGCCTACGGTTCAATTTCACCTTTCATATGTGACAAATGAGCTGCTCCTTTGTCACCTGAAGATACTACCCAATCTAAACTTTACCATATGTAGACTTTATTTAGGGATTCCGTTACTAGTTTTTAGGTTTGATCATAACTTGAAGCCTTTATGCCAAAGGAACAAAATTACATTCATTTTGGTCGCCATTTTTTACGTTTGTTATTATTGACTGCCAATTGATTGAATTTTGACATGAACGGAATGAAATTAACACATATTACATATTTTTGCTCGAATATTGTAGGTTTTCTCCTGATCAAGGATGACCAGTTTTAGGGATGAATTGGGGTGCATAGAAGGTGTTCGATGTAATCCCTGAAAGAAAATATTAATCTAAGAAGGATAAAATGGGTTTGTGGGTTGTTAGCTTGTTACTATAAAGATGAGCACAATCAAGGCTCATATGTTTCTAATGGGATAAAATAGACCCTTGTAATTTTTTACAAAAAGATAAAGTAGGGAATAAAAAAACATTATGACAATATTATTCATTCTCTCTCCTAATATGTATATTATGAATTCATAACTACTTTGACGTCATCAATGGTAACAGATCGGGCGGTTTTTTGTTCAACGTTGTTTCTGCAAAAAATTTCAAACGTTGATTTTAAGGGCAAATAGTTGTCTGTCCATCTATAGATCGAAAGTGTTCGATTGTGTTATGCGTTTTTGCAGAAGGATTTGCTGGGTAGAGATTGAAATATGCATCTTCTGCATCGTCAGATCGATATAGTCATCTTCTTTCAATCATTCTTGTGCAAGTCCTTTATTGTAATGCTTACAGTTCGGTTATTGAACTTCTTACAAAGAAGAACTATACATTGTTGTGTACCTAATTAGTAACTGCATCCTTCTGCAATTTTTTTTTCCTGTACCTGCATACATTTTTTCATAAAAATCTTCTTCTTGTGACATTGTTGCGCAACTCTTTGAACTGTAAATGCTTACAAATATGTAATAGAACTGCTTACATATGAAGGCTTTATTTGTGTATCTAATAAATTGTGTATCGATGTTTGTCTTCTTTTTTTATTTGTGCAACATTCATTTCCGAAACCGTTTTCTTGTTTGTGTACCTATTCATTTTGTTGCTAGACTTGCATGTGTGTATTTGTTTGCATTTGTGTATTTGTTTGTACGTGTATCTACTATTTCGTGTAGTTTGTTTGTTTACCAATATAATTTGTTTATAGACTTGCATATGTAAATTTGTTTTTGTTTGTATCTACTAATCTTTGTAGTTGATTTGTGTACCTAGATGATTTGTTGTTGGACTTGCATTTGTGTATTTGTTTATTTGTGTATCTACTAATATATGTACATATACAATTTGTTGTTTTACTTGCATTTGTGTATATGTTTATGTGTGTATCTATTAATTTGTGTATTAGTTTGTGTACCTAGACAATTAGTTGCTATACTTGCGTTTGTATATTTATTTATGTGAGTATATACTCATCTATATAATTGGTTTGTGTATATATACAATTAGTTTATATACTTGCATTTGTGTATTTGTTTGTGTGTGTATCAACTAATATGTGTAATTGGTTTGCATATCAAGTACTTTGTGTAAATATAACTTGGGTATTAATTTGTGTACCTATTGCTTTGTGTATTTATTTGTGTATCTGATGCTTTGTGTATTTGTGACTCAGGGATGACATTTGTATAAGTGACAACATATTTTGGGCGGATGAATAGTGGAAGACGGTGTATGAAATTATAGTGAATATGTGTCAAGTAAGCCTCTAGTAGTTGAAGTAGCATGCACATTTGATGATCTGAAAATTATGATTGCTTTATGATTTGCATTATGTCTATTAGGCATTGACATAGAATTGTCATACAAGAATCCATTCAATCATGCACTCGGACCATTTGATGTTAACACAAGAGAGGATTTCGACACATTTGTTCAAATAAATGATCTGCAACAGTTTTATTGGAGTGTTGCTTTGTGTTACTGGAGCAGTTGAGCCTAATTAGGAACTAATTAGAAGTCCAAATGTATAGGCTATTATTCTGTCAGTAGTTGCATATAATCATGGGTCGTTCCATGTATGTAGCTATAATGTGTATTCTTTCTCTTTCTCTGTAAAGTGTATAAATAGGCGAACCTTCATATGTGGAAATATACAAAAAATTCATTCATACGTTCTGTACTTTATATGGTATCAGAGCCATAATTTTTTATCTACCTTTGTTTCTCCATGGTCAATTCTTCCCCACACTTGCATACTGTTGCAACCATGTCTACCACCAACCTCAACTAGATTTCAAATTCCCACCATCAATATCAAGTTAGAGCGTGAGAACTACTCGTTTTTGGCGAACCACAATCATTTCCACACTCGAAACGTTCGACCTTGAATCCTTCATCTTGGCTCCAAATCCACCTTTGGAGTCTCTTACCGTTCCTGATGCCGCAGGGGTCGTTGAAGACCAACCTAATCCCACTTATGTGTTATGGAAGAAACGGGATCGCTTTGTCCTGCTATGAATTAAATCGACTCTTTCGGAACGAGCTCTTGCCTTGGTTGTTTTTCGTCGGCCCACGCTGCTTGGAGAACCATTCACACCACCTATCAAGTCCAATGTAACACCTCAAGTTTTAGGAGCTTGAAGCGTTACGGGTTAGGACCTCACAATGGGTCCCAACCCTCAGAGTAACAACAATATCATCGGATCTTGCAACAAGGTACAAATAAATGAAAACCAAACATTATATAAAATCATAAGGTATAACAAAGGGAAACGCAAAGTACTCGCAACCGAGTTCAAAATAAAAGGGAAAGACAACAATAAAAATGTAAAACCCAATCCCATGCTATAATGTACGGGAACCCCGGGTGACCACACCATCCGGATGACTCAGTAGCGTCTCTAACCTGCAGGGCACCTACAACATCGGTATAAACCGTTAGGTAACATTCTAGATATCAGAAAGACAATAAAGGCACAAGCACACATAAGAAGGTAAACACATATCATGCTCTCACACAACCGGTTATTATCTTTTATTAAGTTAACCATTACTAGTTCAACTTGTTTTGTTACACAAGAATCTCCCAAAACTCGCCTTTGCTTCCGTCTGTCGATAGGAATAGATCAGTACTATCCGTTACCTGTGGCCTAGGTTGCAAGAGCACCTCCCAGTTTCCTGTAGAATTGGACAAGTGGTCACCGCCCGATTATAATATACTTGGGCCAATTACGGGTATAAGGTCATCCTAGTCCGGTTTCCGTTATAACGATAAAGATAAACAAACACCACCAATACGGTCAACTAATACACAGAATGCAGCTAAGTAAGTCCAAGGGACTTACCTCACTCGAAGGTAACTCAAAAATCCTCTAATTGCTCCGCTTCCCGAAGGAAAGGGTAGATGCTTGCTCAGACAAGACACCGCGAATCAGAAACTGCATGAATGCTAGAAGTCTACACACTTCTAGTCTCAATGATCTCTAATAGATCTACTGCAGCGAGCTAAAAGTTCCCTACTTCTAGTCTCTATGATCGCTAACTAATCTCAACATGCTAGGAGAAAAAATTCCTAGTCTCAAGGTTCGCAAGGAACGCTATCAACAACATAACTCATGAAGCGTAACCAACTCATGGGGATCAACAAGCCACTAACTGACATTCACACTAATCATCTAGATCCAGCCTAGCATGATCTAGCATAAGAAAAGGGCAAAGGAAGCAACTCACCAACGACGGGAGTCACTGCAGGCGAACCGCGGGGGTGGCAGACAGAGGCGCAGGGGCGGTGCTGGCTTGCATCCGCGGGGCGGAGAGATGTAGGCGCGGGCGTGGCGGTGTGACTCAAGCTACTGTCGGGTATTCCTTTGACATTACGGCACATCAAGGAGACCAAAGCTTGATTCTTTGATTCACACACGTCAAATCTCAACCAATGGAGCATGAGAACATATACGTATCAACAACGGAAGACATACAAGAATCAAGACTCGATCTTGATTCATGTGAAGAGGAAGAAGAAGAAACAAGAAAGAGAAAGGTAAATATAAGGAAGACATATACGTATCAACCTTGAAGCAACAAAAATGTCTCTAAAAATGGTATAACCTTCTTCTTTGCCTAGAGACGATCAAGACCACTGTCAGCATCACCCTGAGCGAGCAAAGGTTGTAAATTCACCAGTGTAAACATCATTGGCATCCGGTATGAACTTCCGGTATAAATAAATTTCGGTATGAACCTCCGGTGTGAAAAATTTTGTTATGAACATCCGGTATGGACTTTCGGTATGAACTTCCGGTATAAAAAATTTTGGCACGAACTTCCGGTATGAAAAACTTCGTTATGAACTTCCGGTATGAACTTCCGGCATGATCTTCCGGTATGAACTTTCGGTATAAAAATTTCGGTATGAACTTCCGGTATGAAAAAATTTGTTATGAACTTCCGGTATGAACTTTCGGTATGAACTTCCGGTATGAACTTTCGGTATGAATTTTCGGTATGAACTTCCGGTGTAAAAAATTTTGGTATGAACTTCCGGTATGAAAATTTTCGTTATGAACTTCCGGTATGAACTTTCGGTATGAGCTTCCGGTATGAATTTCCGGTATGAACTTCCGGTATGAACTTTCGTATGAACTTCCGGTATAAAAAATTTCGGTATGAACTTCTGGTATGAAAAACTTTGTTATGAACTTCCGCTATGAACTTTCGGTATAAAAATTTTTGGTATGAACTTCCGGTATAAAAATATTCGGTATGAACTTCCGGTATGTAAATGTCCGGTATGTAGATGTCCGGTATATAAAATGTCTGGTGTAAATGTCCGGTATAAAAACAGAAAATAAAAAGGGAAATAAAATAAAATAAAATAAAAAACAAATTCAGTAATTAAATCAAAATTACATAACAAACATCAAATATTCTTTCTTTTTAATAGAAGGGTTAATTAGTTTTACCTTACCATTAAATGAAAGTGGTAAAAAAATCATGGGGTATATTTACTAAATTAGAAAACTAGAAAAGACCTAGTTGGTATACAATAAAATAAAAAAGCCTACTTACCTAATTAGCCCAAAATATTTTTACTTACCCGAAATAATATGTAGTTTGGATCGGAATTAGTGGAATACGTGAGAGAAGATTGGTGAAAGAAGGTATTTTTTGTATATTAGATACAAACTAGGCACTCTAGTTTTAACAATAAAAAATAAAGATAAATGAGTTGGATAATCATTAAAAGAGGAAAGATTTGAAGATTCTTCGTAGAAGGTAGGATTCGAACTCTACACGAATTGCCCCCCCTCTCGCCCTTATACTAGTTGGACTAATTAAACTTTGTGTATTATTTTGACGATACACAATATTAATACACAATTTCAATTACACAATATTAATACATAATTTCAATTACACAATATTTATACATAATTTTAAATACACAATATTAATAAATAAAAGACTTGTGTAACCAAAACCTTGTGTACGAAATACCTTTCACTGAATTTATTTCCTGAATAATATGTAGGTACATTATGTATATTCGAGTCATTTTATATCTCTCGAGTATTTCGTACATAAGGTTTTTGGTTACACAAGTCTTTTATTTGTTAACATTATGTATTTGAAATTATGTATTACTATTGTGTAATTGAAATTGTGTATGCTCGAGTATTTCGTACACAAGGTTTTTTGTTACACAAGTCTTTCATTTATTAACATTATGTATTTGAAATTATGTATCACTATTGTGTAATTGAAATTGTGTATTAATATTGTGTATCATCAAAAGAATATACAAAGTTTAATTAGTCCAATTGGTATAAGGGTGGGAGGGAGGTGCAACTCGTCCAGAATTCGAATCCTACCTTAGATTCTAGGAAAATTTTAATTACTATTTCCTATTTTAACATATCAGCAAATCCGTTTACATCATTATTATTTTCTAATTAATTTTTTTCTACATAATTTTAAGTGCCTACTTTGTCTACACATTACAAAAACAAAAATACGTTATGTACCTACTTAACCAACTCACCCAATATGTGACCTTCCCCGTAATTATTCCCATTGTTGAGACACCATTTCCCTCTAGCAATCAAAACTGAGTCCTTTTTAGAGAAAGCTTGAATTCGATGCCATAATCAATGATCTTGAACCCTATAATCCATTTTTCCCAATATTATCATCATCTTGCTTGTTGTGCTAGTTTGTTTTACTTGTCTTTATTTGATCTTTCATCAACCCAAAACTAAAACTCAACAAAAATATAAAATTTTCTAACCCTTTCCCAACTCTTTATTTTTGTACAACAAATCTACATTTTACAACAAATCCTCTTTTTTTTATGACATGTAAGATACTAGTTGTCACGTGATCGCCAGATTTAAGATATTTTGTCGAAAAATCAAAACGCATTATTTTTGGTAAATACATTGATAGTTTGTATCAACCATAGTGATTTTTAAAGTTGATATTATTTTGAGTTGAATATTGTTAGTTGATATTATTTTGAGTTATTTTCCTATAAAATATTAGGATGGATAATATATAATTTTTAAATGAATCTATATATTATATATAGATTCGTTCAAAATTTACTAAAGTAGGCGACGTTGATGCTGACGTGGTAGCCTCATGTTTTTTCTTGAAATAAATATTAGTAAACAAATAATTAAGCTACAAAATCATTTTTACTAAATCAAAAACCTAAATTATAATTGTGACTATTTTAAATTGGCTGAATTTAGTAAGTATGCTCTTTTTCTTATAGCGTGTACAAAATATGTATTTTTTTATAGAGTGTACAAATTATACACTTTTCTAAATGAGTTATCTTTGTAAATAATCATAGGAAAAAAAAATAGTTTAGTTAAATAATATTTTTTAATAATCCTCAGGAGAACGAACAACGATCATTCATTTTGTTACCCAATATTCGTGGCACCCAATATGTTAATACCTAACCAATAATACCTAACCATAATACAACATGTTAATACCAAATTTTAGTACTTAATATGTTAATACCCAACGTAGTATCCAATATTTTAACATTCAATGTAATACTCAAATCTAATATAAAGTATTTTAATACACAAAGTAATACTCGATATGTTAATATCTAATGTGTTACCCTGTGATATCCAATGTGTAAAAATTTAACCATAATATACAGTATTTTAATATTTAAGTATGATACCAAATATATTGACAGTTAGAGATGAGTAGTGAATGACGAAATTAATATTTTTATCTCATATAGTAACAACCAAGATTTTTTATTTTTGGTCGAAACAACTTAGATTCTTTATAGTGGATACATTTGCATATCTACAATATTATTACTTAGTTGTTGAGAGTGTGATCGGTTTTCTTAAACATTACTAATCCTCTAATTCAAATCAATCAACGATCATATTATGCCAGAATTCCACACCGCAAGCGCTCTTCTCAATTGAACCTGCAACGCCATTAAATGAAAAATAGAAAGTGGATCATGGACATTAATGTGTAATTAAATAAAATAAGTAATAAATGGTTTATTAATGAGTAATTTTATATCACATGAATTTTCATGCATAGATCTCTCTCTGTACGAGGAGTGGGAGGGAGCTTATGCCGTGCAATCTCAGAGCACACACAAAACCTACATTCAAAGTTCCATTCCCAATCCCCTTCTTTGTTACCAAACTCCTCCATCATTCCCCCCTCAAAACTTGATTTTGTTCAAGTCGGCCATGGCCGGCGAGGGAGACGTTAACCTGATCCCTTTGTTGCATTCCAGTTCTCAATCTCGCCCTCCATCTTCAATCAAGAGAACTGGTACTTTCTATCTTTCTCGCTAAAATCTAAACACACAAATTGCTTTCAACATGCAAAATTTCAAACATGGAATCGCTTATTTGTTGTTTGCTGTTTGTTTCATCAATCATGATCGCCTTTCTTTAATAACTTTGTTTTGGAATCATTTTGCTCTGATGTTGTTTTTATGCAAAATTTCGTAATTTGATTGACTTAGCTGCACTTTACCCAGTAAAATAGGTTGATGATTATCAAATGTGAATCGCTTCTGTAATTGATTAACAAATTAAGACTGCTAATCCTTTCCAATCAATTTAGAAAGTGTTTTTCTATTTGTATCAATTGGATAGTTGCATTTTTTGATCCTGTATGTTTAGTTATACGAGTGTCTGTGCAGCCTTCACGCTTTGTTGCTTACTGTATATAACAATTACTTCAATCCATAAATAGTTTATCAGGTTTGAAAAGAGGACCCTATTAGGTCACATATGCTGACCAAACAGATATGTTCTGTTTGCCCATAAAGAATCCGAATAAGGTCTAAATTCATTATGAACTATGTTGACTTTGCCTGATGTTAATATTTCAGACATGAGTGTTTTTAGCTGTGTAGTTCACTCAAACAGTTAAGGGTTATCGGCTAATTTGGTTTCTGCTAAGGTTAGCAAAATGCTGCAACTACCGGTTCATATTTTGTATGTTTTACAACGGAAACACCTTCTTTGTTTGAAGTTCTATTCCTTTGACAAGGGCCTAAGTTCAAAGTGCTGTCAGAATATATGCGAATCTTACTTGTGGATGATTTGTCACATTAATTCACTGTTAGAGTTCACATAAATTTGTGGTTAATTCCATGCTTCTGTCTCTAAAACCTCAGCAAGTTTTAGTTACTGCAGAGATATCAAATTTTATCCATGAGAAGATTTTTATATGGTGCTCTGTTATCCTTACTTAATAAGTTCCATTTTCAAACATTGCACTTCTGTAGGAACCTTATGGACTGCAGTGGCACACATAATAACGGGTGTTATAGGGTCTGGTGTACTATCACTGGCATGGTGCATTGCTCAGTTGGGATGGATTGCTGGACCAGTAGCGATCCTTCTCTTTGCTTGTGTCATCCTTATTTCCGTATTCCTCCTCACTGATTGCTACATGTCCCCTGATCCCGAAGAAGGCCCCAAACGTCATCGTTCCTACCTGGAGGCGGTTCAACAACAATTAGGTAAGAAAGCCCCCTCTATGTTATGTACACCATCAAAATAAGGAACAGCTCAGACCCTTTCCATTATAATGTCAACCTATAGGATGGACATTTTATTGCAAATTTCTTGGCACTTATCTGTTTCAAGAATGATTCAGTACAACGCCTTCATGGGGCATGATTAACATTGGATTAGATTCAAACCATATAATGGGTAAACTTATTCAGGTAGTTTTATTGATGAGTGATCATAAAAGATGAATCTACACAGGGGACTCTAAAGTCTGAAATTAGAGACTTTATGCCCATTAGCGATCTCGGGTTTGGAGTTTATTACGTCACTGTCCTAGTAAATTTTGATCTACATAACCTGAATTTTTACATTTTAAATATAGTAATGTTTTGATTAAGCATACAAAGCATAATCGCTTGAGCTAGTTTAGAGGACAGTGTATTCTCATTGATTAACTTATCACTTTCCCAAGTGATGTCTAATATATTTTCTAAAATTTGCATCTCTAGGTTAAGGAGTAGGAGATGTAAAGAAAGTAGATCCAGTATAAGCTCTTTTGAAAAATCAAATATCTAAATACCCACATGGAGTTCCTAAATTACATCCTAAACAATATGAAGGAACGAACCCAAATGCAGTCCATGGAAATGCTTGACAATAAAATCAGAGACCCTATTCTCCATATTATTTTCAAAGCATTTTATTTTGAAACTAAGTATGCCATGTTGTCTATATTGCTACCTAAATTCATGAAGGATCATCAAAATGAAAAAAAAATCATCATGTCACCATATGGGCATAGGTGGTAGTATTCTGATTTGACATTAACATGATCAGGTGCGACGAGTGCGTGGGTGTGTGGCCTCTTTGTCTTTGTAAGCTTGTACGGCTATGGGATTGCTTATATCATCACTTCTGCTATAAGCATGAGGTGTGTCATTATTTTTCATTAACTTGATAGGTGTTTCAAACTTCTAGCTCTTCTCTGTGTGCATACTCGGCCTCCTTTGAAAGAAGGAAATCCTTTTGCCTGCTGAATGTTAAACATCAATGTTTTAAATGTGAAACTTCACTTGTGTTTGGATTTCGGCTTGTGCAGAGCAATTCAGAAGTCCAACTGCTACCACAAGGAAGGGCATGGAGCGGCATGCAAATATGGAGATACACTGCACATGGCAATCTTTGGAGTGGTTCAAATTTTTATGTCACAAATACCAGATTTCCATAACATGGATTGGCTGTCTGGTGTAGCTGCAGCCATGTCCTTTGCCTACTCCTTCATTGGATTGGGGCTAGGCATTGCGAAAACAATTGGTAAACTTCACTTGTGTTTGGATTGGATGTCTGGTGAAGACTTCACTGACTTCATACTGATTCTGTATCTGATCCTGTTACAGGTAATGGTGTTATAAAAGGGAGTGTAGACGGAGTTTCAACATCATCAGTTGAGAAAGTATGGTTGGTCTCTCAAGCACTCGGAGATATTGCTTTTGCATATCCTTACTCCTTAATTCTGTTTGAGATTCAGGTGAATTTCATTTTCATTCTGGCATTGATCATGTTTAGGTTGCTCATTTAATTATTGAATCTTATTATGTAACACAAATTCTCTTTTGATTCGGTTTGGTCATGTAGGATACCTTAAAGTCTCCCCCATCCGAAAGCCACACCATGAAGAAAGCCTCAATGGCTGCATTGTCCATAACAACACTGTTCTACCTTTTATGTGGAGGATTCGGCTATGCCGCCTTTGGGGATGATACACCAGGCAACCTTTTAACAGGGTTTGGATTCTACGAGCCCTATTGGCTCGTTGACTTGGCTAATGTTTCTATTATAATGCATTTGGTTGGAGGTTATCAGGTATGTGCCATTTCATATTATAATGCATCTGGTCCTGTCCGGACCGTTTTATTTTGTTATTTTTTTTAAAAAAAAATTCAAAATATATTTTTATGATGGATTAAATCCGGTCCAGTCCGGGTTTGGACTGGACCGGATGCTCTTTCCGCTAAAAAATCTTAAAAGTGTAAAAATCCAGTCTGGACCGGGCCGGAACATTACGGTCCAGGACTGGACCGGGCCGTAATATTTTGGACCGGACCGGACCAGATTTTTACAACTACGGTCCAGGACCGGACCGGACCGTCGGTCTGGTTTTCCAGTCCGGTCTGTATATGTGAAGCCTTACTTGGACGTATCAAAATCAGCTAGTAACTCCCATTCTATATGCTGATGTTCTTCAGATATATAGCCAGCCATTATTTGCTGCAGTAGATAGATGGTTTGGCACAAGATTCCCAGAAAGCAAGTTCATCAATTGTGAATACAGCATAAAACTACCCTTTCTTCCCAACTTGAGATTGAACCTCTTCAGACTGTGTTTCAGAACTGTGTACGTTTTTTCAACCACCGGTATAGCCATGCTTTTTCCGTACTTCAACGAGGTTATTGGCCTAATAGGAGCTGTGACCTTTTGGCCCTTGGCTATATATTTCCCCATAAAAATGTACTTGATCCAGAGGCACGTCGAAGCGTGGTCTAAGCAGTGGATATTTCTCCAAGTTTTCAGCTTCGCGTGCTTGGCTGTTACGTCGTTCGCGTTCACAGGCTCCGTTGAAGGCCTTATTGCTGAAAAGTTTAGTTAAGGAAGAAGCTTTTTGTTCTTTGCTAGCTAGCTATTTTATATGGAGACTGTGTTCCTGGTGCATAAGGTAGGCTATAGCTAAGTGTTAAGGGTAGTGAATATATAGTGTTCAAGGGTTTTGTTACTATAATGAATACATTACTTCCCAGAATTTTTTTACCTTAAATAATAAAATTAAATAAACAAATGCTGAAAATAGGACTGAGTAAACTTATTTACGAGAATAAATTACCAGAATAATAAGTTTTTTAGGTTTGGAGACCATCGTTGTTTCAAATGCCGATTTATACAAAGTAAATCGTAGTTTAAAACTATGGTTCCCTTTTGTTATAATACTAGAATAAATATCTAGTTAAAACTGCGGGTTACCTTTTTTATAATAAAAGAATATATATCTATAATAATTGCAGTTTTTTCGTGTGATTTTTTTTAATAATCCGTAATTTCACTTTATTACTTTTTTTAAAGTTACTTTCTATCGTGGCAATAATGGTGAAAGCACTTCAACGGTGATCACTAGTGTCGCGTTGCTTCATTGTCCTCTCACTTCATCTCTTACGCAAAGTCAACTTTACAAAGATGGTAGTCAAATCAGAGAAAGAGAGAGAGGAAAGCAAGATGTAAAAGGCTATTCCACTTTCTTGTGTTTCTACACTGAGCAAGACTATACATACATACGACACAACATGGTGTCTTCTAGTGACAATTGTTTGAATTCTAGGTTACATCTTTCACATAAAATCATGACCGTTCATACATGTTTAGGATTGGTGTAGATGGCAGAAAATCCTTCACTATCCCTCTCACTCCAAGCGTGTGTAGACAAAGTTTGGAGCGTAATAAAGCAAAGCGAGATGATGGAAGAGGCTTGGTGAGTGCATCAGCGAGCTGGTCCTACGATGGAACGAAAACAACCTTGAGAGCTTTGATACAGACTCTTTCACGCTCAAAGTGATAATCCAAGGATAAGTGTTTGATGTAGTATTGAAGCACGGGGTTAACTGCGAGGTAGGTGACCCCGAGATTGTCGCACCAAAGAGTGGGTGGTGTTTTTAGAAAGAGGTCAAGTTCCTTTACGAGGGATTGAAGCCAAAAAGTTTCACAGGTGGCGTGGGCTAAGGAGCGGTATTCAACCTCGGTGGAGGAGCGAGTGACAATTTTTTGTTTTTTTTGAAGATCGGGAGACAAGGTTTGTTCCATGATAGATGCAATAGGCACTAGTGGAGTGTTTGCCATAAGTGCTGCCCGCATAGTATGCGTCGGAGAATGTAGAGTGTTAGTGGTTTTAGAGGAGATGTGAAACTGGAGGTGGGAGGTAGCATTAGGGTATCAGAGGATTCTCTTGACACCTTGCCAGTGGATAAGAAGGGTTTTTACATGAACTGACATACCTTATTAATGGTGGAGAATATTTCGGGAAGTGTGAAGGAGAGGTTTTGGAGGCTTCGAACATTGTTGTGCTAGAGGAGGAAGTCATCAAAGGGCGGTGATTCAATTGGTTGAGAAAGGAAGTTTGTGGGCATGGGGGTGGTGCATGGTTTAGAGGTTGGCATATTTGTACATTGGAGCAGATTACAAATGTATTTGGATTAGGAGAGGTAGAAGCCATGGTGGTTGCGAATGTAACACCCCAAATCCGCAAGACTCGGGGTGCTACTGGGTAGGATCTCACAATGGATCCTGATCCTAGCCTCACAACAAGTTCACTGGATCTTACAACAAGACACAGATGGATTAAAACAAAAACATCAAATTGTATAAATATATACAACAAAGGTTTTAAAAAAGCATTGTTGAGTACAAAACAGCAATCCATATCCATACATATACAAAATATCCCAAAATTCTTTGCACAACCTAGTGTACAGAAGCCCTCAGCGGATCACCCCATCTGGCTCACTCTGCAGTCCTCCTATCCTGCAAAGCATCTACAACACGATATGAAACCGTTACATAACCATTCATATATAAGATAATGCATAAGCACATACACATGTCATGGAATGGTAAACACTCAATCATGTTGTCACACATTTAACCGTTTAATTATCTTTATAACGTCATACACTCAAGTCATATATATATAGATGAAAATATGTGACACGAGGAACTTATCATCCTCGCCTCCGGGTACTATAGTCATTTGGAGTAGTATCGGCACACTTCCCGTGTACAATAAGGAGTGGTGAAGTGCACATCCCATATACCAGGACTGGCCTAACCTACAAAGAACCTCCCAGACTCCTTACAGGATGAAATGGAAAGGTTATCATTGCCATTGCAAGGGGGATAACCATTAAACCATAGGTCAGTAATAATCAATATCGCATGCTAACAAGCATATACCAATCATCACTCATGCATACATCCAATATAGGAATGCAGCTAAGTAAGTCCTACGGACTTACCTCAACCTCAAGATAACCTCAACCACGATCAACTTCAATCCGGAGGATAACACTGCCTAATAACAAGGCATAAAGAGATATCAAATCTCCTATCAATCAAATGGGTCACACCTAGACCCAAGGAATCCATAAGGATCATATCCAACCTATAAGCCTCACAACCTACTAAACCTTAAAGCCATAACCAGCATATATCGATATCATGATATCATCATCCTATACTCGTACTCATACATAGCATGCTTCTAAACCACTCATACTAGGAAAGGAAAGGACTCATACCACACTAGGTATGTCCTGGAAAAGACGCACTTGCGTGACAAAGAAGAAAATGAGGAAAATGAGGGTGGTGATGGTAAGATTCCATCGGTGGTTCTTACTGGTGTTGGTAGGTAAGTGTTTTAATTTTGGGTTTCTTGGTGTTTTGTTGAGGGTTTTCTGGTGTATTTTGATTAGTATCCATGGTTTCTTTTGAGTTGTGAGACGTTAGTATCTTTTTATGGCTTTCATACCATAGTCAAATCAGAGAAAAGAGAGAGGAAATCAAGATGCAAAAGGCTATTTCATTTTCTTGTGTTTATACACTGAGCATAACTAATGCATATATAGGACAAAGCATGGTGTCCTCTAGTGACAACTGTTTGAATTCTAGGTTACATCTTTCACATAAAATCATGACCGTTCATACATTCTGTTTAGGATTGATGTAGATGGCGGCTAATCCTTCACTAGATGGTGTTTTCAAGTGACCGCTTACAAGAATTATTGGGGCTTAGAGGTGGTTTAGGGGTAAATAACTCTAATTGGACAATCATAATTTTATGTAAAAGATGTAACCTAAATTAGGGTAAATTAGGCCCTCTTTAGTAAGAGATTGGTTTATATTCGGTTTTATAAACAAATTAGTTTTATGTGCTTATAGTTTATTTTTATATAAATATATAAGATGTGTATTTACTTAGAGCTTTTTTTTGTTTATTTTACTTCAAAAAAAATTTATGCCCCTAAAAAATCGAAGGATAATGTAGAATATCACGGGATAAACAGAGAATATCAAGTGAAAAAACACATGACCAAAATCGGGTTATAAGAAAAAATCCATACAAAACCCATATAAGCTTGAATTCACCAGCTTATTTTTGAGAGGATTTTAAACTCAAATAACGTTGAGAAATAAACACATCCCCAAATAAACATCCACAAAAATTAAATCCAGAGTTTATAAACTAAATGAAACACAAATAAACTATAAGTAAACAAACCCTTAGTTTAATAGAGATGTAGTTAGATACGCCGTCAAAATGGTAGACATTAGTAAAATTTGAAAGCCCTAAACTTACTAAAACCATGAAAGGGTTGGTGGTTTTGGATTGGCACATGAGTTGGGGCCGGAGCAGGGACATTCTATGGAAGTCATGGTTACCGTCGAGCCAATACTGAAACCAATGACAAAAGGTTGTCATGGGGTTGAATTTTCTTTAAGTGGTCTGCAAAGTTGGGAGGCAATCAACATGGAAATAACACAAAAACAACACATAGTTTGTACTTTGAACATGCAAGATGATGAGAAAAAAACCCTAATGGAGATGAAGAACTTGCAAAGAGGAAGTGAGGGGAAGTGGTTGCAAAGACCATGCAGGGGAGATGGAGGAGGTATTTGGTAGGCTAACACGTTTCTCATCATCTTGCATGTTCAAAGTACAAACTATGTGTTGTATGGATTTTTTCTTATATGGGTTTTGTATGGATTTTTTCTTATATGGGTTTTGTATGGATTTTTTCTCATACACACGATATAAAAATTTCCTAGATGCTTGATGGGATCTTCACCACTTAACCCATGGAATGATGGGAGCAACTGGATCAATCCTGGCTTGAGCTCGAAGTTGACACCTTCCCCTATTTCCGGTATAGTAACCGCAAGAAGAGGTTGAGTCAAGTCCGACTGCGTGAGTTAGCGAAGGGTTCGGTCATCCATCTCTTCACAGAGTCGTTGTTGTCTACGTTGCCGGATGTGTGTTCTCTCAATTTCTGGATCAAAAGGAACAAATCCGGAGTTAGTAGCACGAGTTTGAACCATAATAATGGCCCAAACCAATAATCAATAATCAAAAGAAAATAAAAACACAACTAAACTCCCTGGCAACGACGCCAAATTTGACGAGCGCTAAAATCCCAGGTCGTTGTATTTTAGCTTAAAAGCATAAGAAACAAGTGAAGATGTGAATGAATCGATGAGAAAATGACTACACTAGGTTGATTCTTAGCATGCAATGCTACTTTGGTTGGTTCCTTTTACAAATATTTCAGCAATGTTCTCGTCTTGATCATATATATGTGATGAGCCAACCGACATCAATACAACTTAACAAGTTAATGTTCCGTAAACCTACAAGAACAAGTCACAAGTTAGCTTTCAAACAAAGACAAAGAGATATAAAGAGAAGAATAAAACCATTAGACTTTTCTTTATATTTATATTCCTTTTCCTTTAAGTAATCACAACCAGCTTTTACCTAAATGTTTCTACTAGATTAAAGACCCGAACCCGAAATCAATTAATCCTAGTTCTTTGCATGCAATTAGACACTAAGGTGATCAGGCTAAGTGGTAAGAAACATGCAATTGATAGTTAAAGAACAAGGAATATAAAACATATGACTGAATAATATTTATAATAACAAAGACTTACAACCAAAGCAGTATTGCAGCTTCAAAACCAACCAAATGTAGCAAGGAGATTAGAAACACATTACACTAGGGAAGTAAGGAAAAATAGAGAATAATGGGAAAACGGTGGATGATTCTAGCAATCAGCTATGGACGTATTTATACTAGAATTGGCACTAAATGGGAGTAAATGGCCGGCCTAAACAGCTACCTTTAATGCCATAAAGGTGGTGCAAACAGCCGGAGTAAAGTCTTTGACGCTAAACCGCAGGGGCAGGCTTCAGAGCCACAGGGGCGGTTTAGGCCAAAACGCTTGGTGTTCTTCATGGCCGTAGGGGCGGCCTGGCAATTCCGCAGGGGCAGATCTTTAATGTTCTTCAATCGTTTGACTCTTCATCTTTCTGTCGCTTTTGATGTCGAGCTGCAAGGGCTGCCCAATGTCACCGCAGGGGTGGTGACACTGGCTCTTCGGCTTCACAACTTCGCAGGTTGGTCAGCAGGCAGAGGCGCAGGGGCGCCGGCTTCGCTTCTTCAAGGTAAATCACCGCAGGGCATCCGGCGCAGGGGCGGTGACAGTCTTTGTTCTGGGCGCTAGCGAAGGCGCAAGCTGCGTTCCGGAGTGCAGTGTCACCCGCAGGGGTGGTGACATTGCTCCGCAGGGGCGGTGTGGCGCCAGAAGCTTGTCTTCGTGAATGGTCTTCGACTCCCAAGTGCTTCTAACTTCCTCTTATGCTTCTTTTAAACTTCTTCTTCTGGATTAAGAAGTTTGTAGCACAAACTGACTCTAATACAACGAAAAGACTCTAAAAGCTAACCTAAATGATAGTGATTTCATCACCTATCAATTGTGGTATTTGGGTAAAGTTTGTTGCTTAAAGAATCTCGTATTGGCGTGACGGCGGCCGAGGTGATGAGGGCATTCGAGATTCCACTCTTCGATGTGAAGATCAACTTCACTTTGTGGTAGAGTACTATTCAAGACATATTGGTGCAACAAGGTCTTTACCGAGCTCTGAAGGAGGAGAAACCTAGATCGATGAGCGAGGAGAAGTGGAAAAGCATCAAGAGAAAGGCGGTTAGTACAACTCGGTTGGCGTTGGCTCCCGAGATCAAGTACGGTGTGTTGAAGGAGACCACACCGAGGAATTATGGCAGAACCTTGAGAGCATCTATGCGTCGAAGTCGTTGACCAACCGTTTGTGCTTGAAGATAGAACTTCACGGTAACACCCCAAATCCGCAGGACTTGGAGCGCTATTGGGCTAGGATCTCACAATGAATCCTGACCCTAGTCTGACAACAAGTTCATCGGATCTTACAACAAGGCACATATATATATATAAAACCAAATACATAAAACTGTATAATTTACATCAAAAGGTTTACAACATCACAACCGAGTACAAAACGGCAACACATATCCATAGATATACAAAACACCCAAAACCCTTGCACAACCTAGTGTATGGAAGCCCTCGGTTGATCACCCATCTGACTCACTCTGCAGTCTTCCTGTCCTGCAGAAGGTCTACAACACGGTATGAAAACGTTAGCTTTCAGAACATGAATAAGAATGAAGCAATATCACATATAACACATTATCATATCACAACATGCAATGCACTCATACATATCCATTTATTATCTTTATTTCAATTATACCATTACTAATTCATTCCTTGTGACACGAGGAGTAAACTCTCTCGCCTCTGTCCCCGTTTCCTCTCAGGTTTGGAATTGGAAATCATCACCACCTAGAGGACTGGTCGTAGAGATCCCCCTAGCCACCCAATTTTGGGCTAAACAAGTTATCACCACCCGTTATTATACACTCGGAACAATAATATGCATATATGGTTGTCCTAGTCCGGTTAGGTTATCAATGCAACATACATATGCACACACACCACTAAAGCCAACACTCAAACCCATAATTGCTCGCTAAGTAAGTCCCAACGAGTTACTTGTCACAAACGTAATCCGTATCAAATGGACACAATTTCCCCTCGGGGAAACGATCAGCGCCTGCATCAGCAAAGCACAACAATATCAAACGCCGTCTGGGGTTAGAAGATTCCACCTCCTAAACCTTATAACCATACCCAAACAACAACTCAAAACCAAACCTCGATATCACATCAGCTCACAAATGTCTAAGGTATTACCTCAACAAATAGCTCAACCAGCTCATCATACACACCACTAGCGTAGCTAAACTCTCAAACTAAGCCAAAAAGGGAAAGGAAGGAAACTTACCAATCTAGGTATGTCCTGGACACGCACTTGCGGAAGCAAGAAGACGCAGGAGCGCAGCACACTGTAGGGGCGGCGACACTGGCTTGGCCGTAGAGGCAATGACTCCAATCCGCGGGGGCGGCTCATCGCACTTGGGGCATACATAACCGCAGGGGCGGGGCCCCTATAAAGACTAAGGCTCTTACATTAGATCCCCCTAAAAACAAGTTTCGTCCCGAAACTTGAACAACTCCCAATTCCTCTTGGACCCATATGCCGAGGTATAAACACTCTCTCTATCGGATGTATCACATCTCCACTCATAAAGGTATCAACCTATCACATTCTATCACCTCAACCACAACATGGAGGAATCATCACTCCAGCAAAAGATTCACAACACTAATCAAGGCATAGAGGAAAATCATCTCTTGCCAACCCATAACCACATCACAATGGCATGGAGGAAAACCATCCCCGGCCAAACTGTACTTATAACACAAAGGTGTGGAGGAAAACCATCTCCAACCAAATATGTCCATAAACAATAGCATGAAGGAATAACCATCTCCAGCTAAATCCTAATCGTATCACCATAACATGGAGGAAAGAACCATCTCCAGCTATAAACACAACTCGCGCTAGCAAACAGGATCTAATGAGATCATATACATATCACATCTAGCACGAAAACACATCAAAACACTTAAGAACATAATCATAACACTCACCAAGATAACACTAAGATCTACTCATGGATCCTATAGGTGCGTCTATCTCAGCATAGAACTCTAGATAGTTCCTCTAGATACTATCCTCTGTCTCCCATGTGGCCTCATCAGGTCCTTGTCTAGACCACTATATCCTCAACATAGGGATGTCCTTCAAACGCAGGTGTCTCACACCTCGTTCTAGAAATGCAATCAGGTGCTCAACAAAAGTGTGATCTGGCTCAACCACTAAGTCATTATAACTGACGATGTGTCTCAGATCTGGTATGTACTCCCTCAGCTGGGACACATGAAACACAGGGTGAACACTCTCTAACCTTGGTGGTAAAGACAATTTGTATGCTGCTCTCCCTAGTCTGTCTAGTATCTCAAAAGGACCGACACATTAGGGACTCAACTTCCTCTTTATGCCAAAATGTCTAACGCCACACGTCGGTGAAACTCTCAGCCAAACATGAGCTCCAACTCTGAATTGTAGAGGCCGACGCCTCTTGTCCGCATACAACTTCTGGCGACTCTATGCAACCAGTATCCTCTCTCTGATCAGGGCTACTCATGCAATATCATCTTGTATCTACTCAGGCACTATACCACTGACACTGATAGGCTCATCCCAACATAACGGTGTATGGAACCTCCGTCCATAGAGTGCCTCATACGGGGCCATCCCAATCGATGCATGTCAGTTGTTGTTGTACGAGAACTCAACCAATGGGAGCTGATATGACCATCCTTGTCCCAATCTAACACACAAGCTCACAACATATCCTCCAGGTTCTGAATGGTCCTCTTTGGCTGACCATCTGTCTGAGGATGAAACGCAATCGTGAAGTGCAAACTAGTCCCTAGGGCAGTCTTAATCTGCTGCCAAAACCTCGAGGTGAATCGTCCATCTCGATCAGAGACGATCGTCCTCGGTACACCACGAAGTCTCACTATATGCCTAGTGAACTCCTCAGCTAATCTACTCATTGGACACGTTTCCCGAATAGGGATGAAACGTGTAGTCTTCGTTAGTTTGTCAACCACAACCCAGATAGCATCAAAGCTCCCACTCGGTCTCAGTCTTGCCACAAAGTCCATAGAGATATACTCTCACTTCCACTGCGGTACTGGTAGTGGGTGGAGTTCTCCTCCTGGTCTACAATGCTCTATCTTTACCTACTGACAGGTCGCATATTGTGCCACAAATCTGGCAATTTCGGGCTTCAACCTCCTCACTAATATGAACGTCTCACATCCTGATACATCTTACTCACACTTGGATGCACTGAGTAAGGTGTAGAGTGAGCCTCGTATAAGATCCTCTGTCTCAAATCCGTATATGCGGGTACGCAGACGCGATCGCGGCGTCTCATCACTCCATCTGCTCCTATGGAGGATTGCGGTGCCTCACCACGAGACATTCGATCTTGTATCCTCCTCAGCGTCGGGTAAGTCCCCTGCTTTTGTTGGATCTCACCCAACAGATCAGGTATTATCTCTAAGGTACTCAACTGGACATCCTCATCAGGAAATTGGATGTCCATCTCTAGCTACGCTAGATCTCTCTATACCTGAGGCTGAACTGTCAGTCTCGCAATCGCCTTCTCTCGAGGCGTTTTCTTACTCAGGGCATCGACGACAACATTTGCCTTCCCCGGATGATACAAAATCTCAAGGTGAAAATCCTTGATCAACTCAAGCCATCTACGTTGGCGGTTATTCAATTCCCGTTGCGTGAAAATATACTTCAAACTCTTATGGTCTGTGAGGATCTGGCATGTAGCACGACAAGTCATGTCTCTAGATCTTCAATGCATGAACTACCGCTGCCAACTCCATATCATGAGTCGGGTAGTTCTCCTCATACGTCTTCAGTTGTCTAGACGCATATGCAATCACCCTAACACGATGCATCACAACACATCCCAAGTCTAGCTTGGATGCGTCAATGTAGACTACAAAGTCCTCTGTGCCCTCCGGCTGCGCAAAGATGGGAACGGAAGTCATACTTCTCTTCAGTTCCTCAAAACTCTGAGTACACGGCTCGGACCATACAAACCGGGTAGTCTTCCTCAACAGGCTGGTAAGTAGACGGGCAATCACAAAGAATCCCTCCACAAACCGACGGTAGTAACCGGCTAAGCCAAGAAAGTTGCAAACTTCCTTTACGTTCGTCGGTGTAGTCCACGCCGCTATTAACTCGATCTTTGTTGGATCAACCTTGATCCCCTTGGCGGAAACAATATGACCCAAAAATGCTACCTCTGGCGTCCAGAACTCACACTTAGAGAACTTGGTATACAGTTCCCTATCCCGTAAAACTCGCAACACAGTCCTCAGATGTCCTGCATGCTCATCTCTACTACGAGAGTACACTAGGATATCGTCTATGAAGACCATCACAAACTGATCCAGAAAGTCAATGAATATGCCATTTATCAACTCCATAAAAACGGAGGGCGCATTCGTGAACCCGAATGGCATCACTACAAACTCGTAATGGCCATACCGAGCCCGAAATGCCGTCTTATGCACATCCTGCTCTCTCACCCTCAACTGGTGATATCCCGAGCGCAAATCAATCATGGAGAACACAATCACTCCTTGAAGCTGATCTAACAAGTCATCGATGCGGGGAAAAGGATACTTGTTCTTGATGGTTACCTTGTTCAACTCTCTATAGTCGATGAACAATCTCAACGGTTCGTCCTTCTTTCGCACGAAGAGGACCGGTGCACCCCATGGGGATACGCTAGGACAAATGAAGCCATTCTCATCCAAATCCTCGAGTTGCTTCTTTAGCTCTAACAACTCGATAGGCGTCATACGATATGGGGCCTTCGAAATCGGTGTTCGCTCAAAAGTGTGCGTCACAAAGTCTTAAATTTATAAAACTAAAATTAAGAAAAAGCGAACCCGCAGTGTACGGATCGGCGTAGTAAAGCAATAATTCCAGAGTATCGAACTCAGGGATTTGGGGGGAACAAATTCAGTTCACAAAATCGTCACACAAATAAAAAGCTTTTGTAAAGACGATAAGGAAAATAACGATTCTAAAGATTCAGGTATCCAATTGTGGCAATTGATTCAAGATATTCTAAAGATATAAGGACAGAGTCGGGATTGCAAATGTATATCTAAGGTAGGGTAATGTACGGTTAAGTTCTAAAACCCATATGTCTCACCCAAGGTCTCTCTCTATAAAGGTTGTTGAGGCTGCATTATAGAAAGTTCAAGGGATAAGATTAACGCTCCAAATACCCATGCCCAAACCCAAGGAAATCAAAGATAAGCCAAAATGGTTAAGGTTGTGACACTCGAAACCGAACTAGAGGATGTTGAGTCTCACTACTACCTAGAAAAGGTAAGCCAAGGCTAGGTTAAAGCAAATCTTTAACTTTGGATCAAAGCAAAAGTAAAGAACGTACGACAGAGGAAAACCACGGTCGGATCTTGAAGAACCACGGCCGTGGAACTCAAGAACATGCCGTGGAAAACCTCGACGACGAGGTTTCTCTCAACTCTCAGGGTCCAATCTGTTTTGGTTCAATCTATCATCATCTATGCCACAACTATCAACCCTTCACCTTAGAACGCTTAAGGGTTTTAGCCAAGAATCATAGTCATCAAATCAATAATCAAAATCAAAAGAGAAAAAGGGTAAAGCCTTAAAATCTCAATAACAAACTCAAAATCAATGTCAATCAAACACAATAATCGCAACTTGCGTTCAATGGATGTAGAATAAGGCAAGAATCTCTCACAAATCTCAAGAAACAAAGAAGAACGGGATGTCAATCCGCCTTCAAGATGAAACCCTAAGATATTTTCCGAGTACGCAATCTTCAAATGCGTCCTTCTCTAAATCTTCCCTATACGCAATAAAATTTTCCGAAATCACTCTAAGCAATGCCTCCGAAATGCATCCCTAGCCAATGATGCAAGACGTCCATTTTCCTCCTTTCTTCAGCCTTCTTATAAGAGAAAAGTAGGATTACAAAAAGCACAATAACCGTTGCTAACGTGGCAAAAATGACACGTGGCGACCGTTACAAGAACCACGGCCAAGAACAAATTTTCACGCCTGTGGAACCACCATGGAATGGCTTCCTTTCTCTCGACATGATTTTCCACGACCTCAATAAGTAAACCACGGCTGTGGTTCCTTCATGTTTGGCCGTGGAAACTCTAAATCCTTCGTAAAAGCCTTTGTTTTGTAAAGCTTTCAAATCATGCTCCTTCCTTAGCTTCTCCAATGCATCCTCTTGATGCCTAGCATGATCAAATACTCCTACTTACTCCATATATGCTCCAATCCAAGCCTTTATTCACCTAAAAACACAACAAAGCTTGTGTAGATCACTATACCAACATAATAGGTGAATGTGCTCATAAATGTTTCAAACTCATGTTCATATACACAAAAGAAGGGGAAAAACAACGAAAACATGTGCCTAAAATATGGTCATATTTCATGCTATCAATCGGTCTCGTACCAGGCTCCAACTCAATGCCAAAGTCCACGCTCCTCTGAGGCGGCAAACTGGATGGCTCGGCAAAAACATATGTAAAATCACAAACCACAAGACTGCCCTCTAACGCTGGACTCTCACCCTCCTTCATGGCATAACACCATAAGGCATCACATCCCTGTGCTATCAACCTCGTTGCTCGTACTACACTAATAACCATACCCGATTTTCCAAGGCCCCAACCTCAGAATATCTCGATCTGACCCTACTCGGTAGAGACTGTCATGGTCCTCCTACCCACATCTAACACAAAACGATGTCTATCCATCTAATCTATACCCAGACTGACTTCCTCATGCACCAACGGCATGACAAAGAAGTCAACTAATAAATCACGGTTTCCTAAATGTATAGGACAACCATGTACCTTTCGGGTACCTCTCACCTATCAGCGCATGCATTAGAATAAAAGAGTGTGTGACACCCATATCAAACAAAACTCTAACAGGTAAATCATTAATCAAAACGGTAGTTGTAGCAGCTGGCGCTGGTGGCTCCTCAGCGCTCCTCAACTCATAAACTCTACCTCGTGCTCCTTTGGTATTACTGGTACCTCTATCTCGACCTCTACCTTTACTTGATCCTGGAGCAGAACCCTGAGTAGCAGGATGGTCTGGGACTCTCTGTTGTCCCTGTGTTTGGTACTAAGATGGCCTATGCCACCTCCTTCTGCACCAACAGGGGCCTTGACAGCAAAACGTAGCTCGATGTCCTAGCTTCCCACAAGAGAAGCATGCCATTGGTGCTCTCGGGCAATCAAATCTCATGTGTTCAGATCCTCTACAGTTGTAACACTGCCGGCTCCTCTTATAAGTCTGTGCAGACACTGGATAACTCAAGCGGCTTTAAGTTTGGCCTCGCCCGTACCTAGATGCTCCTCCACTTGTCTACCCAGTACGTTCTCTTCTTAGACCTACCTGTCTAAGAAGTCCTCCTTTGGCTAGCCCGATCACGCTCTTAAGCTGAAGCTCTATCCTTGTAGTTTGTCAAAGACTCACAATGAAAACCTGCCATGTAGGAACGTGTACTCTCCCTCAGTGTACGGGAGAACATATACACGTGTTGGTCTTCAAAAGGTGTAGTTGGACCTAGTAATGCCAGCTCCCCCTAGAACCGACTGATGGCATTAGCTATCGGCACATCCTCGAAGCCTACCTCAACAAAATCCTACAGTTTCTCCCTCCTAAAAGAGGCAGGGTAGAAACGCTCTCGGATCATACTCCGCATCTGATCATAGCTAGTGGCTCGAACTCGCATCGTCCTCCACCACTGCTAAGCTAGGTAATGGAATAGAGTCTGTACCAACTCTATCCGTTTTTCCTCTGGACATCTAATAAACTCAAGGGCTGAGTCTACATGTCCAATCCAAACCTCAGTCTCCAATCCCACCTTCCTAGAGAAAGGGGGTACTCCCATCTAATGGAATGCCTTCAGCTAAGTGTCTGGTTGAGGCCCTCTCGGCTACTTTGGAGCTCTAATAACCTCAGCAGCATGTGCCGGTATGACTGGCTCCTAAGTAGCTCTCTAGGACATCTAAGAAGATCCCACCTGTGCTGGCATATATGGGGCACCTCTACTTGCCCTGGCAACCTCCTTAACTCGTTTAATGTATGCGCAAACTCTGGTCCCCTCATAGAGACATGATCTGAGTCATCTGACTGGACTCCCTGGGATCTTTGTCTCGCAGCTACAGTGCTCCTAGTCTTAGGAACGCCGCTCTTAGCAACCTCCTCGTGTACGTCCTCCGCTGCCGGCGGATCAGCAATGGGAACATGTCCTTGGCCTATCACTATTGGAGAAAGAGGGGGTCTACCCCTACCTCGTCCAACTACAAATGTCGCTCTAGTCCGAGCCATCTGCAGGGTATGCACACCTAACTTAAAAGGCTATATATATGTCATATGTATATATATATATATATATATATATATATATATATATATATATACACACACACACATATATATTACTTAAGGCCAACATGCAAACATAGCATCACATAATATATATATATATACTGTCGAGATCCTCATAAGGGTGATGGCTTTCCGTACACTCTATCCCAAAATAGCTGTACACTTTTCAAAACCAAAATTCTTTTGAAACGTCATACCCCTTTCGGGTTCTATTTATTTATCTATTCGACCTTTATTGCAGATTGCAAGTGCCATTGTTGTCAACTTAAGGCTCTGATACCAACTTTGTAACACCGCAAATCCGCGGGAATTGGGGCGCTACTATTTTAGGATCTCACAATGGATCCTGACCCTAGCTTGACAACAAGTTCACAAGATCTTACAACAAGACACAAATGGATATAAAACCAAATACATAAAATTGTTTAAATGTACATCAAAAGGTTTACAACATCACAACCGAGTACAAAACGGCAACACATATCCATACATGTACAAAACACCCAAAACCATCACACAACCTAGTGTAGAGAAGCCCTCGGCTGATCACCCATCTGGTTGACTTTGCAGTCTTCCTATCGTGCAAAAGGTCTACAACACGGTATGAAATCGTTAGCTTACAGAACATGAATAAGAATGAAGCAATAGCACATTATCATATCACAACATGCAATACACTCATACATATCCATTTATTATCTTTACTTCAGTTATACCATTACTAATTCATTCCTTGTGACACGAGGAGTAAACTCTCTCGCCTTTATCCCCGTTTCCCTTCAGGTTTGGAATTGGTGCCAATCATCACCACCTAGAGTACTGGTCGTTAAGAACCCCCTAGCCACCTAATTTTGGGCTAGAAAAGTTATCACCACCCGTTATCATACACTTGGGCCAATAATATGCATATATGGTCGTCCTAGTCCGGTTAGGTTATCAATGCAACATACATATGCACACACACCACTAAAGCCAACACTCAAACCCACAACTATTCGCTAAGTAAGTCCCAAGGACTTACCTGTCACAGACGTAATCCGTATCAAGTGGTCACAATTTCCCCTTGGGAAAACGATCATTGCCTACATCAGCAAAGCACAACAATGTCAAACACCATCCAAGGTTAGGAGATTCCACCTCCTAAACCTTATGACCATACCCAAACCACAACTCGAAACCAAACCTCGACATCACATCAGCTCACAAATTCCTAAGGCATTACCTCAACATGTATCTCAACCAGCTCATCATACACACCACTAGCCTAGCTACACTCTGAAGCTAAGCCAAAAAGGGAAAGGAAGGAAACATACAAATCTAGGTATGTCCTAGACACACACGTGTGGAAGCAAGAAGACGCAGGAGCGCATCACACTGCCGGGGCAGTGACTCAGCCGCAGGAACGGCGACACTGGCTGGCCGCAGGGGCGGCGACTCCAATCCGCGGGGACGGTCGAACAACATAAGGGCACCTCTAAAACTTTTCTTCGATCCTTCTCACGATCTCTTCACTTCTTCATTGCCCCAAAGGCAATCAACATACATATATACACACATATGATCATCAAATATGTCCAGGAAGATCAACACAAGCATAGCTTGTGGGATTCCTAATCTAAGAAGAAGAAAGAAGAAGAAAAGAAGAAGAAAGAAGAATAACTCACCACATCAAGCTCAGGAAGGGGAGAACGTCCTCACAACAACTCAACCACAACACAACAACAACACACTCTCAACATCTCAGCATCAACAACATACCCCAAGCTTTTCCTTCCAAGATCAAACCAAAACAAGGAAGAATCAATGACAAAGAGGAAGAAGAAGAAGACGAAGAAGAAGAAGAAGAACGTGAGGGAGAGAGAGAGAGAGAGTGAGAGAGAGAGAGAGAGAGAGTTGGAGAGGAAATGAAAACCCTTCATCAGAAGGAAAGCAAGAAGCTTAAAGAGGAAGCAAAGGCCAAAGCACGGGTCAAGAGGTCAAAGAAAGCGGTTGAGGCCGCCATAGCCGCAGGGGCGGGTCCTCAGACTGCGGGGGTGGCTCACCGCACATGCGGCCATAAAAAACCGTAGGGGCGGGGTCCCTATAAAGACTAAGGCTCTTACATTTACTCGCTTAAGATGGATGAATGAGGTAATCTTCATGACCACATTAACTCGTTTAATCAACTAGTATGCTAACTATTGAATGTAGATGATAAGATTGGAGAAGAGGAGCAAGAATTGTTGTTGTTAACATCATTATGGAAGTCCTACAAGTCTTTGGTGCATAATCTACTTATCGGAAAGAAGTCTCTCACTCTAGATGAGGTGACCGCTGATTTGCGGGAGAGTGAAAGAATGATGAAGAATGATGCTACCGACAAAGGAGAGGATCGCATGCTAGTTACAGGTAAGCGAGAACGAGGGAGGAGTCAATGAAGGAGGCATGATGACCCGAGGAAGAAATCAAGCTCGTGACAAGATTTGAGTGAGGTCTAGTGCTTCTACTGTGAGCTAAAGGGTAACATTCAAGCCCGGTGTCCTCGGATGAGAGAGGACTTAAAGAAGTTGAGAAAGATGTTGTAACGTCCCAAATTTTTGGCGCGTTTGCGAAATTTACTTTTTTTCTGACTTTTATCGATATTTTAATAGCTTAAAATTTTACGAGTATATTTTTACATTTTAAGTATATATATTTATTTTGTATTTAAAATTTTCGGAAAAAGTTTGGGAATTTTCCGATCCGAAAATCCTGTTCCGGGTATATTTCGATTTGTTATTCTTTTTTAGTTTATTTTTCATTTTCATTTTCATTTTCTTTGTTTCTTCCTATTTCTTCCCCTTACCTGTGTGACATGTGTGACGCCTTCCCACCTATCCCTCACCTTAGCTGCCCATGATCTTAACTTGCAGCTCCCAGACTATGAGACCTAACCCTGCAAGCTCCGTGATTTCGGCACCCTCACACGCAACCCCTTAACCCGACCCATGGTTACCCTCACCTCCCTTATGTTCTTGACAGCAACTCAGTCTCCTCTCAACCTTCTATGTACTGCTATCCTTCTTCAGTCACTCCATCTACCTATCGATCTCATCCCTCTTCGAGCCCTGTCACCGGAGCACCGGTTCAACCTCTCCCTTGGCGTCCCTCTCTTTCCTTCTGTTGACAGCCTCCTAGAAGCAACGTCTCTGCTTCTCATCATCTCTCAAGCCAACGCAACCTCCTGGAGCTCCTCTGGATCACAACCCTCCCTATTGCCTCTCCCCTCTGTTTCTTCTACTTGTCGTATAGCCACGCCGGAAGCAACAGAAAAACAACACTGCTGGAGAGCCGCCCATGTCGACCCGCCCTTGCCGGATACAGAGGCCGACTTCCGCCTCGCACTTGCCTCTATAGCACCACCGCCACCTCTGCTCTTCCTTCCCTTCGTCTTTTCTCCGCAGCCACCGGATCGGCCGACTGTCGACCGCCGGAGACGGAGGCCGACTCCCGCCGGAGCTCCAACGCAGCGGCCACTAGGGACCCCTTCGTTGCTCCTCCTGGTTGCCGCCGCCCTGCATCCTGTTAGAGGTTGAAGAAGGCTTTTAACCTAACTAATATTGGGCCCCCCTTAATTGTGTTAATTGCAGATTTAGCCCCATGTTTAGTATATGCAGATTTTACCCAGTATTTTGTTATTATTACAGTTTGTACCCTTATTTCTTGATTGTGGGAATTTTGCCCTCTGTTGAGACATTTTCAGAAAATGCCCAAGGTTTTAATTACGGATGATGACTCATATTTTTGGAAGTGCATGATTGGCCGGGAAAATGGTTGAGCGGTTTTGTTTTGTCCTTGGCTTTGAAAACGAGTTTACCTTGGGTTTATGAAATTATATATTTTGCCCCGGAAAATGTTTTTGCGTTTTTAACCTTGGGTTTTAGTTACGAGATACTCTTATATTGTTATTCACGGTATATTATGTCTTTGTTGGATTTAAAACTTGATTTATGGCCAAAAGTATTATTTGCGGTTTCATGACCAAACTCCTTGAATTTTATATGTTGGCCGGATGGGTTTTGCGGGTTTTCACGTGGGCTGTCGAAATCGAGTTCTTCCTTAGTTATATATATATATATATATATATATATTACTTATTCCAATCAAATTTAGCGTACGGGCTAAATTTGTCTACTTTTGGTGCTAGGTTCGGAAACGACCCCGTAAAGGCCGAACGCGTCAAAGTTCAAAATCCCTCGACCGACTACCGTCTTTTGGACGTCATGTGAGTTACCTTCTTCCTAGATCTAGCTATGATTAGTATTAGTATCATGCTAGGTTGGATCTAGCATAACTTAGAGTGAATGTCAAGTAGTGGCCTTGAACCTTAGGTTCGTGGATTGGTTTATGAGCTTTTGTCGAGTTATATTCGGTACGATCTTAGGCCGATCTTCGAGATTAGGAGTTGGACCTATCATGCTTGGGTGTGACCTCATATAGGTTTTGGGAGAGTAGAAGCCCGAGGGATTCTAGCTTATTGATTAGTTATTGAATGTGTGCCTTGTTTGATCACGCGTTGAGTTACATTCTTGCGAGAAATTGAGTACGGGATTTAGCGGGTTTAGCTTTGGGACATGTAAGTCTCCGAACTTACTTAGCTAGCTTCTTTGTATTAGCATCTTTGATTGTGTTTATATAACAAACGAAACCGGAACTAGGACGACCTTGTGTATATGTATATTGACCCAAGTGTATGATAACGGGTGGTGACCGCTTGTCCAGTCCAAAATGGGGATAACTGGGATATGCCTTGCGACCAGTCCAACGGGTGATGCTGATCCGCATCAAGTACAAACCTGTATGGTGAAAGGAAACAAGGGCGAGATCGTTAAGATTCTCGTGTCACACCATAAATGAAATTAGTATTAGAATGACGTAAATGGAAAGATAATAAACCAGCTTGTGTATTTTGGAGCATGTTGTGTGTTTATGATGCCTTATGTGTGTGTGTGTGCCAATACCATGATTCTAATGCCTTGAATGCTAGCTAACGGTTTTATACCGATATTGTTGTAGTTGCCTTGGAGGTTAGGGACGCGGCCGAGAGATCCAGAAGAGTTGGCAGTCAGAGTCCGTACATTGTAGGATGGGTTTGTGGGTGAAGTCTTATATATATATATATATATATATATATATATATATATATATATATATATATATATATATATATATTGTATGTTTTCAACGTTTCGTCGTTGGGGTTGTTGACTCGGTTGTGGTCTTTTGGTTGTATGCTTTCAAGATTCATATCATTGCATTAAAATGTATTTTGATTTTGCCTTAAATTTGTGTCTTGTTGTAAGATCCGGTGAAATTGTTGTTAGACTAAGGGTCGGGAGCCATTGTGAGGTCCCAACCGTAGCACCCCGAGTCCCACGGATTCGGGGTGTTACAAAGTGGTATTAGAGCCCTAGGTTGACAACAATGGCACTCACAATCTTCTAAAGGCCGAATGAGAAATTAATAGGACTCACACGGGTTTTGACTTTTCGTTTTTAAAATCATATGCATGAGTTGGGTTTGGGTTAGAATGTACGGACCACCACTCTTTTCGCGGATCTCGTCAGCGTAGTTTATTGGATTATTAGTGTATGTATATAAATATATATATAGATATCGATATGTGGACTTAGGATGTTTTTGGACTATTATTATATGTTGATTATAGTTATGCATGATGGACTTGTTATGTTATAGTGGTGGCATGACCTTTATATTGATATGAGTTTGTACATGTGACATGATAGTATCATATTAGTGTCTAGAACTTGTTTTGTGAGAATGTTTTCCTGGATGTGTTATGCTGATAGCAAAGTGGACATAGGACTTATATAGTCACATACGTATACTAGGATATATATAGTGGCATATGGATGTGGGACCTTATAGTTGAGATGATAGAAAGCTATCTGCATCGCCCCTTGGATGACGTTGTTTGGCTTAAGATAGTTTACATATGAGGATGAGTATGCTAGAGTACCGAGTTGTGTATCACATTTTGGACAAACACCTTGGTATTTCTCGGACTCCTTTAAGAGGATGTCGAAGAGGAGGATTAGAGATGACATAAACGAAGGACAAACAAGTGGAAGAGAACCTCGAGTTAGTTTAATAAAAATTGAGAAGGAAGTCATACGAGTAAGGAAGCGAAATGAAGACATGAGAGTGGTTGCAAAGAAGCAACGACTGAATCACAACAAAACCAACTAGAGATGGTGAACTTATGATTCTTCAAGACAACGCATGACAACTAAAGACGCGAAGCGGGAAGGAAAGGAGTGCATACTAGCAAGGGTAGAAGTGGTATTTCCTTGAGACGTGAAGTTTTTCCTAGATGCTCCAAAGCATGGGAGTCAGGGTGTGAAGTGTGGTCGAACTAATACGAAGATTCATGAGATGCGTAAGTTAAGCTTACAGAAGAACTAGAAAGTGAAGTCACGGTTTTTGCAAGGGCTTAAGCGGGAGACTTCTTAAAAAATATGAGAGTAACGAGGAGGATTACATGGCGAAAGTTCACACAGTAGAATTACCTTGTGGAGTCAATCGTTTTCCGTCATGGTGATAAGACTGAGCAATGCTAAGAAGGAGAAAGTGTGTGTGGGTGATGATCTTCAGAAGATGAAAGATGAAACAAGGGGCGCGGATCGAAAGACTAAAGTTACCAACCAAGAGAAGAGAGAGTGGTTATTAACAATAGAGATGTGGGGAAGATACACTTACAACACATTATGAAGGACGGTTAAGCCTATGAAGCTGGGTCATTTGACACAAAAGAGACGAGAAGGTGTAGTTATCTTACAGAAGTGGAAGGAAGAGGGGAGCATAGAAAAGCTAACAGAGTTTGAAGTAAAGTAAATGAGCTAGTGAAGTTTAAAGTGGAATACTCCGAGAGGGTATCCTTCAGGAGTATGGTAACATGGAAGTGTGATAGGAGGGTAAGTCTTTGATCTTGGAGAGGGTCATTAATGAGCTAATCGGTGACCACCGAGAATGCACAGGTGCGAGTTGTATATTGGTGACTGTAGGTGGGAAGAGTAACCCAGGAGATGGGATCATGAGGACGGGTAACAAGAATGTTGAATATTCATGGTGGTTGAATGTCGGCAACAAAGAGGTATATCAAGGGAAGTGAAAATATCTTAATCGGGCCATGGGTTTGTCATACAGAGGAACGACACGGATCAGAGTAAAGGGGGAATAGAAGGAAGAAGAGGAAGGTGAGTCTTCTATGGCTCTTGTGCGTAAAGGGAGAATATATATATAAGGGGAGGTACGATATGTTATTCTAAGGTTATGGATGTCATGTTTTTGCGAGCAAAAGCTAAGTCAAGGTTTTTTGTGACTCGCATGGCGAAGCCATAGTGGCTATGACGTGAAGCGAGGAATCTGGATTAGGGCAACGTTGCAAGCTTAGAGTTATGATGTTAGTGCTTGGTGGAGTAATGAGTGGATCTCCAGTGATTGTGGTTGGGAAATTTGCCTGAAGGCGTACTTGTACGGTTGTGAAATTGTTCTTGGAATACCAAGAGATGCATAAGGTGACCAACAAGAGAAAGAGAAAACTAAAGTTTTGAAGTTCGATGCTGATTTGAGTTGTACAAGAAGTACATGAAAGATTGAATCTAGAGTCTCTACAGTCGGTTTGATGCTACATAAGAAAATGTAGTGTAAATTTCTATGCCTACTTGAAGAAAGGATGTCAATGGTGAAAGCTAATGTAGAATACGAAGAGCTCCTCCCATATGTTGGGATGTCATAGAAAGCAAAGAAGATTGTATCAAGTTGTTATAAGGTGTGATCGAGTCTTGTATTTAAGACCTTTGTGACTAAACACATGCGCGAGATCAAAAGATGTTACTATCGTCATTCCTTTGAAGTGAGAAGAGGGATTAAGGTGAAGTATTACTTAACCAAGGTGATAACGCGATTTATGACTTAGGTTTAGGCACTCATTTAGATAGTTTTTCCGCTCGTTCATGCATGGTTTGCACTAGTTCGTGACGATTTGCACTCAATTCATGTATTTTGTCGAGATAGACGTCTACACGGACTTTTGCATGCTTTGTATGTATTTTGGGAGCTTTAGGAGCTTAATCTATACATTTGAGGATCATTCCTCGAGATGACATACCTTCGGACTCATTGGGATGCAAGCTAGGGGCTAAGGAGGACACATGGGACCTTGTTGACACATGCCATGCACCAAATTGTGGCTTGATGATCCATATAGTGCAGAAGCACCAAAACCACGGTTACTGGAAGAACCACGCCCGTGGAAATAGGCCGTGGTTTTCGCCAGACAGCTGTGACAGCTGTCCCACGATCTTCATGGCCGACTCTTGCAAATTTGGAGGATAAAAGGTGGTCCTGCAAGGCTGTTAGGGATAGACCCCTGACTCCCATTCTCTCCCACACTCTCAACAACAAAGATTCTCTCATTGGAAGATTTGATTGGAGCTACTCTTGGAGGAGAAGAAAGGTTCAATTGGAGAAGAAGAGAAGAACACATCATTATTAGAATTCATAGATTTTAGAGTGAAGATTGTCGGAAACATTTTCTAGGGTTGTAAGAATCGATTGAACCTTCTTTTGAAGGGTTGTAAGTCTTTCTTAAACTCATTTCAGCTTGGTTTTCTTTGTTATACTTGTTCATCTCTATTTTACTTCATTCTCTTGAAATGGATTCCATGATTTTATGCTTGATGACCTTGATTGTGATGATGCATGTTGTTGGCTAGATAGATGTGATTCTAGGGTAAGGAAAAGATGGTTATGACTTGGACTATGATAGAATGGACTTAGATGTACCTTAGGATGATTCGTTTGCTTGAACCGAGCTACTGTTGGAAACCACGTTTCGTTCTTGCCACTCCACGGCCGTGGAAAGGGATGAACAACCCGTGATTCTTGCCACTCGTTTGATTTGATGAATCTAAGTGCTAGAATGATAGATTGTTGAAATTCTAGTGGTTGTTGGGCTAAATCTATCCTAGGGTGACCCAGTGTTAGCAACTAAGTGTTAGAAGAGACCTACCCGGTGATTCTTGCTCTTAGATACCGAAGATGACGAGCTCTAGGTAGTAGTGAGCCTCACAAGCCGCTATTGGAATGAGTATGCTAGGATAGGTGTTTAGGATTTGCCTTCCCGAGACTTACCCGGTAAGGAGAGGTTAGATCCCTAGATAACCATCCGGTTTGTGTAGAATTCCTATCCTTAGGCTCTTTGAGACTTACCCGGTGATGAGACCTTAGGAACGGACCAGTGGACCATGAGACTTACCCGGTGATTGATCCCAATCTAGAAACACTCACTCCCAATATACCATAGTTTATCCAAGGAATGATTAGATAGCTTGAGTCCTATGCCATAACCGGAATTTCCAACCCCTAGAATCCGCTTTTCTCTCTTTGATCTCATATCTCGTGTTTGTCTTGCTTGTTTGTGTTGATTTGCTAGATTGTTAGTTTGTTTTGCATTCTTATATCGTTGTGATTCTTGATTGATCACCACACAAAACCAAACCCAAAAACATTGAGATTTTCATTTCTTTGTTTCTTTCTCTTTTCTTAGCCTAGATCAACACTATCCTTAGTCACTATTTGACTCGATTTCACCTCAGTCTTTGTGTTCGACCTCGGAATACTATCCCTACTACAAAACGTCCCGTACATTGCGGGTTCGCTAGGAGTTAGGAAAAATATAACGAGTATAAACTTAAGATTTTTGCGTGTCACGTTCTTAGCGTAACAAGTTTTTGGCGCCGTTGCCGGGGACGAGGTTAAGATTGAGTCATTGTTTGTGATTGTTTATAGTGTAGTTCTTTCTTGTTGTTTTTGATCTTGTTTGGTTTGTGTCTTTGCTTTTCAGGACATCTCTCACTCTTTAGGTGTATGCGAAGATCTCGTGGCAAGGATTTAGCTCCATTCGATCCCGAACCGGAGAAAACCCTTAGATCTAGATCCAAGAGCATTCGAAAGGAGAAAGAGATGGCCGGAAGAGATCTCCAAGCTGAGTTAGATGAAGCTTTAGTGCAAATTAGGCTAAGGGATGAAGCCTTGGAGAATGAAAGGAGACTTGCCAATGAGAGGCAAGAGGCAACTAGGAGGGAGATTGAAGAGATTAGGCAAGCTCTTGTGCAAAGAGATCTTAATCGTCAACAACCTCCGCCTCCACCACAACCGCCCGGCGGTTAATATTAGGGTTGTGCCCATTGCTATCGAAGAGCCACAAACATTAGGGCAAAGTATGGATCCGGCACAAAGAGCACACCGTCCGGGTGTGAACTTAGGAGATCCCGCAGCCCATGATTACGAGCTCCGCCCTCAAGTTCTACAAATGATCCGGCATAATCAATTTGGAGGGATGGAAGGAGAGTCTCCCCATCAACACTTGATGAACTATGAGATCTTGATGGAGACTCTAAGGCCGCCTAGATTGGAGAGCAACAACCATAAGCTTAGGGCTTTCTCCTTCTCACTTAAGGATAAAGCCTTAGCTTGGTATCAATCTATTCCGCAAGGGCGAGTGAGTACTTGGGAGGAGATGACAACCGAGTTTTTGACTAAGTTCTTCCCACCTTCCAAGACTACCGAGCTAAGAGAGAAGATGAATGCCTTTGTAATGAAGGATAGATAAAGCTTATTCAAGTCTTGGGAGAGGTTCAAAGACCTTCTCCTAGATTGTCCGCACCATGGTATACCGAAAATAGAGCTTTTGGAGATCTACTTCAAGGGACTTGATGAAGATAGCCAATTCAAGCTTCAATCCCTTTCCGGTGGGACTTTCATGGCAAAGAATGTAGATGAAGCTTGGGAGTTTGTAGAGAAACAAGCTTTGGTGATTGAGAAGTACTCCCATAGGAAGAGTGATGGGAGGAAAGCGGGAGCATATGAGGTGAGTGAAGTCACCATGAGTAACTTCAAGCTTGATGCAATCAACAATGAGCTTAAGTCCTTGAGGGAGTTGTGTGCTACAACTTTGAAGAATCAAGCAACCCCTCAAGTGCAAGTGCAAGCAAACTTGTCTTCCAAGGAGGAAGATGTGAACTACATGGCTAGGGGTAACTACAACAACTATCAAGGCCCAAGGAACTTCAACAACAACCGGCAATTCATCAATTACCGGCCTAACCACAACCATCCCGGGTTTTCCTATTCTAACCCGGATGGAGCCTTGAACCCTCCCGCTTCCACAAGCGCAGCTCTACCACCAAAGGCTTCACAAGAACCTCCACCCGGATTTACTCAACCTCCAAAGGATAGAACCGAGATGACGTTTGAGCAATTGCTTGGAAGGTTGAGTGGTCTTGAGAGCACGGTGACTTCCATTTCCAAGGATCAAAAGGTCTTGGAAGCACAAGTGTTCCAAAAGGCGGGTGAAGCTCATAGAGACCCGGGAAAGCTTCCCGGAAGAACCGAAGATAACCCGAGAGGCCAAGTGTTGGCCATCACAACAAGGAGCGGGTTGAGCATGAAGGATCCCTTACCTAAGGAAGGTGACAAGGGGAAGCAAGTAGTGGTAGAGGAAGAGACCTTGCAAGAAGAAGGAGGAAAGAACAAGGAAGATGAGCCAACATATGTGGCACCACCTCCATACAAGCCACCACTACCGTTCCCACAATCACGAGCAAGGGCTCGCTTGGACAAACACTTCGGTAAATTCCTTGAACTTATGTCTAAATTGCATATTTACATTCCGTTCATGGATGCTATTCTAGGTATGCCGGCCTATGGAAAGTTCTTGAAGGAGATACTCTCCAACAAAAGGAAGTTGGAGGAGTACGGGGAAGTGAGAATGACAAAGAGATCCTCGGAGTTGATTCAAACTATGAAGGAGGAGATGCCTCCTAAGCTAAGAGATCCGGGATCTTTTGTGTGCCAATTGGAGTGGAAGAAGTGAAGTATGAAGCCCTATGTGATCTTGGGGGAGTGTAAGCATTATCCCGCTTGCACTTTGCAACAAAGGTTGGGCTAGGAGAGCCAAAGCCGGTCAAGATGACCCTTTACATGGCGGACCGTTCAATCACTCACCCGTTGGAATTTTGGAGGACATACCGGTGCAACTCGGGAAGTTCTATGTGCCAATAGACTTCGTTGTTTTGGACATCCCGGCAGACTATCCGGTTCCCATCATCTTAGGGAGACCTTTCCTCGCCACATCCGGATGCTTGGTGGATTGTAAAAATGGAATTCTCTCCTTCAACATTGGAGAAGAGAATATCAAGTTTAAATTATCCACAATGATGAAAGGGCCAGTCCTTGGTGAAGATGTGTTCAACATTGTCGAGCAAGAGGATTGTAGAGAAGTTGTGAGCTCGATATTGATCAAGGACCCCTTGGAGAAGGTTCTTAGCTTAAGTTTGATGGAGGAAGGAGTTGAGGATGCTTGCAATGAAGAAATCAAGGCTTTGGAAGCATTGGAAAAGGAGACAAGAGCTGAATTTGAAGCACACGAAGGTGTGCTGAATTCCTGTAGGAACCACGGCCTGGGGGGAAGAACCACACCCGTGGTTTTACCCGTGGAACCTACTGGAGTGCTCTGAAGTGAAAGCTTTGCAAGTTCCACGGCCGTGGTTGTGCCAGAGCCCGTAATTTTGCCCGTGGTTTCCCCAGAAATTGCATTGGTTGTTGATCAAGCTTCAAGGAGCCTTGAGGAGTCTTCCAAAGCTTTGGATTCATCTCAACCTATATTATATGGATCGTCTCCACTCGATAAAGGTCCTCCTAAACTTGAACTCAAACCCCTCCCCTCTCATTTGAAGTATGTTTTTCTTGGTGAAAATTCTACATATCCGGTTATTGTGAATGCATGCTTGAATGATGAAGAGTTGAATAGATTGTTGCATGAGTTGAGATTGCATAGGAAGGCTATTGGCTATACCATTGATGATTTAGTTGGCATTAAACCTTCTTTGTGCATGCATAAGATCTTAATGGAAGATAATCATAAACCTTCAATTGAACCTCAAAGAAGAGTAAACCCCATCATGAAGGAAGTCGTGAAGAAAGAGATCCTTAAATTGCTAGATGCGGGAATCATTTTCCCGATTTCGGATAGTAAGTGGGTTAGTCCCGTGCATGTGGTTCCTAAGAAGGGTGGGATGACCGTAGTGACTAATGAGAATAATGAATTAATCCCAACTAGAACGGTTACGGGATGGAGGATGTGTATAGACTATAGGAAATTAAATGTGGCCTCTAGGAAAGATCACTTCCCTCTCCCTTTCATTGACCAAATGCTAGAGAGATTAGCTCAACATTCTCACTTTTGCTACTTAGATGGTTATAGTGGATTCTTCCAAATCCCTATCCACCCCGATGACCAAGAGAAAACTACATTCACATGTCCTTGGGGTACATTTGCATATAGGAGAATGCCATTTGGGTTGTGTAATGCACCCGCCACCTTTCAAAGGTGTATGATGACCATCTTTTCCGAGTATATCGAAAACATCATGGAAGTGTTTATGGATGACTTTTCTGTTTATGGATCTTCCTTCGATGATTGTTTAGCTAACTTGTCTCTAGTGCTTAAGAGATGTGAGGAGACTAATCTAGTCTTGAATTGGGAGAAATGCCACTTCATGGTAAGTGAAGGTATTGTGTTGGGACACTTGGTGTCCAACCGTGACATTGAGGTTAATAGGGCTAAGATAGAAACGATAGAGAAGTTGCCACCATCTACCTCGGTGAAGGAGGTAAGGAGTTTTCTAGGGCATGCCGGTTTTTACCGGAGATTTATTAAAGATTTCTCTAAGATTTCTAAGCCTCTTACTAACCTACTAATGAAAGATGTTGAGTTTGTTTTCTCCAAGGATTGCCTTGAGGCTTTTTGTAGGTTGAAGAATGCTTTGATCACCGCTCCCATCATGCAACCTCCGGATTGGAGTTTACCGTTTGAGATCATGTGCGACGCGAGTGATGTAGCCGTTGAGGCTGTTTTGGGACAAAGGAAAGATGGGCTTACACATGCCATCTATTATGCTAGCAAGACGCTAGATGATGCCCAACTCAATTATGCTACCACCGAGAAGGAGTTGCTAGCGGTGGTGTATGCATTTGAGAAGTTCCGCTCATATCTTGTTGGAGCGAAGGTCATTGTGTATACGGATCATGCTGCGATCCGTTATCTCCTTACAAAGAAGGATGCCAAGCCTCGGTTGATTCGGTGGATTCTTCTTCTTCAAGAGTTTGACTTGGAAATCCGGGATAAGAAAGGGTCCGTAAATTCTGTGGCGGATCACCTTAGTAGACTCCCACCATTGGAGCTTGAGAGAGATGACATCCCGATTGATGACTCATTCCGGGATGAGCAATTGCAAATGGTGGAGGAATGCTTGTTTCAAGTGTCAAGGGTTAATGAGCCATGGTATGCCATCATTGTGAACTACCTTGTGTGTGAGGAGGTGCCACCAGGTTTATCCTATGCCCAAAGAAAAAAATTCTTCAAGGATGTGAGGCACTACTATTGGAGTGAACCGCTTTTGTTCAAGAGAGGACCGGATGGAGTTTTTAGAAGATGCATACCGGAGGATGAGGTGGAGAGTGTGATCCGCCATTGTCACTCCTTGCCATGTGGAGGTCATGCTAGCTCACATAAGACATGTGCAAAGGTGTTACAATCCGGGTTTTATTGGCCAAGTTTGTTCAAGGATGTGCAAAATTTTGTGGTAGCATGTGATGCTTGCCAAAGGACGGGCAACATCTCAAGGAGGAATGATATGCCCTTGAACAACATACAAGAGGTGAAGATATTCGATGTGTGGGGTGTGGACTTCATGGGACCATTCCCTTCTTCATGTGGCAACCTGTATATCCTATTGGCGGTGGACTATGTCTTGAGATGGGTAGAGGCAATCGCCTCTTCTACAAATGATGCCAAGGTTGTGGTGCGGTTCTTCAACCGAGTGATCTTTCCTAGGTTTGGAACACCAAGGGTGATCATAAGTGATGGAGGGAAGCACTTCACCAATAGGAACTTTGGGGCACTTTTGGCTAAGTATGGGGTGACTCATAAGGTGGCAACACCTTACCATTCCCAAACTAGTGGCCAAGTGGAGATCTCCAACCGGGAGATGAAGGGAATTCTTGAGAAGACGGTTTCAAGGACGAGAAAGGATTGGGCTATGAAGCTCGATGATGCTTTGTGGGCTTATAGAACCGCTTTCAAGACACCGATTGGCACCACTCCCTACAAGCTAGTCTATGGCAAGTCTTGCCACCTTCCGGTGGAGATGGAGCATAGAGCATATTGGGCCGTTAGGTGGCTGAATTTTGACCTCAAGGAGGCCGGAGAGAAGAGGTTGCTTGATATGAACGCCCTTGAGGAGATCCGGTTGGATGCCTGTAAAAACGCCCGGATCTATAAGGAAAGGACCAAACATTGGCATGACAAGCGTCTCATCCCGAAGGAGTTGAGTGAAGGCGACCTTGTCCTTCTCTTCAACTCAAGGTTGCGGCTTTTCCCCGGAAAGCTAAGGTCAAGATGGACGGGTCCTTATGTGGTGAAGAAGATCTTTCCCCATGGAGCGGTTGAGATAGGAGGGGAGCATTGTGGAGATTTTAAGGTGAATGGGCACCGGTTGAAGAAGTATATCCCGGGAGCTCCGGTGGACATGATTGCCCCACTTCACCTTGAGTAAGACGCCCCCGAGTTTGGTCAAGCTAATGACCTTAAAGAAGCGCTTGGTGGGAGGCAACCCATTGGTAGACATTTTTCCCTTTTCGTTTTTGTTTTGTTTTTGATTGTTCTATTTTTGTGTGTTTGGAGTTTGTGTGCTAGAGTTTAAGTAGCATTGAAGCCTTGCATGGCATGTGGATGATGATGATGAACCCCTCATCAATTATGGGTGGAGCGGACGTAGAACTTGGACGGCTAGCGGTGCTTAGCGCGGGTCCCGACGACATAACGAACACCTTGAGCTCTCTACCATCGTTGATAGGATCATCCACCATCAATCCACTTGAGTAATCTCAAATACCAAAGCAAACCATTTTACATTGTGAGAACCCTCTTTCACTCTTCTTTACTCCATTTACACATTGGAGACAATGTGTTTCTAAGTATGGGGTGGGGTTTCCATGATCACTTGCATGATTAGCATCTAGGATAGTTTAATATTGTCACATATTTTGCATTGTACATACATATTTCGAAAAATCCAAAAAATCAGAAAATTAAAAAAATTTTAGTGCTTCTAAGCTTGGGAATGACCCTTATGATGAAATTGTCTTGTGAATTAGCTATGGATGGCCTTATGTGTTGAATTGATGAATGCATACGTGGACTTGAAGTACTTATCTTGAATCCCATGAATGGGTTGTGATCATGATGTTTGTCTTGATTGGATTGAGGATTGAAGGTCGAAATTACATGCTAGTTCTTGCACATCATCTAGGAATGATTAAGGCAATTCATCTTTCTCTACCTCTCATCTTGATCATGTTGTTTAAGCACCTCAATTGATATAAATTTGACCTCTTTTGACCCATCCGGGAATAGGAGCATGTTAGTGTGTTGATGTGTGTGAAAAGCAAGTGTGGGGTGAAGTTGTTGATGAAAGAATGTTATGAATGAAGTGCTGAATTTGTTGTGAAAGTGTAGAAAAAATATAGGTTTGGGGACGTTGGTTTAAATGACAAGTAACTCGGCACCATTCACATAATCGGGTGTTTGTGCCTTGCCAAAGTCAAATAAACCGATAGTCCTAACGAGCATTGGTATGTGTGCCCGGTGTGGATGCACCTCGAAAAATAAAAAAGCCCGAGGACGGCTAATCACCAAGGTTTCGGCTTTTGTACACCAATGCCATTGTCTCAAAAATTAGTGAAAGAAAAAGAAAAGAAAAGAAGGAAAAGATGGAGAAAATATACACTTGTGGGAAGTTGATCAAAAATTTGAAATTGTGAAGTTAGTTCCATTCCCGGATTAGCATCACATAACCTAGAAAAATTCCCACCTAATCACAACGTTTCTTGGCCTTTTATTTCACAAGCCCTTGTGACCTATTTGCATGTGTGTAAGACTAAGTGATCTAGATTGGATATACTCATGATCATCTTGACTACTTCATTTTTACATTCCATGCATGCTTTCGAGTTAAGTACAACTGTCTTTCATTCTTTCATTTATTTGATACATGATTGCTTGCCCATTGCCATGAAACATGACTATGAAGGTGATCCAATATTAGAAGCACAACTCCAAAAAGATTTTGTCGTTTTTCTGCATGCATAAATCATGTCATCTCTTAGTCTATAGTTGGGACTTGCTCGGGTACGAGCAAACCTTAAGTATGGGGTATTTTTGATAACACGATTTATGACTTAGGTTTAGGCACTCATTTAGATAGTTTTTCCGCTCGTTCATGCATGGTTTGCACTAGTTCGTGATGATTTGCACTCAATTCATGTATTTTGTCGAGATAGACGTCTACACGGACTTTTGCATGCTTTGTAGGTATTTTGGGAGCTTTAGGAGCTTAATCGAGACATTTGAGGATCATTCCTCGAGATGACACACCTTCGGACTCATTGGGATGCAAGCTAGGGGCTAAGGAGGACACATGGGACCTTGTTGACACATGCCATGCACCAAATTGTGGCTTGATGATCCATATAGTGCAGAAGCACCAAAACCACGGTCACTGGGAGAACCACGCCCGTGGAAATAGACCGTAGTTTTCCCTAGACAGATGTGACAGCTGTCCCACGATCTTCATGGCCGACTCTTACAAATTTGGAGGATTAAAGGTGGTCCTGCAAGGCTGTTAGGGACAGACCCCTGACTCCCATTCTCTCCCACACTCTCAACAACAAAGATTCTCTCATTGGAAGATTTGATTGGAGCTACTCTTGGAGGAGAAGAAAGGTTCCATTGGAGAAGAAGAGAAGAACACATCATTATTAGTCTTTCATAGATTTTAAAGTGAAGATTGTCGGAAACATTTTCTAGGGTTGTAAGAATCAATTGAACCTTCTTTTGAAGGGTTGTAAGTCTTTCTTAAACTCATATTCAACTTGGTTTTCTTTGTTCTACTTGTTCATCTCTATTTTACTTCATTCTCTTGAAATGAATTCCATGATTTTATGCTTGATGACCTTGATTGTGATGATGCATGTTGTTGGCTAGATAGATGTGATTCTAGGGTAAGGAAAAGATGGTTATGGCTTGGACTATGATAGAATGGACTTAGATGTACCTTAGGATGATTCGTTTGCTTGAACCGAGCTACTGTTGGAAACCACGGTTCGTTCTTGCCACTCCACGGCCGTGGAAAGGGATGAAAACCCGTGATTCTTGCCACTCGTTTGATTTGATGAATCTAAGTGCTAGAATGTTAGATTGTTGAAATCCTAGTGGTTGTTGGGCTAAATCTATCCTAGGGTGACCTAGTGTTAGCAACTAAGTGTTAGAAGAGACCTACCCGGTGATTCTTGCTCTTAGATACCGAAGATGACGAGCTCTAGGTAGTAGTGAGCCTCACAAGCCGCTATTGGACTGAGTATGCTAGGATAGGTATTTAGGACTTGCCTTCCCGAGACTTACCCGGTAAGGAGAGGTTAGATCCCTAGATAACCATCCGGTTTGTGTAGAATTCCTATCCTTAGGCTCTTTGAGACTTACCCGGTGATGAGACCTTAGGAACGGACTAGTGGACCATGAGACTTACCCGGTGATTGATCCCAATCTAGAAACACTCACTCCCAACATACCATAGTTTATCCAAGGACTGATTAGATAGCTTGAGTCCTATGCCATAACCGGAATTTCCAACCCCTAGAATCCGCTTTTCTCTCTTTGATCTCATATCTCGTGTTTGTCTTGCTTGTTTGTGTTGATTTGCTAGATTGTTAGTTTGTTTTGCATTCTTATATCGTTGTGATTCTTGATTGATCACCACACAAAACCAAACCCAAAAATATTGAGATTTTCATTTCTTTGTTTCTTTCTCTTTTCTTAGCCTAGATCAACACTAACCTTAGTCACTATTTGACTCGATTGCACCTCAGTCTTTGTGTTCGACCTCGGAATACTATCCCTACTACAAAACGTCCCGTACACTACGGGTTCGCTAGGAGTTAGGAAAAATATAACGAGTATAAATTTAAGACTTTTGCGTGTCACGTTCTTAGCGTAACACAAGGCTTCAAGAGTCGGAAAATTAGAGCAAGTCTCTCGAGTTCTGTAGATGAAGGATCTTTGAAAGAGGACGGTAAACATAGTAGCTACAGAAGGAGAAACACACGGGTTGAAGGACGTCACCTCAGTAGATCGGGGTGGACCATTTGTTAAGTGTTAGGACCAAGTTGTGTCGGTCATTGCGAGATGAAATGGGTGGAGAAAAGAAGGAACCCGCGATAGAATAGTTTCCAATGCATCGGAAGGTTGATTTCACCATTAAGCTGGATTAGAAGTTCATGTTGAAATATATCTTGAACTCTTGATTTGAAGTTCATGTTCGAAGTATATCTTGAACTCTTGATTTGAAGTTCACGTTGAAATATATCTTGAACTCTTGATTTGAAGTTCATATTGGAAGTATATTTTGAAATCTTGATTTGAAGTTCATGTTGGGATATATCTTCAATTCTTGATTTGAAGTTATTATGGAGGACATCCGTTCACAAAAAGAGAGATGGTTATCTCCGTTTGTACATCGATTACTATAAGTTGAGCAAGATGACAATGAAGGACAAGTATCCCTTATAACGAATGGATGATCTACTCGATCAGTTGTAAGGGTTGGTAGTCTCTTATAAGATTAAGTTAAGAACTTGATTGTCACCGTTTGAGAATTCGAGACTGGGATATTGCAAGTACGGCATTTTGGATCAATCAGAGTCCCTACGAGTTGTAGTTATTCCATATGGGCTTACTGATGCCCGGATGAGATATTTTGGGTCTACTCTTGAAAAAGAGAGAAGATGCATGACATGTTGTCTCGGGATGGCAAACCCAGAAAGATGTGAAAGAGGTTACAAGTTTTCTTGGATGTGCTGAGCTTTACCAGATCTGTGAAGAGAGAAGTTGTATAACACCAATTATGGTAACCTACTCCGGATGACAATGAAGTACTGAATGAGACGAAGAATTGACAAAAGAGTTGCTGAGAGTTAAGAGGGGATTCATTGGTGCAATTGTTTTGATTTACCTTGAGGTATTATGAGTTTGAAGTGTACAAGTGATTCTTCAAGACAAGATCTTGATCAAGTATTGCGGAGCGATGTAAAAGTAATAACATACGTGTCTGGTTAATGGAAGTAGTATGGAGTAAAATGCTTCCTTCTTTACTTGGAATTGCAACAAGAATTGAGGAAACATAACATCAAAGTTTGGTTTGAAAAGAACCAAAGCCAACGGTGTAAATTGGAAGTTTGATCTTCTTTGTTAGAGAAATCAAAAGGAAAATAATGGAAATGCTGCATTGAGAAAGACCCGAGAAGGAAGTTGAGTTCCGATATATCGACCTTTTTGAGATTTTAGCACGAGTTGGAGAAGTGTCTTATAAGTTGGCGTTGCCACCAAGAGTAGAGAGTGTTCACCCGGTGTTTCATGTGTTTCACTCGAGAGAATACATGCATGATTCGAGGCGTGTGGTCAGTCATGATGATCTAGTGGCAGACGAGGAACCAATGAGGCGTATAGGAAGGCGAAAGATAGTATCATTTGTTGAGTTTTACGCCAAGCTAGTAGCTTCGATAGAATCGACAGTTTAGACCTAGTTCTTCCCTTAGTTGAGTTGTGTATATGTGTGATGTTATATGTGGTTTTGTGCCCCGTGCGGGAATGTGTTTAAGTCCGGTTATATCTTTTGCGATGGTGGTTGGGGCAGCTGGGCATATATATTGAAGGTCTAAGCCTTCCTAGTTGTGAGTTGTACATCGGCCTTAGGGACCGAGAAGTTAGTCATATAGCAAGTTTCGGGATGAAACTTCTTCATAGGGGGATCTAATGTAATGCCCCAAATTTTTGGCGCATTTGCGATATTTATTTAATTTTTCCGACTTTTATCGATATTTTAATAGCTTAAAATTTTACGAGTATATTTTTACATTTTAAGTATATATATTTATTCCGTATTTTATATATTCGAAAAAAGTTTGGAAATTTTCCGATCCGAAAATCCCGTTCCGGGTATTTTTCGATTTGTTATTCTTCTTCCGTTTATTTTTCTTTTTCATTTTCTTTGTTTCTTCCTATTTCTTCCCCTTACATGTGTGACGCCTTCCCACCTACCCTTCACCTTAGCTCCCATGATCTTAACTTGCAGCTCCCAGACTATGAGACCTAACCTTGCAACCTCCACGATTTTGGCACCCTCACACGAAACCCCTCAACCCGACCCATGGTTACCCTCACCTCCCTTCTGTTCTTGACAGAAACTCAGTCTCCTCTCAACCTTCTATGTACTTCTCTCCTTCTTCAGTCTCTCCATCTACCTATCGATCTCATCCCTCTTCGAGCCCTGTCACTGGAGCACCGGTTCAACCTCTCCCTCGGCGTCCTTCTCTTTCCTTCTGTTGACAGCGTCCTAGAAGCAACGTCTCTGCTTCTCATCATCTCTCAAGCCAACGCAACCTCCTGGAGCTCCTCTCGGTCACAACCCTCACCATTGCCTCTCCCCTCTGTTTCTTCTACTTGCCGTATAGCCACGCCGGAAGCGACAGAAAACAACACCGCTGGAGAGCCGCCCATGTCGACACGCCCTTGCCGGATACGGAGGCCGACTTCCGCCTCGCACTTGCCTCTGTAGCACCACCGCCACCTCTGCTCTTCCTTCCCTTCGTCTTTTCTCCGCAGCCACCGGATCGGCCGACTGTCGACCGCCGGAGACGGAGGTCGACTCCCGCCGGAGCTCCAACGTATCCGCCACTAGGGACCCCTTCGTTGCTCGTCCTGGTTGCCGCCGCCCTGCATCCTGTTAGAGGTTGAAGAAGGCTTTTAACCTTACTAAAATCGGGGCCCCCTTAATTGTGTTAATTGCAGATTTAGCCCCATTTCTAGTATTTGCAGATTTTACCCAATATTTTGTTCTTATTACAATTTGTACCCATATTTCTTGATTGTGGCAATTGTGCCCTGTGTTGAGACATTTTCAGAAAATGCCCAAGGTTTTAATTACGGATGATGACTCGTATTTTTGGAAGTACATGATTGGCCAGGAAAATGGTTAAGCGGTTTTGTTTTGTCCTTGCCTTTGAAAACGAGTTTACCTTGGGTTTGTGAAATTGTATATTTTGCACCGGAAAATGTTTTTGCATTTTTAACCTTGGGTTTTAGTTACGAGATACTCTTATATTGTTATTCACGGTATATTATGTCTTTGTTGGATTTAAAAATCGATTTATGGCCCAAAGTATTATTTGCGGTTTCTTGACCAAGCTCCTTGAATTTTATATGTTAGCCCGATGGGTTTTGCGGGTTTTCACGTGGGCTTTGGAAATCGAGTTCTTCCTTAGTTTTATATATATTATGTAAGAGCCCTAGTCCTTGGAGCCTATGAACCTAGTTGAGCCTTGGTGAGTTCTGCCTTGACCCCTGTTAGCCGCCACTACGCACCACCTGGGCCGCCCCAGCGGCTAGGCGCCCCTGCGCCTTGGGCTAGCCGCCCCTGCGCCTTGAGCTAGCCGCCCCTACGGTTCGATGGTGGTGTAGCCACTTTCGTTTACTCTTGACTTGTTCTTTGCGGCTGGCTTCTCTTATAAGCCATGCCTTAGCTTCAGATGAGGGGTTTTTTACCTCTCTTCAGCTTCTCTCTTCCTCCTCACGTCCTTCTTCTTCTTTCTTTCTCCTTGATCTTCTTTGATCTCTTCTTGTTCTTGTGAGTGAGTTCTTGAAAGTTTGAGTGTGGCTTTGGCCTTGGATGCTCATGAGGATGTTGCTGAAGGTTGTTGATGTTGTGTTGAGGTGGTAGACGTGCTGTTTGCTCTATAGTTGCAGCTTAGGTCTTGCTGTGGTAAGCTCTTCTCCTTCATCTTTCTTCCTTCCTTCTTTCTTGCTTCGTTCTTCCTTTCTAGCTTACGATCAAAAGGTAGGCTTGTGTTGGATCCTTTCCTGGCTGTTTTGATGATTATATATGTGCATATATGTATACATGTTGTTGTGGTGTGTTGAAGAAGTGAAAGGAGTCGAGAAAGGGACCGAAGAGAAGTCGGGGCCAACATTCTGCACAGACAGCCGCCCCTGCACCTGGCCGCCCTTGCGCCTGCCTGTGAGCCGCCCCTGCGCCTTGGATGCTCATGAGGATGTTGCTGAAGGTTGTTGATGTTGTGTTGAGGTGGTAGACGTGCTGTTTGCTCTATAGTTGCAGCTTAGGTCTTGCTGTGGTAAGCTCTTCTCCTTCATCTTTCTTCCTTCCTTCTTTCTTGCTTCGTTCTTCCTTTCTAGCTTACGATCAAAAGGTAGGCTTGTGTTGGATCCTTTCCTGGCTGTTTTGATGATTATATATGTGCATATATGTATACATGTTGTTGTGGTGTGTTGAAGAAGTGAAAGGAGTCGAGAAAGGGACCGAAGAGAAGTCGGGGCCAACATTCTGCACAGACAGCCGCCCCTGCACCTGGCCGCCCTTGCGCCTGCCTGTGAGCCGCCCCTGCGCCTTTGGTGAGCCTCTCCTGCGCCTCACTGGGTCAACCTCGTATTCTTGCTTCTGTTGGTGCATACCTTGTTGATATGTCTTCCTTCCTTCCTTTCCTTTAGCCTTGGCTTAGTTGGTAACTAGGCTAGTGTGGTTAGGATGTGTTGTATGTTGGAGTTATGCCTTAGGCACTTGTGTTGATGTTGAGGTCATGCCATAGGCATATGTGAGCTTGTTATGTTCTTGAGGTTTAGATTGAGGTTGTAGGTTGGTTCTGGTTATGGAGACGAGTCTCCTAACCCTTGCAGCTTGTGATGTTGCGTGCCTTGCTCTTGCAGACGTTGATTCTTCCCCAAGGGGAAGCTGTGACATGGTACAGGTTACGAGTATATCAGGTAAGTCCATAGGACTTACTTAGCGTGTAGTTGTGGATTGTATGATTATGATGGTTGTGTGTGTTCATATGATTGTGCATTTATAACCTAAACCGGACTAGGATGACCATTCATTACATTTATTTGGCCCAAGTGTATTATAGCGGGCGGTAACCACCGGTCTCCGCCTTCTGGTTAGGAGGAGGTGCCTTGAAGATTATCTCACAGGAGGGGACGAGTGATAGTCACCCCAATGCAAAACCCCTGTGTTACGTTGGATAAGACGGGGTTCTTGAGGCTCCTCGTGTTACAAAATAAGTTGAATTAGTAATGGAATAACGTAATTGAAGATAATAAATGAATGTGCGTGGCATTGCATCTATGAGATGCTAATTTGTGGTTGTCCTATTACTATTATGCTTTTCATTGCTGTAGCTAACGGTGTATATCGTGTTGTAGATGATCTGCAGGTTAGGAAGACTGCAGGGTGAGACAGATGGTGTGACCAGCCGAGGACTTCTGTACATTAGGATGCGTGGGATATGGGATCTTTTGTATCAAATGTTGTTGTTTGATGTTTTGTACTCGGCTTTGTGTTTGTAAACACTTTTGATGTATCATATACAACTTTTATGTATTTGGTTTTTACTCTACTTGTGCCTTGTTGTAAGGTCCAATGAACTTGTTCTCAGGCTAGGGCCAGGATCCATTGTGAGATCCTAGCCTAATGTAGCATCCCAAGTCCTGTGGATTTGGGGTGTTACAGAGTTGGTATCAGAGCCTTAGGTTGACAACAACGGCACTTGCTATCTACAATAAAGGTAGGGTGGATAAATAAACAGAACCCACACAGGGTCTGACTTTTCAAAAGGTTTTGGCTTTAAAGCAGTACAGATGTTTGTGATAGTATGTACCGAAGCCGTCACCCATCTGAGGATCTCGACAGTATATATATATATATATATATATATATATATATATATATATATATATATATATATATATATATATATATATATATATATATATATATATATAGATATCTCTTATGTGATGATGTGTATGCATGTGCTATTCAATATTATATATATCTATGCATATGGCCTATATAGAGCCTTATACATTAGGTGTGCATACCCCGCAGATGGCTTGGACAGAGTTACTGCTGTAGGCAGAGGTAGAGGTAGACCATCTCTTCCTCCAAGAGGGATAGGACAGGGACCAGCTCCCGCTGCAGATCCACCAGTGGTGGAGGAGGCTCCTGAGGAGGTTGTTGAGAGCGTAGTTCCAGCTACGAGGAGTGGTGGGTCCAGGAGACAGCCGGCCTATCCAGGCCAGTCTTATGGCTCAAAGCGTGTCTCTATGGGTGGATCAGAGTTCAGAGAGTATCTTAGGGATTTTGAGGAGGCCATCAAAGTGGACAGACGAGCCCTTGATCTGCCAAGGCATGAGGGATCATCTGAGAGATCCCATGGAGCTACTCAAGTGCTAGCTATGCCGGCACATGCTGCTGAGGTTGCTCGAGTAGTAGAGGAGACCAGAGGGCCTTGACCAGATACCTGGTTAAAGGCCTTCCACTAGCAGGGAGTACCACACTTCTCTGGGGAGATCAGCCTAAAGACTGAGGTGTGGATTGAGCATGTAGACTCAGCTTTAGAGTCTATTTGCTGCCCATAGGACAAACGGATAGAGCTAGTACAGTCTCTATTCCGTGACCTGGCACACCAGTGGTGGAGGACCGTTAGAGCACGAGTTACCACCTATGAGCAGATGAGGACTATGTTCAGAGAGCAGTTCTGCCCTGCCTCACTGAGGAGGGAGAAACTGCAGGACTTCATGGAGGCGGGTTTTGAGGATGTACCCATTACAGACACTATTCGCCGCTTCTAGACTGAGTTAGCATTGCTGGGTCCAACTACACCATCTGAAGACCAGCATGTGTACCGTTTTGCCCGTCATCTGAGGGAGAGCACACACTCATACATGGAGGAATTTCACTGTGACTCATTGCCAGACTACTAGGATCGGGCCTTTGCCTATGAGAGAGAGAGAGAGAGGTAGACAGAGGAGGACTTCTCAGACAGGATGATTTGAGAAGAGGCAGCGTACCGCACTGACTGGTGCAGGAGCATCTGGATACGGGCGAGGTCAGACTCAGGGCCGCTTGAGTGTTCCAATGTCTGCACAGATGGCTGATAGAGGCTGGCAGTGTTACAACTGCGGGGCCTATGGGCATATGCGGGCTAATTGCCCGAGGGCACCACTGACTTGCTTCTCATGTGGGAAGCCGGGACACAGAGCTACGTTTTGCAGTCAGGGCAAAGCGTCATCACAGCAGGGTTCTTCCCCTGCAGGTGCAGTAGGAGGTGGGCAAAGACCGCCTCAACATCAGACACAAGGACAGGAGAGAGTCCCAGACATACCTGCTACTCAAGGGTCAACTCCAGAACCGAGTAGAGGTAGAGGTAGAGAGGCTGGTACCAGTGATACCCGAGGAGCTCGAGGTAGAGTTTTTGAGCTGAAGAGTGCTAAGGAGCCGCCAGCACCAGCTGCTACAGGTACCATTCTGTTACACGGTTTACCTGTTAGAGTTTTGTTTGATACGGGTGCTACACATTCATTTATTTATGCTGCTTGTGTTGAGCGTTTGAGTTTGTCTACCATAGAGGGGGCACTCTTTACTATAGGGTTACCTGATGGTAGTAGGGTCAGAGGTACCCAGGAGACACGTAGTTGTCCCCTACGTTTAGGGACTCGTGTGTTACTTGTTGACTTCTTAGTCATGCCTCTGATGCATGAAGAAGTCATATTAGGTATGGACTAGATGCGTAGACACCGTGCGATATTAGATGTAGGTAAGAGAACTGTTACAATCTCTACCGACCTAGGTCCGATAGAGGTCTTCCGGGGTTAGGACCTTGGGAAGACGGGATCTGTCATCAATTCCGTACGAGCAATTAGACTGATTGTACACGGATGTGATGCCTTCTGGTGCTGCGCCATGAAGGATGGAGAGAGTCAGCTTTGAAGGACATACTAGTGATCTGTGAGTTTACAGAGGTGTTTGCAGAGCCGTCTAGCTTGCCACCTCAGAGGAGTGTAGATTTTGGCATTGACTTACAGCCTGGCACGAGATCGATCTCGAAGGCCCCATACCGTATGGCGCTTGTCGAGATGTTAGAGCTGGAGAAGCAACTCGAGGAGTTGGCTGAGAAGGGTTTCATACGCCCTAGCGTATCACCATGGGGTGCACTGATAGCATGTATTATAGTCTATACTTTGGGACTTGTTTAGACGTTTTATATTCAATAATCTGCATGTTTGGATGTATATTATATGATTATATTGTCGTTTCATCTACCTTTACGGGAATCGAGGTCTACACCAAGTTTCGTTGTAATCGTAGGTAAAATGGCAAGTTTTGGATCGAAATGGAGCTAAGGAGCAAAGGAGTCATTGGAGCTACATTCTGGAGCTTAAAGAAGAACTCAGGGAGCAAGGAATTAACAAAGAAGATTTACTTTGGACCACATTTGAGAGATTTTACATTCAGCTGAAATTCACCTCGGTTGACTACAATGTCACCTCGACCGAGGTGATCTAGAGGAGCGCCCTGACCGAGGCGAATACCCTGACGCGGCGAGATATATTTTATTTGGCTGAGATCTTTTATTTTTGGAAGGAGAAATCTTATATTTTTGGGTTGGATTTTTGGAAGGAAGATCATATATTTAGGAGACTTATTTTAGAGATATGAATATATTTTATTAGGAAATTATATTTTTAAGATATTATTATCTTTGGAAGATAATTCTCCTATATAAAGGGTTGGATTTCCACAATTCAGCGATCATTCACCATCTTTGGATCAACAATATTCTCCCCACATATTTAGAGATTTTCTGGAAGCTTTGAAAGAAGTTTGAAGATTGAAGGAAGGAAGTTTATAGCTTTGAGATAGCTTTTAAGGGGATTTGTAGGACTTTCTTAGATTTCCTTTGGTTTGTTGTCTTTGTGTGATTTGTGATTAATGAACGCTGATTTGTTTAATATTTGATTCAGTTGTTAAAGCCTTGTTCTCAAGGTTTTTGTGTTGAAATATTCATTCCCTTCTCATATATTTGATTATTGCTTTCATAATGATGAGTGACTAATTTCTTTGTGCGATTCTAGGGTGATTGGCTGAAAGTTGTGGGAAAAACAATGATAGAATAATCTTAATTCTAGTAGGACCTGAAAGTTCGAGTCTTTACCTTAAGCCTAGAACATCTCGTTCAATCGATGAACATCTCGGTCGGCGTGGAACTTGACTGACCGAGGTGACTTATCTGATCCGTAACTGAGAGTTAAGTGTTAGAGTTTGCCAAATCCTATTCTTGTTACACCTTTCTGATTCAATATAAGCTTAGGATGAGACTTACCCGGTAATTTCTTAGTTTGTTGACCCAAGATCATAAGTGTAGGTAATAAAGGTTTATCCTTTATTAGGGTTTGAGTGTACCTTCATTCCATTTTTGTGAGTTAGCCTGAGACTTACCCGGTAAAGGTTGATTCTATTCCCTTAGTTGGTTTGTTGGTTTGAGATTATAATTCCTTTCCTTAGTACCTTGAGACTTACCCGGTAATAGGAGCTTTTGGTTTGGGATTAGTGAGTAGTGAGACTTACCCGGTGATCTATTCGCACTTTAATAGCACCTTCCCTTAGCAAAATCTCAGCTTTGTCCGTTTATCTTGAGATCTTGAGTTGGAACCACGAATCGATACTTTAATCCCTAGAATTTGCATATTTCCTTTAATTGACCTTATTATCATCTTTTTGATTGCTTTAATCGCTTTTGTGGTTATTAGTTGCATTGACAACCTATACTTACTTTGTTTCACTATGTCCCTGAGATCGACAACCCGGAATTCTTGCTTTTACTATAATTGATCTGTACACTGCGGGTTCGCATCCTTGTTTAAGCATATTTGTTGGGATATAAATTTAAAGCTTTCACACACCGTTTGGAGCGAACAAGTTTTTGGCGCCGTTGCCGAGGACTTGGTCTAGACCGAGCCGGTTGCGGTTGTCTTTCGGGGCAACTGCCTCTATTGCTACTAACCACTATACTTGAGTGACTTTCGCAGGTTCTTCTTTTTAGTTTTATGCGAAGAACCCGTGCTGGGAAGGAAATCGTTCCTTACGATCCCGAACTAGAAAAGACATACAAGAAATGCTTGAAAGAAGCAAAAATGGCCAACCAAGACAATCGCGATCTTGAGGCCGAATTGAATGAGGCAATGGAACAGTTGTGCCTCAATAGGGAAGAACTGCAACGCGAGAGGGGGCAAACTCGCACTAGAATTGCAGAGATTGAAGCAGATATGGCTGAGTTACGAGCTCAGATTCTACATCGACCAGACTCTAGACCGAGGCAGGACCCCGCTCCAGCTACCGCGGCCGAGATACTTCCACCTCGGATGCCCGTCCGAGATGTTCTTTTTGCAGGCATTCCATAGACCCTAGGGCAGAGGATGGACCCAAACCAGCAAGTGAGGCGTTCAGGAGTCAACCTAGGTGATCCAGCGGAGCATGACTATGAACTTCGACCGCAAGTTCTATCCATAATCCGCCAATGCCAGTTTAGAGGTTTAGAGAGGGAGTCTCCGCATCAACATTTGCAAAACTATGAGATTTTGATGGAGACCTTGAGACCTTCAAGGCTGGAAAATAATAATTACAAGCAAAGGCCTTTTTATTTTTCTTTGAAGGACAGGGCGCTTACTTGGTATCAATCTCTTCCTCCCGGAAAGATCAACACTTGGGAGGAGATGACGACAGAGTTCTTAACAAAATTCTTCCCCCCCTCCAAAACCGCTGAAATGAGAGGGAAGATCAATGTATTCATCATGAAGGACAAGGAAAGTTTGTCCAAGTCATGGGAGAGATTTAAAGATGTTCTTTTGGATTGCCCACATCATGGGATTCCAAAGATAGAGTTGATGGAGATTTACTTCAAGGGATTGGATGGAGCTACCCAATTCAACCTTCAACTACTATCCGCCGGCACATTCATGGACATGCCGATTGATGAAGCCTGGGAGTTCATTGAGAAACAAGCTTTGCACATGGAGAAGTACTCGTACCAAGTAGCTGAAAATGGAGTTAAGAGAGTTAATTTCCAGGAAGCTCCATCAAATAATAATCAACTCTTTTCCCTCAAGAATGATGTGAAGCAATTGAAGGATCTTTTGGTTGCTCACACCAAGAAGGAAGAGGGAGGATATCAAGGATCAAGGAACAACAATCATGGTTCCCGGAACAATAACTACAACAACAATAGAGGGTCCAACAACAACAATTAGAGATCCAACAATCAAAATTGGGGTAACCCTTATTCTAATTCCAATTCTAATAATTCTTCTAATCCTTTCTCTTCTTCTTCTTCTTCTACTCCATTGAAGAGCCAGGAGCCTGGATCAAGCTCGTCCCAGCCAGAGAAGAAAGATACAGTGCTAGAGGTCATCTTGATCAAGCTCAATGCTATGGAGGCGTCCATGACTTCATTTTCGAAGGTACAAAAAGCCTTAGAGCAAGAATTCTTTAATAAGGCGAATGAAGTGCCAAGAGATCCAGGGTAGCTCCCAGCAAGGACAGAGAGCAACCCTAAAGGACAAATCATGGCAATAACGACGAGAAGTGGACTGAAAACTGCAGATCTAGTGCCTCGGTCGGTGCCCGTGCAGATGAAGAACACCTCGGTCCAGGTACATACAAAGAACACTTCGGTCGAGGTACCACCCGAGGTTGAGTCCCAGAAGGCGACGGACAAAACTTAAGTTTATGTCCCACCTCCTGCATATAAACCACCACTTCCATTCCCCCAGTCAAGGGCTAGAGCACATCTAGACAAGCACTTCGGTAAGTTCCTTGACTTGACGAATAAATTACATATTAACATCCCTTTCCTTGATGCTATTCTAGGGATGCCCGCCTATGGGAAGTTCTTAAAAGAGATTCTATCAAGGAAGAGGAAGCTGGAAGATTTTGGTGAAGTATGGATGACATCTAAATCCTCGGAGCTCATTCAAATCATGATGGAGAAGATGCCACCCAAGTTGAGAGATCCCGGCTTATTTTGCATTCCCATTCAGTTGGGGATGTTACTTGTGAGGCGTTGTGTGATCTAGGAGCCAGCGTGAGCATCATCCTGCTGGAGCTATCTGTGAAGATCGGACTTGGAGATCCCAAGCCGGTGAAGATAAGGCTATACATGGCGGATCGCTCCATAACCCATCCCGTGGGCATTTTGGAAGACGTTCCGGTTAAGTTAGGTAACTTCTACTTACCTATAGACTTTGTTGTACTTGATATTCCCGCAGATCATCCCGTCCCTATCATTCTCGGGAGACCATTTCTAGCAACTTTGGGTTGCAATGTGCATTGTAAGAACGCCAAGTTGCAATTTAACATTGGCAGAGATCAAGTGGAGTTTGCGTTGCTTGCTGCAATGGAAGGGGAGCCGCTGGAAGATGATATCTTCAACATCTATGATGAAGAAGAATCAAGAGAATTGGTGAGCTCTATCCTTATTAATGATCCACTTGAAAGAGTTATTAGTTTTAGCTTAATGGAGGAAGTTATAGATGCTTCTTGTTATGCAGATATACGGAGCTTAAAGGCACTGGAAGAAGATCCAGGAGTTAAGATCGAAAGACTAATCCAGGAGAGGAGAATATCCAGTTTCGGTCCTAGTTCCAGTACCTCGACCGAGGCACTTTCTGGACCAAGTGAGATGTTCTTAGCTGAAGAACATCTCGGTCACCCACATCGGGAACCGACCGAGACATCGAGCGAGATGCCTTTGACTGAGAATAACAAACTTCTTTCTCCCTTTTCTGAAACTCATTTACAGTTGGTGGAGCACTTTCTCCACCAAGCTTCTGATAATAAAGAACCTTAGTATGCTGACATTGTTAATTATCTTGTTTGCCAGGAAATACCACCTGGATTGACGTACGCTCAAAGGAAGAAATTCTTTAAAGATGTACGCCACTACTATTGGGATGAACCTCTATTGTTTAAGAGAGGTCCGGATGGGATGCTTCGAAGATGCATTCCGGAAGATGAAGTTACTAGTGTCATACGGCATTGCCACTCGCTTCCTTGTGGAGGACATGCTACCGCTCACAAAACATGCGCTAAGGTATTACGTTCCGGTTTCTTTTGGCCTACATTATTTAAGGATGTACAAACGTTTGTTGTTTCTTGTGATGCATGCCAATGAACAGGGAACTTATCTAGAAGAAATGAGATGCCACTCAATAACATCTAGGAGGTTGAGATTTTTGATGTATGGGGGGTTGATTTCATGGGACCTTTCCCATCATCCAGGGGAAACCTCTACATCCTCCTCGCTGTCGATTACGTTTCTAGATGGGTGGAAGCCATTGCCTCTCCCACTAATGATGCCATGGTGGTTGTGAAGTTCTTCAATCGGACTATCTTTCAACGTTTTGGGAGTCCACGTATCATTATCAGCGACGGAGGGACACATTTCATCAACCAAAAGTTTAAGGCACTTCTATCGAAGTATGGGGTAACCCACAAGGTAGCAACCCCTTATCACCCTCAAACTAGTGGACAGGTTGAAATCTCGAATAGAGAAATCAAAGCAATTTTGGAAAAGACCGTCTCTAGGACGAGGAAGGACTGTGCCATGAAGCTGAACGACGCTCTTTGGGCTTGCAGGACCGCATTCAAGATTCCCATTGGTACCACCCCTTATAATTTGGTATATGGGAAGTCTTTCCATTTGCCCGTTGAGCTAGAACACAAGGCGTATTGGGCAATCAAATGGTTGAATTTCGATATCAAGGAAGCCGGTGAGAAGCGGCTATTGGACATCAATGAGCTGGAAGAGCTGCGTTTGAACGCTTATGAAAATGCCAAGATCAACAAGGAAAGGACAAAGAAATGGCATGACAAGTGTATCATTCCTAAGGAGTTCAAAAAAGGAGATTTAGTTCTACTCTTTAACTCCCGCCTTCGCCTCTTTCCAAGTAAGTTGAAATCTAGATGGACAGGACCTTACGTTGTGAAACATGTTTTCCCTTATGGTGCAGTTGAGATTTGGGGAGAAACAAGTGGAAGCTTCAAGGTCAATGGTCATAGACTTAAGAAATACCAACTAGAAGTCCAGGTTGAGGAGATTGCACCACTATATCTTGTTTAGGGATGCCGTACGGTCCAGCTAGCGACCTTAAATCAAGCGCTTCTTGGGAGGCAACCCAATGTATTGCTTTCTTTTCCCTTTCCTGGTCTAGCTTTAGATAGTTTGCTTTTTCTTCGGTTGCTTTGTTTTTGGCGTCCTAGACAGAAACCAGGTACTTTATAAGAAAGGAACACAACCCAGGAGCAACACTAGAAGGACAAAAGTTCCAGAAATTGAGAAGACGAAGTTTGACTGAGACACATCTCGGTTGCTGCCACAGCACCTCGATCGAGATGATTTTTGAGCAACCGAGGCGACTAGGGCTGACAACGATCCACATCGGTCCAGACACCTCGGTCCAGTCGGGACTACCTAGACCGAGGTGATAGCAGAATCGGCGAGGGGTATAAAAGGGGAACAGTTTCTCTCTGTTTCCCTCCCACTTCTCTCTCGACCGCGGCACTCAAAACACCTCGTTTCTCCATTCTTCGATCGTTTTCTACGATTCTTGCTCCAATATCACGAGGAGAGGCTAGATGATTAGTTTGCAAGCGAGAAATTGCAACAAAAACGCTTCCAATCGACTGAATATGGGGTAATTAAATCGAAAACCCTAACTTCTCTATTTTCGCCGATTTTATAGATTAGTGGCTTTGGTTGCCATAGATTTGTGTTGAAAAAGGCTTAAGTACCCCTTAGGAATAATCGGTAGTGATATTGGGGAAAAAGAATTGGAAATCGGAGAGTTAGATTCGAGCAGTTTATCGCCTCGGTCCAGTCGACCTATGCCTCGGCCGAGGTGTTCTTAAGACCTGTCAGAGCAACCGAGGTGATCCTGTCAGAAAGAAAAAAATTAGTTCCAGATCTGATCGCCAGCTAGTTCTAAGGGATAGATCCTCACCTTCTTCTTCTTCCCGACCTTCTATTCCGGTGATACACGAGCGTCACCAGGCTGACTATGACCGCATCTACACGCGCCCTGTGATTGTGCCGCGGTTTCTTGATATTTCTGCTTTTGATTGCCTCCACGTGGCTGATGATTTGAGGAGGATGATTTCCATGGTGGGGCTGGAGCAGTTCATGGAGATTAGAGCTCCAGCCTACCTCGAGCCTACATTAGAGTTTGAGAGTTCTGTGACTCACTTGCCTGAGTAGAGAGCCATCAAGTACCGGTTGTTGAAGCGGAACTACCTAGTTCCCATGGACCAGTGGAGAGACATATTTGGCTTCCCGACCCCCACAGTTCCCGACTTCACTTCTCGAGCTGTAGCTCGACAGTTTTGGGTCAGATTGCTCATGTTGTTGAGCATGCTGACAGGTGGAGACCTGGAGACTCCAGGTTGCGTATCATCTTCAACCTCGCTTTCCGACTAGCCCACCGGATCTTCAGTGAGACACTTCTGGCGCGTACTGAGACGCCCTAGAAGATTAGACAAGGGGAGTTTCTGAGCCTATTCTGTATGGTGACTGGGGGAGTGCCTGATTTTGGGGCGATGCTAGCTGAGGATTTGCACCGGATCAAGGCTAAGGGGAAGGGAGATATTTTCTGTGGCGGCTTAGTGACTCATATAGCGACAATAATGGAGTTGGATATGAGTGCTTGTACATTGGTGGTGGCTGCGAAGCCGCTAGGTCTGTAGGAGATGATCACCAAGAGGATTCTAGTTCCTCGTGGACTCCGCCGTATGTGGCGATGCCTTGGGAGCAGACTGCCCCTCAGGGTATCAGGTGGTCAACTCAGTTCTCAGTCTACGACCCTCAGTATTGGTCCACTGCATGGATACCTTACATTGAGAATGCTAGAGATGCAGCAGCTCAAGTACAGGAGGAGGATGAGGATGCTGATGGCGGTGCTGCCATGGAGACAGGGATAGATATAGCCGGTCCAGTGTGCCAGTTGTCGACTTAGACGATGAGGCTACAGAGGAGGAGCTAGCTGCACCACCATCACGTCCTGCTAGGCGCAGAGTCCGTAGACAGAGGGATCCCGTAGCTCACCGACGGATTGACGAGCTAACGGATCAGATGATTGACTCTTACGCCGCCTTGTCAGTTGATATGTTGGAGATGAGGGAGAGCCAGCACTACCAGCGTCGTATGATGGAGATACATTTCTAGCATACCACGGGCTACCCTTTTGATCCATCCCAACATCCCTTCGTCCCATATCCACCACCACCACCACCAGCAGATCAAGATTAGAGCTTGCAGGGATTTCTTTTATTTATTTATCATGCACCTCAGCTTATGTCCAGTGAGTACTCTATTTCTAGATTTATTTTGACCCATTGGGACAATGTGTCCCAAGTATGGGGTATTGATGTATTTTTTGTGACCCTATGTGTACGACTCTTGGATATTTATGATCTTGTTATGCTTTACTTGGTTTTATGTGTTTATCTGAGACTACATGCATGCATACATGTTATTTGATTGAGAAAAACGTCAAAAACTGGTTAAGAAAAAAAATTTTATGACCTCGACCGGGATGATTCTTGCCAGACGAGGTCGAGTACCTCGGTTGACCTAGAACATTTCGACCGAGGCGGTTTAACTGAGAAAGTTTTCGAAATGATTTTTTTGCTTCTTTTCTGGATATGACCTCAGTGATGATTTTGTTTGCAGATTGGTTTTGAAATCTTTATATGCTTGAAAGGTTTTATGATATGTTTAAGTTGCAAAATGCTTTGTTTGAAATTTTGGCATGTTTAATACTTTGTTTTTATCCAAATTATGTTGAATTTGAAGGTTGACACCACATGATGAGTTCTATCACTTTCTTCCTGGGATGATTAAGACAATTCATTCTCTTCTCTTCTTCTTCTTGATCATGCTTAGCCCCTCATATACATATTTGCCTCCCTTTACCTATCCGGGAAATTGGAAGCAAGCAAATGAAAAGCAAGTGAAAGTGAAGTTGAGATGTTGGCTGGAAGTTTAGAAAGAAACAAATAGGTTTGGGTAAGTTAATCATGATGATGAGTAACTCGGCACCATTCACATAGCCGGGTGTTTGTGTCTTGCAAAAGTCGGATTGAGCGATATTCCTAACGGGTCATGGTATGTGCATCAAGGGTTTGAGGCATCTCGAGAAATTGATGATTGTTGATCTCCTAGGCTTCGGTTATTGTGCACCTCTGTCCATGCATCCCAAAAAGTAAAAAAAGTAAATAAGCAAAGCTTATTGGTGGAAGATGTTGAAGTTTAAAGCAAGTGAAGTGAAGGTCCCTTTTCCCGGATTCTAGCACCACATTCTTTATATACATCCCACCCTCACGCGTTTCTTGACCTTCTCTTGAAAAGCCCTTGAGACCTCGAGCTTGTTGACTGACTTGGTGGTTTAAACTGGATTATACATTATTAATTTCGATAATTATGATTTATTATGCATTTTGTGATTTTATGAAAAGATGAACAACTTTCTTATATTTGTAGAATGTTTTGATCATATTTTGATTTTAATTGCCATGAAGCATTCTCTTAGAGTGATCTATGAGTGGAGCACACCACCAAAAATGTTTTGAAATACTTTTTCATTGATCTTTATGACTTATAATCCATTCTATCTTGTACTTAAGATTTGGAACTTGCTTGGGACAAGCAAGGGACAAGTATGAGGTATTTTGATAGCATGTATTATAGTCTATATTTTGGGACTTTTTAGACGTTTTATCTTCAATAATATGCATGTCTGGATGTATATTATATGATTATATTGTCGTTTCATCTACCTTTACGGGAATCGAGGTCTACACCAAGTTTTGTTGTAATCGTAGGTAAAATGGCACGTTTTGGATCGAAATGGAGCTAAGGAGCAAAGGAGTCATTGGAGCTACATTTTGGAGCTTAAAGAAGAACTCAAGGAGCAAGGAATTAACAAAGAAGATTTACTTTGGACCACATTTGAGAGATTTCACATTTAGCTGAGATTCACCTCGGTTGACTACAATGTCACCTCGACCGAGGTGATCTAGAGGAGCGCCCCGACCGAGGCGAATACCCTGACGCGGCGAGATATATTTTATTTGGCTGAGATCTTTTATTTTTGGAAGGAGAGATCTTATATTTTTGGGCTGAATTTTTGGAAGAAAGATCATATATTTAGGAAAATTAATTTTAGAGATATGGATATATTTTATTAGAAAATTATTTTTTTAAGATATTATTATCTTTGGAAGATAATTCTCCTATATAAAGGGTTGGATTTTCCATAATTCAACGATCATTCACCATCTTTGGATCAACAATATTCTCCCCACATATTTAGAGATTTTCTGGAAGTTTTGAAGGAAGTTTGAAGATTGAAGGAAGGAAGTTTATAGCTTTGAGATAGCTTTTAAGGAGATTTGTAAGACTTTCTTAGATTCCCTTTGGTTTGTTGTCTTTGTGTGATTTGTGATTGAGGAACGCTGATTTGTTTGATATTTGATTTAGTTGTTAAAGCCTTGTTCTTAAGGTTTTTGTGTTCAAATATTCATTCCCTTCTCATATATTTGATTATTGCTTTCATGATGATGAGTGGCTAATTTCTTTGTGCGCTTCTAGGGTGATTGGCTGAAAGTTGTGGAAAAAACAATGATAGAATAATCTTAATTCCAGTAGGACCCTGAAAGTTCGAGTCTTTACCTTAACCCTAGAACATTTCGTTCAGTCGATGAACATCTCGATCGGGGTGGAACTTGACTGACCGAGATGACTTATCTGATCCGTAACTGAGAGTTAAGTGTTAGAGTTTGCCAAATCCTATTCTTATTACACCTTTTTGGTTCAATGTAAGCTTAGGATGAGACTTACCCGGTAATTCCTTAGTTTGTTTACCCAAGATCATAAGTGTAGGTAATAAAGGTTTATCCTTTATTGGGGTTTGAGTGTGCCTTCATTCCATCTTTGTGAGTTAGCCTGAGACTTACCCGGTAAAGGTTGATTCAATTCCCTTAGTTGGTGTGTTGGTTTGAGATTATAATTCCTTTCCTTAGTACCTTGAGACTTACCCGGTAATATGAGCTTTTGGTTTGGGATTAGTGAGTAGTGAGACTTACCCGGTGATCTATTCGCACTTTAGTAACACCTTCCCTTAGCAAAATCTCAACTTTGTCCGCTTATCTTGAGATCTTGAGTTGGAACCACGACTAGATGTTTTAATCCCTAGAATTTCCACATTTCCTTTAATTGACCTTATTATCATCTTTTTGATTGCTTTAATCGCTTTTGTGGTTATTAGTTGCATTGACAACCTATACTTGCTTTGTTTTACCCAAGTCCTTGAGATCGACACCCCGGAATTCTGGCTTTTACTATAATTGATATGTACACTGCGGGTTCACATCCTTGTTTAAGAATATTTCTTGGGATATAAAACTTGCACACACCGTTTGGAGCGAACATGCACCTGTCCTCTTCGTGCAGAAGAAGGACGGATCGTTGAGGTTATGTATAGATTATAGAGAGTTGTATGCCAAGCTCTCTAAGTGCGAGTTTTGGATGTCTGAGGTTGCTTTCCTTGGACATATCGTCTCCGCCGATGGGATTATGGTAGATCCGGTGAAGATTGAGTTTGTTGCTACATGGACGATACCGACGAACGTCAAGGAAGTGTGTAGCTTTCTTGGCTTAGCCGGTTATTACAGACGCTTTGTGGAGGGTTTTTCTGTGATTGCCCGTCCACTGACGAGTCTTTTGAGAAAGACTACCAAATTTGTGTGGACCGACCAGTGCACTCAGAGTTTTGAGAAGTTGAAGAGGCGTTTGACTTCTACTCCTGTCTTGGCACAACCAGAGGGTTCTGATGATTTTGTGGATTACAGTGATGCATCCAAGCTAGGCTTGGGATGTGTATTGATGCAGAGAGTTAGGGTGATTGCATATGCGTCTCGACAGCTGAAGACGTATGAGGAGAACTACCCGACTCATGATCTAGAGTTGGCAGCGGTAGTTCATGCTTTGAAGATCTGGAGACATTACCTGTATGGTGGTACATGTCACATCTTCACAGACCATAAGAGTCTGAAGTATATTTTCACGCAGCGGGAATTGAATAACCGCCAACGTCGGTGGCTTGAGTTGATCAAAGACTTTGACCTTGAGATTCTGTATCATCCTGGCAAGACGAATGTAGTAGTTGACGCCTTGAGCAGGAAGACGCCTCGGGAGAAGGCGATAGCCAGATTGACAGTACAACCCCAAGTTCAGAGGGATCTAGCTTGGCTAGAGATGGACATCCAGTTTCCTGATGAGGATGTCCAGTTGTTTGCTTTAGAGGTTCTACCTGTTCTGTTGGATGAGATCCAACGGAAACAAGGGACCTGCCCGACCTTGACGACGATCAGAGATAGGATGTCTCGTGGAGAGGCACCCCAGTTCACTATTGGGGCAGATGGAGTTATGAGGCGACATGATCGTATCTGTGTTCCTACAGATGTAGAGCTGAGACAACGGATCTTGCAAGAGGCTCACTGTACACCTTACTCAGTACACCTAGGTACGAGTAAGATGTATCATGATGTGAGATGCTCATATTGGTGGGTAGGGCTGAAGCCCGACGTAGCCAGATTTGTAGTTCAGTGTGCGACCTGTTAACAGGTCAAGATAGAGCATTTCAGGTCTAGAGGTGAGCTCCATCCACTGCTAGTGCCGCAGTGGAAGTGGGAGGACATCTCCATGGATTTTGTGACTGGGTTGAGGGTCAGTAAGAGTTTGATGCCATCTGGGTGATCGTTGACAGATTGACGAAGACGGCACGTTTCATTCCCATCAGAGAGACGTGGCCAGTGAGCAGATTAGCTCGGGAGTACACTAGACAGATAGTGAGACTCCATGGGGTACCGAAGACGATCATTCCTCCCTTCTTTGGAACAACCTGTACGGGACTCACACACTTGCTATCGGAGATAGGGTAGATGATACCTGCATCAAGTAATTTAAGAATTTCCTTCTTGACAACCTCCTTCATGATCGGATTTAACCATCTTTGAGGTTGTCGTGAAGGTCTAAAGTCTTCTTCCATTAGGATCTTATGCATGCACAATGAAGGCTTAATTCCTACTAGATCCTCTATAGTGTAGCATAAAGCTTTCCTATGTTTCCTTAGAACAACCATAAGCTTACTATGTTCATCTTCACCTAGATCGGAACTAACAATTACCGGAAAAGTAGAATTAGTTCCTAGAAATGCGTACCTTAGATGTGTGGGAAGCGATTTCAATTCCATCACTCTTGGAGTCTCTAGTGGCTCTTGAGGAGTGTTCAATGCTTCCTAAGAAGTCTCTAAGGGTATAGAAGTTGTTGAAGAAGACTCAAGAGCATTGGTAGAAAGAACGTAATTGTTCTCAGATTTTCCCAAAATTACGGCACTTCTATTTCTTCCACGGCCGTGGTTTAGGGCGTGGAAGTCAATTACGGCACCTCTGATAGTTCCACGGCCGTGGTTTTGGCCGTGTAACTTACTGGAGTCCTCTGAATAGCTAATTACAGTCATGTTGGTGGGAACCACGACCGTGGAATAGCACGATTGGCCGTGATTCCTCGCGTTTTCTGACCCATCGTAGAGTTTTTCAAACTCTTCTTCATGCACTTCCTTTGACTCCTCCAAAGCTTCAATTTCCTTATTGTTTTCCCCTTCCTCTCCTTTCTCTATAATGCTCATAGTGATCACCTTTTGCAATGGATCCTTGAATAGAATCGAGCTTACTTCCTCTCTAGATACCTTTTCGCCATGGATTTTAAACATATCTTCTCCAAGAGTTGGCTCTTTCATCAAAGTGGAAAGAACAAACTCTACTTTCTCCTCTCCTATGTCGAAGGCAAGTCTAGCATTCTTGCAATCCACGATACAACCAGATGTTGCAAGAAACGGTCTTCCGAGTATGATCGGGACCGGACTATCTGCAGGAATGTCAAGCACAACAAAATCTATTGGAACATAAAACTTACCAAGCTTGACCGGGACGTCTTCAATGATACAGACGGGAAGAGTTATGAATCGATCCGCCATGTATAACGTCATCTTCACCGGTTTAGGTTCACCTAAACCGATCTTTCTGCATTAAGGCAAGCGCAATGATGCTAACGCTTGCTCCTAAATCACATAATGCATCATATGTGACATCTCCTACTCCGATTGGAACACAAAATGACTCCGGATCCTTTAGCTTTGGGGGCATCTTTTCCTTTATTATTTTGATGAGATCCGATGATTCCGAACTCATCTTGACTTCTCCAAATTCTTCCAGTTTCCTCTTGTTAGAGAGGATCTCCTTTAAGAACTTCCCATAAGCGGGCATACCTACAATTGCATCAATGAAAGGTATATTAATATGCAGTTTCCTCATGAGTTCAATGAACTTACCGAATTGCTTGTCTAGATGCGCTCTTGCTCTAGATTGTGGGAATGGTAGGGGAGGTTTGTAAGCTGGAGGAGGGATGTAGATGTCTTCTTTCTCCTTCCCATTTTCCTTCTCCTTGTCGACGGGAACTTCAATAAACTTAGGTTGCGGGTCGGTAGTTGTTGCTCCGCTCCTAGTTGTGATAGGCATCACCCTTCCTTTCGGGTTATCCTTCGTCTTTCCTGGAAGTTTTCCTTGATTTCTAGGAACTTCCTCAGCATTGCTAAACATTTGGTTTTCTAAAACCTTTTGAGCTTTATCAACCTTAGTGATGTGACTCTCTAGCCCTTGAAGCTTTCCCAAGATCGTTTCCAGCATGGGATCGGGCTTCTCTTTCCTAGAAGTACTTTCACCATTAGATGTTTGCCCCTGGCTTTTCAAAGGAATGAAAGAAGAAGATGGTGGAGTTAGTGAATTTCCTGAATTGGGATAAGAATTACCGGAATTTTGTTATTGGTTGGAACACCAATTGTTGTTGTTTGAATTTCTATTGTTGTTCCAATAATTGTTCCGGTTGTTGTTGTTCCAATTGTTCCGGTTGTTGTTCCGGCTGTTGCGATTGGTATTCTCATTCCTATTATGGTTATTGTTGTTTCCTAAATAACCAGCATCTTGCTCCTTAGGCTTTTGAAAGCTAGCTTTGATGACTTCCTTCAATTCTTTAATCTCGGTGATGAGAGAAAAGATTTGAGTTTCAGCATCTTGTGTTAGTTTCGCTCTTTGCTCTACTCGATTAGCTTCAGCCTTCCGGTGAGAGTACTTCTCAATGACTAGGGCTTGCTTCTCAATGAAATCCCAAGCGTCATCTTCCCTCATGTCCATGAATGTGCCATATGAAAGGGATTGGAGCTTGAATTGTGTTTCAACACCTAGCCCCTTATAGTATATCTCCAATAACTCCAATTTGGAAATGCCATGGTGTGGGCAATCCAATAGTAAATCCTGAAATCTTTCCCAAGATTGAAACAAACTTTCATTAGATCTCATAGAAAAAGCATTGATTTTACCTCTCAACTCCGCTGTCTTGGATGACGGAAAGAACTTGGTTAGGAACTCCGAAGATAGATCCTCCCATGTGTTGAGTCTTCCATTTGGAAGAGCTTGATACCAAGATAAAGATTTCCCTTTCAAAGAGAAGAAGAATGGCTTGATCTTGTAGTTGTTGGTGGTTGCATTCTTTGGCTTCATTGTCTCCATCAAGATCTCAAAATTCTGTAAATGTTGATGTGGAGATTCAACACTCGTTCCTCCAAACTGGCTTTGGCGAACGATGGTAATAACTTGTGGGTTAAAGCTAAACCCCTGAATATCGTCAGCATCAAAATTCACACGTAGACGGCGTGGTTGCTGAATCGGATCCATCCTTTGGTCAAGAGTTCTTGTCTCTTCATCTACACGAGCGGCTCTCGCACCCCCAACTGGGACACGAGGAATGGCGACTGGTGTTGGATTAATCCGGACTGGATTGATCGTTGGATCAATCTCCTCTAGTGCTGGCATATCCGGATCGAATTCCTCATCATCGGATGATTCCACTCTAATGGACTTAGTTGGCTTCTTGACCTTCTTCTTCTTCTTAGAATCATTCAGCTCCAACTTCATGTCCAAAATCATAGCCCTGAGTTCATCAATTTGGAAATGATGACTCGTTTCCGCATCTAAATGAGCTTTCTCACTTAACTTAAGTTGACGTAGAGATTCGTCTAATTCCGCTTGTAAATCTCTATCTTTATTTTCAGCCATCTTTCTTTCCTTGGCTTTCTTCCTAAGAGTTTTCTCAAGTTCCGGATCAAAAGGTACAAGGTCTTTGTTGGATCTAGACCTGCACATATACCTAAAAGAACCTACAAATAACACTCACAAGAGATATCAAATAACAAGAGCAAAGCTCCCAAGCTCGAAAACCGAAAACCGAAGTTTGGTTTAGACCAAATCCCCGGCAACGGCGCCAAAAACTTGTTCGCCCTAAAACGTGCATGCAATCAATTCTTAAATTTATAAAACTAGAATAAAAGAAAGCAAACCCGCAGTGTACGGATCGACGTAGATTAGCAAATATTCCAAAGTATCGATCACAGGGATTTGGTGAAACAAAACCCAGTCTCAAGTTATCGAGCAATTTAAAAGGTATAAAGCTTTGCAAATATGGGGGAAAAAAGCAACCCTAAAGATCCAGGTATCAAATTGTGGCAATCGATTCAAGATATACTAAAGAACTAAGGACAGAGTCAAGAGTTGCAAAGGTATGCTAAAGTAAAGTAATGTACGGTGAAGTTCCAAGACTATATATGACTTATCTAAGGACACTCTCTATAAAGGTTGTTGAAGCTGCAGTATAAAAAGGATCTATGGACAAGAATTAATCTCAAATACCCAAACTTGTAACCCAAGGATCAAGATGAACTAAAACGATTAAGGTTTTGACACTCAAAATCGAAATAGAGGATGATGAGTCTCACTACTACCTAGAAAAGGGTAAACCAAGACTAGATTAAAGCAAATCCTTAACCTTGGATCAAAGTAAAAGCAAAGTTCGTAAACTAGGGTAAATCACGGTCAAATCTTGAGAACAACGGCCATGGAACCCCAAGAACAGGCCGTGATTTGGGTTCGTTGACGAGATCTCTCTAACTCTCAGGGTCCAATCAATTTACGATCGATCTATCATCATCTAAGCCACAACTATCAACCCTTCACCTTAGAATTGCTAAAGGGTTTTAGCCAATAACCATTGTCATAATATCAATATTCAAATTAAAGAGAATGAAAGATGAAAACCCTCGAATACTCAATAAAGCTTCAAAACCAATTTTCAAATCCGAAACACAAGAAGCAATGTTTAATGGATGCAGAATGTATAACACAAAACCTCACAAGAATCTAAGGCAAGTATGAAGAACAAGTTGTCAATCCGTCTTCAATGTCAAAACCTAAGAAAGAGGCAAAACCTTCGGCAATCTTCAATCAACCCTAGGCAAGAATGCTCCAAGCAAGGTAAGCGGCCGTCAACGTCCGTCGGTGTCTCCGCGGAATCAAACGCAAATGTTACGAGATTTACTGGGCGTAAGCGCGGATCCCCAAAACTCTCTTTTCTGACCTTTTAATAAGACGGGAAAGAACAATAGTCCCGGCCCATTACGTAGATAACGTGGCAAATAAAGACTCGTCAAAAGATCGCCTAAATCACGGTCTTAAGGGTTTCCACGACCGTGGTTTAGGGCGTGGAAATGGATTACGGTCTCTTGAGACTTCCACGACCGTACTTTAGGCCGTGTAACTTACTAGAATGCTCCACGCTCATGATGCCAAGATCCACGGCTGTGGTTTAGAGCGTGGACTCTTCTACGGCCATAATTCAGGGCGTGGAAGTGTAGAATACTTGTAGTTTCCTTTGTGCCGTGACATTCTTCATCCTAGCTCCTTCCTTAGCTTCCTTGATGTGTTCCTAAACCTCGAATATGATCGATTAATCTCTTTTCTCTCTCAATAGCTCCTATTTAGCTCCTTTTCACCTACAATCAACACAAAGCTAGTGTAGACAAACATCTCGACAATAATGGAGGAACAAGCTAACAATTGCTTCTAAACTTCGTCCATGTACGCAATAATAAGGGAAAAATAACCAAAATAAGTGCCTAAAATATCGCAATATTTCATGCTAACATCCGTAAGCAAGCGTCCTCGAAACTCTCTTTTCCGACCTTTTTATAAGGCGAGAAAGAATAGCCGTCAAGGCCCAATACGTAAATGACGTGGCAATTAATGACACGTCAAAAGATCGCCTAAATCACGGTCTCATGGCTTTGCACGACCGTGGTTTAGAGCGTCGAAAAGGATTACGGTGTCTTGTGACTTCCACGACCGTAATTTAGGCCGTGTAACCTACTGGAGTATTCCACGCTCATGATGCCAAGATCCACGGCCGTGGTTTAGAGCGTGGACTTCTCTACGGCCGTAATTCAAGGCATGGAAGTGTGTATTGCTTGTAGTTTACTTTGTGTCGTGACATTCTTCATCCTAGCTCCTTCCTTAGCTTCCTTGATGTGTTTCCTAATCCTCAAACATGATCGATCACTCCCTTTTCTCTTTCAATTGCTCCGATTTAGCTCTTATTCACCTATAATCAACACAAAGCTAGTGTAGACATCTATATCGATAAAATAAATGAACGAGCTAACATTTGCTTCAAAACTTCATCCATGTACACAATAATAAGGGAAAAACAACCAAAATAAGTGCCTAGAATCGCAATATTTCATTCTAACAAAATACCCCATACTTGTCACTTGCTTGTCCTAAAGCAAGGTTTTTAAAAGCTTAGAATACAAGTTAGAATGAAATATGCATGCAAACTCAAAACAAAACCATCCTTTGGGTAAATGTGCTTCTAGTCAATAGATCATCCTCAAACCTTGCTTCATTCATCCTTGAAAACGCTCACATACATAAACCAAAGAATGTAAAGTAAAGAAACATCATAAATCGTTTAAACTTCAAGACAAACATCATAACCTTCAAGTATTATCAAAATCAAGCATGTGAAACTTCAATTTAGATCACCAAGTCAAATAACATTCTTTTCATCTTAAGGACTTTTAAGTAAGGTCTAGAATGCGGAAAGGAGGGAAACTTATAAGGGCTGTGGTGCATGAATCCGGGAAAATGAATAACCCAACTCTTTTTTTTTTACTTTGAATTGCAACACCATCAACTTAGAGCTTTGCTCTCTTCTTTTTCACATTATTTTTCGACTTTACTTTTGGAAAGATGAACAGAGGTGCACAAAAACCGAAGCCTAGGAGATCGGCGTTTCTCAATTTCGAGATACCTCAAACCCTTGATGCACATACCATAATTCGTTAGGAATATCGCTCAATCCGACTTTGGCAAGACACAAATACCCGGCTATGTGAATGGTGCCGAGTTACTCATCGTCATGATTGACTTCCCCAAACCTATTAATTCTATTCTTTGAATGTAAAATTTTGCTTTCATGGCCTTCCCACATCAAACATGCCAAATATCAACTCCTCCAAATTCCCGGATAGGTAAGGGAGGAAATTTCTTTTATTGAGGGGCTAAGTGATCAAAGAAAGAAGTAAGAAAATCGAATTGCCTTAATCATTTCATAAAGAAGTATAAGAACTCATCATGTGATTTCAACCTTAATTTCTCAATATGATTTGGATAAAACTTTCACATTATGAAACTTGCAAGAAAGGATAAACAACACATTCAATTTCTTTTCAATTCAAAATTCCGTTTAAGCATACAATTGTCATCAAGAACTCATTCCACAAGTGAGAGCTATCATAGGAGTCATCTCTAAACTTAGAAGCACAAGAACTTTTTCAAAATTTTTCAAAATTTTCAACTTTTTATGGGTTTTTCAAACTTTTTCATGCAATGCAATAACGAAACGTGTGACTATGGAAATGAAACATGCATAGTGTTATGGATAGAAGCAAGCAAATGTAGTAGAGTTATTACACATAATAGTCACACCCCACCCTATACTTAGAACATGCATTGTCCTCAATGTTCGAAAAGAAATAAAGAAAAGAAGAAAAAGAAAAATGAACTCACTAGACGGCGGTGGGGCGGCTGAAACTGTCAATCAACAAAACTCGTCACTGCGGAGGAGGAGGTGGTGGAAATGGACGGAAGTCATGGCTGTAGTACCGCCCAAACTGCTGGCGGTAGATATCACTCATCATCTCATCATGCTCCCGGCTCCGTGTCTCCTGCGTCTCCTGGTGGATCTCCAAGTCACCAACTCGCCTAGAAAGGTCGGTAGCCCACTCCGGTAGCTGCTGGTACCAAGCTGGTGGCTGACCGTATCATGCCGGTGCGTCTTGTGGAGTCGGTGCTGCTGGTGCCTGATCATACCAAGGAGGCGGAGCTCCCATCCATGAAGGCTGCGCTCCATACCAAGCGGGAGGAGCGTCCATTCAGGTCGGCCTCTCATTCACGCTAGCATGGCGAGAGGAAGAGGCTCCAGAAGGTCCGGTGGGTCGTGGTGAACGTCTAGGAGGGTCAGGGAAGTGTGCCGGCTGATCCGGAAAAGTGCCAAAGTCTCGCTCATCACCTCCCCCCTCAAAACCATCACCTCCTCCTACCTCCTTCTCAATATTTGCAGCCGGAACCTCATCGGGTACATAAGGAGGTGCCACTAGCCTATTCGCATGCATAGCAGCAAAAGTCTGCTTCCAGTTATGGCATCCGGCCATAATGGAATACTCGGGGAGCCACGGGATGCCTCTACCTCCTCTCTTTTCCCAAGGCATACCGGCGGTAGGTGGACCGCGGTGCCTGGGGAAGATGATACCTCTCGTCATCAAGCTATTGAGACCCAAAGGTCTCGTTGCTATCCTAGTGCAGGAAAAAAAGTCTATCCCCAGCTGCGTGGCAATGTGTGTAACCATACCACCATATCCTATGTTACCGGCTCTCTTGTTCTTGAGCTTGCTCATGGTGAAGGCTAGGAGGGTAGCACAATCAGCATGTCTACCATGAAGCATAGAATAGAGGAGGAAAAGCTCGTCAGTCTTGATCTTCTGAGGGGTTTCGGTCCTAGGGAAAAGGCATTCGGAAAGGACCCTATGGGCTATCTTCAAGGCTAAGTGATAGATGAGCTTAGCCTTGGTGTCAGCCGGTTGCCAACGGTCCTCACTAGAATATACCATTTCTATGTCCTCCCAAAAGTCCTTAGCGTATACACTACTAGGAAAACGACCATTGAAGGTCTCTTGGAACCCAAAGAAGGCTCCAAACTGCAAGATTGAGAACTCATAGTTCTCCTCCATCAACCTAAAATAACCGTCCTATCCATGGCGTTATGCTCAAAGGAAGTGACGAACTCCCTAGTAATCTCCTCATAAGCGTCTTCTCGAATAGCGGAGAAGACAATCAAACTGGCTCTATCTAAAATCCATGTCAATTCATTCAGTACATTCAGCGGTTCTAGCTCCTCAAGCACTAAGTATCGCGGTCCTATGACCGCTCTCTTCTCGATCTTTTCTAAGGCATCGAGGTAATCCTCATGAATTGTTGGAATTCTAGGAGGTGGGGGTGATGGTGGTTCATTAGGGGGGTTTTGGGAGGAAGAGGAAGTGTCACCTTTCCTCTTCTTGTTCCTAGTCGACTTCCTCCTAAACAAATCCATTGTAGAACGAAAATCACGGTCAGTTCTACAGAAACCACGGCCGTGGAACCTACAGGTACCGTGGTTTGGTTATGTTTTGCTCAAATCTCAACTAAATCACACCAAATTCAGCAGACACAGTCCTAGACTAATTTCAATCCAATTCCAATCAGTTATCCTAAAAAATCTTGCAAGAATTGAACCAAATTGATAAAGTAGAGAAAGAGAAGAAAATCTAGGTTTTGGATTCTTAAAATCCAAATTCCGTCTTCTGTAGGGATTGTTTGCTTGAATTTTTGATTGAATCTTGTAGATGATCGAGTTTGCTTCATTTTAGGCTCAAGAATCGTTCGAATCGGACTCCGAACAAAGATTTGAGAGAGGGGGAATGGTTTCGGCGTTCCGGTCGTGGAAATGGGGCGTGGAATGGAATTTTGTGTTGTTTTTGTGAAGGAAGGTGGTTTATATAGTGACCGTAAAAATTTTCGAAAATCACGGTCACTCGGGGTGTTCCACGGCCGTGGTTTTGTACGGAACCGTGGTTTTGGTGATTTTTCTCAGATTTTGGAAAATTACGGTCTCTGTAGCATCCACGACCGTGGTTTAGGGCGTGAAACTCTCTGTAATGTGCCAAAATCCAAGTTTCGTCAATTCCTTCTAACTTTTTCTCCTCCCATTTCCTATTCCATAGTTCCTACATCCAAAAACACGACATACCGGGAGGTATCGAGGGCAAAACAAAGAAAAAACGACTAAACTAATCTATTCTAAGAATGAAAAACAAAAGCATAAGTGCAATACCTTGGGTTGCCTCCCAGGAAGCGCTTGTTTTACGTCCGTAGCTAGACCGTACCTGCATCTTATTCGAGTGTGGTGGGTGCAAAATCCTCAGCTTGGAGCTCCGGTGTATACTTCTTTAGTCGTTGACCATTCACCTTAAAAATTCCGCTCTTTTCACCCCATACTTCAACTGCGCCATGGGGAAAAACATGTTTGATTAGATAAGGTCCAGCCCAACGAGATTTAAGCTTACCTGGAAAGAGCCGAAATCTCGAATTGAAGAGGAGAACTTGATCTCCTTCTTTGAGGTCCTTTGAAATGATATGCTTATCATGCCAACGCTTCGCTCTCTCCTTATAGATCTTGGCGTTCTCATAAGCGTTTAAGCGGAGTTCTTCAAGCTCGTTAAGGTCCAAAAGGCACTTCTCGCCCGCTTACTTCATGCTGAAGTTCAACCACTTAACCGCCCAATACGCTTTATGTTCCAGCTCCACCGGTAAGTAACAAGACTTCCCATATACAAGGTTGTATGGTGTTGTTCCTATGGGAGTCTTGTATGCAGTCCTATATTCCCACAATGCATCATCTAGTTTCAAAGACCAATCCTTCCTTGTCTTCGAAACTGTTTTCTCTAGGATGCCCTTGATCTCTCTATTTGAAATCTCCACTTGTCCACTCGTTTGTGGATGATAAGGGGTGGCGATCTTGTGAGTCACCCCATACTTAGCTAGTAGAGCTTCCAATCGTCGGGCTATGAAGTGAGAGCTTCTGTCACTAATGATAGTCCGTGGTGTCCCAAACCTTGGGAATATAGTTCTATTAAAGAACTTAACTACCACCATGGCATCATTAGTTGGAGAGGCAATTGCTTCAACCCATCTCGAAACATAGTCTACAGCTAGAAGTATGTATTGGTTTCCACAAGATGATGGGAAAGGTCCCATAAAGTCTACTCCCCAAATGTCGAATATCTCTACCTCCTGAATGTTGTTAAGAGGCATCTCATTTCTCCTAGATATGTTCCCTTTTCTTTGACAAGCATTGCAGCAGGAAACAAAGATTTGCACATCTTTAAATAAAGTAGGCCAAAAAAATCCAGATTGCAATACCTTAGCGCTAGTCTTGTTTGAGCTAGCGTGTCCTCCACAAGGTAGTGAATGACAATGACGGATGACGCTTTGCATCTCGTCTTCCGGCACACATCTTCAAATGATGCCGTCAGGACCTCTCTTAAGTATTCCCGGACATCCTTAAAGAATTTCTTCCTTTGTGCATAGGATAGTCCGGGATGTATTTCCTGACAAACCAAATAGTTAACAAAATCAACAAACCATGGTTCGTTACCTTTAGTTATTTTGTTGATGCACTCCTCTATGATGTGTAAAATTCTCGTCCGGAAAGGAGTCATCTATAGGTACATTGTCGTCTTCTAGATGTGGTAGACGACTTAAATGATCAGCAACAGAATTTTCCGAGCCTTTCTTGTCACGAATCTCTAGATCGAATTCTTGTAGGAGAAGAATTCATCTAATCAGCCTTGGTTTCGCATCCTTCTTTGCAAGTAAATACCGGATCGCAGCATGATCCGTGTATACAATCACCTTTGCACCTACAAGATAAGAGCGAAACTTTTCAAAGGTATAAACAATAGCTAGAAATTCTTTTTCAGTTGTGGCGTAGTTAAGCTGCGCTTTATCTAGCGTCTTGCTAGCGTAATAGATAGCATGGGTTCGACCCTCCTTCTTTTGCCCAATCACAGATCCTATAGCTACGTCACTTGCATCACACATAACCTCGAATGGAAGATTCCAGTCCGCAGGTTGGATGATCGGGGCTGAGATTAGAGCTTCCCGGATCTTATGAAAGGCGTCTAAATAATCCTGCGAGAAATCAAAAACTGCATCCTTCATCAATAGATTAGTAAGCGGTTTTGATATCTTAGAGAAGTCCTTTATAAAACGTCTATAAAATCCAGCATGTCCTAGAAAGCTTCTTATCCCCTTCACCGAAGATGGAGGAGGGAGCTTTTCTATGGTCTCTATCTTAGGCTTATCTACCTCAATCCCTCTATTAGAGATCAAGTGTCCGAGTACAATGCCTTCCTTCACCATAAATTGACACTTTTCCCAATTAAGAACTAGGTTAGTGTCTTCACACCTTTGTAGCACAAGAGAAAGGTTAGAGAGACAATTATCAAAAGAGGAACCATAAACAGAAAAGTCATCCATGAAAACCTCCATGATTTCCTCTATGTACTCTGAGAAGATAGCCATCATACACCTTTGGAAGGTGGCTGGGGCGTTGCAAAGCCCGAACGACATTCTCCTATAAGCGAACGTACCCCATGGGCACGTGAATGTGGTCATCTCTTGATCATCCGGATGAATCAGAATCTGAAAGAAGCCACTATAACCGTCAAGATAGCAAAAATGAGAGTGTTGTGCTAACCTTTCAAGCATTTAATCGATGAAGGGTAGTGGGAATTGATCCTTTCTAGTTGCATTGTTTCGCTTCCGGTAATCAATGCACATCTTCCACCCAGTCACGGTCCTTGTAGGAATGAGCTCATTGTTCTTGTTGGTGATAACCATCATTCCTCCCTTCTTTGGAACAACCTGTACGGGGCTCACCCACTTGCTATCGGAGATAGGGTAGATGATACCTGCATCAAGTAGCTTAAGAATTTCCTTCTTGACAACCTCCTTCATGATCGGATTTAACCGTCGTTGAGGTTGTCGCGAAGGTCTAAAAGCTTCTTCCATTAGGATCTTATGCATACATAATGAAGGTTTAATTCCTACAAGATCCTCTATTGTGTAACCTAAGGCTTTCCTATATTTCCTTAGAACAACCATAAGTTTACTATGTTCATCTTCACTCAGATCGGAACTAACAATTACCGGAAAAGTAGAATTAGTTCCTAAAAATGCGTACCTTAGATGTGTGGGAAGTGGCTTCAATTCCATCACCATTGGAGTCTCTAATGCCTCTTGAGGAGTGTCCAATGCTTCCTTAGAAGTCTCTAAGGGTGTAGAAGTTATTGAAGAAGGCTCAAGAGCATTGGCGGAAAGAACGTAATTGTTCTCAGAATTTCCTAAAATCACGGCACCACTATTACTTCCACGGCCGTGGTTTAAGGCGTGGAAGTCAATTACGGCACCACTGGTTGTTCCACGGCCGTGGTTTTGGCCGTGTAACTTACTAGAGTCCTCTAAATAGCTAATTACGGTCATGTTGGTCGAAACCACGGCTGTGGAATAGCAGGACTGGCCGTGATTCCTCATGTCTTCCGACCCATCGTAGAGTTTTTCAAACTCTTCTTTATGCACTTCCTTTAGCTCCTCCAAAGCTTCAATTTCCTCATTGCAATCCTCTTCTTCTCCTGTCTCCATAATGCTCATGGTGATAACCTTTTGCAATGGATCCTTGAATAGAATCGAGCTTACTTCCTCCCTAGATGCCTCCTCATAATAGATATTGAACATATCTTCTCCAATAGCTGGCTCTCTCACCATAGTGGAAAGAACAAACTCTACTTTCTCTTCTCCTATGTCGAAGGCAAGTCTAGAATTCTTGCAATCTACCATACAACCGGAAGTTGCAAGAAACGGTCTTCCGAGTATGATCGGGACCGGACTATCTGCAGGATTGTCCAGCACAACAAAATCTATTGGAACATAGAACTTACCAAGCTTGACTGGGACGTCCTCAATGATACCGATGGGACGAGTTATTGATCGATCCGCCATGTATAACGTCATCTTCATCGGTTTAGGTTCACCTAAACCGATCTTCCTACATAAGGCAAGTGAGATGATGCTAACGCTTGCTCCCAAGTCACATAATGCATCATATGTGACTTCTCCCACTCCAATTGGAACACAAAATGACCCCGAATCCTTCAGCTTTAGGGGCATCTTTTCCTTCATCGTTTTGAGAGATCCGACGATTCCGAACTCATCTTGACTTCTCCAAAGTCTTCCAGCTTCCTCTTGTTCGAGAGGATCTCCTTAAAGAATTTCCCATAAGCGGGCATACCTACAATTGCATCAATGAAAGGTATATTAATGTGCAGTTTGCTCATGAGTTCAATAAACTTACCGAGCAGCTTGTCTAGACCCGCTCTTCCTGTATATTGTGGGAATGGTAGGGGAGGTTTGTAAGCTGGAGGAGGAATGTAGATGTCTTCCTTCTCCTTCCCCTTTTCCTTCTCTTTGTCGACGGGAACTTCAACAAACTTAGGCTGTGGGTCGGTAGTTGTTGTCCCGCTCCTAGTTGTAATAGCCATCACCCTTCCCTTCGGGTTGTCCTCCGTCTTTCCTGGAAGTTTTCCTTGGTTTCTAGGAACTTCCTCAGCATTGCTGAACATTTGGTTTTCTAAAACCTTTTGAGCTTTATCAACCTTAGTGATGTGATTCTCCAGCCCTTGAAGCTTTCCCAAGATCGTTTCCAGCATGGGATCGGGTTTCTCTTTCCCCGAATTGCTTCTACTATTTGATGTTTGCCCTTGGCCTTTCAAAGGAATGGAAGAAGAAGATGGTGGAGTTAGTGAATTTCCTTAATTTGGATAAGAATTACCGGAATTTTGTTGTTGGTTGGAACGCCAATTGTTGTTTGAATTCCGATTGTTGTTCCAATTGTTGTTCCAATTGTTCCGGTTGTTGTTCCGGTTGTTGCGGTTGGTATTCTCATTCCCATGATGGTTATTGTTGTTTCCTAAATATCCAGCATCTTGCTCCTTGGGCTTTTGAAAGCCAGCTTTAATAACTTCCTTCAACTCTTTAATCTCAGTGTTGAGAGAAAAGATTTTAGTTTGCGCAGCTTGTGTTAGCTTTGCTCCTTGCTCTACTCGGTTAGCTTCCACCTTCCGGTGAGAGTACTTCTCAATTACTCGGGCTTGCTTCTCAATGAAGTCCCAAGCATCATCTTCCCTCATGTCCATGAATGTGCCACATGAAAGGGATTGGAGCTTCAATTGTGTTTCCACATCCAGCCCCTTGTAGTATATCTCCAACAAATCTAACTTGGAAATGTCATGGTATGGGCAATCCAATAATAGATCCTGAAACCTTTCCCAAGACTGAAACAAACTTTCATTAGATTTCATAGAAAAAGCATTGATTTTACCTCTCAACTCTGCTGTCTTGGATGGCAGAAAGAACTTGGTTAGGAACACCGAAGATAGATCCTCCCATGTGTTGAGTCTTCCATTTGGAAGAGCTTGATACCAAGATAAAGCCTTCCCTTTCAAAGAGAAGAAGAATGACTTGATCTTGTATTTGTTGGTGGTTGCATTCTTTGGCTTTATTGTCTCCATTAGAATCTCAAAATTCTGTAAATGTTGATGTGGAGATTCAGAACTCGTTCCTGCAAGCTTTGGCGAACGATGGTAATAACTTGTGGGTTAAAGCTAAACCCCTGAATATCGTCAGCATCAAAGTTCACACCTAGACGGCGTGGTTACTGAATCAGATCCATCCTTTTGCCAAGAGTTCTTGGCTCCTCATCTACACGAGCGGCTCTCGCACCCTCAGCTGGGACACGAGGATTGGCGACTGGTCTTGGATCATTCCGGACAAGATTGATTATTGGATCAATTTCCTCTAATTCCGGCATATCTGGATCGAATTCTTCATCATTGGATGATTCCATTCTAATGGACTTAGTTGGTTTCTTGACTTTCTTCTTCTTCTTAGAATCATTCAGCTCCAACTCCATGTCCAACATCATAGCTTTGAGCTAATCAATTTGGAATTGATGATGCTCCGCTTCTTCCTTACGAGCTTTCTCACTCAACCTAAATTGAGCTTGAGACTCCTCTAAGTCCGCCTGGAGATCTCTCTCTTTATTTCCAACCATCTTTCTTTCTTTAGCTTTCTTCCTAAGAGTCTTTTCAAGTTCCGGATCAAAAGGTACGAGGTCTTTGTTGGATCTATACCTGCACATATATCTAGAAGAACCTGCAAATAGCACTCACAAGAGATATCAAATAACAAGAGCAAAGCTCCCAAGCTCGACAACCGAAAACCAAAGTTTGGTCTTGACCAAATCCCCGGCAACGGCGCCAAAAACTTGTTCGCCCGAAAACGTGTGTGCAAATAAGCTTTATATTTATAAAACTATAATAAAAGCAAGAGAACCCGTAGTGTACGGATCGGCGTAGATTAACAAGTATTCCAGAGTATCGAACACAGGGATTTGGTGAAACAAAATCTAATTTCAGATTGTCAAGCAATTAAGATGTAAAGCTTTGCAAATATTAGGGAAAACAACAACCCTAAAGATCCAAGTATCAAATTGTGGCAACCGATTCAAGATATACTAAAGGATAAAGGACAGAGTCAAGAATAGCAAAGGTATACTAAGGTAAAGTAATGTACCGTGAAGTTCCAAAACTTTATATGACTTATCCAAGGATACTCTCTATAAAGGTTGTTGAGGCTGCAGTATAGAAAGGATCTAAGGACAAGAATTAATCTCAAATACCCAAACTTGTAACCCAAGGATCAAGATAAACTCAAACGGTTAAGGTTGTGACACTCGAAACCGAAATAGAGGATGTTGAGTCTCACTACTACCTAGAAAAGGCAAGCCAAGACTAAGTTAAAGCAAATCTGTAACTTTGGATTAAAGTAAAAGCAAGGTTCGTAAACTGAGATAAATCACGGGCAGATCTTGAGAGCAACGGCCGTGGAAACCTAAGAACAGGTTGTGATTTTGGGTGTCGACGATATTTCTCTAACTCTCAGGGTCCAATCAAATTATGATCGATATATCATCATCTAAGCCACAACTATCAACCCTTCACCCTAGAATTGCTAAAGGGTTTTAGCCAATGATCATTGTCATGATATCAATATTCAATTTAAAGAGAATGAAAGATGAAAACCCTCGAATACTCAATAAAACATCAAAACCAAATCTCGAATCCGAAACACAAGAAGCAATGTTAATGGATTCAGAATGTATAACACAAAACCTCACAATGATCTAAGGCAAGTACGAAGAACAGGTTGTTAATCTGTCTTCAATATCAAAACCTAAGAAAAAGGCTAAACCTTTGTTGTGAGCAATCTCCAATCTCTCTCAATCCGGCATCTCCGCAACCTTCGGCGATCTTCAATCAACCCTAGGCAAGAATGCTGAAGCAAGGGTAAGCGGCCGTCAGCGTCCGTAAGCAACCGTCCTCGAAACTCTCTTTTCCGACCTTTTTATAAGGTGAGAAAGAATAGCCGTCAAGGCCCAATACGTAAATGACGTGGCAATTAATGACACGTCAAAAGATCGCCTAAATCACGGTCTCATGGCTTTCCACTACCGTGGTTCAGAGCGTCGAAAAGGATTACGGTGTCTTGTGACTTCCACGACCGTAATTTAGGCCGTGTAACCTACTGGAGTGCTCCACGCTCATGATGCCAAGATCCACGGCCGTGGTTTAGAGCGTGGACTTCTCTACGGCCGTAATTCAGGGCATGGAAGTGTATATTACTTGTAGGTTCCTTTGTGTCGTGACATTCTTCATCCTAGCTCCTTCCTTAGCTTCCTTGATGTGTTTCCTAATCCTCAAACATGATCGATCACTCCCTTTTCTCTCTCAATTGCTCCGATTTAGCTCTTATTCACCTATAATCAACACAAAGCTAGTGTAGACATCTATATCGATAAAATAAATGAACGAGCTAACATTTGCTTCAAAACTTCATCCATATACAATAATAAGGGAAAAACAACCAAAATAAGTACCTAGAATATCGCAATATTTCATGCTAACAGTGTTCATCTTGTGTTTCATGTGTCTCAACTAAGGGAGTATATACCAGATTTGAGGCACATCATGAGTTATAATGATCTGGTGGTTGAGCCGGACCACACGTTTGCAGAGCACCTTGTTGCAGTCCTAGAGCGAGATGTGAGACGCCTGTGTTTGAAGGACATTCTATATTGAGGATACAGTGGTCGAGACGAGGACCTGATGAGGCTACATGGAAGACAGAGGATAGTATCCAGAGGAACTATCTAGAGGTCTATGTTGAGCGAGATGCACCAGTAGGATCCACAAGTAGATCTTAGTGCCTTCTTGATGAGTGCATGTTATATGCTTATGTGATATGTTGTGTTTTCGTGCTAGCTGTGATATGTGCATATGATCTGTTAGATCTAGTTTGCTAGTACAAGATAGGTATAGCTGGAGATGGTTCTTTCCTCCATGTTATGGTATGTGTGTTAGGATTAGCTGGAGATGGTTCTTTCCTCCACTCCACCTTTGATGGACATAGTGTGAGTGGAGAGGGTTTTCCTCCACGTAGTAGTGTTATGTGTACATTGTGGATGGAGACGGTTTTCCTCCATGCTAGTGTGATGTGGTTAGTGTTTGGCTAGAGATGATCTTCCTCTAGGCCTTGTGTAGAGTTTTTTTGCTAGAGTTGTGATTCCTCCATACTATGTCGAGGATATAGATTGTTATAGGTTGTGACCTAATGTTCTTGAGGAGAGAGTGTACCTCGGCATTTGGGTCCGAGAGGTTGTAGGATCTTGCAAGTTTCGGGACGAAACTTGTTTTTAGGGGGGTGTGATGTAAGAGCCCTAGTCCTTGGAGCCTAGGAGCCTAATTGAGCCTTGGTGAGTTCTGCCTTGACCCCTTTTAGCCGCCTCTGCGCACCACTTGGGTCGCCCCAATGCCTTGGGCTAGCCGCCCCTGCGAATCTATGATGGTGCAACCGCTTTCGTTGACTCTTGGCTTGTGCTTTGCGGCTGGCTTCTCTTACAAGTCATGCCTTAGATGAGGGGTTTCTTACCTCTCTTCAACTTCTCTCTTCGTCCTCACGTACTTCTTCTTCTTTCTTTCTCCTTGATATTCTTTAATCTCTTCTTTTTATTGTGAGTGAGTTCTTGAGAGTTTTGAGTGTGGATTTGGCCTTGGATGCTCATGAGGATGTTGCTGAAGGTTGTTGATGTTGTGTTGAGGTGGTAGAGGTGTTGTTTGCTCCATAGTTGCAGCTTAGGGCTTGCTGTGGTAAGCTCTTCGCCTTCATCTTTCTTCCTTCCTTCTTTTTTGCTTTCTAGCTTAGGATCACAAGCTAGGCTTGTGTTGGATTCTTTCCTGGTTGTTTGATGATCATATATGTGCATATATGTATACATGTTGATGTGGTGTGTTGAAGAAGTGAAAGGAGTCGAGAAAGGGATCGAAGAGAGTCGGGGTCAACATTTTGCACAGACAGCCGCCCCTGCACCTGAGCCTGGCCGCCCCTGCGCTTGCCTGTGAGCCGCCCCTGCGTCTTTGGTGAGCCGCCCCTGCACCTCACTAGGTCAGCCTCGTGCTCTTGCTTCTGTTGGTGCATACCTTGTTGGTATGTCTTCCTTCCTTCCTTTCCTTTAGCCTTTTATTAGTTGGTAGCTAGGCTAGTGTGGTTAGGATGTGTTGTATGTTGGAGTTGTGCCTTAGGCACTTGTGTTGATGCTGAGGTCATGCCATAGCATATGTGAGCTTGTTATATTCTTGATGTTTAGATTGAGGTTGTAGGTTGGTTTTGGTTATGGAGACGAGTCTCCTAACCCTTGCAGCTTGTGATGTTGTGTGCCTTGCTCTTGCAGGCGTTGATTCTTCCCCAAGGGGAAGCTGTGACGTGGTATTGGATACGAGTGTTACAGGTAAGTTGATAACATGAATTATTGTCTATATTTTGGGGTTTGTTTAGACGTTTTATCTTCAATAATCTGCATGTTAGTATGTATATTATGTGATTATATTACCGTTTCATCTACCTTTGCGGGAATCGAGGTCTACACCTAATTTTGTTGTAATCGTAGGTAAAAGGGCATGTTTTGCATCAAAAAGGAGCAAAAGGAGCTATGGAGTCATTGGAGCTACATTCAGGAACATAAGGAAACATCCAGGAAGCATAGTCATGGATTAGAGATTCACTTTGGACCAGATTTGAGAGATTTCACATTCAGTTGTGATTCACCTCGGTTGACTATAGAGTCACCTCGACCGATGTGATCCACAAAAGTCGACTCGACCGAGGCGAACACTTGGGACGCGGCGAGAATATTTTATTCTTGGCCGAGATCTTTTATCTTTGGAAAGAGGATCTTATATTTTTGGGCTTGGTTCTTGGAAGGAAGAAGATCTGATAGATCATATATTTTACCTATTTTTATAGGAAGAGATCTTTCTAAGATATCTTATTTTTGGAAAGTAATTTTCCTATAAAAAGGGTTGGATTTTCCCCAAATCCAGATAATGCTAGACATCCTGCATACGTCCACTATCACGCTATACACGCTGCATACATTGAAGATCCGCTGCAGCCAATACTCCAGTTGGGAGATTTGAAGAACCTTTTTGAAGGTTGAAGGAAGAAAGTCTATAGCTTTTATAGCTTTTCGAAGGGTTTTTGTAAGGTCATCTTAGATTCCCTTCTTTGTCATTGTCTTGTTGGATTTCTATCCAAGGAACGCTTGTTGGTTTGATAATTGATTCAGTTATTGAAGCCTTTCTCTTAAGGTTTTCTTGTTCAATTATTCTCTTTCTTCCCATATATTTGATTAATACTTTCATGATGATGAGTGGCTAATCTCTTTGTTTGATTCTAGGGTGATTGGCTGAAGGTTGTGGGAAAAATAATGATAGAATAATCTTAATCACAGTAGGACCCTGAAAGTTCGAGTCTTTACCTTAACCCTAAAGCATCTCGCTCAGTCGATGAACATCTCGGCCGGGGTGGAATTTGGCTGACCGAGGTGACTTATCTGATCCGAAACTGAGAGTTATGTGTTAGAGTTTGCCAAATCCTATTCTTATTATACCTTTCCTGGTTCAATGCAAGCTTAGGATGAGACTTACAACCCGGTAATTCCTTTGTTTGTTTACCTAAGATCATAAGTATAGGTAATAAAGGTTTATCCTTTATTGGGGTTTGAGTGTGCTTTCATTCCATCTTTGTGAGTTAGCCTGAGACTTACCCGGTAAAGGTTGATTTTATTCCCTTAGATGGTGTGTTAGTTTGAGGTTATAGTTCTTTATCTTGATTCCTTGAGACTTACCCGGTAATAGGAGTTACGGTTTGGGACTAGTGAGTAGTGAGACTTACCCGGTGATCTATTCCACTTTAGTAATACCTTCCCTATGCAAAAATCTCAGCTTTGTCCGCTTATCTTTAGATCTTGAGTTGGAACCACAACTAGATGCTTTAATCCCTAGAATTGCATATTTCCTTTATTGACTTTTTTCATCTTTGATTATTTTAATTGCTTTGTGGTTAGTAATTGCTAAAGCTTACCTATTCCGACTTTGTTTCACTATGTCCCTGTGATCGACCCCGGGAATTCCTTGCTTTTTACTACGATTGACCCGTACACTGCGGGTTCGCATCCTTGTTTTAAGCTTACATCTAGGGTTATAAATTTAAAGCTTGCACACACCGTTTGGAGCGAACAAGTTTTTGGCGCCGTTGCCAGGGACTTGGTCTAGACCGAGCCGGTTACGGTACGCTTTTGGGGCACTTGCCCCCGTATCTACTAACCACTCTACTTGAGTGACTTTTGCAGGTTCTTCTTAGGTTTATGCGAAGAACCCGCATTGGGAAGGAAATCGTTCCTTACGATCCCGAACCAGAAAAGACATACAAACGACGCTTAAGAGAAGCGAAGATGGCCAACCAAGACAATCGCGATCTTGAGGCCGAATTGAAGGAGGCGTTAGAACAACTACGCCTCAGCAGGGAAGAACTATGGCAAGAGAAAGAAGAAACTCGCACCAGGACTGAAGCGATCGAAGTAGATATGGCAGCCTTACGAGACCAATATCTACTTCGACCGAGGGAAGACCCATTTCCCGATGCTGGACCGATGTAGGTCCCAATCGCAGACCCTCGATCGAGGCAGGTCCCAGTACCTGACGCCCCGGCCGAGATACTTCCACCTCGGATGCCAGTCCGAGGCGCTCTTTTTGCAGGAATCCCGCAAACCCTAGGTCAAAGGATGGACCCCAATCAACAACTGAGGCGTCCAGGAGTTAACCTAGGAGATCCAGCGGACCATGACTACGAACTTCGACCGCAAGTTCTTTCCATGATTCGCCAATGCCAATTCGGAGGGTTAGAGAAGGAATCTCCGCATCAACATCTTCAAAACTATGAGATCTTGATGGAGACCTTGAGACCCTCAAGAATAGAAAACAACAACTACAAGCTAAGACCTTTTTACTTTTCTTTAAAAGATAGAGCTCTTACTTGGTATCAATCTCTTCCTCCAGGGAAAATTAGCACTTGGGAGGAGATGACTACGGAATTTTTGACTAAATTCTTTCCCAACTCTAAGACCGCTGAAATGAGAGGGAAGATTTATGCATTCATTATGAAGAACAAGGAGAGCTTGTCCAAGTCATGGGAGTGGTTTAAAGACATTCTTTTGGATTGCCCACATCATGGGATTCCAAAGATAGAGTTGTTGGAGATATACTTCAAGGGACTGGACGGAAGCACCCAGTTCAACCTCCAACTACTCTCCGCCGGTACATTTATGGACATGGCAATTGACAAAGCTTGGGACTTTATTGAGAAGCAAGCTTTGCATATGGAGAAATACACCCACCAAGGAGGTGAAGGCGGAGTTAAAAGAGTTAACTTCCAAGATGCTCCGTCTACCAACAATCAACTCACGTCTTTGAAGAATGACGTGAAGCAATTGAAGGAAATCTTGGTTGCTCAAACCAAGAAGGAAGATCAAGGACCAAGGAATAACAACAATGGATACCGTAACAACAACAACGGTTCCCGGAACAACAACTACAACAACAACAATAGAGGATCCAACAACAACAATTGGAGGGCGAACAACCAAAATTCTGGTAACAATCATTCTAACTCCAATTCAAACGATTCCTCTAATCCTTTCCTCTCTTCCCCTTCTTCTTCTTCTTCCACTCCATTAAAGAGCCAGGGGCAAGGATCAAGTTCGTCCCAGCCGGAAAAGAAAGACGCAGTGCTGGAGGCTATCTTGATCAAGCTTAGTGCTATGGAAACATCCATGACTTCATTTTCGAAGGCCCAAAAGGCCTTTGAACAACAACTTGCTAGTAGGGCGAATGAAGCACCAAGAGATCCAGGGAAGCTTCCAGCAAGGACAGAAAGCAACCCTAAGGGCCAGATTATGGCCATAACTACGAGGAGTGGACTGAAAACTGCAGATCCAGTGCCTCGGTCGGTGCCAGTACCAACGAAGACCACCTCGGTCTAGGTGCAGTCGAAGAACACTTCGGACGAGATACCAACCGAGGTGGAGCCACAGAAAGCGGAGGGGAAAACTGAAGTTTATGTTCCACCTCCAGCATACAAACCACCACTTTCATTCCCCCAATCAAGGGCTAGAGCACATCTAGACAAGCACTTTGGTAAGTTCCTTGACTTGAGAATAAACTGCACATTAAAATTCCTTTCCTTGATGCTATTCTAGGGATGCCCGCCTATGGGAAGTTCTTGAAGGAGATCCTATCAAGGAAGAGGAAACTGGAAGACTTTGGTGAAGTAAGGATGACATCTAAATCCTCGGAGCTTATTCAAATCATGAAGGAGAAGATGTCACCTAAATTGAGAGATCCCGGCTCATTTTGCATTCCCATTCAAGTTGGGGATGTCACTTGTGAAGCCTTATGTGATCTAGGAGCCAGCGTGAGCATCATCCCGCTGGAGCTATGTGTGAAGATCGGACTTGGAGAGCCCAAGCCGGTCAAGATTCGATTATACATGGCGGACCGCTCCATTGCCCATCCCGTGGGAATTTTGGAAGACGTTCCGGTCAAGTTAGGTAACTTCTATCTACCTATAGACTTTGTCGTACTTGACATTCCCGCAGATTATCCTGTTCTTATTATTCTCGGGAGGCCATTTCTAGCAACTTCGGGTTGCAACGTGGATTGTAAGAACGCCAAGTTGAAATTCAACATTGGTGGAGATGAAGTGGAGTTCGCATTACTTGCGGCCATGAAAGGAGAGCAGCTAGGAGATGATATCTTCAACATCTATGATGAAGAAGAATCAAGAGAATTGGTGAGCTCTATCCTTACTAACGATCCACTTGAAAGAGTTATTAGTTTCAGTTTAATGGAGGAAGGTATAGATGCTTCTTGTGATGCAGATATACGGAACCTAAAGACGCTGGAAGAAGATACGGGAGCCAAAATTGAGAAACTAATCCAGGAGACGAGGATCTCCAGTTTCGGTTCCAGTTGCAGTACCTCGACCGAGGCACTTTCTGGGTTGAGCGAGGCGACTGAAGAACATCTCGGTCAACGCCTCTGCGCCTCGACCGAGGTCGATGGCGAGACGATTTCAACTGAGACTTCCGAAAGTCCAGTTTCTGGATCTACTCCACTGGAAGGAGGAAGCCAGGATTCCCCTCAGAAAGCACCCCCAGTTGTGGAGCTTAAACAACTCCCAAATCACTTGAGGTATGTCTTTCTTGGACCGGATTCCACTTATCCCGTTATTGTTAGTGCTTCCCTTTCCGAATCTGAATTGTCCAAACTAATGCATGTCCTGAGAAAGCATCAAAAGGCTTTGGGTTACACTATAGATGATCTTATTGGCATTAAGCCTTCTTTTTGCATGCATAGAATTCTAATGGAGGACGATCATACGACTTCACGGGAACCTCAAAGACTGTTAAATCCGATCATGAAAGAGGTTGTGAAGAAGGAAATTCTTAAGTTGCTGGATGCAGGTATCATATATCCTATCTCGGACAGCAAATGGGTTAGCCCGGTGCATGTAGTTCCGAAGAAAGGAGGGATGACCGTTGTGACAAATAAGAACAACGAGTTGATCCCAACCAGGACCGTCACGGGCTGGAGGATTTGCATTGATTACAGGAAGCTGAACACGGCCATTCGGAAGGACCATTTTCCACTTCCCTTCATTGATCAAATGCTCGAACGGTTGGCCCAGCATTCACACTTTTGCTACTTATACGGCTATAGTGGATTCTTCCAGATTCTTATCCATCCGGATGATTAGGAGAAGACCACTTTCACTTGTCCATGGGGGACATTTGCTTATAGGAGGATGCCATTTGGATTGTGCAATGCACCCGCTACCTTCCAGCGATGCATGATGCCTATCTTTTCCGAGTACATAGAGGAGATCGTGGAGGTCTTTATGGATGATTTTTCAGTATATAGTTCCTCTTTTGATGATTGCCTATCTAACCTTTGTCTAGTGCTACAAATATGTGAGGACACTAATCTTGTCTTGAATTGGGAGAAGTGTCATTTTATGGTTAATGAAGGCATTGTGCTAGGACACCTCGTTTCTAATCGAGGTATTGAGGTCGATCGCGCTAAGATCGAGACTATTGAGAAACTCCCTCCCCCTTGTTCTAAAGGTGTGAGGAGTTTTGTCGGGCATGCAGGTTTCTACAGGAGATTCATCAAGGACTTCTCTAAGATTTCTAAACCTCTAACTAACCTCTTGAATAAAGATGTTGTTTTTGAGTTTTCGTAGGAGTGTCTTGATGCATTTTACAGGATTAAGGAAGCGTTGATCTCCGCTCCCATTATCCAACCTCCGGATTGGACCTTGCCCTTTGAGATCATGTGTGATGCTAGTGATGTAGCCGTAGGAGCGGTGCTAGGACAGAAGAAGGATGGCCGGACCACCGCCATTTACTATGCTAGCAAAACGCTAGATGTAGCCCAGCGCAACTACGCTACCACCGAGAAGGAGTTATTGGCGGTTGTATATGCTTTCGAGAAGTTTCGTTCCTACTTAGTAGGAGCGAAAGTCATTGTCTACACCGACCATGCAGCCATCCGTTACTTGCTTGCTAAGAAAGATGCCAAGCCACGCCTTATTTGATGGATTCTCTTGCTTCAAGAGTTTGACTTAGAAATCCGCAATAAGAAGGGATCTGAAAATTCTGTTGCGGATCACCTCAGCCGGCTACCTGCATCTTCACGCGAGAAGGACGACCCACCCATAGACGATTCATTCCCCGATGAGCACTTACACTTGTTGGAGCGTTTGATAGACTTACTTACTTCACCCCACGATGGAGGTAAAGTATGGGGTGAGGGTACCTCCCATCATGTATAGAGAGGTTGTATGGTCCAGCTAGCGACCTTAAACGAAGCGCTTCTTGGGAGGCAACCCAAGGTATTGCTTTCTTTTCCCTTTTTCTAGTCTAGCTTAGTTAGTTTTTCTTTTGCTTTGCTTTGTTTTGTTTTTGGCGTCCTGGACAGACAATAGGTGACATCTAAGGAAGGAGTACAAACCTGGAGCATAACTGGAAGGACAGAAGTTCGAGAATTTGAGAAGACGGAGTTTGACTGAGGCACATCTCGGTTGCTGTCAAAGCACCTCGACCGAGATTATTCTTGAGCAACCGAGGTGACTAGGGTTTCTGAAGATCCACCTCGGTCCGTACCAACTCGGTCCAGTCGAGACCACCTCGACCGAGGTGACAGTAGTTCCAGAAAAGAGTATAAAAGGGGGGCTGAAATTCTCTCTCCTCCTTTACCTTCTCCTCGACAACGGCAGCTTCCTCGCCTCATTTCGCCGTTCTTCGCCCGTTTTCGACGATTCTTGCTTCCAAATTGCAAAGAAAGGATAGAGGATCCCAGTGCAAGCGTCAATCTGCAAGAAAAACGAACCGAATCGACCGATTGGAGGTAAAATCAGAAAAAAAAACCTAATCTCGTTCTCTTCACTGTTTCGCTTCGATTTGGGCTTTGGTTGCCCTTGCATTTGCTGAGAAACGGATTAAGTACCCCATAGGAACCAGTTGTAGTGATTTTGGGGGAAAAGAACTAGATTTTTGAGAGATTCGTTCGCGTAGTTATTCGCCTCGGTCCAGTCGTTCTGTGCCTCGGCCGAGGTGTTCTTGAGTTGTATCTGGCCGACCGAGGTGATCTGACAGTTTGTTGAGGGAGGAGTTCAGATAGACAGCTTGTCTTGAGGGACAGATCCTCCCCTTCTTCTTCTTCCTCTAGACCTTATAGACCGGTGATCCATGAGAGACACTAGGTCGACTATGACCGTATAGACCGGTGATCCACGAGAGTGATCTATGATTGTAGCACACCAAAAAATGTTTTTGAAAGATTTTTTTTTTTGATCTTTATGACTTATAAACCATTCTATCTTGCCTTTTATATGCGGAACTTGCTTGGGGACAAGCAAGGGCTAAGTATGGGATATTTTGATAGCATGAATTATTGTCTATATTTTGGGGTTTGTTTAGACGTTTTATCTTCAATAATCTGCATGTTAGTATGTATATTATGTGATTATATTACCATTTCATCTACCTTTGCGGGAATCGAGGTCTACACCTTGTTTCGTTGTAATCGTAGGTAAAAGGGCATGTTATGCATCAAAAAGGAGCAAAAGGAGCTATGGAGTCATTGGAGCTACATTCAGGAACATAAGGAAACATCCAGGAAGCATAGCCATGGATTCGAGATTCACTTTGGACCAGATTTGAGGGATTTCACATTCAGTTGTGATTCACCTCGGTTGACTACAGAGTCACCTCGACCGAGGTGATCCAGAGAAGTCGACTCGACCGAGGCGAACACCTGGGACGCGGCGAGAATATTTTATTCTTGGCTGAGATCTTTTATCTTTGGAAAGAGGATCTTATATTTTTGGGCTTGGTTCCTGGAAGGAAGAAGATATGATAGATCATATATTTTACCTATTTTTATGGGAAGAGATCTTTCTAAGATATCTTATCTTTGGAGAGTAATTTTCCTATAAAAAGGGTTGGATTTTCCACAAATCCGGATCATGCTAGACATCCTGCATACGTCCACTATCACGCTATACACGCTGCATACATTGAAGATCCGCTGCAGCCAATACTCCAGTTGGGAGATTTGAAGAACCTTTTTGAAGGTTGAAGGAAGAACGTCTATAGCTTTTATAGCTTTTTGAAGGGTTTTGTAAGGTCATCTTAGATTCCCTTCTTTGTCATTGTCTTGTTGGATTTCTATCCAAGGAACGCTTGTTGGTTTGATAATTGATTCAGTTATTGAAGCCTTTTTCTTAAGGTTTTCTTGTTCAATTATTCTCTTTCTTCCCATATATTTGATTAATACTTTCATGATGATGAGTGGCTAATCTCTTTGTGTGATTCTAGGGTGATTGGCTGAAGGTTGTGGGAAAAACAATGATAGAATAAGCTTAATCACAGTAGGACCCTGAAAGTTCGAGTCTTTACCTTAACCCTAAAGCATCTCGCTCAGTCGATGAATATCTCGGCCGGGGTAAAATTTGGCTGACCGAGGTGACTTATCTGATCCGAAACTGAGAGTTAAGTGTTAGAGTTTGCCAAATCCTATTCTTATTATACCTTTCCTGGTTCAATGCAAGCTTAGGATGAGACTTACAACCCGGTAATTCCTTTGTTTGTTTACCTAAGATCATAAGTATAGGTAATAAAGGTTTATCCTTTATTGGGGTTTGAGTGTGCTTTCATTCCATCTTTGTGAGTTAGCCTGAGACTTACCCGGTAAAGGTTGATTCTATTCCCTTAGATGGTGTGTTAGTTTGAGGTTATAGTTCTTTATCTTGCTTCCTTGAGACTTACCCGGTAATAGGAGTTACGGTTTGGGACTAGTGAGTAGTGAGACTTACCCGGTGATCTATTCCACCTTAGTAATACCTTCCCTATGCAAAAATCTCTGCTTTGTCCGCTTATCTTTAGATCTTGAGTTTGAACCAAAACTAGATGCTTTAATCCCTAGAATTGCATATTTCCTTTATTGACTTTTATCATCTTTGATTGTTTTAATTGCTTTGTGGTTAGTAATTGCTAAAGCTTACCTATTCCGACTTTGTTTCACTAAGTCCCTGTGATCGACCCCTGGAATTCCTTGCTTTTTACTACGATTGACCCGTACACTGCGGGTTCGCATCCTTATTTTAAGCTTACATCTAGGGTTATAAATTTAAAGCTTGCACACACCGTTTGGAGTGAACATAAGTCCATAGGACTTACTTAATGTACGGTTGTGGATTGTATGATTGTGATGGTTGTGTGTGTTCATATGATTGTGCATTTATAACCTAAACCGGACTAGCCAGACCGTTTATTACTTTTAAATGGCTCAAGTGTATTATAACGGGCGGTAACCACCGGTCTCCGCCTGTTGGTTAGGAGGAGGTGCCTTGAAGATGATCTCAAAGGAGGGGACGAGTGATAGTCACCCCCATGCAAAACTCCTGTGTTACGTTGGATAGGACGGGGTTCTTGAGGCTCCTCGTGTTATAAAATAAGTTGAATTAGTAATGGAATAACGTAATTGAAGATAATAAATGAATGTGCGTGGCATTGCATGTATGAGATGCTAATGTGTGGTTGTGCTATTACTATTATGCTTTTCATTGTTGTAGCCAACGGTGTATACCGTGTTGTAGATGATGTGCAGGTTAGGAAGACTGCAAGGTGAGACAGATGGTGTGACCAGCCGAGGACTTATGTACAATAGGATGCGCGGGATATGGGATCTTTTGTATCAAATGTTGTTGTTTATTGTTTTGTACTCGGCTTTGAGTTTGTAAACACTTTTGATGTATCATATACACCTTTTGGACGTCATGTGAGTTACCTTCTTCCTAGATCTAGTTATGATTAGTATTAGTATCATGCTAGGTTGGATCTAGCATAACTTAGAGTAAATGTCAAGTAGTGGTCTTGAACCTTAGGTTCGTGGATTGGTTTATGAGCTTTTGTCGAGTTATATTCGGTACGATCTTCGAGATTAGGATTTGGACCTACCAGGCTTGGGTGTGACCTCATATAGGTTTTGGGAGATTTGAAGCCCGAGGGCTTTTAGCTTATCGATTAGTTATTGATTGTGTGCCTTGTCTGATAAGGCGTTGAGTTACATTCCTGGGGAAATTGAGTACGGGATTTAGCGGGTTTAGCTTTGGGATAGGTAAGTCTCCGGACTTACTTAGCTAGCTTCTTTGTATTAGCATCGATGTGTGATTGGTTGCGTGTGTTTAATTATGTTTAATTGTGTTTATATAACAAACGAAACCGGAACTAGGACGACCTTGTGTAATATGTATATTGGCCCAAGTGTATGATAACGGGCGGTGACCGCTTGTCCAGTCCAAAATGGGGATGAGTGGGATGTGCCTTGCGACCAGTCCAACGGGTGATGCTGATCCGCATCAAGTACAAACCCGTATGGTGAAAAGGGAAAAGGGCGAGATCGTTAAGATTCTCGTGTCACACCATAAATGGAATTAGTGATCGGATTACGTAAATGGAAAGATAATATACCGGCTTGTGTGTTTTGGAGAATGTTGTGTGTTTATGATGCATTATGTGTGTGTGTCAATACCATGATTCTAATGCCTTGAATACTAGCTAACGGTTATATATATATATATATATATATATATATATATATATATATATATATATATATATATATATATATATATATATATATATATATATATATATATATATATATATATATATATATATATATATATATATATATATATATTGTCTGTTTTCGATGTTTCGTCGTTGGAGTTGTTGACTCGGATGTGGTCTTTTGGTTGTATGCTTTTGGGATTCATATCATTGCATTATAATGTATTTTGGTTTTGCCTTTAATTTGTGTCTTGTTGTAAGATCCGGTGAAATTGTTGTCAGGCTAAGGGTCGGGACCATTGTGAGGTCCCGACCCGTAGCGCCCCAAGTCCCACCGATTCGGGGTGTTACAGATGTTGCCGAGAGAGAAGAGAGAGGACTCCCATACAAATGTGGTTAGTGAAGTCGGTGAAGTTGATTACGTAGATGCTTACTTGGCAACGGGCGAGGAGGTTGCCAAGATGGAGAAAAAGTGGGTGATGGACAGTGCATGTTTCTAGAGACCAAGCAATGTTTTACACCTTGAAGGTTGGTGGAGAGTTTGGTCACTTCAACTCAGTGACTGGTGAGAAGTTGGAGGTCGAGGGTACCGGAAGCGTGACGATGAGTCTTCACAACGGTAGAAGCCACACTCTTCACAATGTGAGGTACGTGCCATCGGCGAACGTGAATGTCATCTCGTTAGGTGCGATGACAATAGAGGGGTACAAGTTCGTCGTCACGAGAAGATGGTGCAAGGTGTTCAAAGGGAGACGCTTGATGATGCGAGACCGCAAGGACGAGAAAACATTTTCTTCTTAGAAGGAAGAGTGGTGCGAGAAAGAGGTGGTGGCGCTTGAGCTAATAAGCGAACGTAGGTAATATTTTCGAATACGGTGGAGGTATTTGAAAATATGGATTAAGTGTGGAATTATGGACTGATCCATCTTTTCTAATTAATTGGGCTCATTTAATATATGGGATGATTGGTTTAAGCCGATACACTAATTCAGGTCAATAGTGATGGAGAGATCTAGAAGCTACAAGAATGAAAGCATACTAATATTGATTAGTAGAATGATTAAGATTAGAAATAGGATTAAGTAATATCTACCTTGGAAATGGTACATGTCGGTGGATGGTGATGAGCTTTAAAACCAACCTCCTACAATATATATACATGAAATGTAGTCTATGTATGCACTAGAATAAAAAAAAAGAGAGTGTTTTGATCAAAGGCTTATACACAAGTGAGGTTGTACGGGTGTGAGTGCGCAATAAAATACTCGCTTATATATATACTTGGTGTGAGTCGGAAGTGCGGAATTTTTTCCAACAGTTTCAACTTTCATTGAACCTACTAGGTATACGGTGAAAGGAAGAAGAAAGTGTAAACTAAGATTAAAGCTCGAAAATAATTACAGTCAAAGTCCAAAAAAATAGCATAGATAAGATATTTTACTATTTCTAAAGGTTTTAGTACATTTATGATGTTTTTACTAAAATTTTTTACCCTGCAAAATAATAAAAATATACAGAAATGTCACGACCAACCTATTAATAAAGTAGACGTAAAACAATGATTTTTTTTCTAAGCAAAGCGAGGACACCAAAAATGTCAATTATTTCAAACTATTTAACGAGTCTAAAATGTCAAATATATATGAACAGAGGGAATATATTCTAGAAAATAAAAAAGCTAAATACACTGGCTTTGATTTACTAAGGCAAATAAAATCGCAATCCGCTAGCGTCTATTGGGCACCGGAACCATCAGTCGGCACCCAAACTTGGGAAAACAATTTTGGGCGCCGGTGATAGCATGAATTATTATCTATATTTTGGGACCTATTTAGACGTTTTATCTTCAATAATCTGCATGTTTGTATATATATATTATGTGATTATATTGTCGTTTCATCTACCTTTGCGGGAATCGAGGTCTACACCAAGTTTCGTTGTAAGTGTAGGTAAAATGGCACGTTTCGCATCAAAAAGGAGCAAAAGAAGCTAAGGAGTCATTGGAGCTACATTCAGGAGCTTAAGGAATAATCCAGGAATCATGGAATTGGATTAAAGATTCACTTTGGACCAGATTTGAGAGATTTCACATTCAGTTGTGATTCACCTCGGTTGACCACAGAGTCACCTCGACCGAGGTGATCCAGAGGAGCCGACTCGACCGAGGCAAACACCTTGGACGCGGCAAGGATATTTTATTATTGGCTGAGATCTTTTATTTTTGGAAGGAGGATCTTATCTTTTTAGGTTGGATTTCTGGAAGGAAGAAGATAAGTTAGCCCATATATTTTACCTATTTTTATGGGAAGAGATCTTTCTAAGATATCTTATCTTTGGAGAGTAATTTTCCTATAAAAAGGGTCGGATTGTCCACAAATCGGAGAGTGCTGAGACATCCGTTATACCACAGATAACCTGCTTATCCCACTCCAGTTGGGAGATTTGAAGAACCTTTTTGAAGGTTGAAGAAGGAAGTTTATAGATTTTATAGCTTTGTGAAGGGTTTTGTAAGATTCTCTTAGATTCCCTTCGTTGTCGTTTGTCTTGTTGGATTTTAATCCAAGGAACGCTTGTTGTTTGATAATTGATTCAGTTATTGAAGCCTTTCTGTTAAGGTTTTCTTGTTCAATTATTCTCTTTCTTCTCATATATTTGATTATTGCATTCATGATGATGATTGGCTAATTTCCTTGTGTGATTCTAGGGTGATTGGCTGAAGGTTGTGGGAAAACAATGATAGAATAATCTTAATCACAGTAAGACCCTGAAAGCTCGAGTCTTTATCCTTAACCCTAAAGCATCTCGCTCAGTCGATGAACATCTCGGCCGGGGTAGAATTCTTCTGACCGAGGTGACTTATCTTATCCGAAACTGAGAGTTAAGTGTTAGAGTTTGTCAAATCCTATCCTTATTACACCTTTCCTGGTTCAATGCAAGCCTAGGATGAGACTGACCCGGTAATTCCTTTGTTTGTTTACTTAAGATCATAAGCGTAGGTGATAAAGGTTATTCCTTTATTGGGGTTTGAGTGTGCTTTCATCCCATTTTTGTGAGTTAGCCTGAGACTTACCCGGTAAAGGTTGATTTTATTTCCTTAGTTGGAGTGTTAGTTTGAGGTTATAGTTCTTTTCCTTAATTCCTTGAGACTTACCCGGTAATAGGAGTTACGGTTTGGGATTAGTGAGTAGTGAGACTTACCCGGTGATCTATTCCACTTTAGAAACACCTTCCCTATGCAAATATCTCAGCTTTGTCCGCTTATCTTTAGATCTTGAGTTGGAACCACAACTAGATGCTTTAATCCCTAGAATTGCATATTTCCTTAATTGACTTTATATCATCCTTGATTGTTTTAATTGCGTTTGTGGTTAGTAATTACATAGCTTACCTATTCCTGCTTTGTTTCACTAAGTCCCTGTGATCGACCCCTGGAATTCCTTGCTTTTACTACGATTGACCCGTACACTGCGGGTTCGCATCCTTGTTTTAAGCTTACATCTAAGGTTATAAATTTAAAGCTTGCACACACCGTTTGGAGCGAACAAGTTTTTGGCGCCGTTGCCTGCGACTTGGTCTAGACCGAGCCAGTTGCGGTACGCTTTTAGGGCACTTGCCCCCCGTTTCTACTAACCACTCTACTTGAGTGACTTTCGCAGGTTCTTTTTCTTAGGTTTATGCGTAGAACCCGCGCTGGGAAGGAAATCGTTCCTTACGATCCCGAACCAGAAAAGACATACAAACGACGCTTGAGAGAAGCGAAGATGGCCGACCAAGACAATTGCGATCTTGAGGCCGAATTGAAGGAAGCGTTAGAACAGCTACGCCTCAGCAGGGAAGAACTGAGGCTGGAGAAAGAAGAAACTCGCACCAGGACTGAAGCGATCGAAGCAGATATGGCAGCTTTACGAGACCAATATCTACCTTGACCGAACCCAGATCCTCGACCGAGGCAGGATCCAGTTTCAGACCCTCGACCGAGGTAGGTCCCAGTACCTGTTGCCCCGGCCGATGTACTTCCACCTCGGATACCAGTCCGAGGCGCTCTTTTTGCAGGAATCCCGCAAACCCTAGGGCAAAGGATGGACCCCAATCAACAACTGAGGCGTCCTGGAGTTAACCTAGGAGATCCGGCGGACCATGACTACGAACTTCGACCGCAAGTTCTTTCCATGATTCGCCAATGCCAGTTTGGAGGGCTGGAGAAGGAATCTCCGCATCAACATCTGTAAAACTATGAGATCTTGATGGAGACCTTGAGACCCTCAAGAATAGAAAACAACAATTACAAGCTAATACCTTTTTACTTTTCTTTAAAAGATAGAGCTCTTACTTGGTATCAATCTCTTCCTCCAGGAAAAATCAATACTTGGGAGGAGATGACTACGGAATTCTTAAAATATTCTTTCCCCCCTCTAAAACCGCTGAAATGAGAGGGAAGATTAATGAATTCATCATGAAGGACAAGGAGAGCTTGGCCAAGTCATGGGAGAGATTTAAAGATATTCTTTTGGATTGCCCACAACATGGGATTCCAAAGATAGAGTTGTTGGAGATATACTTCAAGGGACTGGACGGAAGCACCCAGTTCAACCTTTAACTACTATCCGCCGGCACGTTTATGGACATGCCGATTGACGAAGCTTGGAAGTTCATAGAGAAACAAGCTTTGCATATGGAGAAATATTCCCACCAAGGAGCTGAAGGTGGAGTTAAGAAAGTCAACTTTCAAGAGGAGCCATCAAACACTAATCAACTCATCTCTTTGAAGAATGACGTGAAACAATTGAAGGAGCTCTTGGTCGCTCAAACCAAGAAGGAAGATCAAGGATCAAGGAACAACAATGGATACCGTAAGAACAACAACGGTTCCCGGAACAACAACTATAACAACAATAGAGGATCCAATAGCAATAATTGGAGGGCAAACAACCAAAATTCGGGTAACCCTTACTCTAACTCTAATTCGAATGATTCCTCTAATCCTTTCCTCTCTTCTTCTTCTTCTTCTCCTTCTACTCCGTTAAAGAGCCAGGAGCCTGGATCAAGCTCATCCCAGCCGGAGAAGAAAGATGCGGTGCTGGAGGCTATATTGATCAAGCTTAGTGCTATGGAGACATCCATGACTTCATTTTCGAAGGCACAAAAAGCCTTTGAACAACAACTTTTGCTAGTAGGGCGAATGAAACGCCAAGAGATCTAGGGAAGCTTCTAGCAAGAACGGAAAGCAACCCTAAGGGCCAGATTATGGCCATAACGACGAGGAGTGGACTGAAGACGGCAGATCCAGTGCCTCGGTCGGTGCCAGTACATACGAAGACCACCTCGGTCCAGGTGTAGACGAAGAACACTTCGGCCGAGATGCCAACCGAGGTGGAGCCACAGAAAGCGGAGGAGAAAACTAAAGTTTATATTCCACCTCCTGCATATAAACCACCACTTCCATTCCCCCAGTCAAGGGCCAGAGCACATCTAGACAAGCACTTTGGTAAGTTCCTTGACTTGATGGATAAACTACACATTAATATTCCTCTCCTTGATGCTATTTTAGGGATGCCCGCCTATGGGAAGTTCTTGAAAGAGATTCTATCAAGGAAGAGGAAGCTGGAAGACTTTGGTGAAGTAAGGATGACATCTAAATCCTCGGAGCTTATTCAAATCATGAAGGAGAAGATGCCACCCAAGTTGAGAGATCCCGACTCATTTTGCATTCCCATTCAAGTTGGGGATGTCACTTGTGAAGCCTTATGTGATCTAGGAGCCAGCGTGAGCATCATTCCGCTGGAGCTATGTGTTAAGATCGGACTTGGAGAGCCCAAGCCGGTGAAGATTCGATTATACATGGCGGACCGCTCCATTACCCATCCCGTGAGCATTTTGGAAGACGTTCCGGTTAAGTTAGGTAACTTCTATTTACCTATAGACTTTGTTGTGCTTGATATTCCCGCAGATTATCCTGTTCCTATCATTCTCGGAAGGCCATTTCTAGCAACTTCGGGTTGCAATGTGGATTGTAAGAACGCCAAGCTGAAATTTAATATTGGCGGAGATGAAGTGGAATTCGCATTACTTACGGCCATGAAGGGAGAGCAGCTAGGAGATGAGATCTTCAACATCTATGATGAAGAAGAATCAAGAGAATTGGTGAGCTCTATCCTTATTAACGATCCACTTGAAAAAGTTATTAGTTTTATTTTAATGGAGGAAGATATAGATGCGTCTTGTGATGCAGATATACGGAGCATAAAGGCATTAGAAGAGAATCCAGGAGCTAAAACTGAGAAACAAATCCAGAAGACAAAGATCTCCAGTTTCGGTTCCAGTTACATTACCTCGACCGAGGCACTATCTGGACCAAGCAAGGGGACTGAAGAACATCTCGGTCAACGCCTCTGCGCCTCGACCGAGGTCAAAAGCGAGATGATGTCAACTGAGACTACTGAAAATAACAAACTTCTTACTCCCTTCTCTGACATTCATCCTCAGTTGGTGGAACATTCTCTCCACCAACTTTCTGATAACAAAGGACCTTGGTATGCTGATATTGTTAATTATCTTGTTTCTAGGAAATACCACCCGGGTTGACGTACGCTCAAAGGAAGAAATTCTTCAAGGACGTACGCCATTACTACTGGGATGAACCGCTGCTATTCAAGTGCGGGTCGGATGGGATGCTACGAAGATGTATTCCGGAAGATGAAGTTAATAGCGTCATACGGCATTGTCACTCACTTCCTTGTGGAGGGCATGCTAGCGCCAACAAGACATGTGCTAAGGTATTACGTTCCGGTTTCTTTTGGCCTACGTTATTTAAGGATGTGCAATCGTTTGTTATCTCTTGTGATGTATGCCAAAGAACATGGAATTTATCTAGGAGGAATGAAATGCCACTTAATAACATTCAAGAGGTGGAAATCTTTGATGTATGGGGGGTAGATTTCATGGGACCTCTCCCATCATCCGGAGGAAACCTCTATATTCTTCTAGCAGTCGATTACGTCTCTAGATGGGTTGAAGCCATTGCTTCCCCCACTAATGACGCCATGGTGGTCATGAAGTTCTTTAACAAGACTATCTTTCCACGTTTTGGGACTCCGCACATCATCATCAGCGATGGAGGGACGCATTTCATCAACTGGAAGTTTAAGGCACTTGTATCGAAGTATGGGGTGACCCACAAGGTAGCAACCCCTTTTCACCCTCAAACTAGTGGACATGTCGAGATCTCGAATAGAGAAATTAAAGCAATCTTGGAGAAGACCGTCTCTAGGACGAGGAAGGACTGGTCCATGAAGTTAGAAGACGCTCTTTGGGCCTACAAGACCGCATTCAAGACTCCCATTGGTACTACCCCTTATAATTTGGTATATGGGAAGTCTTGTCACTTACCCGTTGAATTACAACACAAGGCATATTGGGCGATCAAATGGTTGAACTTCGACATCAAGGAAGCCGGCGAGAAGTGGCTTTTGGACATCAACGAGCTGGAGGAGCTGCGTTTGAACATTTATGAGAATGCCAAAATCTATAAAGAAAGGACGAAGAAATGGCACGACAAGCGTATCAATCCTAAGGAGCTTAAAGAAGGAGACTTAGTTCTACTCTTCAACTCCCGCCTCCGCCTCTTTCCAGGTAAGTTGAAATCTAGATGGACCGGACCTTATGTTGTAAAACACGTTTTCCCTCATGGTGCAGTTGAGATTTGGGGCGAAACGAGTGGAAGCTTCAAGGTCAATGGTCATAGACTTAAGAAATACAAACCGGAAGTTCCGGTTGAGGAGGTTGCACCATTATACCTCGTTTGAGAGACGCCGTACGGTCCAGCTAGCAACCTTAAATCAAGCGCTTCTTGGGAGGCAACCCAAGGTATTGCTTTCTTTTCCCTTTTTCTAGTCTAGTTTAGATAGTTTGCTTTTGCTTTGCTTTGTTTTGTTTTGGGCGTCCTAGACATACAACAGGTGACATCTAAGGAAAGAATACAACCCATGAGCACAACTGGAAGGACAGAAGTTCGAGGATTTGAGAAGACAGAGTTTGCTGAGACACATCTCGGTTGCTGTCACCGCACCTCGACCGAGATGATTCTTGAGCAACCGAGGCGATTAGGGTTTCTGAAGATCCACCTCGGTCCGTACCACCTCGGTCTAGTCGAGACCACCTCGACCAAGGTGACAGCAGTTCTAGAAAAGGGTATAAAAGGGGGTGAAGAATTCTCTTCTCTCTTTACCTTCTCTTCGACCGCGGTGAAATTTCCACCTCGTTTCTTCGTTCTTCACTCCTTTTCGACGATTCTTGCTCCTAAACTGAGAGGGATCGTGTTTCAAGTACCAATCTACAGAAAGAACGAGTCGAATCGACCGAATTTGGGTAATTATCAAAAAAACCCTAACTTCGTCTTTCTCTACTAATTTCCTTCGTTTTGGGCTTTGGTTGCCATTACATTTGCTGAGAAACAGATTAAGTACCCCATAGAAACCTGTTGTAGTGATTTTAGTGGAAAAGAACTGGATTTTTGAGGGAATCAATCGCACAGTTTTTCGCCTCGGTCCAGTCGGCCTGCGCCTCGGCCGAGGTGTTCTTGAGACTTGTCAGAGCAACCGAGGTGGTCTGACAGATTACAAAAAGATGAGTTCTGACAGGCAGTTGGTCCTGAGGGATAGATCTTTTCCTTCTCCTCCTTCCTCCTCTCAACGTACTAGACCGGTGATCCACGAGAGACACCAGGTCGACTATGACCGCATAGCGGCCCATCCAGTGATTGCACCTCGCTTTCTGGACATTTCAGCTTTTGACTGCCTCAACGTTGATGATGATTTGAGGCGCATGATTTCTGCTGTGGGGTTGGAGCAGTTTACAGAGATCAGAGCTCCGGCCTATCTAGAGCCTACATTGGAGTTTCTCAGCTCCTTCACTTACTTGCCCACCGAGCGGGCCGTGAAATACCGTTTGATGAACCAGAATTACTTGGTTCCCTTGGATCACTAGCGGATATCTTCGGCTTCCCGATTCCGATAGTTGTTGATTTTCCCTCCCGAGCTGTAGCTAGGGAGTTTTGGGGACAGATTGCTCACGTGGTTGAGCATGCAGATAGATGGCGACCTGGAGACTCCAGGGAGCGGATCATATTTCACCTAGCTTTTAGGCTGGCCCACAGGATATTCAGTGAGACTCTTTTGGCGTGTACTGAGATGCCCCAGAAGGTCAGACAGGGGGAGCTTTTGAGCTTATACTGCATGGTGACGGGAGGGATCCCAGATTTTGGTTTGATGCTGGCAGAGGATCTGCATATGATAAAGGCGAAGGGGAAGGGTGACATCTGCTGTGGAGGCATTGTGACTCATATAGCGAGTTACCAGGATATGGACCTCAGTGCTTGTACCATGGTGGCGGCTACCAAGCCGCTTGGACTCCAGGAGATGATTACTCGGAGGATACTGGTTCCCCGAGGACTCACTACGCCATATGTGGCGATGCCATGGGAGCCGACTGCACCGCATGGGATTAGATGGTCGGCTCAGTTCTCCGTATTTGATCCACACTACTGGCAGACTGCGTGGATCCCATTTATGGAGGATGCTACAGAGGCGGCAGCTGCACCAGCTGAGGAGGATGAGGTTGAGGAGGCTGATGATACTGAGGACGGTGGTGTTCCTATGGATACGGGCACAGATACAACTAGGACTAGTGCGCCGGTCATTGACTTAGACGATGACGAGACTGAGGAGGAGCCGGCTGCATCACCAGTACGCCCTGCTAGGCGTAGGGTACGCCGACAGAGAGATCCAGATGCTCACCATCGGATTGATGATCTGACGGATCAGATGATCGATTCATATGATGCCCTGTCCTTGGATATTCGTGAGATGCAGGAGAGATTACACTATCAGCACACGATGGCTGAGATTCAGTTTCAGCATGTCATGGGCTATCCTTTCGACCCATCTCAGTATCCGTACGTGCCACCACCACCACCGGATCGGGATTATTGAGAGCTTGTAGGATTTTCTTTATTTATTTATTATGCAAATCGACTATGTCCGGTCAATACTTTATTTCTTTAGACTTATTTTGACCCATCGGGACAATGTGTCCCAAGTATGGGGTATTGATGTATTATTTGACTCTTATGGATGTATGACTTGACTCTATTTGATATTTATGTTTTATGCGTGCTTACTTATGCTCTATGTGTTATCTGAGATTACATGCATGCATACAGGTTATTTGATAGAGAAAAACGTCGAAAACTGGTTTAAATAAAAAAAAAAATTTGACCTCGACTTAAGCAATTCTGGCCAAACGAGGTACTTCACCTCGGTTGACTTAGAACACCTCGACCGAGGTGGTTTAACTGATAGTTTTCGAAAACGATTTTTGTGCTTCTTATCTGGATATGATCTCAGTGAAGATTTTGTTTGCTGACTGGTTTTGAAATCTTTATATACTTGAAAGGTTTTATAATATGTTTAAGTTGCTAAATGCTTTGTTTGAAATTTATGGCATGTTTAATACTTTTTTTTATCCAAATTATGTTGAATTTGAAGGTTGACACCACATGATGAGTTCTCTCACTTTCTTCCTGGAAAGACCAAGGCAATTCATTCTCTTCTCTTTTTCTTCTTGATCATGCTTTAGCCCCTCATATACATATTTGCCTTCCTTTACTATCCGGGAATTTGGAAGCAAGCAAGTGAAAAGAAAGTGAAAGAAAAGTTGAGATGTTGGCTGAAAGTGTTAGAAAGTAATAAATAGGTTTGGGGAAGTCAATCATGATGATGAGTAACTCGGTACCATTCACATAGCCGGGTGTTTGTGTCTTGCCAAAGTCGGATTGAGCGATATTCCTAACAGGTCATGGTATGTGCATCAAGGGTTTGAGGCATCTCGAGAAATTGATGATCGCTAATTTCCTAGGCTTCGGTTATTGTGCACCTTTGTCCATGCATCCCAAAAAGTAAAGTAAAAAAGGAAAAGTGTGAAATAAGCAAAGCTTATTGGTGGATGATGTTGAAAGTCAAGTGAAAGTGAAGTGATATCCTTTTCCCGGATTCTAGCACCACATTACCTTATATACATCCCTACCCTACACGTTTCTTGACCTTTCTTTTGGGAAGCCCTTGAGACCTCGAGCTTGTTGATTGACTTAGTGGTTTAAACTGGATTATACATGATTAATTTTGATAATTATAATTTATTATGCATTCTATGATTTTATGCAAAGATGAACAACTTTCTTATATTTATAAAATGTTTTAAGCATATTTTGATTTTAAATTCCATGAAGTATTCTCTTAGAGTGATCTATGATTGTAGCACACCATTAAAATGTTTTAGAAAACTTTTCCATTGACCTTTAGGACTAATAATCCATTCTATCTTGTATTTTATATTCGGAACTTGCTTGGGGACAAGCAAGGGCTAAGTATGGGGTATTTTGATAGAATGAATTATTATCTATATTTTGGGACCTGTTTAGACGTTTTATCTTCAATAATCTGCATGTTTGTATATATATTATGTGATTATATTGTCGTTTCATCTACCTTTGCGGGAATCGAGGTCTACACCAAGTTTCGTTGTAATCGTAGGTAAAATGGCACGTTTTGCATCAAAAAGGAGCAAAAGAAGCTAAGGAGTCATTGGAGCTACATTCAGGAGCTTAAGGAATAATCCAGGAATCATGGAATTGGATTAAAGATTCACTTTGGACCAGATTTGAGAGATTTCACATTCAGTTGTGATTCACCTCGGTTGACCACAGAGTCACCATGACCGAGGTAATTCAGAGGAGCCGACTCGACCGAGGCGAACACCTTGGACGCGGCAAGGATATTTTATTCTTGGCTAAGATCTTTTATTTTTGGAAGAAGGATCTTATCTTTTTAGGCTGGATTTCTAGAAGGAAGAAGATAAGTTAGCCCATATATTTTACCTATTTTTATGGGAAGAGATCTTTCTAAGATATCTTATCTTTGGAGAGTAATTTTCCTATAAAAAGGGTCGGATTTTCCACAAATCGGAGAGTGCTGAGACATCCGTTATACCACAGATAACCTGCTTATCCCACTCCAGTTGGGAGATTTGAAGAACCTTTTTGAAGGTTGAAGAAGGAAGTTTATAGCTTTTATAGCTTTGTGAAGGGTTTTGTAAGATTCTCTTAGATTCCCTTCGTTGTCGTTTGTCTTGTTGGATTTTAATCCAAGGAACGCTTGTTGTTTGATAATTGATTTAGTTATTGAAGCCTTTCTCTTAAGGTTTTCTTGTTCAATTATTCTCTTTCTTCTCATATATTTGATTATTGCATTCATGATGATGATTGACTAATTTCCTTGTGTGATTCTAGGGTGATTGGCTGAAGGTTGTGGGAAAAACAATGATAGAATAATCTTAATCACAGTAAGACCCTGAAAGCTCGAGTCTTTATCCTTAACCCTAAAGCATCTCGCTCAGTCGATGAACATATCGGCCGGGGTGGAATACTTCTGACCGAGGTGACTTATCTGATCCAAAACTGAGAGTTAAGTGTTAGAGTTTGCCAAATCCTATCCTTATTACACCTTTCCTGGTTCAATGCAAGCCTAGGATGAGACTTACCCGGTAATTCCTTTGTTTGTTTACTTAAGATCATAAGCGTAGGTAATAAAGGTTATTCCTTTATTGGGGTTTGAGTGTGCTTTCATCCCATCTTTGTGAGTTAGCCTGAGACTTACCCGGTAAAGGTTGATTCTATTCCCTTAGTTGGAGTGTTAGTTTGAGGTTATAGTTCTTTTCCTTAATTCCTTGAGACTTACCCGGTAATAGGAGTTACGGTTTGGGATTAGTGAATAGTGAGACTTAACCGGTGATCTATTCCACTTTAGAAACACCTTCCCTATGCAAATATCTCAGCTTTGTCCGCTTATCTTTAGATCTTGAGTTGGAACCACAACTAGATGCTTTAATCCCTAGAATTGCATATTTCCTTAATTGACTTTATATCATCCTTGATTGTTTTAATTGCTTTTGTGGTTAGTAATTACATAGCTTACCTATTCCTGCTTTGTTTCACTAAGTCCCTGTGATCGACCCCTAGAATTCCTTGCTTTTACTACGATTGACCCGTACACTACGGGTTCGCATCCTTGTTTTAAGCTTACATCTAGGGTTATAAATTTAAAGCTTGCACACACCGTTTGGAGCGAACAGCCGGCGCTCAGATTGAAAAAATAAAATATCGCCAGCGAAATCCGCAAGTGCTCAAGCTAGGCGTCTTGCAAATTTTGTTGGCCCTTGTAAATTTTAGCGTGTATATATAGCACGCCCCTTTAAAAAAATATATAGGGATATCCGTAGATCTGAGTATAATAATATTTGTTTTTAATACAAATATCCGTTTCTCGTATTCAAGATGGATTTTAAAGGCGTTTTTGGTGAAATGGGCTCTTTTGGCAATAGCAATTAGTAATTTGGCTCCCACCTTTTCCATCTTTGTAATATAAGCCCCGAAGGTCATCATTGCTTGTAAATAGTTTGTGTAAGTGTCCCGCAACTAATGTTGTAACTTAATGCAAAGTACAATGGTGCAGACTTCTGATGTGACTAGTCTACAACAAAATGATGATCTTTTCATCAAAAACACAAACCGTCCTCCCTCCAAAAAATAAATCTTCTCTGCAACAAATGGGCATTTTTTTTCCCATTTTGAATTGTCCTTCCTCCATAAATGTGGCTTCTTCTTTCATTCACATGTACATAAAAACCCTATTGTTCTTCGTTGATTGAAAACGGAGAATTTGAAGATAAAAGCATGTTCGACCTACGATTGAGTAAGATTACTGTTTGTCCGGGTTTAATTGAGTAATGTTTGTTATATATATTTGAGTCTCTACTTTTCATTTGCATGATGCTTGAAGACATTTTAGGCAATGTTCGACCTGCGATTGAGTAAGGTTACTGTGATTGAGTAAGCTTGAAGACATTTGAGGAAAGGTTCACACAAACCATTGGGTAAGTTGTGTATCTCAAACCACTGGCTACAACCATTGGGTATGCTAAACCATCTTAGGCAACGTTGAGTAATGACTACAGGTTGTGTAGGGGTATTTTCATGTACGGTTATGTTCGTTTGTGCATCATAATGCAAGTTAGGTATTGTAACACCCCAAGTTTCAGAACTCGGGGAGCTACTGGTTAGGACCTCACAGTGGGTCCCGACCTTAGTTTGACAACAACTTAACTAGATCTTACAACAAGGCACAGATAAGGAAAAACCAGAAATCATAAAGTATGTTTTTAACAAAGTCATGAATGTGACCAGAAGTACTAATAGCCGGAAAACACAAAGTATCACAATCTGAGAAAAAGAAAAAGGCTATAACTGAAAGACCAACAAAAAAAGAAACTACAACTCGACCTAAGAAGTACGACACCCCGGCTGACCACTACCATCCGGATCACTTGGCATCTGCTCTAACCTGTGGTACGTCTACACAACAAAACAACTGTTAGCTAACTATCCAAATATAAGCATAAATAATAATAGCACAAACACACTCAAATTAACATAAACAAACATCATACTGGCACACAACTAGTTATTATTTGTTACTTAAGTGATTCACCTTATTCCATTTTACAGTTATGGCACGAGAACTCTTAACAGTTCTCGCCTCCGTTCCTTATCCAACTGGGTGTAGGTCTAGCTTACCTCCGCCAGTAGCATCACTACAAATCTAGTTTGGACTAGTCCCTAAAGAAACCCCCAGCGCCCTCAAGCTAACTGAGCAGAATGCCACCGCCCGTTACTCTTAGGCTAAAGTATAGGTCGGTAGATTATAGCTACTAAAATATAAATATAAACAACTCATTCACACACCGCTGATATTATCCACACTCATATCTAGAAGTCAACTTAGTAAGCCCAAAGGACTTACCCGAATCAGATCTCGCCTCTCTAAATCGTAAATCAATTTGTAACTGTAGGAACTCAGTGGCCTGAAAAAAGAGGCAAGTGCGTCAGCACACTTCCTAGGTAGTTAGAAGTCGAAGACTTCTAAGATAGGAGATTGTTACGCTAAGAATGCAGCAAGCAAAAGTCTTAAGTTTATAACTCTATATATTTTTCCTAACTCCTAGCGAACCCACAGTGTATGGGACGTTTTGTAGTAAGGATAGTATTCCGAGGTCGAACACAAAGACTAAGGTGAAATTGAATCAAATAGTGACTAAGGATAGTGTAGACCTAGTTCGAGAAAAGATAAAGAAATAAAGAAATGAAAATCTCAATGTTTTTGGATTGGTTTTGTGGTGATCAATCAAGGATCACAAATCATGCAAGATCAACAAACAACTAAGCTAGCAAAACAAATAAGCAAACACAAACACAAGATAAGTAATCAAAGAGAGAAAAGCAGATTCTAGGGGTTAGAAATTCCGGTTATGGCATTGGACTCAAGCTTCTAATCAACCTTGGACTAGCTATGGTATGTTGGGAAGGAATGTTTCTCAAATGGGACCAATCACCGGGTAGGTCTCATGATCCACTAATCCTGCAACTAAGGTCCTATTACCGGGTAAGTCTCTAAAAACCTAAGGTTGGAAAATCTACACAAACCGGATTGCTATTTAGGGATCTAACCTCTCCTTACCGGGTAAGTCTCGGGAAGGCAAGACCTAAACATCAATCCTAGCACACTCAATCCAATAGCGGCTTATGAGGCTCACTACTACCTAGAGTTCATCATCTTTGGTACTTAAGATCGTAAATCACCGGGTAGGTCTCTTGCCTCACTTAGGTGGCTAGCATTAGGTCACCCTAGGCTAGATTAAGCTTAACAAACACTAGGATTTCAATAATCTAACATTCTAACATGCAGATTTATCAATACAAGCATAACAGAAGCAAACCATGGGTAGTTCATCTCATTCCATGGCCGTGGTCTTGCTAGAACAAACCGTGATTTCTAACAGCACTTAAGTACGAGCAAGCAAATCATCCAAAGATACATTTAAGTCTATTCTATCATAGTCCAAGCCATAACCATCATTCCCTTACCCTAGAATCGCATCTATTTAGCCAACAACATGCATCATAATAATCAAACTCAACAAGCATACATTCATGGCTTCCATAGCAAGAAAATGGAATGAAAGAGAAACGAAACAAGTAGGATAAGAAAACCAAGCTGAATAAAAGTCAAGAAGGACTTATAAACCTTGAAAAGAAGGTTCGAATCGTTTCGTACAACCCTAGCAATTGTCTTCAACAAAACTCACTCAAAACCTCTCAAAAACTATGAAAACTATGAAACTAGTGTGCTTCTTCTTCTTCTACAAAATGAGAGTGTTTCTTCTCCTCCAAGAGTAGCTCCAATCCAATAGTGTTGAGAGAATGTGGGAGAGGGTGTGTGAGGTCAGGTCCCCTTTGAGAATCAGCCTGCAAGAGTACTTATAGTCTCCACCAAGAGCAAGAGTCGGTTATGGAGATCGTGGGACAGCTGTCCCAACTGTCCAGAGGGAATCACGGTCCAATTCCACGGCTGTGGAAGTGCCAGTGACCATGGTTCTGGTGTTTCGGCCCTCTTTTGATCGTTGAGCCATGAGTTGGTGCAAGGCATGCACTAACATGGTCCTATGTGTTCTCCTTTGCTCCTAACTTGCTTCCCAATGAGTCCGGAAATGTGTCATTACGAGGAACAATCCCCGAATGTATCGATTAAGCTCCAAAAGCTCCCAAAATACCTACAAAACATGCAAAAGTCCGTGTAAACGTCTAACTCGACAACATACATGAATTAAGTGCAAATCTTCACGAACTAATGCCAAACTATGCATGAATAGTGGGAAAAATTATCTAAATGGATACCTAGAATAACGTCATAAATCGTGTTATCAAAATACTCCATTCTTAAGGTTTGCTCGTCCCCGAGCAAGACCCAACTATAGACTAAGAGATGACATGATTTATGCATGCAAAAAAACAACAAAATCTTTTTGGAATTGTGCTTCTAACATTGGATCACCTTCATAGTCATGTGTCATGGCAATGGACAAACGATCATGCATCAAACGAACGAAGGCATGGAAAAGCTATTATACTTAACTCAAAAGCATGCATGAAAGGTGAAAATGAAGAAGTCAAGATGATCATGAGTATATCCAATCTAGATTACTAAGTCTTACACACATGCAAATAGGTCACAAGGACTTAGGAAAGAAGAGGCCAAGAAACGTTGTGAATAGGTAGGAAGTTTTAGGTCATGTGATGCTAATCCGGGAAAGGAACTAACTCCACAATTTCATTTTTGATCAACTTCACCACAAGTGTATATTTTCTCCATCTTTTCTTTGTTTTCTTTTCTTTTTCACTTTCTTTTTCTTTTATTTTTGAGGCAATGGCATTGGTGTACAAAATCCGAAACCTTGGTGATTAGCGGACCTCGGAGTTTTTCCGAGGTGACTCACACTGGGCACACTTACCAAGGCTCGTTAGGACATTCGGTTTATCCGACTTTGGCAAGGCACAAACACCCGATTATGTGAATGGTTCCGAGTTACTCGTCATCAAAACCAAAGTCCCCAAACCTATATTTTTTTCTACACTTTTCACAAAAAATTCAGCACTTCATTCACAACATTCTTTCATCAACAACTTCACCCCACACTTGCTTTTCACACACATCAACACACTAGCATGCTCCTATTCCCGGATGGGTCAAAAGAGGTCAAACTTTTATATCAATTGAGGTGCTCAAACAACATGATCAAGATGAGAAGTAGAGAAAGATGAATTGCCTTAATCACTCCTAAATGATGTGCAAGAACTAGCATGTAATTTCGACCATCAATCCTCAATCCAATCAAAGCAAACATTCATGATCACAATTCATACATGGGATTCAAGATAAGTACTTCAAGTCCACATATGCATGCATCAATTCAACACATAAGGCCATCCATAGCCAATTCACAAGACAATCTCATCATAAGGGTCATACCCAAGCTTAGAAGCACTAAAATTTTTAAATTTTCTGATTTTTTTGGATTTTCGAAATATGTATGTACAATGCAAAACATAATGAGACATGTGACTAAAAGAAACTATCCTAGATGCTAATCATGCAAGTGATCATGAAAACCCCACCCCATACTTAGAAACACATTGTCCCCAATGTGTAAATCAAGTAAAGAAGAGTGAAAGAGAGTCCTCACAATAAAAAAAAATAGTCACCGGTATTTTGGTTCACTCATGTGGATTGATGGCGGATGATCTATCAAAGATGGTAGAGAGCTCAAGGTGTTCGTTATGGCGTCGGGACCCGCGCTAAGCACCGCTAGCCGTCTAAGTTCCGTGTCTGCTCCACCCACAATTGATGAGGGACTCATCATCATCATCCATATGTCATGCAAGGCTTCCATGCTACTTAGACTCTAGCACACAAACTCCAAACACACAAAAACACACAAAAACAGAAAAATGAAAACCAAAACAAAAATGAAAAGGGAAAGATGTCTACCAATGGGTTGTCTCCCATTAAGCGCTTCTTTAAGGTCATTAGCTTGACCAAATTCGGGGGCGTCTCACTCAAGGTGAAGTGGGGCAATCATATCCACCGGAGCTCCCGGGATATACTTCTTCAACTGGTGCCCATTCACCTTAAAATCTCCACAATGCTCCCCTCCTATCTCAACCGCTCTAAGGGGAAAGATCTTTTTTACCACATAAGGACCCGTCCATCTTGAATTTAGCTTTCCGTGGAAGAGCCGCAGCCTTGAGTTGAAGAGAAGGACAAGGTCACCTTCACTCAACTCCTTTGGGATGAGACGCTTGTCATGCCAACGCTTAGTCCTTTCCTTGTAGATCCGGGCGTTTTCATAGGCATCCAACCGGATCTCCTCAAGAGCATTGATGTCTAGCAATCTCTTCTCACCGGCTTCCTTGAGGTCAAAACTCAGCCACCTTATGGCCCAATACGCCCTATGCTCCATCTCCACCGGAAGGTGGCAAGACTTTTCATAAACTAGCTTGTAGGGAGTGGTGCCAATTGGTGTCTTGAAGGCGGTTCTATAAGCCAACAAAGCATCATCGAGCTTCATAGTCCAATCCTTTCTCGTCTTAGAAACCGTCTTCTCAAGTATCCCCTTTATCTCCTGGTTTGAGATCTCCACTCGGCCACCAGTTTGGCAATGGTAAGGTGTTGCCACCTTATGAGTCACCCCATACTTAGCCAAAAGTGTCCCAAAGTTCCTATTGGTGAAATGCTTCCCTCCATCACTTATGATCACTCTTGGTGTTCCAAACCTAGGGAAAATGACTCGGTTGAAGAACCGCACCACAACTTTGTTATCATTGGTGGGAGAGGCGATTGCCTCCACCCATCTCGACACATAGTCTACCGCCAATAGAATGTAGAGGTTGCCACATGAAGAGGGGAATGGCCCCATGAAGTCCACATCCCACACATCAAATACTTCAACCTATTGTATGTTGTTCAAGGGCATCTCATTCCTCCTTGAGATGTTTCCCCTCCTTTGGCAAGCATCACAAGCTACCAAAAAATTATGCACGTCCTTGAACAAACTTGGCCAATAAAAACCGGATTGCAATACTTTTGCACACGTCTTGTGTGAGCTAGCATGGTCTCCACATGGCAAGGAATGACAATGGCGGATCACACTCTCCACCTCATCCTCCGGTATGCATCTCCTAAAGACCCCATCCGGCCCTCTCTTAAACAAGAGCGATTCACTCCAATAGTAATGCCTCATATCCTTGAAGAAGTTTTTTCTTTAGGCATACGATAGACCGGGTGGCACCTCTTCACAAACGAGATAGTTCACTATATCCGCATACCATGGCTCACTGCCCCTTGACACTTGAAGCAAGCACTCCTCCACCATTTGCAATCGCTCATCCCGGAATGAGTCATCAATCGGGATGTCATCTCTCTCAATCTCCAATGGTGGGAGCCTACTAAGATGGTCCGCCACAGAATTTTCGGACCCCTTTTTGTCCCGAATTTCCAAATCAAACTCTTGAAGAAGAAGGATCCACCGAATCAAACGAGGCTTGGCATCCTTCTTTGTAAGGAGATAACGGATCGCAGCATGATCCGTATACACAATGACCTTCGCTCCAACAAGATACGAGCGGAACTTCTGAAATGCATACACAACCGCTAGCAACTCCTTCTTGGTGGTAGCATAATTGAGTTGGGCATCATCTAGCGTCTTGCTAGCATAATAGATGGCATGTGTAAGCCCATCTTTCCTTTGTCCCAAAACAGCCCCGACGGCTACATCACTCGCGTCACACATGATCTCAAACGGTAAGCTCCAATCCGTAAGTTGCATGATAGGGGCGGAGATCAAAGCATTCTTCAACCTACAAAAAGCCTCAAGGAAATCCTTGGAGAAAACAAACTCAACATCTTTCATTAGTATGTTAGTAAGAGGCTTAGAAATTTTAGAGAATTCTTTTATGAATCTCCGGTAAAAACCGGCATGCCCTAAGAAACTCCTTACCCCTTCACCGAGGTAGGTGGTGGTAACTTCTCTATTGTCTCTATCTTAGACCTATCAACCTTAATGCCTCGGTTGGACACCAAGTGTCCCAACACAATGCCTTCACTTACCATGAAGTGGCATTTTTCCCACTTCAAGACAAGATTAGTCTCCTCACATCTCTTTAACACCAAAGACAAGTTAGCTAAACAATCATCAAATGAAGATCCATAAATAGAGAAATCATCCACAAACACTTCCATGATGTTTTCAATATATTCAGAAAAGATAGCCATCATACACCTTTGAAAGGGGGTGGGTGCATTACACAACCCAAATGGCATTCTCCTATATGCAAATGTACCCCAAGGACATGTGAATGTAGTTTTTTCTTGGTCATCCGGGTGGATAGGGATTTGGAAGAATCCACTATAGCCATCTAAGTAACAAAAGTGTGAATGTTGAGCTAATCTCTCTAGCATTTGGTCAATGAAAGGAAGAGGGAAGTGATCTTTCCTAGAGGCCACATTTAGTTTCCTATAGTCTATACACATCCTCCATCCCGTAACCGTCCTAGTAGGGATTAGTTCATTATTCTCATTAGTCACTACGGTCATCCCACCCTTCTTAGGAACCACATGCACGGGACTAACCCACTTACTATCCGAAATTGGGAAAATGATTCCCGCATCTAGCAATTTAAGGATCTCTTTCTTTACTATGTCTTTCATGATAGGGTTTAGTCTTCTTTGAGGTTCAATTGAAGGTTTATGGTTGTCTTCCATCAAAATTTTATGCATGCACAAGGAAGGTTTAATGCCAACTAAGTCATCAATGGTATAGCCTATAGCTCTCCTATGCAATCTCAACTCATGCAACAATCTATTCAACTGATCATCATTCAAGCATGCATTAACAATCACCGGATAAGAAGAATCTTCACCAAGAAAAGCATACTTCAAATGAGAGGGGAAGGGTTTAAGTTCAAGTTTAGGAGGACCTTTATCGATTGGAGATGCTCCATACAATGTAGGTTGAGATGATTCCAAAGCTATGGAAGACTCCTCAAGGCTCCTTGAAGCTTGATCAACCACTAAGGCACTTTCTGGAGAAACCACGGGCAAAATTACGGTCTTTGGCAAAACCCCGGGCTTGGAACCTGAGAAGCTGGCACTTTGGAGCATTTCAGAGAGTTCCACGGGTAAGTCTACGCCCGTGGTTCTTGGTGACAGGCCGTGATTCCTACAGTGTTTCAGCATGACTTTGTGCACTTTAAATTCAGCACTTGTCTCCTTTTCCAATGCATCTAAGGCCGTGATTTCTTCATTGCAATCATCTTCAACCCCTTCTTCCATCAAACTTAAGCTAAGAACCTTCTCCAAGGGGTCCTTGATCAAGATTGAGCTCACAACTTCTCTACATTCCTCTTGCTCGACAATGTTGAACACATCTTCACTAAGGGCTGGCCCCTTCATCATTGTGGATAATTTGAACTTAATATTCTCTTCTCCAATGTTGAAAGAGAGAATTCCATTTTTGCAATCCACTAAACTTCCGGATGTGGCTAAGAAAGGCCTCCCTAAGATGATAGGAACCGGGTAGTCTGCCGGGATGTCCAAAATAATGAAGTCTATTGGCACATAGAACTTCCCAAGCTGAACCGGTATGTCTTCCAAGATTCCTACGGGGTGAGTGAAAGAACGGTCTGCCATGTAGAGGGTCATCTTGACTGGTTTTGGCTCTCCTAGCCCAACCTTGTTGCAAAGTGCAAGTGGGATGATGCTTACTCTTGCTCCAAGATCACATAGGGCTTCATACTTCACTTCTCCAACCCCAATTGGCACACAAAAAGATCCCGGATCTCTTAGTTTAGGAGGCATCTTCTCCCTCATGGTTTGTATCAATTCCAAAGATCTCTTTGTCATCCTCACTTCTCCATACTCCTCCAACTTCCTTTTGTTGGAGAGTATCTCCTTCAAAAAATTTCCATAGGCCGGCATACCTAGAATAGCATCCATGAACGGAATGTTAATATGCAATTTAGACATAAGTTCAAGGAATTTACCGAAGTGTTTGTCCAAGCGAGCTCCTGCTCGTGATTGTGGGAATGGTAGTGGTGGTTTGTATGGAGGTGGTGCCACATATGTTGGCTCATCATCCTTGCTCTTGCCTCCATCTTCTTGCAATGGCTCTTCTTCCACCACTACTTGCTTTCCCTTAGCATTCTCCTTGGGCAAGGGATCCTTCATGCTCAGCCCACTCCTTGTTGTAATGGCCAACACTTGGCCTCTTGGGTTATCTTCGGTTCTTTCGGGAAGTATTCCCTGATCTCTATGAGCTTCACCCGCCTTTTGGAACACTTGTGCTTCTAGCACCTTTTGAGCTTTAGAAATGGAAGTCACCGTGCTCTCAAGACCACTCAACCTTCCAAGCAATTGCTCAAACATCATCTCGGTTTTATCCTTAGGAGGTTGAGTAAATCCGGGTGGAGGCTCTTGTGAAGCCTTAGGTGGTGGAGTTGCACTTGTGGAAGCGGGAGGGTTCAAGGCACCATCCGGGTTAGAATAAGAGAACCCGGGATGGTTGTGATTAGGCCGGTAATTTTTGAATTGTCGGTTGTTGTTGAAGTTCCTAGGGCCTTGATAATTGTTGAAGTTTCCCCTTCCCATGTAGTTCACATCTTCCTCCTTGGAAGACAAGTTTGCTTGCACTTGCACTTGAGAGCTTGCTTGATTCTTCAAAGTTGTAGCACACAACTCCCTCAAGGACTTAAGCTCATTGTTGATCGCATCAAGCTTGAAATTACTCATGGTGACTTCACTCACCTCATATGCTCCCGGTTTCCTCCCATCACTCTTCCTATGGGAGTACTTTTCTATCACCAAAGCTTGTTTCTCTACAAACTCCCAAGCCTCATCCACATTCTTCTCCATGAATGTTCCACCGGAAAGAGATTGAAGCTTGAATTGGCTATCTTCATCAAGTCCCTTGAAGTAGATCTCCAAAAGCTCTATTTTCGTTATACCATGGTGTGGACAATCTAGGAGGAGGTCCTTGAACCTCTCCCAAGATTTGAATAGGCTTTCTCTATCCTTCATCACGAAGGCATTGATCTTCCCTCTTAGCTCGGTTGTCTTGGAAGGTGGGAAGAACTTAGTCAAGAACTCGGTTGTCATCTCCTCCCAAGTACTCACACGCCCTAGTAGAATCGATTGGTACCAAGCCAAGGCTTTATCCTTAAGAGAGAAGGAAAAAGCCCTAAGCTTATGGTTGTTGTTCTCCAATCTAGGCGGCCTTAAAGTCTCCATCAAGATCTCATAGTTCATCAAGTGTTGATGAGGAGACTCTCCTTCCATCCCTCCAAATTGATTATGCCGGATCATTTGTAGCACTTAAGGGCGGAGCTCATAATCATGGGCTGCGGGATCTCCTAAGTTCACACCCGGACGGTGCACTCTTTGGGCCGGATTCATATGTTGCCCTAACGTTTGTGGATCCTCAATCATGATCGGCTCGAACCGAATATTAACCTCCGGTTGCGGTGGTGGTGGTGGTGGAGGAGGTTGTTGATGATTAAGCTCTCTTTGTACAAGAGCTTGCCTAATCTCTTCAATTTCGCTCCTAGTTGCTTCTTGCCTCTCATTGGCAAGTCTCCTCTCATTCTTCAAGAGTTCATCTCTCAACCTAATTTTCTCTAAAGCATCATCCAACTCAGCTTGAAGATCTCTTGCGGCCATCTCCTTCTTCTTCTTAATGCTCTTAGATCTAGCTTTAAGGGTTTTCTCCGGTTCGGGATCGAATGGAGCTAAATCCTTGCCACGAGATATTCGCATGCACCTAAAGAATGAGAGATGTCCTGAAAATGCAAAGACACAAACATAACAAGATCAAAAGCAACAAGAAAGACCTACACTATAAACAATCACAAAAAAGACTCAATCTAGACCTAGATACCCGGCAACGGCGCCAAAAACTTGTTACGCTAAGAATGTAGCACGCAAAAGTCTTAAATTTATAACTCGATATTTTTCCTAACTCCTAGCGAACCCACAGTGTATGGGTAGTTTTATAGTAAGGATAGTATTCCGAGGTCGAACACAAAGACTAAGGTGAAATTGAATCAAATAGTGACTAAGGATAGTGTAGACCTAGTTCGAGAAAAGAGAAAGAAATAAAGAAATGAAAATCTCAATGTTTTTGGATTGGTTTTGTGGTGATCAATCAAGGATCACAAATCATGCAAGATTAACAAACAACTAAGCTAGCAACACAAATAACCAAACACAAACACGAGATAAGTAATCAAAGAGAGAAAAACGGATTCTAGCGGTTAGAAATTCCGGTTATGGCATTGGACTCAAGCTTCTAATCAACCTTGGACTAGCTATGGTATGTTGGGAAGGAATGTTTCTAAAATGGGACCAATCACCGGGTAGGTCTCGTGATCCACTAATCTCGCAACTAAGGTCCTATTACCGGGTAAGTCTCTAGGAACCTAAGGTTGGGAGATCTACACAAACCGGATTGCTATCTAGGGATCTAACCTCTCCTTACTGGGTAAGTTTCGGGAAGGCAAGACCTAAACATCAATCCTAGCACACTCAATCCAATAGCGGCTTATGAGGCTCACTACTACCTAGAGTTCATTATCTTTGGTACTTAAGATCGGAAATCACCGGGTAGGTCTCTTTCCTCACTTAGGTTGCTAGCATTAGGTCACCCTAGGCTAGATTAAGCTTAACAAACACTAGGATTTCAACAATCTAACATCCTAACATGCAGAGTTATCAATACAAGCATAACAGAAGCAAACCACGGGTAGTTCATCTCATTCTACGGCCGTGGTCTGGCTAGAACAAACCGTGATTTCTAACAGCACTTAAGTACGAGCAAGCAAATCATCCAAAGATACATTTAAGTCTATTCTATCATAGTTCAAGCCATAACCATCATTCTCTTACCCTAGAATCGCATCTATTTAGCCAACAACATGCATCAGAATAATCAAACTCAACAAGCATACATTCATGGCTTCCATAGCAAGAAAATGGAATGAAAGAGAAACGAAACAAGTAAGATAAGAAAACCAAGCTGAATAAAAGTCAAGAAGGACTTACAAACCTTCAAAAGAAGGTTCGAATCGTTTCTTACAACCCTAGCAATTGTCTTCAACAAAACTCACTCAAAACCTCTCAAAAACTATGAAAACTATGAAACTAGTGTGCTTCTTCTTCTACTCCAAAATGAGAGTGTTTCTTCTCCTCCAAGAGTAGCTCCAATCCAATAGTGTTGAGAGAATGTGGGAGAGGGTGTGTGAGGTCAGGTCCCCCTTGAGAATCAGCCTCCAAGAGTACTTATAGCCTCCACCAAGAGCAAGAGTCGGTTATGGAGATCGTGGGACAGCTGTCCCAGCTGTCCCACGATCGTTGTTTTGGTGTTTCAGCCCTCTTTTGATCGTTGAGCCATGAGTTGGTGCAAGGCATGCACCAACATGGTCCTATGTGTTCTTTTTTGCTCCTAACTTGCTTACCAATGGGTCAAGAAATGTGTCATTACGAGGAACGATCCCCGGATGTATCGATTAAGCTCCAAAAGCTCCCAAAATACCTACAAAACATGCAAAAGTCCGTGTAGACGTCTATCTCGACAACATACATGAATTAAGTGCAAATCGTCACGAACTAATGCCAAACTATGCATGAATAGTGGGAAAATTATCTAAATGGATGCCTAGACTAACGTCATAAATTGTGTTATCAGAGATCTTATTAGAACAGAATTTATTACATTACTCATTTAAGGTAAAATGACTCATTTACCATTGGTCCCAAAACTTCCAAAAATCCGATAATTTATACTTAAACTCTTATTTGAGACTAATAAGTCATTTCCTAACTCTCAAGATGAGTTTGGGAAAAACTAGAGAAACTACATTTTTTTCTATTCCCCGAGAAGTCAGTAGAGTCCAACTTTGGCACCAAGTAAGAAATTCGAATAAACTTATAAAAATTCCGAAATAATTCTCTAGATCATCTATGATATCCAATCTACTCATAGGAGCAAGAATTTCTTAAAACTGTTTAACCATCACTTCTACAAAAAAATTTAAAGTTGGTTACAACACTTAGAATTTCTATACTTACCCAAATTTGACTGTCGGAAAAATAGATCAACTACCTTACTTTCGAACCTTATAACTTCTAATCCGACCGTTCATTTATTCTCAAAATTTAACACACTAAACTAAATATATCCATCTATGATTGATCAAAATTTCAACGGTGGATCTTCAATGTAACTCCTTAACATTGGTCTACAAGATGGGCAGTTTCCAACTTCAAAACTGAAGCAAAATAAATTCATTTACAGTAGTTCATGGTTACAACTATTTCTGACAGCTCACTCAGCAGTTACTCTCTACCTATCTAACAACTCCCCACTCAAGTCTTAACCTAATTATATGTCAACAACAGCATTACCACTACTAGCAATGCGGGAGACGAGCTCTTACCCACGAGTCTACAGTTGCTGAGGAACGTAATACCCTAACGCCCTTTACCCAACCTTGGCTATTGAATCCTTGACGACCGGACTAAGGTGAAGATTGGGTGTGCTGTACTTGGTGTCGACAGTCCTATGATAGAAGGGCAATTAGTCCAGGTCTTTAGACTAGGCCTAAATTGAAAGAAAAGTGGTAAACAGAAGTGGCCTCACCTTACTGCCCTTCTCAGATTTGAAGATGGATGGCTGTTGTTTGGTTTGCTCGAGTCTATGGTTTTGAGATAGTGAAACTCAAACCTTCTGCACGAGAATGAAAATATTCAACAACGATATCCGGCTAAGCAGGAGGAAGGAGAATAGGCTAGTATACTCAGACTCACTAGTGTAGAAGACTCGGCTGGACAGAAGACTCGCCTGGCCACAAAGTAAAGTGCAGAACTTATTTCTCCAGGCGTCTGTACATGTGCAAAAACCTTTCTACCATCTGGATCTCACAGCAAGGAGCGTTTGGAGGGTTTAATGGTTGCACGTTGATGTTGACGAAGTAAGGTAGGAGACTCGTCTGGCATTGTCTGAGAGTGTGCCGATAGTGTATTTGGGACGAGGTTCTGTACGCAGAATAGTTAGAAGGGGAGAGTGCAGAAACTTGGGCAGCAGAAGGAAGGCGACGGTTAGCTGCGAATCTGGACGGAAGCAAGGAGAGGATCTATTGAAAAAAGAAGGTATCGATTGAGGAGTTATGGTTGAGTAAATGGCGGAATCTCAACAATATGCACATCTCCACATTTACACGAGGCTGAAGAACAGGCCGACTCCCTCATCTGTACTCCTGGGCTGCAAGGATTGGAAGCAGCAGGCCCGTCACCTTCCTGGGCTGCTGTTGCACATGCTGGGCCGAGAGAGGAGCAGTTACAGCTGGGCTTCTGTCCTCTTGATCAGCAAGGTGGGACGCCAATAGTTGTTGCGGTTCTGGGTTGGCGAGTTGTCTTCAGCAACAAAAATAGGCAAGGAGTTGGGCTGTCACAAGTTGTCTAGGCCTTCTCAATATGTTTTCGGGCTTCGTCAAGGCCTCATCTCAGCCTTGTCATGGTCTCGCCAAAAGTCGTCGTTAAGAATTAATTATAAGAACTAGGGTTTGGTATAATTCTATCATTTTATCTGAATTAATTCTACATAAAATGATAGAATTTGTGGAAGGATGAATAACTAGATAGAATGGGAAACAGTCAACGGATCGAAATCCGGTTTGACTCGGAAATAACCGGGATAAAATTTACGGATATTACATCAGTGCCCCCCTTAAAATAAGTTTCGTCCCGAAACTTAGAGTAAGATATCTAATCAAACTATTTCCCAAAAAGATTTGTATTATTTGGTCTCAATAACAGTTAAATTTAGTTTCTTAGCATGCAACCACTCAGTCATCATAATTAGACAATAAATAAAAAGAAACACCATCACACAATCCAATATGACTCATAAAGGTCAAACAAACCAACATCACAGTACTAACTCGTCGGTACAGAAGTAGCGGCTAACCCCGCAAAGAACTCAGGATAACTATGACTAATGCTCTCCTCTGTCTCCGAGGTGGCCTCATCGGCTCCTCGTCTAGACCACTGTATCCTCAGCATCGGTATCTGCTTGGACCGCAGGCGTCTAGTAATACGCTCTAGGACTGCTACCGAATACTCCACAAAAGGGTGGTCGGGCTCAACTATCAGATCCTCATGGCAGAAGAAATGTCTCGGGTCCGGGATGTATTCTCTCAGTTGAGATACAAGGAAGACTGGATGGACCCCCTCTAGTGTCGGCGGTAGTGCTAATCGGTAGGCAATCTCTCCGACTCTCTCCAAGATCTCAAAAGGTCCGACATATCGGGGACTCAGCTTCCCCTTAATGCCGAAACGCCGGATGCCTCTCGTCGGTGACACTCTCAACCACACCTATGCACCTACTCTAAACTCTAGAGTTCGACGCCTCTTGTCGGCGTAGGATTTCTGACGACTCTGAGCTGCTAACATCCGCTCCCGGACCAAGGCAATCCGGATAATGTCATCTTGTATCTGGTCAGGAGCTGCTCCATCAGCTCTGCTAGGCTCATCCCAGCATAATGGCGTGCGACATCTCCGCCCGTACAAAGCCTCATAAGGTGCCATCCCAATAGACGCGTGCCAACTGTTATTATATGAAAACTCTACCAGTGGGAGGTGACTTGGCCATACCTGTCCCCAATCCAGTACACAGGCCCGCAGCATGTCCTCTAACGTCTGGATGGTCCTCTCCGACTGATCGTTGGTATGTGGGTGATAAGTAGTGGTAAAGTGGAGACTCGTCCCCAATGTAGTGTGTACCTGCTACCAAAATCTCGAGGTGAAACGTCCATCCCTGTCGGAGACGATAGTCATCGGTACTCCATGGAGTCTCACAATGTGTCTGGTGAACTCCTCGGCTAGACGACTTACCAGCCACGTCTCCTTAATCGGAATGAAACGTACGGTCTTCGTCAGACGGTCTACCACAACCCAAATAGCATCAAAACCTCTGTTGAGTCTCAATCCCGTGACAAAATCCATCGAGATATCCTCCCACTTCCACTGTAATACTGGCAGTGGGTGGAGCTCTCCTCCGGACCTACGATGCTCAATCTTGACCTGTTGATAGGTCACACACTGAGCTACATACCGAGCCACGTTAGGCTTCAAACCACCCCACCAGAAGGAACGTCTCACGTCCTTGTACATCTTACTTGCTCTAGGATGTACTGAGTATGGGGTAGCATGAGCCTCACCTAATATCCTCTATTTAACCTCACTGTCTAATGGCACACAAATACGGTTATGACGTCTCATCACTCCATCAGCACCAATAGTGAACTGAGGTGCCTCATCTCGAGACATCCTATCTCTGATCCGGGTCAAAGTCGGACAAGTCTCCTACTTCTGTCGGATCTCACCCAACAGATTAGGAAGTAACTCCAAGGTAGCCAATTGATGAGCTGTATCTGGAAACTGAATCTCTACCTCCAACCAAGCCAAATCCCTCTGCAACTGCGGCTATACTATCAACCGGGCTATCTCCTTCTCCCGAGCCGTCTTCCGGCTCAAGGCGATAGCAAATACATTCGCCTTTCCGGGGTGGTAGAGAATCTCAAGGTCGAAATCCTTGATCAACTCTAGCCACCGCCTTTGGCGGTTGTTCAACTCCCGCTGAGTGAATATGTACTTCAGACTCTTATGGTCTGTGAAGATCTTACATGTCGCCCCATAGACATAGTGACACCAGATCTTAAGAGCATGGACTACTGCAGCTAACTCTAGGTCGTGTGTGGGGTAGTTATCCTCATACGTCTTCAATTGGCGAGACGCATAGGCTAGGATCTTACCCCTCTGCATCAAGACACACCCCAAGCCCAGCTTGGATGCGTCATTGTATACTACAAAGTCATTTGTACCCTCACGTTGTGCTAAAATCGGAGCAGACGTCAATCTCCTCTTCAGCTCCTCAAAACTCTGCTGACACGGCTCAGACCAAACAAACCGAGTAGTCTTTCTCAGAAGACAGGTAAGTGGTCGGGCAATCAGGGAAAACCCTTCCACAAACCGGCGGTAATAACATGCCAAACCTAGAAAGTTGCGAACCTCCTTAACATTCTTCGGTGGTTGCCAAGAAGACACTGACTCAATCTTCGCCGGATCGACCTTAATCCCCTCAGCAGTCACTACATAGCCTAGGAAAGCCACCTCTGACATCCAAAACTCGCACTTGGACAACTTAGCATAAAGCTGGCTATCCTGCAGAATCTGTAATACTGTCCTCATGTGCCCGGCATGCTCCTCTCGACTCTTAGAGTAAACTAGGATGTCGTCAATGAAGACCACTACAAACTGGTCTAAGAAGTCGATGAAAATCCCGTTCATCAACTCCATGAATACTGCTGGCGCATTAGTGAGCCCGAATGGCATCACTACAAACTCATAGTGGCCACACCTAGTCCGGAATGTTGTCTTACGTATGTCCTGGTCTCTCACCCTCAGTTGGTGATAACCCGACCTCAAGTCTATCCTCGAAAATACTGACGCTCCATTCAACTGGTCCAGCAGATCATCTATGCAAGGTAGTGGATACTTGTTCTTGATGGTGACCTCGTTAAACTCTCTGTAATCGATGCATAGCCTCACCGATCCATCCTTCTTCCTCACAAACAACACCGGTGCTCCCCATGGAGAAATACTAGGGCGTATGAAGCCCTTCTCTGCTAACTCCTCCAATTGCTTCTTCAACTCAAGCAGCTCTATCGGTGCCGTGCGGTATGGGGCCTTCGAGATCGGTCTTGTGCCTGGCTCTAGCTCAATGCCAAAATCCACACTTCTCTGTGGGGGTACCCTGGCAGATCGTCATTGAATACCTCTGCAAACTCGCATGCAACTGGTATCTCCTCTACTGTCAGGCTCTTGCGTTCCTTCATGGCATAACACCAGAAGGCCTCGTAACCCTGTGTTATCAATCTCGCTGCTCTCACTGCGTTGATAACTGTGCTGGAGTTTCCGAGGTCCCAACCTTGAAATATCACTCTGTGACCCTCCTCAGTGGTGACAGTCACAGTCCTCCTACCAATGTCCAAGACCGCTCCATGTCTCGTCATTCAGTCTATCTCTAAGATCACGTCCTCATGTGCTAAGGGCATTGTAACACCCCGAATCCGTGGGACTCGGAGTGTCACATTGGGCTCGGATCTCACAGTGGATCCTGACCCTAGCCTGACAACAAGTTCACTGGACCTTACAACATGACACTGACAGATATAAAACAAATACACAAAACTGTATAAAAATACAACTCAAAGGTAAAGACAACGTAGCCGAGTATAAACAACATCCTCACACAGGAGGGGAAACAAGACATCATCCTCACGCATGAGGGTAAACAAGACATCCCAAACCAACAACCTAATGTACGAGAGTCCTCGGCCTGTCACCCTGCCAGATCACTCAGCATCGTCTAACCTGCAAACATCTACAACACGGTATGAAACCGTTAGCTAACCATACATATATAAGGTAATGCATAAGCACAAGCACAATCATGAAGATAAACACATAAGCATGCTATCACACATTTACCCATTTATTATCTTTATATAATAACCATTCACTCAAAAACCGTATATATATAGATAGATGAAAGTATGTGACACGAGGACCGATACATCCCCGCCTCTGAGTGCAATGTCCAGCTGTACAAGTATCGGTCACACAATTTACCCTATGGGAGTGGATTGTGCCCTTCCTGTAAACCAGTTTGGCCCGACATCAGAGAACCTCCCAGACTCCACGGCGGGATGAAAGATTATCACAGCCACGCAGTGGGGCAGTCAATAGAACATAGGTCGATAAAAACGACAACTCATGCTATCATAGCAAACATATAAAGCACACACTACTCATGCAAACACCCAATATAGGGATGGTAGCTAAGTAAGTCCTACGGACTTACCTGTAACGCCCCATTTTATCAGGCGCGTATTCGATATTTATTTCTTACTTTTATCGTTATTTTAATAGCTTATATATTTTTACGAGTACTTTACGTCGTAAATTAGATTCTATGAGTATATATGTATACATACACCGATATATTTTTATTATCTGTGTTTAAATTTTACTTTTAATCTCGTAAATAATCGACGAGGATGGTTTTTATATCGCAAATTATATTTTGCGCGTAGATTTGTATATTTGACCCATATATTTTCCGTGGTTTATTTTACGAAAAATCTTCCGTTCCGAGTAAATTCTTTACTTTTTCTTTTTTTTCCTCTCCCCTTTTCTCTGTATTCCGCCTGGCCTAATGTTCTGATGGCGTGTTCTTTTGCATCTGTGCCTCTACAGCCTACCTCCTCTATCATCACTTTCACAGTCTCCCTATCTCACTCCGTCTCTATCTCGGACAAGCCTTCATCTCTCGTCCTTACCTTTCTTCACGCCCCAACAAGCATCTCCTCCTTGAGCAACCATCTGCACTACTCGCCGCCGGAGCGTTGCAGCCACTGCCAAGGAACGGCCTGTGCTCAGTCCCTCCACCTCCCTTATGCTCTATGTCGTTCGAAAGCAAGCACATGTGCAACACTCACAATCGAGCCCCATTTGTAGTGTCTTTACTGGCAGCCACCACCGGCGTTGCCCAAGCCTCACGCCACCTTCGACGCCTACCGGAGCCAGCCAAGACCGCCGACATGTTGTCTTCTGCCCCTTGCGCCACCAGCCCGAACAGAAAGATGCCGGAGCATCCCTCCTCTCCTCCTCTTTTGTCGCCACCAGGGACCACCGCCAGGAAGATGCCGGAGCAGCCCTGCCTCGCCCTATCCTGCCGGAACTCCAGCGCTGCCGCCGCCCTACTGCTTTCCTTTTCTTCAAAGGTTGAAGAAAGAGTTTGTACGTATTTCCAAATTTGGGCCTTAATTTCGTGATAATTACAATTATGACCCAGTATTTTGTAATTGCAGTTTTTACCCAGATTTTTGGATATTGTTGTTTTACCCTCGGTGGAATTAATTACAAATTTGACCCAGAAAATTTAATTGCAATTTATTACCGTTATTTATATAAGTGTATTATGTTGCCGGAAAGTGTTGAGCGCGTTTTGAAAACGAGTTTCTCAATAGGTTATATAAATTATCTTTCGTCCAAATTTAACGTATAAGCTAAATTTGTTTAGCTTCGGTTTAGGTCCGGAAGCGCCCCGAGAAAGGCCAACAAATCCCTTCTCGACATCCAAGTTCGACATCCATCTTTTGACGTCGTGTGAGTATCCTCTTACCTTGATTTAGCTATGTTTAATATTAGTATTATGCTAGGTTGGATCTAGCATAACCTAGTGAGAATGCCAAGTAGTGGTTGTGGACCATTAGGTGAGTTTTGAGGTTTTGATATTATTTGATGGATTGATGTTGTTATGAGCTTGGGGTGGTATTATTATTTTGTGAGGATTGTAAGACATTGAGAGTTTGGTTGATCTTGTGAGCTTATGTAGATTGAGATTATGGTTATATGTTTGTTGAGATTGTGGTGACTAGGACGAGAGTATCCTAGCACGTGTTGTGATGATTATGACCTTGTGAGATCGTGAGGATTAGGAGGTTGTTATCCTATCATGGTTATGGTTTATGATCTTGCGAGATCATTGGGACTAGAAGTCTAAGGACTTCTAGTATGTGAGAGAGATGTTGATGGTGTGCCTTTTTACAGGCGTTGAGTGTCTTCTTGCGGGAAGCTGAGAGCGGGATATAGCGGGATTATCTTTGGGACGAGGTAAGTCTCCGGACTTACTTAGCTTGTATTCTTTGTATTAGCATTATTGTGTGTTGGGTGGTGTGTGTTTATTATTTTACTATTTATAACAACTAAACCGGAAATAGGATTACCGACCTTTATATTATTTGGCCCAAGTGTATGATAACGGGCGGTGACATCACTGCCTGGCTCCCCGTGAGAGCTAGGGGGATCTCGGCGACTGGCCCGTGTTGGTTAGACGGTCGGAGGCATCCGACCGTTCCATTGCCGGAAGAAGGGACCGAGGCGAGTTTCGGAGGATTCTCGTGTTACAAAAGAAGTTGAACTAGAACGGGATATGACTTAATAAATAAAGATAATAAACCGGATTTGTGTGCTTTGAGTATGTTGTGTGACTATGTTGAATTAATTGTGTTTGTGCCCTTCCCTTTAATTCTAATGCTTCGAATGTGAGCTAACGGTTTTATACCGAATGTTGTAGTTTACCTTGCAGGTTAGGAACGCGGTCGAGAGATCCGGAAGAGTGGGCAGCCGGGGTTCTGTACATTTTAGGAGGGGTTTTGGTTAGAGTCGGGTTGTGTTTGTTCTTCGGTTATTGTATTTTGTATGCCACGTGTATGGCGTTTAGTCTTTGTTTTGTATCTCGGCTGAAGTCTTTTGGTTGTTCGGTTTCGGGTTCATTGCATTGCATAAAAAAAAATGTATTTCATTTTGGCCTTTATTTGTGCCTTGTTGCAAGATCCGGTGAAATTGTTGTCAGGCTAAGGGTCGGGACCCATTGTGAGGTCCCAACCCGTAGCATCCCGAGTCCCGTGGATTCGAGGTGTTACATTACCTCAACATCGTACAATTACAACCACGATCAACCTCCAAACCTGAGAGGGACACTGCCTAATAACAAGGCATAAAGAGATATCAATACTCCTAGCAATCAAAAAGGTCACACCTAGACTCAAGGGATCCATAAGGATCATACTCAATCTATAAGCCTCACAACCAACTAAACCTCAATATCTCAACATAACTCACAATTCCTCAAATCTCAAGGTAGTATTTAATCGACATTCCTCAATCTCAATTCTAATCCTAATTTAATTAATTAACCTATCATTAATTAATTAAATTTTTCCAGAATAACGTTTTGTCCGTAGGCAATTTCTAAACCCACCTGTCATCAGATTTCATCAAACAAACTACCCATAATCACCAGAATAATATAACGACCATAATGGAATTTCTAATTATCCATTTTGACAAGCCTAAAGTCAATTTAGGTCAAATCGCAGTACGGAAAACGAATAAATTCATTACTTATTCGTTACTAACCCGATTTACGATATGAAAGAAGATTCGGAATCACAACGACGCAGGTTACGTGGACAACATCAAATTCATCGGAATCTGAGCGACGGAACCTTCCTGGTGACATATATGCTCGACCAGCTCTTCATCTGCTCGGAATTGCAGAAACTCGGTACAGATATGAAGAGAGTGAAGAGAGGAATCCAGAAACTCAAACGGAATTGAAATCGGATTAGAAACGGAGAGTAGATCTGAGTTTGAAGGTTGAGAGAAATCAGAGCTTTTACGAGGAAACGTGAAAGGAAATGAATTAATAAAGGATTTTCCGTTATTTATAGTGAAGACGATAATTATCCTTTAGTGAAGTCGATAATTATCCTTTAACCGATCCAAAGGCGGGTCAGACCTCCTTCTCCAAACTTCTTGATATTGGAATATTAAATCTGAAATATTGTAGGGATAATTATTCCACAACTGTCTCGGAAAACGTGTATTTCTAAGCCATCTTTTTTAGCCGTTAAGAAACGAAATAGCGACTATTTTGGCCGTTGTGCCTCTCCATGTTATTTCATATCTAGGACATATCCGATGTCCTGATCATTTCTCTCAACTGCATTTTTATTAATTGGAGCTCTCAAATACTCCAAATAACACCGGAGGATAAAAATAATTACCTGGTGGTAAAAGTAAAAATTTTCCCAAACGTTCAAAATTACGTAGGAACATAACAGTGGGACTCATACACATCACTTGTGAAATCTTCGCGAGTTATATGTCAATTACTATCAACGATTAAGTTAATCAACATTAATTATAATTCAGAAATCCTAGCTATTACAGGCATGACTAGGAAATCTACCAGCCAATCCCGATCTTCCAGATGAATATGACAGTCATGTATCTCTCGGGATCCTCTAATCTTACCCCCATCAGGTAACCCAACTACAAAAGGTACACCCTCTACCGTAGCTAAGGATAGTCGATCTATGCATGCTTCTGATATAAAGGAGTGTGTAGCACCCGTATCAAACAAAACTCGCATAAGCAAATCATGAATCCAGATAGTACCTGTGGTCGTAGGTCCCGCTGGCTGATCAGCACTCCTAAGCTCAAACACTCTCGCTGGGACTCCTCTGGTATCATTAGTACCACCATGTCCCCTGCCACGGCCTGATCCCTGTGTAGTATTGTGTGAAGCAGGATGTCCTGGAGCCCGGTACTGCTGCTGCACTAACTCGGTGCTCGGTACTGAGGAGGTCTCTGTCCACTCCAATCAACACTTGTAAGGGAAGAACCCGGTTATGAAGGAGCTCTACCCTGACAGAAGAAGGTAGTCTTGTGTCCCGGCTTGACACAAGTGAAACATGTAGTAGGTGGCATCTTACAATCTATCTTAATATGAACGCGACTACCACGGTTAAACCACTATCGATCTCTACGGGAAGTCTGAACGGTAGGGTGATAGTTGGGTCTCCCCTGAGTCTGTCCTCGCCCATAACCAGCTACTACTGCACTACTACTAGTGATGACATGAATTATGTATCATCATATTCATGCATATTACAGAAGATTATCTCAATTTACCTTGCATTTAGAGAGATTTTGTGTGCCTTTTGTGTTCTATTCAATTAATTGTCGGAAATAGAGGTCTACACGAGTTTTTGATGAATTATAGGTAAATGGAGTGGAATTAGAAGCAAAAGCAAAGCAAGGAGTATCTAAGGATGTTAAGGAAGCTAAAGGAACCAGAAAGGGGTCATAAAGAGTTGAAGAATTGCAAGGGAAAAGCATAGAAAACGAGCCAAGAGTGGAACACTTTCTGTTGAAGAAAATCGTGTCAATATGTACATAAATCGGACGATTTTCCCCTCAAGAAATCGAACGATTTTGTACATAAATCGCATGGGTCGATTTATTCTGTTTTTCGGCTAAATGGAAAGACGATACAAAGCCCAATTCTTTTGGGCTTGAAGAGAGTTTTGCCAAACAGCCCATTTGCAAGAAACTATAGAAGAGAACCCTACGAACGAAAACAAGGAAGCCGCAGCGGGAAATCTTTGCACGTTTGAGAGAATTCGAAGATTCTTGGAGGAAGATTGAAGTATTCTTTGCCGGGAAGTAAATTTGGATTCTAGTTGTGAGATTTCTTTGTTCATTGAAGTACTTGCTGTTTTTGAGCACGAATTTGAGTTGTTTAAGAGATACATTGATTTGTTTTGACAATCGTTTACAGATTTGAAGGTTTTTGGAATTTTTATTCAAGATTCGGTTTCTTTGTGATATTTCTCTCAATAATTAATTTGATTCGATTTTGAAAATGGTTGGCTAAAACCTTTGTGATTCTGGGGAGAATAGTTGATGATTAAGGCTTAGATGATGATAGACTGAACTCATTCAATCATTAGGACCCTGAGAATTTAGATTTTAGTTTTGCGATAACAGGAAAATCGGACTGTTCTTGAGTAAATCGGCCGATTTTCTTATGAACAGCCCGATTTATTCCTCTGACGAACCTTAATTGAATCAATCTTTAACCAAAACTAATCCTTGCCTAAATCCCAATCTTGATTAACCTTTTTACCCTCTAATTGAATGTATGAAGACACTTCAAACCTGATTCTACATTTAATAGATTAAGATTTCAAGATTTGGGTAATAAAGAGACTCAACATCCTTTATTAAGATTTTAATTGTGCTTGCTATTCTTTACTTTGGAGAGTCATATCCTGGAGTTTTAGATAGTTAGTTTGAACATAATTCTTGTCTTTAGATCTTTCTATATTGCAGCCTCAACAACCCTTATAGAGAGAACCTTTAGATTAGTCATATAGGCTTCGGAACTTCACCGTACGAATCCTACCTTTAAACATTTAATCTTGGCAATATAAACTCTGTCCTATATCTATAGAAGTGTCTTGAATCGATAGCTGAAATCGGATACTTGAATCCTTGGAATCATTTCCCCCTTATTTGATCACAAAAGCTTTTCACACTTTTTGCTAGATAATTGAAATCGGAATTAATCTCACCAAATCCCTGAGTTCGACTCTGGAATTCTTATCTTACTACAGCTGAACCGTACACTGCGGGTTCGCTTTGCTTTGAGTTCTAGATATAAATTTAAGACTTTGACGCACACACCTTTTGAGCGAACAAGTTTTTGGCGCCGTTGCCGGGGATTTGGTCTAGACCAAATTCGGTTTTCGGTTGTCTAGCTTGAGAGCTCTTGCTCTTGTGATTTGATTTGTCTACTTGAGTGATCTTTGCAGGTTCTTTAGGTATATGCGAAAGACTAGATCCACTAAAGATCTAGTCCCTTTCGATCCCGAATTGGAGAGAACTTTGAGGAAAAAGTTGAAGGAAAAGAAAATGGCTGAAAACGATGAGAGAAACTACCAGGCTGAACTGAATGAAGCTCAACGCCAACTCCAGTTGAGTGAGAAGGCACGAAAAGATGTTGAAACGAGTCATCAATTTCAGATTGAACTAAGAGCCATGATGCTGGACATGAAGTTGGAGTTGAACGAATCCAGGAAGAAGAAGAAAGTCAAGACACCAACTAAATCCATTCGAAATGACTCATCCGATGATGAAGAGATAGATCCGGACATGCCGGAACTTGAGGAGATCGATCCACTACTTCGTTCTATTCGAAACACCCCAAAACCACGGGTTGTTCCTCGCCTTCCAACTAGGAACGTAAGAGCTGTTAATGACGGTGATAGACCCCGAACTTTGGGGCAACGAATGGATCCAATTCAGCAACCACGTCGTCTAGGTGTGGATTTCGGAGCTGAAGACATCCAAGAGTTTAGCTTCTCACCACAAGTCATCACCATGGTTCGCCAAAGTCAATATGGCGGAGCAAGTACTGAATCTCCACACCAACACTTGCAGAATTTTGAGATTCTCATGGAGACTATGAAGCCGAAGAAGGCTACTACAAGCAATTACAAGATCAAACCGTTCTTCTTTTCTTTGAAGGACAAGGCTCTAGCTTGGTACCAAACACTTCCAGCTGCAAAACTAGCTACATGGGAGGAATTGTCTTCGGAATTCCTCACCAAATTCTTTCTGCCATCCAAAACAGCGGAATTGAGAGGTAAAATAAATGCTTTTTCTATGAAACCTAATGAAAGCTTGTTTCAATCTTGGGAAAGGTTTCAAGATCTCTTGTTGGATGGCCCACACCATGGCATTTCCAAGCTGGAATTATTGGAGATTTACTACAAAGGATTGGATGTGGAGACACAATTCAATCTCCAATCTCTCTCTTGTGGCACATTCATGGACATGAGAGATGATGATGCTTGGGACTTCATTGAGAAGCAAGCCCAAGTGATTGAGAAGTATTCCCACCGGAAGGTGGATTCAATTAGCCGGAATCAAGGTGATTCGGGAGCCAAGTTGAACCAAGCTGCTCAAACACAAATATTCTCTCTCAAGGATGACATCAAGGAATTGAGGGAAGTACTCAAAACAAGTCTTCAAAAGACTAAGGAGCAAGAAGCCAACTACATGGGAAGAGACAACAATCAAAGGAGTGACAATAGGAATTCCAATTGGAGTAACAACAACAATAACAACCGAAACTCCAATTGGAACAACAACAACAATAGGAACTCAAATAACAACAATTGGAGGTCAAATCAGCAAAATCCAGGTAATCCTTACTCTCATGCTGAAAAGGCTCTAACACCTCCATCTTCTTCTACTCCTTTAACAAGCCAGGGACAATCAAGCGGATCAAGCAAACCCGATCCCATGCTAGAGACAATCCTAGGGAAGCTACAAGGGCTAGAGAGTAACTTCGGTTGACAAAGCTCACAAAGCTTTAGAAAACCAAGTATTCAACAACGCCGGAGAAGTTCCAAGAGATCAAGGGAAACTTTCTGGGAAGACGGAAGATAACCCAAAGGGAAGGGTTATGGCAATAACTACTAGGAGCGGCAAGACAACCACCGATCCTCAACCCAAAGTAGTCGATACCACCACAAAAGAAGGAGAGGCAAAGGAGAAGGAAGAAGTCTATGTTCCTCCTCCCGCTTACAAACCACCTCTACCTTTCCCTCAATCTAGAGCGCGTGCACGCCTAGATAAACATTTTGGTTAGTTTGTGGAACTTATGAGTAAGCTACATATTAACATACCTTTTATCGATGCAATTTTAGGTATGCCGGCTTACGGGAAATTCCTCAAGGAGATCCTCTCTAACAAGAGGAAATTGGAAGACATAGGAGAAGTGAAGATGAGTATGGAGTCATCCGAACTCATCAAGACTATGACGGAGAATATGCCACCCAAGCTCCGTGATCCAGGATCTTTTTGCATACCCATCACTTTGGGAGAAGCTACCTATGATGCACTTTGTGATCTTGGAGCGAGTGTGAGTATCATACCTCTCGCTCTATGCAAGGCAGTTGGTCTAGGAGAGCCTAGACCGGTGAAGATCACACTCTACATGGCTGATCGTTCCACCACTAAGCCGGTGGGAATATTAGAAGACATTCCGGTAAAGCTCGGTAAGTTTTACATCCCAATAGATTTTGTCGTTCTTGACATCCCTGCAGATTATCCAGTTCCCATCATCCTTGGGAGACCATTCCTTGCAACATCCGGATGCATGGTAGATTGCAAGAACGGCCAGCTATCCTTCCATATTGGTGAAGAAAAGATAGAATTCATACTCTCTTCCTTAATCAAGGAGCCAGCCTTGAAAGACGATGCTTTTGAAATTTTTGATGAAGAAGAATCTAGAGAAGTAGTAAGTTCGATCTTGATGAAAGACCCTCTTCAAAAGGTCCTTAGTATGAGCATCATGGAGGAAGGAGTGGAATATGATTGCAATGAGGATGTGAAGGCATTAAATGATGTGGAGGAAGAACTAGGAACAAGAATTGAAGAGCTAGAGTTAACTCCGGAAACTGTGAAGAAAATCGACCCACAAGCACAAAATCGTTCGATTTGTGAAGAGGCAATCCGATTTTTTCCAACAGAAATAAAAATCGTGTCTCAGATCGACCGATTTACTTCAAGGGAAGTCGATCCAGAGGGAAACTTTCTAAAATCTTCAAACTTCACCGCAGCTGTTCTCGACTCTAATGATGCAGTACCCCCACCTCTAGAGACCTCTCCCACAACACTCGAAGGCCAAGATTCACCATCAATCAAGGTACCCCCATCATTATAATTGAAACCGCTCCCCACGCATCTAAGGTACGCATTTCTTGGCACTAATTCCACATATCCGGTCATAGTTAATGCGAATTTGAATGATGCTGAACTAGAGAAACTTATGCATGTTTTGAAGCAACATAGGAGAGCATTAGGCTATACTATTGATGATCTAGTAGGAATAAAGCCTTCACTATATATGCACAAAATTCTAATGGAAGAGGATTACAAACCTTCACGCCAACCTCAAAGATGGTTAAACCCGGCAATGAAAGAGGTCGTGAAGAAAGAAATCCTTAAGCTACTTGATGCAGGTATCATCTTCCCCATTTCCAATAGTAAATGGGTGAGTCCAGTACAAGTAGTACCCAAGAAAGGAGGCATTACCGTTGTTGCCAACAAAAACAACGAGCTTATCCCCACACGGACAGTTACAGGGTGGCGTATGTGCATCGACTACCGCAAACTGAACGTGGCCACTAGGAAGGATAACTTCCCCCTTCCTTTTATCGATCAAATGTTGGAAAGGTTAGCCCAACATTCTTACTTTTGTTATCTAGATGAATATAGCGGTTTCTTCAGATTCCAATACATCCGGATGATCAAGAGAACACGACTTTGACGTGCCCATGGGGCACGTTTGCTTATAGAAGGATGCCATTCGGCCTATGCAACGCTCCAGCCACCTTCCAAAGGTGTATGATGGCAATCTTCTCCGAATATGTAGAGAATATCATGGAAGTCTTCATGGACGATTTTTCGGTATATGGTTCTTCCTTTGATAACTGTCTCTATAACCTTTCACTAGTTCTTAAGAGATGTGAAGACACTAACTTAGTCTTAAACTGGGAAAAGTGCCATTTCATGGTCACCGAAGGGATTGTGTTAGGTCATTTAGTATCACAAAGGGGAATAGAAGTTGATAGAGCGAAAATAGAAACCATTGAGAAGTTACCTCCCCCTTCTTCAGTGAAAGGAATTAGAAGTTTCTTAGGACATGCAGGCTTCTATAGGAGATTCATAAAAGATTTTTCTAAGATTTCAAAACCCTTGACTAATCTTTTGATGAAGGACGCAACTTTCGAATTTTCGAAGGATTGTTTAGATGCTTTTTGCAGGATCAAAGAAGCTTTGATTTTAGCACCAATCATTCAACCACCCGATTGGACTCTTCGTTTCGAGGTCATGTGCGACGCAAGCGACGTCGCTATAGGAGCCATTCTTGGACAGAAGAAAGATGGTCACACTCATGCCATCTACTACGCTAGCAAAACGCTAGATGAGGCTCAATATAATTATGCAACTACAGAGAAGGAACTTTTAGCCGTAGTATACGCTTTTGAGAAATTTCGTTCCTATCTTGTAGGTGCGAAGGTGATAGTTTATACGGACCACTCCGCAATTCGATACTTATTCACGAAGAAGGATGCGAAGCCAAGGCTTCTAAGATGGATCTTACTCTTACAAGAGTTCGATTTAGAGATTCGTGATAAGAAAGGATCGGAGAACTCTGTTGCCGATCATCTTAGTCGTCTACCGCAACTCACCGGCGAGACGGATGAACTTCCTATAGACGACTCATTCCCTGATGAGCAGCTGCACGAGATTGAAGAGTGTCTTCAACACATCTCCCAAGGTAATGATCCATGGTTTGCTGACATTGTGAATTACCTTGTTTGTCAGGAGATTCCACCCGGACTTTCATATGCTCAAAAGAAGAAATTCTTTAATGACGTCCGGCAATTCTATTGGAACGAAACTCTTCTATTCAAAAGAGGTCCCGATGGCATTTACAGGAGATGTATCCCTGAAGATGAGGTGGATAGCGTCATCCGCCATTGCCATTCTTTACCATGTGGCGGACATGCTAGTGGCCACAAGACTTGTGCTAAGGTACTTCGTTCCGGTTTCTATTGGCCTACACTTTTCAAAGATGTACAAAAGTTTGTTGTTGCTTGTGATGCTTGTCAAAGGACAGGTAATATATCAAGAAGGAATGAGATGCCTCTCAACAACATACAAGAAGTAGAGATCTTTGATGTATGGGGCATTGATTTTATGGGACCCTTTCCATCTTCATGCGGTAACCAATATATACTTCTTGCCGTAGACTATGTCTCAAGATGGGTAGAGGCAATCGCTTCTCCTACTAATGATGCAATGGTAGTGGTGAAGTTCTTCAATAGAACGATCTTCCCAAGGTTCGGAACTCCCCGAACCATCATTAGTGACGGAGGAACGCATTTCACGGCCCGTTGATTTGAGACTCTATTGGCTAAGTATGGGGTGACCCATAAGATAGCTACACCTTACCATCCGCAAAGCAGCGGACAAGTCGAAATATCCAATAGAGAGATCAAGGGAATTTTAGAGAAAACCGTCTCTAAAACAAGAAAAGATTGGTCAATAAAGCTTGACGACGCACTATGGGCGTACAGGACAGCCTTCAAAACACCAATAGGTACGACTCCCTATAACCTTGTCTATGGTAAATCATGTCATCTTCCTGTAGAGCTAGAGCACAAAGCCTATTGGGCTATCAAGTGGCTCAACTTTGACATGAAAGAAGCCGGAGAGAAGCGGCTCTTAGACATCAATGAGTTAGATGAGATCCGGCTAAATGCGTATGAGAACGCAAAGATCTACAAGGAACGGACAAAGCGTTGGCATGATAAGCACATCATTCCAAAAGACTTGAAGGAGGGAGACCAAGTCCTCCTATTCAACTCAAGGCTGCGTCTATTTCCAGGTAAGCTTAAATCCCGTTGGACAGGACCTTATGTAATTAAACAAATCTTCCCCCATGGTGCAGTTGAAGTATGGGGTGAACAAAGCGGAAGTTTCAAAGTTAATGGCCAACGGTTGAAGAAATACATACCGGAAACTCCGGTTGAGGAGATAGCTCCTATCCTCCTCCATTGAACGCAAAACCTTACACCGTCCAGCTAAAGACGATAAATCAAGCGCTTCTTGGGAGGCAACCCATGATAGTATTTTCTTTCCTTCTTTTCATCACTTAGTTAGAGTAGATTAGTTGTTTTATGTCTTTGTTTTCGCTTTTCGTTTGTTCCTCGATGTACTCTTGGTTTGTCGTGTCGTTAATCGTAGGAAATTAGGTCCATATTGAGAGATCCATGGAGAAAGGGAACATAAATCAGTTTAATCTTCAATATCCATGAAGAATAAGGAAGGAAATCGAACTACACCAAGCAAATCGGTCGATTCAGAAGCAGAGCAAGGCGATTTTTGACAACAGGAAGATAAATCGACCTGGAGATCGACCTACCAAAATAAATCGTCCGATTTTGCATGTGTTCAGAGAAAAATCGAGTTACCTAAAGTAAATCGGTCGATTCAGCAGCAGAGCAAGGCGATTTTTGACAACAGGAAGATAAATCGACCTGGAGATCGACCTACCAACATAAATCGTCCGATTTTCTTTGAATTCAGAGAAAAATCGCCCCGACGATTAAATCGACCTTAAAAATCGGCCGATTTTCTTCACATTTTCTCGACCCTATATAAAGACTCAACCACTCGATCTTCCTCATTCCACAACCTACCACTCTCGATTTCCCCTTCTCAAGAACGCCGAAAATCGCCCTTACCCTACAATCCTCATTCCTTAATCATTTTGAGTGATTCTTGGCTCTAAACTGAAGCATTTTCAACAAGGAACAAGGATCTCGCAACAACAAGCACGGCAATCGACTCCTCCATAAGGAATTCAGGTTTTTCTTTCCAAAACCTAAGTTTCTAATTCGAAATTGAAGTCTGCTTAGGAAGTGTTTGTTTGTTGGAATTGATTGAGGAATCTGCTTAGGAATCATTGTAGGAGATTGTGTGTGGTGATAGATTGAACAGAACTTTACAGAATTGTGAGAATCGTTGAAATCGACAAAAAAATCGACCTAGCCCAGAAAAATCGGACGATTTTTACCAAGAACAGGCCGATTTTTTGACTCAGAATGGATATTGTTAAGAGGATAACTAGAAACACGGGGAAGAAGAAGGGATCTTCTGCCAGAGCCCCTCCCCCACCTCCACCACCACCTCAACACATCCCTAAGTTTCCCCCTCCCCTATCCAAGCACAAGAAAGGTTATGAACGCATCATAGATCGCCCATTCACCCCTCCTCGCTAAATAGTACTAGATGACTTAGATTCACTGTTTGTTCGAGAGGATGTTGATATGATGCTTGACAGGGCTGGGCTGAGCCAGTTTGCTACGATTAGGGAGGATGCTTATACCGAGATCACCCTAGAGTTCCTTAGCACATTCGAAAATGACCCTAGGGAAAGGATGGTCACCTTCCGCCTTATTAGCCAAGACCATACTATGTCCATTGACACTTTTGGAGACTTGTTTGGCTTCTCTTATTCAGATGCAGGCACTTTTGCTAGAGGTATTCGTGCTAGTGACTTTTGGGAGGCTATTTCAGTGGGTGAATACGGAGGAGACAAATAGAGGCCCGGAAATTCCAAGGAGACTAGCATGTACAACCTCTCCTTCAAGGTAGTACATCGGATTCTCAGCGAGAGCTTATTTGCACGGACAGAGACTCCACAGAAGCTCAAGGCTGACGAGCTTTTCATCCTCTACTGCATGACATCCACCACCATCCCCGACATTGCCACCATGCTTGCTGACTATCTCGGAAAGATAGCCAACAAAGCTAAGGGCGATATTTGTGCAGGAGGTCTTGTCACTCATGTGGCTAAGACAATAGGATTGGACTTCTCCGGATGCACTCTAGCTGAGAGTGCCCTTCCATTAGGCTCCCAGCGGTTGGTTGTTCCACAGGTCTTGATTCCTCGAGGGAGAGGAACGCTTCATGTGCCCATGCCATGGCACAAGGATCCGAAGAAGAAGCCATCCGAGATCATATGGAAGTCCGAATACACTATTCGGAACAAGAGAAACTGGAAGGAGACGTTCGAGTCGATGCTTGAGGAGTTCTCTCCTCCTACTTATTATGATGATGATGCAGGTGACTCCGAGGAGGAGGATGAGGATGTAGGACAGGGGACCATGCTCGAGTTCGAGAGTGACACTCATAGCGGACATGCTACGGATGCCATGGACACCGACACTCATGGTGCAGGACCTAGCCGGACTAGTAGAGGCAATGAGGAGACGGAGGATGACATGCAGCCACCTCGCCGCTCATTTTCACGAGCTCCAGGACATGGACGAGGACGCCGCCCTCCCCGTCACTTTAGGGAGCTAGTCTCTAGCTTCCAGAGCCTCAGCACCGATTATCATGCTCTCCACACCGACTACGAGACCCTGACCACTCAGTTCAGGAACTACAGAGAGGAGACAGACGCTAGGCATTCATCCTATGATGGCCAGATGAGAGACTTATACTTCCACCAGTTTGGCCACTTCTACGATCCTAGCGCACCGATGTATCCCTATCCACCACCTCCACCGCCGACAGAGGATTGAGCTTCCACTTCTTTTACATTGTAAGTATTTTTCTCCTTCTTATGCTTGATTTTCACATTGGGGACAATGTGGATGTCAAGTATGGGGTGGGGGTACTTACAATACCTTATGTTCATCTTAGCACTTTATGACATTTGCACTACTCTTGATAACTTGGCTTGTAATAACTCTTGCACTACTTGCTTTCCATTATGACACTTGCATTTGCATGATCTTTTTTAAATCCTGTGAATTTTCAAAAATTTTTGTGCTTCTTATGATGGAAATGACCTCTATGATGAGAATTGTGTATATGGATAGGCAAAAAGATGCTTAGTTGTGTTGAGATGTTAATTATAGCATGAATGAGTTTGCTTTTGTTACTTGAACGCATGAATAAGTTATATGATTTAGTTGTTTTGATAAGAGAATGAAATAATAGTCGAAGCTATATTGCAAGTTCTTTTACATCATATAAGGATGACTAAGGCAATTCACTTCTTTTCTTTTCTCATATCTTGATCATGCTAGCCCCTCAAAGAAATATGTAACCCTCCTTTTACCATCCGGGAATTAGGATAAGTGATAGAAAAAGGCATGTTTGATGTGGGAGGGCCAAGGAAAAATGTATTGAAAGAAAGTGCAGAATTTTATAAGTTTGGGGACGTTGAACATGAGGATGAGTAACTCGGCACCATTCACATAGCCGCGTGTTTGTGTCTTGCCAAAGTTCCTAACGGGATATGGTATGTGCATCAAGGGTTTGAGGCATCTCGAAATTGAGAAACGCCAATCTCCTAGGCTTCGGTTTTTGTGCACCGTTGTCCATACTCTCAAAAAGTAAAGTATAATGAAAGCAAAGCTTTCTACATGCAAAGCATGTGCGGTGAAGAAAAATCTTGAAGGTATTATGTGTTCCTCTTTCCCGGATTAGCACCACAATCGCCAAAAAGAATTCCTTCCCTTAATACGTTTCTTGAACCTTTTCTTTGATTAGAAGACCTTGAGACTTTTATGCATGTGTTTAAGACTTAATGGCTTAGATTTGTTTGACTTTGATTACCTCTACACCTTTATCATGTCTTTTATTTGTGTTTTCAAGAAAGAAAAGGAAGTTGGTTCATCTTATAGTTATCATTGATACATGCCTAGCCTTTTTATGCCTTGAAATATCACTTTGAGGGTGATCCAATAAGAAGAAGCACTACCAAAAGAAGAGTTTTTGAGTTTTCATATATATATAATCCATGACATCTTATATTCTAAATTTGAGTCTTGCTTAGGGACAAGCAAGAGGAAAGTATGGGGTATTTTGATGACATGAATTATGTATCATCATATTCATGCATATTACAGAAGATTATCTCAATTTACCTTGCATTTAGAGAGATTTTGTGTGCCTTTTGTGTTCTATTCAATTAATTGTCGGAAATAGAGGTCTACACGAGTTTTTGATGAATTATAGGTAAATGGAGTGGAATTAGAAGCAAAAGCAAAGCAAGGAGTATCTAAGGATGTTAAGGAAGCTAAAGGAACCAGAAAGGGGTCATAAAGAGTTGAAGAATTGCAAGGGAAAAGCATAGAAAACGAGCCAAGAGTGGAACACTTTCTGTTGAAGAAAATCGTGCCAATATGTACATAAATCGGACGATTTTCCCCTCAAGAATTCGAACGATTTTGTACATAAATCGCATGGGTCGATTTATTCTGTTTTTCGGCTAAATGGAAAGACGATACAAAGCCCAATTCTTTTGGGCTTGAAGAGAGTTTTGCCAAACAGCCCATTTGCAAGAAACTATAGAAGATAACCCTACGAACGAAAACGAGGAAGCCGCAGCGGGAAATCTTTGCACGTTTGAGAGAATTCGAAGATTCTTGAAGGAAGATTGAAGTATTCTTTGCCGGGAATTAAATTTGGATTCTAGTTGTGAGATTTCTTTGTTCATTGAAGTGCTTGCTGTTTTTGAGCACGAATTTGAGTTGTTTAAGAGATACATTGATTTGTTTTGACAATCGTTTACAGATTTGAAGGTTTTTGGAATTTTTATTCAAGATTCGGTTTCTTTGTGATATTTCTCTCAATAATTAATTTGATTCGATTTTGAAAATGGTTGGCTAAAACCTTTGTGATTCTGGGGAGAATAGTTGATGATTAAGGCTTAGATGATGATAGACTGAACTCATTCAATCATTAGGACCCTGAGAGTTTAGATTTTAGTTTTGCGATAACAGGAAAATCGGACTGTTCTTGAGTAAATCGGCCGATTTTCTTATGAACAGCCCGATTTATTCCTCTGACGAACCTTAATTGAATCAATCTTTAACCAAAACTAATCCTTGCCTAAATCCCAATCTTGATTAACCTTTTTACCCTCTAATTGAATGTATGAAGACACTTCAAACCTGATTCTACATTTAATAGATTAAGATTTCAAGATTTGGGTAATAAAGAGACTCAACATCCTTTATTAAGATTTTAATTGTGCTTGCTATTCTTTACTTTGGAGAGTCATATCCTGGAGTTTTAGATAGTTAGTTTGAACATAATTCTTGTCTTTAGATCTTTCTATATTGCAGCCTCAACAACCCTTATAGAGAGAACCTTTAGATTAGTCATATAGGCTTCGGAACTTCACCGTACGAATCCTACCTTTAAACATTTAATCTTGGCAATATAAACTCTGTCCTATATCTATAGAAGTGTCTTGAATCGATAGCCGAAATCGGATACTTGAATCCTTGGAATCATTTCCCCCTTATTTGATCACAAAAGCTTTTCACACTTTTTGCTAGATAATTGAAATCGGAATTAATCTCACCAAATCCCTGAGTTCGACTCTGGAATTCGTATCTTACTACAGCTGAACCGTACACTGCGGGTTCGCTTTGCTTTGAGTTCTAGATATAAATTTAAGACTTTGACGCACACACCTTTTGAGCGAACAACTAGCATATCATGTCCTCTGCCACTTATCCAGCCTACCATACTGAACTGATCTCCTTGGAACTGGCCTATCTCTCTCATATGCAGAAGCCCTATCTTGATAGTTTGACAAAGACTCGCAGCGAAATCCTGCTAGATAAGAACGGGTGCTCTCTCTCAATCTTTGGGAGAAGAGGTACACATGCTGCTCTTCAGGAGGTGTAGCTGGTCCAAGTAGGGTCAACTCCTTCTGAAACTTCTTGACTGCCTCGGCAATCGGAATATCCTCAAATCCTGCCTCAATGAAGTCCTGAAACCTCTCTCTCCTCAACGAGGCAGGGCAGTACCTCTCTCTAATAATACTTCTCATCTACTCCCAACTGGTGACTCGGCTACGAATGGTCCGCCACCAGGAATGAGCATCCTCCATGAACAAGGATTGTACTAACTCTACTTTTCGATCCTTTGGGAAACGTATCGCCTCTACTGCAGTCTCTATGTGCCCTATTCAATGCTCCACCTCCAACCCTATCTCTCCATTGAATGAGGAAACTTTCTGGGAGTTGAAAGCCTTCAACCACACATCTGGCCTCGGGACTCTAGACCCAGCACGAGCTCTGTCAGCCTCAACTCTTCTCTCAGGCACAGCCGGCGCCTGAGTCACTCTCTGTGTCACCTGAACTGGCCTAGCCGGTACTGGTTGTACCTAGGCAAGTCTCTCTGCCCTACAGCCTCCTCCATACGCTGGACGTATGCTCTATACTCTTTGTACTCAGATGCCCCTATAGAAACGCGTTTTGACTCAGTCGAACGTGCTCCATACCTAGCAGCGGTCTCATTCCCGACCTCGGGAACCATATGCTCAGATACCTCTTCCACAACAGTATCTATCATGCTCTTTGCAGGTGGATCCTCTCGAGGATCTCGTCCTCGACCTCTCCCCTATGGAGGTCTACCTCCACCGCCACGACCTCTAATAGCAGAAGTCCTATCAACTCTATCTTATCTAGCTGGAGGAAGAGGTGGGCGACCTTTACCTCGACCAGTCGCGGGTGTAGCCCTAGTACGTGCCATCTACACGAGCGATAACAACTACAGTTATAGTCTAACTAATCTGTCAAAAGCAGTAAAAGTCTAAAGCGATAACAACTACAGTTATAGTCTACACGAGCGATAACAACTACAGTTATAGTCTAACTAACAAAGTCATGAATGTGACCAGAAGTACTAACAGCCGGAAAACACAAAGTATCACAATCTGAGAAAAAGAAAAAGGTCATAACTAAAAGACCAACAAAAAAAGAAATTGCAACTCGTCCTAAGAAGTACGACACCCCGACTGACCACTACCATCCGGATCACTCGGCATCTACTCTAACATGTGGTACATGTACACAACAAAACAACTGTTAGCTAACTATCCAAATATAAGCATAAATAATAATAGCACAAACAAACTCAAACAAACATCATACTGGCACATAACCGGTTATTATTTGTTACTTAAGTGATCCGTTCCTTATATAACTGTAACACCCCGAATCCGCGGGACTCGGAGTATCACATTGTGCTAGGATCTCATAGTGGATCCTGACCCTAGCCTGTCAACAAGTTCACTGGACCTTATAACATGGCACTGACAGATATAAAACAAATACATAAAACTGTATAAACAATACAACTCAACGGTACAAACAACGTAGCCGAGTATAAAAAACATCCTCACACAGGAGGGGAAACAAGACATCATCCTCACGCAGGAGGGAAAATAAGACATCCCAAACCAACCACCTAATGTACGAGAGTCCTTGGCCTATCACCCTGCCAGATCACTCAGTAGCGTCTAACCTACAAACATCTACAACATGGTATGAAACCGTTAGCTAACCATACATATATAAGGTAATGCAAAAGCACAAGCACAATCATGAAAGATAAACACATCAGCATGCTATCACACATTTACCCATTTATTATCTTTATTTAATAGTAATTCACTCAAATCGCGTATATATAGATAGATGAAACTATGTGACACGAGGACCGTATCATCCCCGCCTTTGAATGCTATGTCCAGTTGTACGAGTGTCGGTCACACAATCCGTGTACCCTGTGGGAGTGGATTGCGCCCTTCTTGTAAACTAGTATGGCCTAACGTCAGAGAACCTCCCAGACTCCATGGCAGGATGAAAGGGAAAGGTTATCACAGCCACACAACAGGGCAGTCAATAAAACATAGGTCAGTATAAACGATATCTCATGCTATCATAGCAAACATGTAACACACACCACTCATGCAAACACCCAATATAAGGATGGTAGCTAAGAAAGTCCTACGGACTTACCTCAACCTCGTACAAACTCAACCACGATCACCTTTACACTGGAGGGACAACACGGCCTATAAACAAGGCATAAAGAGATATATCAACCTCTATTCATCAAAGGGGTCACACCTAGACCCAAAGGGATCCATAAGGATCATACTCAATCTATAAGCCTCACAACAACCTAAACCTCAATATCTCGTCATAACTCACGATTCCTCAAATCTCAAGGTAGTATCTAATCGACATTCGTCAATCTCAATTCTAATCCTAATTTAATTAATTAACCTTTAATTAATTAATTAAATTTTGTCAGAATAAAGTTTTGCCCGCAAGCAATTTCTAAACCCACTTGTCATCAGATTTCATCAAACAAACTACCCATAATCCCCAGAATAATATAACGACCATAATGAAATTTCTAATTGTCCTATTTAACAAGCCTAAAGTCAATTTAGGCCAAATCGTAGTACGGAAAACGAATAAATTCATAACTTATTCGTTACTAACCCGATTGACGATCTGAAAGAAAATTCGGAATCACAACGACGCAGGCTACGCATGGACAACATCAAATTCACCGGAATTTGAGCGACGGAACTGTCCTGGTGACATATATGCTCGACCAGCCCTCCGTATACTCGGAAATGCAGAAACTCGGTACCGATATAAAGAGAATGAAGAGAGGAATCCAGAAACTCAAACGGAATTGAAATCGGATTAGAAACGGAGAGTAGATCTGAGTTTGAAGGTTGAGAGAAATCAGAGCTTTTACGAGGAAACGTGAAAGGAAATGAATTAATAAAGGATTTTCCGCTATTTATAGTGAAGACGATAATTATCCTTTAGCGAAGTCGATAATTATCCTTTAACCGATCCAAAGGCGGGTCGAACCTTCGTCTCCAAACTTCTCAAGATTGGAATAATAAATCTGGAATATTGTAGGGATAATTATTCCACAACTGCCTCGAAAAACGTGTATTCCTAAGCTGACTTTCTTAGCCGTTAAAAAACGAAATAGCGACTCTTTTGGCCGTTTGGCCTCGAAAAACTGCATTTTTATTAATTGGAACTCCCAAATGCTCCAAATAACACCGGAGGGTAAAAATAATTACCCGGAGGAAAAAGTAAAAATTTCCCCAAACGTCCAAAATTACGCTGGGAACATAACGGTCGGACTCATACTCATCACTTGCGAAATCTTCGCGAGTTATATGTCAATTACTATCAACGATTAAGTTAATCAACATTAATTAGAATTCGGAAATCCTAGCAATTACACCAACTAGGTGTAGGTCTAGCTTACCTCCGCCAGTAACATCACTACAAACCTAGTGTGGACTAGTCCCTATGGAAATCCCTAGCGCCCTCAAGCTAACTGAGCAGAATGTCACCGCCCGTTACTCTTAGGCCTAAGTATAGGCCGGTAGATTATAGCTACTAAAATATAACTTTAAACAACTCATTCACACACCACTAATATCATCCACACTCATATCTAGAAGTCAACTAAGAAAGCCCAAAGGATTTACCCGAATTAGATACCGCCTCTCTAAATCATAAATCGATCTGTAATTGTGGGAACTCTGTGGCCTGTCAAAAGAGGCAAGTGCGTCAGCACACTTCCTAGGTAATTAGAAGTCTAAGACTTCTAAGATAGGAGATCTTATTAGAACAGAATTTATTACATTACTCATTTAAGGTAAAATGACTCTTTTACCCTTGGTCCCGAAACTTCCAAAAATCCCATAATTTATACTTAAACTCTTATTTGAGACTAAAAAGCATTTCCTAACTCTCAAGGATGAGTTTGGGTAAAACTAGAGAAACTACATTTTTTTCTATTCCCCGAAAAGTCACTAGAGTCCAACTTTGGCTTCAAATATGAAATTCGAATAAACTTATAAAAATTCCAAAATAATTCTATAGATCATCTATGATATCCAATCTACTCATAGGAGCAAGAATTTCTTAAAACTGTTTAACCATCACTTCTACAAAAATTTTTAAAGTTGGTTACAACACTTAGAATTTCTATACTTAGCCAAATTTCACTGCTGGAAAAACAGCTCAACTACCTTACTTTGGAACCTTATAACTTCTAATCCGACCGTTCATTTATTCTCAAATTTGAACACAGTAAACTACATATATCCATCTATGATCTATCAAAATTTCAACGGTGGATCTTTAATGTAACTCCTTAACATTGGTCTACAAGATGCGCAATTTCCAACTTCAAAACTTAAGCAAATAAAATTCATTTACAGCAGTTCATGGTTACAACTATTTCTGACAGCTCACGCAGTAGTTACTCTCTACCTATCTAACAACTCCCCACTCAAGTCTTAACCTAAATATATCTCAACAACAGAATATACCACTACTAGCAATGCGGGAGACGAGCTCTTACCCACGAGTCTGTAGTTGTTGAGGAACGTATTACCCTAACGCCCTTTACCCAACCTTGGCTATTGAATCCTTGACGACCGGACTAGGGTGAAGGTTGGGTGTGCTGCAGTTGGTGTCGACAGTCCTATGAAAGAAGGGCAATTAGTCATGGCCTTTAGACTAGGCCTAAGTTGAAAGAAAAGGGGTAAACAGAAGTAGCCTCACCATACTGCCCTTCTCAGATTTGAAGATGGACGGCTGCTGTTTGGTTTGCTCGAGTCTATGGTTTTGAGATAGTGAAACTCAAACCTTCTACACGAGAATGAAAACATTCAACAACGAGATCCGGCTAAGTAGGAGGAAGGAGAATAGGCTAGTATACTCAGACTCACCAGTGTAGAAGACTCGGCTGGACAGAAGACTCGCTTGGCCAGAAAGTCGAGTGCAGAACTTATTTCTCCAAGTGTTTGTACGTGTGTAAAAACCTTGCTACCGTTTGGATCTCACAACAAGGAGCGTCTGGAAGGTTCGATGGTTCCACGTTTCTGTTGACAACGTAAGGGAGGAGACTCGTCTGGCTTGGTCTGAGAGTGTGCCGCTGGTGTATTTGGGACGAGGTTTTGTATGCAGAATAGTTAGAAGGGGAGAGTACAGAAACTTGGGCAGCAGAAGGAAGGCGACAGTTAGCTGCGAATATGGACGGAAGCAAGGAGAGGATCTGTTGAAAAAGGAAGGTACCGATTGAGGAGTTATGACTGAGTAAATGGCGGAATCTCAACAATCTGCACATCTCCATGTTTACACGAGACTGAAGAGCAGGCCGACTCCCTCATCTGTACTCCTGGGCTGCGAGGATTGGAATCAGCAAGCCCGTCACCTTCTTGGGCGGCTGCTGGACGTGCTGGGCCGAGAGAGGAGCAGCTACAGCTAGGCTTCTGTCTTGTTGATCAGCAAGGTGGGACGCCAAGAGCTGCTGCGATTCTGGGCTGGCGGGTTATCTTCAGCAACAAAAATAGGCAAGGAGTTGGGCTGTCACAAGTTGTCTACGCCTTGTCAATATGTTGTCGGGCTTCGTCATGGCCTCGTCTCAGCCTTTTCATGGTCTCGTCAAAAGTCGTCGTTAAGAATTAATTATAAGAACTAGGGTTTGGTATAATTCTATCAATATATGTGATTTAGTTCTATAGAAAATGATAGAATTTGTGGAAGGATGAAATACTAGATAGAATGGGAAACAGTCAACGGATCAAAATCCGATTTGACTCGGAAATAACCGGGATAAAATTTACGGATATTACAGGTATGGTTAATTACATTTTGTATATTGCCTTTTGGGCATGGTAGTACTTATTTGGGTAGGTATACCATACTTGAACTATTTTTTCCCATGTATGGATACTAAACAGTTTTCAGGTATGGATACTATACGTTTATTGCTACTTGTGTGGAGAGGCTTTTGGGCATGGTAGTACTAACGCTTGTTGGATAGCTACTTGTTTGGTTCATAAATTTACTTACACATGTAACAATTTGTTTTCAGGTATGGATACGTTGCAGTTTGTAGTTTATTCCGGGGGAAATTGGGTCAGTTTGGATGGAATTTGGAGTTATGTTGGGAAAATCCAAAGCAAACCCATAATTATGAGACAAGGGACAACAATCGATGCATTGAAAGGGTTAATTGCATTAATATTTAATTTGTCAATGAAAAAACATAATCTTGTATTAACATAGAAAAATACTATCAATCAATCTTTACAACCTTTCACCATTGATAGTTGGGAAGATTTTGAAGCATTTGTGGAGGCAAACAGTGTAGAAAGTGTGTCTTGGAGTATCCAAGTCCCTATATCATCATAACCAAATACCATACTCAAAATTATAATACTCAAAACTTACTCAAATTTACTCAAAATTGTTATTCTCAAACTTACTCAGAATTGCCATACTCAAACTTACTCAAAATTACAATACTTAAAACTTACTGAAAACCATCAATCAAACTTACTCAAATTTTCTCAATATTGTCATACTCAAACTTACTTAGAATTTCCATACTCAAACTTACTCAAAATTACCATACTCAAAACTTACTGAAAATCATCAATCAAACTTACTCAAATTTACTCAAAATTACCATACTCAAACTTACTCTGAATTGCCATACTCAAACTTACTCAAAATTGTCATACTCAAACTTACCCAATATCATTTCATTACCAAAAAAATAAAACATTTACCTGTAACGCCAAAGGCCATCCACCAATGTTGTAACTTCATGTTGCTCTATACTTGGCCGGCTTGCAAGAACGAAGAGATAGCAAGGTTTGATTAAATACTCAACGACCCCAACAGAAAGTGTTAAATTTCGTCATGTCATGCACCAAACCCAGAGTATATTGATCAACCTTCAATCATTTGTCATATCCCATTAGCACACCCTCAACCATCAGTACAAGGGCCATTTTCAACTTCCTTTTAGACCTTTTTGGCTCTTTCATGTATAAATCCTCCAACTCTTTAATAGAACACCACTCGGTACCAGGAAACACATCTTCAAAGTCCACAGTAAGACTTTTGTTCATGTTTTTAGAGCTGTCCAAACCGGTAATATCACTGAATTCTTGCAAAGAAAATCTCAACAAGCAGTTATTGATGCCAAACCACATTGACCACTTCCTCTTAGTGACAACTTCTCGAACAAACAAAAAGTGAATCAATTGGTTGGACAATATCATTTTCTTACCCATAGCTACAATGTGTTTGAAAGGACCTTCATCAAACTTTTCCCTATCCTCTTCTTTCAAACCCTGTTGCAAAATTTCAATCAACTTCATCCGAGAATTGTTGTTTATCCGTGCATTCTAAAAGGATGGGTCTTGTGGGTATCTATACTTAAACTGTTATTACAAAGAAACAACATTATGAGTAATAGAGACGGAAATTTTATTGGGTATGGATATCATAAATTGGGTAAGAACTCACCGATATTTCCTAAGTAAGTCGTGGACTATAGGCCTGGGAAGCTCTGTAAACTACATTATCTTGATAATTTGGTTGTCATTGGAACAAAGATTGGTAAGAAATCACCAAATATATTTTAACATTAGTTTACATGCAATTTCGGTAACAGTATACACAAAAGAAACGAATTTCATACTCAAATTATAAACACCGTGTGTGCTTAATTGGGTAACCTTTATCTCAAAGAAACGAATTTATTGGATTCTTCATCTCAAAGAAATGAATTTCATACTGAAATTATAAACACTGTGAGTGCTCAATCGAACCCCTAAACACATACTCAACAATGCTCACATACCCAAATCAATAAAACAACAAATACCACCATACTCAACTAATCAAACACATACTCAGCATTCATGAAATACCCAAACACTGACCAAATCGGAACATACATAATATCAAACTCTAAAACACATACCAAATCGTCTTCTACATCTGCTCCTTCACTAGGAACATTTAGCTTCTCTGATTTGTTGGATTCTTCATCAACTCTTCTACTCTCCAATTGTACTCCGGCTCCACTACCCTTATCCGCCACTTCCTCCAAACCCCTGTCCATATCGGCATGCACACCGTCTTCCTCCATTCCGGTGACTTCCTCTTGCGTGTCCGGCACCAACCGGAAAGAATGCGGTGGGATTTGGCTTGTAGATGTCATTCGTTTACCTGATTCATTCTTGTTTGCCTGATTTTTGTTTGGTTTTGTCATGAAAACAAGTCAGATTGATAGTGGTTTTGGTTTGATAGTAGTTTTTCTTTGAAAGAGAGATAATGCCGTTTTTTCATAGAGAGGGAGACTTCTGAGTTTTGATCCTGGAAATCTTATCGCTAGAGAGACAGTGAAGACTTGGGAAAGGGTGAGAGTTGAAATGACATTGACTTGATTGATTGTTGTTTTTGCTTCTTTACTAAGGCTTGGAAGAAAGTTGGACTTGGAAACGGTTTCCAATAACTACATAGCCGCTACAAACCGTCTCATCCTACATTTCTCTATTTCTCTTTTCTTTATTCACAAAGAAAAGCATTTTTGGCCAACTCACAACCGCTACCTTGACATATCTTAAGTGTCAATTCCCAAAATAATATGTACACACATGAAAAGGTGCACAAGAATCACGCCTTCATAACCAAAGTTATGAAGAACATAACCAAAAAATGCGCAATTAGTATACAAAACACACAAGTGATAAAACATACTCAAAACAATGTATAAAAATACTCAACACAATATAAAAAAAGTATTTGCTCGTACCCAAATAGACGCATAACATACGCAATAAGGTCGAAAATAAAAGTGATCATATCTTTAATCAAGACCACAAATGTAAGTAATACATAAAAGTTTACTTCCATAACTTCCTACAAACAATAGCACCTAACAGTGATCCAACAAAAACTACCCCTAGAAGTTCAATCTCTAACAAGAAATCGTTACAAAAGTGCGCGTTCTCATTATCCAATTTCTCATTCTCCAGTTTCTCAATATTAAGATAGAAATGCTATCATCTTTGTCTCTAGTTATGGACCGCAATTGCGAATTTTTCATCCAAACTTCTATTCTCGTCCTTCAACTCTTTCACAAACTCCTTTATCGTCGTCGTGGTTAGGGGACTAGTATCTGCAACTATATCAACAAGTCTTTCTTCATCATATTCAACCTTGTTATGGAAAATTGTTGACTAAAATGTCAATCATAAAAGTTCGGGTCATTGTTGTCCAGGTTGGAGTCATCCATACTACACTCATCAATCTGCATGTACAACACTCAATATGAACATTTGAGTAACCAATGACATGTATATCATTAATACTAACATACTCAACTTTTATCTAAACATACTCAATATTAGTGAAACCACAATTCATCGTACCCGCTTCATAAGATGGAAGATGTAGACACCATACTCAAATTTACTATAAAGCACATAATCACATACCCAAAAATACTAAAATCCACTAAATCATCGATACATCATACATGCTTGATAAGTTTTAAGATATATCTACCATACTCAAATTTCATAGATAAAAAACGCTGTTATCATACCAAAAACTATGAATAACAGACTCAACTTTGGTGTACCATACATAATGGTATACCCAATATTACTGAAAAATACTAACTCATCATACCATGACTCCATCTAATATAGTCTAAGATACTTAAAATCATATATCATCATACTCAAGCCTCGAACTACCATACACACAAATACTGGCCATCAACAATGTCAACTAAGCATGTCCACGGGTCGGACCCGCCGGGTCGACGGGTCAGACCCGCCGGGTCACGGGTCAGACCCGCCGGGTCACGGGTCAGACCCGGCGGGTAGGCCACCTCACCTTAAAAAAAATAATGGAAATAAACTTAAAAAAATAAGAAAATAAATAGAAGAGAAAAATCGGACTTAAACTTAAAAAAGAAGAAGAAAATAAACTAATAAAAAATTGGACTTAAACTTTAAAAAAATAAAAAAGTTAAGTCCAATTTTTTTAAGTTTAAGTCCTCTTTTTATTAGTTTATTTTGTTCTTTTTTAAATTTAAGTCTTAAACTTAAAAAAAAAAAAGGGGAAGAATTGGGCTTGAACCGGAATCCCGGTTGCCTACGTATCCTCTCAGGGAGGAGGAATCAAAGCCCACGTAGTTCTCTTACCTTTGTTTAGATCCCCGATTGGCCCTTACCTTAGTCGGACTCTCCCGCCGATACATCCGATGGCGTTTGTTGTCGCTCATCGTCATCTTCGTCGCCTTCCTCCGCCGAGAGGTTGTTTTTTGTGTTCGTATTTCCGCTTTCCTCCAATCGGCTAGGATGACTTGTGCCTCCAACGTCTCGGGCAACATGTTTGATCTCGTTGGATCGAGCACCTTTCCACTCCGGCTAAAGGTTTGCTCAACCGCTACCGTTGAGGCGGGAACGGCGAGAATTTGTGCCGCGATCCTTGAGAGGGTAGGGAACCTCATTCTCTCCGGTCGGCTCCACCATTCTAATATGTTGAAATCCTCTTCTTCTTCATCATTGGCAAACTCAAAAGAAATGGTTAGATATTCGTCGAGTTCCGAGTTGGAACTCGACGTGGTTTTTGCCCTTATCGGGCCAAACAAATCTCTAGCAATTGATTTAAACTTAGATGAACTTCAAGATGAAGGACGAGGAGGGGGTTGAGAAGATTGACCTCGATCGAAAACACGATATTGAAGCAATAATTCATCAAATAATTTTCTAACTTTAGCAATTATGGTAGAAACATGACAATAATGATGTTGTTCTAAACCAAAAAATTCATAATAACTTTCTAAAAATTATTTTAAACCATCCATTTTACGTCTAGGGTCTAACACAAATGCAACAAGAAAAACATCGGGAATGGTTGTATAATAATCTAACCATTTAGTTCGCATTGAAAGTATAGCTTGTGAAATATTTTCAATTAAAAGACCTTGTTGAATTGCAAATGCAATATTAATTGCTACATAACAAAATATGTTTGAAGTTGGTGTATAAACATAACTAAAAGTGTTAGTAGCATCATAAAAATATTTAAAAACCTCCATTACATCTTTTGCTAAAATCCAAGATTCACCGAAAACAAAATTACCGTCAATATGTTGTGCGGCAAAACCACTTAAAAGTTCTCGATATTCATATGATTCGTAAATCATTTTGTAAGTAGAGTTCCATCTTGTACAAACATCTTTTGGAAATTTTTTAGGATAAACGCCATTTTGTTTACAATATGCATATCATTTAGTACGTACACTTTTTTAGACCAAAGTTCATTAAGAATATTTCGAATAGGTTGTACTAAATTTCCAACGTATGCTAAATCGTCTTGAACACACAAGTTTAAAATATGAGCGGCACACCTAATGTGAAAAAATTTACCTCCAATTGTCGGCTTACAATAGTTGGTTAAATCTCTAATGGAAGCCGTGTTAACGGAGGCGTTGTCAAAACCGATTGAAAAAAATCGTGAAACTAATCTATATTCTTCCAAAACATTTGCAATCAAACGGGCAATGTTTTGGGCGGTGTGTTGTTCGTTGAAAACTCGTAATGCTAAAACTCTTTTGTTTAAAATCCAAAATTTATCAACAAAATGATTTTACATCCACTCATTAAAACCAACATTTTAAGCGGCACACCTAATATGATTTTTTTTGAAAACCGTCGGTCCAAATATCACTACAAATAGAAACTTGAATATCACCGTTGTCCATAAAATATTTAATCAATTCTTCTTTACGAATTTTATATTTATGCATCATTTTTCTTTTAGCGGTTTGGCGAGAAATCAGTTTATATGCGGGTTGAGCATGATTTTGCATCCACTCATTAAAACCAACATTTTGTGCAAAACTAAATGCTAAAGAATCTACGGCCAACATTTCCAAAAATGCATCCATAGAAGAAGAATGATCATATGTAAATAGAGAAGGAGGTTGGTTAGAAGTAGATGCGTACCCGGTAAGTTGTGTTTGCCCTCGTGCTAATCCCATTTTTTTGGGATGCTTGTTCCGGATATGCCTCTTATAGTTCCCGTAGCCTTCTCCCTTTTTGTGCTTGTATTGTGCCGCACAAAAATTGCATTTGGCATAGTAAACTCCGTTGGCATCGGGAGCACCTTTTGTAAACCAAAATCGGAAGACCGCCGCCGTTCGTTGAGTGTTGTTCAACGGCGGCTCCTCCGGCTCCTCCGTGAATTCGGTCTCGGATCCTTGGGTGTTGGGAAAAGTAGGTGATTCCGTGATATCCTCCTCCTCGAAGATCTCGTGATCTCCACTTAATAAGTCTCGCCTTAAATTCGAACCGGTTGGAGGACCGCTAACGGAATGCCGTCCTCGGGTAAAACCTTCGCCGGATGAAGGACCGGCACCGCTAACGGAACGTCTTCCTCGGCTAGACATTTTTTTTTGAATAATAGAATGTAGTAGTATGAGTGGTAAAATGAAAAATAAGAGAATGAGAATATGAGATTAGGAGAGTAATTGAATGTAAGAGTTGGAAATTATGGAGAGATTGAGAGAGTGAATAGATGATTGAATGAGAATTGGTGTGAGAGGAAATGAATTGGGTTTGGGGTATTTATAGAATTGTTTTTCGGTTAGATTTATTAAAGTATATTGATTTTTTTTTTATTAATCTAGCCGTTACGACGGCTACCCAACGACTATATAGCCGTTGGGATTTTTTTAAAAATCTTGTGACCGTTACGGGTCGACCCGGCGGGTCACGGGTAAGGATCTAATGATCCTTACCCGTACCCGTGACCCGGGGGAACCCGGACCCGCCGGGTTCCCGCCGGGTCAGAACTCGCCGGGTCACGGGTGACCCGTGACCCGTGGACATGTATAATGTCAACCATGCTTCATAAACTTGAAGAGATAGGTGTCATGCTCATCATATATATTTCAAAAAGGACAAGTTCCATGAGGAAATCTAGAATAAAACTAACTAACTCACTAATATACTCAAAATTTTGGAATAGAAGTCAAAAAATTTACGAATTTTTCCTCTTCATCATATACTGGGTATGATTCTCCGTTGCCAGCTTCATCAATAACTTTTGAGTTTTCGATTGGGTAAGAAAATGATGTAGTTTCGACTGGAGTTGTAGACGAGGAAAAACGAGGAAATCATAAATGGAGGATATTTGTTGAGATGCGCTGAATATGGAGGACTGTTCTTTGTCAAAAGTATATATATTCCTCTTTTGAATGATTTTGAATCGCCCGCTCACAAATGACTCATTTCACTATTCATTTGATGGAGTAAGGATGTGACGTCTCTGTAAGAAAGGAGAACCGTCCTCGACTGCACAATTGGCCCAAGTATTTTATTATATTTTTCCTTTTCTTCAGTAAAAATGAGTGGTGAAAAAGCATGTGCCAAAACACAAAGATAAAACCTTTTGGACCCTAAAACGCTAAATTTTTAGATTTTAAACGAGTATGGATTTATCCGGATCACTGTAAGCATGTCCACGGGTCACGGGTCACCCGTGACCCGGCGGGTCCGGGTTCCCCATGGTCGCGGGTACGGGTAAGGGTCGTCAGATCCTTACCCGTGAGCCACCGGGTCGACCCGTAACGGTCACAAATTCAAATATATATATATATATATATATATATATATATATATATATATATATATATATATATATATATATATACTTTAATAAATCTAACCCAAAAACAATTCTATAAATACCCCAAACCCAATTCATTTCATCTCACACCAATTCTCATTCAATCATCTATTCACTCTCTCAATCTCTCTATAAATTCCAACTCTTACATTCAATTACTCTCCTACTCTCATATTCTCATTCTCTTATTTTTCATTTTACCACTCTTACTACTACATTCTATTATTCAAAAAAAAAATGTCTAGCCGATGAAGACGTTCCGTTAGCGGTGCCGGTCCTTCATCCGGCGAAGGTTTTACCTGAGGATGACATTCCGTTAGCGGTCCTCCAACCGGTTCGGATTTAAGGCGAGACTTATTAAGTGGAGATCACGAGATCTTCGAGGAGGAGGATATCACGGAATCACCTACTTTCCCCAACACCCAAGGATCCGAGACCGAATTCACGGAGGAGCCGCCGTTGAACAACACTCAACTAACGGCAGCGGTCTTCCGATTTTGGTTTATAAAAGGTGCTCCCGATGCCAACGGAGTTTACTATGTCAAATGCAATTTTTGTGCGGCACAATACAAGCACAAAAAGGGAGAAGGCTACGGGAACTACAAGAGACATATCTGGAACAAGCATCCCGAAAAACTGGGATTAGCACGAGGGCAAACACAACTAACCGGGTACGCATCTACTTCTAACCAACCTCCTTCTCTATTTACATATGATCATTCTTCTTCTATGGATGCATTTTCGGAAATGTTGGTTGTAGATTCTTTAGCATTTAGTTTTGCACAAAATGTTGGTTTTAATGATTGGATGCAAAATCATGCTCAACCCGCATATAAACCGATTTCTCGCCAAACCGCTAAAAGAAAAATGATGCATCAATATAAAATTCGTAAAGAAGAATTGATTAAATATTTTATGGACAACGGTGATATTCAAGTTTCTATTTGTAGTGATATTTGGACCGACGGTTTTCAAAAAAATCATATATGGGTATTACTTGTCATTTTGTTATTAAATTTTGGATTTTAAACAAAAGAGTTTTAGCATTACGAGTTTTTAACGAACAACACACTGCCCAAAACATTGCCCGTTTGATTGCAAATGTTTTGGAAGAATATAGATTAGTTTCACGAGTTTTTTCAATCGGTTTTGACAACGCCTCCGCTAACAAGGCTTCCATTAGAGATTTAACCAACTATTGTAAGCAGACGATTGGAGGTAAATTTTTTCACATTAGGCGTGCCGCTCATATTTTAAACTTGTGTGTTCAAGACGGTTTAGCATATGTTGGACATTTAGTACAACCTATTCGAAATATTCTTAATGAACTTTGGTCTAAAAAAAGTGTACGTACTAAATGGTATGCATATTGTAAACAAAATAACGTTTATCCTAAAAAATTTCCAAAAGATGTTTGTACAAGATGGAACTCTACTTACAAAATGATTTACGAATCATATGAATATCGAGAACTTTTAAGTGGTTTTGCCGCACAACATATTGACGGTAATTTTGTTTTCGGTGAATCTTGGATTTTAGCAAAAGATATAATGGAGGTTTTTAAATATTTTTATGATGCTATTAACACTTTTAGTTATGTTTATACATCAACTTCAAACATATTTTGTTATGTAGCAATTAATATTGCATTTGCAATTCAACAAGGTCTTTTGATTGAAAATATTTCACAAGCTATACTTTCAATGCGAATTAAATGGTTAGATTATTATACAACCATTCCCGATATTTTTCTTGTTTATTTGTGTTAGACCCTAGACGTAAAATGGATGGTTTAAAAATATTTTTAGAAAGTTCTTATGAATTTTTAGGTTTAGAACAACATCTCGATTGTCATGTTTCTACCATAATTGCTAAAGTTAGAAAATTATTTGATAAATTATTGGTTCAATATCGTGTTTCCGATCAAGGTCAATCTTCTCAACCCCCTCCTCGTCCTTCATCTTCAAGTTCATCTAAATTTAAATCAATTGCTAGAGATTTGTTTGGCCCGAAAAGGGCAAAAACCACGTCGAGTTTCAACTCGGAACTCGACGAATATCTAACTTTTTCTTTTGAGTTTGCCAATGATGAAAAAGAGGAGAATTTCAACATATTACAATGGTGGAGCCGACCGGAGAGAATGAGGTTCCTTATCCTCTCAAGGATCGCGGCACAAATTCTCGCCGTTCCCGCCTCAACGGTAGCGGTTGAGCAAACCTTTAGCCGGAGTGGAAAGGTGCTCGATCCGACGAGATCAAACATGTTGCCCGAGACGTTGGAGGCACAAGTCCTCCTAGCCGATTGGAGGAAAGCGGAAATGCGAACACAAAAGAACAACCTCTCGGCGGAGGAAGGCGACGAAGATGACGACGAGCGACAACAAACGTCATCGAATGTATCGGCGGGAGAGTCCGACTAAGGTAAGGGTCAATCGGGCATATAAACAAAGGTAAGAGAACTACGTGGGCTTTGATTCCTCCTCCCCGAGAGGATACGTAGGCAATTGGGATTCCGGTTCAACCCCAATTCTTCCCTTTTTTTTTTTTTTTAAAGTTTAAGACTTAAACTTAAAAAAAGAAAATAAACTAATAAAAAGAGGACTTAAACTTAAAAAAATTGGACTTAAACTTTAAGTCCAATTTTTTTAAGTTTAAGTCCTCTTTTTATTAGTTTATTTTGTTTTTTTTAAGTTTAAGTTCTATTTTTTATTAGTTTATTTTTATTTTTTTTAAGTTTAAGTCCAATTTTTCTCTTCTATTTATTTTCTTATTTTTTTAAGTTTATTTTCATTATTTTTTTATTATTTTTTTTTATGGTAAGGTGGCCGACCTGTCGACCCGCCGGGTCTGACCCGTGACCCGGCGGGTCAGCCACATATACGGGTCCGGGTTTGGGTCACCCTCCCCGAACCCCTGACCTGGCGGGTCGGATACGTCGATCCGACAGGTCCGACCCGTGGACATGCTTAGATTGCTATGTATAGAAGTGTTTGACTTGCGGGTTTTGAGATTGTGGATCATTGGTTGAGCAATGCTTATGCGTAGGATTCACCTCCACTACAAAAATCCAACTGTAAAAAGGCGGCGACTCTCTCTTTCTTTTGTATGAGGTATGGGAGTGTGGTGCAAGCTCAGAACACCATCCAACATATTCACATTTCTTAAATTTCGGGAAGTGCTTCCAGCTTCCCAATTATTCTGGCCCTCAAAACTCGAGCTTTTTGAAGGTGGCCATGGTAGGCCAGGGGGAAGTTGATCGAAGCCCTTTGTTGCAATCCAGCTTCCGATCTCTCCTACCTTCTATCAATAGAACCGGTACTCTCTCTCTTTAAACTCAGACACACTAATTTGTTTCTATCAAAAGAGAACCAGGACTTCTATTAAAAGAGAACCAGGAGCGTTGTAACTACTTTTGATATCAAATTCGCTGTTTGTCTTCGTTATTTTGTTTTCATATTTTAATTTGTTTCTCGTTACGAAATATTAGTACTCTCCTGCACTTGAATTGCTAAATTGGATAGACGATCATTGAATTTGATATCTATAATCACATCTTTAATCAAGACATTAGGACTGCGACTCCTTCATGTTCCGGTGGGTGAGATCTTTCACTTGCGAGCTCAAGGTGTTTTGCCAATTGAGAAGAGCTGCCTTGAAAAGTTGAATGTTAGGTAGTTAGGTTAGGTCTGATCGGTTATATGACCGCAGCTTTCGTGCTTCGTTGCTTGCTTAGGAGTTACTGTTCGCTACTGTATAACAATTAATTGAATCCCTATTGAGTATTTTCTCCGTAGCATTTGACCTTTAGTTTATGTTTTTTTCACAAACTTCCCTTCTTCTGAAGTTATTTGGTGGAAATTGTACTAATTTCAACACAAACCCGCCTGCCTATACACGTAAGATTCGTCCCTTCTTTCCTTTTACCTACCAGATTTTACCAAAACGGCCATTGGAGTGGAGCAAAACTTCTATGGAAGTGAATACCATTAAATTTGTGTTTGATGAACGTGCTTTTACTTCAACCAATTGTGATAAGGTAGTTCTTATATGCGCTCATATAAAAGCATTGTGTCATGCCTAACCCATCTTAAGCTAAAAAAGGTTCACGTGCTGAGCAATCATGAATCCGAGTAAGGGCTATTTGGGTTGTTTATGCACTCCTTAGTTCTACGAGCCTATGTGCAACTTTTACTTGTTTGTCGCATTTAGACATGCATAGAACTCATGTTCAGATGGTATCTCTCGTCTGTTGAACTCTTTCGGACTCAGCTTTCTTCCCAGTTTATCTCTTACTATACTGCTATGGCTGACTTGAGTTTCTTAGGCACGGGGAGGGTGTGAAGGAGGTGTTGGATGCTTCTGTCTATAAAGCTCCAGTAAATTTTTAGTTACGGCAGAGATATCATATCTCAACGACTAGAAGTTGGTGTTCTTTATGTTTCTGCATGTATTTATGACTGTTTTCACTTAATTTTTTATGTTGAACAACCTCATGCACAGATGAAATTTTATATTGTACATTTCTAAGTTGTATCAAACATTGCACTTGTGTAGGAAACTTATGGACAGCAGTGGCACACATAATAACGGGTGTGATAGGGTCTGGTGTACTATCACTAGCATGGTGCTTGGCTCAGTTAGGATGGATTGCTGGACCAGTGTTGATCCTTCTCTTTGCTCTTGTCACACTTGTTTCCGTATTCCTCCTCACTGATTGCTATATGTCCCCTGACCCTGAAGAAGGTCCCGATCGACATCGTTCGTACCTGGAAGCCGTTCAGAAGGAATTAGGTAGGAATGTCCATCTATGTTATGTGTATATAATAGCATGGAATGATTTTCACATGAACTTCATAGCATATCCTGTGAAGAAAATTGGTGAACTATAGCTTAGATTATGTTAAAGCTAAGCCCAATTTGATGCCTGACAGGCAGCAGGAAATGGATCAGAGGGAGTTATGAATCAAAATAATGAATAGAAGATGTGTGTTTGAGCATTATAAGTTCAATTTTTACATGTTACATAATGATATCTTATCCACCAAACAATTGTTGAGGTTACCCAGAAATTATCCTTCCCTTATCATGAACTCAAACTTAGCATTTGAAATGGATAACCTCTCCATATGATCACTCAAAAAGTGTTCTCCTTGTTGCATTTGTAATTGGAATCAAACATTAACTCTTTTTAAAACTCAAAAGAAAATTGTCCACATGTGACTCCTATCTATACACTAAATAATATGAAGATAATAATCAAACTGCAGCAAAAAAACAGTTTGACAATAAAATCGGAGACCTTATTCTCCATAAGATGAAGATCATGTAAATAGTTTTTGGAATCATTATCATTTATTCTACATTGTTCCAAAAAATTCATCTATCACCAAAGTGAAAAGTTCACATCATGTCACCAAATGAGCGTAAGTAGTCATGGTCTATGTTTTCATATGAATCATCTAATTTGACACTCACATCAGGTGCAAAGAGTGCATGGGTGTGTGGGCTCTGTGTCTATGTAAGCTTGTATGGAAATGTGATTGCTTATACCATCACTTCTGCTATAAGCATGAGGTGCGTTATTAATCTGATAGGTGCTTCAAACCTCTAGCGTTTCTCTGTTTGCTTACACTACCTGCTAAATATTTTTGTCTGCTTAATGTGAATTTCCATGTTTAAATATAAAATAATGAAACACTACTTGTGTTTTGATGCTGATTTGGTGCAGAGCAATTCAAAAGTCAAACTGCTACCACAAGGAAGGGCATGAAGCAGCTTGCAAATATGGAGATACTTTATACATGGTAATCTTTGGAGCTGTTCAAATTGTGATGTCACAAATACCGGACTTCCATAACATGGAATGGCTATCTGTTGTAGCTGCAAGCATGTCTTTCACCTACTCTTCCATCGGATTGGGGCTTGGCATTCAGAAGACTATTGGTAAACGATTTATGTTTGGACATTTTTCTCTCTTTTCACCAAATATGGCTGTTATTTTTAAGAGGGAAATTAAGTTTGGATATTTAACGCTTAGTACTATTACACACTAGAGAGCAGCGATCCCTTATATGTATTTTCCTTTCCTCACTGTAAACATCTTTGATAAGCCTATGATATAATTTCCTAGGGAAAAGTTAAACATATAGCTTCTTCGACGTATGGAAAGAAACAATTGTTTAAATGTTCAGATATAATGGCTTATGTTTGCACATTGAGTGTACATATTGTGTATTTGATCCTGTTACAGCTAACGGTGTCATAAAAGGGAGTATAGATGGAATTTCCACTTCAGCAATTGATAAAATATGGCTGGTCTCTCAAGCACTTGGAGATATTGCTTTTGCATATCCTTATTCCTTAATCCTGTTTGAAATTCAGGTGAATTATATTTTCTGGATCACATAATATCTTTTTCTTTTCCTTCACCTATGCTTAGCTTTCCATTGAGTTAACATGTATATCTGCTTTTGATTCACCATGAAGGATACCTTGAAGTCCCCCCCATCAGAAAGCCACACCATGAAGAAGGCCTCAGTGTTTGCAGTATCTGCAACAACCCTGTTTTACCTTTTATGTGGAGGATTTGGCTATGCAGCTTTTGGGGATGACACACCGGGTAACCTTTTAACCGGGTTTGGATTCTACGAGCCCTATTGGCTTATTGACTTGGCAAATGCTTGTATCGCTTTGCATTTGGTTGGAGGTTATCAGGTATTGAAATTTCATATCATTTCTATCACACATTGTAAATAAAATATCAGGTATTGACTTCTACTCTATACGTTGATGCTCTTCAGATATACAGCCAGCCATTATTTGCTGCGGTAGATGGCTGGTTTCACACAAGATTCCCGGAAAACGAGTTCATCAATAGTGAATTGAACCTAAAAGTTCCTTTTTTGCCCAAGCTGAGATTGAACCTGTTCAGGTTATGTTTCAGAAGTGTGTACGTTATATCAGCCACAGGGATTGCTATAGTTTTCCCATACTTTAACCAGGTGATTGGACTAATAGGAGCCGTGAACTTTTGGCCTTTGGCTATATATTTCCCCATGAAAATGTACTTGATCCAGAGACACATCGACGCCTGGTCCAAGCAGTGGATTGTGATACAAGTTTTCAGCTTCGTGTGTTTCGTTGTTACGTTGTTTGCATTCACAGGCTCTCTTGAAGGCATCATTGCTGAAAAGCTTAGCTGAGGGAGCTTTTTTCCGTTTGCTTAAACACGTGCTGAGACTGAGATCTTGGTGCATTCCGTTTTGAGCGGTAAGCTGAGCAAAATTTGGTATGAAGTCTTAAATTATTTAATGCTAAATCCTGGCAGGGTAAATAAAAGCCTCTACAGTTCATTCCAACGAGTGAAGATTCATTTCGGCTTGTGTTATTTTCATCCATTTTTCCCTCTTGTTTAGGTCATATGGAACTAAAGGTACTATTTATTACATCAATACATTTGATAAGGAATTTCCCATTCCCAGCATCTAAAAACCTCGAGTTATATATATATATATATATATATATATATATATATATATATATATATATATATATATTATGTAGCTAACATTGTTTTTGTTTTGTGTATTGGGGGGTGAGGACAGATGTTAAAAGTTGACCCGGCATGTGAACCCAATCGACGAACCCGAATCCGACATGGTTCCGAAAATTTTGAAAAAGAAAAGAATATCCAAAACTAACCAGCTTGAAACTGATTTAATTCGAAGCAATAAATTATGCAAATAACCCGACTTGAATGACCTGATTGCCCGAAGTATCTCGGCATGACCCAATATTACAAACAGATATAAGCCTCGTTTAATATGAGATATTTAACAAACGAATGAAACGATATCACAAACTAATATAAGTCTCGCTTAATATGAGATATTTAATAAAAGAATGCAACGATATTGCAAATGAATATAAGTTTCATTTAATATGAGATATTTAACTAACTATTAAAATGATATTGCAAACTAATATAAGTCTTGTTTAGAAATGATATTGCAAACTAATATACGACTCGTTTATGATAAGTAGGAAAAATATTTTTGTATTATCATAATTAAACGGATCCAGATCAAATGAATTAGTTGGATATCCGAATCAGTCAATATCCGGATTAAATCAGTAAATTTCAATCAAACGGATTGGATAAAGTCATTCGGATCACCAATCATATTTGCGGATTATTATCCGATCCGGATAACAGTAGATCAATGATCCATATAATAGTAGATTAACGACCCACCTAACATATATTAATCCGATATGTATACAAATTATACTTAAATTTAGCCATAGACCAAGAAATGTATTATTTGTTTAATATTCAAACCACATTTTTACAAGTTCTTAAATTGTGAGCCTTATTTTTAAGTGATGTGGGATAATAAAATCCAAGAAATTACGATGAAAAAAAAATATCGATAACAAATTGTTTTTAAAAATAATTATGGGAAAAAGTTACAAAAATATATTATACCGAAAATATGTATTTGACTTTGTTAAATTAAATAACAAAGTCAAATATGTAGGTACACTACCCATGTAACGGTATGTTAATGACCAACATAATAGTAGGTCAACGACCCACATAACAAATATTAATCCGATATGAATAAAAATAATATTTGAACATAGCCAAAATAAAATTTCTTTAATCTTCAAACCCTCTATTTATACAAGTTCTCAAACTATCAACCTTACTTCATAATCGACATGGGATATCATAAACCGTAAAAATATTTAACGTAAATACATTTTGTTGACAATCCTTAAAAAAAAAAGTAAAATCATATACGTATTTGACTTTGTTAAAAAAATAAAATAGCAAAAATAAATATGTATCAATGGGTCAACTTTTTTTAAAATTATATAGATAATGACTCACATATTAGTAGGTTAACAACCCACATATTAATATTAGTAGGTCGACGGTTCACAAAACAATAGGTCAATGACTAGCATAATTGTAGGTCAACGACAATAACAAATATTAATAATAATTATACTTGAACTTAGCCAAATACCAAAAAAATATCTGATTTGTTTAATCTTTAAACCCTCTTTTTATCCAAATTCTAAAACAATCAACCTTGCCTAATAATCGACGTGGGATAAAAATTTGTGAAAATATTAATTGTTTGATATGTCTGATAGTTTAACCTCTATTCCAATCTCTCTCTCGATTGGCTGAAGTAGTCGACTATTGAGAGAGAGCTTGGACGAGCCGACTGAGGATGTACGCCTTCTCGTCTACGATTTACTATTTATGGCATTCTAGGAATGTCTTGGTCTTTAACGACAATAGGTTACCTTTTGATGTTTTGGTTCGGCTCATCAGATCTCATGTCTTCCGGCTCCTCCATGAGGCGGTCCCTTCCAGAGTTGGTATTTGAGTTGTTGGCATGCATCTGTATATACTACTAAAGCAACACCCATTTTATCCATGTGTCAATCTCTAAGACTATCCACGTCAGCTTTTTTTCAATTTATTTACAGATTTGCCACAACGTATTTACAGATTTGCCATTAACTATTTTATAAGAAAATATTTTGTTAGAATTTGTAAACAGTCATCCGGCCACGTCAATTTTATTAAAATAAATAATTAAAAAAATTAAATCTAATTATTTACCAATCAAAATTAACAAACTGATCTATTCTAAGTCGATTAATCTAACGCAAATCTTCTAACAAGATTTGACACATTTGTTAAATTTAAAACTAAATCAAATTTTACTCCTCTATCTAAATCTAAGTAAAAGTGATAATATATTAAGGTATAAATATAATACTCGAATAATAATCTTTGTAATAGAATTTTAATTATGTTCTTTTATTTATTTTAAAAAATTAATCCTCACATGTTAGTCATAATAATTAATAAAAATAATTTTTATTATAGATTGATATCAAATATAGGATGCATGAAAGTGAAAATATAATATTTTTTATTTAGACAAACACGCACAAGGTGCGGGCACTAAACTAGTTGTTTACATAAAAGACCATATCATTAATGATGACACACTTTCCGCGTTTGACCTCTTCCCTGTTGATGGTCATGCCGAAGGTAGGGATGTCTTATCCTAATGGAGTTGGCTACGCTTGGCTCTTTTGGTTCTCATCTACTAATGGCTTTGTCGAAGGTTGATGGGCCGTTTAGAGTTTGATCCGGCTTATTTGAGTTTCTGAGTTATATGTGTCATTTTATTACGGATATTTGGTTCTGCTCGGGGACTTGCATGTTCGTCTTGCAACCTTGGTTGTTGAGTTTTCATTGTTTGTTGAGTTTTCATTATTTTGTGTCTTATGCTTCATGTCTTGTCACATTGTAGATGGACTTTGTTACCCGTGTTCATAAACCCAATGGGGTGTATCTGTACTTTATGCTTATGAATTTATCTTCACTTGCAAAAAAAACAACCCCACATAAAACGACCCATATAATTGTCCTATCATTAACGAAAGAGTTACAAAAGATATCTTCAGGGATTTAAATCTTAAGACTAAACAACATCTGATGAAATGAAAAGCAAACTTTTTATCGCAAGAAGGTCAAAATACGCTCATCAAGCATATCTTAGCGAGTAAACCAACTTTCGCAATGCAAAACTTTATGTTGTCAACTTATAATCTTAACGAACTTGACAATACTTACAAAAAAAGTTTTGAACAAAGGTGACAAGCATAGGCCTATCATTTGCTATGATACCATTTGTAAATAAAAAATGGTGGTACGGGTTTAAGAAAAGCTCAAACTACAAACAAAGCATTGCAAATGAAACTCTTATAAAAACATGCTAGCGGACCTAATAATATTTGGGTAAAGATTATCAATGAAAAATACCTAAAAAATATCAATATCCAGAATACCAAAAGAAATTATCAACATCTTGGCAATGAAATAACCTTATGAAACTAAAAACCGAATTTAAAGAGGGACTTATCTAGCAAGTTGGCAATGGTAAGACAATCAATTTCTGACATGACAATTGGTTAACGACTTCGCCACTAACAAAATGGCACAAAATACCAACCTTATTGACTCAAACATCAAAGTAAGTCACTTCATTACCAATTTTGGACAATGAGATCATATCACTAAAAATGAACATGAACTATAACACTTAATCAACCAGGATTTTAGGAAAAAAAAATCAAGGAAACAATCATACCAAATAACGAATCCAGGTTAAACTATACTGGAATTGTAGCAAATATAGTTGATTTTGTACTAACTCCGTTTCAGAAATGATTGAAGTAGGGGCGGGTATTGCCCACAATTACACATGCGAGTGGATCTGGAAACTGGACACACAACCCAAAAAAAACCTCCTATGAAAATTCTCACAAAACATAATTTCAACAAAGGACAAGCTCGACAAAAAACGAATTACAATGACTAGGAACTGCGAACTTTGCAACCATCACCTCGAGGACCTGATACACTTGTTTTTTTTGAGTGAACAAGTTATCAACAAAATTAACGGAACAATATTAACCGAAATAAATTCAATTAACCAAATCAATAAAATACATGACATCCTGATTGATTTAAAAAAAGAAATTAGGACTTAACAAGATGGCATGTCTCGCAACTATTTGGTGGAACATTTGGTACTTCATAAATAAAATTATCTTTAGTAATGAACTCATTGGTTCTACAAAAAAAGGTTACAGGCTTTATCAAAGATCAAACCCATAATTGGAAACTCAACACCGTTGATAAGGACGACTTTGATTTCAAACAACAACACAAACAATCAAATCGTATTAACAAGAAGAAACATGACATCAAATGGGAAAACCAAAACTTAATTTCCATAACCTTAATTTTGATGGTTCAAAACTTAATTCGGGGGTAAATTTTGTTGGTTACGTGATCTAGGACCATAACGGAAAGGTTGTGAGCCTCAATGCAAAAAGAGTAATTTTACCTCAGTTATTAAAGGGGAAGCTTTGGCCCTTAAATTAGGCCTTGAAGAAGCAAAAAGACCCAATATTAAAAAGATTGAAAACGAAGGTGATAACCTCTTTGTTATTAAGACACTTCAAGGTTTGTTAAGTTGTCTTTGGGAGATCGAGATGATTATTTCCGACTCCATATTGGACCTTTGTTCGTTTGACGATGTCTAGATTAGACATATTTTCCGACAGATAAATTGTGTTGTTGACCGATTAACCCACATGGGTGTATCGACCTCCAACACCAATTTTAATAGATGATAGTGAACTTTGAGTTATCATCCATAAGTATGTTTTAGGGTAGACTACCTCTATGAGGTAGGCCAACCTAACCGCTTTCCGTTATCACAAAAAAACGACCCACATAACTTTAGATTAACGACGCACCTAACAATAGGTCAACGACCCACATAACATTAAATCCAATATAAAAAAATAATTATACTTAAACTTAACCAAATGACCAAGAAATGTATGATTTGTATAGCGGGTTGCTATTCGATCAGACACGGGAGGCAACACGGGCGCATTCTGGATGTGTCTCTCGGGCACATTTTGAATGCGCCTCCCGGGTTCATTCTGAATGTGCATCTGGGGCGGATCCTAGATGTGCCCCGGAGCCATCTTATGCTTGTGCCCCGTTGTCAGCTTTCTACTGCGGCCGATACTGGGCCTAGCGTATTACTTCCCCTAGCCCGCTGTGATGCTATATATTTTACGTGAAATCCAAATCACAATTCACATCTGAATCTAAAAAACTTCGTAAAACATGTCGATATTTTCCTAAGAGATCAAATTTGAATCCGATGGTGAAAGGGTTAATCTTCGTTCGATGAAAAGAAGTATAGTAATCCAAATGAGCATCTTATGCATATGGAAGTAAGTATATTATTTCATTTAACGGGATTGCTACTTTCCTTTTTTGTCATTTTATTTCCCAGTTTTAGGCATGGTAGAATTGAGAACCGAAATCATAGAATTAATACTTTTATGAATTTTTCCTCTTTGTATGCTTCAAGTTTGGACTTTTCCTCTTGGTATTCACAAGTTTTCAAGTTTCCTTTTGGCATCCTCATGGTTTAATTAGTTTCCCCTTCTATCTATCCTATATATATTACATGGAATATTCAATTATAAAATATAAAAAAAATCAAAAAATTTTAAAACTATTTATGACCTCACTAAATTTAAACTAATTAATAGTATAATATAAGTATTGATAACATGGATTATGATCTTAATATAGCCTTGCATATAAGTAGTTTTTCCCTTTCTTTTGCATTGCATGAACATGAATTTATAGCATTTGAGCTCATAATTGCATACTTTGCTAGAATAGATGTCTACACGGATTCTTGTTGCATTTGTAGGTAATTTGACAGATTTTGGAGCGAAATGGAACATATGAAGACTAAGGATTAAGGTGGATCATACTGGAGCATGGTGGAACACTAAAGGAGGGTTGGAATATTATCAAATGATGAAAGGAAAGAGCCAAGGAAGATACATACAGAACAAAATTCTCGGCCCGACAATGAAGAATCTCGGCCGAGATTAATTAGAATATCATCCGAGATTTTGTTATAAAATCGGCCCAAGCCCAAACTTTCAAACCCTAGCTTTTCCTATAAGATAGAGGGGCTTGCAGCGATCTAAGAGAACTGACACACAACTCGATACTCAGAGAAGCACGACGATTGATCATCAACATTAGCAACAACACTTTGGATTGAGAAGATTTAAATATTTCTTGGAGAGAAAGACTTAGATTCTTGAACTTTTGCTTTTGAATTAAAGATTGGATCTTTGTTATTGATTTGCTTTTGCTTTTGGATATAGAAGACATATTGCTAAGTATTTCTCACTTTTCTTTTAGTTTTATTGGTTTAGGCTGTGTTTGGCTACCAAAGGAAAAACACTAGTGTTAGTGTTCAGATGTGTTTTTTGGATGAGTTTTGGGAAAACACTAGTGTTAGTGGTTTTTAAACACTAACGAGCGTTTAGTTGGACCAACTACTTAAACTAGTTTTTTTTTCGGATTTATTATGTTCTTGCTTCCACCACCGTCGCCCGCCGTAGAGCTCGATAAATAGTGCTGGGTAGTTGGTATCACGCCATCAACCTGTACCAAAAGCTTGAACCATTCCACGATATGAATCATTCAAAGAAATTACAAATGCTTGAAACCTTATCAATCACTAGTAACATAGAAACTTGATTTAAGCTGAATAGAAGAAATTAAGACTCAAATTTAACCCAATTTAATTCAAACAATTACGTCAGGATAATTGTTCATCAACAAGCCACATCTAAAACACCCAATACAGCAAATGTTACACAAAAACTCAATTGATCAAACTACCATCACACAATTACAGAAACAGATGCAAACAATGAGTAAGGGCTCTAAAAACAAAGGGGAAAGGTTTGAAGAGAACTCACAAACCTTATAGAGGCAAAATTGGAGATACCCAAATGATCAGAAGGCAAAAATTCATGAGAAATCACAAGGTAGAAGTTGAAGAGCTAATAGCCAATCAACTCAATTTGTTTACAGGGATTCAAAATTTTAAAAAAAAGGCATGCCCTAATCCTGAAAAAACCTTGAAGGAACTAATGAACTAGGCTTGTTCGTTGCTTCTTGCCACCGTCGTCTGTTGTCCTCGTTCCTTCAATAACCGACAGAAGAACTCGTTGTAGATGGGCCTGCTTCAGAAAAACTCCAGTTTCTTATTGGTGGATCTGGATCGGTACAAGGAAGGGAAGGTGAATCCTGTGCAAGACGAAAGGATATGATTCGAGGTGAAGGAGGCGGAAGTGGGTGGCGATGGCCTGGGTCTGGGCTGAGGAGAAGGTGACGGGTTCGAGAATGCTCCGATAGACGAGGACTTGGTGGTAGCATTGACGGACGGTGACGGCGGGTTCCGGTGAGTGTGATTGGTCAAGGTCAGAGCAAAGGTGGCTCATGTAGACCAAATCTGGCTCGAGTAAGGGAGGGGCGATGGGTTCTTCGAAGCAAAAATGGGTTTCACGGGTGAGAGAAGGTGGTTTATATACCTGGTTACGGAGAGTAAAAATGAAACAAAGTAGGGGCAATAACGTCATTTTCTAGCATAAACACTAGTGTAAGCTTAAAAACCCTTGCTTTGATCAGTGTTTTAAAAACACTCCCGAAAACACTAGTCACTAGTGTTTTTCGACTTGCCAAACACTCGTTAAATTTATTAACACTTCTAAACACTCATAAACACTAGTGTTTATGGCATGCCAAACATAGCCTTATTGTTTTCTTGAATCTTCCATATATCTTTCTTGATTTGCATATGTGTGTTGTTGGCTAAACCCATGCTATTCTAGGATGATTGGTTGATGGTTGTGGTTTAAATGATGATAAACCGAGCCTTTAAGTTTATATTGGACCTTGAGAGTTGGTTTAACCTTCGATGAGACGAATTTCGGCTTGTTCTTGAGAATCTTGGCCGAGAATTTCCTTAGAACAGCCCGAGATTTCTTCTGTTTATCCGTTTTTGTTATATCTTTATGTTTAGGTTTTAGATTGCGCAAATCCTAGTCATTGTTGAACCTTTCACATCCTTAGTCCCCTCTAAGTGTAACAACCGGTTTTGTTTTTCACTGTCACTGCCCCCGCGGTGACAGAGGGCCGCAGTTGCGGCTAGGTCTAGCCGCAAGTGCGGTTTGACCCCACATCGCGCCGATCTGTTTTATTCCGTTTTATTATTTTTCCTTCCTTTCTTAGAAGATCCAATCTTCTATCTTTTGGGCCGTCTTTCCTTTTATCCTTAACCCTAAATCTGACCTTCCTTTCTTTCACAACCGTTCCCTATATATTCCCTGTAATACCCCGAATCCGTGGGACTCGGAGTGCCACATTGGGCTAGGATCTCACAATCGATCCTGACCCTACCCTAACAACAAGTTCACTAGACCTTACAATATGGCACTAAAAGATATAAAAACAAATACATAAAACTTTATAAACTGTACAACCAAGAGGTAAAATAACATAGCCGAGTATAAACCACAACACCCTCACACAGGAGGTAACAAAAGATCATCCTCACGCAGGAGCAAAAGGTAAACAAATCCAAAAGCCCACAACATCCTATGTACGAGAGGTCCTCGGCCTGCCACTTTGCTAGATCACTCAGCAGCACGCCTATCCTGTGGGGCATCTACAACATGGTAATAAATCATTAGCTAACCATACGTATATAGAGTAATGCATAAGCACAACCACACACACGGAAAGATAAACACATCAACATGATATCACACATTTACCCATTTATCATTTTTATATAATAGTCATTCACTCAAATCGTATATATATAGATATATGAAAGTATGTGGCACGAGGACCGATACATCCTTGCCTCTGAGACTGCTAGCCAGCTGCACAAGTATCGGTCACACAATCCGTGTACCCTAAGGGAGTGGATTGCGCCCTTCCTGTAAAGTCAGTCTGGCCTGACGTTAGAGAACCTCTCAAACTCCACGGCGGGATGAAAGGGAAAGGTTATCACAACCACGCATACAAGGCAATCAATAAAATATAAGTCAGTATAAACGACATCTCATGCTATCATAGCAAACATATAAAGCACACACCACTCATGCAAACACATAAAGCACACACCACTCATGCAAACACCCAATATAAGGATGGTAGCTAAGTAAGTCCTACGGACTTACCTCAACCTCGATCAAACTCAACCACGATCACCTCTACATTAGAGGGACAACACAACCTATAAACAAGGCATAAAGTGATATATCAATCTCCTAACAACACAAGGGTCACACCTAGACCCAAAGGGATCCATAGGATCATCCTCAACCTAAAATCACAACCTAATGAACCTCAAAGGCCATACAAGGCATAAACCGATCATAACCTCAACCAAACACATCCTCACACCTCTAACATGATCCTATACACTCACACTAGGAAAGGAGGGAACAAAGGCATCTTAAGGAAAGCCTAGAAGCAACACACACCTGCAGAACCAAGTGCAGGACCTTGCTGATGCAGGTGGGCGCAGGGGTGGCTCACAGGTGGCGTAGGGGCGGATTCTGGCCGGCGCTGGGATGGCTGCAAGGTGGTGCAGGGGCGGCTGGACAGTAGAAGACACCACCTTAGCCCTTTCTTCCCTTCTTCCTTCGATTCTTTACTCCTTCTTCACTCCAACATTAACATACATACAGAACATACATATATATACATCACACAAGCCAAACATGGCTGAAACATGGTCTAAGCCTAAGGAAACTAAGCTAGGCTAAGGAAAGAGAGGAAAAGATGAAGAAAAGAAGAAAGAAAGAAGAGAAGTCATGAAAGCTTACCAACCAAGCTCTCCAGGAGATCAGCACAACACCAACACAACCACAAGCTGGCTCATAATGCTCAACAACAGCAACTATCAACAACAGCAAGCAAAGTTATCCAAGATCTCTCACAAACTCAACCAAAACTCAAGGAAGAATCAAAGATAATCCAAGGGAGAAGAGAGGAGAAGAAATGTACGCAGGAGAGAGAGATGAAGCAGGAATGCTAAACCCTCATCAGGAGGAAGAGATGAAGGTTATAAAGGGGTAAAAAGAGTAAAGCACGGGTCAAAGGGTCAAAGAAGATGACTGCAGCACACAGAGCCACAAGGGTAGACACTGTGAGCCGCAGGGGCGGCCCAGGCAAACCGTAGGGGCGCCTACAGGGTCATGCAGGGGCGGTCCAGGCTATATACTGGCCCTTAGCTCACTCTCTCAGCAACTCAACAACTAGGCTCTTACATTTCCACCTTCTCTTTCGTTTCAATCTTCTTGCTTGCGTTCTCCTTCAAAGTTGCAGCCTTCCGTGCGAATTCCTACAGAAACTTTGTAAGTTCTTGCTCCTTTTCGTCCTTCTTTTATTCTTGTTTCCCCTATTGCATGCTTTCTCTTCTTCCTCTTCTTTTTCTCTTTTCTTCTTCTTAACATGAATCAAGATCGAGTCTTGATTCTTGTTTGCCTTTGTTGGTGTTGTGTATGTGTTACATGCTCTTTTGGTTGAGTACTGTCGTGTGTGGTTGAAGATCAAAGCTTTAGTCTCCTTGTTGTGTTGTTGCTGTCAAGGAAAGCCCCGACGTTTGCCTCTGTTGTTGCACTGCCCCCGCGGATACAACACTCTGCCCCTCCGGTTTTACCCAGAAACCGCCCCCGCGCCTTGGACTACCCGCCCCTACGGCTGCACCTTGTCGCCGCCCCTACGCCTCCTGTCAACCGCCCAGTGGTTTCTCTACAGTAACTCCCGTCCTTATTTAGTTGCTTCCATCCTTCCTTCATTTGCCCTTTCCTTATGCTAGATCATGTTAGGCTGGACCTAGATGATTAGTGTGAATGCCAGTTAGTGACTTGTTGATCACCATGAGTTGGTTTGGTTCGAATATCTTGAGTCGTGTTGTTGATGATGTACCTTGAGACTAGGAATCGTTCTTCCTAGCATGTTCAAATCAGTTAGAGATCATCGAGACTAGAAGTAAGAAACTTCTAGCACGTTGCAGTAGATCTGTTAGAGATCATTGATTCGTGTTGCCTTGTCTGTGTAGGCATTCATCCTTTCCTTCGGGAAGCTGAGCAGCTAGCTGATTCTTGAGTTACCTTTGAGTGAGGTAAGTCCCTTGGACTTACTTATCCGCATTCCATATATTGGTTTGACCATATTGGTGGTGTTTGTGCTTCATCATTATAACATAAACCGGACTAGGATGACCTAATACCTTAATTGGCCCAAGTGTATTATAACCGGGCGGTGACAACTTGTTCAGTCTAGAATGGGGAGACTGGGAGGTGCTCTTGCGACCAGGCCCACAGGTAACGGATAGTATGCATCTGATCTATTCATGTCGGTAACGGAAATGGAGGCGAGTTTTGGGAGATTCTCGTGTGACAAAAGAAGTTGAATTAGTAATGAATAACTTAATGAAAGATGATACCCGGATGTGTGTGAGCATGCTATATGTTTATGTTCTTATATGTGTTTGTGCATTTATTGTCTTTTTGATATCTAGAATGTTAGCTAACGGTTTATATTGATGTTGTAGATGCCTTGCAGGTTAGGGATGCTGCTGATGATCCGGACGAAGTGGTCATCCGGGGTTCCCGTACATTATATGACGAGATCGGTATTATATTTATGTTGTTGTCTTTTCAGTTTGTTGTTGAATTCGGCTGAGAGTCTTTTGTTTTTCCCTTTGTTATACCTTATGGCTTTTTTATACAATTTTGGTTTTCATTTATTTGTACATTGTTGCAAGATCCGATGTTATTGTTGTTACTATGAGGGTCGGGATCCATTGTGAGGTCCTAGTCCATAACGCTTCGAGTTCCCAGAACTTGGGGTGTCACACTAAGGCTTACGTCTAAGGCTGGGAAGAGACTTACGTGGTGATTCCCTTTCTTGGTTACCAAGGATGACGATTTCTAGGTAATAAATGTTTCAAAAGCCTTTATTAGGTTTGAGTGTGCCTTCGTCTTGCCTGAGTGAGCTTAACCTGAGACTTACCCGGTAAAAGTTAGTTCTTGACCCTTAGGTTGAGTGGTTGATTTGAGTGTTTGTTCCTTTTCTTAGATTCTTGAGACATATCCTGTAATAAGAGCTTTGGTTTGAGATAGTTGGTTTGAGAGACCTCTCCCATGATCATTCCCACCTTAGAAACACCTTTTCTTAGCGATCCCAAGTTCCCAACCTTGTCCTAGTTTTTAGAAGTCTTGAATCGAAAACCACAACTAGATACCTTGATCTCTAAAATCTTCAGTGTCCCGATTATCATATTATTCATCTTTATTGCTTTTGTCTTTTTCATTCATTATTATCAACTAGAGTCTATTCTATTTTTGATTTGCCACCAATTGATTTCACCTAGTCCTTGAGATCGACCTTGAAATATTTGCTTCTACTGCAATTTGATCCGTACACTGTGTGTTTGCTAAATTGTTCAGCCTTTTATTACAAGTATAAATTTAAGACTATATTTGTTTATTATTCACATACATCTAAGAACGAACAAGTGTATATATATAAATTAGAAAACTAGTAGAGTTAATTTAAATCTAAATTTTATATTTTGGATAAAAATAAATGTTATAAAATTTTATTTATTTTTGAATTAAAATAAAATATAGAAATTAAGTTAAAAACTAATTCAAAAATAATATATATATATATATATATAAATGTGTGTGTATTTTTTTTGTTTTAAACTTTACATTTTTAAAATAATTAAAAAATAGAAAAGCATATTTAAAACTAATTGTGTACCCTTATTTACAATAAAAGTATAGTAAATTTATATTTATTTTTGAATTAGCTTTAAATTTAATTTTTTATATTTTTATTTTAATTTGAAAAAGTATAGTTTTTATTTTAGTTCAAAAATAAAACAAAGCTTTAAATTTACTTCTTTTTCCCTCATATATTTTAAAATTAAAAAACTTTTATACATTACTTAGTATTTTATAAAATTAATTTTTAATATTGTACTAAATAGTTTTATATTTTTCTAGATTTTTTAATTTTATAATTGAATTTTTAATAAAATATATTAAAAAAAGGTATAAAGGGGAAACGAATCAAACCAAATGTACTAAGTATTCTGAATTGCTTTCGTATTCTCAATTGCTTTCGTATTCATGGCATGTAAATACTGAAAATTAATTTTTCTTATTTTCGAGTTAAAACGGACTTCGACTAGCTTTATCTTTTGCATGATACTTAATATAATTATTCAATGTATTTTTTTTATGTGAGGATCATTCACATATAGTACTCAAATTCTATCATTTTATATGAGAGACATAAAACACATTCTATCAAGATAGATAATCTAGAAATATTCAACTAGAAATAATCAGCTCACGAAAGCAATTGCTACCATGCCCATTAAGGGTACTCTTGGACTTTTCACGACAGCTGGGTTGGTGCGTGTAGCTAGCCTGACAACACGGTGATTTCACTTTTAGCTTGACAACAACTTCACACTCAAATTCTATCATTTTTTGTTTACGTTAAATATTTTCAGGAATTTACGTTAAATAATTTCAAGAATTTTATTATCCCACATCGAGTATACACTAAGATTGATCGTTTTAGAACTTGTATAAATAGAGATTACGAAGATATACAAAGAGTGATTTTGTTATCCCACAGAGGCAATGTATAATCTTCGTACTCTCTATTTATACAAGTTCTAAAATGATCAACCATAGTGTATCCCGATGTGGGATAACAAAATCCTTGAAAATATTTAACGTAAACAAAATAAAATTTTAGGTGCACGATTAATTAATATATATTTTATAAAAATAATTTATTTGATTTTGTTAAACAAAATAAAAAAATAAATTAAACTAAGGATTTATTTCAATTAAAAAATCATTATAAAAATCTACAAGTAATTTTTTTTAAAAACTTATAATACTAGATTTACATAGGACCACGTCAACATCAACGTTCAATAAATATGGATATATAGATGACAAATAAGTCGATTAACACACTTTAATCCAAAATATTTTCAAAGGGTTAACCACTCATAGATTTAGAACTTTAGGGTGTAGCTCATTTTTCCCTCCATATCTTATGGACACATGAATGACCCAAACCCAAAAGGCTACTTAGACATGACCTCCCCAACTCAATTAATATGCCTAAGCTATAGCGATTTCAAAGACACCAAAATTGTTCCATTCAATGTACTGCACCATTACATCAGGGTTAAACATAGCTAAGCACAACAATACAGAATATCAAATAGTTTACACAACAACAAAATTTCCACAATTCAAGAACAGAAAGGCAGGGCAAAATTAGACAAAAAGTATTGCCAATTGGGTAATTTCACCTTCATACTCTCAATGAAATGCATGAATCTCCAGTTACATTGCGATCTGCACAATATCAGAACACTCCAATCATGTCCGACTCAAACCGGAGTTCGTTCACAGCGTGATAAGCACCGTCAGCATGATAAATAACGAAAGCAGTATCCCCGGCCTGCTTTGAAGCCTCATAGCTCCGGATAAATTTGGTTGAATCATGATCACGAACCTGCAAGACTGTGTAGACGGGTTCGTCTTGGTTACCGTAGCTAAGTTACCAAAGCTGCACGCTTCATCGGCCTGGTCATTTATCTGATAGTAGCTGTTGAATGCATACGACACGTTTCCTCGGGCGTCAAGGCCACTACACGAGGTACCGTACCCGAGGCTTGTGCAATCGGCTAACCCGCAAGCATAGCCGACACTGTCACCTACTTTCTGATCCGCCATGTTCACTGATGACTTCAACACACACCATTTTCTATCCAAGTACTTCACACCCTTCGCGGCAATTAAACTGCTGTTGATGGTCCCGAGATTGAACTGGTACTTCGGTAACCCATCGAATGTGAATATTCCCCAATGCCGCTCGAAGTTCCCTGGTTCGATGCTCTTCTGATCTTCGTCGACAAGGCTAAATAGGTAAGCGTCGATCGGTCCGGGCCTCATTGGTGTTCCTTTTCCTGAGGCTATGTGAGAAATGAAGCCTTGGTTGAACCGTCTTGCATAGGTGGGGTTTCCGTTTATGTCCCCGTCCGTGGGCCAGCCGATCTCTCCAACGATGATTGGCATGTTTTGGAACCCATTCTTCTGTAGGGCCCACACAAGTGTGTCGTAGTTCGCGTCAAACATGTTATAGTAGGTGGTTCCACTGTCGACTACAGGAGTGGGATTTCCGTCAAAGAAGGCGTACTCAACCGGGAAGTTGGAGTCGGTGTAGAGACTGATGAATGGGTAGATGTTGACCGTGAATGGGGCATCATTTGTGCTCAAGAACTTGACAATCTGCATCATGTAGCCATGTATATCTGTGCGGAAATCACCTCCTGAAGGGTAAGTGTTTGAACTTGCGTACACGTCGGCATTCAGGGGGCATGTCACCTTCACTTGGCTACTCAGACCCGCCTTTATGAGCGCAGACTGGATGTTCTGCAATGCAGGGTATGTCGTGTTTAAGAATGTTCCGTTGTATGTTTGCAGGAAAGGCTCGTTACCAACTGCTACATATCTGCACAATCACACAAGCAGAAGAAAAAGAAAACGGCTTGTAAAATGACTGAAGACGAGTAAATTACACATATACTTTGTCTTCATCTAAACATGCTTATATGAATTTGGTCAACACATAATCTCATCGAAGCAGATGCTAGATACTTCATTGCTTTCCAAATAAATTATAAGCATGTACATTGGGAAACATTGGACACATTTTACTTCAGTTGCTCATTTCCTTTCTAATCTCACCTTACGTGTGATTCTTAGCTTGCTGGCTACTTACACAAACATACAATTTAAAAGACAAAGTTTCTTTCCCTGAGCCAAAATTGTTTTCAACATACAGATACTTCAGTTTGACCTCAAGCAGTCCTTAGTAAAGTTAGTAATCCATGTTTCTCTTTTTTCGTAAACATCTATTCTTCAGTAAGTAAATATTTTTCATATTTCCTGTACTGTCACACTGCTTACTTAATCAAAAGAAGTCAAGGTAAAAAACCTAAAGCACAACAATAAAAGTGAAGTAATCACATGCAAGAAAGAGCTCATGGTGGAAGTTGATTAAAATTGAAGTCCAAAGACAGAAAAGCAAAGCCATAATATTATGTAATTTTCTTTACCCTCAGTTCATCTACTAAAAAGAGTGTTAGACTATTCTTTCCCGATGCAGCTCCCGCCAGCTCGTGATTCAGGAACAATAGCTAAGAGGCCTACTAACTCATCATGTCATATGTGATATATGAATACCATTATCAATCAGAAAAGTTGTGTTTTCAAATTATAAAGGTTGTTTCTACATATAGAGTTTTGTCTGTGTATCTTAACATTGTCAATGCAGACTCTAAGCAAAATTTAAATGGAAGGAAAGTATCATTGACCAATCCAACCGAGACAAGTGGCTCAAAATGATACTTATGAAAACACAGCTGACATCCTAGCATTGCAAGTTCTGCAGAAGCTCATATATGCAACTATGAAGTAAATGACAATGGGATGAGTTTATTATATCATCAAACAAAGCCTACAAGTAAGATATGACCAGATTTCCGTCATTATTATATACTCTAAAGCTTTTTCCAGCATTGTGATTCAGGGTTAGTCTTTTATGCAGTTCCATGCATTTGGTTAAAGGTAAAGTAAACTGTTAAGAATTATAGAAGGCCAATCATTGATGATATAAAACCTCATTATTCTGCACATAATCACCAGTAAGAAAAAATAAACACTCAAGTCACACTAGTCCCCTTCAAAGCTAAAGAAAACAACCAAAACAGGTCTGAATAGTGTGTGACTTGCCTCTACAATGATGAAGAATGTATGTATTCACAAAAAATATATTTCAGATGTTCATTGTGACTAATCAGATAGACTATACAGCAAAGGAAGTATGTTGTTATCAACACAGCAGCAAGTGCAGATTCTATCAGATCCTTATCCTTGATAAGCTTGGATGCAAAAATCTTCCAGCGGAAAGATGCTAAACTATATATATGAAAACAATCTGTACTTGAAACTTATAGGAACCCAACAACTCGGATAATAGGAACCGACTTAAGAACAAGGGACACACTATAAATGTCATGCTCATTTCTTTTCTTGCTGAAAGACCTAATTTTTATTTTAGTTAAACAAACATTATAATTTTATACATTGCATTAGCATAGATAGATACAATTTCTGTCAAAAAAAAAAAGAAAGAATCGTGTCATTTTCATTTGAAGATGACTACTACCAGCGCCTAAGAGTTAATGACAACAACATCATTGGATTGCCATTACTACCTTCACTGTTCCTACCATTCCTCACTCCCTAGTACTGTAGTCTGTGTAATACTTTTTTTACACAACAAATAGACATCCTCCTCCATCAATGGAAAGTAGACAATAATGGAACCTTGAAGTCTAGATTTAAAAAAACTGGATGTAACTTAAATTAGGCATGATGTACCAAGGTTTGTATATTTTCATACTGTGCATGCAATTGGAACCATATGTGCATGTTGTCCTACTATGTATGCAAAATGTCAACACTTTACAACATGTAAATCATATTGAACTAATTGAAGTAAATTGTTTGGGTAAAATGATCATTTTGAGAAGATTTTGCCTTTGATCTGAATGCCAATTATCAGAGAGAACATAGCAGGCATGGTTTTGATTTCCAAAGGTACAAACGCAATTCTCTACTAGGAACCATCCGTGTGAACTCTCAAGTAAAGACCTACTGGAAACAATCTGTAGGTGACAGAAGTGTCCAGTATGGAGTATAACTTAATCAATTCCACTCACAACAATGAAAAAATTCCAACAAATGATAGCAAACAAAGAAACCAACTGAAGCAAGCTACCTGATGTTGACATTATTGTTGGTGATATGTTCAGAAACATTTTGTGAGACCCATTTCTCAGCAGCCTTCATACTATAAGCAAGAGTATAAAGCATATCATTTGGGATACCAACCATAACCTCAATTCCAGTCTTCCCTAAAGCTCTCAATGTGCTGTAATCTGCATCAAAAAGCTTCACTTTTTGGAACCCATTATCCCTAAGCATTCTCACAACTGTATCAGGTGGCAAAGGGTGGCTACACTGCGTACCCCAATTAACACCTATCCCACTCACTGGCATAATTAGCAAGCACAACACCATCACTGTATACAAACCCATAAGCCCTAAATCTTGAAATTCAAGCAAAATCTCTAATGTGGGTTTGATTGAAGCCCTAACTCCCGAAATCAGTTAGAACCCAGATCCTAAAACTGAAATCAGAGCATACCCGTAAAAGATTCAAAGAAGAAAAAGCAACCTAGAAGAGCAAGAGAAAGAAATGGGGAAAGTAAAGCAACCCCAGAAAAGTAGCAACCCAGGATTACTGGCTAGCAAGGTATTGATTTGACAGCACAAAGCTATGCCAGAATAGAGCAGCAAAGTTATCTGAAGCTAATCTTTGCTAAGATAAGCAAAAAAGTGAAACGGGAAAGGCGAAAACCAGATGCATATAGAGGAACAGTAAACAAACATCAATAATGGAGGAGATAAGAGTTTAGGAAAGGAGGAGAAGAGGGGAATCAGTGAATCATTGAAACAAGGAACATGTTTTGGTGAGGATCCTTTGTTGCCTGTTGGAGTTTGTAATGAGCTCAAGAATCTATACTCACAAGTGCACACCCAACACTGTCACCCTCCCAAATATAGAGAGAGAGAAAAGGAGAGTTAAATAAAGTACAGATACTAGATCCCTTTGAAATAGTTGCGGAAATGAACCCGAATTTTTGAAATTGCACAAAACGACCCCAATTATGTGTGATTTGTGAATGACAACCAGCCTAGAAACCATATAATACGAGGTTTTATTAGTTTTAACAGTAACATACTCTCATATTATTTTCATTATAACTTATGGAGATATTACATATATAACATAAACTTTTCCGGTGAAAATTCGGAGAAATGGGGTGATTTACTGCAATTTGAGCGAAATAGGTAAAAAAGTGTAGGGACCGGGGGAGGCATCTGCTGAGTCAGACCCCTGCCATTCATTCAGCCTTTAATTTATACGGCAAGGGCAGTACTCGAAGTAGACGTCGTTAGGGAGACGTTTCAAAATAAAGTTGTAATTTTCAATGTTCACTTTAATTGAAAAAAAAAACATAAAATTGGTACAAAATTTTCAACAACCTGCCCGAATACTTCTAGAAGGCGGCGTGTCCCGTATCCTGCCGTGTCGGAAACGGGGACACAACCGGACACGGCTCGGACACGGTCAAGACACGTTTCCAAGGTAGGACACGTCTAGGACACGGTGAGGACGCGGATTGTGTCCGGTCAAGACATGATCAAAGAAATAAAAACTTATATACCGTAATATTTTTTCTTCTTTCCCATTTTTTCCGACTAAACCTAGCTCCACATGACCACCTGCGAGATTGTGGTTGTCGGAAGTAGGAAACCGATCTTCTTCTCCGGCTCTAATGTTGAAATGTTGTTCCGCAGACCGACTCTTCTGTCCATTTTTCTTATGATTTTATAAATTAATTTTGAATCTTTAATTATTAATTTATTTTTTAATTTTTATTTGTTGAATGTTGACTATGTTATTCTAATTCTTTCACCTTTTATAATTCACAAATATTTATTATTACTTTCCTTTGTTGATCATGTTGTTCGGTTATTGTTGATTTGCAAATGAATGATTCATTTTTCAATTTTAATACTAAGTATGATTATTTCAGATTATAAAACTAAATATGTTTATTTCTATATTTTGTAAGACTGAAAATATTTGTTTCTAAGTTTTTGTTTCGATTATTTTATCATTATGTTAATGTTTTTATCAACTCATATATCATTGATTTTTTTCATATATATGTATCTCTTTTTTTTTTTGAAAATAAGGTAATTGGTTTAGGCATGGTCAATTTCGATCAATTGACCATCCTATAACGTCTTTATGGACGAACGACAAGACTTCATTTGGAATCTCTGGGACGTCAACAGGGTTATCATGGCCACTAGTTGCAAGGTAGTCCGCAACACCATTGATTTCCCTGAAAATGTGATTAACCTAAACACTAAGGAACTTTGTTAGTAAAATTGAGATATCGGTAATAGTAATGTCCATTTCCCATGGTGGTTTCCAGATTTTTTAACAGCGTTGATGATTGTCAGGTTGTCACCTTCAATTTTCACATTTTTTATTCCTAGTTCGATTGCTTTTAGTAGGGCAATTTTGAGAGCATAAGCTTTTGCCCCTACTATCGATGTTTTTCCACACTTTCCCTGGCCAAAGGCAATCACATCAACATTATGGTTCCTTAAAACTTATCCATAGGCACACTCCCCATCATTTCTCCTTGATCCATCAAAATTAATTTTAATCCCTCCTACTTTTGGCGGTGTCCATCTTAGTTTCCTAGTTTTTCTTTTTTGTGCCGAATTACATTTTTTTGTTTTTATACTTGTGTTATGTTCATTTCATTCCTTGATTTGATTATCAACCAGATGGGAGATGTTTGTGGCTTTCATGTTTTCGAAGATAATCTTATTTCTCATGTACCAAATATTCCACCAAGTAAGAATAAGTTTAACAATGGAGCCATCATCGAGCTTAGCTCTAATCTGATACAAAGTTTTTGGGATTTTCTTGTGTATTGTACTCATATTTTGTATGCAGTTTTGTATTTTAGCATTATTTATGTTGTGCATAGTAAATGGGCAGTTGAAAAAGATGTGTTCAGCAGTTTCATAGGGGTGTTGACAAAGTACACAACACATAGGAATTGGGACTCTTTATCTTTCCAAATTTTCCTTTGTTGGTAGTCTATCTAATGATAGTTTCTAGGCAAAATTCTTAATCTTTGGCATGATGTTCAACTCCCAGATCCATTTGTTAGCATATGGATCCATTTTTTTTGTTTTAGTTATCAGTTGCATCGCTTCTCTGGTGGTGAGCCATCCGTCTTTACTGAGTGCCCAATAGACCCTGTCACGGATCTGGCTGGATGGTATCTGGATATTTTGAATTTTATCACCCACCTCCTTAGATGTTATGGGTTCGATTAGAATTTTGATCTTCTCTTTATCCCATGCACCGTTCTTAATGAGGCTATTAACTGTTTCGTCTTTGTTAATGATGAGTTCTTTATTCTCAACCTCTTTTTCTAGTCTCCGATCCCCTATCCAGATTCTAATAGTTTGGCCATCACCAACATTCCATTTTAATCCTTCTTTAAATTCTGATCGGAGTTTCATAAGTCTCTTCCATTGCCACGAGGTATTGTTCCCCACCGTATAATGCTATAGACGTTTTCCTTTCAGATACTTTTCCTCAATCACTTTGACCCAAATATTCTGAGGTTCAGCCATAACTTTCCAAAGGAGTTTCATTTGGAGTGCTTTATTCATGTCCTCAGTTTTCCTTACTCCAACACCACCAAATTCTTTTGGTTTACAAATTTTATCCCAACTAATAAGTGGATGAAAATTAGCATCTTTGTTCCAGAAGAATTGTCTATTGATTTGGTCCAGTTCTTTATGTATTGTTGTTGGAAGCATGAAGCTTTGCATAATAAAGTTAGGTTTAGCATTCAGATTTGCTTTAATTAGGATAGTTCTCCCCTCCTGAGAAAGGGTGGAAGCCATCCATCTAGAAAGTTGTTGTTTAAATTTGGTAATTACATCCTCAAATAAGGATTTATTCACACGTCCATTAATGATAGGACAACCAAGGTATTTTTTAAGACATGTACTTGGCGAAATATTTGTGCTTTGTTGGATCATTCTTTTCATTCCATTATCCACATTTCGGGACGTTTGAAATGCCGATTTATGGTAGTTAAATTTTTGACCCAAAACTTGGCAATAGTCACCTATGGTATCGAGAACTTTTTTGCATGCCAAGTTACTAGCTTTTGCAAAAATGATTATGTCGTCCGCAAAGGCAAGGAATGGTATGATGGTTCCAGCCCTTGAGATGGGAAATCCAATGCTCTTCCTATTTTCATCACTTGCTTTCTGGATATTTCTTGCCAGAACTTCCGCAACGAGATTGAAAAGAAGAGGGGATAAGGGGTCCCCTTGACGCAGTCCCCGTTGAGGATAAAGGATTTTAGTCGGTTTGTCGTTAATCAAAATTGAGAAGGAGGTTGTCGAAATACATTCATTAATCCACTTTATGAATTTATATGAGAAACCAAATTTTCTTAAGACAGTCAGAATAAACGGCCATTCCACGTTGTCGTAAGCTTTTTCCATGTCCAGTTTGATTGCCACATAACCTTCTTTTCCTTTTTTTGATCGGAATCCATGAAAGATTTCGTGAGCAATCAGAATGTTATCATGAATTGATCTATTTTTGGTGAAAGCCCCTTGTAGTGGGTGAATTAGCTTTGGGATTACTTCTCTTAATCTGTTCGTCAAGATTTTTGCAATAATTTTGTATATAGTGGAACATAGACTGATTGGTTTATAGTGTGTTGTTTCCGATGGGTTATCCGTTTTCGGAATTTGTGCAATGAATGTGTGGTTGATTTGTTTGAGAATTTTTTCGGAGTAGAAAAAACTGTTGACTGCTCGAATGACCGTAGGCCCTACAATATGCCAATACTTTTGGAAGAAGCCAGCTGACATCCCATCTGGTCCTAGGGATTTGTCGCAACCAATTTCTGATACTGCATTTTTTATTTCCATATTAGTAAACGGGCCTGTTAATTTGTCATTCTCCAGATCTGTGATTTCATGATGGATGTTTTCAAGTTGTTTATGGGTTTCTGTCATACTAGTGGGTGAGGCTTTGAATCTGGTCTCATATTCTGAAATGAATTCATTTTTAATATCTTCTTCCTGAACAAGAACGCTTCAATTACTCTTAACTATTGCTGAGATATTTTTGTGGTTCCTTCTTCCTGTTGCTTTCCGATGATGGAACTTTGTATTACGATCACCTAATTTCATTGCACTAGTTTTGGCTCTTTGCATCCAATATTTTTGTTGGCAACCTATCAGACATTCTCTTTTCCTTTTTAATCTGATAAGTTTATCATTAATTTGTGTCGAAAAATTCTTATACAATTGGATTTGTAAATTTTCAATGTTTGCCTCGACCTCTCTTGTTTGTCTGTTAATATTTCCAAATTTATCTCTATTCCATATTTTTAGTTTAGCTTTTAAGAGTTTGATTTTTCTAACAAGATTAAACATATGATTACCATGAAATTGGGTTCTCCATGTTTGTTTGATCAGGTTCTCACAATCTTTCCCTTGTGTCCACATCATTTCAAATCGGAATGGTTTGTTCTTCAGCCGGTTGTTAGGGTTAGTTAAGTCTATAGAGATAAGGTAATGATCCGAAGTGGTAAATGCGTGGTTCCATGTATATATTTGCGGGTAGGCTTGTAGTATGTCCGGTTGTACCATTGCTCTATCTAACTTTTCCAAAATATTATTCTCGCCCTCTTTGCGTTTTCTCCAGGTAAATGCGTTTCCCTTAGTTGCTAGGTCCATCATATTACAGTTTTGAGAGAAAAGGTGTAATCTTTTGAGCTTACTACTTATAACCGGCTCACCCCCCATTTTGTCCGAAACATTGAGAATTTCACTAAAGTCCTCAATGACGATTGTAGGGAGGCTGTTTGAGTTAATATGATTTTCTAGCTTGGTCCAAAACATGTATTTAAGTTGCTCATTAGGTGGGGCATATATAAATGTAATACAAATTTTCACATTAGTGGAGAGATTGGAATGTATCACAGTTATAAATCTTTTTTCTTTCATTATAACCTCAATTTTTTCATCAATCAGTTGGTAGTTTTTCTATAGGAGACAGAGTCCTCCAGATAAGCCGTCAACAGATGTTATCGAAACCTGCTTTCCTCTAGCAAGACTCCTCAGGTTCAATGCTCGTTTTTAACTCTGCAAGCATGATCATGTTGATATGATCATTCTTACATGTCATGTTCAGATCAACCAAAAAATTCTTTTTCCTCATACCACGACAGTTCCAAAATGCCAATTTCATTTAATATTGTAGTAAGACTTAGGGTGGAGACGATCTCCGTTCCTTTCCCTTCCAGTGATTTTGTTAGTTTGTCGCATGAGCTTGGGTATTATTATATTAATAATAGTCCATTTTTCACGGAGACTAGAATACTTGCATTCTGTTATCAATGCCACTTTATCTATTTTTCGATATTGGCAATGCCGTTCGTCAATTGTGTGAGTGGACTTTTCTTTAATCTCAGCATCCAATTTGGTCATGTGGTGAACATATAGTTTCTTCTAGTAATTCAATTTTTTATAAATGGGATAAGGGAGCAAATGCCTTTGATGGCGATATATTTCCAAAACTTGATCAATACTACAACAACAAGTAGCGTCAGTCCTAGTCAAGTGCGAAACGCACATGCCCATGATAGGGCTAAAGAAGACTTCTGCAAAAAGCAATGGAACATTCCTTACAGGTTTGAGAAGATAGGTTAGTATTGTAGTTATGCATAACTTACACATGAAAAATTTACTTCTAGTATATCGATTACTTGGATATAGGTTTTTCCTTTTGTTATCTTGATAATTTCTTTTATAAAGCTCCTTGAATTCCACCATGGTTTGCTCCTTATGTCTCCATCTTGGTTCCTTGTTGATGTTTGGTTCATATAAACGGCATTTGAGCACCCTGTGATGTATTTCTTAGTCCCTGGATTGGTCATTGCTCTCAATTTGGAAGCTCGTTTGTGTACTTTCATAGTTCCTGGAGTTCCGCTTGTTATGTTCACCTCAATTTCCTCATCTAGGTCTTCAAAATTCATTGGTCCCCAAATCTCATTAGTCCAGTTGTTCCTGCAACACACGGTTAAACTCGAACCAAAACAAAAAGTTGGGATAAGAGAGTAATTCAGATGCAGTTGAAGATTCATACAATGGGGACAAACAAAAAAACATAGACAATAAAAATATATCATAGCATAGGGAGTCATAAGTAGCTCCCACCTCATCAAGCTTACAATAAGTTCTAATTAGGCTAGTGATCAACCTTGGAGATTGACTTGAGCCTAAACTTTTGTTCACACATGCATTTATTCTATCAAAGATATTCAAACCAAATCTAACAGAGGGAAGTAAATCAACTCTAGGCAAAAGACATCATTTATTTAGCATTATCATAAAAGATCAGATAGTCTAGGTTCTAATTTTTTTGCTCCCTTCAGAGAAGAGGTGGCAGTATCGTTAGTGCCTCCAGTCGCCTTCCTCTTGCTTGAAGTTGATTCCGACCCTTCGTTCTTCATCTCCATTTCCTCCAATTGTCTATGCATGGTGTTATTGGTGTGGAAGGAATAGAAAGATCCTTCAGATATGACATACCTTCATCAACAGGGGCTAAAGTTTGGTGCAGTAGATTAGCTAGAGCTTTTCCATCTTCATTGTAATTAGGATCGACTCCATTTTCGAATTCGTTGATCATGCTTATAGCAAAAATCTCATCTTCGGGAAGGGTCTTATCAACAACTTGCTCGAGGAAGGTGGGCTGCACAGACTCTTGCCCAAACATCTCATCTTTGTCATCATCAGGGATCAGTCCCTCAGCTTTTTCCTCATTGGGATCATGAGTTACCTTATGTTCTTTATCTTCATTAGGGCCCATGGAACTACTTTTAGAACTTTGGGAGGAAAGGTCATTTAAGGAAACAGTAACTCCACTGGTTCCAGACAGATAGGGTTTCACTCCACTAACATACACTACCGGGGTTCTTTTTTTCCTTTTGTTGCCCATGACTGGGGTCCAATCTGGATCCTTCCCCTCTACAGTCCCTTTCTTGCTCGGTCCTACCTCCCACTTCTTCCCATTCTTGAAAGAGAAGTTAATCTTTCTTGCTCTATTCATTCTCAAAGGACAAGTTTCAAACCCATGGTCTTTCTTGGCACAAAAGCCGCACCCCTTATAGAAATCCTCAAACCAAATCTTGAACAATTTGGTTTGGCCATTCTCATCAGGAATAGGAACCTCTATATCAGAGAAGGTCAAAGTTGATGCAAATTCTTGAATAATTCACTCCCATACCTTTCTCAGAGAAGGAATCCAGTCTAATAAAGTGACCCACTTGTTCACTTCAATAATAACTCTTAGGGCTTCTTTGTTAATGTATTCAGGTGAGATCATAGGGATTCTAACCCAAACATCCACAGCTGTTATGTTCTCAGTGAACACATTAAAATTGGGCTTCCAGGGCCTAAGCATAAGAATGTGACCAAAGATGTGATAAGGTCTCTTCTCCCAAATCATAGCTTTGTCATTAGGATTAGTGAAGATAATTTCAAACCAATGGTTGAGTTTGGGAACAATTTGGACTTCCCTTTTGATATTTCTCCATTCAGAAAGGATCTTAGTTCTTACCTTGCTAAACTCCATTGGGTTTCCGAAAATTCTGCCCATAAGAGAGGATTCTCTTATCTTAGTGAAGTCAGATTTAGCCTTAGATAAAAGATTCAGGTACTCCTCAAGCTTAGCATCATCATTCAGCACCTCTTTTCCTTTCCTGGATTTGGCCTTCTCAGCATCTTGTTCTTCAACCTTGGTATCAACTGAGTCTTTGAGCTTGTCCTGATTTTTAGAGTTCTTAGCTTATGTAGCATTCTTTTGGGGGATTTCACTCACTTTATTTTTGTATGAGGGGTTGGCTTCACTCATCTTAACTCTCTCAATATACTTAGCAATCAAGATGTGTTTGTGTTGGGATTTAGATGTGGGATTGTTGTTCAACTTAAATAGAAGAGAATTCATGATTACGTGAATGGGATATTTCAAAGCAATTTTTCTCTTGACATTCTTAGGTTTCATAGGTTTATGCATACAAATATCATACAAGTTCATAGGCTTTGAGTTAGACTCGAGATCATGCGTACTGAGTATTTTACCACAGAAGACAAAGAGCCAAACAAGGGAAACAAAAAAGAAGAAAAGAATAGAAAGCACCTGGAAAAGGGGGGATTTTCTTTGATTTCTGAATTTGTCATATGTTCCCTCTTGATTTTGGTTCCATTTTTGTTCAATTCGATTTTCCACAGCAAATAAGGGCACAAATCACCCTGTTGTTCCGCAATTATCAGCCAACAAAAACCAGTTCCCAGGATCTTGAAAGAATCGAGATGCTGGACAACCTTAGGTTGGGAAATCGTCCTCGCTCTACAACGCCACCCTATCCGATCTCTAATGAAACCTGCAGTCGTGTATTTCATCAGTAAGAAGACTTTGAAACAGCGAATCTGATCCGTGTAACATCCCCCATCTTTCGACCATTGTTTCGCCATTTTAGGAAACATCCCCCTTTCTTGTCGAAATGTTCGATCCACATCTTTGTTTTGTCGGTTTTCATGCTCCATTGAAATCGCATTGAGGACGAAAAAAGAGTAGGATTGATTTTTTGTGGCGATATTGTCGCTTGACAACTTTCCATGGTTATCGATCGAGTGGGTCAGTAGATTTTCTGGGATTTTAGGGATTTTACAATGGGGGTTTTCTTTCCTTTGGCTTAATTTGATGAGGGGGGATGGCGCGTGCAGCACGTTCTTGGGGAGGGTTTTTTAGGTTTTCATCTTTTCATATATATGTATCTCATTATGATATAGTAATTCTATATTTCAATATCTTTAAAATAATATATTAATTATTTTACTCGCCGTGTCCCCGTTTCCTATACTTTTGAGGATTGCCGCTTCCCCGTTTCTCGCCGTGGCCGTTTCCCGTATCCGTGTCCGTGTCCGTGCATCATAGTCAACAAGATAATCAGTGTATCAGTGTTCTATCATCTAATTTATTTCTTAAAAACAATATACATTTTGATAATGTTTTTGTTTGTGTTACTTAATAATTGGAGTTTGTATTTATTTTTTTTATGAGTTATGTTGTTCATCACGAAGTGACACTTAAAGAATCCATGTTTTATTGACTCATATGGATGGTTACATAAAATACATTGTATGGGAACCAGAAACTTTTACTTCTCGAGAGGTTCCTTGATTGGGAGTATATTTATTGAAATTTTTCAAAAAAAGTTTTTCACTTTAGGCATAACATCCATTTCCCAAATTCGGGAATGAATTCAGTGTTAAACCTTTATTGTTAAGGTCCATGGGCAATTTTGTGGAGTATGAACCTTTATCTGAAGTTGCCTAGAGACGATATCGAATAAATGACTTCGGGAGTTGATAGGACTTGATTATAGTCATCATCTCAAAAGGAAGGGAGTTTCCTTATTTGTAGTTCAGTTTTTGGGAGTCCTATTGGTTTTCAATTATGTAATTGCTAATTGTTTCCTCTCATCAATATCAATATTATTCTTAAGCAGTTTTATGAGTGGTTGATCCGACACCCACTAGTTTTTTCCAAAAGTTAACAATCTTGTCATCACTTATATTCCATCGAAAACCTGACTCAAATTCGGGTCTAAGATTCATAATTCTCTTTCATTGTTAAGAGGTATTTGTTTGCAGTTTTGTAGTTCCATAAAAAGGAACTTTTAAGGTATTTTTTGCTTATGACTTTAACCAAAATATTATCAAGTTCAGCCATAATTTCTCATCGTAGTTTTATTTGAAAAACCTTATTCATATCCTCTGCTTTCCTAATACTTACACCATCTCTTTTCTTAGGCTTATACATTTTTTTCCCAATTGATAAGAGGGTCGTAGTTAGGCCCTTTGTTCCTAAAGAAAGTTCAGTTTATTTGATCTAATCCTTTTTTAGTACTTGTTGGGAGCGTATGGTTTTGCATGATGAAGTTTTGTTTAGCATTAGGGTTTGCCTTGAGTAAGGTTGTTCTTCCTTATTGAAAAAGCGTGAAAGCCTTATATTTAGTCAATTGTTTTCTATATTTTGTTATCACATCTTCAAAGGCACTATTATTTACCCTACCGTTATGTAATAGCTAGGATTTCCGAATTCTAATTAATGTTGATTAACTTAATCAATGATATTGATTGACATATAACTCGTGAAGATTGCTCAAGTGATGAGTATGAGTCCCACCGTTATGTTCCTGGCGTAATTTTGGACGTATGGGGAAATTTTCACTTTCCCCCCGGGTAATTATTTTTATCCTCCGGTGTTATTTGGAACATTTGGGAGCTCCAATTAATAAAAATGCAGTTGAGAGAAATGATCACGACATTGGATATGTCCTAGATATGAAATAACATGGAGAGACAAAACGGCCAAAAAAGTCGTTATTTCGTTCTTAACGGTTAGGAAAGACGGCTTAGGAATACATGTTTTTCGAGGCAGTTGTGGAATCATCCCTACAATATTTCAGATTTATTATTCCAATTTTGAGAAGTTTGGAGAAGGGGGTTCAGCCTGCCTTTGGATCGGTTAAAGGATAATTATCGACTTCGCTAAAGGATAATTATCGTCTTCACTATAAATAGCGGAAACTCCTTTATTAATTCATTTCTTTTCACGTTTCCTCGTAAAAGCTCTTATTTCTCTCAACCTTCAAACTCAGATTTACTCTCCGTTTCTAATCCGATTTCAATTCCATTTGAGTTTCTAGACTCCTCTCTTCATACTCTTCATATCGGTACCGAGTTTTTGTATTTCCGAGTATATAGAGATATGCTCGAGCATATATGTCACCAGGACGGTTCCGTCGCTCACATTCCGCTGAACTTGATGTTGTCCATGCGTAACCTGCGTTGTTATGATTCCAAATCTTCTTTCAGATCGTCAATCGGGTTAGTAACGAATAAGTTACAAATTTATTCGTTTCATCCCTATTAGAGAAACGTGGCCCGTGAGCAAATTAGTTGAGGAGTACACTAGGCAAATAGTGAGACTCCATGGTGTACCGAGGACGATCGTCTCTAATCGAGATGGACGATTTAGCTCGAGGTTTTGATAGTAGATTCAACTGCTTTGGGGACGAGTCTACATTTTACGACTGCATTTCACCCCCAGACTGATGGTCAGTCAATTGAGATTGAGGAATGTTGATTAGATACTACCATGAGATTTGAGGAATTGTGAGTTATGTTGAGATATTGAGGTTTAGTTGGTTGTGAGGCTTCTAGATTGATTATGATCCTTATGGATCCCTTGAGTCTAGGTGTGACCCCTTTGATTGATAGGAGCTTGATAAATCTCTATGACTTGTTATTAGGAAGTGTCCCTCTCAGGATTGAAGGTTGATCGTGGTTGAGGTTGTACGAGGTTGAGGTAAGTCCCTAGGACTTACTTAGCTACCATCCTTATATTGGATGTTTGCATGAGTGGTGTGTGAGTTATATGTTTGATATGATAGCATGCGATGTCGATTATTACCGACCTATGTTTTATTGATATCCCCATTGCGTGGCAATGACAACCCTTCCCTCCATCCTATAAGGGGTTGGGAGGTTCTCTGACGTTAGACCACCTAGTATACAAGAAGGGCGCAATCCACTCCCATAGGGTACACGGGTTGTGTGACCGACACTACTTCCAGATGGATAGCAGGCCCAAAGGAGAGGATGATACGGTCCTCGTGTCACATAGTTTCATATACCTATATATATATATACACGTTTTGAGTGAATGACTATTATATAAAGATAATAAAATGGGTAAATGTGTGACAACATGATTATGTGTTTATCTTTCATGACCTGTATTTATTCTTATGCATTACCTTATATATGTATGGATAGCTAACGGTTTCATACCGTGTTGTAGATGTCTTGCAGGATAGGAGAGCCGCAGAGTGATTTGGCAGGGTGACAAGCCAAGGATTCTCGTACATTAGGTGGTTATGGTTTTGGGGATATTAGATATACCTCCTGCGTGAGGATGTTGTTTTGTATACCTCCCGTGTGAGGACGATGTATTATACTCGGCAATGATCTTCTATACCTTTTGATGTACAATTTTATGTATTTGTTTTATATTTGTCAGTGCCATGTTGTAAGGTCCAGTGAACTTGTTGTCAGGCTAGGATAAGGATCCATTGTGAGATCCTAGCCCAATGTGGCATTTCGAGTCCCGTGGATTCGGGGTGTTAAACGTTAATAAATGGGCACTCAAGGTATTTGTCCAAAAAATTCGTAGCGGTTATCCAATACTTAACTAAATTTGTCTTTCACCATCGAACTTGACATTTTTCGCAATTTGAAAGGACAATTTGTAGAAGTTAACTTTTTGCCCTAAGATGTGACAATAATCATTTCAGAGATCTAGTACCTTAGTACTTGCTGTTATTGAGGCTTTTACAAATATTATTATATCATCTACAAATGAAAGAAATGAGATAAAAGACCCACCCATGGTTGTTGAAAATCCAATTATTTATTTTGTTTTTAGTTACTATCTTTTTGTGTATTTCGCACTAGAAGTTCCACACCTAAGTTCAATAAAATAGGCAAATTGGGTCACCATGACATAACCCTCTTTTGGGATATATGAAATATGTAAGGTTTATCGTGAATTTGAATGGAGTAGAAAATGATAGAGATACATTCTGTAATCCAATTCACGAATTTCTTCTCAAATCCAAGATTTTCAACACGGTGAGAATAAATGGCCATTCCACTATATCATAGACTTTCTTCAAATCGAGTTTAATGCCCATATGACCCTCTTTCCCTTTTTTTAGATTTAAACCCATGAAAATTTCATGGGCAATAAGGATATTATCATGGATCGATCTACTTTGCGTAAAGGATCTTTGAAAGGGTGGATCAATTTCGGTAAAAAACAATTTTAGTCTTGAAGCCAAAATCTTTTCAATAATTTTGTACGTTGTTGAGCATAGACTAATAGGTCTATAATTATTAGTCGAAGTTGGGTTGTCGGTCTTTGGAATTAGTGTAATTAATGTATCATTGATTTATTTTAGGATTTTACTCGTACGATAGAAGTTTTCACCGCACGTATAATGGTTGGTCCTATGATATTCCAATATTTTTGGAAGAAGCCGGCACGATTTCCATTAGGATTCGAAGATTTGTCGTTGCCAATATCAAAAATAACTTTTTAATGTCTTCGTTTGAGAAAGGTTTATTGAGATCCTTATTTTACAGGTCACTTATTTCAATCGTGTTTACTTCAAGATACTGATATAGGGCACTCTCGTTAATATGTTTTGAAAGGAAGCGGTTTATATAGTCTTTAAAAATTTCGTTGATTATTTCGTCTTTGGTATTTAGAGTTGGGCAATTTAATCTTCAGTTGGGATTATTGATTTCTTATTTCTTCTCCATGTTGCTTTCCTATGATACTATTTTGTATTCTTATCGTGAAATTCTAACGACTTTAATTTTGTTCTTTGCATGCAATACTTTTGTTGGAACTCAAATAGACAGTTTTTAGCCTATTTATTTTGTCATTTTGTTGGTTAGAAACTTTTCAAAAGTTTAACTTTTATACTTTCTCAATCGATGAGTCAATTTCACGGACTTGCTTATTGATATTACAAAATTTGAGTTTGCTCCAAACTTTGAGTTTGATTTTGAGAGATTAAACTTCTTTACTAGGTTAAACATATGTGTCCCAAAGAATTTTGGTCTCCAAGTTTGCTTAGTAATATGCTCACAATCTTCTCTATCAATCCACATTAATTCAAATCGGAATGATTTGTTTTTATATCTTGTTTCATGTTATTCACATGAATTGAAGTTAGATATTGATCTAACGAAGTGAAAGCATGATTCCATACATGAATTTGGTTGTAAGCGTTAAGCACCTCAAAGCGGGTCATTGCTCTATCTACTTTTTCAAATGTAATATTATCTCATCCCTTTCTTTTTTGCCAAGTAAACTCAATTTCTTTTGAAATAAGATCCAAGAGATTACACTTTTGCAAGACAATAATTTTAAAGACTCTAAAATCGATCATGTATAGAGTTGCTCCACCCAATATTTCGGAAGGGTTGAGAATGTTATTGAAGTCTCCCATTATGAGAATATGTTTATATTGAGTTTATAGAATTTGTGATATTATTCCAGAATTATTCTTTAAATCTTTCATTTGGAGGAGCGTATAGTTGAAATATACTTATAAAGAAATTAGTTTCTAGATTAGTATGTTCTACTATAATGAATCTTTTATCCTTATGATGTACCACAAGTTTTTCATTGGTGAGTGGGTTGTTTTTCCATAATAGAAATAAACCTCCCGCTAGGCCTTCTGACGGAATAAAGCAATTTCTATCGAAACTTGCACCTCGCCAACATGATTTAGTTGGTTCTATTTTGGTTTTTGCTAGTATAATATCAATATGCTCATTTGGAGTAGTTATGATGATATTTGTCTAGAAGTTCTTTTTTTGAATTCCACGACAATTTCATAAACCGATCTTCATATAAACGATTCATAATGGTTGGATGGTAGGGTCCACTTTTACTACCTTGAATCTTAATTGATCTATTTAGTACGTGAGTTATTCTATTATGAGTTTTGAATGAGTTCCTAAGTGTTTTTTTTTATTGGATTGTTATTGGTCTACTGTTTTTAGGATCCATATTGTTGTTTTTTTTCATTTAAGAAAATGTTATAATTCCTCCCTTCTTTCCTTACTAGTTTGTTAAGAAGAATTGGACTTATATTCGATTTATTTAACATGAGGAGATACGCTATTGAGACTAGGAATCTACTCCAGTTAAGTAGCTTAGGATAGCCAATATGTTGGTAGGGTTCCTCGTGGGTCTTCATTTCATCGTTTCTTATTATTAGATTAATGGTTGGTGTTCTATGTACATGTTGGCTCAAACATGCATGGCACAACAAAAAGGTGCGCATATATATATATATATATATATATATATATATATATATATATATATATATATATATATATATATATATATATATATATATATATATATATATATATATATATATATATATATAGGGAGAGGAGAGAGAGAGAGAGAGATTAGTATAACTCTATGTTTCAAAGCTTTTTGAGAAGCAAATGGTATGGCAATTTAAAAGTCAATAATTGGTAGCAAACTTCATTTGCCATTTGTTTACCAAGTAGAGGGTGACCTTTGTTTCAAATCGTAAAGGTTAACCTGAATATTCAAAAACACGAGCTTGTTTATGATTTTTCCTTGTTGTGCATGATGTTTGGTATTTGACTTGATTATAAGCAATCAGTTGTTTATTGTAACACCCAAATTCTAAGAATCCGGGTATTCCCTACTTGAACCTTACTTGTCATCAAGTAATACCCGTTGACATCTCTCAATCATAATACAATACTTGCGTCTCAAATGCTCCAAGATCAAGCACTCAAACTTTATCATCATAATACATTTCATAGAAAGGAATATATATCAAAGCTCATTAGTTTCATAACCACTCGGGGATATGTATAACTCTCTCACTTGTATTTAGGGGATATGAAAGAAAATGCTCAACCTCAACTAATATGCAAAGATCATTGACCATAAGATTACCGAGACGTTCTCAATCTCCACCGCATAGCTTTTCCTGCAAATACATCTACAAATCAAGATGATTTTATATGTTTTAACTTGGCCAGGTAATGAAAGATTAAAGTGTTTTATTTGGCTATGTGGTGCAAAAATATCTAGGAACCAAGACATCTCAAGTTTTCCAATTGATTATCTTTTTGCATGCCATATTTCTTCACTCATACCACACACATTACATTTATTCATTTCTACACTTTTGTACTTTGTAAGACTTGATTTATTTCCTTCTTTTTAAGCTAGGTCCATGTGTTGCAACATTGTATTTCTTGATTTGACTTTTGTTCCTCTTCACTTTATGCACTTGCACCACAAGGATCTTTGTACCTTGATGCTCTTTACTACACATGACCCAATACCTGAATCTTGCTTTCTTTTTTCAATCTATAATGTCACCTTATAATTCCAAGATGGGTCAAATGAGGCTAAACATGGATAACAATATTTTTATTGAGCGACAAAAAAAGTCAATACAGGAAAAAAGGGGCTAATAAGATGGTGATATCATGTATTATAGTCTATATTTTGGAACTTGTTTAGACGTTTTATCTTCAATAATCTGCATGTTTGAATGTATATTATGTGATTATATTGTCGTTTCATCTACCTTTACGGGAATCGAGGTTTACACCAAGTTTCGTTGTAATCGTAGGTAAAATGGCACGTTTTGCATCAAAATAGAGCTAAGGAGCAAATGAGTCATTGGAGCTACATTCAGGAGCTTAAAGAGGAGCTCAGGAAGCATGGAATCAACAAAGAAGATTTACTTTGGACTAGATTTGAGAGATTTCACCTTCAGTTGAGAGTCACCTCGGTTGACCACAGAGTCACCTCGACCGAGGTGATCTAGAGGAGCGCCCCGACCGAGGCGAATATCCCGACGCGGCGAGATATATTATATTTGGCTGAGATCTTTTATTTTTGAAAGGAGAGATTATATATTTTTGGGCTGGATTTCTGGAAGGAAGATCATATATTTGGGAGATCTATTTTAGAGATATGAATATATTTTATTAGGAAATTATGTTTTTAAGATATTATTATCTTTAGAAGATAATTCTCCTATATAAACGGTTGGATTTTCCACAAATTAAACCATGCTTAGATGCTTAGAGGCTGAGAGCATCCAGCAATTAAGGGATTTTTCTGGAATTTTGAAGGAAGCTTTGAAGGAAGATTGAAGGAAGAAAGTTGATAGCTTGTTATAGCTTTTTAAGGGGATTTGTAAAACTTTCTTAGTTTCCCTTTTGTTTGATTGTCTTGTTGGATTTGTGATCCAAGGAACGCTGATTTATTTGATATTTAATTCAGTTATTGAAGCCTTGTTCTTAAGGTTTTTGTGTTCAAATATTCATTCTCTTCCCATATATTTGATTATTGCTTTCATGATGATGAGTGGCTAATTTCTTTGTGCGATTCTAGGGTGATTGGCTGAAAGTTGTGGGAAAGACGATGATAGAATAATTTTAATCCCAGTAGGACCCTAAAAGCTCGAGTCTTTATCCTTAACCTTAGAACATCTCGCTCAGTCGATGAACATCTCGGCCGGGGTGGAACTTGACTGACCGAGGTGACCCTTTCTGATCCGAAACTGAGAGTTAAGTGTTAGAGTTTGCCAAATCCTATTCTTATTACACCTTTCCTGGTTCAATGCAAGCCTAGGATGAGACTTACCCGGTTATTCCTTAGTTTGTTTACCCAAGATCATAAGTGTAGGTAATAAAGGTTTATCCTTTATTGGGGTTTGAGTGTGCCTTCATCCCATCTTTGTTGAGTTAGCCTGAGACTTACCCGGTAAAGGTTGATTCTATTTCCTTAGTTGGTGTGTTTGTTTGAGGTTATAATTCTTTTCCTTAGTACCTTGAGACTTAGCCGGTGATAGGTTCTTTGGCTTGGGATTGTGAGTAGTGAGACTTACCCGGTGATCTATTTCACTTTAGTAACACCTTCCCTTTGCAAAACCTCAGCTTTGTCCGCTTATCTTGAGATCTTGAGTTGGAACCACAACTGGATGCTTTAATCCCTAGAATTTGCATATTCCCCTTAATTGACCTTATTATCATCTTTGATTGCTTTAATCGCTTTTGTGGTTATTAGTTGCATTGACAACCTATACTTGCTTTGTTTCACCTAAGTCCCTGAGATCGACACCCCGGAATTCTTGCTTTTACTATAATTGATCCGTACACTACGGGTTCGCATCCTTGTTTTAAGCATACTTCTTGGGCTATAAATTTAAAGCTTGCACACACCATTTGGAGCGAACAAGGTTTTGGCGCCGTTGCCGGGGACTTGGTCTAGACCGAGCTGGTTGCGGTTGTCTTTCGGGGTTATTGCCCCCGTTGCTACTAACCACTCTACTTGAGTGACTTTCGCAGGTTCTTCTTTTGAGGTTTATGCGAAGAACCCGTGTTGTGAAGGAAATCGTGCCTTACGATCCCAAACTAGAAAAGACATACAAAAGACGCTTGAAAGAAGCGAAAATGGCCAATCGAGACGATCGCGATCTTAAGGCCGAATTGAAGGAGGCGATGGAACAGCTGCGCCTCAATAAGGAAGAACTGCAGCGCGAGAGGGAGAAAAATCGCACCAGAGCTGCAGAGATTGAAGCAAATATGTCTGAGTTACAAGCTCAGATTCTACATCGACCAGACCCTCGACCGAGGTAGGACCCCGCTCCAGTTGCCGCGGCCGAGATACTTCCACATCGGATGCCAGTCCGAGATGTTCTTTTTGCAGGTATTCTACAGACCCTAGGGTAGAGGATGAACCCAAACCAGCAAGTGAGGCGTCCAGGAGTCAACCTAGGAGATCCAGTGGAGCATGATTATGAACTTCGACCGCAAGTTCTTTCCATGATCCGTCAATGCCAGTTTGGAGGTCTAGAAAGGGAGTCTCCGCATCAACATTTACAGAACTATGAGATTTTGATGGAGACCTTGAAACCTTCAAGGGTGGAAAATAATAATTACAAGTTAAGGCCTTTTTACTTTTCTTTGAAAGACAGGGCGCTTACTTGGTACCAGTCTCTTCCTCCCAGAAAGATCAACACTTGAGAGGAGATGATGACGGAGTTCTTGACAAAATTCTTTCCCCCCTCCAAAACCGCTGAAATGAGAGGGAAGATCAATGTATTCATCATGAAGGACAAGGAAAGTTTGTCCAAGTCACGGGAAAGATTTAAAGATGTTCTTTTGGATTGCCCACATCATGGGATTCCAAAGATAGAGTTGTTGGAGATTTACTTCAAGGGATTGGATGGAGCTACCCAATTCAGCCTTCAACTACTATCCGCCGGCACATTCATGGACATGCCAATTGATGAAGCTTGGGAATTCATTAAAAAACAAGCTTTGCACATGGAGAAATACTCGCACCAAGGAGCTGAGAATGGAGTTAAAAGAGTTAATTTTCAAGAAACTCCATCAAATGATAATCAACTCATTTCCCTCAAGAATGATGTGAAGCAATTGAAGGATCTTTTGGTTGCTCACACCAAAAAGGAAGAGGAAGGATATCAAGGCTCAAGGAACAATAATGGTTACCAGAACAACAACAACAACAATGGTTCCCGGAACAACAACTACAACAATAATAGAGGATCCAACAACAACAATTTGAGGCCCAACAATCAAAATCAAAATCCGGGTAACCCTTACTCTAATTCAAATTCGAATAATTCTTCTAATCCTTTCCTCTCTTCTTCTTCTTCTTCTTCTACTCCATTGAAGAGCCAAGAGCCTGGATCAAGCTCGTTCCAGCCAAAGAAGAAAGATGAAGTGCTGGAGGCTATCTTGATCAAGCTTAATGCTATAGAGACGTCCATGACTTCATTTTCGAAGGCACAAAAAGCCTTAGAACAAGAATTCTTTAATAAGGCGAATGAAGTGCCAAGAGACCCAAGGAAGCTTCCAGCAAGGACAGAGAGCAACCCCAAGGGATAGATCATGACAATAACGACGAGAAGTGGACTGAAAACTTTAGATCCAGTGCCTCGGTCGATGCCAGTGAAGAACACCTCGGTCCATGTACAGACGAAGAACACTTCGGCCGAGGTACCAACCGAGGTGGAGCCTCAGAAAGTGGAGGAGAAATCTGAAGTTTATGTTCCACCTCCTGCTTATAAACCACCACTTCCATTCCCCCAGTCAAGGGCCAGAGCACATTTAGACAAGCATTTTGGTAAGTTCCTTGAGTTGATGAATAAACTACATATTAATATCCCTTTCCTTGATGCTATTCTAGGGATGCCCGCCTCTAGGAAGTTCTTGAAAGAGATTCTATCAAGGAAGACGAAGCTGGAAGACTTTGGTGAAGTAAGGATGACATCTAAATCCTCAGAGCTTATTCAAATCATGAAGGAAAAGATGCCACCCAAGTTGAGAGATCCCGACTCATTTTGCATTCCCATTCAAGTTGGGGATGTCACTTGTGAGGCATTGTGTGATCTAGGAGCTAGCGTGAGCATCATCCCGCTGGAGTTATATGTGAAGATCGGATTTGGAGAGCCCAAGCCGGTGAAGATAAGGTTATACATGGCGGACCGCTCCATTACCCATCCCGTGGGCATTTTGGAAGATGTCCCAATTAAGTTAGGTAACTTCTATTTACCTATAGACTTTGTTGTGCTTGATATTCCCGCAGATTATCCCATTTCTATCATTCTTGGGAGACCATTTCTAGCAACTTCGGGTTGCAATGTGGATTGTAAGAATGCTAAGTTGCAATTCAACATTGGCGGTGATCAAGTGGAGTTTGCATTCCTTGCTGCAATGAAAGGAGAGCAGCTGGAGGATGATAAATTCAACATCTATGATGAAGAAGAATCGAGAGAATTGGTCAGCTCTATCCGTATTAATAATCCACTTGAGAGAGTCATTCGTTTTAGCTTAATGGAGGAAGGTATAGATGCTTCTTGTGATGCAGATATACGGAGCTTAAAGGCATTGGAAGAATATCCAAGAGCTAAGATTGAAAAACTAATCCAGGAGAAGAAAATCTCCAGTTTCGGTCCCAGTTGCAGTACCTCAACCGAGGCACTTTCTGGACCAAGCGAGATGTTCTTGACTGAAGAACATCTCGGTCACCCACTCAGGAACTCGACCGAGGTGGAAAGCGAGATGATGTCAACTGAGACTTCTGAAAGTCTAGTTCTTCGATCTAAATCTACTCCACTGGAAGGAAGAAGCAAGGACCCCCCTCAGAAAGCACCCCCAGTTGTGGAGCTTAAACCGCTTGCAAGTCACTTGAGGTATGTTTTCCTTGGACCGGATTCTACTTATCCCGTCATCGTTAGTGCTTCCCTCTCCGAATTTGAATTATCTAAACTGATGCATGTCTTGAGAAAGCATCGAAAGGCTTTGGGTTATACTATTGACGATCTTATTGGCATTAAGCCTTCTTTCTGCATGCATAGAATTCTAATGGAGGATGATCATAAGACTTCATGGTAACCTCAAAGACGGTTAAATCCGATCATGAAAGATGTTGTGAAGAAAGCAATTCTTAAGTTGTTGGATGCAGGTATCATATTTCCTATCTTGGACAGCAAGTGGGTAAGCCCAGTGCATGTAGTCCCGAAGAAAGGAGGGATGACCGTTGTGACAAATAAGAACAACAAGTTGATCCCAACTAGGACCGTCACGGGCTGGAGGGTGTGCATCGATTATAGGAAGCTGAACGTGGCCACTCGGAAGGACCATTTTCCACTTCCCTTCATCGATCAGATGCTCGAACGGTTAGCCCAGCATCCACATTTTTGCTATTTAGATGGTTACAGTGGCTTCTTCCAGATTCCTATCTATCCGGATGATCAAGAGAAGACCACTTTCACTTGTCCATGGGGGACATTCGCTTATAGGAGGATGCCATTTGGATTGTGTAATGCACCCGCTACCTTCCAACGATGCATGATGGCTATCTTTTCCGAGTACATAGAGGAGATCATGGAGGTATTTATGGATGATTTTTCAGTATATGGTTCCTCCTTTGATAATTGCCTATCTAACCTTTCTCTAGTGCTACAAAGATGTGAAGACACTAATCTCGTCTTGAATTGGGAGAAATGTCACTTTATTGTTAATAAAGGCATCGTTCTAGGACACCTCGTTTCCAACCGAGGTATTGAGGTTGACCGAGCTAAGATCGAGACTATTGAGAAACTTCCTCCCCCTTGTTCTGTTAAGGGTGTGCGGAGTTTTCTCGGGCATGCAGGTTTGTATAGGAGGTTCATCAAGGATTTCTCGAAGATTTCTAAACCACTGACTAAATTCCTGAATAAGGATGTTGTTTTTGTGTTTTTGCAGGAATGTCTTGATGCATTTTATAGGATTAAGGAAGCGTTGATCTCCGCTCCTATTATCCAACCTCCGGGTTGGACCTTGCCCTTTGAGATCATGTGTGACGCGAGTGATGTGGCGGTAGGAGCGGTTCTTGGACAAAAGAAGGATGGCCGTACCAACGCCATTTACTATGCTAGCAAGATGCTAGATGAAGCCCAGCTGAACTACGCCACCACCGAAAAGGAGTTGTTGGCGGTTGTATATGCTTTTGAGAAATTTCGCTCTTACCTAGTGGGAGCGAAAGTTATCGTTTACACTGACCATGCAGCTATTTGTTACTTGCTTGCTAAGAAGGATGCTAAGCCACGTCTTATTCGATGGATTCTCTTGCTTCAAGAGTTTGTCCAAGAGATCTGCGATAAGAAGGGATCCGAAAATTCTGTTGCAGATCACCTCAGCCGGCTACCTCCCTCTTCACGCGAGAAAGACGAACCACCCATAGACGATTCATTCCCCGATGAGCACTTGCACTTGCTGGAACGTTTGATAGACTTCTTTATCTCACCTCACGATGAAGGTGAAGTATGGGGTGAGGACACCTTCCAGCATATTTAGGGATGCCGTATGGTCCAGCTAGCGACCTTAAACCAAGTGCTTCTTGGGAGGCAACCCAAGGTATTGCTTTCTTTTCCCTTTTCTAGACTAGATTCAGATAGTTTGCTTTTGCTTTTGCTTTGCTTTGCTTTGTTTTTGGCATCCTAGACAGAAAACAGGAACTTTCTAAGGAAGGAATACAACCCAGGAGCAACACTGGAAGGACAAAAGTTCGAGAAATTGAGAAGACAGAGTTTGACTGAGACACATCTCGGTTGCAGTCACAGCACCTCGACCGAGATGATTCTTGAGCAACCGAGGCGACTAGGGCTGACAACAATCCACCTCGCTCCAGACACCTCGGTCCAGTCGGGACCACCTCGACCGAGGTGACAGCAGAATCGGTGAGGGGTATAAAAGGGGAACAGTTTTTCCTTTTGCCCTCCCATCTTCCTCCTCGACCGCGGCATGCCCTAACCTCGCTTCCTTCGTTTCTCGATCGTTTTCGACGATTTTTGCTCCCATTCTGCGAGGAAAGGCTAGGGGAACCAATTGCAAACAACAATCTGCAACAAGAACGCCTCGAATCGACCGACTCTGGGGTAAAAAGTCAAAACCCTAACTCCTTCTTCTCTTTACTGATTTCGGAATTTAGTGGCTTTGGTTGCCATAGATCTCTGTTAAAAAAGGATTAAGTACCCCTTAGGAACAATCTGTAGTGAAATTGGGGGAAAAGAACTGAAATTCCGAGAGTTGAAATCGAACAGCTTCGCACCTCGGTCCAGTTGACTTGCGCCTCGGCCGAGGTGATTCTTGAGATCTGACAAGCAACCGAGGTGATCTGTCAGACAAAGAGAGAGAATGAGTTCCATGTGAGAATGAGTTCCATGTCTGATCGCCAGATAGTCCTGAGAGATAGATCCTCTCCTTCTTCTTCTGCTTCTTCTTCTTCTTCTAGACCTTCCATACCGGTGATACATGAGCGTCACCGAGCCAATTATGACCGCATCTGTACGCGCCCTGTGATTGCGCCGCGGTTTTTAGACATTTCTGCTTTTGATTGTTTATATATCGTTGATGATTTGAGACGGATGGTCTCGATGGTAGGGCTGGAGCAGTTTATGGAGATCAGAGCTCCAGCCTACCTCGAGCCTACATTGGAGTTCCTGAGTTCTGTGACTCACCTGCCTGCATAGCAAGCCATCAAGTACCGGTTGTTGAACCGGAATTATTTAGTACCGATGGACCAGTGGAGAGACATCTTCGGCTTCCCGACCCCCACAGTTCTCGATTTCCCTTCTCGAGCTGTAGCTCGACAGTTCTAGGGACAAATAGCTCATGTAGTTGAGCATGCTGATAGGTGGAGACCTGGAGACTCCAGTGAGTGGATCATCTTCCACCTCGCTTTTAGACTCGTCCACCGTATATTCAGCGAGACACTTCTGGCGCATACTGAGATGCCCCAGAAGGTTAGACAGGGGGAGCTTTTGAGTTTATTTTGCATGGTGACTTGGGGTGTGCCTGATTTCGGTGCGATGCTAGCTGAGGATCTGCACCGGATCAAGGCTAAGGCGAGAGGAGACATTTGCTGCGGCAGTTTAGTGACTCACATAGCTACTGTGATGGGGTTGGATTTGAGTGCATGTACACTAGTGGTGGCCGCCAAGCCGCTAGGGCTGTAGGAGATGATCACCAGAAGGATTCTAGTTCTTCGTGGACTCACTACGCCATATGTGCCGATGCCTTGGGAGTAGACTGCCCCTCAGGGTATTAGGTGGTCATCCCAGTTCTCTGTCTACGACCCTGAGTACTGGTCCACTGCATGGATGCCTTACATTGAGGATGCTAGAGATGCAGCAGCCCAGGCACAGGAGGAGGATGATCGAGGAGGATGATGACGGTGCTGCCATGGAGACAGGGACGGATACAGCCGGTCCCAGTGTACCAATCGTCGATCTAGACGACGAGGAGACTGAGGAGGAGGCAGCTGCACCACCACCACGTCCTGCTAGGCGCAGAGTCCGCAGATTTAGAGATCCAACAGCACATCAGAGGATTGATGACCTCACCGATCAGATGATCGACTCCTACGCCGCTCTGACAGTTGATATTTGTGAGCGTCTTGATGACCAACGCCGAGAGATAGAGAGTCGGACACACCAGATGCTGGAGAGCCATCACTACCAGCACCGGATGATTGAGATCTAGTTCCAGCACATGTTGGGATATCCTTTTGACCCATCCCAGCATCCGTACGTACCATACCTACCACCACCACCAGCAGATTAGGACTAGAGCTTGCAGGGATTTCTTTTATTTATTTATTATGCAGCTCAGCTTATGTCCGGTGAGTACTCTTCTTTCAGACTTATTTTGACCCATTGGGACAATGTGTCCCAAGTATGGGGTATTTGGATGTATTTATATGAATTATGTGTATGCTTGTATCACTCGGTTCGGATATTTATGATTTTCTTTATGCTCTATGTGTTTATCTGAGACTACATGCATGCATACAGGTTATTTGATTGAGAAAAACGTCAAAAACTGGTTAAGAAAATTTTTTTTTGACCTCGACCGAAGTGATTCTGACCAATCGAGGTGCAATACCTCAGTTGACTTAGAACATCTTGACCGAGGTGGTTTAACTGGAACAGTTTTTCGAAACGATTTTTGTGCTTCTTATCTGGATACGACCTCAGTGAAGATTTTGTTTGCAGACTGGTGCTTGAAACCTTTATATGTTTGAAAGGTTTTATGATATGTTTAAGTTGCTAAATGCTTTGTTTAAAATTTATGGCATGTTTAATACTTTGTTTTTATCAAAATTATGTTGAATTTATAGGTTGACACCACATGATAAGTTTTCTCACTCTCTTCCTGGAAAGACCAAGGCAATTCATTCTCTTCTCTTCTTCTTCTTGATCATGCTTAGCCCCTCATATACATATTTGCCTCCCTTTACATATCCGGGAATTTGGAAGAAAACAAGTGAAAAGCAAGTGAAAGAAAAGATGAGATGTTGGCTGGAAGTTAGAAAGAAACAAATAGGTTTGGGGAAGTCAATCATGATGATGAGTAACTCGGCACCATTCACATAGCCGGGTGTTTATGTCTTGCCAAAGTCGGATTGAGCGATATTCATAACGGGTCATGGTATGTGCACGAAGGGTTTGAGGCATTTCGAGAAATTGATGATTGCTGATCTCCCAGGCTTCGGTTATTGTGCACCTCTGTCCATGCATCCAAAAAGTAAAAAAAGTAAAATAAGCAAAGCTTATTGGTGGAAGATGTTGAAGTTCAAGGCAAAGTGAAGTAAAGATCCTTTTCCCGGATTCTAGCACCACATTCCCTATATACATCCCACCCTCACACGTTTCTTGACCTTCTCTTGGAAAGCCCTTGAGACCTCGAGCTTGTTGATTGACTTAGTGGTTTAAACTGGATTATGCATGATTAATTTAGATAATTATGATTTATTATGCATTCTATGATTTTATGCAAAGATGAACAACTTTCTTATATTTATAAAATGTTTTGATCATATTTTCATTTTAAACACCATGAAACATTCTCTTAGAGTGATCTATGAGTAGAGCACACCATTAAAAATGTTTTGAAATACTTTTCATTGATCTTGATGACTTATAATCCATTCTATCTTGTACTTAAGATTTGAAACTTGCTTGGAGACAAGCAAGGGACAAGTATGGGGTATTTTGATAGCATGTATTATAGTCTATATTTTGGGACTTGTTTAGACGTTTTATCTTCAATAATCTGCATGTTTGAATGTATATTATGTGATTATATTGTCGTTTCATCTAACTTTACGGGAATCGAGGTCTACACCAAGTTTCGTTGTAATCGTAGGTAAAATGGCACGTTTTGCATCAAAATAGAGCCAAGGAGCAAAGGAGTCATTGGAGCTACATTCAGGAGCTTAAAGAGGAGCTCAGGAAGCATGGAATTATCAAAGAAGATTTACTTTGGACCAAATTTGAGAGATTTTACCTTCAGCTGAGAGTCACCTCGGTTGACCACATAGTCACCTCGACCGAGGTGATCTAGAGGAGCGCCCCGACCGAGGCGAATATCCTGACGCGGCGAGATATATTATATTTGGCTGAGATCTTTTATTTTTGGAAGGAGAGATCTTATATTTTTGGGCTGGATTTTTGGAAGGAAGATCATATATTTGGGAGATCTATTTTAGAGATATGGATATATTTTATTAGGAAATTATGTTTTTAAGATGTTATTATCTTTGGAATATAATTCTCCTATATAAAGGGTTGGATTTTCCACAAATTAAACCATGCTTAGATGCTTAGAGGCTGAGAGCATCCAACAATTAAGGGATTTTTCTAGAGTTTTGAAGGAAGCTTTGATGGAAGATTGAAGGAAGGAAGTTGATAGCTTGTTATAGCTTTTTAAGGAGATTTGTAAGACTTTCTTAGATTCCCTTTTGTTTGATTGTCTTGTTGGATTTGTGATCCAAGGAACGCTGAATTGTTTGATATTTGATTAAGTTATTGAAGCCTTGTTCTTAAGGTTTTTGTGTTCAAATATTCATTCTCTTCCCATATATTTGATTATTGCTTTCATGATGATGAGTGGCTAATTTCTTTGTGCGATTCTAGGGTGATTGGCTGAAAGTTGTGGGAAAGACGATGATAGAATAATCTTAATCCCAGTAGGACCCTGAAAGCTCGAGTCTTTATCCTTAACCTTAGAACATCTCGCTCAGTCGATGAACATCTCGGCCGGGGTGGAACTTGACTGACCGAGGTGACCCTTTCTGATCCGAAACTGAGAGTTAAGTGTTAGAGTTTGCCAAATCCTATTCTTATTACACCTTTCCTGGTTCAATGCAAGCCTAAGATGAGACTTACCCGGTTATTCCTTAGTTTGTTTACCCAAGATCATAAGTGTAGGTATTAAAGGTTTATCCTTTATTGGGGTTTGAGTGTGCCTTCATCCCATCTTTGTGAGTTAGCCTGAGAGTTACCCGGTAAAGGTTGATTCTATTTCCTTAGTTGGTGTGTTTGTTTGAGGTTATAATTCTTTTCCTTAGTACCTTGAGACTTACCCGGTGATAGGTTCTTTGGCTTGGGATTTTAAGTAGTGAGACTTACCCGGTGATCTATTCCACTTTAGTAACACCTTCCCTTTGCAAAACCTCAGCTTTGTCCGCTTATCTTGAGATCTTGAGTTGGAACCACAACTGGATGCTTTAATCCCTAGAATTTGCATATATTCCTCTTAATTGACCTTATTATCATCTTTGATTGCTTTAATCGCTTTTGTGATTATTAGTTGCATTGACAACCTATACTTGCTTTGTTTCACCTAAGTCCCTGAGATCGACACCCCGGAATTCTTGCTTTTACTATAATTGATCCGTACACTGCGGGTTCGCATCCTTGTTATAAGTATACTTATTGAGTTATAAATTCAAAGCTTGCACACACCATTTGGAGCGAACAGATGGAAAGTTGTGCACAAGATAGTCAAATGGAATAAAATGCTTAACTAAAAAATATCGCCTCAATCGTTTTCATAAGATGTAAGTATAGAAAAGCATGCAATTTCGAAAGAGAGTCAGTAGTAAATTCTAGATAGTCAAAGAAAATAAGAGAACACTCAAAAAAAGAATTCGCAATGTGTATATAAAGTTAAAAGAAACCTCACAAATGCAATGCCATGAAACAAATTCGCTTATCATCAAATTCAAAATTGAATTGCATAGATAAGTTTGAAGAGCACGATCTCGAGCATCTTCAACCGGTAAAAGAATCGGAAAGAGAGAAATCATAATTCAAGATAATAAGATAACATAAACACAAAATATGCATGTACCACCGAGCCCCCTTCGCTTTTCTTCGACACGGGCAAGTGTCGAACCAGTTCCACCGCCAAAACCCACCACCGCCAAAGAAGTCAGCTGATAGGTGATGGAATCACTATCAATTTAGGTAGTTTTTAGAGTCTTTAGTGTCTTTGAGTCTTTGTATGTTACTAATACCTTGATCCAGATGAAGAAATCCAAATGAAGCAAAATAAGGTATTAGCAACACTTGGGAGATGAAGAAATGAAATGAAGGAATGTTTCTGGTGCCACACCGCCCCCGCGGAGTAGTGTCACCGCCCCTGCGGTACCACTGCACTCCGGCAACGCAGCCTGCACCTTCGCCAGCGCTGCAACACCCTGAATTCTCAAAACTCGGGAAGTTACTTGTTAGGACCTCACAATGGTTCCCGACCTCAGTTTGACAATAATTTTACTAGGATCTTGCAACAAGACACAAATAAAGAAACTAAAGAACCGGTAGGTGAAATAAATAAGTTAAAAGATACTCTAGAAGGGGGGTTGAATAGAGTATGGGAACTTTTCGCAAACCAAATCTCAAGGCCTTGAAACTCCTTTCAAGGACCTTGATGTCAATCTGTGCTTCTCGTGAAACTTTGATTTCAAGGGCTTTGAAATTCTTTTCAAGGGCCTTGACTTCTTGCTCCTGTAAAACAAAGTTAGTCACAATAAATTATGTATGGTGTGGAATTGAAAAGATTGACACGAGGATATGTTTACGAAGTTCAGCTCTAAATAGCCTACTCTCTGTCCCAGGTTATATCCGTAGGATCTAACTATCTATTATCAGCTTCAAAGAGTCCTAGATACAAACTAGAAGAAATCCCCTTCTTCTCTCACTGTAGCCAATGCTACGATCTAGCTCCACTCTTAACCTAGCTATAATAGCCTAGTTACTTCGCAGAGTAACACATACTCTAGTATAAAACTATTTAGATCTTTCAATGGAGCTCTAGTGTTTTCTCTCTCTAAGGGGATAAAGCTTTTGCGTGAATGAGAGAAAGAAAAACAACGAATGAAGATGATTAGGTTGCTTGAAGATGTAAAGATGTTTTCCTGTGTAAGCTTGTGTACTTGTCTTCTTCGACCATCATCTTTATTTATACTCTTCTATGGAAAGGTCTTCTAGACGTTGTAGAGATGACCGTTTGAAGATGAATCTTCTTTTCCATGAAGATCGTATCTTGTTTCGAGATAAGTTAGACGTTGCAAGTCTTCAGTTCATGAGAACACGTCGAGTCCTTAACTCCTTGATCTTCTCTTCTTTTAAATCGAGAGAGAAGATATTTTTGCCGTTTGTTGTTTAGAAATCTTCTAGAAAAGATTCTCTATTCTTCGATTGAGATCTTTCTTCGATTAATAAGATCTTCCTTCGGTTGATAAGATCTTTTGTTGATGAGATCTTTTTGTTACAGAATCTTCCAAGAAAATTTTCAACTCATTTTGAAACCTTGTTCCGTGCATCTATAATTCCAAGGCCCTTGATTTCGTCCTTTTGTACTTGCTATCTTCCTTTGTCCTTATCAAGGCCCTTGACATTTGCATAAAACCTACACTGAATTCAAACCAACTAAATATCTGGAGAATATAATCAATACATTGTTAGTATATCTAACTACTATATTTGTGTGAAGTCTTCCATCATCAACACCTGTAAACCATTTTAATCAAGGTGGAGTTGTCAATCTTCCCCTTGATAGAAGACAACACAAATGTTTTATCGTACCTTCATTTGTTAGTTTAGCAATGCATATGAAAATCTCAAAACTAAAAATGCAGAATGCAGTATATCGAAATGTCGGATCATATTTCTCCCCCTTTGTCTTTCAAAAATGGAGAAAAAACAGTAAAAGCAAGGAGTCTTAAAATACGATTACAGACCCAAAAACAAAAGTATTTTCAAACCATAAATTATTTTTCAAAAACTCATGACAGGCAGAGAGCTTCAGTTTTCCTTGTACCACTTGGAGGAACTTCCTTTCCCATAATAGTCTCGTAAGCACATATCTCTCAACCGATCCTTTGCATCAGGAAGATCACGTTCTTTAAGAGATAAGTCCGTTCCTCTTTGTGTAGAATCCTTGGCATACTTCTTGACTACTCCAAACTCTTCAATTGTCAAGATATCTAGATCTTATGGCAATGGTTGACGAATGGGTTTGTCCTTGACAATCTTATGACATTGATCCATAACCTTCTCTGCATCCTTATGAGTCTCCTATCGATCCACCTCTGATATGGGCTTAATACTACTAGCAGCTATTAAAGACATAACAATTACATGGAATAACTGATTAATTTTCTAATTGAGAATGCCAGTAAGTCTTGAGTTTTGTCCATCTTATCAGTCACTGAAACTCTAAAATCCACAAAATCAGATCTTAGTGAGTTCAATGACTCTTCCACAAATTCCAGCCGCTGCTTTATATAAAAATTCCATTCAGGCTGCTCTTTTAACACCCATACAGTACTAAATCCCACTTTGGTCTTCTGAATTCCTATTGTCTCAAAGAAAGCTTCATCCAATCCTCCATTGTAAATATGCAAATCCTCATTAGAAAAATCAACTGAAAAATGTCCGAATATTATGGGAAGCAGATTCCCATAAGGTAGATGACTGGTACTTGGAGAATTAATAGCATTCACCATGTGAGACAAGAGAAGTTCAGGCATATTCACTTTCAACCCATTCATCACATTGTAAGTTAAGATCAGCACAACGTTGGTTATAGTGTGTTTGTTGGCAAACCTGGGGACTATGCATCTGTCTAAAATAGCATACATTATTCTGGCCTCCAGAGTTAAACAGATGATAGTGGGTGGTGATAACGCATTAGGAAGGAGAAGCTGAATATTCTGGTCAGTCGTGGATATGACGATTCTCCTGGATTTAACATAATCCAAATAGAGCTTGCTTGGAGCACTTCAAATCCCGGCATAGAAGAGCAGGTGCACAATTCGCAATGGACTGACTCGCACATGCACTGATAACGATCATCATACTCCATGAGCCATTTCTTAGCTGATGTTGGGTTAGCGAACCAACTTGATGGAAACCCTGTTTTAGCAAAAATATCCGCGTCGCTTGAGAACCCTGATGAACTTGAACTCGACCTAGAGTCGGAACATGAATCAAAGTCCGACGATACTTGAACGACCCTCTGTCGTTTCGGAACAGAAGATGTTGCTTCGTTGAATGAAGGTCTCTTGGATGCCATTGAAAAAATTTTGAGAGGAAGATGAAGAGGGTTTTGGGAAATCAGAAGAGTAAAGCACCGTTCTTTCAAAGGAAAAGGGAAGCGGAAGAAATAAAGAGGGAAGAGAAGAGGTTTTTATGGGAAGAAGTCTTATCAACGTAAGATCAAAAGATTTTTAAGATATTGGGAAAATCATAGATGATAAAAATTCCTTCCATAAATTTTGGAAACCACTTTTCAAAATCCTTTGAATCTGAAAACAAAACCTTTTGAAATCCCTTTTAAAGAATAAAAATTAGATAATTCAATATCTAAAATATATGAATTTCTAATTGATCCGTTTTATTTATATACCCTTTGAAATATGTTTCAAGGCCCCTTGAATTTTATTTCAAGGCCCTTTAAAACATCAATTGGGCTGCATGCGTAGGAATGATTAAAACTAGTTTACTCCCCCTACGTTAATGCTTCCTTGTTCAACATACCAAACTCCAATCTAATAAAATTAAATTGTTCCTCAAGAAGAGGCTTGGTAAAGATATCTGCAAGTTGCAAGTTAGTTGAGATAAAAGAAATCGAAACATCACCTTTTTCAACATGATCACGTATGAAGTGATGCCTTACATCAATATGCTTAGTCCTTAAATGCTGCACAAGATTTTTGGTTATAAAAATAGCACTAGTATTATCACATTTTATAGGAATACTATTCGGCTTCAGCTGTGGATAGGGCAACATAATTTTGCTTCTTGGAGTGCCAACTGATTAGGGATGACCCTAAGAATTGACAACATCCAGAAGTACTTTTTTTATCGACCTTATAACCTGCAAAGTCTGCATCTGAATAGCCAACAAGATGAAACGAGCTTTGATGTGGGTACCATAACCCTAGATCCTTAGTGCCATCTGAATAGCCAACAAGATGAAACGAGCTTTGAAAAAGTTTAATGCTCATGAAAGATGAAAAAACAAGTAGCATACTTATGGCTTCTAACCTGGCAACTGGAGCAAAAGTCTGCTCATAATCAATACCTTCTTCTTGGTTATAACCTTGTGCTACAAGTCCTGCTTTGTTTCGTATGACTTTGCCACTTTCATCCAATTTGTTTCGAAAGACCCATTTCGTGCCAATAATTGATTGATGCTTTGGTCTTGAAGTAAGTGTCCATACCTTGTTCCTCTCAAATATATTTAATTCATTTTGCATGGCAATAATCCAATTTGGTTCTTGAAGAGCTTGATTGTAGTTCTTTGGATCGACAAGTGATACAAAGGCAGAGAAGGCACATAGATTGTTCACTTTAAATCTAGTTTGAACTCCAACTTTTGGATCTGAGATCACATTCTTTTGTGGATGATACGAGGAGTTTTGAACTTTTCGTCTTTTGACAGATGAAGTAGATCCAGAAGGTTGAGCTTCATATGTTTTACTAGATTTAGGTACCGTTTGTGTATTACCTGTTGTTCCAATCTCAAGGCCTTGAAGTTGGAATTCAAGCCCTTGAAGTGGAGTTCTGTTATCACAGTTTCCAGTTTCAAGGTCTTGAATGTGTGTTTCAAGGTATTGAGGGTTTTCTTTGGTATCTTGAATCTTTTCCTACATATTCTTGTCTTGATCTTTAGGATCTTCCTCTTCATCCGAAATGTGATCTTCTCTTTGATTCAGATTTAAATCTGCAAAACTCTCACTCAAAGTACCATTATTGCTTTCACTAAAAATAATATGAATGCTTTCCTCAACAACTTTGGTACATTTGTTATATACTCGATAAGCTTTTCTATTTGAATCATATCCAATGAATATAGCTTCATCACTACGTGCATTAAATTTCCCAAGATTGTTCTTGCCATTGTTGTGAACAAAACAAGTACATCCAAAGGGTTTAAAATATGAAATATTTGGTTTTCTTCCTTTAAAGAGTTCATAAGGAGTCTTTTTCAAAATAGGGTGAATTAAACATCTATTTAAAATATAATTTGCAGTGTTTACTACTTCAGCCCAAAAACTTTTTGGCAAATTATTTTCTAAAAGCATTGTCCTAGACATATCCTCAAGAGTGCGGTTCTTACGTTCCACAACTCCATTTTGTTGAGGAGTTTTAGGAGCTAAAAAATTATGAGAACTACCATATTTTGCACAAAACAAATCAAACTTTAGTTGATCAAATTCTCTACCATGATCACTTCTTATAGAAACGATTGATAGGTTTTTCAAACTTAGTAAGTCCTTACACAATTTTGAAAACTCAAATAAAGCTTCAGATTTTTCTCGTAGAAAAGATATCCATGTAAAGCGAGAGAAATCATCCACTATAACAAGGATGTATTGTTTTCCTCTTGGAGATTTGACACGCATAGGTCCACAAAGATCCATGTGTAAAAGTTCAATGGATCGAGAAGAACTTACAACTTTCTTGGGTTTGAAGGAACCTCTTGTTTGTTTACCTTGTGTACACGCCTTACATAGATCATTAACCTTAAAATTGATGTCTGGTAACCCACGTACCAAGTCTTTTGTAAGTAGCTTCTGCATGGTGTGCATGCTTACGTGACCAAGTCTTCTATGCCAAAGCCTTGGATCATCAGTCAAGGCCTTTAGACATTTTAGCTTCCTTCTTGCAACTTGATTAGTACTTAAAGAATAGACATTATTACATCTAGGAGCAGTAAGCAACACTTCTCTTGTCTTTATGTCTTGAACCTCACATTTTTATGAATCAAACATGACTTTATTACCTTTATCACAAATTTGAGAAATACTTAGCAGATTCTATTTCAAGCCATCAACTAAATAAACATCATCAATAAAGTTGGATGAATTATAGCAAATTTTACCAATGCCAATTATGTCACACTTTCCTTTATCACCAAGAGTAATAAGTCCAGATGTTTGCTTCTTTAAATCTGAGAATAAAGAGCTTTTTTCACTCATGTTTCTTGAGCAACCACTATCTAATATCCATTTGTACTCCTTTACCTTGGTGATATCCTGTAAAACAACAAACATCAACCTTTCCGGGTCGACCAAATGACATATTTTGGTTCATACTCAGGTTTGATCATGTTTGGTGGTCTAGTACCTTTAGGAACCCATATTTGTTTGACCTATTTTCTTAGACATAAAGGATAGGTGTTTTTGATGATATAAGGATCATTTCTTCTATAAGGACATGTAGATTTAACATGACCCTTTTTACAACAGTAGAAGCATGTAGGCATACGAATGCTTCCTTTGGCCTTGACAAAAGTGGTGGTAGGTTTTCTAGGAAAGCTCTTATGATACCCTATACCATTTTTGTTAAGGGAAGATTGTTGTTCACCCATCATTCTTTCCAGATTGGCTTTTGAACGAGTAAACTTAATGAGTGCTGCCTTCTGGTCTTGACATGTTAAAGTCAGATCAACTTTCCCTTTCTCTAGATCGATATAGTTTCGATGAAGAGAATAGAGGTTCTCCTTGAGAATCAGATTTTTTGATTCCAAGGCCTTGATATTGTCATCAAGGTCTTCCTTTTCTGTGTTAAGATTTTCAATCTCCACAGACATTTCACTCAATTGTCTATCTTGTTCATGAAGCTTTTCTTTTAATGAATTTATCCTTATTCTATGTTCCTTATCACTTAAGATGATATCTTTAAGGAATTGTTTAAGGTCAATCTCAGGTTGAGACATAATTTTACTTACCACATTGTCGATGTACATATTTGAGTCATCTTCATGATCGGCCATGAGACACAAGTTTGCTTGTTCTTTTTCATCTTCTGATTCATTTGTTGATTCTGAATCACTCCATGAAGCAACCATAACTTTCTTCTTTCGATCATTTTTCTTGAAGTTGGTCCTCTTCTTTTGTGGACAATCCTTCACCAAATGATCTGTTTCACCACATTCAAAATAAGTTAGTACTCTCGTTTTCTTATTAGATTTAAAAAACTTACCTCGGGGTTTTGATGCTCGTGAAAATTCTCTGTTTGCAGATTGTTTCTTTAACTTGAGAATTCTTGCGAGACCCTTGGAGATCATCATCATCATCATCATCATCATCATCATCATCATCATCATCATCATCATCATCATCATCATCATCATCATCATCATCATCATCATCATCATCATCATCATCATCATCATCATCATCATCATCATCATCATCATCATCATCATCATCATCATCATCATCATCATCATCATCATCATCATCATCATCATCATCATCATCATCATCATCATCATCATCATCATCATCATCATCATCATCATCATCATCATCATCATCATCATCATCATCATCATCATCATCATCATCATCATCATCATCATCATCATCATCATCATCATCATCATCATCATCATCATCATCATCATCATCATCATCATCATCATCATCATCATCATCATCATCATCATCATCATCATCATCATCATCATCATCATCATCATCATCATCATCATCATCACTATCTTCTTCATCAGATGGTAACTCATCTCTTCTGGATTTTAATGCCAAATTCTTGGAGTCGGATGGGAGTTCTCCATCTTCTTCACCAAGAACCATTTCATGTGTGATGAGTTTTCCAAGTAGATCATCAAGAGGAAGAGTTGTGAGATTTTGAGCTTCTTCAATAGCAGTCATCTTTGGTCCCCACTTGGCTTTAAGTAGACTCCTTAGAACCTTCCTCACTTTCTCCTCATTTGTGAAGATCTTTCCTAGTGAGTCCAGATTGTTCACGATCTCATTGAATCTGGTGAACATTTCTTTGACTGTTTCATTTGGATTCATCTTGAATAGCTCGTATTGTCTGAGAAAGATGCTAATTTTTGTTTCTTGACTTGACTTGTTCCTTCGTAAATGACAACAAGCTTGTCCCATATTTCTTTAGCACTCTTGCATGATGAGATGCAGTTGAATTCATTTGCATCTAATCCATAGTAAAGTAGATTTATTGCTTTGTAATTCTTTGACACACTGTCCAGGTCAGCCTGTGTGAAGTCTGATTCCTTCTTTGGGACTTGGACGCCTTCAACCATTGTCATTGGAACTTTAGGTCCATCATCTCCATTTTGCACTCTTGCTATAATAGCCTAGTTACTTTGCAGAGTAACACACACTCTAGTATAACACTATTTAGATCTTCCAATGGAGATCTAGTGTTTTCTCTCTCTAAGGGGATAAAGCTTTTGCGTGAATGAGAGAAAGAAAAACAATGAATGAAGATGATTATTATGCTTGAAGATGTAAAGATGTTTTCCTGTGTAAGCTTGTGTACTTGTCTTCTTCGACCATCATACTCTTCTATGGAAAGATCTTCTAGCCGTTGTAGAGATGACCGTTTAAAGATGAATCTTCTTTTCCATGAAGATCGTTTCTTGTTTCGAGATAAGGTAGACGTTGCAAGTCTTCAGTAACCTGAGAACACATCGAGTCCTTAACTCCTTGATCTTCTCTTCTTTTGTTTAATCGAGAGAGAAGATATTTTTTCCGTTTATTGTTTAGAAAATCTTGTAGAAAAGATTCTCTATTCTTCGATTGAGATCTTCCTTCGGTTAATAAAATCTTCATTCGGTTGATAAGATATTTGGTTGATGAGATCTTTCTGTTACATAATCTTCCAAGAAAATCTTCAACTCATTTTGAAACCTTGTTCCGTGCATCTATAATTCCAAGGCCCTTGATTTCGTCTTTTGTACTTGCTATCTTCCTTTGTCCTTGTCAAGGCCCTTAACATTTGCATAAAACGTGCACTGAATTCAAACCAACCAAATATCTAGAGAATATAATCAATACATTGTTAGTATATCCAACTACTACATTTGTGTGAAGTCTTCCATCATCAACACCTGTAAACCATTTTAATCAAGGTGGAGTTGTCAAAAACCGAAGTTCATAAAACAGTATTTTAACGAGATGAATGCAACACAACGTCTCACAACCAACAATACTTAACAGTCTTCATACGATAAAAGAAACAATAAAGCAAACACCCAACCCCAATCTAAGGAGTACGGAAACCAGGCTGACCACTACTTCTGGATCACTCAACTACTGCTCTAACCTGTGGTAAATCTAAACAACATAACAAAAGAACCGTTAGCTAGCTATCTAAAAGTTAGATATATTAGAATAGCACACACACACCATAGAAAAAGTAAACACACATCATGCTTTAAAATAATCCATTTATTATCTTTACTTAGGTCATTCACTCTAACTAATGATACTTATTATGTGACACGAGAGATTCTCAAACCTTTCCTCCGCCCACGTGTAACCATCAAGAATGGATCCGATGCATCTCACCTTATACCTGTATGGTCTGGGTATACAGAACCTCCCAGTCTCTTGTCAAAGCTGGGCAGTAATGTCACGGCCCGTTATATATACACTTGGGCTATAAATAATAATAAAAGTTGTCCTAACAAGTTGTTATTATAAACACACAACACACACACCACTATCGTCATTCAACTAACTTCTAGAAACTAGCTAAGTAAGTCGTAAGTACTTACCTCAATCAAATCACAACTCTAAATCTCAACTCTAGTCCGCAACCGTAGAAACTCAAACGCCTGTCATAGAAGGCACATGGATCAAAATTACATCCCATATTCTTACAAGTTATAAACTTCTAAGATGTACAATCTTACGAAGAGAATTTATCCAAAAAACCCTCTTAAGGTAAAATGACTATTTTACCCTTGATCCTGAAAACTCCGAAATAGTCTATAATCTAGTTCCAAATTCTCCTTTGAAAATTTTTTCCTTAATCTAGTTCTCAAGAGGTAGTTTGTTAAAGATTTATAAAAGTTAATCAAAATTCTAAATTTTCATAAGGGTCGCTAATGTCCGATTTTGGCTTAAGATGTGAGGCTCGAATAAAAATATAAAAATTACGAAATAAAATTGTAGGTCATCTATGATATTCATGGTACTCATAGAAGGAGGGATCTCTAAAAAATACTCAGCCATAACTCCTACGTAAATCTCCAAGGTTGGACGAAATTAAGGATTTCTATACTTAGCCAATTTATGCGTCCTTTTACGAACAACTCAACTAGCCTACTTTGAGCTCCTATAGAACTAGATCCGACCGTTGGATCGGCCTCAACTTCTGGTATGTCAAACTATGTATGTCCTTCTATGTCATACTAAAAATTGAACGGTAGACTATGCTTTTAAGGTATCGAAACATAGGATCAAATATGACTCCAAGACACATATTTCTAGTGCTTGAAAACTGGACGCCCACTAGTCTAGAGTTCGAGTTCTCTTGCCTACAAAAATAGAATCTAAACTTCACATTCAACTCAGGTTCGATACCCCTCTACTCCCATTTGTTTCAACATTTCGAGATCTCCCTTCCAGCTATAATTTACACCCAAACAATATTTATAGAAAATGGAAATCAAGGGAAAACAATCCCATTTGATCCTATATATTCAACAGCCAAAAGGATCCTATGAATATCTCTTACCTTGTTGTAGGTGGCCAAGAGCGACTGTGAACGTAGGGTTACTACTAGTTGTCGCTCGGGTATCTTTGAGGTGGGTCTAGCATGGGCGAGAAGGGGCCGGCTTCTGCGGTGTCCTGGGGATAGGTATGCGAGTCCGCTTAGAAAAATTTCAGAACACCTTGAAAGAATGGAGGGAGTTTAAGGTCAGACTCACCTCGTCACTAGCGTCGTCGATCGCGGCAACGGAGGATGAACCTTTCCACATGCACACTCAACGTTCTAGCAACAGGGTATTTGATATGGCTTGCTGTGACTCCAGTAGACAGAGCCCGAGTCGTCCACTGTCGTTGCTGTAGTATGGGAGAGCAGTCCTTGATGTTAGCCGATGGCCGCGAAAGAAAGGAACGTACCGCACAATCGAATCACCTCGACACTGTAACTGGCTTGCCGAAGCACTCAGACACCGATTGGTTTGGGAGAGGCTCCGCTTTGCTGGTGTTCGTCTGGTTGATGGTGGTGTGCAGATTCTAGCGTCGAAGAAGAACGTCTGGGAGGGTCGATGGTCGGCGCTTCCAACTCGGTTGCAGTCGCCCGAGAACGCTGAAGGTGCTGATGCTACTGCCGGTCGTGCAGAAGGATGAAGAAGGTGTAATGTACGTGGTGTTAATTAGGTTAGACGTCATTAGATTAGTTTAAAAGGAATTAAGGAAAATTAGGGGTAAAGGGTATAGGTTTGGACCGTCAGTAGAGGTCATTGGGCCTAATCTGTTGGGCCTGCTCATCTAGCTAAAAGATGGGCCGATAAGTGAGTCAAAACTCACACGAAACTACTCTTCGGGTTAATTTTAAAAGTACAGAACTGCTATTCGGTTACAATATTATCATTTTATGTGAATTAAGGTTGCATGAAAATGATAAAATTTTGATATTATGTAACCTTATCTAGAGTGAGGGAAGGTTAGCGGATCAAAATCCGGGTTGACCTGGTATTAAACGGAAATAAAATTTTCCGGATATTACATCAGTGCCCCCTTAAAATAAGATTCGTCCCGAAACTTAGAATAATGCACTTAATCAAACGACTTCCATACGTAGATGGGTATAATTTGGTCTCACTAAGGACTCGTTTTCTAACATACAGACTACGCAATCATAAAAAAATCAGGCAACACATAAAAAGAACACAATCACTCAATCCAAGGTAAAATCAACAAAAACTCAAACAACACAACCTCCGAGTACTAATTCGTCGGTACAAAAGTAGCGGCTAACTCCGCAATCTAATACTCTCCTCTGTCTCCCAAGTGGCCTCATCATCTCCTCGTCTAGACCACTGGATCCTCAACATCGGTATTTCCTTAGACCGCATGCATATAGTACTGCACTCTAGAACAGCTACTAGGTACTCCACAAAAGTGTGATCGGGCTCAACTATCAGATCCTCATGGCTGATTACGTGTCTCGGGTCCGGTATATACTCTCTCAACAGCGATACATGAAAGACCGGATGAACCCCCTTCAATCTCGGTGGCAGTGCTAATCGGTAGGCCACATCTCCGACTCTCTCCAAGATTACAAATGGCCCGACATATCGGGGACTCAACTTCCCCTTAATGCCGAAACGCCGGACGCCTCTCGTCGGTGACACTCTCAGCCACACCTGTGCACCTACTCTAAACTCCAAAGGTCGACGCCTCTTGTCGGCGTAGGATTTCTGACGACTCTGAGCTGCTAACATCCGTTCTCGGACTAGAGCAATCCGAGCTATGTCATCTAGTATTTGGTCTTGGGCTTCTCCATCAGCTCTGCTAGGCTCATCCCAGCACAATGGTGGGCGACATCTCCGCCCGTACAAAGCCTCGTAAGGGGCCATCCCAATAAACGCGTGCATACTTTTATTATATGAAAACTCTACAAGGGGAAGGTGATCAGGCCATACCTGTGCCCAATCCAATACACAAGCCCACAACATGTCCTCTAACATCTGGATAGTCCTCTTAGACTGACCGTCAGTCTGTGGGTGGTAAGCAGTGGTAAAGTGGAGGCTCGTCCCTAAAGCAATATGTACTTGCTGCCAAAATCTCGAGGTAAAACGTCCATCCCTGTCGGAGACGATAGTCCTTGGTACTCCACGGAGTCTCACAATGTGTCTGGTGAACTCCTCAGCTAGACGACTTACCGGCCACATTTCCTTAATTGGAATGAAATGTGCGGTCTTCATCAAACGGTCTACCACTACCCAAATAGCATCAAAACCTCTTCAGAGTCTCAATCCCATGACAAAATCCATAGATATATCTTCAAACTTCCACTGTGGTACTAGTAGTGGGTGGATCTCTGCTCCGGACCTACGATGCTCAATCTTGACCTGCTGACACGTCGCACACTGAGCTACATACCGAGTCACATCGGGCTTCAAACCACCCCACCAGAAGGAATGTCTCACATCCTTGTACATCTTACTCGTTCCGGGATGTACTGAGTATGGGGTAGCATGAGCCTCACTTAATATTGTCCGTCTTAACTCACTGTCTGATGGAATATAAATACGGTCCTGACGTGTCATCACTCCATCAACACCAATAGTGAACTGAGGTGTCTCATCTCGAGACATCCTGTCTCGGATCCTGCTCAAAGTCGGGCAAGTCTCCTGCTTCTGTCGGATATTATCCAGCTGATTAGGAAGTAACTCCAAGGTAGCCAACTGAAGGACTGTATCTAGAAACTGAATCTCTACCTCTAACCAAGCCAAATCTGTCTGCAACTGTGGTTGTACTGTCAACCAGGCTATCGCCTTTTCCCGAGGCGTCTTCCGGCTCAAAGCGTCAACAACTACATTCGCCTTTCCGGGGTGATAGATAATCTCAAGGTCGAAATCCTTGATAAACTCTAACCACCGCCTCTGGCGGTTATTCAACTCCCGTTGAGTGAATATGTACTTCAGACTCTTTTGGTCTGTGAAGATCTGACATGTCGCCCCATAGAGATAGTGACGTTAGATCTTAAGAGCATGGACTACTGGCAACTAACTCTAGGTCGTGTGTGGGGTAGTTCTCCTCATACGTCTTGAGCTTCCGAGACGCATAGGCTATGACCTTACCCCTCTGCATCAAACACACCCCAAGCCTGGCTTGGATGTATCACTATATACCACAAAGTTATCTGTACCCTCAGGCTGTGCTAAAATCGGAGCAGACGTCAATCTTGTTTTCAGCTCTTCAAAACTCCGCTGACACGGTTCAGACCAAACGAACCGAGTAGTCTTCCTCAAAAGGTAGGTAAGTGGTCGGTCAATCAGGGAGTACCCCGGCGGTAGTAGCCTGCCAACCCGAGAAAGTTGCGAACCTCCTTAACGTTCTTCGGATGTTGCCAAGATGACACTGACTCGAACTTCGCTGGATCGACCTTAATCCCCTCAACAGTCACTACATGACCTAGGAAAGCTACCTTTGACATCAAGAACTCACACTTGGACATGTTAGCATCAAGCTGGCTGTGCTACAGAATCTGTAACATTGTCCTCCAATGCTCGACATGCTCCTCTCGACTCCTAGAGTAAACTAGGATGTCGTCAATGAAGACCACTACAAACTGGTCTCAAAAGTCGATGAAAATCCCATTCATCAACTCCATGAACACCTCTGGCGCATTAGTGAGCCCGAATGACATCACTACAAACTCATAATGGCCGTACCTAGTCCGCAAAGCCGTCTTAGGTATGTCCTGATCTCTCACCCTCAGCTGATGATAACCCGATCTCAAGTCGATCCTCAAAAACACGGACGCTCCATGTGTTCGCTAAAAAAGGTGTGTTCAAGCTTTAATATTTATAACCCAAGAAGTATTCTTGAACCATATGCGAACCCGAAATGTACAGATCAATTGTAATAAAAGCAAGAATTCCAGGGGTCGATCACAGGGAATATGCTGAAACAAAGTACGGTAATCAGGATGTCAAATAACTACTAGCAGCAAATTAAAGCAATCAAAGATGATATACAAGTCAAATAAAGGGAATGCAGATTTTAGAGATTAAAGCATCGAGTTGTGGTTCCGACTCAAGATCTCAAAAGATAACGTGGACAAAGCTGAGGTTTGCAAAGGGAAAGTGTTTCTAAGATGGGATTAGATCACCGGGTAAGTCTCACTACTCACTATTCCAAACCAAAGATCCTATTACCGGGTAAGTCTCAAGGTACTAAGGAAATGAACTATAAGCTCAAACCAACACACCACCCAAGGGAATAGAATCAATCTTTACCAGGTAAGTCTCAGGCTAACTCTCAAAGATGGGATGAAGGCACACTCAAACCCCAATAAAGGATAAACCTTTGTTACCTACACTCATTATCTTGGGTAAACAAACAAAGGAATTACCGGGTAAGTCTCATCCTAGGCTTGCGTTGAACCAGGAAAGGTATAACAAGGATAGAACTTGGCAAACTTAAACTCTTAACTCAAATAAGGTTCAGGAAAGGTTCACCTCGCTCAGTTAAATTCCATTCCGGCCGAGATGTTCAATGACTGACCGAGGTGTTCTACGGTTAAGGTAAAGACTCGACCTTTCAGGGTCCTGCTGGAATTAAGATCATTCTATCATCGTCTTTCTCACAACTTTCGCCAATCACCCTAGAATCGTATAAGAAACTTAGCCAACAATCATCAGGATAACAATGATCAAATATATGAGAAAGGAATCAATATTCAAACCAGAAAACCTTAACACAAAGGTCTCAATAACTGAATGAATCAAACAAACAACAATCAGCGTTCCTCAATCTCAAATCAGAAAAGACAATAAAACCAAACCAATCTAAGAAGATCTTACAAACTTCTTCAAAGCCAACTTCAACTATGATTCCTTCCTTCCTTGAACTTCCACCTTCAAAACTTCCTTCAACTTCCTTCAAGCTGACCGAGGTGAATCTCAACTGAACGTAAATCATCTCGAATCTGGTCCAAAATCAATCCTCTAAATCATTTCCACGCTTCCTGAGATCTTCTTATAGCTCTTCAATGCTCCAAAATGTAGCTCAAATAACTCCTTAGCTTCCTTAGCTCTATTTCGGTCCAAAATGTGCCATTTTCCCTATAATTACAACGAAACTAGGTGTAGACCTCGATTCCCACAATGGTAGACAAAACAACAATATAATCAAAGAATATACATCCATACATGCAGATTTATGAAGATAAAACATCTAAACCAATCCCAAAATATAGACTATAATACATGATATCAAAATACCCCATACTTGTCCCTTGCTTGTCCCCAAGCAAATTCCAAATCTTAGATACAAGATAGAATGGATTATAAGTCAGAAAGATCAATGAAAAACATTTCAAAACATTTTTTTGTGGTGTACTCCACTCATAGATCACCTTAATAGAATGCTTCATGGCAAATAAAATCAAGACATGATCAAAACATTTTATAAATATAAGAAAGCTATTCATCTTTGCATAAAATAATAGAATGCATAATAAATCATATTTATCGAAATCAATCATGTATAATCCAGTTTAAATCACCAAGTCAATCAACAAGGTCGAGGTCTCAAGGGCTTCCAAAAGAGGTCAAAAAACGTGTCAAGGTGGGATGTATGTAGAGTAATGTGGTGCTGGAATCCGGGAATAGGATCTTGCTTCACTTTCTTTGAATCACAACATCTTCCACAAATAAGCTTTGCTTATTTTTACTTTACGTTTTTGGATGCATGGACAGAGGTGCACAATAACCGAAGCATAGGAGATCAGCAATCATCAATTTCTTGAGATGCCTCAAACCTTTGATGCACATACCATGACCAGTTAGGAATATCGCTCAATCCGACTTTGGAAAGACACAAACACCCGGCTATGTGAAAGGTGCCGAGTTAGTCATCATCATGATTGACTTCCCCAAACCTAATTGTTTCTTTCTAACACTTTCAGCCAGGATCTCAACTTCACTTCACTTGCTTTTCTTTGCTTGCTTCCAAATTCCCGGATAGGTAAAGGGAGGCAAATATGTATATGAGGGGCTTAAGCATGGTCAAGAAGAAGAAGAGAAGAGAATGAATTGCCTTAATCATCCCAGGAAGAATGTGATAGAACTCATCATGTGGTGTCAACCTTCAAAATTTCAACATAATTTTTATAAAAACAAAGTATTAAACATTCTAAAACTTCAAACAAAGCATTTTGCAACTTAAAAATATCATAAAACCCTTTCAAACATATAAGGATTTTAAAACCAGTCGGTAAACAGAATCATCATTGAGGTCATATCCAGAAAAGAAGCACAAAACATTTTGAAAACCTTTCAGTTAAAGCCACCTCGGGCGAGGTGTTCTAGCGTCATCCGAGGTGTTCATCCTCGATTGGCCATGAACGTCTCGGTCGAGGTCATACAAATTTTTTTTCAAACCAGTTTTTGACGTTTTTCTCCAACAGAAACCTATATGTATGCATGTAATGACAGATAAACACATAGAGCCAAGTAAAGCAGAATAAGATCATAATATCCGTGAGTCATACAAGCAATACACATAAGTCACATAAATACATCCAAATACCCCATACTTGGGACACATTGTCTCAATGGGTCAAATATAAGTCTAAGGAAATAAAGTACTCACTCGACCTAGCTGAACGGCATAATAAATAAAAGAAATCGATGAAGCTCTAATCCTCGTCAGCTGGCGGTGGTGGATGTGGAATGTAGGGGTGCTCGGTCGGGTCGAGAGGATGGCCCATAACCTTCTGATGCTGGATCTCCGTCATCCGTCTAGTGTAGTGCTGGCTCTCCAACATCTGATGTGTCCATCCCTCGATATGTCTACGCTCTTCCTCGAAGTGCTCATTAATGTCAACTGTAAGGGTTGCGTAGGAGTCAATCATCTGCTTAGTGAGATCATCAATCCTCTGTGGGCCTCGGGATCTCTGAATCAGCGGCGGGATTTGCGCTGAGGTGGTGGTGGTAGTGCTGTTCTCTCCTCCTCCGTCGCCTCATCATCAAGATCGACAACGGGAACACTAGGACCGCCGATATGAGTACTAGTCTCCATGGCAACTCCTTCATCATATCCCTCATCATCATCATCATCATCATCATCATCATCAGCTGCATCTCTAGCATCCTTCATGTAGGGAAACCAAGCAGCAGACCAGAACTGATTGTCAAAGACAGAAAACTGAGATGACCACATAATCCCCTGTGGTGCAGTCGTCTCCCATGGCATGGCAACGTAAGGTGTGCCAAGACCACGAGGGAGAAGAATACGTTTGTGATCATCTCCTAAAGTTCAAGCTGCTTCGCAGCCGCAACCAGTGTACAAGCTGAAAGATCCAACCCCATGGAAGTGGCGATGTGGGTCACCAACCTACCACAGCAAATATCGCCCCTGGACTTGCCCTTGATCATATGCAAATCATCTGCCAGCATTGCAGCAAAGTCTGACACTCCTCCCGTAACCATACAAAACACACTCAGCAGCTCCCCCTGACGGACGTTCTGGAGCGTCTCAGTACGCAGCAGAAGTGTCTCACTGAAGATCCTGGGAGCAATGCGGAAAGCAAGATGAAATATGATACGCTCCCGGGAATCTCCGGGCCTCCACCTGTCACTGTGGTCCGTCACATGGGCTATCTCGCCCGAAAAACTCTGAGCAACTGCTCGGGAAGGAAAATCAGGAACTGTAGGGGTAGGGAAGCCGAAAATCTCCTAAAACTAGTCCATAGGAACTACGTAGTTCCTGTTCAGCAACCGGTACTTGATTCCTTGACGCTCCGGCACATATGTAACTGAGCTAACAAACTCCAACGTCGGCTCCAGATAAGCCGGCGCTCTAATATCCATGAACTCCTCTATCCCAACCATGGAGATCATCTTCTTCAAGTCCTCCACCACATGGAGGCACTCGAAGGCATCAACGTGAAGGAAGCACGGGGTAACTATCGGACGCCCGCAAATACGATCATAGTCTTTCTAGTGTCGCTCGTGGATCACTAGAATAGAAAACTGAGAAGCAGAAGAAGGGGAAGACTGATGGGAACTGCTAGGCTTGTCCCTCAAGGCGAACTGATGATCAGATCTGTTGCTCATTTTTTTCTGACAAGATCACCTCAGTTGCCCTAAGAACACCTCGTCCGAGACACAGTCGACTGGACCGAGGCGAACTACTGTTCGATCGCACTCTCTGAATTTGTAAGTTCTTTTCCCCCAAATCACTATCAAAAGCTTCCTAAGGGGTACTATATCCTTTTCAACAACAAACGGTGGCAACCAAAGCCAAATTTGCTCGAAAGCAGTAAAAGAAGGAAAGAGTTAGGGTTTGGAATGAAATACCCCAGATTCTGCATATTGAAGCGTTTTCCTTGCTGTTTGATGCTTGGAAACTGATTCTCTTGCTTCCTCCGGTGAAATCGAGACAAGAATCGTAAGAAACGAGTGAAAACTGAGAATTTTAGAGTTGGGGGTCGCTACGGTCGAGGTTGGGTAGAGAGGGAAAAGGGTGAAGAGTGAGAAACCGTCGCGTCTTTTGTACCCCTCACTGAATTTGATTCTACCTCGGTTGAGGTGGTCCCGACTGGACCGAGGTGTCTGACTGGATGTCGGACCTAGTCGCCTCAGTTGACCAAGAACACCTCGTTCGAGGTGCTGTGACAATAAACGAGATGTGTCTCAGTCAAGCTCCATCTTCTCAATTTTTAGAACTTCTATCCTTCCAGTGTAGCTCATGAGTTGTAATCCTTCCTTAGAAAGTACCTGGTTCCTGTCTAGAGGACGCAAAAACAAAACGAAGCAAACTACCTAAAACTAAGCTAGAAAAGGGAAAAGAAAGCAATACCTTGGGTTCCTCCCAAGAAGCGCTTGGTTTAAGGTCGATAGCTGGATCGTACATCATCTTCAAACAAGGTATAGAGCTGCAATCTCTTCAGCCGGGACTTCCGGTCGGTACTTCTTCATCCTATGACCGTTGACCTTAAAGCTTCCACTTGTTTCACCCCAAATCTCAACTGCACCATAAGGAAAAACAGTTTTCACAAACTAAGGTCCTGTCCATCTAGATTTCAACTTACCTGGAAAGAGGCGGAGGCGGGAGTTGAAGAGTAGAACAAGATCTCCTTCTTTGAGCTCCTTAGGAATGATATGCTTGTCATGCCATATATTCGTTCTTTCCTTGTATATCTTGGAATTTTCATAGGCGTTTAAGCGCAATTCCTCCACCTCGTTAATATCCAAAAGCATATTCTCTCCGGCTTCCTTGATGTCGAAATTTAACCATTTGATTGCCCAATATGCCTTGTGCTCCAGCTGAACGGGTTGGTGACAAGACTTTCCATATACTAAATTGTAAGGGGTGGTGCTAATGGGAGTCTTGACAACGGTCCTATAAGCCCAAAGAGCATCGTCCAACTTCAAGGACCAATCCTTCCTTGTCTTAGAAACGATCTTCTCCAAGATTGCCTTGATTTTTCTGTTTGAGATCTCAACCTGCCCACTAGTTTGAGGGTGATAAGGGGTTTCTACTTTGTGGGTTACCCCATACTTCGCTAAAAGTGCCTTGAACTTCCGGTTGATGAAATGTGTCCCTCCATCGCTAATGATGGTGCGTAGTTTCCCAAAACGTGGAAAGATAGTCTGATTGAAGAACTTCACAACCACCATAGTGTCATTAGTGGGAGAGGCAATGGATTTTATCCATCTAGAAACATAATCAACATCTAAGAGAATGTAGAGGTTTCCTGCAGATGATGGGAAAGGTCCCATGAAATCAACTCCCCATACATAAAAAATCTCAACCTCCTGAATATTGTTGAGTGGCATCTCGTTTCTTCTAGATAAGTTCCTTGTTCTTTGGTATGCATCACAAGAAACAACAAGCGTTTGCACATCCTTAAATAATGTAGGCCAAAAGAAACAAGAACGTAATACCTTAGCACGCATTTTGTGAGCGCTAGCATGTCCTCCACAAGGAAGTGAGTGGCAATGCCATATGACCCTAGCAACTTCATCCTCCGGAATGCATCGTCGAAGCATCCCATCTGGACCTCTCTTGAACAGTAGAGGTTCATTCCAGTAGTAATGGCGTACATCCTTGAAGAACTTCTTCGTTTGAGCGTACGCCAATCCGGGCGGTATTTCCTCACAAACAAGGTAATTAATAATATCAGCATACCAAGGCTCTTTACCATCCGAAACTTGGCGAAGCTAGTGCTCCACCAACTGTAAGTGACTCTCAAAAAACGAATCAAGAAGTTTGTTGTCCTCAGTTGACAACATCTCGCTTGCTATCTCGGTCGGTATCCGAGGTGAGTGACCAAAGTGTTCTTCAGATAAGAACACCTCGGTTGGTCCACTAAGTGCCTCGGTCGAGGTACTAAACTGGGACAGAAACTTGATGTGCTTTTCTTCTCCTGAATCAGTCTATCAAATCTAGCACCTGGATCTGCTTCCAATGCCTTTATGCTCCGTATATCTGCATCACAAGAGACATCTATACCTTCCTCCATTAAACTAAAACTAAGAACTCTTTCAAGAGGATCATTAATAAGGATAGAGCTCACCAATTCTCTTGATTCTTCTTAATCATAGATGTTGAGAATATCATCCTCCAACGGCTCTTCCTTCATTGCAGCAAGTAATGGGAACTCCACATGACCGCCACCAATGTTGAATTTCAATTTGGCGTTCTTACAATCCACGTTGCAACCCGAAGTTGCTAGAAATGGTCTCCAGAGAATGATAGGAATGGGATAATCTGCGGGAATGTCAAGTACAACAAAGTCTTACCTAACTTGATTGGAACGTCCTCCAAAATACCCACGGGACGGGTAATGAAGCGATCTGCCATGTATAGCGTCATCTTCACTGGCTTGGGCTCTCCAAGTCCGACTTTCTCACAAAGCTCTAGCGGAATGATGCTCAAGCTGGCTCCTAGATCACATAATTCATCATAAGTTACATCCCCAACTTGAATGGGAATGCAAAATGAACCGGGATCCCTCAATTTGGGTGGCATCTTCTCCTTCATGATTTGAATGAGCTCCGAAGACCTAGATGTCATCCTTACTTCACCGAAATCCTCCAACTTCCTCTTTCTTGATAGAACCTCTTTCAGAAACTTCCCATAGGTGGGCATCCCTAAAATGGCATCAAGGAAAGGGATGTTAATATGTAGTTTATTCATTAGGTCTAGAAACTTACCAAAATGCTTGTCTAGATGTTCCCTCGCCCTTGACCGAGGGAATGGAAGTGGTGGTTTATAAGATGGAGGTGGAACATAAACTTCAGATTTATCTTTTGCTTTCTGGGGCTCCATCTCGGTTGGCACCTCGACCAAAGTGTTCATCTGGTCGTGGCTCGACCGAGGTACTGGATCTGCAGTTTTCAATCCACTGCGTGTTGTAATAGCCATGATTTTTCCTTTAGGGTTGCTCTCTGTCCTTGCTGGGAGAGTTGTTTGATTCATTCAGTTATTGAGACCTTTGTGTTAAGGTTTTCTTGTTTGAATATTGACTCCTTTCTTATAAATTTGATTATTGTTATCATGATGATTGTTGGCTAAGTTTCTTATGGGATTCTAGGATGATTGGATGAAAGTTGTGGAAAAGACGATGATAGAATGATCTTAATCTCAGTGGACCCTGAAAGCTCGAGTCTTTATCTTAATTGTAGAACACCTCGGTCAGTCATTGATCATCTCGGCCGGGATGGAATATAACTGAACGAGGTGAACCTTATCTGAGTTAAGTGTTAAGTTTGCCAAATCCTATCATTATTATACCTTTCCTGGTTCAACGCAAGCCTAGGATGAGACTTACCCGGTGATTCCTTTGTTTCTTACCTAAGATCATGAGTGTAGGTAATAAAGGTTTATCCTTTATTGGGGTTTGAGTGTGCTTTTATCCCATCATTGTGAGTTAGCCTAAGACTTACCCGGTAAAGGTTGATTCTATCCCCTTGGGTGGTATGTTAGTTTGAGATTATAGTTCCTTTCCTTAGTACCTTGAGACTTACCTGGTAATAGGATCTTTGGTTTGGGATTGTGTGTAGTGAGACTTACCCGGTGATCTATTCCACTTTAGAAACACCTTCCCTTTGCAAAATCTCAGCTTTGTCCGCTTATCTTGAGATCTTGAGTTGGAACCACAACTATATGCTTTAATCCCTAGAATTTACATATTTCCTTTAATTGACTTTATTATCATCTTTTGATTGCTTTAATCGCTTTTGTGGTTATTAGTTACATTGACAACCTATACTTGCTTAGTTTCACCTAAGTCCCTAAGATCGACACCCCGGAATTCTTGCTTTTTACTATAATTGATCCGTACACTGCGGGTTCACATCCTTGTTTTAAGCATATTTCTTGAGATATAAATTTAAAGCTTGCACACACCATTTGGAGAGAACAAGTTTTTGGCACCGTTGCCGGGGACTTTTCTTGCTTTTTCTATTGATCTTTCTGCTTGATTGTTCTTGCAGATTTGTGTTCTTAGGTATATATGAAGTTCTCATTCTGGCAACGGAACAGAGTTTTGCCAAAGAATAAGTTTTTGGCGCCGTTGCCTGGGACTTGGTCGAGGCCAAGCCGGTTGCGGTTGTCTTTCGGGGCAATAGCCCTTGTTTTTACTAACCACTCTACTTGAATGACTTTCGCAGGTTCTTTCATTTAGGTTTATGCGAAGAACCCGTGCTGGGAAGGAAATCGTTCCTTACGATCCTGAACCAGAAAAGAAATACAAAAGACGCTTGAAAGAAGCAAAAATGGCCAACCAAGACAATCGCGATCTTCAGGCCGAATTGAAGGAGGCGATGGAACAGCTGCGCCTCAATAGGGAAGAACTACAGCGCGAGAGGGATCAGACTCGCACCAGAACTGTAGAGATTGAAGTAGATATGGCAGATCTACGAGCCCAGATTCTGCATCGACCGAGGCAGGACCCCGCTCTAGTTGCCGCGGCCGAGATACATCCACCTCGGATGCCTGTCCGAGATGTTCTTTTTGCAAGTATTCCACAGACCCTAGGACAGAGGATGAACCCAAACCACCAAGTGAGGCGTCCGGGAGTTAACCTAGGTGATCCAGAGGAGCATGATTACGAACTTCGACCGCAAGTTCTATCCATGATTCGCCAATGCTAGTTTGGAGGTTTAGAGAAGGAGTCTCCGCATCAACATTTGCAAAACTATGAGATTTTGATGGGGACCTTGAGACCTTCAAGGCTGAAAAATAATAATTACAAGCTAAGGCCTTTTCACTTTTCTTTGAAGGACAGGGCGCTTACTTGGTATCAATCTCTTCCTCCCGGAAAGATCAACACTTGGGAGGAGATGATGATGGAGTTCTTAACAAAGTTCTTTCCCCCCTCCAAAACCGCTGAAATGAGAGGGAAGATTAATGCATTCATCATGAAGGACAAGGAGAGTTTGTCTAAGTCATGGGAGAGATTTAAAGATGTTCTCTTGGATTGCCCACATCATGGGATAACCTGATTCCGTGAAGGACAAGGAGAGTTTGCCTATTTCCACTTTAGAAACACCTTCCTTTGCAAACCTCAGCTTTGTCCGCGTTATCCTATGAGATCTTGAGTCGGAACCACAACTAGATACTTTAATCCCTAGAATCCGCATTCCTTTTATCTGACTTTATATCATCTTTGATTGCTTTAATTCGTAGTTATTAACATATTTGACAACCTGATTCCGTGCTTTGTTTTACCATAGTCCCTGTGTTCGACCCCTGGAATTCTTGCTTTTATTACAATTGATTCGTACACTGCGGATTCGCATATTGTTCAAGCATACTTCTTGGGTTACAAATATTAAAGTTTGCACACACCTTTTGGAGCGAACAAGTTTTTGGCGCCGTTGCCGGGGACTTGGTCTAGACCAAGCCGGTTTCGGTAGTCTTTCGGGGCTATTTCCCTTGTTATTATTGACTACTCTACTTGAGTGTTTTTGCAGGATCTTTTCTTAGGTTTATGCGAAGAACTCGTGCTGGAAAGGAAATCGTTCCCTACGATCCCGAACTAGAAAAGACCTACAAGAGAAGATTGAAAGAAGCTATGATGGCCAATTAAGACAATCGCGATCTTGAAGCCAAATTTAAGGAGGCATTGGAATAGCTACGCCTCAATAAAGAAGAAATGCAACGCAAGAACAGAAAGAATTGAAGCAGATATGGCCGCTCTAAGGGCCCAATTTCTGCCGAATGATCCCAGATCCTCGACCGATGCAAGATCCAATTCATGTTGCCTCGGCCGAGGTACACTTACTACCTCGGAGGCCTATCCGAGATGTTCTTTTTGCTGGAGTTCCACAAACCCTAGGACAGAGGATGGACCCCAATCTGCAAGTCAGGCGTCCAGGAGTAAACCTAGGTGATCAACCTGAGCATGATTATGAACTTCGACCGCAAGTTCTAACCATGATTTGACAATGTCAATTTGGAGGTTTGGAGAGAGAGTCTCCGCATCAACATTTGCAAAGCTATGAGATTCTGATGGAGATCTTGAGACCTTCAAGACTAGAGAATAAAAACTACAAGTTGAGGCCTTTTTATTTTTCTTTGAAAGACAAGGCGCTTGCTTGGTATCAATCTCTTCCGGCCGGAAAAATCAACACTTGGGAAGAGATGACGACGGAGTTTCTAACTAAGTTCTTTCCTCCTTCTAAGACCGCTAAATTGAGGGGAAATAATAATGCTTTTATTATGAAGGACAAGGAGAGTTTGTCCAAGTCATGGGAAAGATTCAAGGATCTTTTATTGGATTGCCTGCATCATGGGATTCCAAAGATCGAATTGCTGGAAATTTATTTCAAAGGTTTAGATGGAGCTACTCAATTCAATCTCCAACTACTTTAATCCGGCACATTCATGGATATGCCGATAGATGAAGCTTGGGATTTCATTGAAAATCAAGCTTTACAAATAGAGAAGTACTCCCATCAAGGAACTGAAAATGGAGCAAGGAGAGTTAGCTTCCAAGACACATCATCAAATGGAGCTCAACTCACCTCGCTTAGCAATGAGGTAAAAGCATTGAAGGAGCTTTTAGTAGCTCAAACAAAGAAGGAGCAAGATGGAGGATATCAAGGAAGAAACAACTATCAAGGGCCGCGGAACAACAATTACAATAACAATAGAAACTCCAACAACAACAATTGGAGATCTAATCAACAAAATCACGTTAACCCTTACTCTCATGCTAATAATGCTTTTAACGCCCCCTCTTCTTCTTCTTCTACTCCATTGAGAAGCTAGGAGTCTAGATCGTGTTTGTCCCAGCCAGAAAAAAAGGATGTTGTGCTGGAAGCAATTCTGATAAAGCTAAACGCTATGGAGACATCAATGACTTCATTTTCAAAGGCACAAAAAGCCTTAGAGCAACGATTCTTCAACAAGGCGAATGAAGCGCCAAGAGATCCAGGGAAGCTCCTAGCAAGGACAAAGAGCAACCCTAAGGGACAGATTATGGCAATAACAACACGAAGTGGATTAAAAACTACAGATCCAGTACCTCGGTCGAGCCACGACCAGATGAACACTTCGGTCGAGGTGCATACTGAGGCGGAGCCCCAAAAAGCGAAAGACAAATCTGAAGTTTATGTTCCATCTCCTGCTTATAAACCACCACTTCCATTCCCTCAGTCAAGGGCGAGGGCACATCTAGATAAACATTTTGGTAAGTTCTTAGACCTTATGAATAAACTACATATTAACATCCCTTTCCTTGATGCCATTCTAGGGATGCCCGCCTATGGGAAGTTTTTGAAAGATATTCTATCAAAGAAGAGGAAGCTGGAGGATTTTGGGGAAATAAGGATGACATCTAAGTCTTTGGAGCTTATTCAAATCATGAAGGAGAAGATGCCACCCAAATTAAGAGATCCCGGTTCATTTTGCATTACCATTCAAGTTGGGTATGTAACTTATGATGCATTGTGTGATCTAGGAGCCAGTGTGAGTATCACTCCGCTGGAGCTATGTGAGAAAGTCGGACTTGGAAAGCCCAAGCCGGTGAAGATGACGCTATATATGGCGGATCTCTCCATTACCCGTCCCTGGGCATTTTGGAAGACGTTCCCATCAAGTTAGGTAATTTCTACTTACCTATAGATTTTGTTGTGCTTGACATTCCCGCATATTATCCCGTTCCTATCATTCTCGGGAGATCATTTCTAGCAACTTCGGGTTGCAATGTGGATTGTAAGAACGCCAAGTTGAAATTCAACATTGGCGATGATCATGTGGAGTTTGCATTGCATGCTGCAATGAAGGGAGAGCCGTAGAAGGATGATATCTTCAACATCTATGATGAAGAAGAATTAAGAGAATTGGTGAGCTCTATCCTTATTAACGATCCTCTTGAAAAAGTTCTTAGTTTTAGTTTAATGGGGGAAGGTATAGATGTCTCTTGTAATGTAGATATACGGAGCTTAAAAGCATTGGAAGCAGATCAGGAGCCAAGATTGAGAAACTAATCAAGAGAAGAAAAGCAATTTAGGTTTCGGTTGTAAGAGCCTTAGTCTTTAGAGCTTAGGAGTCTTGTTGAGCCTTAGTGAGCCTTGCCTTGACCCCTGTTAGCCGCCCCTGTGCACTAGTGCACTCACCGACGAACGTCAAGGAATTGCGTAGCTTTCTTGGCTTAGCCGGTTATTACAGACGCTTTGTGGAGGGGTTTTCTGTGATTGCCCATCCACTGACGAGTCTTCTAAGGAAGACTACCAAATTTGTACGGACTGACCAGTGCACTCAAATTTTTGAGGAGTTGAAGAGGCGTTTGACTTCTGCTCGTGTCCTGGCACAACTAGAGGCATCTGATGATTTTGTGGTCTACAGTGATGCATCCAAGCTAGGCTTGGGATATGTGTTGATGTAGAGAGGCAGAGTGATTGCATATGCGTCTCAACAGCTGAAGACGTACGAGGAGAACTACCCGACTCATGATCTGGAGTTCGCAGCGGTAGTTCATGCTTTTAAGATCTAGAGACATTACTTGTATGGTGCTACATGTCAAATCTTCACAGACCATAAGAGTCTGAAGTACATTTTCACGTAGCGGGAAATGAATAACCACCATCATCGATGGCTTGAGTTGATCAAGGACTTTGACCTTGAGATTTTGTATCATCTTGGAAAGGCAAATGTTGTAGCTGACGCCTTGAGCAGGAAGACGCCTCGTGAGAAGATGATTGTCGGATGGACAGTACAACCTCAGCTTCAGAGGGATCTAGCCTAGCTAGAGATGGACATCCGGTTTCCTGATGAGGATGCCCACTTGTTTGCTTTAGATATTTTACATGGTCTGTTGGATGAGATCCAACAGAACCAAGGGACCTTCCCGACCTTGACGACGATCAGAGATAGGATGTCTCGTGGAGAGGCACCCCAGTTCACTATTGGGGCAAACGGAGTTAGGAGGCGACATGATCGTATCTTTTTTCCGGCAGATGCAGAGCTGAGACATCGGATATTATAGGAGGCTCACGGTACACCTTACTCTATACACCCTGGTACGAGTAAGATGTATCATGATGTGAGAAGCTCATATTGGTGGGGAGGGCTGAAGCCCGATGTAGCCAGATTTGTGGCTCAGTGTGCGACCTGTCAGTAGGTCAAGATAGAGCATTTTAGGCCTGGAGGTGAGCTCCATCCACTGCCAGTGCCGCAGTGGAAGTGGGAGGACGTCTCCATGGACTTTGTGATTGGGTTGAGGGTCAGTAGGAGCTTTGATACTATATGGGTGATCGTTGATAGACTGACGAAGACGGCACGTTTTATTCCCATTAGAGAGACGTGGCCAGTGAGCAGATTAGTTCAGGAGTACACTAGACATATAGTGAGACTCCATGGGATTCCGAGGACGATCGTTTTTGATCGTGATGGACGATTCACATCGAGATTCTTGTAGTAGATTCATACTGCTTTGGGGACGAGTCTACATTTCACGACTGCGTTTCACCCCCAGACAGATGGTCAGTCACAGAGGACCATCCAAACCTTAGAGGATATGCTGTGAGCCTATGTGTTGGATTGGGGACAGGGATGGTCTGATTACCTCCCACTTAGTGAGTTCTCATGCAACGATAGCTGGCATGCATCTATAGGGATGACTCCTTATGAGGCACTGTATGGACGTAGGTGCCGTACACCTTTATGTTGGGATGAGCCTAGCAGTATTAGTGGGATAGTGCCAGAGCAGATTCAGGATAATATGGCTCGAGTAGCGCTGATTAGAGAGAGGATGTTGGCTGCACAAAGTCGCCAGAAGTCGTATGCAAACAAGAGGCGTCGACCTCTAGAGTTCAGAGTAGGAGCTCATGTCTGGTTGAGAGTATCTCCGACACGAGGCGTAAGATGTTTTGGCATAAAGAGGAAGCTGAGTCCCCGATATGTCGGTCCTTTCGAGATACTGAATAGAGTTGGGCGAGCATCTTATAAATTAGCTTTGCCTCCGAGGTTAGAGGGTGTTCACCCTGTGTTTCATGTGTCTCAACTGAGGGAGTACATACCAGATCCGAGGCACATCGTGAGTTACGATGATCTGGTGGTTGAGCAGGACCACACGTTTGTAGAGCACCCTATTGCAGTTCTAGAGCGAGGTGTGAGATGCTTGTGTTCGAAGGACATCCCTATTATGAGGATACAGTGGTCGAGACAAGGACCAAATGAGGCTACCTGGGAGACAGAGGATATTATCCGGAGGAACTATCCAGAGTTTTATGCTGAGGTAGATGCACCAGTAGGATCCATGAGTAGATCTTAGTACCTTCTTGGTGAGTGCATGTTATGTGCTTATGTAATATGCTGTGTTTTCGTGCTAGATGTGATATGTGCATATGATCTGTTAGATCTTGTTTGCTAGTACGAGATAGGTATAGATGGAGATGGTTCTTTCCTCCATGCTACCTTTGATGGACATAGTGTGGGTGGAGATGGTTTTCCTCCACATAGTTGTGATATGTGTACGTTGTGGCTGGAGACGACTTTCCTCCATGCCAGTGTGATGTGGTTAGTGTTTGGCTAGATATGATCTTCCTCTAGGCCTTGTGTAGAGTTGTTATGCTGGAGTTGTGATTCCTCCATGCTGTGTTGAGGATATAGAATGTTATAGGTTGTGACATCATGTTCTTGAGGAGAGAGTTATGCCTCAGCTTATGGGTCCGAGAGGCTTTGGAATTTTGCAAGTTTCGGGATAAAACTTGTTTTTAGAGGGGTGTGATGTAAGAGCCTTAGTCTTTGGAGCTTAGGAGTCTTGCTGAGCCTTAGTGAGCCTTGCCTTGACCCCTGTTAACCGCCCCTGCGCACCACCTGGGCCGCCCCAGCGGCTAGGCGCCCCTGCGGCTCTGTATGAGTGCATCCACTTTTGTCTACTCTTTGACCGTGCTTTGCGGCTGACTTCTCTTATAAGCTTTCCTTGCTTCAGATGAGGGGTTTCTTAGCTCATTCCAGATTCTTGATCCTCTCCACATTCTGCATCTTCTCCTCTCTTCTTCCTTGATCTTCTTTGCCTTCTCTTGATCTTGTGTGAGTAAGTTCTTGAGAGTTTGAGTGTGGTTTTGGCCTTGGATGATCAAATGGTTGTTGTTGAGTGTTGTTGGTGTTGTGTTGAGGTGATAGACGTGCTGATGCTCTATAGTTGCATCTTAGGGCTTGTTGTGGTAAGCTCTTCTCCTTCATCTCTCTTCTTTCCTTCTTCTTGCTTCTTTCATCCTTTCTAGCTTAGGATCACAAGCTAGGCTTGTGTTGGATCCTTTCCTAGCCTTTTGTTGATCATATATGTGTATATGTGCATATGTGTTGTTGTGGTTTGTGGAAGAAGTGAAGAGAGTCGAGAAAGGGATCGAAGAGAAGTCGGGACGAACTCTCTGCACAGTTGGCCGCCCCTGCGCTTGACTCCAGCCGCCCCTGCGCCTGGTGTGTGAGCCGCTCCTGCGCTTTTGGTGAGCCGATCTTGCGCCTCACTGGATCAGCCTTGTGCTCTTGATTCTGTTGGTGCATACCTTGTTGGTATGTCTTCCTTCCTTTCTTTTGGCCTTGGCTTAGTTGGTATCTAGGCTAGTGTGGTTAGGATGTGTTGTATGTTGGAGTTGTGCCTTAGGCACTTGTGTTGATGTTGAGGCTATGCTGTAGGCATCTGTGAGCTTGTTGTGATATTGAGGTTGTAGGTTGGTTATGGAGACGAGTCTCCTAACCCTTGTAGTGTATGATGTTGTGTGCCTTGCTATTGCAGACGTTGGTTTCTTCCCCAAGGGGAAGCTGTGACGTGGCACTGGATACGAGTGTATACGGTAAGTCCATAGGACTTACTTAGCGTTCAGTTATGGATTGTGTGATTGTGATGGTTGTGTGGGTTCATATGATTGTGCATTTATAACCTGAACCGGACTAGGATGACCAGTTATTACATTTAAATGGCCCAAGTGTATTATAACAGGGCGGTAACCACCGGTCTCCGCCTGCTGGTTAGGAGGAGGTGCCCTGAAGATGATCTCATAGGAGGGGACGAGTGACGATCACCCCCATGCAAAACTCCTGGGTTACATTGGATGGGACGGGGTTGTTGAGGCTCCTCGTGATACAAAAGAAGTTGAATTAGTAATGGAATAACGTAATAAAAGATAATAAATGAATGTGTGTGGCATTGCATGTATGAGATGTTGATGTGTGTTTGTGCTATTACCTTCATGTTTATCTATTGTTGTAGCTAACGGTGTATACCGTGTTGTAGTTGATCTGTAGGTTAGGAAGCCTAGAGAGTGAGCCAGATGGTGTGACCAGCCGAGGACTTTTGTACATTAGGATGCGTGGGTTGAAATCTTTTGTATCAGATGTTTATGTTTGATGTTTTGTACTCAGCTTTGTGTTTGTAAACACTTTTGACGTATCATTACAGCTTTTATGTATTTGGTTTTACTCTACTTGTGCCTTGTTATAAGATCTAGTGAACTTGTTGTCAGGCTAGGGTCAGGATCCATTGTGAGATCCTAGCCCAATGTAGCATTCCAAGTCTTGTGGATTTGGGGTGTTAAATCGGTCCCAGTTCCAGTACCTCCACCGAGGCACTTCCTGGACCATGCGAGGTGTTCTTATCTGAAGAACATTTCAGTCAACCACCTCGGACACCGACCGAGACATCAAGCGAGATGTTGTCAACTGAGGACAACAAACTTTCTAACTTGTTTTTTGAGAGTCACTTACAGTTGGTGGAGCACTGGCTCCGCCATGTTTCTGATGGTAAAGAGCCTTGGTATGCTGACATTGTTAATTACCTTGTTTGTCAGGAAATACCGTCCGGATTGACGTACGCTCAAAAAAAGAAGTTCTTCAAGGATGTACGTCATTACTACTAGAATGAACCTCTACTGTTTAAGAGAGGTCCGGATGGGATGCTTCGACGATGCATTCCGGAGGATGAAGTAGCTAGTGTCATATGGCATTGCATTTCGCTTTCTTGTGGAGTACATACTAGAGCTCACAAAACGTGTGCTAAGATATTAAATTCTGGTTTCTTTTGGCCTACATTATTTAAGGATGTGCAAACGTTTGTTTTCTCTTGTGATGCATGCCAAAGAACAGGGAACTTATCTAGAAGGAATGAGATGCCACTTAACAATATTCAGGAGGTTGAGATCTTTGATGTATGAGGAGTTGATTTCATGGGACCTTTCCCATCATCCGTAGGGAACCTCTACATTCTCCTAACTGTTGATTACGTCTCTAGATGGGTGGAAGCTATCGCCTCCCCCACTAATGACGCCATGGTGGTTGTGAAGTTCCTCAATCGGACTATCTTTCCACGCTTTGGGACACCACGCATCATCATCAGCTACGGAGGGACACATTTCATCAACCGGAAGTTCAAAGCACTTCTATCGAAGTATGGGGTAACCCACAAGGTAGCAACCCCTTATCACCCTTAAACTAGTGGGCAGGTTGAGATCTCGAATAGAGAAATCAAGGTAATTTTGGAAAAGACCGTCTCTAGGACGAGGAAGGATTGATCCATGAAGTTGGACGATGATCTTTGGGCTAATAGGATTGCATTCAAGACTCCCATAGGTACAACCCCTTACAATTTGGTATATGGGAAGTCTTGTCATCTACCCGTTGAGCTGGTGCACAAGGCATATTGGGCAATCAAGTGGTTGAATTTCGACATCAAGGAAGCCAGAGAAAAGAGACTATTGGACATCAATGAGTTGGAGGACTTGTGCTAAAACGCTTATGAAAATGCCAAGATCTACAAGGAAAGAACGAAGAGATGGCATGACAAGCATATCGTTCCAAAGGAGTTCAAAGAAGGAGATCTAGTTCTACTCTTTAACTCCCGCCTCCGCCTCTTTCGAGGTAAGTTGAATTCTAGATGGACAAGACCTTACATTGTGAAAAATGTTTATCCCTATGGTGCAGTTGAGATTTGGGGTGAAACAAGCGGAAGCTTTAAGGTCAACGGTCATAGGCTGAAGAAGTACCGACCGGAACTCCCGGCTGAGGAGATTGCACCTCTATACCTTGTTTATGGATGATGTACGGTCCAGCTAGTGACCTTAAATCAAGAGCTTCTTGGGAGGCAACCCAAGGTATTGCTTTCTTTTCCCTTTTCTAGCTTAGTTTTAGATAGTTTGCTTCGCTTTGCTTTTGTGTCCTCTAGACAAGAACCAGGTACTTTCTAAGGAAGGATTACAGCTCATGAGCTACACTAGAAGGACAGAAATTCGAGAAATTAAGAAGACGGAGCTTGCTTGAGACACATCTCGGTTGTTGTCACAGCACCTCGACCGAGATGTTCTTGAGGCAACCGAGGCGACTAGGTCTAACATCCAATCAAACGCCTTGGTCCGGTCGGGACCACCTCGACCGAGGTGAAATCAAATTCAGTGAGGGGTATAATAGGAGAGACGGTTTTCTCTCTCTTCACTTTCCCTCCCAAGTGCGAACCTCGACCACGGCGGCGCCCTAGCCTAAAATCTTCAAATCTTGCTCGTTTTCCATGATTTTTGGCTCGATTACACCAGAGGAAGCAAAAGGATCGGTTTTCAAGCATCAAACAACAAGGAAAACTCTCCAATTTTGCAGAATATGGGATGCCATAGACGCTCCTGTTGATGATGATGATGATGATTATGATGGAGGAGCTGCCATGGAGACCGGTACTAATACCGGCAATCCTAGTGTTCCAGTTGTCGACCTGGATGATGAGGCGACAGAGGAGGAGAGAGCAGCACCACCACCACCATCTCAGCGCAGATCCCGCCGTAGGTTCAAAGATCCCGAGGCACACCAGAGGATTGATGATCTCACTAATCAGATGATCGACGCTTACGCAACATTGACCATTGACATGCATGAGCGTTTCGAGGACCAGCGCCAAGGTATTGAGGGTTGGACGCATCAGATGTTGGAGAGTCAACACTACACTAGACGCATGATGGAGATCCAACATCAGCGGGTTATGGGCTACCCATTTGATCCGAGCTAGTACCCCTACGTTCAACATCCACCACCACTAGCAGACGAGGATTTGAGCTACATGGATTTTCTTTCTTTATTTATTATGCAGTTCAGCTAGGTCTGGTGAGTATCTTGTTCTTTAGACTTTTATTTGACCCAATTGAACAATGTGTCCCAAGTATGGGGTATTTGGATGTATTTGCTTGACTTATGTGTATGTTTGTATGACTCTCTTGGATATTTATGATCTTATAGCTTTATGTGCTTATCTGTCATTACATGCATACATACACGTTTCTGTTTGAGAAAAACGTCAAAAACTGGTTTGAAAAAAAAAATTTTATGACCTCGACCGGGATGTTCATGGTTGATCCGAGGTTGATACCTCGGATGACGCTAGAACACCTCGACCGAGGTGTGTTCTTAACTGAGAGTTTTCGAAACGTTTTGTGCTTCTTCTCTGGATATGACCTCAATGATGATATTGTTTGCAGATTGGTTTTGAAATCTTTATATGCTCGAAAGGTTTTATGATATGTTTAAGTTGCAAAATGCTTTCTTTGAAGTTTTAGCATGTATAATACTTTGTTTTTATCAAAATTATTTTGGATTTGAAGGTTGATACCACATGATGAGTTCAATCACATTTTTCTTGGGATGACTAAGGCAATTCATTATCTTCTCTTCTTCTACTTGACCATGCTTTAGCCCCTCATATACATATTTGCCTCCCTTTACCTATCCGGGAATTTGGAAGCAAGCAAAGAAAAGCAAGTGAAAGTGAAGTTGAGATGTTGGCTAAAAGTGTTAGAAAGAAACAATTAGGTTTGGGGAAGTCAATCATGATGATGAGTAACTCGGCACCATTCACATAGCCGGGTGTTTGTGTCTTGGCAAGGTCAGATTGAGCGATATTCCTAACGGGTCATGGTATGTGCATCAAGGGTTTGAGGCATCTCGAGAAATTGATGATTGCTGATCTCCTAGGCTTCGGTTCTTGTGCACCTCTATCCATGCATCCCAAAAAGTAAAGTAAAATAAGCAAGGCTTATTGGTGGAAGATGTTGTGATTCAAAGAAAGTGAAGTAAGATCATTTTCCCGGATTCTAGCGCCATATAACTATATACATCCCACCCCTACACGTTTCTTGACCTCTTTTGGGAAGCCCTTGAGACCTCGACCTTGTTGATTGACTTGGTGGTTTAAACTGGATTATACATGATTGATTTCGATAAATATGATTTATTATGCATTCTATGATTTTATGCAAAGATGCACAACTTTCTTGTAGTTATAAAATGTTTTAATCATGTCTTGATTTTATTTGCCATGAAACATTCTCTTAGAGTGATCTATCAGTGCAGCACACCACCGAAATGTTTTGAAATGCTTTTCATTGATCTTTCTGACTTATAATTCATTCTATCTTGTACTTAAGATTTGGATCTTGCTTGGGGACAAGCAAGGGACAAGTATGGGGTATTTTGATAGCATGTATTATAGTCTATATTTTGGGATTGGTTTAGACGTTTTATCTTCATAAATCTGCATGTATGGATGTATATTCGTTGATTATATTGTTGTTTTGTCTACCTTTGCGGAAATCGAGGTCTACACCTAGTTTTGTTGTAATCGTAGGGAAAATGGCACGTTTTGCATCGAAAAGGAGTTAAGGAAGCAAAAGAGTCATTGGAGCTCCATTTTGGAGCTTTGAGAAGATCTCAAGAAGCATGGAAATGATATAGAGGATTGATATTGGACTAGATTCGAGATGATTTACATTCAGTTGAGATTCACCTCGGTCAGCTACACTACCACCTTGACCGAGGTTATCGTGAGGAGCGCCCCGACCGAGGCGAACACCCTGTCGCCGGAGAAATCTTTATTTTTGGCTGAGATCTTCTATTTTTGGAAGGATGATATCATTTATTTTTGGCTGGATTTCTGGAAGGAAGATATTATATTTGACTGATTTATTTTGAGAGATATGGATATTTTCTAGGAAATTATCTTTTTAAGATATCTTATCTTTGGAAGATAATTCTCCTATATATATGGACTGATTTTCTACAATTCAGCCATCTTCGGATCAACGATTTTCTGGAGTATTTTCTGAAGGAAGTTGAAGGAAGAATTGAAGGAAGTTTGAAGGTTGAAGTTCAAGGAAGGAAGGAATCATAGTTGGAGTTGGCTTTTGAAGGAGTTTTGTAAGATCTTCTTAGATTGCTTTTGGTTTGTTGTCTTTTATTATTTGTGACTTGAGGAACGCTGATTTGTTGTTTGATTCATTCAGTTATTGAGACCTTTGTGTTAAGGTTTTCTTGTTTGAATATTGACTCCTTTCTTATAAATTTGATTATTGTTATCATGATGATTGTTGGCTAAGTTTCTTATGCGATTCTAGAGTTATTGGCTCAAAGTTGTGGGATAGATGATGATAGAATGATCTTAATCTCAGTGGACCCTGAAAGCTCGAGTCTTTATCTTAATCGTAGAACACCTCGGTCAGTCATTGAACATCTCAAACGGGATGAAATATAACTGAATGAGGTGAACCTTTCCTGAACCTTATCTGAGTTAAAAGTTAAGTTTGCCAAATCTTATCCTTATTATACCTTTCCTAGTTCAACGCAAGCCTAGGATGAGACTTACCCGGTGATTCCTTTGTTTGTTACCTAAGATCATGAGTGTAGGTAATAAAGGTTTATCCTTTATTGGGGTTTGAGTGTGTCTTCATCCCATCTTTGTGAGTTAACCTGAGACTTACCCGGTAAAGGTTGATTCTATCCGCATATTGTTCGACCCCTAGAATCCGCATTCCCTTTGTCCTCTGTTCGACCCCTGTAATTCTTTTTTTTTATTACAATTGATCCGTACACTGCGGGTTCGCATATTGTTCAAGCATACTTCTTGGTTTATAAATATTAAAGCATGTACACACCTTTTGGAGCGAACAGCTGGTGGAGGTGGATTAACCACAACTCTAGCATTCACGTCTCTCTCCTTATTTGCCAGTTGTGCTTGTGCTATCATGTCAGCCATATTGGCTCGAAGTCGGTCTTCTAGAGTAGCTTGATCAGCTCTCTCTTTCCTCAAGGATTCTTCTTGTTGCCTTATCTGATCTAGATTTGCAGCTAATTCAGCTCTAAGATCCTCTAACTCTTGGTTGTTGTTAGCGACCATTTTCTTTGCCTCTCTCAACTTCTTTTTGTAAGTCTTTTCTGCTTCAGGATCGTAAGGAATAATTTCTTTACCGGTTCGCGTTCTTCGCATAAACCTATGAAAGATATGCAAGAACACTCAAGCAAAAGTACAATAGCAAAGGTAGAAGCTACCAAGCTAGACAATTGTGAACTGGATTGGTCTTGACCAATTTCCCGGCAACGGCGCCAAAAACTTGTTAGTCCCCAAAGGTGTGTGCGCAAATAAGCTTCAAATTTATATCGAAGAATTAAGCCTAACAATAGCGAACCCGCAGTGTACGGATCAATCGTAGTATGGGCTGATATTCCGGAGTCGATCTCAATGATCGGTGAGAACAAAGCAATAAAGGTAATCCAACTTGGGTAGCAAGCAATGCAATAATCACAATAAAGAATATAGAAGCAAGAATAATAGGAATGTAGATTGTAAAGATCCAAGTATCCGGTTGCTGTATTTGATTCAAGATGTCTAAGGATGTTTACGGATAGAGCTGGATAGCAAGATATGTATATCTTCGGTAGGTTGTCGTCCGGGTTAAGATTCGACTTCCCTTTATCCCAACCAAAGGATTATACTTAACGGATGTTGAGTCTCGTCAAGAAGAGGTCACAAGGATAGGATTTAGCTCTCACGCCAACCAAAACCCGAGGAAAAGAAAGATAAAGGGTAAAGGGCATGACACTCCTCTTTCCTAATAGAGGGGTTTGAATCCTCTATAACCTAGAGCTCGTAAACACTCACAATCGGCAAGGCAAAGGCCAGAAAAGGTTAACAAAGGTAGTATTTAAGCAATCTTAAACTTTGGGTAAAGGCAAAAGCGAAACGTGCAAGATAAAGGAAAACACATGCAGATCTTGAGAAACCACGGTCGTGGTTCCTGAAGAACAAGCCGTGGAAATCCTCGTTCGAGGGTTTCGTCTCACAACTCTCAGGGTTCGATCTGTTAAGGCTCAATCTATCATCATCTATACCACAACCATCAACCCTTCACCCTAGAATCACACGGGGGTTTAGCCAACAATCATCCTCAAAATCAAATCAAGATTTAGAAAAGGAATCAAGAAGGATATGCAATCAACAAGAACACAAGGACTAATAAAACTAATCTTCAAAGATTCGATAACTTAATCAATTAAATAATGTATAATCCCAGAATGTGTTCTGAAAGACAATAATCAAAGACTAGAACAATCTCACAAATCTCCAAAGTAGAGCCAAGAACTTCTTCAATCTCCTCGAATGGTAAAGCAATCCTTTCCGATGTACGGCAAATGGAATCCAAGAACACCGTCCTTTCGACCTCAAGCGTGATCTTCGTCCAAATTGAGATATCCGAAATGCAGCCGTCAACTCCTTTTATAAAATAAAATTAGGTTAAAAGGCTCCTTATTTTCTTGTTGATGTGGCAATAATCGTAACGAAATTTTCCGAAGAAAACCATGGGTGACGTCACAAAACCACGGCCTTGGTTCCTCCTGTGGCGACTCTCGACCTTCATTTCCACGTGTGAAATTCAATTAATTATCAAAACCCCGGCTGTGAAACTTCTTTTTTGATCATGGTTCTTCCTTTTCGACGCTTTTCACCTTGGCTTCACATCATACTTCTTCAGATGACGTTCCAATGTTTCTCAATGAAATCCTTATTGACCAATGCTCAATGAATGACCTCTTTCGACTTTATTTCATCTCCAATTCACCTAAAATCACAACAAAGCTTGTGTAGACCTCGATTCAAAGATTATAGGTGAATATAAATGTTATGAATGCATGTCATCGTACTCAAAGAAAAGGGAAAAAATACCTATATGCGCATCTAAACTACCTCATATTTCATGCCATCAAGAATGCCTACTAAAACTAATGGCGTAATTTTATCAAAAGAAGACGACATAAACACAAAATTTTTAAACTATTTTCAATGTCGTTTTAAAACTTCAGTAATAGATGACCACAACCTTTTGAAACACTATAAGTAATCCAACCAGAAATAACTGAAAATGAAGACCATGAACTAACCAAGCCCTTCTCTACGTCAGAAGTAAAAGGCATCATCTTTGATATTGGGTGTGAGAAGTCACCAAATTTGGATGACATGAAGGCTAGTTTCTATCAAATGTATTGGCACATTATTGAATTAACAATAAACAGGGTGGTTAAGAGTTTCTATAGAATTGAAAAAATCCTTAAACAAATTAATCACACATTTATAGCCCTTATCCTAAAAACGGATAACCCAACCATTGCTTTCTACTATAGACCAATAAGCCTATGCTCGTGAGTCTATAAAATCATTGTTAAAATACCAGCAAAGAGGCGAATTTTAATCCTCCCAAAACTAGTTCACCCGCTACAAAGTGTCTTTGCCCAGAACATATCAATACATGATAATGTTCTCATTGCCCATGAAATCTTTCATAGATTTAGAACCAAGAAAAGCAATGAAGGTTTTATGGCAACCAAACTTGACATGGGAAAGACTTATAAAAAGTAGAATGACATTTTCTTAAGGCGGCTCTAGAGAAATTTGGTTTTGAAGAAAGTTTTAGAAAATGGATCAAATAATGCATCTCCACGGTCTCATATTCAATTCTAATCATTGACTCCTCAACAACAGTATTTTCCCCGGAAAGAGAGATACGTTAAGGAGACCCATTATCACTGCTATTGTTTAATTTGGGAGCGGAAGTGTTGGCTAGAAACATACAAAAAACAAGCAACGATAATCCAAAATCCAACGGTTTCCCGATTATGAGAAGTGGAACAATCATTCCGTTTCTAGCATTTGCAGATAATATTGTAACAACAATGTTCAAGATGAAGAATCCGCGACTGTTCCTCGCCATAGTTGCAGTCACAGCGAGGACAACCCGCAATCGCAGCCTAGTAGAGTAGGCGGCAACATTTTTAGCCGTCTTCTTTTCTTTTCTTTCTTCTTAAGTATTCTTCTTCCTTCGTCGTGAGGGTTTGGTGAGTCATTCTAGACTTCTCCCTTTCCTCCTCTCATTCATCTTCTCTTCCTTTCTTTTGATTTGATCTTCCTTAGTTTCTTCTTCTTTCTAGCTAAGGCTTGAGGTTGAGTTGATTTTGGTGTATAGAGTCAAGGTTGCAGCTTTGGTTTCCTTCTACTCATCTGAGCAGAGGGGTGAGTCTCTTCTTCCTTTTCTACTTATCTTTCTTTTTGTTCTTCATTCTTTCTGCATCCATAAAGGATGAACTTGTGTTCTTGATCTCTTGGGATGATGGTTGTGTATTTGGATGAATCCAAGGTTACCCTTGGTGTCCTCAACAAAGGACTAAAGTAAATCGAGTGGAGAAGTTGTCAAGAGCAAGGCACGACCGGGTTTTGACGAGCAGCCGCATCCGCGCCTTGATCTGCGTTGCCGCACCACGCTGGACCTTAGCCGCCCCGACACCTTTAGGATTTGTCGCCACTCTTGCGCCTGTCTCAGCCGCAGTCACGACGTCTTGAGCTTGTTTTTGCGCTCGTGTCGTTCCTTTCCCACGAGTGCACATCATTCCAGGACATACCAAGTCCTTGGGTATGATATCATTCCTCTTGATCTTGTGGCTTCTTTATAGGAGCATGCTAGGTTAGATATGAGTATGATTATGGAATTATTGTGGTTTGAGTGTCTTAGGCGGCTTTAAGATTTTTATGAAGATATTGAGGATGGTTATGGTGTATATGATCCTTGAGGACATTTGGGAGACTAGGAGTAGAACCTTCTAATGTGTTGGTTATCTATTGATGTGTGTGCCTTGATTTATCAAGCGCGGAGTATATTCCTACTGGGATCTCAGAGTTGATTGATAGCGGGGATTACTTGGATACAGGTAAGTCCGTGGGACTTACTTAGTTGTGTTCTTATATTGGATGAGTACAGGACTGGTGTTTGTATATGTGTTTTAGCAAGTATTAGGTTGATTATTACCGACGTATGATTGGCCCACTAGTATTAGGAGGTGGAAAATTGCTTAGCTCTTCCGAGGGAGTCTGAGAGGTTATCTGAGACTTGGACAGACCTAGTATGCGGTGAGGGTACCGAGCCACTCCATATGGTATACAGTGGAGTGCTCCTAGCCACTCTAGATGGTCGAAGAAACAGGGGCAATAGTCGTAGACTTCTCGTGTGACAACCTTGAATGGATTATGAGTGTATGACTTATTAAAGATAATAAAATGGGAAATATGTTATAGCATGCTCGTTGTTTACTGTTCTTAAGATAAGTGTTTCTTTTTATGTATTACTCTTATATAGGAATTGTTAGCTAACGGTATATACCGTGTTGTAGATGCTTTGCAGGTTAAGAAGGTTGTAGAGTGATAAGGTGGGAGTGATCAGCCAAGGGTTTCCGTACATATAAGATGAGTTACAGTGTTTGGACGTATATATACATGGTTGTATGGTTTTGATACTCGGTTGTGAGCTTTTGTATGTATTCGGGCGTATGATTTTGCAGTTTTATCGATGTTGGTTATATATATCTATTTTTTCCTTGTTCTAAGATCCGGTGAACTTGTTGTTAGGCTCACATTGTGAGGTCCTAGCCCATAGATTCGTGAGTCCTATGGATTTGGGGTGTTACAAACATGGTATGAGAGCCTTAGATTGACAACAATGGCACTTGTAAGCTTCTTGAAAGGCTGAATAGATAAATAAACAAAATCCGAAGGGGTTTGAGTTTTCAAAATGAATTTTTGTTTTAAATCGTATGCACAGTCGGTCTGGGATAGAATGACGAGAAACCATCACTCCTTTTGCGGTTCTCCGCAGTCTAGTTTGTATGTTGGACTGTAGTTATTATTATGGTTTTTATTACTATATATAGTATTAGTGTGGCCTTATATGTAGCTATGATATTATCACAGATGGCTCAGACTAGAGAAACATTTGTTGTTGGACGAGGTATAGGTAGACCACCTCTTCCTCTTGTAGTCCTAGGTCATCGATGAGCTGGTTTACCTCGAATAGCGAGAGGTCAAGGTCGAGTCCCCAGTGCTGATCCGCTAGAAGCGGAATTTAGAGCTGAGGAAGTTGTTGAGAGTGTAGTTCCCGAGGTTGGTAACGGTATGACAGCTAGGCCAAGAAGCCATGTGGTACATCCACATGAGACAGGTCATGTCTCGATGGGGGACCTGAGTTCCGTGAGTACATCCGTTAGGTGAAGGAGGCAGCTAGGGCTGGCAGACGTGTCATAGATCCACCGGTGCCCATGAGATAATCTAAGCTATCACAAGGAGCAACACATGTGCTAGTTGTGTCGGCAAGAGGAGCTAAGAATGCATTGCTAAGGAAGAGACAAGAGTACCGACACCTGATGTTGGTGGGTCAAGGAAAGGGAGACGATGTTACAATTGTGCCGGGTATGATCATCTTTGACCGAATTACAAGAATCCGCTAGTGACATGCTTCGGATGCGGCAGGCCAGACCATGGGGCTATATTCTATTGGAAAGGTAAAGCCCGGCTACACCCGGAGTCTCTTTTTGTAGTAGTTCAAGGAAGTGTATCGAGTCAAGCTAGAGAGTGTAATGTCGGTACGGCCAATACGAGAGGAAACCAAGCACGAGTATTGGAGCTGAGAAACGATGATCCACCAAGAAGCCCAGGGAAGAGACCAAAACCTGGACTAGCTAGTGCTGGTGCTAGAACTTCCGGTGTTGGAAATGGTTAGACATGGGGATGCCCTAGTTATTAGCCGACAGTGTAGATCCCGAACAGAGGACGATAGTGTTTTATCTACGGAGGTTATGGACATATGCGGGCCGAGTGTCCAAGGTCAACAATGACTTGCTTTACTTGTGACAAGCTATTTCACTGGGCTACTTATTGCCACCAGGGCAAGGCTGTTTCAAAACAGGGTTCTTCTCCTGCTAGTACAGTTGGAGGCGGACAAAGACCATCTCGGTACCAGACTCAGGGACCGCATCCGTGGGTCCCGGATCATCAAGCTACTCAAGGTTCCGTGCCAGGACCAAGTAGAGGCAGAGGACGTGGTGGAGGTATCGTTGATATGAGAGGTGCACAGGCTAGAGTTTTAGAGGTTAAGAGCTTTGAGGAGCCAACAGTACAAGCTACTACAGGAACCATTCAAATTAATGGCTTACTTGTTAGAGTTATTTTTGATACGGATGCTACGTACTCATTTATTTCTGATGCTTGTGTTGAGATACTACCCTTAGATACGGTAGAGGGGATACCCTTTATGTTAGGGTTACCCGATGAAGCTAGGATTAGAGGTACCTGGGAGATTCACGATTGTCCCATCTGTTTGGGAAATCCTGATTGCCTTGTAGACTTCTTTGCCATGTACTTAGTACATGAATAATTCATTTTAGGGATGGGTTGGATGGACGGATATGGTGCGGTCTTGGATATCGGTAGGATGACCGTGACGGTCGCTACCGAGGCATGGAAAATAGAGATATTCCGAGGTTAGGACCTCGGAAAGACCGGTACCTTCATCAGCGCAATTCGAGCTATGAGAATGATTGGACAGGGTTGCGTGGCCTTCTCGTGTTATGCCATGAAGGAATGTAAGAGACCGACATTGAAAGAGATTCCCGTTGTGTGCGAGTTTATCGATGCAATTGACGAGTCATCCAGATTACCTACACGGAGGAGTGTGGAATTAGGTATTGAGTTAGAGCATGTGACGAGACCGATCTCAAAGGCACCATATCGTATGGCTCCTATGAAATTGCTGGAGCTGAAGAGGCAACTCGAGGAGTTGGCAAAGAAGGGCTTCATATGCCCTAGCATTTTGTTACGCTCAGGATGTGATACGCAATTGGTTTTAAATTTATATTCTTGTTATATTTATCCTAACTCCTAGCGAACCCGCAGTGTACGGGACGTTTGTAGTAGGGATAGTATTCCGAGGTCGAACACAAAGACTAAGGTGAGATTGATTCAATTTATGATTAAGTTTAGTGAAGATCTAGTTTAAGAAAGAAAGAAATAAAGAAATGAAAATCTTAATTATTTTTGGTTGGTTTTTTTGGTGATCAATCAAGGATCACAATTCATGCAAAGTAAACAATCAACTAAGCTAACAAATCAACACAAGCAAACAAGCTAAACACGAGATATGAATCAAAAGAGAGAAGCGATTCTAGGGGTTGGAAATTCCGGCTATGGCATAGGACTCAAGCTATCTAATCGTTCCTTGGATAAACTATGATGTGTTGGGAATAAGTGTTTCTAAATTGGGATCAATCACCGGGTAGGTCTCATGGTCCACTAATCCGTTCCTAAGGTCTTATCACCGGGTAGGTCTCTAAGAACCTAAGGGACGGAATTCTACACAAACCGGATTGTTACATAGGGATCTAACCTATCCTCACCGGGTAAGTCTTGAAAGGGTTGATCCTAAGCAACTAGCCTAGCACACTTAGTCCAATGGCGGATTATGAGGCTCACTACTACCTAGAGTTTGTCATCTTTGGAACCTAAGAGTAAGGATTACCGGGTAAGTCTCTCCTAACACTTAGTTGCTAACACTAGGTCACCCTAGGATAGTTTTAACTCAACAAACACTAGGATTTCAACATTCTAACAATCTAAAGCTAGATCCATCGAACCAGGGAGAATCACGGGGTGTTCTACCACTTCCACGGCCGTGGAAAGGCAAGAACAAACCGTGGACTCCAACAGAGGCTACGTCAAAGCAAGAGAGTCATCCAAGGGCTAATCTAAGTCCATCCTATCATAGTCCTAGCCATAACCATTCCTTCCTTACCCTAGAATCACATCTATTTAGCCTAAAACATACATCATAGAAATCAAAATCATCAAACATAAAATCATGGCTTCCATTTGCAAGATAATGAAGAGAAAGAGATGAACAAGAGAAGTAAACAAAACCAAGCTGAAAAATGGAATTAGAATGACTCACAACCCTTCTTAAAGATGGTTCAAATGGTTCATACAACTCAAGAAATCGATTCCGAAATTCTTCACTACAAAGCTATCAAAATATATCAATGGTGTGCTCTTCTTCTTCTCCAATGAAGCTCTTCCTCCAATGGTAGCTTCCTTCCACCTCCTCCTTCCAAGAATCTTCTTGTTGAGAGAATATTTTGATTGGATGATAGTGGATAATGGAGAGCTGCTCCAAGATGATTCTCTCAGCCAATGCAGGACCACTTTTATACTACAACTTTGCAAGAGCTGGCCAAGAGATCGTGGCACAGCTGTCACGAAAACCTGGCAAAATCCACGGACAGTTCCACGGCCGTGGACTTCCAGTGAACCGTGATTTGGACCTTCAGCTTTGCCTTTAATCATTAAGCTTCGATTCGGTGCATGACTTGTGTTGGCAAGGTTCCATGAGTCCTAATTAGCCTCTAGCTTGCATCCTAATGAGTCCGAGGGTGTGTCATCTTGATGAACGATCTTCAAACGTATCGATTTAGCTCCTAAATCTCCCAAAATACCTACAAAGAAATGCACAAGTCCGTGTAGACGTCTATCTCGACAAAACACGTGAATTGAGTGCATACGTTGTGAACTAGTGCTAAACCATGCATGAATGAGTGAGAAATCTATCTAAATGATTACCTAAACCTAAGTCATAAATCGTGTTATCAAAAATACCCCATACTTAAGGTTTGCTCGTCCCGAGCAAATTCTCAACTATAGACTACGAGATAACATGATTTATGTTGTGCAGAAAAATGGCAAAATCTTTTTGGGTTTGTGCTTCTACTATTGGATCACCTTCATAGACATGTTTTATGGCTACGGACAAGCAATTATGTATCAAATAAATGAGGGCATGGAAAGACAATTGTACTTAACCTGATAGCATGCAATGAAATGTAAAGATGAAGAAGTCAAGATGATCAAGAGCATATCCAATCTAGATTACTAAGTCTTACAAACATGCAAATAGGTCATAAGGTCTTGTGAAATAAAAGGCCAAGAAACGTTGTGATTAGGTGGGATTTTTCTAGGCTATGTGATGCTAATCCAGGAATGGAACTAACTCCACAACCTTGTCCTCGATCAACTTCCCTCAAGTGTATATTTTCTCTATCCTTTCTTTCTTTTCTTTTTCTTTGATTTATTTTTTTTTAAGACAATGGCATTGGTGTACAAAAGCCGAAACCTTGGTGATTAGCCATCCTCGGGCTTTTTCTATTTTTCGAGGTGCATCCACACCGGGCACACATACCAAAGCTCGTTAGGACTATTGGTTTATTTGACTTTGGCAAGGCACCAACACCCGATTATGTGAAGTGTACCGAGTTACTTGTCATTTAAGCCAACGTCCCCAAACCTATGTTTTTGTCTACACTTTCACAACAAATTCAGCATTTTATGCATGATATTCTTTCATCAACATCTTCACCCCACACTTGCTTTTCACACACATCAACACACTATCATGCTCCTATTCCCGGATGGGTCAAAAGAGGTCAAATTTATATCAATTGAGGTGCTCAAACAATCATGATCAAGATGAGAATTAGAGGAAGATGAATTGCCTCATTCATTCCTAGATGGTGTGCAAGAACTAGCATGTAATTTCGACCTTCAATGCTCAATCCATTCTAGGCAAACATCATGATCACAAATCATTCATGGAGTTCAAGAGAAGTACTTCAAGTCCACATATGCATTCATCAATTTAACACACAAGGCCATCCATAGCCAATCCACAAGACAAGATTCATCATTAGGGTCATATCCAAGCCTAGAAAGCACAAAATTTTTTAAATTTTCTAATTTTTTGGATTTTTCGAAATGAATATATACAATGCAAGACATGTGATAATATTAAACTACGCTAGATGCTAGTCATGCAAAGGATCATGCAAACCCCACCCCATACTTAGAAACACATTGTCCCCAATGTGTAAATGAAGTAAAGAAGAGTGAAAGAAGGTTCTCACAATGTAAAATGGTTTGCTATGGTATTTGGGATTCTCAAGTGGAATTGATGTTGGATGATCCTATCAACCATGGTAGAGAGATCTAAGTATTCATCAAGGCGTCGGGACCCGCGCTAGGCACCGCTAGCCGTCCAAGTACCGCGTCCGCTCCACCCATAATTGATGAGGGGTTCATCATCGTCATTCACTTGCCAAGCAAAGCTTCCAATGCTACTAAGGCTCTAGCACACACAAAGCACACACAAAAACAAAAAAAATCTAAAACAAAAACAAAACGAGAAAGGGAAAACGTTACCGATGGGTTGCTTCCCACCAAGCGCTTCTTTAAGGTCATTAGCTTGACCCAACTCGGGGCCGTTTACTCAAGGTGAAGTGGGGCAATCATATCCACCGGAGCTCCCGGGATATACTTCTTTAACCGGTGCCCATTCACCTTAAAGTTTCCACAATGCTCCCCTCCTATCTCAATAGCTCCATGGGGAATGATCTTCTTCACCACATATGGCCCGGTCCATCTCGATTTTAGCTTTCCGGGGAAAAGCCGCAGCCTTGAGTTGAAGAGAAGGACAAGGTCGCCTTCTCTCAACTCCTTCGGGATGAGGTGCTTGTCATGCCATCGTTTGGTCCTCTCCTTGTAGATCCGGGCATTCTCATAAGCATCCAACCGGATCTCTTCAAGAGCGTTTATGTCAAGCAACCTCTTCTCTCCCGCCTCCTTGAGGTCAAAATTTAGCCACTTAATGGCCCAATAAGCTCTATGTTCTATCTCTACCGGAAGATGGCAAGACTTGCCATAGACCAACTTGTAAGGAGTGGTGCCAATTGGTGTCTTGAAAGCGGTCCTATATGCCCACAAGGCATCATCGAGCTTCATAGCCCAATCCTTTCTTGTCCTAGAGACCGTCTTCTCAAGAATTCCCTTTATCTCCCGGTTGGAGATCTCGACTTGGCCACTAGTTTGGGGATGGTAAGGTGTTGCCACCTTATGAGTCGCCCCATACTTAGCCAAAAGTGCCCTAAAATTCCTATTGGTGAAGTGTTTTCCTCCATCACTTATGATCACCCTTGGTGTTCCAAACCTAGGGAAGATTACTCGGTTGAAGAACCGCACCACAACTTTGGCGTCATTTGTAGGAGAGGCGATTGCCTCCACCCATCTCGAAACATAGTCAACCGCCAATAGGATGTAGAGGTTGCCACATGAAGAAGGGAATGGTCCCATGAAGTCCACACCCCACACATCAAATATTTTCACTTCTTGTATGTTGTTCAAGGGCATCTCATTCCTCCTTGAGATGTTGCCTGTCCTTTGGCAAGCATCACAAGCTACAACAAAGCCTTGCACATCCTTGAACAAACTTGGCCAAAAGAAGCCCGATTGCAACACTTTAGCACATGTCTTGTGTGAGCTAGCATGCCCTCCACATGGCAAGGAATGACAATGGCGGATCACACTCTCCACCTCATCCTCCGGTATGCATCTTCTAAACATTCCATCCGGCCCTCTCTTGAACAAAAGTGGTTCACTCCAATAGTAGTGCCTCACATCCTTGAAGAACTTCTTCCTTTGGGCATATGTCAATCCGGGAGGCACCTCCTCACACACTAAGTAATTCACAATGTCGGCAAACCATGGCTCGCTTCCTCTAGACACTTGGAACAAGCATTCCTCCACCATTTGCAATTGCTCATCCCGGAACGAGTCATCAATCGGGATGTCATCTCTTTCAAGCTCCAATGGTGGGAGTCTACTAAGGTGATCCACCACTGAGTTCTCGGATCCCTTCTTGTCCCGGATTTCCAAATCAGACTCTAGAAGAAGAAGGATCCACCGAATCAACCTTGGTTTGGCATCCTTCTTTGTAAGTAGATAACGGATTGCAGCATGATCCGTATACACTATGACCTTCGCTCTAACAAGATATGAGCGGAACTTCTCAAATGCATACAAAACCGCTAGCAACTCCTTCTCGGTGGTAGCATAATTGAGTTGGGCATCATCTAGCGTCTTGCTAGCATAATAAATGGCATGAGTGCGCCCATCTTTCCTTTGCCCCAAAACGGCCCCAACGGCTACATCGCTTGCATCACACATGATCTCAAACGGTAAACTCCAATCCGGAGGTTGCATGATAGGTGCGGAGATCAAGGCATTCTTCAACCTACAGAAAGCCTCAAGGCAATCTTTGGAAAAGACAAAATCAACATCCTTCATTAGTAGGTTAGTAAGAGGCTTAGAAATTTTAGAGAAGTCTTGAATAAACCTCCGGTAAAAACCGGCATTCCCTAAGAAACTCCTTACCCCCTTCACCGAGGTAGGTGGTGGCAACTTCTCTATTGTCTCAATCTTGGCCTTATCAACCTCAATGCCACGGTTGGACACCAAGTGTCCCAACACAATGCCTTCACTTACCATGAAGTGGCATTTTTCCCAATTCAAGACAAGATTTGTCTCCTCACATCTTTTCAATACTAATGACAAGTTAGCCAAACAATTATCAAAGGAAGAACCATAAATAGAGAAATCATCCATGAACACTTCCATGATATTTTCAATGTATTCCGAAAAGATAGCCATCATACACCTTTGGAAGGTGGCGGGTGCATTACACAACCCAAATGGCATTCTCCTATATGCAAAAGTTCCCCATGGACATGTAAATGTTGTTTTCTCTTGGTCATCGGGGTGGATAGGGATTTGGAAGAATCCACTATAGCCATCTAAGTAGCAAAAATGAGAATGTTGAGCTAACCTCTCTAGCATTTGGTCAATGAAGGGGAGAGGGAAGTGATCTTTCCTAGAGGCCATGTTCAACTTCCTATAGTCAATGCACATTCTCCACCCCGTAACCGTCCTAGTTGGGATTAGTTCATTGTTCTCATTGGTTACTACGGTCATCCCACCCTTCTTAGGAACTACATGAACGGGACTAACCCACTTACTATCCGAGATAGGGTAGATAATTCCCGCATCTAGCAACTTAATGATTTCCTTTTTGACTACCTCTTTCATTATGGGATTCAATCTCCTTTGATGTTCAATAGAGGGTTTATGATTATCTTCCATCAATATCTTATGCATGCACAAAGAAGGTTTTATGCCAACCAAATCATCAATAGTATAGCCAATGGCTTTCCTATGCAATCTTAATTCATGCAACTACTTAGCAAGTTCATAATCACTCAAGCATGCATTGACAATCACCGGATATGTAGAATTATCACCAAGGAAAGCATACTTCAAATGAGAGGGGAGGGGTTTGAGTTCAAGTTTAGGAGGACCTTTGTCGAGTGTAGACGATCCAAATAAGGTTGGATGAGATGAATCCAAAGCAAATGAAGACCCTCCAAGGCTCCTTGAAGCTTGATCATCAATGAGGTCTGATTCAGGGAAAACCACGGTTGGAATCACGGTTGGAGCCACTTCCACGGCCGTGGACCTTGCCTGGCTCGTTTGTTGAGGCTTTACAGAGAGTTCTACGACCGTGGAACCCCTTCCACGCCCGTGGAACATGCAGCTGTTCAGCACCTCTTCGTGGTCTTCATCTTCAACTCTTGTCTCCTTTTCTAGTGCTTCCAAGGCCTTGATCTCTTCATTGCAAGCCTCCTCAACACCTTCCTCCATCATACTTAAGGTAAGAACCTTCTCCAAGGGATCCTTGATCAAGATCGAGCTCACAACTTCTCTAGATTCCTCTTGCTCGACTATGTTGAAGACATCCTCATCAAGGGTTGGCCCTTTCATCATTGTGGATAACTTGAACTTGATGTTCTCTTCTCCAATGTTGAAGGAGAGAGTCCCATTCTTGCAATCCACTAGGCATCCGGAGGTGGCTAGAAAAGGCCTTCCTAAGATGATGGGAACCGGATAGTCCGCCGGAATATCCAAGACAACAAAATCAATTGGCATATAGAATCCTCCTAGCTGCACCGGAATGTCTTCTAAGATCCCAACCGGATGAGTGATAGATCAGTCCGCCATATAGAGGGTCATCTTGACCGGTTTCGGCTTCCTAGCCCAACCTTGTTGCAAAGTGCAAGCGGTATGATGCTTACACTTGCTCCAAGATCACAAAGGGCCTCATACTTCACATCTTCCACTCCAATTGGGACACAAAAGGAACCCGGATCTCTTAGCTTGGGAGGCATCTCCTCCTTCATTGTTTGGATCAATTCCGAAGATCTCTTGGTCATTCTTATCTCCCCATACTCCTCCAACTTCCTTTTGTTGGAGAGTATCTCCTTCAAGAACTTGCCATATGCCGGCATTCCTAAAATAGCATCCATCAACGGAATGTTAATATGCAATTTAGACATTAGTTCAAGGAATTTACCAAAGTGATTGTCCAAGCGAGCTCTTGCTCGTGATTGTGGGAACGGTAGTGGTGGCTTGTATGGAGGCGGTGCCACATATGTTGGCTCAACATCTTTGCTCTTGCCTCCATCTCCTTGCAAAGTCTCTTCCTCTATCACCACTTGTTTCCCTTTAGCATTCTCCTTGGGCAAAGGGTCTTTCATACTCAACCCACTCCTTGTTGTAATAGCCAACACTTGGCCTCTGGGTTGTCTTCGGTTCTTCCGGGAAGCTTTCCCGGATCTCTATGGGCTTCACCCGCCTTTTGGAACACTTGTGCTTCCAAAACCTTTTGAGCCTTAGAAATGGAAGTCACGGTGCTCTCAAGACCACTCAACCTTCCTAGCAATTGCTCAAACATCATTTCGGTCCTATCCCTTGGAGGTTGAGTAAATCCGGGTGGAGGTTCTTGTGAAGCTTTTGGTGGTGGAGTTGTGCTTGTGGAAGCGGGAGGGTTCAAGGCTCCATCCGGGTTAGAGTAGGAAAATCCGGGATGGTTGTGGTTAGGCCGGTAATTGTTGAATTGCCGGTTGTTGTTGAAGTTCCTTGGGCCTTGATAATTGTTGTAATTGCCCCTTCCCATGTAATTCACATCCTCCTCCTTGGAAGACAAGTTAGCTTGTGGAAGCACTTGAGGAGTTGCTTGATTCTTCAAAGTTGTGGCACACAACTCCCTCAAAGACTTTAGCTCGTTGTTGATGGCGTCAAGCTTGAAATTGCTCATGGTGACTTCACTCACCTCATATGCTCCCGCCTTTCTCCCTTCACTCTTCCTATGGGAGTATTTCTCAATTACTAGAGCTTGCTTCTCCACAAACTCCCAAGCTTCATCTACATGCTTCTCCATGAAAGTCCCACCGGAAAGAGATTGGAGCTTGAATTGGCTATCTTCATCAAGTCCTTTGAAGTAGATCTCCAATAGCTCGATTTTTGGTATGCCATGGTGTGGACAATCTAGGAGAAGATCTTTGAACCTTTCCCAAGATTTGAATAAACTCTCTCTATCCTTCATCACGAAGGCATTGATCTTCCCTCTTAACTCGGTAGTCTTGGAAGGTGGGAAGAACTTAGTCAAAAATTCGGTTGTCATCTCCTCCCAAGTACCAACTCGCCCTTGTGGAATAGATTGATACCAAGCCAAGGCTTTATCCTTAAGAGAGAAGGAAAAAGCCCTAAGCTTATGGTTGTTGCTCTCCAATCTTGGCGGTCTAAGAGTCTCCATCAAGATCTCATAGTTCATCAAGTGTTGATGAGGAGACTCTCCTTCCATCCCTCCAAATTGATTATGCCGGATCATTTGTAGAACTTGAGGGCGGAATTCGTAATCATGGGCTGCAGGATCTCCTAAGTTCACACCCGGATGGTGTGCTCTTTGTGCCGGATACATACGTTGCCCCAACGTTTGTGGTTCTTCCATAGCAATGGGCACAACCCTTATATTCACCGCCGCCGGCTGCGGTTGTGGTGGAGGTGGAGGAGGTTGTTGACGGTTAAGCTCTCTTTGCACAAGAGCTTGCCTAATCTCCTCAATCTCCCTCCTAGTTGCCTCTTGCCTCTCATTGGCAAGTCTCCTTTCATTCTCCAAAGCTTCATCCCTTATCCTAATTTGCTCTAAAGCCTCATCCAACTCAGCTTGGAGATCTCTTCTGGCCATCTCTTTTCCCTTTTTAATGCTCTTGGATCTAGATCTAAGGGTTTTCTCCGGTTTGGGATCGAATGGAGCTAAATCCTTACCACGAGATCTTCGCATATACCTAAAGAGTGAGATGTCCTGAAAAGCAAAGACACAAACCAAAAAGAGATCAAAAGAAACAAGAAAGATCTACACTACAAACAATCACAAAATAGACTCAATCTAGACCTAGTCCCCGGCAACGGCGCCAAAAACTTGTTACGCTTAGGATGTGATACGCAATTGGTTTTAAATTTATATTCTCGTTATATTTATCCTAACTCCTAGCGAACCCGCAGTGTACGGGACGTTTGTAGTAGGGATAGTATTCCGAGGTCGAACACAAAGACTAAGGTGAGATTGATTCAATTTATGATTAAGTTTAGTGAAGATCTAGTTTAAGAAAGAAATAAATAAAGAAATGAAAATCTCAATTGTTTTTGGTTGGTTTTTTTGGTGATCAATCAAGGATCACAATTCATGCAAAGTAAACAATCAACTAAGCTAACAAATCAACACAAGCAAACAAGCTAAACACGAGATATGAATCAAAAGAGAGAAGCGATTCTAGGGGTTGGAAATTCCGGCTATGGCATAGGACTCAAGCTATCTAATCGTTCCTTGGATAAACTATGATGTGTTGGGAATAAGTGTTTCTAGATTGGGATCAATCACCGGGTAGGTCTCATGGTCCACTAATCCGTTCCTAAGGTCTTATCACCGGGTAGATCTCAAAGAACCTAAGGGACGGAATTCTACACAAACCGGATTGTTACCTAGGGATCTAATCTATCCTCACCGGGTAAGTCTCGAAAGGGTTGATCCTAAGCAACTATCCTAGCACACTTAGTCCAATGGCGGCTTATGAGGCTCACCACTACCTAGAGTTTGTCATCTTTGGAACCTAAGAGTAAGGATTACCGGGTAAGTCTCTCCTAACACTTAGTTGCTAACACTAGGTCACCCTAGGATAGTTTTAACTCAACAAACACTAGGATTTCAACATTCTAACAATCTAAAGCTAGATCCATCGAACCAGGGAGAATCACGGGGTGTTCTACCACTTCCACGGCCGTGGAAAGGCAAGAACAAACCGTGGACTCCAACAGAGGCTACGTCCAAGCAAGAGAGTCATCCAAGGGCTAATCTAAGTCCATCCTATCATAGTCCTAGCCATAACCATTCCTTCCTTACCCTAGAATCACATCTATTTAGCCTACAACATACATCATAGCAATCAAAATCATCAAACATAAAATCATGGCTTCCATTTGCAAGATAATGAAGAGAAAGAGATGAACAAGAGAAGTAAACAAAACCAAGCTGAAAAATGGAATTAGAATGACTCACAACCCTTCTTAAAGAAGGTTCAAATGGTTCATACAACTCAAGAAATCGATTCCGAAATTCTTCACTACAAAGCTATCAAAATCTATCAATGGTGTGCTCTTCTTCTTCTCCAATGAAGCTCTTCCTCCAATGGTAGCTTCCTTCCACCTCCTCCTTCCAAGAATCTTCTTGTAGAGAGAATATTTTGATTGGATGATAGTGGATAATGGAGAGCTGCTCCAAGATGATTCTCTCAGCCAATGCAAGACCACTTTTATACTACAACTTTGCAAGAGCTGGCCAAGAGATCGTGGCACAGCTGTCACGAAAACCTGGCAAAATCCACGGACAGTTCCACGGCCGTGGACTTCCAGTGAACCGTGATTTGGACCTTCAGCTTTGCCTTTGATCATTAAGCTTCGATTCGGTGCATGGCTTGTGTTGGCAAGGTTCCATGAGTCCTAATTAGCCTCTAGCTTGCATCCTAATGAGTCCGAGGGTGTGTCATCTTGATGAACGATCCTCAAACGTATCGATTTAGTTGCTAAATCTCCCAAAATACCTACAAAGCAATGCACAAGTCCGTGTAGATGTCTATCTCGACAAAACACGTGAATTGAGTGCATACGTTGTGAACTAGTGCTAAACCATGCATGAATGAGTGAGAAATCTATCTAAATGATTAACTAAACCTAAGTCATAAATCGTGTTATCACATTTCCATGTGGGGTGAACCGATACTTTTTGTGAGGAAGAAGGATGGTTCGATGAGGTTGTTCATCGACTATTGCGAGTTGAACAAGATGACCATCAAGAACAAGTACCTGCTACCCCGCATTGATGATTTGCTAGATCAGTTACAGGGAGCTACTATGTTCTCTAGGATAGACATGAGGTCTGGATCCCACCAGTTGAGTGTGAGAGAACAGGATGTGCCCAAGACTGAATTTTGGACTCGATATGGCCACAACGAGATTGTAGTGATGTCGTTCGGGCTCACGATTGTGATCGCCGTCTTTATGGAGTTGACAAATGGCATCTTCATCGACTTCTTGGATTAGCTTGTTGTAGTCTTCATAGATGACATCCTGGTGTACGATTGGAGCGGAGAGGAGCATACAGGACACTTGAGGACGGTTTTACGAGTTATACAAGATGGAGAGTTGTATACCAAGCTCTCTAAGTACGGTTTTTGGATGCCGAAGGTGGCCTTCTTAGGTCACATAGTTTCCGCCAAGGGGATCAAGGTTGATTCGGAGAAAATTGAGGTTGTAGCGTCATGGACGCCTCCGAAGAATGTCAAGGAAGTGCACATCTTCCTCGGCTTGGCTGGATATTACCACCGGTTTGTGAAAGGGTTTTATCTGATCGCCCGACCACTTACCTGCCTAATGAGGAAGACTACCCGGTTTGCAAGGTCCGAGCCATGTACTCAAAGTTTCGAGGAGCTGAAGAGGAGGCTGACCTCTGATCATGTCTTAGTATAGCCTGAGGGCACAAATGAATTTGTATTTTATAGTGACACGGACAATTTGGGCTTGGGTTGTGTTTTGATGTAGAGGGATACGGTCATCGCTTATGCGTCTAGACAACTGGAGACGTATGAAGAGAACTACCCGACACAAGATCTCGATTCGGCTGTAGTGGTACACGCCTTGAAGATCTGACGGGATTATCTGTATGGAGTTTCATGCCAAATCTTCACAAACCATAAGAGTCTGAAGTACATATTAACTCAGCGGGAATTGAATAACCGCCCGAGGAGATGGCTTGAGTTTATCAAGGACTTTGATCTAGAGATTTTGTATCATCCGGGGAAGGCGATTGTGGTCACCAATGCCCTTAGTAGGAAGACGTGAAGAGAGAAGGCGATAGCACAACTGACGGCTCAACCTCAATTGTAGAGGGATCAAGTGTGGCTAGAGTTAGATATTCGGTTTCCTGATACGGATAGCCACATGTCCACCCTGTAGGTTGTAACTGATATGTTGGGAGAGATCCAACAAAAGTAGGAGACCTGCCCGACACTAAGACGGATCCGAGACAGGATGTCTCGAGGTGAGGCACCACAATTCACGATAGGTGCTGACAGAGTGATGAGACATCGAGAGCGCGTTTGTGTACCCTCTAATAACAAAGTTGAGGTAGAGGATTCTACAGGAGGCTCACACTCCACCTTACTCAGTGCACCCAGGTGCGAGTAAGATGTATCATGATGTGAGACGATCTTTTTGGGTCGTAGTAGACATTTTAACCAAGACTGCACGTTTCATCCCAATTAGAGAAACGTGGCCGGTGAGTCGGCTAGTTGAGGAGTTCACTAGAAAGATAGTGAGATCCTATGAGGTACCTGTTTGCTCAAAAGTGTGTGTCACTAAGTCTTAAATTTATAAAAACTGAAATCAAGCAAAGCAACCCCGCAGTGTACAGATTGGTATAGTAAAGCAAAAATTCCAGAGTATCGAACTTAGGGATTTGGGGGATCCAATTCAGTTCGTAAACTGTCAAGCAAGATATTAAAGCTTTTGTAAAGATAATTGGGACACAACGATTCCAAAGATTCAGGTATCTAATTGTGGCAATTGATTCAAGATGTTCTGAAGATATAAGGACATAGTTAGGATTGAAAAGGTATAGATCTAAGGTAGGGAATTGTACGGCGAAGTTCCAAAACCCATAAGTCTCACCCAAAGGGTCTCTCGATAAAGGATGTTGAGTCTCGTTATAAAGATAATCGAACGATAAGATTAAACTCTCAAATACCCATGCTCAAACCCAAGGGAATCAAAAATAAGCCAAACAGGTTAAGGTTGTGACACTCGTAACCTAAGTGCAGGATGTTGAGTCTCACTACTACCTAGAAAAGGTAAGCCAAGGCTAGGTTAAAGTCAATCTTTAACTTTGGATCAAAGCAAAAGCAAAAAACATACAACAGAGGAAAACCACGGCCAAATCTTGAAGAACCACGGTCGTGGAACTCAAGAACAGGCCGTGGAAAGCCTCGACAACGAGGTTTCTCGCAACTCTCAGGTTTCTCGCAACTCAAGAACTTGCCCACTTGTTTGTGGATGGTAGGGTGTGGCGATCTTGTGAGTCACCCCATACTTAGCTTGTAGAGCTTCAAATCGACGGGAAATGAAGTGTGATCCTCCGTCACTAATGATGGTTCGGGGTGTTCCAAACCTTGGGAATATAGTTCGATTAAAGAACTTGACAACAAACATTGCATCACTAGTTGGAGAAGCAATAGCTTCAACCCATCTTGAAACATAATCTACAGCTAGAAGTATGTATTGGTTACCACAAGATGATAGGAATGGTCCCATGAAGTCAACTCCCCAAACGTCAAAGATTTCCACTTCTTGGATGTTATTGAGAGGCATTTCATTCCTCCTAGATATGTTACCTTTTCTTTAACAAGCATCGCAAAAAGCAACAAAGGTTAGCACATCCTTAAATAATGTAGGCCAAAAGAATCCGGATTGTAGTACCTTAGCGCTAGTCTTGTGAGAGCTAGCGTGTCCTCCACAAGGAAGAGAATGGTAATGACGAATGACACTTTACAATTCGTCTTCAGGCACACATCTTCTAATGATGTCATGTGGACCTCTCTTGAAGAGTAGAGGTTCATTCCAATATTATTGGCGGACATCCTTAAAGAACTTCTTTCGTTGAGCGTAGCATAGTCCGGGAGGTATTTCCTGACAAACCAAATAATTCCCAAAGTCAGGAAACCAAGGTTAGTTACCTCTAGAAATATGATCGATGCAGTCTTCCATTTGAAGCAATTGTTCGTCGGGCAAAGATTCATCAATAGGTAAGTCGTCATTGCTGACATGTGGTAGACGACTCAAGTGATCCGTAACAAAATTTTTGGATCCTTTCTTGTCACGAATTTCAAGATCGAACTCTTGAAGAAGGAGAATCCATCTAATCATCCTTGGCTTTGCATCTTTCTTGGCAAGCAAATACCGAATGGATGAATGATCCGTGTACACAATCACCTTCGCTCCTACAAGATAAGAACGAAACTTTTCAAGTGCGTATACAACAACGATAAATTCCTTTTCCGTTGTGGCGTAGTTGAGCTGAGCTTCATCTAGCGTCTTTCTAGCATAATAGATGGCATGAGTGCGTCCATCTTTCTTTTATCCAAGCACCACTCCCACCGCTACGTCACTTGCATCGAACATGACCTCAAATGGAATACTCCAATCTGGAGGCTGAATTATTGGGGTTGAGATTAGAGATTCTCGAATCCTGTAAAAAGCATCTAAACACTCTTTCGAAAATTCAAAAGCAGCATCCTTCATCAGTAGATTAGTTAGAGGTTTATAGATATTCGAAAAGTCCTTAATGAATCTCCTATAGAATCCAGTATTTCCTAGAAAACTTATAATCACCTTCACCGAAGATGGAGAAGGAAGCTTCTCTATTCTCTCAATCTTAGCCTTGTCAACCTCAATCCCTCTATTAGAGATCAAGTGTCCTAAAACAATGTATTCCCTAACCATAAAATGACATTTCTCCCAATTTAGAACTAGGTTCGTGTCTTCACACCTTTGTAGAACAAGACATAAGTTAGCAAGACAATTATCAAATAAGGAACCATAAACAGAAAAGTCATCCATAAAAACGTCCATGATTTCCTCAATGTATTCCGAGAAGATGATCATCATACACCTTCGAAAGGTGGCTGGAGCTTTGCACAATCCGAATAGCATCCTCCTATAAGCAAATGTACCCCATGGGCACGTGAATGTGGTCTTTTCTTGGTCGTCCGGATGAATCGGAATTTGAAAGAAACCACTATAACTATCAAGATAGCAAAAGTAAGAATGTTGCGCTAACCTCTCAAGCATTTGATCAATGAAGGGCAGTGGGAAGTGATCCTTCCTCGCCGCATTGTTCAACTTGCGATAGTCTATACACATCCTTCATCATGTCACCGTTCTCGTTGGAATGAGTTTGTTGTTCTTGTTAGCCATGACGGTCATCCCTCCCTTCTTTGGGAATATGATACTTGCATCAAGCAATTTAAGGATCTCCTTCTTCACGACCTCTTTCATGATCGGGTTTAACCGTCATTGAGGTTGACGTGAAGGCTTATAATCCTCTTCCATTAGTATCTTGTGCATGCATAAAGATGGTTTAATTCCTACAAGATCCTCTGTGGTGTAGCCTAAAGCTTTTCTATGTTTCTTCAAAATAATCATAAGCCTATCATGTTCATCTTCACTTAAACTAGAACTAACTATGACGGGAAACATAGAGTTAGATCCAAGAAAAGCATACCTTAGATGTGCGGGAAGTGGCTTCAATTCCAAAGTAGCAGATTCCTTTGGAGTGTTGTGAGGGCTATCCGAGGTCTCCTTGGATGTCTCCAAGGGTGTGGAAGTAGTGGAAGAAGAAGCAAGAACGTTTGTTGAAAGAACAAATTTTCCTCAACATTTTCAAGTTCCACGGTGTCACTGTTACTTCCACGGCCGTGGAAAGTGCATTTTTTGCCGTGATTTTTTGTGTCAATTGAGTGATTTCTCTCGACATACTTTTCCACGGGTGGAATTGGTGAAACTATGCCAGTGGAAAACACCGACTGACTGTGATTTTTGGTGTTTTCCGAACCATCGTACAATTTTTCGAATTCTTCAACTTGTACTTCTTCTAACTCTTCCAAAGCATCAATCTCACCGTTACAACCCTCTTCCGTTCCCTTTTCCATGATGCTCATAATTATAACCTTTTGTAACGGATCTTTGAACAAGATCGAACTCACTTCCTCTGTAGATACCCCTTCATCATATATGTTGAACATATGCTCTCCAAGTGTTGGTTCTTTTTTCAAAGTTGAGAGAACAAATTCAACTTTCTCTTCTCCAACATCGAAGGCTAATCTAGCATTCTTGCAATCAACCATACAGCCGAAAGTTGTAAGAAAAGGTCTCCCAAGTATGATCGGGACCGGACATTCTGCAGGAATGTCAAGCACAACAAAGTCTATAGGAATATAGAATTTACCGAGCTTAACCGGGACGTCTTCAATGATTCCAACGGGTCGAGTAATGGATCGATCCACCATATACAACGTTATCTTCACCGATTTGGGTTCACCTAAACCGAATTTCTCACACAAAGCAAGTGGAATGATGCTCACACTTGCTCCCAAGTCACAAAGTACATCATATGTGACTTCTCCCACTCCTAATGGTATGCAAAACGACCCCGGATCTCGCAGCTTTGGGGGAATATTTTCCGTCATTGTTTTAATGAGTTCCGAAGACTCCGAACTCATCTTAACTTCACCAAAGTCTTCAAGCTTCATTTTTTTAGAGAGGATCTCCTTCAAGAACTTCCCATAAGCGGGCATACCTAAAATCTCATCAAGAAAAGGTATGTTAATGTGCAGTTTACTCATGAGATCAATAAACTTACCAAAATGCTTGTCTAGACGCGCTCTCGCTCTAGATTGTTGGAATGGCAAAGGAGGTTTATAAGCTGGAGGAGGAACACAGACATCTTCCTTCTCTTTCTCAACGGGAACCTCAACGAATGTGGGCTGCGGGTCGGTGGTTGTTACATCACTTCTTGTTGTAAATGCCATCACCCTCCCTTTCGGGTTGTCCTCCGTTTTTCCGGGAAGATTCCCTTGATCTCTAGGAACTTCTCCGGTCTTGTTGAATACTTGATTTTCCAAGCTTTTTGTGCTTTAGAAATCCAAGTAATGTGATTCTCCATTCCTTGTATCTTCCCCAAGATCGTTTCCATCATCGCATCAAATTTGTCCTTCTCCGGCTGGTTTGAATTATTTGAAGTTTGTCCCTGACTTTTCAAAGGAGTAGAGGAAGAAGGAGGTATTAGTGAATTTTTAGCATTGGAATAAGGATTACCGGTATTTTGTTGGTTGGATCTCCAATTGTTGTTGAAGTTCCTGTTGTTGTTCCAATTATTATTTCGGTTGTTATTCCTATTCCCTTGATTATTCTCCCTTCCTAGATAGCCAACATCCTGCTACTTTTTTGATTGAATTCTAGACTTCAAAACTTCCTTCAGCTCCTTAATTTCATTGTTGAGGGAGGAAATATGAGCTTGGGCCGCTGGGTTCAATCTTGCTCCTGACTCTCTGGAATCTCGATTCCCACTATCTGCTTTCTTGTGGGAATACTTCTCAATCACTACAGCTTGCTTCTCAATAAAATCCCAAGCATCATCTTCTCTCATATCCATAAAAGTTCCAAAAGTAAGGGATTGAAGTTTGAATTGAGTTTCCACATCCAATCCCTTGTAGTAAATCTCCAATAATTCCAGCTTTGAAAAGCCATGGTGCGGGCAATCCAATAGAAGATCTTGAAACCTTTCCTAAGATTTAAACAAACTTTCATTAGGTTTCATAGCAAAAGCATTTATTTTACCTCTCAACTCCGCTGTTTTGGATGGCGGAAAGAACTTGGAGAGGAATTCAGAATTCAACTCCTCCCATGTATTAAATCATCCAGTTGGAGGAGCTTGATATCAAGCTAAGGCTTTGTCCTTCAAAGAGAAGAAGAACGGTCTCAACTTGTAGTTGTTTTTGACAGCTCTTGGGGGCTTCAAAGTCTCCATAAGAATCTCATAATTTTGCAAATGTTGATGCGGAGATTTAGCTTCCATTCCACTAAACTAACTTTGGCGGATCATAGTAATGACTTGAGGGCGAAACCCATAGTCATGCTCATCCGGATCTCCAAGATTCACACCTAAACGACACGGTTACTGAATTGGATCCATACGTTGCCCAAGAGTTCATGGTTCAGCCACGACATTAGCAGCTCTCGCATCTCTAACATGAATGCGAGGATCGACATAGACACGAGGATTAAATGGGGGTATTTCCTCCAGCTCGGGCATATCATCATCATCGGATGATTCATCTTTCTTGCTCTTGGCGTATTTATCCAGTTTTTATTGTAAAAACATCGCCTTAAGCTCATCCATTTGAATTTGTACTCGCTCCCTATCAATACGAGCTACAACTTGTTCCTCAATACGTCTTCTTTCACTTGTATTAAGAAGAGCTCGACATAGACTTAGTGACACACTTTCTTGCTCTATTGATTGTGTTCGGACATCTTTTTCTCCCTTAACCGTTTCTTGAAAGTTTTCTCCGGTTCAGGATCAAAAGGAACGAGGTATTTTGCGGATTTAGACCTTCGCATATACCTAAAAAGAAATCTGCAAAATCACTAAGGTAGATAGATCAAATAACAAGAGGAAAAGTTCCCAAGCCCGACAACCGAAAACCGAATTTGGCCTAAACCAAATCCCTGGCAACGGCGCCAAAAACTTGTTCGCTCGAAAGTGTGTCACTAAGTCTTAAATTTATAAAAACTGAAATCAAGCAAAGCGAACCCGTAGTGTACGGATCGGTATAGTAAAGAAAAAATTACAGAGTATCTAACGGATTTGGGAGATCAAATTCAGTTCGTAAATTGTCAAGCAAGATAATGAAGCTTTTGTAAAGATAATTGGGAAAACAACGATTCTAAAGATTCAGGTATCCAATTGTGGCAATTGATTCAAGATGTTCAAAAGATATAAGGACAGAGTTAGGATTGCAAAGGTATAGATCTAACATAGGGAATTGTACGGTGAAGTTCCAAAACCCATAAGTCTCACCCAAAGGCTCTCTCGATAAAGGATGTTGAGTCTCGTTATAAAGAGAATTGAAGGATAAGATTAGACTCTCAAATACCCATGCCCAAACCCAAGGGAATCAAAGATAAGCCAAACAGGTTTAGGTTGTGACACTCGTAACCTAAGTAGAGGATGTTGAGTCTCACTACTACCTAGAAAAGGTAAGCCAAGGCTAGGTTAAAGCCAATTTTTAACTTTGGATCAAAGCAAAAGCAAAGAACATATGATAGAGGAAAATCATGGTCAGATCTTGAAGAACCACGGCCGTGGAACTCAAGAACAGGCCGTGGAAAGCCTCGACGAGGAGGTTTCTCGCAACTCTCAGAGTCCAATCTGTTTTGGTTCAATATATTATCATCTATGCCACAAATATCAACCCTTCACCTTAGAATCGCTTAAGGGTTTTAGCCAACAATCATTGTCATGAAATCAATAATCAAATTGAAAGAAAGAAGAGATAAAACCTTGAAATATCAATAGCAAACACAAAACCAATCTCAATCAAACTCAAAATCCGTACTTGTGTTCAATGAATATAGAATAGAGTAAGAAATCTCTCACAAATCTTAAAGAACAAAGAAGAACGGGATGTCAATCCGCCTTCAAAATGAAACCCTAAGATCTTCCAATTACGCATTCTCCAAGTGCGTACTTCTCCAAATCTTCCTTCCAAATCTCTCGCAATAAGATATTTCGAAATGATCTCCCCTTCTCTCTAGCATGGTGTGTATTTTCTCTCTTCCTTCAACCTTCTTATATGAGAAAATAGGGTTACGAAAAGCCCATAACCGCTGCTGACGTGGCAAATATGACACGTGGCAGCCGTTAGAAGAATCATGGCCAAAAGCATATTTTCAGGCCCGTAGAAGACACCGTGGAGTTCTTTTCTTGCTCTCGACATAAATTCCCACGGTCTTGATTAACTTAATTCCCAAAACCACGGCCATGGTTCCTTGTGTTTGACCGTGGAATGCCTAAAACGTGCATGAACTCTCTTGTTACCAAAAGTTTTATCTCATACTCCTTCCTTAGCTATTACAATGCATCCTCTTGATGCCTAGCATGATCAATCACTCCTACATACTCCATTTATGCTCCAATCTAAGCCTTTATTCACCTAAAAACACAACAAAGCTTGTGTAGATCTCTATACCAACATAATAGGTGAATGTGCTCATAAATGCTTCAAACTCATATCCATATACACAAAAGAAGGGGAAAAACAACCAAAACATGTGCCTAGAATATCGTCATATTTCATTCTATCATTACCGAAGACCATTGTCTCGGATAGAGATCCACGATTCACCTCGAGATTTTGGCAGCAGGTACATACTACTTTGGGCACAAGCCTTCACCTCACGACATCTTTTCATCATTAGGCAGATGGTAAGTCAGAGAGGACTATACGGACCTTAGAGTATATGTTGAGAGCCTATGTGCTAAATTGGGGACTGGTGTGTTCACATCACCTCCCGTTGGTCGAATTTTCATACAACAACAACTGGCATGCGTTGATCAAGATGGCTCCTTATGAGGTGTTTTATGGACGGAGATGTCGTACGCCTCTATATGGGATGAGGTTAGCAATATTAGTGGGATAGCTCCTGAGTAGATACATGATGACGTCGCTCGAGTAGCGTTGATCCGTGAGCGGATGGTGGGCGCACAGAGCCACTAGAAGTCATATGTTGATAAGAGGCGTCGGCCTCTAGAGTTCAGAGTAGGAGCTAAGGTCTGGTTGAGGATGTCACCGACGCGAGGCGTCAGACGTTTCGGCATTAAGGGGAAGTTGAGTTCCTGTGTCGGACCTTTTGAGATTTTGGAGTGAGTTGGAGAGGTAACATACTGACTCGCGTTGTCACTCAGATTAGAGGTTGTTCACCCAGTCTTTCACGTGTCTCAGTTGAGAGAGTATATACCTGATCCGACACACGTCATCAGTTATGACTTTTTAGTGGTTGAGTTGGACCACACGTTTGTAGACTATCCAGTAGCTGTTCTAGAGTGGAGTACGAGACGCTTACGCTCGAAGGACATTGCAATGTGAGGATACAGTTGTATAGACAAGGAGCCGATGAGGAAATAAGGGAGAAAGAGGATAGTATCAGGAGGAACTATCTGGAGTTTTATGTAGAGATAGTTGTATCTGTAGGATTGTCGAGAGAGTATTAGTAGATTTTGATGAGCTTATGTGCTTATGTGACATTATGTGTTATTGCTTTTCGTGCTAGATTGTGATGTGCGATCTTAGTAGATCTTGTTCTGATAGCACGGATGCAGATTGTACATTTGTTAGAAGGTTTATACCTTCATGAGAGCGAGTGAGTATACCTCGGTGCTTGAGGCCGAGTGGATGTGTGGTTATTCAAGTTTCAGGACAAAACTTGTTTTTAGGGGAGGGGGTTGATGTAACAACCATGTTCAAGATGAAGACCCACTAACCGTGCCTCACCATGGCCGTAGGCACGGCACCGTAATCGTGGCGAGGACGGCCCGTGGTCGCGGACTAGTAGAATAGGCGGCCGACTTAGTCTTCGAGAGACGCAACTGCCTTTCACCTTTTGAGTTGTACTGGGCCGCCCCTGCGCCCTTGTATGGCCGCCCCTGCGTGTCTGTGAGTCGCCCCTGCGGTTTGTGGTGTGCTACAGCCGTCTTCTTTAACCCGAGCCTTGCTTTTTGACCCCTTCTCCTTTATATTGCCTCCTTCCTTCAGATGAGGGTTTCCACAATCTCTTTCCTACTTCATCTCTCTCCCTAAGCTCTTCTTCTTCTCCTCTCTTCTCCTTTGGCTCTCTTCTTGATCCATGTGTGAGTTTTGTGAGTTTGTGAGAGATCTTGCCTAGCTTTGCTTGGCTTTGTTGTGTTTGAGGTTGTTGAGCCTTATGAGCCAGCTTGAGGTGTAGATGGTGGTGTGTTGTTCTCTTGGACAGCTTGATTTGGTAAGCTTCCATGGCTTTTCTTCTTTCCTTCCCTTTCTCTTCATATTTTCATCTCTTTCCTTATCTTAGCTTAGATCCTTAGGTTTGGATCTTGTTCCAGCCTTGATTGGCTTATGTTGATATATATATATATATGTATGTATGTATGTATGTTTCTGTATGTATATGTGTTGGACGAAGAAGGAGTAAAAGAATCAAAGAAAGGAGTGAAGAAGGAGCTGAGGTGGTGTGTCTCTGCGCACCAGCCACCCCTGCGCCATCACTAGACCGCCCCTGCACCAGCAGTGAGCCTCTCCTGCGCCATCTCCTAGCCACCCCTGCGCCCACCTGCACCAGCTTGGTGTTGCACTTTGTTCTGCAGGTGTGTGTTGCTTTTAGGCCTTCCTTAGGATGCCTTTGTTCCCTCCTTTCCTAGTATGAGTGTATAGGATCATGATAGATGTGTGAGGATGTGTTTGGTTGAAGTTATGATCGGTTTATGCCTTGTACGGCTTTAAGGACTTAGGTTGATGTTGTTTGAGGTTGTGAGGTTGAGTATGATCCTCATGGATCCCTTTGGGTCTAGGTGTGACCCCTTTGATGAATAGAGGTTGATATATCTTTATGCCTTGTTATTAGGCAGTGCCCCTCTCTCAGGATTGGAGGTTGTTGTGGTTGAGCTGTGTACGAGGTTGAGGTAAGTCCGTAGGACTTACTTAGCTACCATCCCTATATTGGGTGTTTGCATGAGTGGTGTGTGCTTTATATGCTTGCTATGATAGCATGAGTTGTCGTTTTATCGACCTATATTATATTGACTACCCCACTGCGTGGCTGTGATAACCTTTCCCTTTCATCCCGCCGTGGAGTCTGGGAGGTTCTCTGATGTCAGGCCAGACCGGTTTACAGGAAGGGCGCCATCCACTCCCATAGGGTACACGGATTGTGTGACAGATATTAGTACGGCTGGCTAGCAGGCTCAGAGGCGAGGATGTATCGGTCCTCGTGTCATATAGTTTCATATATATTATATATATACGATTTGAGTAAATGACCATTATATAAAGATGATAAAATGGGTAAATGTGTGATAGCATGTTGATGTGTTTATCTTTCATGATTGTGTTTGTGCTTATGCATTACCTCATATATGTATGGTTAGCTAATGGTTTCATACCGTGTTGTAGATGTTTACAGGTTAGGCGTTGTTGAGTAATCTGGCAGGGTGACAGGCCGAGGACTCTCGTACATTAGGTGGTTGGTTTGGGTTTGTTGTGTTTCCCTCCTGCGTGAGGATGATCTTTTGTACCTCCTGTGTGAGGATGTCATTTTCTATACTCGGCTATGTTGTTGTTTTACCTTTGGTTGACAGTTTATACCGTTTTATGTATTTGTTTTCTATCTGTCAGTGCCATGTTGTAAGGTCCAGTGAACTTGTTGTCACGCTAGGGTCAGGATCCATTGTGAGATCCTAGCCCAATGTGGCATTCCGAGTCCCGCAGATTTGGGGTGTTACAGAGTTGGTATCAGAGCTCAGGTTGACAACAATGGCACTTGCTACCTTCAATAAGGTGTGATAGGTAAAATAAACAGAACCCACATGGGGTTTGACTGATAACACGATTTATGACGTTAGTTTAGGCATCCATTTAGATAGTTTTTCCCGCTATTTATGCATAGTTTAGCATTAGTTCGTGACGTTTATATTAAATACATGTATATTTGTCGAGATAGACGTCTACACGGACTTTTGCATGTTTTGTAGGTATTTTGGGAGCTTTTGGAGCCTAATCGATACATCTGAGGATCGTTCCTCGTGATGACACATATCCGATCTCATTGGGAACTAAGTTAGGAGCAAAGGAGAACACATAGGACCATGTTGGTTCATGCCTTGCACCAACTCATGGCTCAACGATCAAAAGAGGACTGAAACACTAGAATCACGGTCACTGGGAGATCCACGGCCGTGGAAACTGCCCGTGATTCCCTTTGCACAGCTGGGACAGCTGTCCCACTATCTCCATAACTGACTCTTGCAAATGGTGAAGGCTATAAGTACTCTTGCAAGCTGATTCTAAAGGGATCCTACCCACACCTGACCTTACACACATTCTCTCCCATACTCTCTGATTTGGATTTGGATTGGAGCTACTCTTGGAGGAGCAAGAACACTCTCATTGTGGAGAAGAGGAGAAGAACACACCAATCTTAGAGTATCATAGTTTTTAGAGTGAAGTTTGTTGGAAACATTTTCTAGGGTTGTAAGAACGATTCGAACCTTCTTTTGAAGGGTTGTAAGTTTCTCTTTTAACATCTATTCAGCTTGTTTTTCTTGTTCTATTTGCTTCTTCTCTCTTTCATTTCACCCTCTTGACATGGACTCCATGATTGTATGCTTGATGATTTTGATTTTGATGTTGCATGTTTTTGGCTAAATAGATGTGATTCTAGGGTAAGGAAATGATGGTTATGGCATGGACTATGATAGGATAGACTTAAACGTACCTTTGGATGATTTGTTTGCTCGAACCTAGCCTCAATTGTAAATCACGGCCTGTTCTAGAAGGTTCCACGGACGTGGAAGTGATGAACTGACCGTGATTTTGTCTGACTTGCTTTGTTAGATTGTTGAAATCCTAGTGTTTGTTGAGCTAGATCTATCCTAGGGTGACCTAGTGTTAGCAACTAAGTGTGAGAAGAGACTTACCCGGTGATTCTTGCTCTTAGATACCGAAGATGATGAACTCTAGGTAGTAGTGAGCCTCACAAGCCGCTATTGGACTGTGTGTGCTAGGATTTATGTTTAGGACTTGCCTTCCCGAGACCTACCCTGTAAGGAGAGGTTAGATCCCTAGATAGCAATCCGGTTTTTTTAGAATTCCTAACCTTAGGTTCTTTGAGACTTACCCGGTGATGAGACCTTAGGAACGGCTAGTGGACCATGAGACCTACCCGGTGATTGATCCCAATTTAGAAACACCCACTCCCAACATACAATAGTTGATCCAAACAATGACTAGATAGCTTGAGTCTTATGCCATAACCGGAATTTCTAACCCCTAAAATCCTCTTTTCTCTCTATGATTACCTAACTCGTGTTTTTGTTTGCTTATTTGAGTAACTAGCTTAGTTGTTTGATAATCTTGTGTAACACCCCAAATCCGCTGGACTCGGTATGCTACATTGGGTTAGGATCTCACAATGGATCTTGACCCTAGCCTGACAACAAGTTCACTGGATCTTACAACAAGACACAAGTAGAGTAAAAACAAATACATAAAAACTGTATGATACATCAAAAGAGTTTACAAACTCAAAGCCGAGTACAAAACCATAACAACAGCAACAACAGCAACTGATACAAAAGATTCTCAACCCACGCATCCTAATGTACAAAAGTCCTCGGCTGGTCACACCATCTGGCTCACTCTGCAGTCTTCCTAACCTACAGATCATCTACAACACGGTATACACCCTTAGCTACAGCAATAGATAAGCATGATAGTAATAGCACAAACACACCACAACATCTCATACATGCAATGCCACACACATTCGTTTATTATCTTTAATTACGTTATACCATTACTAAATCAACTTCTTTTTTAACACGAGGAGCTTCAAGAACCCCGCCCCTTCCAACGTACCACATGAGTTTTGCATGGGGGTGACCGTCACTCGTCCCCTCCTGTGAGATCATCTTCAGGGCACCTCCTCCCAACCCAGCAGGTGGAGACCGGTGGTTACCGCCCGTTATAATACACTTGTGCCATATAAATATAATGAATGGTGGTCCTAGTCCGGTTTAAGTTATAAACGCACAAACATATGAACACGCACAACCATCACAATCATACAATCCACCACCGTACGCTAAGTAAGTCCTATGGACTTACCTGATACACTCGTATCCTCTACAACGTCACAGCTTCCCCTCGAGGAAGAAACCAACACCTGCAAGAGCAAGGCACACCACATCACAACCTGAAAGGGTTAGGAGACTCCTCTCCATAACCAGAACCAACCTACAACCTAAAGATTAACACAAGCTCGCATATGCCTATGGCATACTCTCAACATCAACACAAGTGCCTAAGGCACATCTCTAACATACAACTCATCCTAACCTAGCTATCAACTAAGCCAAGGCCAAAGGAAAGGAAGGAAGGAAGACATACCAACAAGGTATGTACCAACAGAAGCAAGAACACACTCAAACTCTCAAGAACTCACTCACACAAGCAAAAGAAGATCAAAGAGGTACAAAGGAGAAGAAGAAGAAGAAGGAGAAGAAGAAGAAGAAGAAGAAGAAGAAGAAGAAGAAGAAGAAGAAGAAGAAGAAGAAGAAGAAGAAAAAGAAGAAGAACGTGAGGAGGAAGAGAGAGGCTGGAGAGATGAAGAAACCCTTCATCTGAAGGTAAGGGAAGCTTATAAGAGAAGCCAACCCAAAAGCAAGTCAAGAGGTCAACAAAAGTGGCTGCAGCCACACAAAACCGCAAGGGCGGACCGACTAAGGCGCAGGGGCGGCTCACCTAGGGCGCAGGTGCGGCTAGTAGAGTCCGATGGGGCGGCTGGCAGTGTCAGAGCTAACTCAGCTAAGGCTCAGCAAGGTTCCTAGGCTCCAAAGGCTCAAGCTCTTACATCTCACCCCCCTAAAAACAAGTTTCGTCCTGAAACTTGCAGGATCCCAAAACCTCTCGGACCTGTAAGCCGAGGTAACACACACTCCTCAAAAACACCAGGTCAAACCTCTAACATTCTATATCCTCAATACAGCATGGAGGTATCATAACTCCATCATCACCACTCTACACAAGGCCTAGAGGAAGATCATCTCTAGCCAAACACTAACCACAACACACTGCCATGGAGGAAAACCGTCTCCAACCACCACGTAAACATAACACTACTATGTGGAGGAAAACCATCTCCACTCACACTATGTCCATCAAAGATAGCATGGAGGAAAGAACCGTCTCCTGCTAATCCTAACACATACACCATAGCATGGAGGAAAGAACCATCTCTAGCTATACCTATCTCGTGCTAGCAAACAGGATCTAACTGATCATATGCACACACAACTAGCACGAAAACATAACATATCACATAAGAACATAACATACAAGCACTCACCAAGAAGGCGCTAAGATCTACTCATAGACCCTACTAGTGCCTCAACTTCGCATAAAACTCTGGATAGTTCCAATGGATTCTATCCTCTGTCTCCCACGTAGCCTCATCTGGTCCTCGTCTAGACCATTGTATCCTCAACATAGGAATATCCTTCGAACGCAGGCGTCTAACACCTCGCTCTAGGACTACAATAGGGTGCTCTACAAACGTGTGGTCCGGCTCAACCACCAGATCATCATAACTCATGATGTGCCTCGGATCTGGTATGTACTCCCTCAGCTGAGACACATGAAACACGGGGTGAATACCCTCTAACCTCGGAGGCAAAGCTAATCTGTAAGCTGCTCGTCCTACTCTATCTAGTATCTCAAAAGGACCGACATATCGGGGACTCAACTTCCCCTTTATGCCAAAACGTCTGACGTCTCGCGTCGGAGATACTCTCAACCAGACATGAGCTCCTACCCAGAACTCTAGGGGTCGACGCCTCTTGTCTGCATACGACTTCTAGCGACTCTGTGCAGCCAGCATTCTCTCTCTGATCATCGCTACTTGAGCCATATCATCATGAATCTGCTTTGGCGCTATCCCACTGATACTGCTAGGCTCGTCCCAGCATAAAGGTGTACGGCATCTACGTCCATACAATGCCTCATAAGGAGCCATCCCTATAGAAGCATGCCAGCTGTTGTTGTATGAGAACTCAACGAGTGGGAGGTAATCAGACCATCCCTGTCCCCAATCCAACACACAGGCTCGCAGCATGTCTTCTAAGGTCTGGATGGTCCTCTCTGACTGACCATCTGTGTGGGGGTGAAACGCAGTCGTGAAGTGTAGACTCATCCCCAAAGCAGTCGGAATCTGCTACCAGAAACTCGATGTGAATCGTCCATCACGATCGGAAACGATCGTCCTCCGTACTCCATGGAGTCTCACTATTTGTCTAGTGTACTCCTCGGCTAATCTTCTTACGGGCCACGTCTCTCTGATAGGGATGAAACGTGCCGTCTTCGTCAATCTATCAACGATTACCCAGATGGCATCAAAGCTCCTACTGTTCTTCAATCCAGTCACAAAATCCATAGAGATGTCCTCCCACTTCCACTGCGGCACTAGCAGTGGATGGAACTCACCTCCATGCCTGAAATGCTCTATCTTGACCTGCTGATAGGTCGCACACTGAGCCACAAATCTGGCTACATCGGGCTTCAACCCTCCCCACCAAAATGAACGTCTCACATCATGGTACATCTTACTCGTATCAGGGTGTACTGAGTAAGGTGTATAGTGAGCCTCTTGCAATATCCGATGTCGCAGCTCTGTATTTGTAGGGACACAGATACGATCATGTCGCCTCATAACTCCATCTGCTCTAATAGTGAATTGGGGTGCCTCTCTACGAGACATCCTATCTTTGATCCTCGCCAAAGTCGGGCATGTCTCCTGCTTCTGTTGGATCTCATGCAATAGGCCAGGTAGAACCTCTAAGGTAAACAACTGGGCATCCTCATCAGGAAACTAGATGTCTATCTCTAGCCAAGCTAGATCCCTCTGAAGTTGGGGCTGTACAGTAAGTCTGGCAATCGCCTTCTCTCGAGGCGTCTTCCTGCTTAAGGCGTCAACTACCACATTTACCTTGCCAAGATGATACAAAATCTTAAGATCAAAGTCCTTGATCAACTCAAGTCATCTACGCTGGCAGTTATTCAATTCCTGCTGTGTGAAAATATACTTCAAACTCTTATGTTCTGTGAAGATCTGGCACGTAGCACCATACAGGTAATGTCTCCAGATCTTCAAAGCATGAACTACCGTTGCTAACTCCAAATCATGAGTCGGGTAGTTCTCCTCATACGTCTTCAACTGCCTAGATGCATATGCAATCACTCTGCCCCTCTGCATCAACGCACATCCCAAGCCTAGCTTGGATGCATCACTGTAGACCACAAAATCCTCAGAACCCTCTAGTTGTGCTAAGACAGGAACATAAGTCAAACGTCTCTTCAACTCCTCAAAACTCTGAGCACACTGGTCGGTCCATACAAATCTAGTAGTCTTCCTCAAAAGACTAGTCAATGGGCGGGCAATCACAGAAAATCCCTCCACAAAGCGTCTGTAATAGCCAGCTAAGCCAAGAAAGCTACGCACTTCCTTGACGTTCGTCGGTGTCGTCCATGCAGCAACAGACTCGATCTTCGCCGGGTCAACCATGATCCCATCGGGGGAGACAATATGTCCAAGGAAAGCAACCTCAGACATCCAAAACTCGCACTTAGAGATCTTGGCGTACAACTCTCTATCCCTCAAAATCTACAATACCGTCCTCATGTGTCCCGTATGCTCCTCTCTGATACAAGAGTATACCATAATGTCATCAATGAAAACCACCACAAACTGATCCAGAAAGTCGATAAAGATGTTGTTTATCAACTCCATGAATACTGCTGGGGCATTCGTCAGCCCAAATGGCATCACTACAAACTCGTAGTGTCCATAACGGGTACAAAATGCCGTCCTATGCACATCCTCCTCTCTCACCCTCAGCTGGTGATACCCAGAATGCAAGTCAATCCTGGAGAAAATTGTCGCTCCCTGCAGCTGATCAAGTAGATCATCAATACGAGGTAATGGATACCTGTTCTTTATGGTCACCTTGTTCAGCTCTTTGTAATCTATGCACAGTCTCAACGATCCGTCCTTCTTCCGCACGAAGAGGACCGGTGCACCCATGGTGAAACGCTAGGGCGTATAAAGCCCTTATCAGCCAACTCCTCGAGTTGCTTCTTCAACTCCAACATCTCGACAGGTGCCATACGGTATGGGGCCTTCGAGATGGGTCTCATACCAGGCTCTAAATCAATGCCGAAATCTACGCTCCTCTGAGATGGCAAGCTAGACGGCTCTACAAATACGTCTGTAAACTCACAAACCACCGGTATGTTCTCCAAAGCTGGACTCTCTCCATCCTTCATGGCGTAGCACCAGAAGGCATCACATCCCTGTGCAATCAGTCTAGCTGCTCGTACAACACTGATGACAGATCCTGTCTTCCCAAGGTACCAACCCCGGAAGACCTCTATCGGACCTAAGTCGGTAGAGATTGTAACAGTCCTCTTACCCACATCTAACACTGCACGGTGTCTACGCATCCAATCCATACCTAATATGACTTCTTCATGCATCAAAGGCATGACTAAGAAGTCAACAAGTAGTACACGAGTCCCTAAACATAGGGGACAACTACGTATCTCCTGGGTACTTCTGACCCTACTACCATCAGGTAACCCTATAGTAAAGGGTGCCCCCTCTATGGTAGACAAACTCAAACGCTCAACACAAGAAGCAGAAATAAATGAATGCGTAGCACCCGTAACAAATAAAACTCTAATAGGTAAACCATGTAACAAAATGGTACCTGTAGCAGCTGGTGCTGGTGGCTCCTCAGCAGTCCTCAACTCAAAAGCACGGCCTCGAACTCCTCGTGCATCACTAGTGCTAGCCTCTCTACCTCTACCCCTACTTGGTCCAAGAGCTGAACCCTGAGTAGCAGGTGTCCTTGGAACCCTCTGTTGTCCCTGATGCTGAGGCGGTCTCTGCCCACCTTCTGCTGCACCTGCAGGGGAAGAACCCTGTTGTGATGACGCCTTGCCCTGATGGCAAAACGTAGCTATATGTCCTGGCTTCCCGCACGAGAAGCAAGTCAACGGTGCTCTAGGGAAATCAGCCCTCATATGTCCATAGGCCCCGCAGTTGTAACACTGCCAACCTCTATCAGTAGTCTGTGCAGACACTAGATTACTCGAGCGGCCCTGAGTTTGACCTCGCCCGAATCCAGATGCTCCTACACCAGTCGGTGTTGTATGCAGTCTCTTCTCAGACCGTCCGGTCTGAGAAGTCCTCCTCTGGCTAACCTTCTCTCTCTCATAAGCAGAAGCCCGATCTTGGTAGTCTGCCAATGAGTCACAATGCAATCCCGCCACATATGAACGCGTACTCTCCCTTAGACGTCAGGAGAATAGGTATACGTGCTGGTCCTCAGAAGGTGCAGCTGGACCCAACAAAGCTAACTCAGTCCGAAAGCGGTGAATGGCATCTGTAATGGGTACATCCTCAAAGCCTGCTTCCACAAAATCCTGCAGCTTCTCCCTCCTCAGTGAGGTAGGACAATTCTGCTCCCTCGGCAAAGTACTCATCTGCTCAAGGTGGTGACTCGTGCTCTAACTGTCCTCCACCACTGATGTGTCAGGTCACGGAATAGAGACTGTACTAACTCTATCCATCTGTCCTCTAGGCAACGAATAGACTCTAAAGCTGAGTCTACATGCCCAATCCACACCTCAGTCTCTAGGCCGATCTTCCCAGAGAAGTGTGGTACTCCCTACTGGTGGAATGTCTTCAACCAAGTATCTAGTCGAGGCCCTCTAGTCTCCTCCACAACTCGTGCTGGCTCAACTACACGAACTGGTGCAGCTGGCACCTGAGTAGCTCCATGGGACTCCTCAAATAATCCCTCCTACCTTGTTAAGTCTGGGGCTTATCGACCCGCTCTGATGGCCTCCTCAAACTACCTGAGATACTCTCTAAACCCAGGTCCTCCCATAGAAACACGATCTGAACCATCTGACTGGGTTCGATGTGACTGATGTCTCCTGGATCCATCACTTCTCGTTGCTGGAACAAAGCTCTCAGCAACCTCCTCATGAGCCTCCTCCACCACTGGTGGATCTGCAGCGGGAGCGGGTCCCTGTCTCCTCTCTCCTGGAGGAAGAGGTGGTCTACCTCTACCTCTGCCTACAACAATAGCTCTAGTCCAAGCCATCTGCGGGGTATGCACACCTAACTTATAAGGCTCTATATAGGCCATATGTATAGATATATATATATATATATATAATACTTAATAATACATGCACACATATCATCACATAAAAGGTATCTCTCTCTCTCTCTTATATATATATATATATATATATATATATATATATATATATATATATATATATATATATATATATATATATATATATATATATATACTGTCGAGATCCTTAGATGGGTGACGACTTCTGTACACACTCCCAAAACATCTATACTCGCTTTAAAACCAAAACTCTTTAAAACGTCACACCCCATGTGGGTTTTGTTTATTTATCCACTCTACCTTTATTGCAGATAGAAAGTGCCACTGTTGTCAACCTAAGGCTCTGATACCAACTCTGTAACACCTCGAATCCGCTGGACTCGGAATGCTACATTGGAGCTAGGATCTCACAATGGATCCTGACCCTAGCCTGACAACAAGTTCACTAGATCTTACAACAAGGCACAAGTAGAGTAAAAACAAATACATAAAGAGAGTTTACAAACTCAAAGCCGAGTACAAAACCATAACAACAGCAAAAACAACTGATACAAAAGATCCTCAACCCACGCATCCTAATGTACAGAAGTCCTCGGCTGGTCACACCATGTGGCTCACTCTGCAGTCTTCCTAACCTGCAGATCATCTACAACACGGTATACACCGTTAGCTACAGCAATAGATAAGCATGATAGTAATAGCACAAACACACCACAACATCTCATACATGCAATGCCACACACATTCATTTATTATCTTTAATTACGTTATACCATTACTAATTCAACTTCTTTTATAACACGAGGAGCCTCAAGAACCCCGCCCCATCCAACGTAACACAGGAGTTTTGCATGGGGGTGACCGTCACTCGTCCCCTCCTGTGAGATCATCTTCAGGGCACCTCCTCCTAACCCAGCAGGCGGAGACCGGTGGTTACCGCCCGTTATAATACACTTGGGCCATATAAATATAATGAATGGTCGTCCTAGTCCGGTTTAAGTTATAAATGCACAAACAAATGAACATGCACAACCATCACAATCATACAATCCACCACCGTACGCTAAGTAAGTCCTATGGACTTACCTGATACACTCGTATCCTCTACCACGTCACAACTTCCCCTCGAGGAAGAAACCAATGCCTACAAGAGCAAGGCACACCACATCACAACCTGAAAGGGTTAGGAGAATCGTCTCCATAACCAGAACCAACCTACAACCTAAAGATTAACACAAGCTCGCATATGCCTATGGCATACTCTCAACATTAACACAAGTGCCTAAGGCACATCTCAAACATACAACTCATCCTAACCATCCTAGCCTAGATATCAACTAAGCCAAGGCCAAAGGAAAGGAAGGAAGGAAGACATACCAACAAGGTATGTACCAACAGAAGCAAGAACACACTCAAACCCTCAAGAACTCACTCACACAAGCAAAAGAAGATCAAAGAGGATCAAAGGAGAAGAAGAAGAAGAAGAAGAAATAGAACGTGAGGAGGAAGAGAGAGGCTGGAGAGATGAAGAAACCCTTCATCTAAAGGTAAGGGAAGCTTATAAGAGAAGCCAACCCAAAAGCAAGTCAAGAGGTCAACAAAAGTGGTTGCAGTCGCACAAAACCGCAAGGGCGGACCGACTAAGGCATAGGGGCGGCTCACCTGGGGCACGGGTGCGGCTAGTAGAGTCCGCTGGGGCGGCTGGCAGTGTCAAAGCTAACTCAGCTAAGGCTCAGCAAGGTTCCTAGGCTCCAAAGGCTCAGGCTCTTACATCTTGCATCATTTGTGATCCTTGATTGATCACCACAAAACCAAACCAAAAACATGGAGATTATCTTTTCTTTATTTCTTTGTCTTTTCTTAGCCTGGATTTACACTATCCTTAGTCACTATTGACTCAATTTCACCTTATTCTTTGTGTTCGACCTCGGAATACTATCCTTGCTACAAAACGACCCATACACTGTGGGTTCGCTAGGAGTTAGGAAAAATATATCGAGTTATAAATTTAAGACTTTTGCGTGTCACGTTTCTAGCGTAACAAGTTTTTGGCGCCGTTGGCGTGGACTAGGTCTATTGAGTCATTTTTGTGATTGATTATAGTGTAGGTCTTTCTTGTTGCTTTTGATCTCGTTTGGTTTGTGTCTTTGATTTTTCAGGACATCTCTCACTCTTTAGGTGTATGTGAAGATCTCGTGGAAAGAATTTAGCTCCATTCGATCCCGAACCGGAGAAAACCCTTAAAGCTAGATCCAAGAGCATTAGAAACGGAAAGGAGATGGCCGGAAGAGATCTCCAAGCTGAGTTTGATGAGGCTTTAGAGCAAATTAGATTGAGGGATGAAGCCTTGGAGAATGAAAGGAGACTTTCCAATGAGAGGCAAGAAGCAATTAGGAGAGAGAATGAAGAGATTAGGCAAGCTCTTGTGCAAAGAGAGCCTAATCATCAACAACCTCCACCTCCACCACAACCGCAGCCGGCGGTTAATATTCGGGTTGTGCCCATTGCTATTGAGGAGCCACAAACGTTAGGGCAACGTATGGATCCGGCTCAAAGAGTGCACCGTCCGGGTGTGAACTTAGGAGATCCCGCAACCCATGATTATGAGCTCCGCCCTCAAGTACTACAAATGATCCGGCATAACCAATTTGGAGGGATGGAAGGAGATTCCTCTCATCAACATTTGATCAACTACGAGATATTGATGGAGACTCTAAGGCCGCCTAGGTTGGAGAACAACAACCATAAGCTTAGGGCTTTTTCCTTCTCGCTTAAGGTTAAAGCCTTGGCTTGGTACCAATCGATTACACTAGGGTGTGTAAGTACTTTGGAGGAAATGACAACCGAGTTCTTGACTAAGTTCTTCCCACCTTCCAGGACTACCGAGCTAAGAGGGAAGATAAATGCCTTCATGATGAAGGATAGAGAAAGCCTATTCAAGTCTTGGGAGAGGTTTAAAGACCTTCTCCTAGATTGTCCACACCATGATATACCGAAGATAGAGCTATTGGAGATCTACTTCAAGGGACTTGATCAAGATAGCCAATTCAAGCTTCAATCTCTTTCCGGTGGGACTTTCATGGAAAATAATGTAAGCTTGGGAGTTTGTAGAGAAACAAGCTTTGGTGATTGAAAAGTACTCCCGGAGGAAGAATGATGGGAGGAAAGTGGGAGCATATATGGTGAGTGAAGTCACCATGAGTAATTTCAAGCTTGAAGCAATCAACAATGAGCTTAAATCTTTGAGGGAGTTGTGTACTATAACTTTGAAGAATCAAGCAAACCGTCAAGTGCAAGTGCAAGCAAACTTGTCTTCCAAGGAGGAAGATGTGAACTACATGGGAAGGGGAAACTAAAACAACTATCAAGGCCCAAGGAACTTCAACAACAACCGGCAATTCAACAATTACCGGCCAAACCACAACCATCCCGGGTTTTCCTATTATAACCCGGATGGAGCCTTGAACCCTCCCACTTCCACAAGCGCAGCTCCACCACCTAAGGCTTCACATGAGCCTCCACCCGAATTTAACCAACCTCCAAGGGATAGAACCGAGATAATGTTTGAGCAATTGCTTGGGAGGTTGAGCGGTCTTGAGAGCACGGTGACTTCCATTTCTAAGGCTCAAAAGGTGTTGGAAGCACAAGTGTTTCAAAAGGCGGGTGAAGCTCATAGAGATCCGGGAAAGCTTTCCGGAAGGACCGAGGATAACCCAAGAGGCCAAGTGTTGGCAATCACAACAAGGAGTGGGCTGAGCATGAAGGATCCCTTACCCAAGGAGAATGCTAAGGGAAAGCAAGTAGTGGTAGAGTAAGAGTCATTGCAAGAAGATGGAGGAAAGAGCAAGGATGATGAGCCAACATATGTGGCACCACCTTCATACAAGCCACCACTACCATTCCCGCAATCACGAGCAAGAGCTCGATTGGACAAACACTTCGGTAATTCCTTGAACTTATGTCTAAATTGCATATTAACATTCCGTTCATGGATACTATTCTAGGTATGCCGGCATATGACAAGTTTTTGAAGGAAATACTCGCCAACAAGAGGAAGTTGGAGGAGTATGGAGAAGTGAGGATGACAAAGAGGTCCTCGGAATTGATTCAAACCATGAAGGAGGAGATGCCTCCTAAGCTAAGAGATTCGGGATCTTTTTGTGTGCCAATTGGAGTGGGAGAAGTGAAGTATGAAGCCCTATGTGATCTTGGGGCAAGTGTAAGCATCATCCCGCTTGCACTTTGCAACAAGGTTAGGTTAAGAGAGCCGAAGCCGGTCAAGATGACCCTCTATATGACGGACGTACAATTACTCACCCCGTTGGAATCTTTGAGGACATACCGGTTCAGCTCGGGAAGTTCTATGTGCCAATAGACTTCGTTGTTTTGGACATCCCGGCGGACTATCCGGTTCCTATCATCTTAGGGAGACCTTTCTTGGCTATATCCGTATGCTTGGTGGATTGCAAAAATGGAATTCTCTCTTTCAACATTGGAGAAGAGAATATCAAGTTCAAATTATCCACAATGATGAAGGGGCCAACCCTTGGTGAAGATGTATTCAACATTTGTCGAGCAAGAAGAGTGTAGAGAAGTTGTGAGCTCGATCTTGATCAAGGACCCCTTGGAGAAGGTTCTTAGCTTAAGTTTGATGGAGGAAGGAGTTGAGGATGATTGTAATGAAGAAATCAAGGCCTTAGATGCATTGGAAAAGGAGGCAAGAGCTGAATTTGAAGTACACGAAGGTGTGCTAAAGAGCTGTAGGAATCACGGTCTGGCACAGAGGACCACGGCTGTGGTTTGTCCCGTGGAACTCTCTGGAGTCCTCCACGATGCTAGCTTCTTTGTCCTCCTACTACTTCTTTTGTGTATTTTCGATTTGTATAGGATAAGCCAAGCAAGGAATCGTCCAGCCTCGCACCTTGGATCTCCTTGGCTCGAGATCTTCTTTCCTCGGAATCTCACTTCGGAAATTGGATCTCCTTTGTCCTCCTAGCCTCGCACCGTAAGGACACCACTCGGCCTCTCACCTTGTGGGTTTTCGAAACTTTGGTCTCTCACCTTAGTCTTTAGGTTTGTTTTTCTCAAAGTGAAAACACAACTTTTGATTGACTCAACTCTATAATCTGATTAAAACGTGTGTAGGAGAAGGCCTTATATGGGCTGAAAATTCAGCACCAACTCCCCACAATAATAACTTACAAGTAGTTCAAGAGTTGTGATATTAAATGAAGGCAAACCTAGGGTCTTTCAACCAACAACTTCAAGCAAATAAATGACCTAAAACCATAAATATGGCCGGCCAATTAGAGCTTCAAGGGTCAAAAACGTGGCTGAAAAGAAACCCAACTAAATGTGGTTTTAATCTCTTGAAATAAAATCAAGCATGAACACATAAAATAAAAAAGGTTACATCTAAGGTTTTAAGTGATCCGGCATCCTCAATAGCCTCAAGTATGTTCACCAAGTGATAGTCATGGACGTCCTCAAATGTCGGAGCTCCGAAAGAGTGGTAGGTCAAAGTGGTTTGGCCTAGCATGCGGGCTCTAGCTCGAGTGAGAGGTGGTGGTTATCTTGGTGTTGTCACATTAGTCTCGTTGCTTAAGTTCAGCGGGCTCACATCATCCCCTCCTTCATGGAAAGGATTCGACCCCGAATCCGCCAACTCGTTCTCCGCCTCCTCGACCTCATTACCTACATAAAAAGGCGACAAATCAGAAACATTAAACACATTATGGACACCATACTTAGTGGGAAGCTCAATGCGATATGCGTTATCGTTAATCTTCTCCAGGACCCGGAAAGGACCATCCGCTCTTGGGTTGAGCTTAGATTGCCGAATATAACGAAAGCGATCCTTCCTCAAATGGACCCACACGAGGTCTCCCTCCATGAAGAGCATTTCCCTGCGCCCTCTGTTGGCTTGGTTGACATATTGCTCGGTACGTTTTTCTAGTTGGATTCTGACCCGCTCATGCAAACCTTTCACAAACTCAGCTCTAGATTGCCCATCCACATCAACTAGTTGTGGAGCTGGTTGAGGAGTCAAATCCAGCGGAGTAAGAGGATTCTTGCCATAAAAAATTTCAAAAGGGGACTTCTTGGTCGCCGAATGAATAGCCCGGTTATATGCAAACTCCACAAAGGGCAAACAATCCTCCCACCTGCACAAGTTAGTATCCATCATAGTACGAAGCAAAGTGCCAAGAGTCTTGTTTACTACCTCAGTTTGTCCATCCGTTTGGGGATGACAAGAAGTCGAAAAACACAACTTCATCCCCATCTTGGCCCAAAGTGTCTTCCAAAAATAACTAAGGAACTTAGAGTCTCAGTCCGACACAATTGAACTAGGTATCCCATGCACCTTAACAATATGCTCAAAGAAAAGGTTAGCCACATTTGACGCATCATCAGATTTGCTACAAGCAATAAAATGGGCCATCTTAGAAAACCTATCAACAACCACAAAAATGGAATCATGTCCTCTCTCCTAGAACGAGGTAATCCTAGGACAAAATCCATGGAAATGTCTTCCCAAGGAGAGCTAGCAATAGGCAAGGGTAAGTATAATTCATGTGGGTTCGCCTTAGACTTAGCCTTACGATAAGGTACACAACTAGCACAACATCTCTCTACATCACTTCTCATCTTAGGCCAATAAAAGTGTTCCCTCAATATGCCTAAAGTCTTAGTAACCCCAAAATGACCCATCAATCCCCCTCCATGGGCCTCTAAAACAATCAAAGTTCTCAAAGAACAAGTAGGCAAACATAACCTAGAAGCTCTAAACAAATATCCATCATGAATGTAATAACTACAAGCATGAGAGTCACTACTAGAGCGCAAACAAAGCGCAAAAATGTCGCGGAAGTCCACATCAAGAGCATATAGATCACGAATCAGTCCAAAACCCAAATCGCATGCATCTAAGGAAGATAGAAGTGTGTACCTACGAGATAACACATCAGCTATGATGTTGTCATTTCCCTTCTTATAGCGCACAACATATGGAAAAGCCTCAATATATTCCACCCAACGTGCATGGCGTTTGTTCAACTTGGCTTGTCCTCTCAAATACTTCAACGACTCGTAATCAGAATGTATAACAAATTCATGAGGTAGAAGATAGTGCTCCCAAACCTGGAGGACCCGAACCAAGGCATATAACTCCTTGTCATATGTAGGGTAGTTCAAGGCGGCTCGTCCTAGTTTCTCGCTAAAGTAGGTCACGGGGTGTGCCTCCTGCATCAAAACTCCTCCAATCCCGATTCCCTAAGCGTCACACTCTATCTCAAAAGTTTTCGAGAAGTCCGGAAGTACAAGAACGGGGGCATGGGTCAGCCACTCTCTAAGTATCATAAAGGACTTCTCTTGAGCGGATCCCCACTCAAATCGCACGCCCTTCTTGGTCAACTCGGTGAGGGGGGAGGCAATAGTGCTAAAGTCCCAAACGAACCTCCTATAGAACCCGGCAAGTCCAAGGAAACCCCGTATGTGAGGGACCGTTGTCGGACGTGGCCATTCTGATATTGCCTTGCTCTTCTCTTCGTCCACGCACAAGCCTCCCTTTCCTACCACAAAACCCAAAAAAACCACAGATTCCGAGCAAAAATGGCATTTCTTAAAGTTTACAAACAAATGTTGTTCTTTAAGCACAAGAAATACACTTCTCAAATGTTCAACATGTTCATCCAACGTCCGATTATAAACTAAGATGTCATCAAAATACACCACAACAAATTTACCTAAGAAATCACGTAGGACATGGTTCATTAGGCGCATAAACGTACTAGGTGCATTCGTTAATCCAAAAGGCATTACAAGCCACTCATATAATCCATACTTAGTTTTGAAAGCAGTTTTCCATTCATCACCCTTATGCATCCTAATCTGATGATATCCAATTCTAAGGTCTATTTTAGAGAAAAGAGTAGCACCGTGAAGTTCATCTAACATATCATCAAGACGAGGAATAGGATGTCGGTACCTTACAGTTATTTGGTTGATGGCATGGCAATCGACGCACATCCTCCAACTCCCATCTTTCTTGGGTAACAATAGTACAGGAACAGCACATGGACTCAAGCTCTCCCGAATGTATGCCTTACTCAAAAGATCCTCCACTTGAGCTTGTAGCTCCTTTGTTTCCACCGGGTTTGCTCGATATGCGGGCCGATTTGGGATGGTTGATCCGGGTATGAAGTCAATCTGATGTTCTATGCCTCGGGTAGGGGGTAGTCCCGGGGGAATCTCTTCGGGCATAATCTCCTTGAACTCCTCCAGTAGTCTTGAAATACAAGAAGGCAAAGACAAATCCTTAGCTTCCATAGTAGATAAAGTTGTTACACAAACAAGAAGGAAGTAAATATTCCCCTGTTGTAGGGCTCGACGGGCGTCGTGTAGTCGTGCGGTGAGTAGGGTCTTGGGGTCTGATGTTGTTTCAAGAACCATCTTAGTCTTTCTCTTCGTCCTTGCGGCCTCAACTTTCTCCAAATTCTTCCTTTCTCTACACATGTGGTCTTCCATAATCTCGGATGGGCTGAGAGGCATGAGTTTTACTTTCTTCCCGGCCATGGAAAAGAAGTATATGTTGGTGTAACCATCATGAAACACCCTTCGGTCAAACTGCCATGGTATCCCAAGTAAGAGATGGCAAGCTGTGATTGGGAGCACGTCACAAACAACGTCTTCTTGGTACGGTCCGATGGCAAAGTGAACAAAACATTGCTCCATGACTTGAAGAGGAGCGTTGGTGTTGAGCCACTGGAGCAAATAAGGTTGTGAGTGCGCCTTCGTTTTGAGTCCTAGGTGTGCAACGACCTCCTGACTAACAATGTTACAACAAGACCCACTATCAATAATAACAGTAAACAATTGTCCCGAAGTTAAACAACGAGTGTTAAAGAGATTCTCCCTTTGTGAGACATCGGGAACGAGTTCGCTTGCTTGTAGGGCCTTTTTTGTGACAAGGCAGAAATCTCCCACAGGAGCACGAGCCTCAACTTTAATACCTTCTATGATTGGAGCTATTGTTTCATAGTCATCTTCGGATTCATGATTCTCGGTGACCTCTTCCCCAAATGCATTCAATAACACCTTACGGGGATTAGGGCACTCCCGGGCATAATGACCATGCTCATAACACTTGTAGCACCTCACTTCTCTAGTCCGGCTCGTTTCTGGTGTTGGTGGGATACTTGGAAGAGGGGCACTAGGGTTAGAGGCGGAGGTGGCCTTGGGAGCTACTGTTGGGGATGAACCGGTTGTGTGGGTAAGACGATTATTTTGAGGGGGTTCAGTGGATTCATGACTTGTCCCTCTTCTTGTTGATCCGGATGCCTTACGTTTTTGGATGACATTATAAGCGTGGGTAGCATGGTGAAAAGCATCATTTAGGCTTGTGTATCGGAGTTGTTCAACTATTTCGGACACATCGGGGTTAAGCCCAGATAGGAACTTGGCTAGGATATAGTCGTCGGGTTGTCGGGCTCCCGATCTTTGAAGGAGAGTTCTCAACTCTTTATGGTACTCGTCTGGAGTTCGGTTACCTTGACGTAGCCTTTCAAGTTTGAGCAGCAATTGTTGCTTGTAATCCGAAGGTATGAACCGAGCACGCATCCTTCTACGGAGTTCAAACCAAGTGTTGATGCGTGGGTGTTGATGTGCCTCCACGTATTCCAATTCTTCCTACCACCAAGTTAGAGCAAAATCAACAAAATGAATAGTAGTAGCTTCAATCTTTTCATACTCGTTAAAATCATAATAACAGAAGACTTGTTCAGCCTTAGTCTCCCACTCAATGTAGGTCTCACCTTCTGCAGTTCCGGTGAAGTTTGGAACATCCACTTTTGATCCATGGTAACGCCTCCTATTGTAGTGACCATGATTTTCTTCATCGTCCCAGTCATTGTGTCGAGAAGCTTGACTATGGTCCCGGTTTCTGTTCCGGTCTCTATCTCGGTTTCTATCTTGGTTTTTTCTCGCATGGCTATTCACACTCATACTCCTATCCCGGCCTCTACGAGTTGGTCCCTGGTTACTTCCTCCTTGACTTTGTTCCGGTGGGACGGGAGGTAGTCTCCTTAGAAGCTCCGCTAGCTGGGCTTCAAGGCGGTCAATACGTGGGTCGGCTTGGTTGATCACATTACCATTGACGGATGCCATCCTGTTCTTGGACTACAAAACAAGCAAATAAACAAACAAAACCAAGTGTCCAAAGGTATAACAAAACCAAATGCTCAAAGGCAAAACCGAAAGTACTAAAATGCCGATTTAGTGACCGAAACGGTGTCGGATGGCTAAAAAAGTCCTTAGGTGACGGAGAAGCGGTGAGTTGGACTCGGAGGCACGTTTCCCTTCTCGGAAAGGTATAACAATTGGAATTCTGAGTTCGGACGCCTTTTTTCCGCAAAACCGCAAAACCGGCCATTTTTCACCTTTTCTATTTTCTTCGCCTATCACACAAAGCAAACTAGAAGGCAAAAGGTTAGCAAATAAAACGTTCTCTCTCTCTCCTTTCTCAAGTGTATTTCTCCTCACACTCACTCAAGGGTTTGATAATGTTTAGATTCACACAACTCCCCTTTTCCTTTGCTTCGAGGCAAAGTTCTCACTCACCTTTTCCAATGCACTAGGCAATGCCCTCCACTCAAATATTTCACTTGGTAACAAAAATTCCGCAAGATTTCAAGATAGTTCACAAGGTGATCAAGGTAGGCCAAGATGCAATATAACTTCAGAAAAGCAAACACAAAGGGCAACAAAAGAAACCACAAATACGAGTCTTCCGGCCAGTATTTACTTAGTCCCTACAAGTAGTTAGTCAAAGCAATAACAAGCGTTTTCCCCAAAACGTGCGGGTTGTGTTTTGGATGGCAAGAACACTCAAGAACAACTCTGATAACAATTTCAAAAACACTCTCAAAGACAATTTTGATTTCAACGAAAACACTCAAACAACTTTTCTTTTCTTTTCTTTTCTTTTCTTTTGCTTTTCTTTTCTTTTCTTATCGTTTTTTTTTTTTGAATAAAAGGTCAACAAGATCTCTCTAAAGACTCACACAAGAAAGAAGATTGTAAGCACCAAAATTTTTGGGGAACTACTCAAAATTGCAAAAACTAAAAACAAGTTTAGGTAAGCAATTCGTACCCCGAAAGCTTGAGGAACTCGCACCGTTGGGCTCGGATACCACTTGATGCGCTCTTCATCAGTTGAACGCAAGGATCCGCCGGTGTTGTTCCTCCGACTAATTCTTTTGTGTATTTTCGATTTGTATGGAATATGCCAAACAAGGAATCGTCTAGCCTCGCACCTTGGATATCCTTGGCTCGAGATCTTCTTTCCTCGGAATCTCACTTCGGAAATTGGATCTCCTTTGTCCTCCTAGCCTCGCACCGTAAGGAAACCACTCGGCCTCTCACCTTGTGGGTTTTCGAAACTTTGGCCTCTCACCTTAGTCTCTAGGTTTGTTTTTCTCAAAGTGAAAACACAACTTTTGATTGACTCAACTCTATAATCTGATTAAAACGTGTGTAGGAGAAGGCCTTATATGGGATGAAAATTCAATACCAACTCCCCACAATAATAACTTACAAGTAGTTCAAGAGTTGTGATATTAAATGAAGGCAAACCTAGGGTCTTTCAACCAACAACTTCAAGCAAATAAATGACCTAAAAACCATAAATATGGCCGGCCAATTAGAGCTCCGAGGGTCAAAAACGTGGCTGAAAAGAAACCCAACTAAATGTGGTTTTAATCCCTTGAAATAAAATCAAGCATGAACACATAAAATAAAAAAGGTTACATCTAAGGTTTTAAAGTAATCCGGCATCCTCAATAGCCTCAAGTATGTTCACCAAGTGATAGTCATGGACGTCCTCAAATGTCGGAGCTGGTGGTAGATCAAAGTGGTTTGGCCTAGCATGCGGGCTCTAGCTCGAGTGAGAGGTGGTGTTGATCTTGGTGCTGTCACATTAGTCTCGTTGCTTAAGTCCAGCGGGCTCACATCAAAAGACCCCTTGGAGAAGGTTCTTAGCTTAAGTTTGATGGAGGAAGGAGTTGAGGATGATTTTAATGAAGAAATCAAGGCCTTAGATGCATTGGAAAAGGAGGCAAGAGCTGAATTTGAAGTACACGAAGGTGTGCTGAAGAGCTGTAGGAATCACGGTCTGGCACAGAGGACCACGGCCGTGGTTTGTCCCGTGGAACTCTCTAGAGTGCTCCACGATGCTATCTTCTCAGATTCCACGCCCGGGGTTTTTCCAGAGGCCGTGATTCAGACCGTGATTTTGTCAGAAAATGCCTTAGTGGTTGATCAAGCTTCAAGGAGCCTTGAGGAGTCTTCATTAGCTTTGGATTCATCTCAACCTACATTGTATGGAGCGTCTCCAATCGATAAAGGTCCTCCTAAACTTGAACTTAAACCCCTCCCCTCTCATGTTAAGTATGCTTTTCTTGGTGAAGATTCTACTTATCTAGTCATTGTTAATGCATGCTTGAATGATGATGAGTTGACTAGATTGTTGCATAAATTGAGATTGCATAGGAAGGCTATTGGTTATACCATTGATGATTTAGTTGGCATTAAGCCTTCTTTATGCATGCATAAGATCTTAATGGAAGATAATCACAAACCTTCAATTGAACCTCAAAGAAGACTAAACCCAATCATGAAAGAGGTAGTAAAGAAAGAGATCCTTAAATTTCTAGATGCGGGAATCATTTTCCTGATTTCAGATAGTAAGTGGGTTAGTCCCGTGCATGTGGTTCCTAAGAAAGGTGGGATGACTGTAATGACCAATGAGAATAATAAATTAATCCCAACTAGAAAGGTTACGGGATGGAGGATGTGTATAGACTATAGGAAACTAAATGTGGCCTCTAGGAAAGATCACTTCCCTCTTCCTTTTATTGACCAAATGCTAGAGAGATTAGCTCAACACTCCCATTTTTGTTACTTAGATGGTTATAGTGGATTCTTTCAAATCCCTATCCACCCGGATGACCAAGAGAAAACTACATTCACATGTCCTTGGGGTACATTTGCATATAGGAGAATGCCATTTGGGTTGTGTAATGCACCCGCCACCTTTCAAAGGTGTATGATGGCTATCTTTTCTGAATATATTGAAAACATCATGGAAGTGTTTATGGATGATTTCTCTATTTATGGATCTTCATTTGATGATTGTTTAGCTAACTTGTCTTTGGTGCTTAAGAGATGTGAGGAGACAAATCTTGTCTTGAATTGGGAAAAATGCCACTTCATGGTAAGTGAAGGCATTGTGTTGGGACACTTGGTGTCCAACCATGGCATTGAGGTTGATAGGGATAAGATATAGACGATAGAGAAGTTGTCACCACCTACCTCGGTGAAGGGGGTAAGGAGTTTTCTAGGGCATGCCGGTTTTTACCGGAGATTCATTAAATATTTCTCTAAGATTTCTAAGCCTCTTACTAACCAAATAATGAAAGATGTTGAGTTTGTTTTCTCCAAGGATTGCCTTGAGGCTTTTTGTAGGTTGAAGAATGCTTTGATCTCCGCACCTATCATGCAACCACCGGATTGGAGTCTACCGTTTGAGATCATGTGCGACGCGAGTGATGTAGTTGTTGGGGCTGTCTTGGGACAAAGGAAAGATGGGCTTACACATGCCATCTATTATGCTAGCAAGACGCTAGATGATGCCCAACTCAATTATGCTACCACCGAGAAGGAGTTTCTAGCGGTTGTGTACGCATTTGAGAAGTTCCACTCGTATCTTGTTGGAGAGAAGGTCATTGTGTATACGGATCATGCTGCGATCCGCTATCTCCTTACAAAGAAGGATGCCAAGCCTCGTTTGATTCGGTGGATCCTTCTTCTCCAAGAGTTTGATTTTGAAATCCGGGATAAGAAAGGGTTCGAAAATTCTGTGGCGGACCATCTTAGTATGCTCCCACCGTTGGAGATTGAGAAAGTTGACATCCCGATTGATGACTCGTTCCGAGATGAGAAATTGAAATTGGTGGAGGAGTGCTTGTTGCAATTGTCTAGAGGGAGTGAGCCATGGTATGCCGACATAGTGAACTATCTCGTTTGTGAGGAGGTGCCACCCGGTCTCTCTTATGCCCAAAAGAAAAAGTTTTTCACAGACGTGAGGCATTACTATTAGAGCGAGCCGCTCTTGTTTAAGAGAGGGCTGGATGGGGTGTTTAGGAGATGCATACCGGAGGATGAAGTGAAGAGTGTGATCCGCCAATGTCATTCCTTGCCATGTGGAGGTCATGCTAGCTCACACAAGATATGTGAAAAGGTGTTGCTGTAACACCCCAAATTCTCAGAACTCGGGGAGCTACTGGTTAGGATCTCACAATGGGTCCCGATCTTAGTTTGACAACAATTTTACTAGGATCTTACAACAAGGCACAAAAGTATTTAAAACATTTGAAAACTTTAAACAATATATACATGAAGAATATGTATCAGCCTTACAAAGTAAAGGTACCAAAACGACACATATGAAGAACAAAAGACATTCCCGCCCCCAACTAAATGAGTACGTGGACCCGGCTGACCATTCCCTTCGGATCTCTCTACAATTGTATTAACCTGCAAGACATCTACAAGCGGTATAAAACCGTTAGCTAACATTCTATGCATAAGTATAAAGGTAAAAGCACAAACACACAACATACACAATCAACATGCAACACTCAATCCTTTTATTATCTTTAATTAGGTGATAGGTCATTACTAATGATACTTATTTTGTGACACGAGGGATTCCCAAACCTCACCCTTGTCCCCATTTACCAACGCGGAATGGTACTAATGCATATGACCATCTACCGAACTGGGCTGGTCGTAGGGAACTTCCTAGATTCTCGCAAGAGCTAGGTAGATGATGTCACGACCCGTTATCATACACTTGGGTCAATTATGTAAATAATAAAGTCGGCCTAATCCGGTTTCGTTGTATATCATAACTAACAAACACCACTCATACACATTACACTCATACAAGAAGCCAGTTAAGTAAGTCCGTGGACTTATCTGAATCAGATCTCGACTTTCTAATTCGCAAATCGATCTGTACAGTAGGAATTCAGTGGCCTTTCAAAGGAGGCAAGTGTGTCAGCACACTTTCTAGGTAATTAGAAGTCTACGACTTCTAAGATAGTAGGTCTTAATAGAACGGAATTGATTACAGTATTAATTTATGGTAAAATGACTATTTTGCCCTTGGTCCCAAAACTTCAAAAAAATTCCATAGTTTATGTCTAAACTCTTAGTTGAGACTAAAAAGTCATATTCTAACTCCTAAAGATGAGTTTGGTTACAAACTAGCAATTTACCCATTTTCCTATTTTCGGAAAGATCGTTCAGGTCCAACTTCGGCTTCAAATATAAAATTCGAATAATCTTATAAAAATTCCGAAATAATTCCCTATATCATCTATGATATCTTATCTACTCCTAGGAGCAAGAATTTTTTAAAACTGTTCAACCATCACTTCTACAAAAATTTCCAAAGTTGGTTACAACACTTAACAAACAGCACACTGTCTTAACTTTGAAAAATCAGAACTCCTAAACTACTCGCTAGATTTATCCCAAATTTTGATATTTTCTACTATAAAATCTTATCTATAATATATCCAAAATTCAGCCGTAAAGGAGATCAAAATCCTATTTAAAACTATCTCACAAAACCGAGTTTCAGCACAACAGAAAAACTGCTTACGACTCAGTCTTTGAAAAATCATAAATCTCAAACCACTCGTTGGATTTCTCTCAAATTTTAATATGTTCTACAACAATATGTCAACTATATCATATCCAAAATTCAAGCCCAACGGAGATCAAGAGCTTATTCAAAACCATCTCACAAAACAGCATCACTTGCTGTTTTACCCAACACTCAGCACATATATAAAAACTGCATGAGGCGTCAACTTTGGAACACCATAACTCTCAAACCGTAGCTCCGATTCCTCTCAAGTTTTAGTATGTTATACTATAAAATATCGACTAAAATATATCCGAAAATCAGCAGTAAAGGTGGAGTCTAACCTACCCAAATCTAGACCCGAAGTTGACTGTTTGTCACTTCCGAAAACTCAGGAAAACGCTTGAATTTGTACAGCTCACTTATGCTTGTTCTGAGTAGGTTTAAAAACGGAACTAGTACACGTTAGGCAAGGAAAAGGTGGACTGAAATGTTGTGTAGCAAGGGATACAAGCCTTACCCGATTCCGAGACTCGAATGCACGGAAAAGAAGAGGGCGGAAGGCTGTTGTGGCCAAGCGTGCGACTGCAGCAGGGAAGGCATGCCTACGGCTCCAGGAGGCGTACCTACGGCACTGCAAGCCAAGCGTAGACGCGACTAGGGCTAGTCCGCTGCTGCTGCGTGTGAGGGTGGAGTTCCGGGTCGAGGGTGTTGACAATGAGGGAGGAATGACAGAGGTGCGAGGCTGGGCATCTGTCTGCTTGAAGTCCGCTACACCGCAAGGCTAGAGGGCTCGACACTACTGCAGAGGCTGGAAGGAGAGCCGATCCCGCGTCTGTCCGCTAGCGAGGTGTTTGCGTGCAAGAAGGCGGTTGCTAATGAAGGATGCGGCTTAGCGTGGAGGCAAGAGAGCGCCGGCGCTGGAGTCTACAGGAGAGGAGAGTCGGGGCTGTAAATCTGGTGCGCTCTCAGAAAGATGACGAAGGACGGGAGCGCCGTTGGATGTTGCCAGCTTGCGTGGAGGAGAAGATGGTGCCGGCGTACGTGAGTTTTAGGACACGTGAATAGAATCTAGGGCAAGGGAGAAGCTGAAGCAGCTGGTGTGTTTTGGGCTGGCCGGCCATACTCGAGATCAGGCCTTGTCTGGGCCTTGTCAACTGCTTGTCTGGGCCTTGTCAACTGCTTGTCTGGCCTTGTCAACTGCTTGTCTGGCCTTGTCAACGGCTTGTCTGGCCTTGTCAACTGCTTGTCTGGGCTTGTCAACAGCTTGTCATGCTCTCGTTACAGCTTTGTCACAGTCTCGTCTCAGCCTTGTCATGATCTCGTCTAAAGTCGTCGTTAAGAATTCATTATAAGAAGTAGGGTTTGATATAATTCTATTCTTTTATGTGAATTAAATTCTACATAAAATAATAAATAATTATAAGAATTAGGGTTTGATATAATTTTATCATTTTATATGAATTAAATTCTACATAAAATGATAAAATTTGTAAAGAAAGAAATACTAGATAGAATGGGAAACCGTCAACGGCTCGAAGTCCAAATTGATTTGGAATTAAACGGAATAAAAATTCCGGATATTACATCAGTACCCCCTTAAAATAAGTTTCGTCCCGAAACTTAGAATAAGGTACTTAATTAAACAACTTCCATAAATAAACTGGTATGTCCTAGACTCACTAAATTTTTATTTATTTCCTAAACTTCTCAAACCCTATCAAAGCGTAACGAAAAAAAACCGGTCGTTACAGTTGCAATCCGGGCTTTATTGGCCAAGTTTGTTCAAGGATGTGTAGAATTTTGTGGTAGAATGTGATGCTTGCCAAAGGACGGGCAACATCTCAAGGAGGAATGAGATGCCCTTGAACAACATACAAGAGGTGGAGATATTTGATGTTTGGGGTGTGGACTTCATGGGACCATTCCCTTCTTCATGTGGCAATTCTACATCTTGTTGGCGGTGGACTATGTTTTCGAGATGGGTGGAGGCAATCGCCTCTCCCACAAATGATGCCAAGGTTGTAGTGCGGTTCTTCAACCGAGTGATCTTCCCTAGGTTTGGGACACCAAGGGTGATCATAAGCGATGGAGGAAAGCACTTCACCAATAGGAACTTCGGGACACTTTTGGATAAGTATGGGGTGACTCATAAGGTGGCAACACCTTACCATCCCCAAACTAGTGGCCAAGTGGAGATCTCCAACCGGGAGATAAAGGGAATCCTTGAGAAGACGGTTTCTAGAACAAGAAAGGATTGGGCTATGAAGCTCGATGATGCTTTGTGGGCTTATATAACCGCTTTCAAGACACCGATTGGCACCACTCCCTACAAGCTAGTTTATGGCAAGTCTTGCCACCTTCCGGTGGAGATGGAGCATAGATCTTATTGGGCCATTAGGTGGCTGAATTTCGACCTCAAGGAGGCGAGTAAGAAGAGATTGCTAGATATAAACGCTCTTGATGAGATCCGGTTGGATGCCTATGAAAACGCCCGGATCTACAAAGAAAGGACCAAGCGATGGCATGACAAACGTCTCATCCCAAAGGAGTTGAGTGAAGGCGACCTTGTCCTTCTCTTCAACTCAAGGCTGCGGCTCTTCCCCGGAAAGCTAAAGTCAAGATGGACGGGTCCTTATGTGGTGAAGAAGATCTTTCCCCATGGAGCCGTTGAGATAGGAGGGGAGCATTGTGGAGATTTTAAGGTGAATGGGCACCGTTTGAAGAAGTATATCCCGGGAGCTCTGGTGGACATGATTGCCCTACTTCACCTTGAGTGAGACGCCCCTGAGTTTGGTCAAGCTAATGACCTTAAAGAAGCGCTTGGTGGGAGGCAACCCATTGGTAGACATTTTTCCCTTTTTGTTTTTGTTTTAGTTTTGATTTTTCTGTTTTTGTGTGTTTTTGTGTGTTTGGAGATTGTATGCTAGAGTCTAAGCAGCATGGAAGCCTTGTATGACATGTGGATGATGATGATGAGCCCCTCATCAATTATGGGTGGAGCGGACGCGGAACTTGGACGGCTAGCGGTGCCTAGCGCGGGTCCCGACGCCATAACGAACACCTTGAGCTCTATACCATCGTTGATAGGATCATCCGCCATCAATCCACTTGAGTGAACCCAAATACCGAAGCAATCCATTTTTTACATTGTGAGAACCCTTTTTCACTCTTCTTTACTTCATGGACTTTTCCGTTTAGTACTCTTGAGTTTTTGGCTTTTTCAAATGGTGCCCAAAGTTTTTCACGTTTCCGCTTGGTACCCCTGAGGTTTCGGTTTTTTCCGTTCGGTACCCTTATTTCTTTTTGTTTTGCCCAAAATGACGTTTTTTTATATTAAAATAATTTTTAAAAAAGGAAAAAATATATAATAACAATTTTATATTATAAATTTCAAAGATAAATATATTTTAATTAAAATAAAATATGATATTTCTTAAATTGTATAAGATTTTTACCTACTGTTTTATGAATTTTATTATATTTATCACTATTTGATACTTTATCATATTTTGCATCAAAACATGAGAAATTTATTATATTTTATATAAAATATAAGAATTTAATTTATATTTATATGATATTTTAATCAAAAATTTTAAAATTAAACATAATCTATAACTATATGATATTTCGTTGTTGGTATACTCCGTGAAACGGAAAATTCGTAACATGTAAAATATTTTTTTACAATTTTAATCATTCTTAGTTTTAATGGTTATGCATAAAATAAAATTTTACAATACATGAAATTACTGTGTTATACTTTTTACAATTTTAATCAAAAATTTATTATGTTTTATCATATTATGTTTAATTTTAAAATTTTTGATTAAAATATCATATAAATATAAAATTAAATTTCTTATATTTTAAATAAAACATAATTAATTTCTCATTTTTGGATGCAAAATATGATAAAATATCAAATAGTAATTAATATATTAAAGTTCATAATAATAATAGGAAAAAATCTTATATAATTTAAGAAATATCATAGCTTATTTTAATAAAAATATATTTATCTTCGAAATTTATAATATAAATTGTTATTATATATTTATTCCTTTTTTTTTAAATAAATTTAATATAAAAAACGTTATTTTAGGCAAAAAATAAGAAATAAGGGTACCAAACGGAAAAACCGAAACTTCAGGGGTACCAAGCGGAAACTTAAAAAACTTTGGGCACCATCAGGAAATGCCAAAAACTCAAGGGTATCAAACGGAAAAATCCTTACTTCATTTACACATTGGGGACAATGTGTTTCTAAGTATGGGGTGGGGTTTTCATGATCACTTGCATGATTAGCATCCAAGATAGTTTCTTTTAGTCACATGTTTCATTATGTCTTGCATTGTACATATATATTTCGAAAAATCCAAAAAAATCAGAAAATTTAATAAATTTTAGTGCTTCTAAGTTTGGGTATGACCCTTATGATGAGATTGTCTTGTGAATTGGCTATGGATGGCCTTATGTGTTGAATTGATGTATGTATATGTGGACTTGAAGTACTTATCTTAAATCCCATGTGTGAACTGTGATCATGAATGTTTTCCTTGATTGGATTGAGGATTGAATGTCGAAATTACATGCTAGTTCTTGCACATCATTTAGGAGTGATTAAGGCAATTCATCTTTCTCTACTTCTCATCTTGGTCATGTTGTTTGAGCACCTCAATTGATATAAAATTTGACCTCTTTTGACCCATCCGGGAATAGGAGCATGCTAGTGTGTTGATGTGTGTGAAAAGCAAGTGTGGGGTGAAGTTGTTGATGAATGAATATGGTGAATGAAGTGCTTAATTTGTTGTGAAAAGTGTAGAAAAAATATAGGTTCGGGGACTTTGGTTTTGATGACGAGTAACTCGGCACCATTCACATAATCGGGTGTTTGTGCCTTGCCAAAGTCGGATAAACCGAATGTCCTAACAAGCCTTGGTATGTGTGCCCGGTGTGAGGTGCCTCGGAAAAATCCCGAGGTCCGCTCATCACCAAGGTTTCGGCTTTTGTACACCAATGACATTGCCTCAAAAATAAAAGAAAAAGAAAGTGAAAAAGAAAAAGAAAACAAAGAAAAGATGGAGAAAATATACACTTGTGGTGAAGTTGATCAAAAATGAAATCGTGGAGTTAGTTCCGTTCCCGGATTAGCATCACATAACCTAAAAATTTCCACCTAATCACAATGTTTCTTAGGCTCTTCTTTCCTAAGTTCTTGTGACCTATTTGCATGTGTGTAAGACTTAGTAATCTAGATTGGATATACTCATGATCATCTTGCTTCTTCATTTTTACCTTTAATACATGCTTCCTAGTTAAGTATAATTGTCTTTCCATACCTTCATTCATTTGATGCATGATTGCTTGTCCATTTGCCATGAAACATGACTATGAAGGTGATCCAATATTAGAAGCACAACTCCAAAAAGATTTTGTTGTTTTTCTGCATGCATAAATCATGTCATCTCTTAGTCTATAGTTGGGACTTGCTCGAGGACGAGCAAACCTTAAGTATGGGGTATTTTGATAACACGATTTATGACGTTAGTTTAGGTATCCATTTAGATAGTTTTTCCCGCTATTCATGCATAGTTTAGCATTAGTTCGTGACGTTTACATTAAATACATGTATATTTGTCGAGATAGACGTCTACACGGACTTTTGCATGTTTTGTAGGTATTTTGGGAGCTTTTGGAGCCTAATTGATACATCCGAGGATCGTTCCCCGTGATGACACATATCCGAGCTCATTGGGAAGCAAGTTAGGAGCAAAGGAGAACACATAGGACCATGTTGGTGCATGTCTTGCACCAACTCATGGCTCAACGATCAAAAGAGGACTGAAACACCAGAATCACGGTCACTGGGAGATCCACGGCCGTGGAAACTGCCCGTGATTCCCTCTGCACAGCTAGGACAGCTGTCCCACGATCTCCATAACCGACTCTTGCAAATGGTGAAGGCTATAAGTACTCTTGCAGGTTGATTCTAAAGGGGATCCTACCCACACCTGACCTCTTACACATTCTCTCCCATACTCTCTGATTTTGATTTGGATTGGAGCTACTCTTGGAGGAGCAAGAACACTCTCATTGTGAAGAAGAGGATAAGAACACACCAATCTTAGAGTTTCATAGTTTTTAGAGTGAAGTTTGTTGGAAACATTTTCTAGGGTTGTAAGAACGATTCGAACCTTCTTTTGAAGGGTTGTAAGTCTCTCTTTTAACATCTATTCATCTTGTTTTTCTTGTTCTATTCGCTTCTTCTCTCTTTCATTTCATCCTCTTGACATGGACTCCATGATTGTATGCTTGATGATTTTGATTGTGATGATGCATGTTGTTGGCTAAATAGATGTGATTCTAGGGTAAGGAAATGATGGTTATGGCTTGGACTATGATAGGATAGACTTAAATGTACCTTTGGATGATTTGTTTGCTCGAACCTAGCCTCTGTTGTAAATCACGGCCTGTTCTAGTAGGTTCCACGGCCGTGGAAGTGATGAACTTACCGTGATTTTGTCTGACTTGCTTGTATTGATAAATCTAAGTGTTAGGTTGTTAGATTGTTGAAATCCTAGTGTTTTTTGAGCTAGATCTATCCTAGGGTGACCTAGTGTTAGCAACTAAGTGTGAGAAGAGACCTACCCTGTGATTCTTGCTCTTAGATACCGAAGATGATGAACTCTAGGTAGTAGTGAGCCTCACAAGCCGGTATTGGACTGAGTGTGCTAGGATTTATGTTTAGGACTTGCCTTCCCGAGACCTACCCGGTAAGGAGAGGTTAGATCCCTAGATAGCAATCCGGTTTGTGTAGAATTCCTAACCTTAGGTTCTTTGAGACTTACCCGGTGATGAGACCTTAAGAACGGACTAGTGGACCATGAGACCTACCCGGTGATTGATCCCAATTTAGAAACACCCACTCCCAACATACTATAGTTGATCCAAACAATGACTAGATAGCTTGAGTCTTATGCCATAACCGGAATTTCTAACCCCTAGAATCCGCTTTTCTCTCTTTAATTACCTAACTCGTGTTTGTCTTTGCTTATTTGAGTAACTAGCTTAGCTGTTTGATAATCTTGCATGATTTGTGATCCTTCATTGATCACCACAAAACCAAACCAAAAACATTGAGATTTTCTTTTCTTTATTTCTTTCTCTTTTCTTAGCCTAGATTTACACTATCCTTAGTCACTATTGACTCAATCTCACCTTAGCCTTTGTGTTCGACCTCGGAATACTATCTTTGCTACAAAACGATTCATACACTGTGGGTTCTAGGAGTTAGGAAAAATATATCGAGTTATAAATTTAAGACTTTTGCGTGTCACGTTTCTAGCGTAACACTCACGTTTTAAAACGTTTTTGGTTTTAAGTGTGGTTTTGGGTTAGAATGTACGAGAAGTCGTCACCTTTGCCATGAATCTCTGCAGCGTAGATATATATATATATATATATATATATATATATATATATGTGTGTGTGTGTGTGTGTGTGTGTGTGTGTGTGTGTGTGTGTGTGTATGTGTGTGTGTGTGTTATGGATTGTGTGGATGTATTATATATATATCGATACATATGACATATATATATAGCCTTGTAAGTTTAGGTGCATATATCCTACAAATAACTCAGACTACAACAGTATCTGTAGTGGGACGAGGTAGGGGTACACCCCCTCTTCCTCCAGTCACGTCAAGTCAGGGACCAGTTTCCACTGTTGGTTCGCCTATGACAGAGAACGAGTATGAAGAGGTTGATCATGTCTCTATGAGCAGATCTGAGTTTCAACAATATATGCAACAATTTTATGAGGTTGTGATAACGGGTAGACCTACAACAGATTTACCAATATCGGTGGGACCAATTGAAGCTTCTAGATCAGAGAAGAAGCAATGGACTGGATCAATTAGTGGAGAAGCAAAGATGATGAATGGTGAACCAAGTCAGATTGTAGGACAATCGAGTGGTCCTATGGCCATGAAGGCGACTGGCAAGAAACTACAGTGTTTTAATTATGCGAAGTTTGGACACCAGCGAGCTGTGTGCCCAAAGGCGCCCATCATATGCTTTACGTGTGATAAAGCATGGCATAGAGCGAAGTTCTGTCGACAGGGCAAGGCGATGTCTTTACCAGTTCCCTCCCGGTGTAAGATAATGAAAGATGGACGACGAAGAACGAGATACCCTTTAGTTGCACAGGGTGCAAGGATGGGACGATTATGTTTCAATTGTGGTTATCCGGATCATTTGCGTTTTGAGTGCCCTTTGGCACCGATAGCTTGCTTCACATGTGGTGAACTAGGCCATCTGGCCCCTTTCTGTCGGCAAGGTGGTGTTTCTTCACAACAAGACCTTCCTCTTTCCGGTGCAGAAAGAGTGGAAGTAGAGGCTATGGCAACGACCTCAGTGATATCTGAGGAGCATGGATTCGAGATTGAATGATGCTATGTAGTGGAGCTTCTAGTGTTAGCCGTACAGGTACCATTCTTGTTAATGGTTCACCTAGTGGAGTTTTGTTTGTGTGAGTGCTATGCACTACTTGTCTTTCGATGCATGCGTTAATAGTGGACTGTGGAAACAGTAGAAGGTAGATTTTCCTTTACAGGATTACCTGTTAGGGGTCTGAGGTACCCGTGAGACATGTGTTTGTCCCATTCATTCAGGGACGTGTGTATGGCTATGGACTTCTTTGTCATGCCGTAGGTGCATGAGGAAGTCACTATGTATTTGGTTTGGATGAATAGATATCATGTCTTGTTAGATATCAATTGAAAGGTTGTTACAGTTTCTACTAAGATCGATTTGATAGAGGTTTTCCGAGGCTGTGACCTTTGGAGAGATGAGTTTAGTTATTAGTGTCATATGAGCAGTGAAGATGATAACACAAGAGGTGATATTTTCTAATGTTATGCCATGAAGAAGATGGTTCTACGTTAGAAGATATTCCAGTGGTCTATGAGTTTATAGACGTGTTACTGAATCGTCTAGTTGTCACCTCAACAGAGTGTGGACATTGTTATCGAGTTGAAGTATGATACGACACCGATTGGGAAGGCCCATACTATATGGTGCTTGTTGAGATTTTGTAACTGATAACTTGAAGAGTTGATTGAGACGGGCTTCTTTTGCCCTAGTGTGTTCCATGTTCCGTATGACGATTTGATTAATTAGCTTCAAGAAGTATTTGTGTTTTTAAGATTCTCTTGCGCTCAAGATATCACCAATGGAGGGTGAGAGAGCAAGATGTACATGGGACAACCTTTTGTACCATTATGGACACTACGAGATGTAGTGATGCCATTTGGGGGTTGATGGATGCCTTAACAGTCTTCAGAGAGTTAATGAATAGCATCTTTTCCTTGATCTGGTTGTGGTGATTTTCATTGATGACATATCGGTATACTCTCATAGTTGAGAGTGGTAGACCGATCGTCTAAGGACTGTTCTGCAGATTTTGAGAGGTAGGGAGCTGTATGCTACGCTCTCTAAATGTGAGTTCCAGTGGTAACCTTCCTAGGCCATGTTGTTTCCGCCAGTGGAATCATGTCTGATCTGGCAAGGATTAAGTAGGTTATAATACGGACGATATTGATGAACATTAAGGAATGCATAGTTTTCTCGGCTTAGCTGATTACTACCAATGCTTGAAGGAAGAATTTTATGTGAATGTGTATCTATTTATGAGTCTTTTGAGAAAGACCACCAGATGGGTGTTGTCAAGTGATATACCAGAGCTTTGAAGAGTTGAAGAGGCATTTGACCTCTGCTTCCATTCTATCATAGTCAAAAGATTTTGGGGATCCCGTGATTTACGGTGATACATCCCAACTAAGTTGAGACGTGTATTACTATAGAGGAATAGAGTTATTGACATGTGTGTCTACAGTTAAAGACGGATAAGAAGAACTAGTTGATGCATGATCTAGAGTAGCAATGGTACTTCAAGCCTTGAAGTTTTGAAGATAGTACCTACATGTTATCACATGTTAGGTTTCCAAAGACCATAGGAGTCTGGAAGAAGTTGAACCTTTTCGTTGATAACTTGAATTGAAATACGCTCCAAGAGAAGATGATTGCAAGACTGATAGTTCAGCCTCATCTTCAGAGAGATCTAGCTTAGCTAGAGTTGGACAACAAGTTCCTTGATGAGGATACCCAGTTATACCTAAGAGGTTCTACCTGGTCTGTTGGATGAAGTCCAACAGAAGCAGGGGACCTGCCTGACCTTGATGAGATTTAGAAAGAAGATGTCTCGTAATGAGGCACCACAATTCTCCATTGGAGTAGATGGAGTATTGAAGGGTCGTGATCGTTTTGGTGTACCTGCTGATGCAGAATAGAGACAGAGAATCTTATTGTATACTCATTGTACACCTTATTCAGTACATCCAGGTACGAGTATGATGTACCATGAGGTGAGATAATAATAGTGATGAAGAAGATTGAAGTTGATGTAACTAGATGAAGTATTTCCGACCTAGAGATGAGCTTCACCCACTATCAGTACAGTAGTGGAAGTGGGAGGATACCTCTATGGACTTGTTGTGAGATTGTGGCCCCGTGGAAGATTCAGGTTACCCGGATTGTTGGTGACAGACTAATGAAGTCGACACGTTTCATTCCTATCAGAGAGACGTGGTCAATACATGGATTGGTGGAGGAGTACACTAGGTAGATGTGAGACTCCGTGGTATATAGAGAATGATCATCTTTAATCAGGATGGATGTTTTACTTGAGATTTTGGGCAGCAGATGCAGACTGCTTTGGGGACGAGTCTATACTTCATGACTATGTTTTACCCCCCCCCCCCTCCGACAGATGGTCAGTTATAGAGGACCATCTAGACCCTTGAAAATACATTATAAGCTTGCCTTTTGGATTGGAGCATGGATGGTTAGATTACCTCCAATCAACGAGTTTATTATATGACAATGAAGAACGTGCATCTTTGGGATGGCCCTATGAGGCAATATATATAGATATAGAGGTCATATCTCTTATGCCAGAAGTGACCTAGCAGTATTAGTGGAATAACGCCTGATCAGATTCAGGATTTTATAGTTCAAGTAACGCTGATTAGAGGAAGAATGCTGGTTGTACCGAGTCGCCAGATATCATACGTAGACTAGAGGCGCTGACCTCTAAAATTCAAGTGTAAGTTCATGCTCGGATGAGAGTATCTTCGCTATGAAACGTCAGATGTGTTGACATAGAAAGGAAACTGAGTTTCCAATATGTCGGATTACTGGAGATCTTGACTAGTATTATGAAGGCAGCATGACGTTTAGCTTTGCCTCTGAAGTTAAAAGGATATCTACCCAATGTTTCTTGTGTCTCAACTAAGGGAATATATACCAGGTTTGAGACACTTTGTGAGTTATGATGATCGAGTGGTTAAGTTGAACCATATCTTTGTTGATCATTTGGTTACATTCTTGGAATGAGATATGAGACGCTTGCAGTCGAAAGACGTTCCCATTTTGAGGACTGAAGAGGCTATGTGAGGGACTGAGGATAGTATCTTGAGGAACTATCCAAGGTATATGTTGGGACATGCCCATTTGTGGGAGCACGAGTAGACCTTAGTGCTATGTTGATGAATGTTGTGCTTATGTGCTTATATGCCTTGATGTGTTTATTCCATGCTAGCTATGATGTGAGTTACGATCTTAGTAGATCTTGTTGTGCTAGCGTGATGTATATCATAGCTGGAGATGGTTCTTTCCTCCATGCTATTTGAGTATGCTTTATATTATGACTGGAGATGGTTCTTTCCTCCATGCTATTTGAGTGTGATTAGGATTTAGCTGGAGATGGTTCTTTCCTCCATGCTACCTTGATGGACATAGTTTCAGTGGAGATGTGATTCCTCCATACGATATATATGTTTATGGTTGGCTAGAGACGTATTTCCTCTATGCTTGTGATATGGTTGGCTAGAGACGTATTTCCTCTATGCCTATGGGATGTTTTGGCTAGAGATGTGCTTCCTCTAAGCCTTGTGATGTGGTATGGCGAGAGATGTGATTCCTCTACGCCTTTAGGTAGCTTTATGGCCTTATTTTCTGGAGTTGATGATTCTTCCATGTGGATGTTTAAGGTTATAGATTGTTATAGGTTATGACCTTCTGAGCGGAGATGCAATACCTCTGATAGAGAAAGTGAGAGTTGTACCTCGGCTTGTGGGTCCGAGAGACTTTGGGATTTTGCATGTTTCGGGACGAAACTTGTTTTTGAGCTGCAGTGGGCCGCCCCTGCGCCCTTGTATGGCCACCCCTGCGTGTCTGTGAGCGGCCCCTGTGGCTAGGCCAGCCGCCCCTGTGGTTTGTGGTGTGCTGCAGCCGTCTTCTTTGACCCGAGCCTTGCTTTTTGACCCCTTCTCCTTTATATTGCCTTCTTCCTTCAGATGAGGGTTTCCTCAATCTCTTTCCTGCTTCATCTCTCTCCCTACGCTCTTCTTCTTCTCCTCTCTTCTCCTTTGGCTCTCTTCTTGATCCATGTGTGAGTTTTGTGAGTTTGTGAGAGATCTTGCCTAGCTTTGCTTGGTTTGGTTGTGTTTGAGGTTGCTGAGCCTTATGAACCAGCTTGAGGTGTAGATGGTGGTGTGTTGTTCTCCTGGAGAGCTTGATTTGGTAAGCTGCCATGGCTTTTCTTCTTTCCTTCCCTTTCTCTTCATCTTTTCATCTATTTCCTTATCTTAGCTTAGATCCTTAGATTTGGATCTTGTTCCAGCCTTGATTGGCTTATGTTGATATATATATATATATATATATATATATATATATATATATATATATATATATATGTATGTATGTATGTATATTTTTGTATGTATATGTGTTGGACGAAGAAGGAGTAAAGGAATCGAAGAAAGGAGTGAAGAAGGAGTTGAAGTGGTGTGTCTTTGCACATCATCCGCCCTTGCGCCATCTCTGGACCACCCCTGCGCCAGCAGTGAGCCTCCCCTGCGCCATCTCCTAGCCGCCCCTGCACCCACCTGCACCAGCTTGGTGTTGCACTTGGTTCTGCAGGTGTGTGTTGCTTTTAGGCCTTCCTTAGGATGCCTTTGTTCCCTCCTTTCCTAGTATGAGTGTATAGGATCATGCTAGATGTGTGAGAATGTGTTTGGTTGAGGTTATGATTGGTTTATGCCTTGTACGGCTTTAAGGACTTAGTTTGATGTTGTTTGAGGTTGTGAGGTTGAGTATGATCTTCATGGATCCCTTTGGGTCTAGGTGTGACCCCTTTTATGAATAGAGGTTGATATATCTTTATGCCTTGTTATTAGGCAGTGCCCTTCTTTCAGGATTGGAGGTTGTTGTGGTTGAGTTGTGTACGAGGTTGAGGTAAGTCCGTAGGACATACTTAGCTACCATCCCTATATTGGGTGTTTGTATGAGTGGTGTGTGCTTTATATGCTTGCTATGATAGCATGAGTTGTCGTTTTATCGACCTATATTCTATTGACTGCCCCACTGCGTGGTTGTGATAACCTTTCCCTTTCATCCCGCCGTGGAGTCTGGGAGGTTCTCTGATGTCAGGCCAGACCGGTTTACAAGAAGGGCGCAATCCACTCCCATAGGGTACACGGATTGTGTGACCGATACTATTACGGTTGGCTAGCAGGCTCGGAGGCGAGGATGTATCGGTCCTCGTGTCACATAGTTTCATATATATTATATATATATGATTTGAGTGAATGACAATTATATAAAGATGATAAAATGGGTAAATATATGATAGCATGTTGATGTGTTTATCTTTCATGATTGTGTTTGTGCTTATACATTACCTCATATATGTATCGTTAGCTAACGGTTTCATACCGTGTTGTAGATGTTTACAGGTTAGGCGCTGTTGAGTGATCTGGCAGGGTGACAGGCCGAGGACTCTCGTATATTAGGTGGTTGGTTTGGGTTTGTTGTGTTTCCCTCCTGTGTGAGGATGATCTTTTGTACCTCCTGTGTGAGGATGTCATTTTCTATACCCGGCTATGTTGTTGTTTTACCTTTGGTTGTATAGTTTATACCGTTTTATGTATTTGTTTTCTATTTGTCAGTGCCATATTGTAAGGTCTAGTGAACTTGTTGTCAAGCTAGGGTCAGGATCCATTGTGAGATCCTAGCCCAATGTGGCATCCCGAGTCCCGCGGATTTGGGATGTTACATCTTCTTCCTTCGTCGTGAGGTTTTGGTCAGCCATTCCAGACTTCTCCCTTTCCCCCTCTCGTTCATCTTCTCTTATTTTCTTCTGCTTTGATCTTCCTTCCACTCTTTTTCTTCCTTGTTTCATCTTCTTCGTAACTAAGACCTAAGGTTGAGTTGATTCTTGTGTATAGAGTCAAGGTTGCAACTTTGGTTTTCTTCTACTCATCTAAAAAGAGGGGTGATTCTCTCCTTCCTTTTCTTGTTATCATTCTTCTTGTTCTTCCTTGTTTATGGATCCATCAAGGATTCACTTGTGTTCTTGATCTCCTGGGATGATGGTTGTGTATTTGGATGAATCCAAGGTTACCCTTGGTGTCCTCAGAAGAGGCGTGAAGTAAATCGAGTGTAGAAGCTGTCAAGAGCAAGGCAGGATCGGGTTTTGTCGAGCAGCCGCACCCGTGCCCGACCTTTTCCGCAGCCCCGCCTTAAGCTGGTGGTCGCCGCACCCACGCCTGACCTTAGCCTCCACCGCGCCTTCAAAATTTGTCGCCGCTCTCGCGCCTGCAACGGCCGTAGTCACGGCGTTTGGAGCTTTTCACCGCACCCACGCCGTTCCTTTCCCGCGAGTGTGCCGCATTCCACGACATACCAAGTCCTTGGGTATGATATCCTTCCTCTTGATCTTGTGGCTTCTTTATAGGAACATGCTAGGTTAGATATGAGTATGATGATGGAATTATTATGGTTTGAGCGCCTTAGGCGGCTTTGAGGTTTTTATGAAAATATTGAGGATGATTATGGTGTATATGATCCTTGAAGATCTTTAGGAGACTAGGAGTAGAACCTTCTAGTATGTTGGATAGTTATTGATGTGGGTGCTGTTAGCATGAAATATGGTGATATTTTAGGCACTTATTTTGGTTGTTTTTCCCTTATTATTGTGTACATGGATAAAGTTTAGAAGCAAATGTTAGCTTGTTCATCTATTTTGTCGATATGGAAGTCTACACTAGCTTTGTGTTGATTATAGGTGAATAGGAGCTGAAATCGGAGCATTTGAGAGAGGAAAGGGAGTAACCGATCATGTTCGAGGATTAGGAGATACATCAAAGAAGCTAAGGAAGAGCTAGGATGAAGAATGACACGAAACAAAAGCAAAAACAAGCAATATACACTTCCACGCCCTGAATTACGGCCGTGGAGAAGATGATTTGAAGTCCACGCTCTAAACCACGGCCATGGACCTAGCATCATGAACGTGGAAGAGAGTTTGGAGCACTCCAATAAGTTACACGGCCTAAATTACGGTCGTGGAAGTCACAAGGCACCATAATCTTTTACCACGCTCTAAACCATGGTTGTGGAAAGCTATGAGACCATGATTTAGGCGATCTTTTAACGTGTCATTATTTGCCACGTCATTTACATATTGGGCCTTGACAGCAATTCTTTCTCGTCTTATAAAAAGGCTGGAAAAGAGAGTTCAAGGACGGCCGCTTACCCTTGTTTTCAGCAGTCTTGCTTAGGGTTGATTGGAAGTCGCCGAGAGTTGCGGAAACGCCGGATTGTTGGAGGTTGGAGATTGCTCACAGTGAAGGTTTAGCCTCTTTCTTAGGTTTTGATATTGAAGACAGATTGACATCCCGTTTTTCGTACTTGCCTTAGATCATTGTGAGGTTTTGTGTTATATATTCTAAATCCATTAACATTGCTTCTTGTGTTTCGGATTTGAGAATTGGTTCTGAAGTTTTATTGAGTATTCGAGGGTTTTCATCTTTCATTCTTCTTAAATTGAATATTGATATCATGACAATGGTTATTGGCTAAAACCCTTTAGCAATTCTAAGGTGAAGGGTTGATAGTTGTGGCTTAGATGATGATAGATCGATCGTAATTTGATTAGACCCTGAGAGTTAGAGAAATATCGTCGACACCCTAAATCACGGCTTGTTCTTAGGTTTCCACGGCCGTTGTTCTCAAGATCTACCCGTGATTTACCCCAGTTTACGAACTTTGCTTTTACTTTAATCCAAAGTTAAAGATTAGCTTTAACCTAGTCTTGGCTTGCCTTTCCTAGGTAGTAGTGAGACTCAACATCCTCTATTTCGGTTTCGAGTGTCACAACCTTAACCGTTTGAGTTTATCTTGGTCCTTGGGTTACAAGTTTGGGTATTTGAGATTAATTCTTGTCCTTGGATCCTTTATATATTGCAGCCTCAACAACCTTTATCGAGAGTGTCTTTGGGTAAGTCATATAAGGTTTTGGAACTTCACCGTACATTACTTTACCTTAGTATACCTTTGCGATTCTTGACTCTGTCCTTAATTCTTTAGTATATCTTGAATCGATTGCCACAATTTGATATCCGGACCTTTAGGGTTGTTGTTTTCCCAATATTTGCAAAGCTTTACTTCTTATTTGCTTGAAAATCTGAAATTGGATTTTGTTTCACCAAATCCCTGTGTTCGATACTCTGGAATACTTGCTAATCTACGCCGATCCGTACACTGCGGGTTCGCTTGCTCTTATTCTAGTTTTATAAATATAAAGCTTATTTTCACGCACGTTTTCGGGCAAACAAGTTTTTGGCGCCGTTGCCGGGGATTTGGTCTAGACCAAACTTCGGTTCTCGGTTGTCGAGCTTGGGAGCTTTGCTCTTGTTATTTGATATCTCTTTTGAGTGCTATTTGCAGGTTCTTTTAGGTATATACGCAGGTCTAGATCCAACAAGGACCTCATACCTCTTGATCTGGAACTTGAGAAGACTTTGAGGAAGAAGCTTAAGGAAAGAAAGATGGATGAAAATAGAGAGAGGGATCTCCAAGCGGAGTTAGAGGAGTCTCAAGCTCACTTTAGATTGAGTGAGAAAACTCATAAGGAAGAAGCGGAGCGTCATCAATTCTAAATTCATGAGCTCAAAGCTATGATGATGGACATGAAGTTGGAGATGAATGACTCCAAGAAAAAGAAGAAAGCTAACTCAACTAAGTCCATTAGAGTGGAATCATCCGATGAGGAAGATGATGATGATATGCCACAGCTAGAGGAAATTGATCCAACGATCAATCCAATCCGGAATGATCCCAGACCGGACTCCAATCCTCGTATCCCAGCTGGGGGTGCGAGAGCCGCTCGTGTAGATGAGGAGCCAAGAACTCTTGGACAAAGGATAGATCCGATTCAGCAACCACGCCGTCTAGGTGTGAACTTCGAAGCTGAAGATATTCAAGGGTTTAGCTTTAACCCGCAGGTTATTACCATCGTTTGCGGAAGCCAATTTGGAGGAACGAGTGCTGAATCTCCACACCAACATTTACAGAACTTTGAGATTCTGATGGAGATAATGAAACCAAAGAATGCAACCACCAACAACTACAAGATCAAGTCATTCTTCTTCTCTTTGAAAGGTAAGGCTTTATCTTAGTATCAAACTCTTCCAAAAGGAAGACTCAACACATGGGAGGATCTATCTTCGGAGTTCCTAACCAAATTCTTTCCGCCATCCAAGACAGCGGAGTTGAGAGGTAAAATCAATGCTTTTTCTATGAAATCTAATGAAAGTTTGTTTCAATCTTGAGAATGGTTTCAAGATCTATTATTGGGTTGCCCACACCATGGCATTTCCATGTTAGAGTTGTTGGAGATATAGTACAAGGGGCTGGATGTGGAAACACAATTCAAGCTCCAATCCCTTTCATGTGGCACATTCATGGACATGAGGGAAGATGACGCTTGGGACTTTATTAAGAAGCAAGCCCGAGTAATTGAGAAGTACTCCCACCGGAAGGCGGAAGCTAACTGAGTAGAGCAAGGAGCGAAGCTAACACAAGCTGCGCAAACTCAAATCTTTTCCCTCAACAGCGAAATTAAAGAGTTGAAGGAAGTCATTAGAGCTGGCCTTAAAAAGCCTAAGGAGCAAGATGTTGGATATTTAGGAAACAACAATAACCATAAAGGGAATGAGAACACCAACTGCAACAACCGGAATAACAACCGGAATAATTGGAACAACAACAACCGGAACAATAATTAGAACAACAATAGGAATTCAAACAACAATTGGCGTTCCAACCAACAACAAAATTCCGGTAATTCTTATCCCGATTTAGGAAATTCACTAACACCACCATCTTCTTCTTCCATTCCTTTGAAAATTCAGGGGCAAACATCCAATAGCGGAAGCAATTCGGGAAAGGAGAAACCCGATCCCATGCTAGAAACGATCTTGGGAAAGCTTCAAGGACTGGAGAACCACATCTCTAAGGTTGATAAAGCTCAAAAGGTTTTAGAAAATCAAATGTTCAGCAATGCCGAGGAAGTTCCTAGAAACCAAGGAAAGCTTCCCGGAAAGACGGAGGACAATCCAAAGGGAAGGGTGACGGCTATCACAACTAGGAGCGGAGCAACAACTACCGACCCGTAGCCTAAGCTCGTTGAAGTTCCCGTCGAAAAGGAGAAGGAAAAGGGGAAGGAGAAGGAAGACATCTACATTCCTCCTCTAGCTTACAAACCTCCTCTACCATTCCCACAATCTAGAGCAAGAGCGCGTCTAGACAAGCAGTTCGGTAAGTTCATTGAACTCATGAGCAAACTGCACATTAACATACCTTTCATTGATGCAATTGTAGGTATGCCAGCTTACGGGAAGTTCTTGAAGGAGATCCTCTCTAACAAGAGGAAGCTGGAAGACTTTGGAGAAGTCAAGATGAGTTTGGAATCATCGGACCTCATCAACACGATGAAGGAAAAGATGCCCCCAAAGCTAAAGGATCTGGGGTCATTTTGTATTCTAATTGGAGTGGGAGAAGTCACTTATGATGCATTATTTGACTTGGGAGCAAGCGTTAGCATCATCCCGCTTGCCTTATGCAGGAAGATCGGTTTAGGTGAACCTAAACTGGTGAAGATGACGTTATACATGGCGGATCGATCCATAACTCATCTCGTTGGTATCATTGAAGACGTCCCGGTCAAGCTTGGTAAGTTCTATGTTCTAATAGATTTTGTTGTGCTTGACATTCCTGTAGATAGTCGGGTCCCGATCATACTCGGAAGACCGTTTCTTGCAACATCCGGTTGTATGGTGGATTGCAAGAATGCTAGACTTGCCTTCAACATAGGAGAAGAGAAGGTAGAGTTTGTTCTTTCCACTTTGGTGAAAGAGCCAACTCTTGGAGAAGACATGTTCAATATCTATGACGAAGAGGCATCTAGAGAGGAAGTAAGCTCGATTCTATTCAAGGATCCATTGAAAAAGGTTATCACCATGAGCACCATGGAGAAATGAGAAGAAGAGGATTGCAATGAGGAAATTGAAGCCTTGGAGGAGCTAAAGGAAGTGCATGAAGAAGAGTTTGAAAAACTCTACGATGGGTCAAAAGACGTGAGGAATCACGGCCAGTCATGCTATTCCACGGCCGTGGTTTCCACCAACATGACCGTAATCACCTATTCAGAGGACTCCAGTAAGTTACACGGCTAAAACCATGGCCGTAGAACTACCAGTGGTGCCGTAATTGACTTCCACGCCCAAAACCACGGTCGTGGAAGTAACAGTGGTGCTGTGGTTTTGGGAAATTCTGAGAACAATTACGTTCTTTCCGCCAATGCTCTTGAGCCTTCTTTAACAACTCCTACACCCTTAGAGACTTCTAAGGAAGCAATGGAAACTCCTCAAGATGCATTAGAGACTCCAATGATGATGGAATTCAAGCCACTTCCCACACATCTTAGGTACGCATTTCTAGGAACTAATTCTACTTTTCCGGTAATTGTTAGTTCCAATTTAAGTGAAGATGAGCATAACAAACTTATGGTTGTTCTAAGAAAACATAGGAAATCCTTAGGTTACACTATAGAGGATCTTGTAGGAACTAAACCTTCATTATGTATGCACAAGATCCTAATGGAAGAAGATTTTAAGCCTTCGCGGCAACCTCAACAACGGTTAAATCCGATCATGAAAGAGGTTGTCAAGAAGAAGATTCTTAAACTACTTGATGCAAGTATCATCTATCCTATCTCCGATAGCAAGTGGGTGAGCCCCGTACAAGTTGTCCCAAAGAAAGGAGGAATGACGGTTATCACCAACAAGAACAATGAACTCATTCCTACAAGAACCGTGAGTGGATGGAGGATGTGCATTGATTACCGGAAGCTAAACAATGCAACTAGGAAGGATCATTTCCCATTACCCTTCATTGATCAAATGCTTGAGAGGTTAGCACAACATTCTCATTTTTGTTATCTTGACGGTTATAGTGGTTTCTTCCAAATTCTAATCCATCCGGACGATCAAGAGAAGACCACATTCACGTGCCCATGGGGTACGTTCGCTTATAGGAGAATGCCGTTCGGGCTTTGCAACGCCCCAGCCACCTTCCAAAGGTGCATGATGGCTATCTTCTCGGAGTACATAGAGGAGATCATGGAGGTTTTCATGGATGACTTTTCTGTTTATGGTTCCTCTTTTGATAATTGTCTTTCTAACCTTTCTCTTGTGTTACAAAGGTGCGAAGACACTAACCTAGTTCTTAATTGGGAGAAGTGTCAATTCATGGTGAGGGAAGGCATTGTACTCGGACACTTGATCTCTAATAGAGGGATTGAGGTAGATAAGGATAAGATAGAGACCATAGAAAAGCTCCCTCCTCCATCTTCGGTGAAGGGGATAAGAAGCTTTCTAGAACATGCTGGATTTTATAGACGTTTTATCTAGGACTTTTCTAAGATATCAAAACCGCTTACTAATCTATCGATGAAGGATGCAGTTTTTGATTTCTCGCAGGATTGTTTAGACGCATTTCATAAGATCCGGGAAGCTCTAATCTCAGCCCCGATCATCCAACCTCCGGACTGGAATCTCCCGTTCGAGGTTATGTGTGATGCAAGTGACGTAGCTATCGGAGCTGTGCTTGGGCAAAAGAAGGAGGGTCAAACCCATGCTTTCTATTACGCTAGCAAGACGCTACATGAAGCGCAGCTTAACTACCCCACAACTGAAAAAGAATTCTTAGCTATTGTATATGCCTTTGAAAATTTTCGTTCTTATCTTGTAAGTGCAAAGGTGATTGTATACATGGATCATGCTACGATCCGATATTTACTTGCCAAGAAGGATGCAAAACCAAGGCTGATTAGATGGATTCTTGTCCTACAAGAATTCGATCTAGAGATCCGTGACAAGAAAGGTTCTTAAAATTCTGTTGCGGATCATTTGAGTCGTCTACCACATCTAGAAGACGACAATCTACCTATAGATGACTCCTTTCCGGACGAGCATTTACACATCATAGAGGAGTGCATCGACAAGATAACTAAAGGTAACGAACCATGGTTTGCTTGTTTTGTTAACTATTTGGTTTGTCAGAAAATACCTCCCGGACTATTCTACGCACAAAGGAAGAAGTTCTTTAAGGATGTCCGGCAATACTTTTGGAATGAACCTCTACTCTTCAAGAGAGGTCCCGACGGCATCATTCGAAGATGTGTGCCGGAAGACGAGATGCAAAGCATCATCCGTCATTGTCATTCACTACCTTGTGGAGGACACGCTAGTTCAAACAAAACTAGCGCTAAGGTATTGCAGTCCGGTTTCATTTGGCCTACTTTATTTAAATATGTGCAAACCTTTGTTTCTTGTTGCGATGCTTGTCAAAGAACAGGAAACATATATAGGAGAAACGAGATGCCTCTTAACAACATTCAGGAGGTAGAGATCTTCGACGTTTGGGGAGTAGACTTCATGGGACCTTTCCCATCATCTTGTGGAAATCAATACATACTTCTAGCTGTAGATTATGTTTCGAGATGGGTTAAAGCTATAGCCTCTCCAACTAACGATGCCATGGTTGTAGTTAAGTTCTTTAGTAGAACTATTTTCCCAAGGTTTGGGACACCACGGACCATCATTAGTGACGGAGGCTCTCACTTCATTGTCCGACGATTCGAAGCTCTACTAGCTAAGTATGGGGTGACTCACAAGATCGCCACTCCCTACCATCCACAAACGAGTGGACAACTGGAGATTTCGAATAGAGAGGTCAAGGGCATCCTAGAGAAAGCAGTTTCGAAGACAAGAAACGATTGGTCTTTGAAACTAGATGATGCATTGTGGGCGTACAGGACTGCGTACAAGACTCCCATAGGAAAAACACCATACAACCTTGTGTATGGGAAGTCTTGTCACTTACCAGTGGAGCTGGAACATAAAGCGTATTGGGCGGTAAAGTGGTTGAACTTCAGCATGAAGGAAGCGGACGAGAAGCGCCTCTTGGACCTTAACGAGCTTGAAGAACTCTTCTTAAAAGCTTATGAGAACGTCAAGATCTATAAGGAAAGAGTGAAGCGTTGGCATGATAAGCATATCATTCCAAAGGACCTTAAAGAAGGAGATCAAGTTCTCCTCTTCAATTCGAGACTTTGGCTCTTTCCAGGTAAGCTTAAATCTCGTTGGACTGAACCTTATCTAATCAAAAATGTTTTTCCCATGGCGCAGTTGAAGTATGGGGTGAAAAGAGCGGAAGTTTCAAGGTGAACGGTCAACGACATAAGAAGTATACACCGGAGCTCCAAGCTGAGGAGTTCGCACCCACCACACTCGAATAGATGCAGGTACGGTCTAGCTACGGACCTAAAACAAGCGCTTCTTGGGAGGCAACCCAAGGTATTGCACTTATGCTTTTGTCTTTCATTCTTAGATTAGATTACTTTAGCCGTTTTTGCTTTGTTTTGCACTCGATACCTCCCGGTATGTCGTGTTTTTGGATGTAGGAGCAATGGAATAGGCAATGGAAGGAGGAAAAGTTGGAAAGAATTGACGAAACTTGGATTTTGGCACATTACAGAGAGTTCCACGCCCTAAACCACGGTTGGAAGCTACAGTGACCGTAATTCTTCCAAAATCTGAGAAAAACCACCAAAACCACGGTTCCGTACAATTCCACGCCCGTGGAACACCCCGCGTGACCGTGATTTTCCAAAAGTTTTACGGTCACTATATAAACCACCTTCCTTCACAAAAACACCACAATTTCTCAAAACCACGCCCTTTTCCACGCCCTAACCACCGAAAGCTTTCCCCTTCTCACAAATCTTCGTTCGGAGTCCGATTCGAACGATTCTTGAGCCTAAAGTGAAGCATTTTCGATCATCTACAAGATCCAATCAACAATTCAAGTGATCAATCCCTGCAGAAGAAGGAATTTGGATTTTAAGAATCCAAAACCTAGGTTTTTCTCCTCCATCTTTACTTGTAAATTTGGTTCAATTCTTCGCAAGATATTTAGGATAACTGATTGGAACTGGATTTGGAATTAGTCTAGGACTGTGCCTGGTGAATTTGGTGTGATTTGGTTGAGATTTGATCAAAACAGAACCGAACCACGGTCTTTGTAGGTTCCACGGCCGTGGTTTTCCGAGAACATACCGTGATTTTTCCCTGTAATGGATTTGTTTAGGAGAAAGTCGAGTAGGAACAAGAAGAGGAAAGATGACACTTCCTCTTCCTCCCAAGTCCCCCATAGTGAGCCACCATCACCCCCACCTCCTAGAATTCCAACCATTCATGAGGATTACCTCGATGACTTAGAAAGGATCGAGAAGAGGGTGGTCATAGGACCGCGATACTTAGTACTTGAGGAGCTTGAGCCGCTGAACGTAGTGAATGATTTGATATGGCTTATAGATAGAGCTGGTTTGATAGTCTTCTCTGCTATTAGAGAAGACGCTTATAAGGAGATCACTAGGGAGTTTGTCACTTCCTTTGAGCATAGCGCCGTCGAGAGGACGGTTTCTTTTCGGTTGATGGAGGAGAACTATGAGTTCTCGATCTTGCAGTTTGGAGCCTTCTTTGGGTTCCAAGAGACCTTCAATGGTCGGTTTCCTAGCGGGGTATACGCTAAGAATTTTTGGAAGGATATCGCGATGATATATGCTAGTGAGGACCGTTGGCAACCGGCCGACACCAAGGCTAAGCTCATCTATCACTTAGCCTTGAAGATAGCTCATAGGGTTCTTTCCGAGTGCCTTTTCCCTAGGACCGAAACCCCTCAAAAGATTAAGACCGATGAGCTTTTCCTCCTTTACTCTATGCTCCATGGTAGACCCGCCGATTGTGCTACCCTCCTAGCCTCCACCATGAGTAAGTTGAAGAACAAGAGAGCTGACAATATAGGATATGGTGGTATGGTCACTCACATTGCCTCACAGCAAGGGTAGACTATTCCGCTTGCACTAGGATAGCGGCGAGACCTTTGGGTCTCAATAGCCTTATAACTAGAGGTATCATCTTCCCTAGACACCGCGGTCCACCTACCGCCGGTATGCCTTGGGAGGAGAGAGGAGATAGAGGTATCCCTTGGCTCCCCGAGTATTCCATTATGGCCGGACGCCATAACTAGAAGCAGACTTTCACTGCCATGCATGCGAATAGGTTGGCAGCACCTCCGTTTATGCCAGATGATGTCCCAACTGAGGATGTTGGGGAGGAGGTAGGAGGAGGTGATGAGCAGGACTTTGCCACTTTTCCGGATCATCCGGCACACTTCCCTGACCCTCCTAGACGTTCCCCACGACCTACCGGACCTTCCGGAGCCTCATCATCTCGCCGTGCTAGTGTAAGTGTTCGCTCAAAAAGTGTGTGTGCGTCAAAGTCTTAAATTTATATCTAGAACTCAAAGCAAAGCGAACCCGCAGTGTACGGATCAGCTGTAGTAAGGTAAGAATTCCAGAGTCGAACTCAGGGATTTGGTGAGAGTAAATTCACTTTCAATTATCTAGCAAAAATTGCGAAAAGCTTTTGTGATCAAATAAGGATAAAATGATTCCAAGGATTCAAGTATCTGATTTCGGCTTTAGATTCAAGACACTTCTATAGATATAGGATAGAGTTTATATTGCCAAGATTAAATGTTCAAAGATAGATATCGTACGGTGAAGTTCCGAAACCTATATAACTAATCTAAAGGTTCTCTCTATAAGGGTTGCTGAGGCTGCAATATAGAAAGATCTAAAGACAAGAATTATGTTCAAACTAACTATCTAAAACTCCAGGATATGACTCTCCAAAGTAAGAATAGAAAGCACACTTAGAATCTTAATAAAGGATGTTGAGTCTCTTTATTACCCAAATCTTATAATCCTAATCTATTAAATGTAGAATCAGGTTTGAAGTGTCTTCATACATTCAATTAGAGGTTAAAAAGATTAATCAATGTTGGGATTTAGGCAAGGATTAGTTTTGGTTAAAGATTAATTCAATTAAAGTTCGTCAGAAAAATAAATCGGGTTGTTCATAAGAAAATCGGCCGATTTACTCCAAGAACACACCGATTTTCCTGTTGTCGCAAAACTAAAATCTAAACTCTCAGGATCCTAATGTTTGAATGAGTTCAGTCTATCATCATCTAAGCCTTAATCATCAACTATTCTCCCCAAAATCACAAGGGTTTTAGCCAACCATTTTCAAAATCGAATCAATTTAAAGATTGAGTGAAATATCACAAAGAAACCGAATCTTGAATAAAAATTCAATAACCTTCAAATCTGTAAACAATCGTCAAAACTGATCAATGTATCTCTTTAGTAACTCAATTACGTGTTCAAAAATCACAATTGCTTCAATGGATAAAGAAATCTCACAAACAAGAATCAAGATTGGCTTTCCGGCAAAAGTCCTTCAATCCTCCTCCAAGAATCTCCAATCTCTCTCAAACGTGTAAAGATTTCCCGCTGCGGCCTCCTCGTTTCCGTTCCTAGGGTTCTCATCCATAGTTTCTTGCAGATGGGCCGTTTGGCAAAACTCTCCTCTAGTCCAAAAGAATTGGTCTTTATGTCGTCTTTTCATTTGGCCGAAAAACAAAGGAAATCGACCCAGTCGATTTATACACAAAACCGTTCGATTTCTAGGGTAGAAAATCGTCCGATTTATATGCATATTGGCACGATTTTCTTCAACGGAAAGTGCTCTTCTTTTGGCTCGTCATCTATGCTTCTCCTTTGCAATTCCTTAGCTCTTTATGATCCCTTTAAGACTCTTTTAGCTTCCTTAACATCCTTAGATATTCCTTGCTCCGCTTTTGCTTTCAATTCCACTCCATTTACCTATAATTCATCAAAAACTCGTGTAGACCTCTATTTCCGACAAATGATTGAATAGAACATAAAAGGTACACAAAATCTCTCTAAATGCAGGGTAAACTGAGATAATCTTCTACAATATGCATGAATATGATGGTACATAATTCATGTCATCAAAATACCTCATACTTGCCCCTTGCTTGTCCCTAAGAAAGACTCAAATTTAGAATACAAGATGTCATGGATTATGTATGTATGAAAACTCAAAAACTTTTCTTTTGGTAGTGCTTCTTCTTATTGGATCACCCTCAAAGTGATATTTCAAGGCATAAAAAGGCAAAGTGTGTATCAATGATAACTATAAGATGAACTAACTTCCTTTTCTTTCTTGAAAACACAAATAAAGGATATGATAAAGGTGTAGAGGTAATCAAAGTCAAACAAATCTAAGCCATGAAGCCTTAAACACATGCATAAAAGTCTCAAGGTCTTCTAATCAAAGGAAAGGTCAAAGAAACGTATTAAGGGAAGGAATTCTTTTTGGCAATTGTGGTGCTAATCCAGGAAAGAGGAACACATAATACCTTCAAGATTTTTCTTCACCGCACATGCTTCGCATGTAGAAAGCTTTGCTTTCATTATACTTTACTTTTTGAGAGTATGGACAGCGGTGCACAAAAACCGAAGCCTAGGAGATCGGCGTTTCTCAATTTCGAGATGCCTCAAACCCTTGATGCACATACCATATCCCGTTAGGACTTGTCATTCAATCGGACTTTGGCAAGACACAAACACCCGGCTATGTGAATGGTGCCGAGTTACTCATCCTCATGTTCAACGTCCCCAAACTTATGAATTTCTGCACTTTCTTTTAATACATTTTCCTTGGCCCTCCCACATCAAACATGCCTTTTTCTATCACTTATCCTAATTCCCGGATGGTAAAAGAAGGGGTACATATTTCATTGAGGGGTTAGCATGACCAAGATATGAGAAGAGAAAAGAAGTGAATTGCCTTAGTCATCCTTATATGATGTAAAAGAACTTGCAATATAGCTTCGACTATTATTTCATTCTCTTATCAAAACAACTAAATCATATAACTTATTCATGCGTTCAAGTAACAAAAGTAAACTCATTCATGCTATGATTAACATCTCAACACAACTAAGCATCTTTTTGCCTATCCACATGCATATTTCTCATCATAGAGGTCATTTACATCATAAGAAGCACAAAAATTTTTGAAAATTCATAGGATTTGAAAAAGAGCATGCAAATGCAAGTATCATAGTGGAAATCAAGTAGTGCAAGAGTTATTACAAGCCAAATTGTCAAGAGTAATGCAAGGTTCATAAAGTGCTAAGATGAAACAAAAGGTATTGTAAGTACCCCCACCCCACACTTAACATCCACATTGTCCCCAATGTGAAAATCAAGTGTGAGATGAAGAAAAATACTTACAATGTAAAAGAAGTGGCAGCTCAATCCTCTATCGGTGGTGGAGGTGGTGGATAAGGATACATCGGTGCACTAGGATCGTAGAAGTGGCCGAACTGGTGGTAGTATAAATCTCTCATCTGGCCATCGTAGGATGAATGCCTAGCGTCCGTCTCCTGCCTGTAGTTTATGAACTGAGTGTTCAGGGTGTTGTAGTCGGAGTGGGGAGCGTGATAGTCGGTGTTGAGGCTCTGGAAGCTAGAGACTAGCTCCCTAAAGTGACGGGGAGGGCGACGTCCTCGTCCATGTCCTGGGGCACGTGCAAATGAGCGGCGAGGTGGCTGCATGTCATCCTCCGTCTCCTCATTGCCTCTACTAGTCCGGCTAGGTCCTGCACCATCAGTGTCGGTGTCCATGGCATTCGTAGCATGACCGCTATGATTGTCACTCTCGAACTCGAGCATGGTCCCCTGTCCGCCATCCTCATCCTCCTCCTCAGAGTCACCTGCATCATCATCATAGTAAATAGGAGGAGAGAACTCCTCAAGCATCGACTCGAACGTCTCCTTCCAGTTCCTCTTGTTCCGAATAGTGTATTCGGACTTCCATATGATCTCGGATGGTTTCTTCTTCGGATCCCTGTGCCATGGCATGGGAACATGAAGTGTTCCTCTCCCTCGAGGAATCAAGACCTGGCGAACAACCAACCGCTGTGAGCCTAATGGAAGGGCACTCTCAGCTAGAGTGCATCCGGAGAAGTCTAATCCCATTGTCTTAGCCACATGAGTGACAAGACCTCCTGCACAAATATCGCCCTTAGCTTTGTTGGCTATCTTTCCTAGATAGTCAGCAAGCATGGTAGAGATGTCGGGAATGGTGGTGGATGTCATGCAATAGAGAATGAAAAGCTCATCAGCCTTGAGCTTCTGTGGAGTCTCTGTCCGTGCAAATAGGCTCTCACTAAGAATCCTATGTACTACCTTGAAGGAGAGGTTGTACATACTAGTCTCCTTAGAGTTTCTGGGTCTCCACTTGTCTCCTCCGTATTCACCCACTGAAATAGCCTCCTAAAAGTCACTAGCACTAACGCCTCTAGCAAATGTGCCTGCATCTGAATAAGAAAAGCCAAACAAGTCTCCAAAAGTGTCAATAGACATGGTGTGATCTTGGCTCATAAGGCGGAAGGTGACCATCCTTTCCCTAGGATCATGCTCGAATGTACTAAGGAATTCTAGGGTGATCTCGGTATAAGCATCCTCCCTAATCGTAGCAAACTGTCTCAGCCCAGCCCTGTCAAGCATCATATCTACATCCTCTCGAACAAACAAGGAATCTAGATCATCTAACACAATGTAGCGAGGAGGGGTGAATGGGCTATCTAAGATGCGTTCATAGCGTTTTTTATGCTTGGAGAGGGGAGGGGGAAGCTTAGGAATGTTTTGAGGTGGTGGTGGAGGTGGGGGAGGGGCTTTGAAAGAAGATCCCTTCTTCTTCCCCGTATTCCTAGTTATTCTCTTCACAATATCCATTCTGCAGTGAAAAATTGTCCTGTTCTTCACAAAAATCGTCCGATTTTTCTGGGTTGGGTCGATTTTTCTGTCGATGTCTACGATTCTCACAATTCTGTAAAGTTATATTCCAGCAATCACCACATACAGTTTCCTATAATGATTCTTAAGCAGATTCCTCAATCAATTTCAGCAAACAACACTTCCTAAGCAAACTTCAATTTCGAACAAGAAACTTAGGTTTTGGAAAGAAAAACCTGAATTCCGTACGGAGGAGTCGATTGCCGTGCTTGTTGTTGGTAGATCCTTGTTCCTTGTTGAAAATGCTTCAGTTTGGAGCCAAGAATCACTCAAAATGATTAAGGAATGAGGATTGTAGGGTGTGGGCGATTTTCGGAGTTCTTGAGAGAGAGAAATCGAGAGTGGAAGGTTGCGGAATGAGGAAGATCGAGTGGTTGAGTCTTTATATAGGGTCGAGAAACTGTGAAGAAAATCGGCCGATTTATAAGGTCGATTTAATCGTCGGGGCGATTTTTCTCTGAACTTAAAGAAAATCGGACGATTTACTTTGGTAGGTCGATCTCCAAGTCGATTTTTCTTCCTGTTGTCAAAAATCGCCTTGCTCTGTTACTGAATCGGACGATTTACTTTGGGTAACTCGATTTTTCTCTGAACACATGGAAAATCGGACGATTTACTTTGGCAGGTCGATCTCCAGGTCGATTTTTCTTCCTGTTGTCAAAAATCGACTTGCTCTGCTCCTGAATCGGACGATTAACTTAGTGTAGCTCGATTTCCTTCCTTATTCTTCATTGATATTGAAGATTTAACTGATTTATGCTCCCTTTCTCCATGGATCTCTCAGTTTGAACCTAATTTCCTGCGATTAATGACACGACAAACCAAGAGTGCATCGAGGAACAAATAAAAAACGAAAACAAAGAAATAAAACAACTAATCTACTCTAACTAAGTGATGAAAAGAGGGAAAAACTATACTATCATGGGTTGCCTCCCAAGAAGCGCTTGATTTATCGTCTTTAGCTGGACGGTGTATGGTTTTGCGCTCAATGGAGGAGGATAGGCGCTATCTCCTCGACCGGAGCTTCCGGTGTGTATTTCTTCAACCGTTGGCCATTAACCTTGAAACTTCCGCTTTGTTCACCCCATACTTCAATTGCACCATGGGGGAAAATTCGTTTAATTACATAAGGTCCTGTCCAACGGGATTTAAGCTTACCTGGAAATAGACGCAGCCTTGAGTTGAATAGAAGGACTTGGTCTCCCTCCTTCAATTCTTTTGGAATGATGTGCTTATCATGCCAATGCTTTGTCCGTTCCTTGTAGATCTTTGCGTTCTCATACACATTTAGCCGGATCTCATCTAGTTCATTGATGTCTAAGAGCCGCTTCTCTCCGGCTTCTTTCATGTCAAAATTGAGCCACTTGATAGCCCAATAGGCTTTATGCTCTAGCTCTACAGGAAGATGACAGGATTTACCATAGACAAGATTATAGGGAGTCGTACCTATTGGTGTCTTGAAGGCCGTCCGGTACACCCATAGTGCATCGTCAAGCTTCATTGACCAATCTTTTCTCGTTTTAGAGACAGTTTTCTCTAAAATTCCCTTAATCTCTCTATTGGATATTTCGACTTGTCCGCTTGTTTGCGGATGGTAAGGTGTAGCTATCTTATGGGTCACCCCATACTTAGCCAATAGAGTCTCAAATCTACGGGCTGTGAAATGCATTCCTCCGTCACTAATGATGGTTCGGGGAGTTCTGAACCTTGGGAAGATCGTTCTATTGAAGAACTTCACCACTACCATTGCATTATTAGTAGGAGAAGTGATTGCCTCTACCCATCTTGAGACATAGTCTACGGCAAGAAGTATATATTGGTTACCGCATGAAGATGGGAAAGGTCCCATAAAATCGATGCCTTATACATCAAAGATCTCTACTTCTTGTATGTTGTTGAGAGGCATCTCATTCCTTCTTGATATATTACCTGTCCTTTGACAAGCATCACAAGCAACAACAAACTTTTGCACATCTTTGAAAAGTGTAGGCCAATAGAAGCCGGAACGAAGTACCTTAGCACAAGTTTTGTGGTAACTAGCATGTCCGCCACATGGTAGAGAATGGCAATGGCGGATGACACTATCCACCTCATCTTCGGGAATACATCTCCTGTAAATGCCATCGGGACCTCTTTTTAATAGAAGAGGTTCGTTCCAATAGAATTGCCGGACGTCTCTAAAGAACTTCTTCTTTTGAGCATATGAAAGTCCGGGTGGAATCTCCTAACAAACAAGGTAATTCACAATGTCAGCAAACCATGGATCATTACCTTTTGAGATGTGTTGAAGACACTCTTCAATCTCGTGTAGTTGTTCGTCAGGGAATGAGTCGTCTATAGGAAGTTCATCCGTTTCGCCGGTAAGTTGCGGAAGACGACTAAGATGATCGGCAACGGAGTTTTCCGATCCTTTCTTATCACGAATCTCCAAATCGAACTCTTGTAAGAGTAGGATCCATCTTAGAAGCCTTGGCTTCGCATCCTTCTTCGTGAATAAGTATCGAATTGCGGAATGGTCCGTATAGACTATCACCTTCGCACCTACAAGATAGGAACGAAATTTCTCAAAAGCGTATACTACGGCTAAAAGTTCCTTTTCTGTGGTTGCATAATTATATTGAGCCTCATCTAGCGTTTTGCTAGCATAGTAGATGGCATGAGTGCGGCCATCTTTCTTCTGTCCAAGAACGGCTCCTATAGCGACGTCGCTTGCATCGCACATGACCTCGAAAGGAAGAGTCCAATCGGGTGGTTGAATGATTGGTGTTGAAATCAAAGCTTCTTTGATCCTGCAAAAAGCATCTAAACAATCCTTCGAAAATTCGAAAGTTGCGTCTTTCATCAAAAGATTAGTCAAGGGTTTTGAAATCTTAGAAAAATCCTTTATGAATCTCCTATAGAAACCTGCATGCCCTAAGAAACTTCTAATTCCTTTCACTGAAGAAGGGGGAGGTAACTTATCAATGGTTTCTATCTTTGCTCTATCAACCTCTATTCCCCTTTGTGATACTAGATGACCTAACACAATCCCTTCGGTGACCATGAAATGACACTTTTCCCAGTTTAAGACTAAGTTAGTGTCCTCACATCTCTTAAGAACTAGTGAAAGGTTATAGAGACAGTTATCAAAGGAAGAACCATATACCGAAAAATCGTCCATGAAGACTTCCATGATATTCTCTACGTATTCGGAGAAGATTGCCATCATACACCTTTGGAAGGTGGCTGGAGCGTTGCATAGGCCGAATGGCATTCTTCTATAAGCAAACGTACCCCATGGGCACGTAAAAGTCGTTTTCTCTTGATCATCCGGATGAATTGGAATCTGAAAGAAACCGCTATATCCATCTAGATAACAAAAGTAAGAATGTTGGGCTAACCTTTCTAACATTTGATCGATAAAAGGAAGGGGGAAGTGGTCCTTCCTAGTTGCCACGTTCAGTTTGCGGTAGTCGATGCACATTCGCCACCCTGTAACTGTCCGTGTGGGGATAAGTTCGTTGTTCTTGTTGGCAACAACAGTAATGCCTCCTTTCTTGGGTACTACTTGTACTGGACTCACCCATTTGCTATCATAAATAGGGAAGATGATACCTGCATCAAGTAGCTTAAGGATTTCTTTCTTCACGACCTCTTTCATTGCCGGATTTAACCGTCTTTGAGGTTAGCGTGAAGGTTTGTAATCCTCTTCCTTTAGAATTTTGTGCATACATAGGGAAGGCTTTATTCCTACTAGATCATCAATAGTATAGCCTAATGCTCTCCTATGTTGCTTCAAAACATGCATAAGTTTCTCTAATTCAGCATCATTCAAATTTGCATTGACTATGACCGGATATGTGGAATTAGTGCCAAGGAATGCGTACCTTAAATGCGCGGGGAGCGGCTTCAATTCTAATGATGGAGGTACCTTGACTGATGATGAAGCGTGGCCTTCGGATGTTGTAGGAGAGGCCTCTAGAGGTGGGGGTACCGCATCATTAGAGTCGAGAACGGCTGCGGTGAAGTTTTGAGAATCCAGAAAATTTCCCACTGGATCGACCTCCCCTGAAGTAAATCGGTCGATCTGAGGCACGATTTTTCTTTCTGTCGAAAAAAATCGGGTTGCCTCTTCACAAATCGGACGATTTAGTTTAGTCGGGTCGATTTTTCTTTCTGTTGACGAAAATCGGGTTGCCTTTTCACAAATCGGACGATTTGGTTCATGCAGGTCGATTTTCTTCACAGTTTCCGGAGTTAATTCTAGTTCTTCAATTCTTGTTCCTTGTTCTTCCTCCACATCATTTAATGCTTTCACATCCTCATTGCAATCATGTTCCACTCCTTCCTCCATGATGCTCATACTAATAACCTTTTGAAGAGGGTCTTTCATCAAGATTGAACTTACCACCTCTCTAGACTCTTCTTCATCAAAAATTTCAAAAACGTCGTCTCTCAAGGTTGGCTCCTTGATTAAGGAAGAGAGTATGAATTCTATCTTTTCTTCACCTATATGGAAGGACAGCTAGCCATTCTTGCAATCGACCATGCATCCGGATGTTGCAAGGAATGGTCTCCCAAGAATGATGGGAACTGGATAATCTGCAGGGATGTCAAGAACGACAAAATCTATAGGGATGTAAAACTTACCGAGCTTTACCGGAATGTCTTCTAATATCCCTACCGGCTTAGTGGTGGAACGATCAGCCATGTAGAGTGTAATCTTCACCGGTCTAGGCTCTCCTAGACCAACTGCTTTGCATAGAGCAAGAGGTATGATACTCACACTCGCTCCAAGGTCACAAAGTGCATCATAGGTAGCTTCTCCCAAAGTGATGGGTATGCAAAAGGATCCTGGATCACGGAGCTTGGGTGGCATATTCTCCGTCATAGTCTTGATGAGTTCGGATGACTCCATACTCATCTTGACTTCTTCTATGTCTTCCAATTTCCTCTTGTTAGAGAGGATCTCCTTGAGGAATTTCCCGTAAGCCGGCATACCTAAGATTGCATCCATAAAAGGTATATTAATATGCAGCTTATTCATAAGTTCAACAAACTTACCAAAGTGTTTATCTAGGCGTGCACGCGCTCTAGATTGAGGGAAAGGTAGAGGTGGTTTGTAAGCGGGAGGAGGAACATAAACTTCTTCCTTCTCTTTTGCCTCTCCTCCTTTGGTGGTGGTATCGACTACTTTAGGTTGAGGATCGGTAGTTGTCTTGCCACTCCTAGTAGTTATTGCCATAACCCTTCCCTTTGGGTTATCTTCCGTCTTCCCCGGAAGTTTCCCTTGGTCTCTTGGAACTTCTCCGGCCTTGTTGAATACTTGGTTTTCTAAGGCTTTGTGAGCTTTGTCGACCGAAGTTATATAACTCTCTAGCCCTTGTAGCTTGCCTAGGATCGTCTCTAGCATGGGATCGGTTTTGCTTGATCCGCTTGATTGTCCCTGGCTTGTTAAAGGAGTAGAAGAAGATGGAGGTGTTAGAGCCTTTTCAGCATGAGAGTAAGAATTACCTGGATTTTGCTGATTTGACCTCCAATTGTTGTTATTTGAGTTCCTATTGTTGTTGTTCCAATTGGAGTTCCGGTTGTTATTGTTGTTGTTGTTCCAATTGGAGTTCCGGTTATCATTCCTTTGATTGTTGTCCCTCCCCATGTAGTTGGCTTCTTGCTCCTTAGTCTTTTGAAGACTCGTTTTGAGCACTTCCTTCAACTCTTTGATCTCATTGTTGAGGGAGAATATTTGTGTTTGAGCAGCTTGGTTCAACTTGGCTCCCGAATCGCCTTGATTCCGGCTAATTGAGTCCACCTTCCGGTGGGAATACTTCTCAATCACTTGGGCTTGCTTCTCAATGAAGTCCCAAGCATCATCCTCTCTCATGTCCATGAATGTGCCACAAGAGAGAGATTGGAGGTTGAATTGTGTTTCCACATCCAATCCTTTGTAGTAGATCTCCAATAATTCCAGCTTGGAAATGCCATGGTGTGGGCAATCCAACAAGAGATCTTGAAACTTTTCCCAAGATTGAAACAAGCTTTCATTAGGTTTCATAGAAAAAGCATTTATTTTACCTCTCAATTCCGCCGTTTTGGATGGCGGAAAGAATTTGGTGAGGAATTCTGAAGACAATTCCTCCCATGTAGCTAGCTTTGCAGCTGGAAGTATTTGGTACCAAGCTAGAGCCTTGTCCTTCAAAGAAAAGAAGAACGGTTTGATCTTGTAATTGCTTGTAGTAGCCTTCTTCGGCTTCATAGTCTCCATGAGAATCTCAAAATTCTGCAAGTGTTGGTGTGGAGATTCAGTACTTGCTCCGCCATATTGACTTTGGCGAACCATGGTGATGACTTGTGGTGAGAAGCTAAACTCTTGGATGTCTTCAGCTCCGAAATCCACACCTAGACGGCGTGGTTGCTGAATTGGGTCCATCCGTTGCCCTAAAGTTCGGGGTCTATCACCGTCATTAGCAACTCTCACGTCCCTAGTTGGGAAGCGAGGAACAACCCTTGGTTTTGGGGTGTTTCGAATAGGACGAAGTAGTGGATCGATCTCCTCAAGTTCCGGCATGTCCGGATCTATCTCTTCATCATCGGATGAGTCATTTCAAATGGATTTAGTTGGCGTCTTGGCTTTCTTCTTCTTCCTGGATTCGTTCAATTCCAACTTCATGTCCAACATCATAGCTCTTAGTTCATCAATCTAAAATTGATGACTCGTTTCGGCATCTTTTTGTGCTTTCTCACTCAACTGAAGTTGGCGTTGAGCTTCATTCAGTTCAGCCTGGTAGTTTCTCTCGTCGTTCTCAGCCATTTTCTTTTCCTTCAACTTTCTTCTCAAAGTTCTCTCCAATTTGGGATCGAAAGGAACTAGATCTTTAGTGGATCTAGTCTTTCGCATATACCTAAAGAACCTGGAAAGATCACTCAAGTAGACAAATCAAATCACAAGAGCAAGAGCTCTCAAGCTAGACAACCGAAAACCGAATTTGGTCTAGACCAAATCCCCGGCAACGGCGCCAAAAACTTGTTCGCTCAAAAAGTGTGTGTGCGTCAAAGTCTTAAATTTATATCTAGAACTCAAAGCAAAGCGAACCCGCAGTGTACGGATCAGCTGTAGTAAGGTAAGAATTCTAGAGTCGAACTCAGGGATTTGATGAGAGTAAATTCACTTTCAATTATCTAGCAAAAATTGTGAAAAGCTTTTGTGATCAAATAAGGATAAAATGATTCCAAGGATTCAAGTATCTGATTTCGGCTTTAGATTCAAGACACTTCTATAGATATAGGATAGAGTTTATATTGCCAAGATTAAATGTTCAAAGATAGATATCGTACGGTGAAGTTCCGAAACCTATATAACTAATCTAAAGGTTCTCTCTATAAGGGTTGTTGAGGCTGCAATATAGAAAGATCTAAAGACCAGAATTATGTTCAAACTAACTATCTAAAACTCCAAGATATGACTCTCCAAAGTAAGAATAGAAAGCACACTTAGAATCTTAATAAAGGATGTTGAGTTTCTTTATTACCCAAATCTTATAATCCTAATCTATTAAATGTAGAATCAGGTTTGAAGTGTCTTCATACATTCAATTAGAGGTTAAAAAGATTAATCAATGTTGGGATTTAGGCAAGGATTAGTTTTGGTTAAAGATTAATTCAATTAAAGTTCGTCAGAAGAATAAATCGGGCTGTTCATAAGAAAATTGGCCGATTTACTCCAAGAACACACCGATTTTCCTGTTGTTGTAAAACTAAAATCTAAACTCTCAGGATCCTAATGTTTGAATGAGTTCAGTCTATCATCATCTAAGCCTTAATCATCAACTATTCTCCCCAGAATCACAAGGGTTTTAGCCAACCATTTTCAAAATCGAATCAATTTAAAGATTGAGTGAAATATCGCAAAGAAACCGAATCTTGAATAAAAATTCAATAACCTTCAAATCTGTAAACAATCGTCAAAACTGATCAATGTATCTCTTTAGTAACTCAATTACGTGTTCAAAAAGCACAATTGCTTCAATGGATAAAGAAATCTCACAAACAAGAATCAAGAATGGCTTTCCGGCAAAAGTCCTTCAATCCTCCTCCAAGAATCTCCAATCTCTCTCAAACGTGTAAAGATTTCCCGCTGCGGCCTCCTCGTTTTCGTTCCTAGGGTTCTCATCTATTGTTTCTTGCAGATGGGCCGTTTGGCAAAACTCTCCTCTAGTCCAAAAGAATTGGGCTTTGTGTCGTCTTTTCATTTGGCCGAAAAACAAAGGAAATCGACCCAGTCGATTTATACGCAAAACCGTTCGATTTCTAGGGTAGAAAATCGTCCGATTTATATGCATATTGGCACGATTTTCTTCAACAGAAAGTGCTCTTCTTTTGGCTCGTCTTCTATGCTTCTCCTTTGCAATTCCTTAGCTCTTTATGATCCCTTTAAGACTCCTTTAGCTTCCTTAACATCCTTAGATGTTCCTTGCTCCGCTTTTGCTTTCAATTCCACTCCATTTACCTATAATTCATCAAAAACTCGTGTAGACCTCTATTTCCGACAAATGATTGAATAGAACATAAAAGGTACACAAAATCTCTCTAAATGCAGGGTAAACTGAGATAATCTTCTACAATATGCATGAATATGATGATACATAATTCATGTCATCAGTAAGTGAGAGGCCGACTTGGATGGATGCTCCTCCCACTTGGTATGAGGAGCAACCTTCATGGATGGGAGCTCCACCTCCGTGGTATGATCAGGCACCCACAGCACCAGCAGGACCGACTCCCCAGGACGCACCAACATGGTATGGCCAGCCACCAGCTTGGTACGAGCAGCTACCGGCATCGGCCACCGACCTTTCTAGGAGAGTTGGAGACTTAGAGATCCACCGGGAGACCCAGGAGACACGGAGTCATGAGCATGATGAGATGATGAGTGACATCTACCGCCAGCAGTTCGGGCGGTACTATAGCCATGACTTCTGTCCATTTCCACCATCGCCTCCTCCGCAGTGACGAGCTTGATGATCGACAGTTTTAGCCGCCCCACCACCGTCTAGTGAGTTCATTTTGCTTTTCTTTCTTTTCTTTATTTTCTTTTTGAACATTGAGGACAATGTATGTTTTAAGTATAGGGTGGGGTGTGACTATGTTTGTAATAACTCTACTACATTTACTTGCTTCTATCCATGACACTTTGCATGTTTCATTCCATAGTCAAACGTTTCGTTATTGCATTGCATGAAAAAGGCTTTGAACAACCCATAAAAATTTGAAAATTTTGAAAAATTTTCAAAAAGTTCTTGTGCTTCTGAGATTAGAGATGACTTCTATGATAGTTCTCACTTGTGGAATGAATTTTTGATGACAATTGTATGCTTAAACGGAATTATGAATTGAAAAGAAATTGAATGTGTTGTTTATCCTTTCTTGCAAGTTTCATAATGTGAAGGTTTTATCTAAATTATTTTGAAAAATTAAGGTTGAAATCACATGATGAGTTCTTATACTTCTTTATGAAATGATTAAGGCAATTCGATTTTCTTACTTCTTTCTTTGATCATTTAGCCCCTCAATAAAAGTAATTCCCTCTTACCTATCCGGGAATTTGGAGGAGTTGATATTTGGCATGTTTGATGTGGGAGGGCCATGAAAGCAAAATTTTCCATTCAAAGAATAGAACTAATAGGTTTGGGGAAGTCAATCATGACGATGAGTAACTCGGCACCATTCACATAGCCGGGTGTTTGTGTCTTGCCAAAGTCGGATTGAGCGATATTCCTAACGAATTATGGTATGTGCATCAAGGGTTTGAGGCATCTCGAAATCGAGAAGCGCCGATCTCCTAGGCTTCGGTTTTTGTGCACCTCTATCCATATTTCAAAAAGTAAAGTCAAAAAATAATGTGAAAAAGAAAATAGCAAAGCTCTAAGTTGATGGTGTTGCAATTCAAAATAAAAAGAAAAAGAGTTGGGTTATTCCTTTTCCCGGATTCATGCACCACATCCCTTACAAGTTTCCCTCCTTTCCGCATTCTAGACCTTACTTGAAAGTCCTTAAAATCAAAAGAATGTTATTTGACTTGGTGATCTAAATTGAAGTTTCACATGCTTGATTTTGACAATACTTGAAGGTTATGATGTTTGTCTTGAAGTTTAAGTGATTCATGATGTTTATTTGCTTTTCATTCTTTGGTTTATGTATATGAGCGTTTTCAAAGATGAATGAAGCAAGGTTTGAGGATGATCTATTGACTAGAAGCACACTTACCTAAAGGATGGTTTTGTTTTGAATTTCATGCATATTTCATTCTAACTTGTATTCTAAGCTTTTGAAAACCTTACTTGGGGACAAGCAAGTGACAAGTATGGGGTATTTTGTTAGCATGAAATGTGATGATATTCTAGGCACTTATTTTGGTTGTTTTTCCTTTATTATTGTGTACATGGATAAAGTTTAGAAGCAAATGTTAGCTTGTTCATCTATTTTGTCGATATGGAAGTCTACACTAGCTTTGTGTTGATTAAAGGTGAATAGGAGCTGAAATCGGAGCATTTGAGAGAGGAAAGGGAGTAACCGATCATGTTCGAGGATTAGGAGATACATCAAAGAAGCTAAGGAAGAGCTAGGATGAAGAATGACACGAAACAAAAGCAACAACAAGCAATATACACTTCCACGCCCTGAATTACGGACGTGGAGAAGATGATTTGAAGTCCACGCTCTAAACCACGGCCGTGCACCTAGCATCATGAACGTGGAAGAGAGTTTGGAGCAATCCAGTAAGTTACACGGCCTAAATTACGGTCGTGGAAGTCACAAGGCACCGTAATTTGTTTCCACGCTCTAAACCACGGTCGTGGAAAGCTATGAGACCGTGACTTAGGCGATCTTTTAACGTGTCATTATTTGCCACGTCATTTACATATTGGGCCTTGACGACAATTCTTTCTCGTCTTATAAAAAGGCTGGAAAAGAGAGTTTCGAGGACGGCCGCTTACCCTTATTTTAAGCACTCTTGCTTAGGGTTGATTGGAAGTCGCCGAGAGTTGCGGAAACGCCGGATTGTTGGAGATTGGAGATTGCTCACAGCAAAGGTTTAGCCTTTTTCTTAGATTTTGATATTGAAGACGGATTGACATCCCGTTCTTCGTGCTTGCCTTAGATCATTGTGAGGTTTTGTGTTATATATTCTGAATCCATTAACATTGCATCTTGTGTTTCAGATTTGAGAATTGGTTCTGAAGTTTTATTGAGTATTCGAGGGTTTTCATCTTTCATTCTTCTTAAATTGAATATTGATATCATGGCAATGGTTATTGGCTAAAACCCTTTAGCAATTCTAAGGTGAAGGGTTGATAGTTGTGGCTTAGATGATGATAGATCGATCGTAATTTGATTAGACCCTGAGAGTTAGAGAAATATCGTCGACACCCTAAATCACGGCCTGTTCTTAGGTTTCCACGGCCGTGGTTCTCAAGATCTACCCGTGATTTACCCCAGTTTACGAACTTTGCTTTTACTTTAATCCAAAGTTAAAGATTAGCTTTAACCTAGTCTTGGCTTGCCTTTCCTAGGTAGTAGTGAGACTCAACATCCTCTATTTCGGTTTCGAGTGTCACAACCTTAACCGTTTGAGTTTATCTTGATCCTTGGGTTACAAGTTTGGGTATTTAAGATTAATTCTTGTCCTTAGATCCTTTCTATATTGCAGCCTCAACAACCTTTATAGAGAGTGTCTTTGGGTAAGTCATATAAGGTTTTGGAACTTCACCGTACATTACTTTACCTTAGTATACCTTTGCGATTCTTGACTCTGTCCTTAATTTTTTAGTATATCTTGAATCGATTGCCACAATTTGATATCCGGATCTTTAGGGTTGCTGTTTTCCCAATATTTGCAAAGCTTTACATCTTATTTGCTTGACAATCTGAAATTGGATTTTGTTTCACTAAGTCCCTGTGTTCGATACTCTGGAATACTTGCTAATCTACGCCGATTGGTACACTGCGGGTTCGCTTGCTCTTATTCTAGTTTTATAAATATTAAGCTTATTTGCACGCACGTTTTCGGGTGAACAGGTGCCTTGATTCATCAAACTTGGAGTATTTTCCTATGTGGATCTAAAAGTTGATTGATAACGAGGATTACCTGGATACAAGTAAGTCCGTGGGACTTACTTAGCTAGATTCTTATATTGGATGAGTACATGAGTAGTATTTGTATATGCGTTTTAGCATGTATTAGGTTGATTGTAACCGACGTATGATTGTTCCACTAGTATTGGGCGGTGGCAACCGGATCAGTTCTTTCGAGGGAGTCTGAGACGTTTTTTGGGACTTGGCCAAACCTGGTATGCAATGAGGGTACCGAGCCACTCCATATGGTATACGGTGGAGTGCTCCTAGCCACTCCCACTGGTCAACGAAACAGGGGCGAGAGTCGTAGACTTCTCGTGTCACCACCTTAAATGGATTATGTTTGTGTTTATGTATTACTCTTATATATGAATTGGTAGCTAACGGTTTTTATACTCGTCTGTGAGCTTTTGTATGTATTCTGGTGTATGATTTTGCAGTTTTATCGATGTTTGTTTTATATTTAGTTGTGGCTTGTTGCAAGATCCGGTGAAATTGTTGTCAGGCTAAGGTTAGGACCCATTGTGAGGTCCTAGCATGTAGCATCCCAACTCCTATGGATTTGGGTTGTTACAGATATCATCATATTCACAAAGACATCGGCAGATGCAACTGGCCAGGTAATCAATTACCATAAATCGGCTTTCCAAACTACTACAAATGTCGGCTCTAACAACAAAAGAATAATACAATCCTGATTAAGCATCATGGCATCAAGAAACCTAGAATAATACCTCTGATGCCCAATAATCAGCGGAAAAGCAAAAAAAGATATCTTTAACATTGTTATTCGGAAACCAAAACACCAACTTGCAAAATGAAAAGCTTCTCTATATCACAAGAAGGATCAACAACCTTAATAAAAAATCTCAATGAAAAACCAAGTTATCTAATGCAAGCATTTATGTTACCAACAAGTATCGTTAAAGAACTAGATCAGATTAATATAATCTTCTTCAAGAATAAAGGATCGAATTTTCACCCACTAACTAGCTAGGATAAAATATGCAAACCTAGATCACTTGGGGGAACCGAAATCAAGAGAGTAGAAGATATGAATAAGACTCTTCAAATGATACTATTATGGAAAATAATGGTAGAACCATAAATATATGGGTAAAGTCATCATAGAAAATTACCTAAAAGGCTCTTGCCTTTGGAATTATAAATGTAGTAAAACAACATCGTGGCAATGGAAGAATTTAATGAGACTAAAAGAAGAATTTGATACCGGTATTATAAGGCGTGTTGGTGACGGAAAAACAATAAGATTTTGGAACGACAGATGGATTACCGATCAACAACTACATAACATAACAACCAATAAAAATTTAATAGATAATTTAACATCGATTGCTAGCTACATGACAAATAAAAAAATAGAACTATGCATTCATAAACCAATTACAAGCAACCCTACTAGATAACATCATTGCGAAAATAAAGAACTACAACCTGCCTAGGAATGCTATACAAGAAAAAATATATTGGGTTGTTAATGAGAAAGGATGATTTTCAACCAAATCTACATTGGAAATTATTAAAAAACAGAAGACTGGTGTAACTCACGACAAAACATGTATTTGGGAAATTAAAATTATGCCCAAAATCAAAAAATTCATATGAAAACTATCGCTTGATGGGATCCCAACGAAAAAAAACCTAGACAAACAAAAAATATCACTATCAATGCATTGTGAATTTTGTAACATTATATAGAGAGTGCGAAACATCTCTTCTTTAAATGTTCATATATTCTTCAAGCTATTTACAATGACAAAATTCTAATGTGCATTCAGAAAGTGATATTACATATTGAAAAATATTTGACATCATCATGGAAATAAAAAGAAAATAATTCACTTGTAGAATTAAGGCAACTAGTGGTAACTTGGTGGCAAGTTTGGCTTACCGGAAATCAAATAGTTTTTAATAAACAGAATTCACCCCAAGACCTTAAACATCTAGTACGGAATCAAATAAATTAATGGGAAAATACCAATACAAAAATTGCCTAGTAATAATCCAAAACCATCGAACGAGAGAAGAAAAATAAAAAAACGTCAAATGGCAAAGACCAATAGGAACCTTTGTCAAAACTAATTTTGACGCATCAAATAATTCATCTAATGAATTTGCATTTGGATTCATTATCAGAAACAACCCTACAAGGAATCTTGCATTAGGAAAAGGAAGATTCCAAGCCAACTTTGTCCTTAAAGTATAAGTGTTTGCTCTTCGGAAGGGTCTTCAAAAGGTTGCAACCTTGGACTTCCAACCATTGAGATTGAGGGAGACAACTTGTTGCTCATTAGTTTGCTCAAACACATGGAAAGTACCATGGAAAGCAAACAGGATCATTTCAGATATCTCATCCATGATCTCTATCTTCACACAAAGTAGGGTGCAACATATCTATAGGAAAATCAACAATGTTGATGACCGGTTGGTGCTGCTTGGACACAACCCGAGCGTTTGTGTTGATCCTTTGCCACAAGAAGTTGAAGACCTAATCTGAAAGGATGTCTTAGGTCGGCCAATCTCGAGAGGTTGAACCTCCCTTTTCTTACCCTTGTATAAAAAAAATAGATTGAGAGAATCATATCTTCTAGAGATATTATTTGATCAATCCAAGAAGATCAATCTTATTAGAAGATTGATCTTATTTTATTCTTTTTCTAGCACAAGATCATATCCGATTCTCGATAAGATATGATTCTTTAGGATAGATTACTGAAAACCAAACTTGAGTCACCCCCTATATATAGTTATCTCGAGCCTCTTCTTTTCTTAACTTGAAATTGAATAAACACTTTGTTTTTCCGCATTTTCGAATTGTAACCGATTTTTGTGGTCTTTTGCACAGGAAGTTGAGAGCAAGAGATGTCTTGTTCGACCTTTATCTTTGACTTGTTTGAGTGTGTTATACTTGCATGCGAAAAATATGGTGCTTCAACTTTTCACAAGCATACCTCCTTATGCTCTATGGTCCATCGCTCCCTTTTGTGTTTGGTTGTACATAAGGGTTTTACAAAACGATTTTCAGTTGTATGATAAGGTTCATCGCGTCTTATCGTGCTTCTGTGTTGTTGCTTAGTGTTTGGCCTTGATTTATCTAGCTATCGATCCATCCATCGTTGGACCACCTTCTTTTCCATATATCTTTTATTTAGCGTCTTTCTATCGAGTCTTTTGGTGTCGAAATATTGGCCCATCCCATTACGACCAATCCCCGTATCACCTTATATATCTCTCTTCAAGCTCAAACGACGTTGCATGGTTTTATGAACCATCAAACATAACACAACTTTGAGACTCGTCATTTGGATCCTACATAAAGCAGACATGTTGGGCTCCTTAGAACGTTAGGCTTATGCGAGCCCAATTAACTCACATTGCCAACAACCATGTTTGGATATGATCATCATCCCAATTGTCTCATAAGTACCGTTTCAGCACATCTTTGAGACTCGTCAGCTCAATCGCAAGAATCACACTTGACAGACTTGTCAGCTTCAATCGCAAGAATCACATTTGACATACTAGTGTGTTCTTAGTTTAATATTAACTTTTTTCTTGACAAAAAGAAATAAAAAAGGTGTAATTATGTGAGATTAGAATTTTACTATATTCAACGCACGTGTAAGATGGTGAATATAAAGAGAGATTTCAGTTATCGTCAGTTATTTTACGTCCTCCATTTGTTTTAGTAAAGACAAATGATATGATACGAGGTTTTTTAAGAATCGATCTAGTGAGATCCACAGTTTCATATGTCGGAAAAAGAAAAGATCCATTCGGTTCATGATTGCTTTCTGATAATTATAGTAACCTTCACAATTTTTTTAATATTCATATATATGTAAGTAAACAAATGTTTCAGATTATTATGATACGAATGCAAGGTCAAATGTAGTGAATGCATTTACGATATTCTCCGAGTGCCCATAACGGGAAAATATTTCGATACGCTGCGTAATGCAAAGCGCAAGTCTTATAAAATACTCCCACCATTTCCTGTCAATCACCAAATAAGGGAATTAGATTGACTATTAATCATGCGTAATTCAAAGCGCATGGTAAGCAAAAATGGAAGGTCACCTGTTGTGGAAAATCGCCGTCTTCTTCTATTTGTGAATTAATCAATAACTTGATACCTTTCTTTATGGGTGTTGCATCAATTCCAGCCTACCAAACATTATAATACGTTCAAGTAATTATAAATCATTAATTATGATTAATAGTTTAGTTATAGTTTGAGAAGTTGAAATAGAAACCTGTCCTGCTTTAATGAGGGCCAATATTGCCCACGATGTTTGAACCAAATTTGATTTGTTTCCTTCTATATTTGTATATACCTGCTTCACATATATATGCAAAATTATTATAAGCTATGCATTTATTTTATAAAATTTACAATATGTATTTGTTGTTCGAAAATATACCTTGTTTGGACACGATAAGTAACTCTCTCCCCAACCTCCATCGGGCAATTGCTTCGACAACAAGAACCTACAAGCCTTACACAAGGCATCACTGTTGTTATAGTTCATGTCGCATGCTACCAAGGCTTCTACCGCAAACCATGTTCCGTAAGTATAGCATATGCACCAATTTCCGGTCCTGTTTTTTCGAGTTTATTGGGTTTCATTCTAAATCAAGTAACAACATGATATCATAACAAAAACTTACCATGAACCATCTGGGTTTTGGTCATCGAGAATGTACTTAAGTGCCATTTTGATGCAATTTTCTATTTCTTTGGTTCGATATCCCGGGTGCAACTTTTTGAATTGTATCAAACACTGAACAATAGACGAGGTGCACTCGACATGCCTAAATTTATGTAAATTAAGATCGACAATCATTTTTTAATGAACAAGGAAATTATAGTAGAAATTAAATTATTGCAACTTACTCATTTTCAATCAAAACATCGTCCATGAATTCCGTAGGGTTTAATTTCTAGAAGAAAAAAAATATGAACAAGTTTATTGAAATTGACATGAAAAGAAATTAGTTAAGAAAAATAAAAAGAAATATTTAGTGCTTTATTAACTTACCTCAACCCAACGATATGCCTTCCTAGGTTCCCATGCTGTAAATCCACCATTATCACTCTATAAAATAAACATAAAGCACGACAATGAGTCGAATACTTTTATATTTTAACCTCGAAAAAAATTATTTTAAAATCTTTATGGGACTTATTGTTCAAAAACCATTTGTAGACATTTAGTTTTGTCCGCTTGCAACTCCGAAAACGGAAACAGAGTTGAAATAAATCTAATGCATATATATATACCTTTGTTTATGAAACAAATGGAGAAATGAAATTACAGTTTGCATGGAAAATGTAAAAACATCACCCTATGAATAAACTTTATGAACGAAACAATAACATACAAATGAATCTATTTCGTTTTCAAAATTGAAACCAAAATCTCCCTTAATAAAACAAATTACCTGATATGTAAGAAGAAAATCGATACCATCGTAGATTTGTTGAATGTCCAATGGATCCCCAACAAGTTCTTTAGGCATTTGTGAGTAGGAGAACACAACCTATGGAGTGAGATGTTCCAAATTGTGAAAAATGTTAAAATTAGGTACATAAATTACAAATATTACAAAGTATATAGATAGAATTTGTATTGTTTAAGTACCTTGAGTGATTCTGCTGTAACGTCTGTTACTTGCCAACTATGGTCTCGTGTAGAGAACGTCCATGCACCTTTACATATATGTCGGTCCATTGCCTCAAAATTTCCAGAAGTGTTTTCCCTAATCTGTAATTATATCAAATTCGATCTCCTCATAAAAACAAATTTAGGTCATATTTTGTAATTTTAGAAATTAGTGGCTACCTGTGAAGCTTTTACGAAATCATGTGCTTTGCGAAGAATTTGTCCATATTGTTGAGTGAATGGGGTTGACATTATTGCTTGGATAGCGAGTGCTGCATCCCACGTTTGACTCCCAATACTCTGTTACATTTATTCATCATTATTTGCTTAACTAAACTACATTTTCTTTTCTTTTACGTAAATATAAATTTGAATATTTACCTCCATTTTCATTCCATCTTCTGCCATCCAAAAGTAATCAGGGACTCTTGCAAGATGAAGCTGGTATGCCTCACCATTTCGATCCTCAACCCAACATGCTAGTAAGCACAACACCTACAATCATTCTTGTTAAATAAAAAAATGCATAAAAAATTAAAAGTTGCAATATATCATTTGATGTACGACAAAACAACTCCTTCGAATAACGCCAAAGTGCGATACAGACGGAACGGTAGAGCGGGGTTTTGCGCATACGAGCGCACATGCGCATAGACCCAACACATAAACCCGATGAGGTTTCATCCTAAAGAAATTTACCATAGTAGGAGTATCACACCAAATTTTATATTAGGCTTGGAGTGTTCAGAACTTTTGGTGTGAGAACTTATTATCTCGTACAAACAAGTTGCAATGTAAATGTACACATTAGAAGAGATTTACATTCTATAATAAAATATGAAATGATACCTTCTCAACGCATCCAATAGTAATATATCTACTATTAATATCTTCATAGTGGATGTGCTCCATGGCTACTTTCAATGCCTTCTCTCTTAGTTTTGTGAAGGGCCAAACCTTAAGAATCGGCTCTCCAACATGGTGCAAAAATCCCCAAATCATATCTTGGATTAATGGATGTGGGTAATAGAGATCCTCCTAAGATAAATAAAACAAATTTGATGATGTAGATTAGGGTTAGGGTTTTACCCTAAAGCCAATTATAAAGATGATATATGTTTTATTGATACCTTAGCGAAAGTGTTTCTTGCAAGGTTCCAATTAATTTGATGATAAGGTTGTAGATATAGCTCTCGTCGAAGTTGTTGAATTAGCGGACTTATTTCTCCGACGAATCTCTTCCCATATAGGTATGACATTGGCATGTATACCAAACGACAATAGCACATCATTTTTTCTGCAAGTATTCAATTATTTTTTTAATTTTTCACCTTAAATCAATTTTATTTAAATGATTTTCGCCCAAAATTATATTACCTGGATGAAAAGGTGATATTTTGGGTGACAACCATAACTCCGGTGGCAACGGATTGCAACCATCCCATTCGTAAACTCCAAGAACCTTCATAAGCAAATCATATTAGTAGCTACATAAGATGAATTATGAAGGGATGTAATTGTTTTACCGCAAGCCAAAACTTTCCCCAAGAGACGATGCCGACTGCACCTCCGTGATTGAGGATCCACTCTCGACCTCTTGATACGGCATCGTTTTCAGCGTCGTCGCCCAATAGCCTCAATACAACATAGCTAAGAACGGAACAGAAGATGGAGCTGTTTCCTTCTATGTGAAGTCCCCAACCTCCATCTTCATTCTACCAATGTACATATTTATTATAATTATTTGTTGACTGAATAATGATTGGTCAAATAAGTAATATATTTAAATACATTAATAATTTGGTCAAAATATATATGATTAAATAAATGCATATTATATTTAAATAATTATTTATTTTTATTAAAGTAGACAATCGTATTTTAATTTCGTAGATAGGGAGTTGGATCCTTCAAAAACATATAAAGCTAAGCCCCTATCTATATAAATATATTAAAGCCAAAACATTTACTTCAACAACGTGGTTCATCCTCACATATAATATGACACGTGGCATTTTCTTAGAATTTTGATTTTTTTATAAAAAAAATTATAATATAGTTGCCATATTTTAAATTAGTAAATAAAATAATAGTATTTTTATCCTATAATAGAACTTATATTTATCTACTTACCAAACATGTCTTTTATATATATACACATATACGTAAACATACTTCAAATTATACTAATAGAATTATTATTCTATGATAAAACTTATACCAAAATAACTAATTTATTTAATCATTAATATATATAATAAATATATTGTTTCCCTTTTTAGTCTTACTACAATCTTCAATATACTCTTAAGATATTCTTTTCATCTTATTTTGAAATTTTTTCCACTTTTAATTATAAAATGATTAGATAGTTTATTATTCTAACTTTAACATATAAATATATAATTAGGAAATATTATGTATGAACTATTATAATATAATTATTACATTTTCTTTGTTTTTTAAGAATATTATTTAAAACTACCTACGATAATTTTGTAATTGAACTTCTTAAATATTCTCTATTCTAACATTTATACTTTAATTTTAAATTTTAATTTTTTTATTAACTTCATGGCACATTTTATTTTCTTGTGCATTTTAATTTTGTAATTATACTTATTTATAAATAAATAAATAAATCATTAATATAGATATTAGTTATGTTGTTTCCATTTTTAGTATTACCATAATCTTTCTTATACTCTTAAGATATTCTTCTTATATTTTTTTAAAAAAATTTCCCACTTTTAATTATAAAATGATTAGATAGTTTATTATCTTAGCTTTAACATATAAATATATAACTATACATTATACTTAAAAAGCTATAAATTATTATAATATAGTTATTACATATTTGTTTTTAAAAATATTATTTAAAACTAGCTAAGATAATTTTATAATTGAAATTTTTAAATATTCTCTATTTTAACATTTATATTTTAATTTCAATAATTTATTTTAATTTTTTTTAATTTTTCTATTCACCTTTTATCATCTTCATAAATAGTCTACTAATATTAATTTTAAATAAGATATGTAATATTATATTTTATTTTTAAGATAAATATTTAAAATACTTAATATAATTTATTTAGTTCAATTTTTTAAAACTACTCTATCATTAAAATTATTATAATACATCAATATTATTTATAAAAATTTTAAAAAATATTTATCTATTCTTTAAAATTATTTTTAACCATACATATGATTGATCCTTCCAAAGCAATCATTAAATGATTGATCCTTCCAAAGCAATCATTAAAAAGTGCTAAATCTACTATTGAAAGTTACGTAGGAACACCGTGGAAACATAACCTTTTAATCAAGAAATCGGGATATATATTAGATATAGTGAAGGACAACCCTTTGAGAAGGTATCGCTTCAACTTTCCTAAGCCTTTATTTTTTAAAATCTTTTAAAAGGCATTTAGCTCGATCAACAGTTTTGAATTCTATCTCCAAGTTATAGTTTGACATACACGTGCGGGCATATATATATATACACATATTCGCATTTTAAATCCAAAATTATAAATAATTGAGGATTTGGAGTTGTTGAGAACACCCCTAACGTGTATATATGAGAACACATTCGTAATTATTATTAGTTTTATTACGAAGGTGTCATATCGTTTAATGTATTATTCGTAGTTATTGTTGGTAGTTATTGTTGAATTTCTAATTATTATTATTCGTAATTATTATTAATTATGATATCTACTCTAAATCTCAACCCTTAATACTCATCATCCAACGGTGTATGATTGTTCTCATGTATACACGTTAGGGTGTTCTCATGAAAATCTATATATATATATATATATATATATATATATATATATATATATATATATATATATATATATATATATATATATATATATATATATATATATATAAAGTAAGAGAGAGAAAGTTGCTTAGGTCGAAGGCCATTAACGGACAATAGAGCGAATAGAGCGAGGTAGTGTATATACAAGTGTATATTCGCGATAGATTCAAACCCATACATACACCTATTTCATCCTAAAAATAAATGGTGATAGAAGGAGTACACCGACCTTACATACTAGTTGCATATTGTTTTCACTTTGGATGTGTAAATTCATTATCTAACCGTGTTAAAATAATAAAAAAAAAAATTAGTTAGTAGATTGGTACCTGATGATTATAGAGATAACGCTTGATCTCCTTCTGATGTTCGGAAGGGAGAATTGTATTCAACCCTTTAGTAATATACAACGCCATAACCTATCCAAAAAACCTCATCACTTGGACATTATTATGCTAAAGAAGGGGGACTACCTCTACTTGCCATATTGTAATCACCAAATGTCATACGTATCACATATCATACCATCCCAACAGGACGAATTTTAACCTCCCAAACGAGTACCATAAGATTTCGTCAATCAAAAATTATTTTGTCGAATTTATATACTAAAAACGAATTTTTGAATAATTTATATATTTTACTAGTATTTGGTTTTTTGTTATATTTTTTATAGTGATTTTAAATGGTTTTGTAAATTAAAAAAAAAAAAAAAACTAACCCATAAATCAAACGAGATTACTCGGTTATAATTTATGTGAAAAACCTAACACATAAATTGGACTTTAAGTGAAAAACCTAACACATAAATTGGACGAGGTTATAAGGTTATAATCGCTATTATTATTTAACAATAATTGCAAATCAAGATACAGAATATATTGTAAGTGATGAAGTCAAGTGATTGATAAGGTTTAAAAATAAAAGAAAACTGACGAGAGGTGGCATGAAATACAAAGGGCCAGCATTCTCAGCTGGCCAGTGCCCATCGTGTGCTTGGATACTGCACAGATAATCCAACGCTCTTTTCATCGTCGTCTCCACCGCTTCCTCCGTCACCTCTTCCAATCCTTCCACCTTCACCGCTGCCGGGATCGGCTCCCTCGGCCCGTTCTCCTTCCTCATCTGCATATGCAATCATGATTCGATCATTTATACTGTTATTCTGAAATTCCGGTGTATATATATATATGTACTCTACCTGCATACGCATAAGGGCATCGGAGCTTTGTTGTTGGCGGAAGCGATTGGCGGTAAATTCTTGACGGAGCCTGTCGACCTCGGCCCTCTCCTCCGGGGTTCCGGCATGGGGGTCGAACTCCCAGTGCTGACGCCCCACGAAGTCACTCACCGTCGTCAACAGCCTCCCCCCTTCAGCAACCTTGAGCTTCCACATGGTAATATAGACAAAATTTGTCTTTTTATTTTGGAATGGTGTCTACTTCGATAATGCTAAGAAGAGCAGCGCATGGTCATTCATTTATAATAGTGAGAGCATGAACATGGCTGGAAGGCGATAATAAAAAAAGACCTAATCCTCCGGCCCGGTCACTATCCGAACCGGTCCACCCCGATCGGTTTAGTCCTATTCAAAGTATGGCTGTGGACCAACTTTTAAACACCCCCACATCTAGGTTATCTAGCTAACCATAATTTTAGGAAGATTGAGCTTCACAGGAAAGCGACGAAAATTAAATATATAGACTCAAAAATGAACCAAATTCGCCCTGTCCCATCAAATCTGCTCCACCTCGACCCATTCTTTTTCTAAAATACGAATCCGGATAAATTTAATAGGATTTATGTCCGTTGTTAGATGAAGAAAAATTAACAGTTATGATCTAAATAGGATTCATGTCAATTTTTCTAGGACTTGACACAATAAATTTATTTTCTTTTAATGATGAATGACAACATCAGTTACCATAAACTTAACAAAATCGTATATTTATGAATTTACTACTTAATTAATACTCCCTCCGATCAAAAATAAGTTTCGTTTTAGCATTAGAAATTTGATCAAAATTATGTGTCGTTTTAAGTTTTCTAGGCCAATAAATGAACAATAATTATAAGAAATGTTCTTGAAAATTGGTGTAAATGATTAATTTTATATCTAAAATCTTTCTTATTGGTTTAAAAGAAGGTTGAATATTAAATAAGTGATAAGATTTAGAAAAACTTTACAAAATCTATGTTATTTAATATTTTTCTTAAAAATTGTGTCAAAGGCTAAAATGACAGTTATTTTTGATCGGAGGGAGTATCATATTCAAGCATTACCGATCAAGGATCATTCATTACCGATCTAGCCCTACTTATTTGTAACCAATGGATGACATTCAGGCTCCCATGAAGTTGTTGTTTAACTTCACGGTAGAGTTGGACAAATTTAGACCATTGATTCAAACTAATGGTCAAGATTTATTGATCTATTAAACACTTATGAAAATAATATAATTTTAAGATAAAGATAATATATTTACTTCAAATTATTGTACGAGTTTAATTTTATAAAAAATATTATTTTGCGAAAAGTATAATTTTATATTCTATATTATCTATTAACTCACATGTCATGAGATTAGATGATTTTAACTAGACCTATTAGTAAATAATTTTAGAAATTTGATATAAATAAAATAATATTAAATCACGTTTTAGTAGTGAGATACCATAAGAGAAAAAAAAAAAGTTAACTACCGGATAATTTAAAAATATTTTTAGATCTCATTCATATATTAGAACTAAAGATGTAACGTTGATGTAAAAATTTTACAACTCCCGCAGAAAATTTTGTTTACTTCAAACTTATCATATAAATGATTATTTATTTTTATTATTTATATAATTTTATTATATCTTTTAAATAAATAATTTAAAAAGAGTTATGTAATTTAAAGAATCGGTTGTAGTCATCTGTATCAATAATTTACATTTTTTAAATAGATGGGTTAAAAAAAACTACTTTTTCAAAAATCTATACTTGGTTTAAAAGTAAATACATTTAAATTTAAAAATTAATATAAATTTTTTTAATTATTCACTTTCTGTATATTGGTAGAGGAATGACCTTGTAAATATTTTCTTTTCCTTTTTCATTGATCTAAGAAATGAATTTTAGCCATTAATTATAATCAATTGTCCAAATTTACTAAATTTTACCATAAAGTTGATAAGATAACTCATTGGAGCTCAACCGAATTGATGGATATACATGTTCATAAACGCTTATATAAGCATACAAGTTAACATGCACAAACGTCATGGACAACATGTTCATAAACAAGTTTTTCATGCATGACAAGCGGTGTCCATATATCAATGAACATGCACACTTATGAACATATACATTCACGATGATAAAACAAGTATGAACATATCACATTAACTAACAAAACATTTGCAAGCATATAGTGAAGTTCAACTGTTCAAGTAGGTTCATGGTCAATTGACGTTCATCTTTATGTAACGAGAACTTATTATCGTACACATCCCATAATAAGATTTTCTTAGTTATGGTTGGTATGAATGTTTATATTTACAATATCGTGCTCTAAATTTTTCGGATTAGTTAATTTAAAATAATATTTAATTAGTTAGTTTATAAACAATAAAACAATATCTAATTATTTAATTTCAAACAATATTTAGGGCCCGTTTGATTTTAACTCCAGAATCGAAAACGGAATGGAAACGAATCTAGTCAATACGTATATCCTTGTTCATTAAAATTTTTGGAATCATTCCTTGTGTTTTGTTGTAATTGGATGAGAGTTTGATTACTTTTGATACCCTATAGGGTAACAAAATGTGAGTAAGCAAGTGCATTTTTCATTAAACCATGGGGAATGATTCCATAAAATTTCATGAATATAGATATACATATGGACTAAATTCGTTTCCATTACGTTTCTGTTTCCGGAGTTGGAACCAAACGGGCCCTTAATTAGTTAGTTTAAAACAATATCCAAATAAAATAATATCTAATTAGTTAGTTTAAAAAATATCTAATTAGTTAGTTTAAAAAATATCTCAAATTACCTTTTCATAACCTGTCGTAAATCATGAGTTTGTTACAATCGTAAAACTATATATGTTATTGTTTTTTTCAGGAAAAAAATTGGATTCGTTTTTTTTACTTTTCTTTAAGAAAAACTAGATTTGTTTTTTTCTAGAGAAAAATTGTACCTTTATTTTATTCAAAAAAACTCTTTTACTATAAAAGAGTTTACAAAACCAATATCTAATTAGTTAGTCAAAGAATATTTAATTAGTTAGTTTAATAATGAATATTTAATTAGTTAGTTTAAAAATATCTAATAAAACAATATCTAATTAGTTAGTTTAAAATAGTATTTAATAAGTTAGTTTAAAAAAGAATCCAAATAGTAAAACATTATCTAGTTAATTAGTTAGTTAGTTAGTTTAATACAATATTTAATTAATTAGTTCAAAAAAATCTCAAATTACTTTCTGATAACCAGCCATAGATCTCGAGTTTGTTATAATCGGTTTACAAATAGAATCAAAACAATATCTAATTCGTTACTTTAAAAATAATATCTAATTATTTTAAATCTAATAAAACCAATTCAATCAATATCCAATTATTTTAATACAATATCTAATTAATTAGTTTAAAAATTTGGATTTTTGTTCATTAGCATTCCTAGATAACGAAAAAAATTTAAGTAAATAAATATTAATAATTTGTATTATTAATTCAATTGTAACTAACTTATCTATTCATTTCTATTAACGAAAAAAATTGATGTTGATTCCCGTCTACTGATTATAGTTTTTAAAAATAATTATTCATTTTTTTATCTATTAAAAATATATGGTTTTTAAGTATTTTACTAAACAAAGTTTTTAAAAAAATTAGATTTGTTTTTTTATCTAAAAAATGGATGTTCAGTGCATTCTAATAAGAGGTTTAAAAAAACATATTGGTTTTTTTATTTTTTAAAAAATAGATAATTTTCAAATATCGACTGTTTCTAAAAAAAATTGTTTGTACAAGTTTTGTAATAAAATTCAAAATTTGCTTTTGTGTTTTCAAATATATGTACTTTTTTTGGAAAAAAATTAATTATTTTCTAAGCTAGACCAATTGGATTGGTTTTTCGAATAAACTCTTTTATCAAAAATAATTTTAAACAAAAATTTGATCCTTTGTTTTATTTAAAAAAATCGTTGATTTTCAAATATCTACTTCTACTAAAAAGAATCGATTTTTAAAATTTTTTTAAAAAAAGTTAAAATCATCATTTTTTGTTTCTAATATGTGCGACTGTTTACAGAAAGCAGATTCATTTTTTTTTTCATGGAAAACTAGTTTAGCGCCCGTGCCGTGCACGGGTATTTGAAAATATATTTCTTACAGTTTTTTTTGTATGAGTAATTTTTTATAGATTTATTTTTCTTATTATATTTTGTTGATTTGATTACGAATGTTTATGTTAAATAGTATACGCATATAAGAAAAATAATAACAACATAGTTGTTGACCTAGTTCGGGGCATACCAAGCCAGGAGTGTCCACTATCTCTGTATTATAAAAATCACAATATTAATAATGTCAAAAAACAGTTAAAATTGTGTACATTTAATATAATAGAAATCACAATGATAACCTTTGACGTGAAACCTCGAGCACATGCGCGACAGTCCGATCCTGAAAATGAGAAGAAGATAAACTTTATATAAGTGTAAGCTCAAGGACGGGTTATGATCGCTTGATATTATTGATTGAAAACGAAATAAAATGAAGAAGAAATTCTAACGTACCTTAAATTATGTTGCGAAAAACTTCGTCAAATACAACATTAGTTGTAGTATCTTGAACCTTGCCCTTAGGGTCACATATCATAATCCTTAATCCATCTCTGCTCGTCACTCTTGAGATAGCGACATATAATTGGCCGTGACTGATGACCGGTCTAGGCAAATATATTCCAACCTGTGCAGGGGACTGACCTTGACTTTTATCTATAGTCATAGCAAAACATACCATAACTGAGAACTGTCTCCTTCGAAATTTAACAGGAATTTTCAAGTCTGTGGGTGTAAGAATTGTTCGCGGAATGAAGACCTTATGACCTATATTGTTCCCATATATTATTTCTGCCTCGATGATTTGTTTTTCAAGTCTCCTAACTATCAGTCTGGTTCCGTTACACAACCCTGCAGACTGATCAATGTTTCTCATCAACATAATTGGAATTCCAACTTTCAGTCTCAAAACATGGTTCGGAAACCCAGAACACTTGATGCAGTTCAAGAACTCGCTCGAGTAGAAACCATCATCAAGAGAACCTTCGCTTGGACATATACTATCCGAACTCAAGTACTCTGTCACGTCTCCATGTATCAATGATAGAATATAGTCATTAACCTTCTCAACAATCTCATTGGTAGGGGCGAGAATAGCTCTTTCTTGAAAGTAGCTCGGTGGATCCTGAATATTGTAACTCAAAGGATATACATGGTCAACAAAAGTTGCAATCGGGTCACCTGTAGATGCAAGTAGGAGATCTTCGGGGATGGTAATCTGAGCTTCTCCATCAACACTTTCACCTTCCGTGCCATCTCCAATGCCCAATATCCAATATGAAAACTCCTTAGCCTTTCGAGCTTCTAATTCAGTAACTCCACGTATAACCCTTATGTTTTGAGTTAATTTAAGCACCGTGCAGTGATCCCACAAATATGACGCATTGATTGCAGCAAAGACAATATCATGTCTACTTCCATGACTTACAACAGGCAATATTTGTCTAAAATCACCACAAAAAACGACAACGTTACCACCAAACGGGAGAAGTGATCAGTCTGGATTATAAGATCGCATGCCGTCCCTTAAACTTTTATCGAACGCTTCAAAACAATATTTGTTAACTATGGGTGCTTCATCCCATATTATCAGCTTTGTCTTTGACACTAACTCAGCTAGATCCGTACCTAAACATATAAGATTAAAACATTAATATATTGTTCAGTGTAATATGAACAATATATTAAAAAAGAAGTTTTAATAATTGAATAATAAGGTTTATACCTGCACGAATGTTGCATGTTGAACTTTCGTCAACATTTATTGGGATGCCAAACCTCGAATGAGCGGTTCTACCGCCTGGAAGCAAGAGAGCTGCATTACCACTCGAAGCAACTGTTAGAACGATCTCACCTTTACTCCTCAAACCAGCCGAAAGGGATCTCCATATAAAAGTCTTTCCTGTTCCACCGTATCCATAAAGAAACCCCCCCTTATCAGCGGACACAACACACATAATCTGATCATACACTCCCCTCTGCTCGTCGGTGAAACTGGAAACCAATCTGTCATGGTCCAAAGATAACTGGGATCGATCATAGTTTAGTTCATCTTGAATTAGTCTATTATGCTGCTCCATAATCAAGGCTTCGTCACGATAAGGCATAGACTTATTCGTCTTCAAACTGCCGCCGTTCCTCTGTAAAAGTTTCTCTATCTCAACCAAAGCGTAAGTTTGTAGCACGGCATCATCTAATTGCAAATCTACGTACAAATAAACCAAGTTAAACATGTTTACTTACCTAGTACAAAATATACTAAACAAATTGAAAAAATAATGCAAAACTCGAATTAAATTCATATACATGAAAGAAAGCATACCATTATTACGCAACACCCTTCTTTGTCGTGCAAGAATATCATCAGATAAGTACTTCCATACTTCGTCCCAAACCAGATGAGGCGACGACATGCTACCTGAGAGATACAACATGACGAATAAATTTCGAAGATAACCAACAGTTCCCCAAAAACTTGCTTCTTTTATACCGTCAATGTATTCCCGGTCGTCATCCAACAACCCCATAGCATAACATGCTTCCCTAAATGTGGCCTATAGTGTACCATTGATTGTCCGAATTTCCTCGTAGCATGTAGGACCCTTAATATGATTCAGCAAAACCCTCAAGTAGAACCTCTCTCCAGACCCAGGTGCAACGTGGTATATCCTCCCTAGTGTATATTCCGCACCTTGTGCGGGTTTGTTAATAAAATAGCTTATCATATTACATTTTTGGCTGAATTTGCAATGTAGGCCTTTTACAATGTAGAGTTTGAATTTAGGGTCTCCCAATTATTCATTTAGAAAATGGGCTCCTATTGTAGATAAAATCAGAAAAGTAAGGGACATAGGTATCCATCTGATTTGATGGGTGACATGTTGAATAAAATAAATAGCCCAATCAATTCAGTTCAACTTCTTCCCTCCTTTGTCCCTTCTTCTTCCCTCCCTTCAAACGTAAATGTATTTCTGGGTATCCATATGCAGGTCCCTTCTTCTTCCCTTCACCGGAATTTGGACTGCTTACATATCCCTGTTCTATTTCTGGGTAAGCAGTGTTTGGTTTTATTTTTGGGTAATCTCAAACTTCCTGGGTAATGTATTTTTGGGTAATCTGAAACTTCTCATCTCTTGTTTTTGTGAATCTAAAACACTCAAACTTCCTGTTCTATTTGTGGGTAAGCAGTGTTTGTTTACATTTCCCTATTCTATTTGTGGGTAAGCAATGTTTGTTTACATTTTCCATGTTCTATTTGTGGGTAAGCAGTGTGTTTGCATGGATAATCTCAAACTTCCTGGGTAATGTATTTTGGGTAATCTGAAACTTTTCATCTCTTATTTTTGTGAATCTAAAACACTCAAATTTTTTGGGTAATGTCAAACTTCTTGGGTAATCTATTTCTGGGTAAGCAATGGTAAGAGTTGTGTTTGTTTCTATTTCCCTTTTCTATTTGTGGGTAAGTAGTGTTTTTTCTATTTCTGGGTAATCTCAAACTTCCTGGTAATGTATTTCTGGGTAATATGAAACTTCTTCTCTCTTGTTGTGTGAATCTAAAACACTCAAACTTCCTGGGTAATGTCAAACTTCCTGGGTACTCTATTTCTGGGTAAGCAACAGTAAGAGTTGTGTTTGTGGGTAAGCAGTGTTTTTTTTTTCCAAAAAGTGAACATCAAATCATCTGAAAAAAAGCCAGCAGCACCATTATTTCAAAAACAGTGCCCTACTTTATATTTTTCAGACCTATTTTATCTAGTTAGCTTAATAGAGACCTTTTTCACAAAATGCAAATTTTTGGATCCTCTTTCTCTAATTATTTCTACATTTTTTTACTATATTATATGTTGTTAACTTTATTAGTTATATGTTATGAGCTCGTATAAATAACGCGTCAAGTGTTACATAGTAAATGAGACCACGTAACCCATGTGTTGATCATTAATAAGTTTTATACTAATAAATTTTTTTAAAATCTAACTTATTATTTAATAAATAATAATTTAAAGAAAAAGAATAATCATATAATTTAAAAATACCATAATCTGATACGAATTCAATTAGTAAAAAAAGATTAATTGGCTTAATTTGTGATTTAGTAAAAAAATTTAATCCGAGAAAAAACATAGGAGCGCCACGTAAGCATTAGTTTCGTATGTTTTAGTAAAATACTAGTTTAGCGCCCGTGCCGTGCACGGGTATTTGAAAATATATTTCTTACCGTTTTTTTTGTATGAGTAATTTTTTATAGATTTATTTTTCTTATTATATTTTGTTGATTTGATTACGAATGTTTATGTTAAATAGTATACGCATATAAGAAAAATAATAACAACATAGTAGTTGACCAAGTTCGGGGCATACCAAGTCAGGATTGTCCACTATCTCTGTATTATAAAATTCACAATATTAATAATGTCAAAAAACAGTTAAAATTGTGTACATTTAATATAATAGAAATCACGATGATAACCTTTGACGTGAAACCTCGAGCACATGCGCGACAGTCCGATCCTGAAAAAGAGAAGAAGATAAACTTTATATAAGTGTAAGCTCAAGGATGGGTTATGATCGCTTAATATTATTGATTGAAAACGAAATAAAATGAAGAAGAAATTCTAACGTACCTTAAATTATGTTGCGAAAAACTTCGTCGAATACAACATTAGTTGTAGTATCTTGAACCTTGCCCTTAGGGTCACATATCATAATCCTTAATTCATCTCTGCTCGTCACTCTTGAGATAGCGACATATAATTGGCCGTGACTGAAGACCGGTCTAGGCAAATATATTCCAACTTGTGCAAGGGACTGACCTTGACTTTTATTTATAGTCATAGCAAAACATACCATAAATGGGAACTGTCTCCTTCGAAATTTTACAGGAATTTTCAAGTCTATGGGTGTAAGAACTGTTCGCGGAATGAAGACCTTATGACCTATATTGTTCCTAGATATTATTTCTGCCTTGATGCAGTTCAAGAACTCGCTCGAGTAGAAACCATCATCAAGAGAACCTTCGCTTGGACATATACTATCCGAACTCAAGTACTCTGTCACGTCTCCAGGTATCAGTGATAGAATATAGTCATTAAACTTCTCAACAATCTAATTGGTAGGGGCGAGAATAACTCTTTCTTGAAAGTAGGTCGGTGGATCCTGAATATTGTAACTCAAAGGATATACATGGTCAACAATAGTTGTAATCGGGTCACCTGTAGATGCAAGTAGGAGATCTTCGGGGATGGTAATCTGAGCTTCTCCATTAACACTTTCACCTTCCGTGCCATCTCCAATGCCCAATATTCAATCTGAAAACTCCTTAGCCTTTCGAGCTTCTAATTTAGTAACTCCACGTATAACCCTCATGTTTTGAGTTAATTTAAGCACTGTGCAGTGATCCCACAAATATGACGCATTGATTGCAGCAAAGACAATATCATGTCTACTTCCATGACTTACAACAGGCAATATTTGTCTAAAATCACCACAAAAAACGACAACCTTACCACCAAACGGGAGAAGTGAGCAGTCTGGATTATAAGATCGCATGACGTCCCTTAAACTTCTATCGAGCGCTTCAAAACAACATTTGTTAACCATGGGTGCTTCATCCCATATTATCAGCTTTGTCTTTGACACTAACTCAGCCAGATCCGTACCTAAACATATAAGATTAAAACATTAATATATTGTTCAGTGTAATATGAACAATATATTAAAAAAGAAGTTTTAATAATTGAATAATAAGGTTTATACCTGCACGAATGTTGCATGTTGAACTTTCGTCAATATTTATTGGGATGCCAAACCTCGAATGAGCGGTTCTACCGCCTGGAAGCAAGAGAGCTGCATTACCACTCGAAGCAACTATTAGAACGATCTCACCTTTACTCCTCAAACCAGCCGAAAGGGATCTCCATATAAAAGTCTTTCCTGTTCCACCGTATCCATAAAGAAAAAACACCCCCCCTTATCAGCGGACACAACACACATAATCTGATCATACACTCCCCTTTGCTCGTCGGTGAAACTGGAAACCAATCTGTCATGGTCCAAAGATAACTGGATCGATCATAGTTTAGTTCATCTTGAATTAGTCTATTATGCTGCTCCATAATCAAGGCTTCGTCACGATAAGGCATAGACTTATTCGTCTTCAAACTGCCGCCGTTCCTCTGTAAAAGTTTCTCTATCTCAACCAAGGCGTAATTTTGCAGCACGGCATCATCTAATTGCAAATCTACGTACAAATAAACCAAGTTAAACATGTTCACTTACCTAGTACAAAATATACTAAACAAATTGAAAAAATAATGCAAAACTCGAATTAAATTCATATACATGAAAGAAAGCATACCATTATTACACAACACCCTTCTCTGTCGTGCAAGAATATCATCAGATAAGTACTTCCATACTTCGGCCCAAACCAGATGAGGCGACGGCATGCTACCTGAGAGATACAACATGACGAATAAATTCCAAAGATAACCAGCAGTTCCCCAAAAACTTGCTTCTTTTATACCATCAATGTATTCCCGGTCGTCATCCAACAACCCCATAGCATAACATGCTTCCCTAAATATGGCATATAGTGTACCGTTGATTGTCCGAATTTCCTCGTAGCATGTAGGACCCTTAATATGATTCAGCAAAACCCTCAAGTAGTACCTCTCTCTAGACCCAGGTGCAACGTGGTATATCCTCCCTAGTGTATATCCCGCACCTTGTGCGGGTTTGTTAATAAAATAGCTCATCATATTACATTTTTTTTACTATATTATATGTTGTTAACTTTATTAGTTATATGTTATGAGCTCGTATAAATAACGCGTCAAGTGTTACATAGTAAATGAGACCATGTAACTCATGTGTTGATCATTAATAAGTTTTATACTAATACTTTTTTTTTAAATCTAATTTATTATTTAATAAATAATAATTTAAAGAAAAAGAATAATCATATAATTTAAAAATACCATAATCTGATACGAATTCAATTAGTAAAAAAAGATTAATTGGCTTAATTTGTGATTTAGTAAAAAAATTTAATCCGAGAAAAAACATAGGAGCGCCACGTCAGCATTAGTTTCGTATGTTTTAGTAAAATATGCCAAATATAGATGTATATTTAGTATATTGATAAAATAAGAATTACGAATTTAATAGTTCAACGGTCCAGGAATCAGTAGGTTACAAGGACCCACAAATTAGTAGATCACAAGGACCCACAAGAGCACAACGACCCACAAATCATTAGGTCACAACGACCCAAAAATCATTAAGTCAAAACGATCAAAAAATTAGTAGGTCACAATGATTACATACAAATACTAATCCGATATGATTAAGTATTATATTTGATTCTGACCAAAAGGTTCAGAAATGTATGAATTTTATAAGCCTCAAACACTCTACATCTATTTATACATGTTTTCGAAGTGTCATCCTTTCCTCATAATCGATGTGGAAGAACAAAAATCATATTTTACAAAATAACTATGGTTTAATTAAAAAAAGATTTATTAGCTTAATTTGTGATTTAGTAAAAAGTTTAATCCGAAAAAAAACGTGGGGGCGCCACGTCAAAATTAATGTCTTTTGTTTTAGTAAAGTATATAGAATATATATGTATAATTAGTATATTGATAAAATAAAAATTACGAATTTAATAGTTCAACGGTCCACAAATTAGTAGGTCACAAACGACCCACAAATTAGTAGGTCACAAACGACCCACAAATCAGTAGGTCACAAACGAACCACAAATCAGTAGGTCACAACGAAAATTAGTAGATCACAATGACCCCCACAAATTAGTAGATCACAACTCATAACGACTCACAAATCAGTAGGTCACAACGACCCACAAATAAGTAGGTCACAACGATTCAAAAATCAGTAGCTCAGTAGGTCACAAACGACCCATATATCAATAGGTCACAAACGACACACAAATTAATACGTTACAACAACCCACAAATTAATAGGTCACAAGGACCCACAAATCATTCGATCACAAGGACCGACAAATCATTAGGTCACAAGGACACAAGCATCAATAGGTCACAACAACCCACAAGGTATTAGATTAAAACGACCCACAAATCATTAGGTTAAAATGACCTACGAATTAGTAGGTAACAACAATCCACATTCAAATACTAATCCGGTATGAATAAGTATTATACTTGATTCTGACCAAAAGGTCCCGAAATGTATGCTTTGTATAATCTTCAAACCTTATAGGTCTATTTATAAATGTTGTCAAACTATCATATTTCTCTAATAACCGATGTGGGATAACAAAATTTATATTTTACAAAATAATTATGGTTTAGTAAAAAAAGGATTTATTAGCTTAATTCGTGATTTAGTAAAAATTTTAATCCGAGAAAAAACGTGGGGCGCCACGTCAGAATTATTGTCTTTTGTTTTAATAAATTATATTGATGTATATTTAATATATTGATAAAATAAGAATTACGAATTTAATAGTTCAACGATCCACAAATCAGTAGGTCACAAACGACCACAAATCAGTAGGTTACAATGACCCACGAATCAGTAGGTCACAACGACCCACGAATCAGTAGGTCACAACTACCCACGAATCAGTAGGTCACAACCACCCACGAATCAATAGGTCACAACGACCCACAAATTCATAGGTCACAACTACCCTCAAATTCATAGGTCACAACGACCCACAAATTCATAGGTCACAACTACCCTCAAATTCATAGGTCACAACAACCCACAAATTCACAGGTTACAACGACCCACAAATCAGTGCGTCACAACGACCCACAAATTATTAGATCAAATCGACCCACAAATCATTAGGTCAAGACGAAATATAAATCAGTAGGTTACAACGATCCAAAAATCAGTAGGTTACAACGACTCAAAAGGTCTAGAAATGTATGCTTTGTATAATCTTCAAACCTTGTAGGTCTATTTATACATGTTGTCAAAGTGTCATTCTTCTTTGATAACCGATGTGGGAAAACAAAATTCATATTATACAAAATAATTAAGGTTTAGTAAAAAAAAAGTTATTGGCTTAATTCGTGATTTAGTAAAAGATTTAATCCGATAAAAATGTGGAGCGCCACATCAGCATTAGTAAAAAAAGGATTTATTAGCATAATTCGTGATTTAATAAAAAGTTTAATTAGAGAAAAAACGTGGGGTGACACGTCAAGAATTAGTATTTTTTGTTTTAGTAAAGTATATAGATGTATATTTATTATATTGATAAAATAAGAATTATGAATTTAATACTTCAACGGTCCACAAATTAGTAGGTCACAAACAACCCACAAATCAGTAGATTTTAAGGACCCACAAATTAGTAGGTCACAAGGATCCATAAATTATTAGGTCACAACGACCCACGAATCAGTAGGTTACAACGACCCATGAATCAGTAGGTCACAACAACCCACAAATCAATAGGTCACAACGACACACAAATCAGTGGGTCACAATGACACACAAATCAGTGGGTCATAACGACCCACAACATATTGGGTCACAACGACCCACAAGTTATTGGGTCACAACGACCCACAAATCAGTGGGTCACAGCGACCCAAAAATCTGTAGGTCAAAACGATCCAAAAATCTGTAGGTCAAAACGATCAAAAAATCATTAGATCAAAACGACCCAAAAATCATTAGATCAAAAGGACCTACGAATTAGTAGGTCACAACAATCCACTCCACATACAAATGCTAATCCGGTATAATAAGTATTATACTTGATTATGACCAAAAGGTCCAAAAATGTATGATTTGTATAATCTTCAAACATTTGAGGTCTATTTATACATGTTGTCAAAGTGTCATCCTTCTCTGATAACCGATGTGGGATAACAAAATTCATATTTTACAAAATAATTAAGGTTTAGTAAAAAAAAGTTATTGGCTTAATTCGAGATTTAGTAAAAAAATTTAATCCGATAAAAATATGGAGTCTTAATTTTTATTTTACAAAATAATCAGAGATTCTGATTATGCTTTAGTATAAAAAGGATTTATTAGCTTAATTCGTGATTTAATAAAAAGTTAATTAGAGAAAAAATGTGGGGTGACACGTCAAGAATTAGTGTTTTTTGTATTAGTAAAGTATATAGATGTATATTTATTATATTGATAAAATAAGAATTACGAATTTAATAGTTCAACGGTCCACAAATTTGTAGGTTACAAACAACCCACAAATTAGTAGATTTTAAGAACCCACAAATTAGTAGGTCACAAGGACCTATAAATTATTAGGTAACAACGACCCACAAATCAGTAGGTTACAACGACCCACAAATCAGTAGGTTACAACGACCCATGAATCAGTAGGTCACAACAACTCACAAATTAGTAGGTCACAACGACCCACGAATCAATAGGTCACAATGACACACAAATCAGTGGGTCATAACGACCCACAACATATTGGGTCACAACGACCCACAAATTATTGGATCACAATGACCCACAAATCAGTGATTCACAACGACCCACAAATCATTAGGTCAAATCGACCCAAAAATCTATAGGTCAAAACGATCCAAAAATCTGTAGGTCAAAACGATCCAAAAATTATTAGATCAAAACGACCCAAAAATAATTAGATCAAAACGCCCAAAAAAATCATTAGATCAAAAGGACCTACGAATTAGTAGGTCACAACAATCTACTCCACATACAAATGCTAATCCGGTATAATAAGTATTATACTTGATTCTGACCAAAAGGTCCGAAAATGTATGATTTGTATAATCTTTAAACATTTGAGGTCTATTTATACATGTTGTCAAAGTGTCATCCTTCTCTGATAACCGATGTGGGATAACAAAATTCATATTTTACAAAATAATTAAGGTTTAGTAAAAAAAAGTTATTGGCTTAATTCGAGATTTAGTAAAAAAATTTAACCCGATAAAAATATGCAGTCTTAATTTTTATTTTACAAAACGATCAAAGATTCTGATTATGATTTAGTAAAAAAAGGATTTATTAGCTTAATTCGTGATTTAATAAAAAGTTTAATTAGAGAAAAAACGTGGGGTGGCACGTAAATAATTAGTGTTTTTTGTTTTAGTAAAGTATATAGATGTATATTTATTATATTGATAAAATAAGAATTACAAATTTAATAGTTCAACGGTCCACAAATTAGTAGGTCACAAACAACCCACAAATCAGTAGATTTTAAGGACCCACAAATTAGTAGATCACAAGGATCCATAAATTATTAGGTCACAACGACTCACGAATCAGTAGGTTACAACGACCCATGAATTAGTAGGTCACAACAACCCACAAATTAGTGGGTCATTATGACACACAAATCAGTGGGTCACAATGACACACAAATCAGTGGGTCATAATGACCCACAACATATTAGGTCACAACGACCCACAAATTATTGGGTCACAACGACCCACAAATCAGTGGGTCACAACGGCCCACAAATTATTAGGTCAAATCGACCCAAAAATCTATAGGTCAAAACGATCCAAAAATCTGTAGGTCAAAACGATCCAAAAATTATTAGGTCAAAACGATCCAAAAATCATTAGATCAAAACGACCCAAAAATCATTAGATCAAAACGACCCAAAAATCATTAGATCAAAACGACCCAAAAATCATAAGATCAAAAGGACCTACGAATTAGTAGGTCGCAACAATCCACTCCACATACAAATGTTAATCCGGTATAATAAGTATTATACTTTATTCTGACCAAAAGGTCCGAAAATGTATGATTTGTATAATCTTCAAACATTTGAGGTCTATTTATACATGTTGTCAAAGTGTCATCCTTCTTTGATAATCGATGTGGGATAACAAAATTCATATTTTACAAAATAATTAAGGTTTATTAAAAAAAAGTTATTGGCTTATAAATAATAAAAATAAAAAGGAGATTTGACTATAACCTATAAAATCTTGGAAAATCTCATAAAATAAAAAAAGTTACGTACAATTTTGAATAGAAGTTTGTTAGGTCAGTAAAAAAAAAGCTTTCCTCCCATAAAAAATAAAGATTTATTGGCCTATAAAATCTTGGAGAATCTCCAACAAAAAAAAGTTACGTATAATTTTGAATAACAGTGTGTTAATTTAGGAAAAAAAGATTTTATGGCTTAAAAAATAAAGATTTATTGGCCAAAAAATTGTGGGAGCTCCATTTGATTGCTGCTTCCACAGAGCGCCACGTCATCAAATCATGTACTCTGTTTTAGTATGTATAATAGATGCAGAATATAGATGTATATTTAATATACTGATAAAATAAGAATTACGAATTTAATAGTTCAACGGTCCAGGAATCAATAGGCTACAAGGACCCACAAATTAGTAGATCACAAGGACCCACAAGAGCATAACGACCCACAAATCATTAGGTCACAACGACCCAAAAATCATTAGGTCAAAACGACCAAAAAATTAGTAGGTCACAATGATTACGTACAAATACTAATCCGATATGATTAAGTATTATATTTGATTCTGACCAAAAGGTTCAAAAATGTATGAATTTTATAAGCCTCAAACACTCTACATCTATTTATACATGTTTTCGAAGTGTCATCCTTTCCTCATAATCGATGTGGAAGAACAAAAATCATATTTTACAAAATAATCATGGTTTAATTAAAAAAGATTTATTAGCTTAATTCGTAATTTAATAAAAAGTTTAATCCGAGAAAAAACGTGGGGGCGCCACGTCAGAATTAATGTCTTTTGTTTTAGTAAAGTATATAGAATATATATATGTATAATTAGTATATTGATAAAATAAAAATTACGAATTTAATAGTTCAACGGTCCACAAATTAGTAGGTCAGAAACGACCCACAAATCAGTAGGTCACAATGACCCCCACAAATTAGTAGATCATAACTCATAACGACTCACAAATCAGTAGGTCACAACGACCCACAAATAAGTAGGTCACAACGATTCAAAAATCAGTAGCTCAGTAGGTCACAAACGACCCAAATATCAATAGGTCACAAACGACACACAAATTAATAGGTTACAACAACCCACAAATTAATAGGTCACAAGGACCCACAAATCATTAGATCACAAGGACCGACAAATCATTAGGTCACAAGGACACAAGCATCAATAGGTCACAACGACCCACAATGTATTAGATTAAAACGACCCACAAATCATTAGGTTAAAATGACATACGAATTAGTAAGTAACAACAATCCACATTCAAATACTAATCCGGTATGAATAAGTATTATACTTGATTCTAACCAAAAGGTCTAGAAATGTATGCCTTGTATAATCTTCAAACCTTATAGGTCTATTTATAAATGTTGTCAAACTATCATATTTCTCTAATAACCGATGTGGGATAACAAAATTTATATTTTACAAAATAATTGTGGTTTAGTAAAAAAAGGATTTATTAGCTTAATTCGTGATTTAGTAAAAATTTTAATCCGAGAAAAAACGTGGGGCGCCACGTCAGAATTATTGTCTTTTGTTTTAATAAATTATATTGATGTATATTTAGTATATTGATAAAATAAGAATTACGAATTTAATAGTTTAACGATCGACAAATCAGTAGGTCACAAACGACCACAAATCAGAAGGGTTACACTAACCCACGAATCAGTAGGTCACAACGACCCACGAATCAGTAGGTCACAACTACACAAAAATCAATAGGCCACAACAATCCACGAATCAATAGGTCACAACGACCCACAAATTCATAGGTCACAACGACCCACAAATTCATAGGTAACAACGACCCACAAATCAGTGCGTCACAAAGACCCACAAATTATTAGATCAAATCGACCCACAAATCATTAGGTCAAGACGAACTATAAATCAGTAGGTTACAACGATCCAAAAATCAGTAGGTTACAACGACTCAAAAGGTCTAGAAATGTATGATTTGTATAATCTTCAAACCTTGTAGGTCTATTTATACATGTTGTCAAAGTGTCATTCTTCTTTGATAACCGATGTGGGACAACAAAATTCATATTATATAAAATAATTAAGGTTTAGTAAAAAAAAAGTTATTGGCTTAATTCGTGATTTAGTAAAAGATTTAATCTGATAAAAATGTGGAGCACCACATCAGCATTAGTAAAAAAAGGATTTATTAGCTTAATTCGTGATTTAATAAAAAGTTTAATTAGAGAAAAAACGTGGGGTGGCACGTCAAGAATTAGTGTTTTTTGTTTTAGTAAAGTGCATAGATGTATATTTATTATATTGATAAAATAAGAATTACGAATTTAATAGTTCAACGGTCCACAAATTAGTAGGTCACAAACAACCCACAAATTAGTAGATTTTAAGGACCCACAAATTATTAGGTCACAAGGACCCATAAATTATTAGGTCACAACGACCCACGAATCAGTAGGTTACAACGACCCATGAATCAGTAGGTCACAACAACCCACAAATTAGTAGGTCACAACGGCCCACGAATCAATAGGTCACAATGACACACAAATCAGTGGGTCATAACGACCCACAACATATTGGGTCACAACGACCTACAAATCAGTGGGTCACAACGACCCACAAATCAGTGGCTCACAACGATCCAAAATCAGTGGGTCACAACGACCCACAAATCAGTGGGTCACAACGACCCACAAATCAGTGGGTCACAACGACCCACAAATCAGTGGATCACAACGACCCAAAAATCTATAGGTCAAAACGATCTAAAAATCTGTGGTCAAAACGATCCAAAAATCATTAGATCAAAACGACCCAAAAATCATTAGATCAAAACGACCAAAAAATCATTAGATCAAAAGGACCTACGAATTAGTAGGTCACAACAATCCACTCCACATACAAATGCTAATCCGGTATAATAAGTATTATACTTGATTCTGACCAAAAGGTCCGAAAATGTATGATTTGTATAATCTTCAAACATTTGAGTTCTATTTATACATGTTGTCAAAGTGTCATCCTTCTCTGATAACCGATCTAGGATAACAAAATTCATATTTTACAAAATAATTAAGGTTTAGTAAAAAAAAGTTATTGGCTTAATTCGAGATTTAGTAAAAAAATTTAATCCGATAAAAATATGGAGTCTTAATTTTTATTTTACAAAATAATCAAAGATTTTGATTATGATTTAGTGAAAAAAGGATTTATTAGCTTAATTCGTGATTTAATAAAAAGTTTAATTAGAGAAAAAATGTGGGGTGGCACGTCAAGAATTAGTGTTTTTTGTTTTAGTAAAGTATATGGATGTATATTTATTATATTGATAAAATAAGAATTACGAATTTAATAGTTCAACGGTCCACAAATTAGTAGGTCACAAACAACCCACAAATCAGTAGATTTTAAGGACCCACAAATTAGTAGGTCACAAGGACCCATAAATTATTAGGTCACAACGACCCACGAATCAGTAGGTTACAACGATCCATGAATCAGTAGGTCACAACAACCCACAAATTAGTAGGTCACAACGACCCACGAATCAATAGGTCACAATGACACACAAATCAGTGGGTCACAATGACACACAAATCAGTGGATCACAATGACACACAAATCAGTGGGTCATAACGACCCACAACATATTGGGTCACAACGACCCACAAATCAGTGGGTCACAACGACCCAAAAATCTATAGGTCAAAACGATCCAAAAATCTGTAGGTCAAAACGATCCAAAAATTATTAGATCAAAACGACCCAAAAATCATTAGATCAAAACGACCCAAAAATCATTAGATCAAAAGGACCTACGAATTAGTAGGTCACAACAATCCACTCCACATACAAATGCTAATCCGGTATAATAAGTATTATACTTGATTCTGACCAAAAGGTCCGAAAATGTATGATTTGTATAACCTTCAAACATTTGAGGTCTATTTATACATGTTGTCAAAGTGTCATCCTTCTTTGATAACCGATGTGGGATAACAAAATTCATATTTTACAAAATAATTAAGGTTTAGTAAAAAAACGTTATTGGCTTATAAATAATAAAAATAAAAAGGAGATTATACCCTATAAAATCTTGAAAAATCTAAAAAAAAAAGTTACGTACAATTTTGAATAGAAGTTTGTTAGGTTAGTAAAAAAAGCTTTCCTCCCACAAAAAATAAAGATTTATTGGCCTACAAAATCTTGGAGAAAAAGATTTTATGGCTTAAAAAATAAAGATTTTGAATAGAAGTTTGTTAGGTTAGTAAAAAAAAAGTTTGTTACGTATAATTTTGAATAGCAGTGTGTTAGTTTAGGAAAAAAAGATTTTATGGCTTAAAAAATAAAGATTTATTGGCCAAAAAATTGCGGGAGCTCCATTTGATTGCTGCTTCAACAGCGCGCCACGTCATCAAATCATGTACTTTGTTTTAGTATGTATAATAGATTGGATGTTTTTTTGAATAAACTCTATTACTAAAAAGAGTTTTAAGCAAAAACGAAGTTTCCTTTTTCTTAGAAAAATTGGATGTTTTATTATAGGTATATAGATATAAATATTTTATTTGAGATTGTTTTATCGTTTTGGGAATAATTAAATGTGCATTACAATTATAATGTTTCAAATATATCGTTTTTGGGAACAATTAACTTGTCCAGAGTTCGAAGGCTACCTTTGACACAATCTTTTACTTAATATTTAGTTGACCGATTTAATAAAATATAAAATTTAATTGATTATTAATAAGAGAGAGAAAAATCTTTAAATCCTTCATCTTTTAATGATTATCCAACTCATTTTTGTTATTTTTTAATGGTAAAATTAGAGTGTCTAATTTATATATAAGATATAAAAAATACCTTATTTCACCAATATTCTCTAAACTAGCCCTTTTAAAAGTAATTAGTAGTTTTCCACGTATGGACCAAAATAAACAAATGACACTTGCATTCAAGCTAATCATAGTTGTTTCACACTATCCAACATTTTTAAACAAATAACAAAATATGGAATAAGATAACTGATAGAAATCATCTAGTTTATATATATATATATATATATATATATATATATACCTTTATTCATGAAATTTTATGGAATCATTTCTTATAATTTAAAGTAATTGTAGTAATATTTAATTAGTTTTGATACTATATAGGGAATTAAAATGGAAAACAAATACATTTTACATGCCATCAAAATAAATAATTCTAAAAAATATTCATAAATAAGTAAATATATTAATTAGATTTAGTTTTATTTCGTTTTCAATTCCTTAGTTGGAACCAAATGGAGGCTTAAATACGTTACTAGAATTGTGTTGTTTATTCCACCAAGGCATCCATACCAAAACCCAATATGTAAGAACCAAACCAGACACCCAATTGGTAAACCCAACCATGAATAACTTAAGTTGGTTTTGGCTAACAATAACATGAAACTGAAACTAAGTGCTTCAACCACTATAAGCAAGCCACAATAAATTGATCGGAACACAAATTAGAAAAGAAAAAAGAAAACATACTAGAAATGGTTGAAATTCACCTCTACAAGACACTTGTTACAAGTAGAATCAAAGAATGAGATATCCTTATCTTTTTTGGTTTATAGCAACCCAAACAAAGATGTCTAATAAATGCTCAATAGGGACCTCACACTTATCATTACCACCGCCTTCATCATCCAACCCAACAATATATGTACAAAAATCAGAAAGAAATTTACTCATACGTCACCTGCACTATTCTTACACCTATAAATATATAAACCGCAAGCTCATAACCGATGTGCACTACAATTGCATATTATAAATTTACTTTGATGTGTATTCGATGGCGCGTCAACTTGTACGGGTACGAGCAAGACCTTAGGCGCAAATGTCGGACTCCGTCTAAGTCAAGTCCGGAGAAAAAGACAAAAAGAATTCAAAACTTTGGCTAGAGTCCGGTTTTACCTAAGTCTAAACATCGTTATATTGTTCAAGTATAATTTTAAGGCCAACTAAATTACAGTGATGCTATATTATAGTCGTTGGCTTAATTTGAATAACAATCCAAAAACTGATTATACGAGTCAGTTTTAACTTCGTTATGTTGAGCGTTGAAATATCTCACATCGATAATATGATAATATGTGAACCTAACATATAATTGTGAATTGATTGTACTATAAAACAAAAAGGCTTGTACGTAGGTTCATTTAACGTGCATCCGATATCCCTTCACGTCTTAGGCTTGAAAAGAGGGTGACAAATGAATGCAGTGGTTAGAAGTTGAGGACATTTATTGTAAATTACAGGAGTGCTGTAGGCGTACGTGTTTTCGATCATATACGGCTATGTCCACCGTTGTTGCAAAATTTAACATAAATGGATAATTACGAAAACTACCTCTAATCATCTTCATTTTACAAATTCCACACTATCGCTAAAGTTTCTTCTTCTTTTGTCCTGTTGCGTGCTATTACGGTTTCTTTCCTCTTACTCCCTCTTGCCTATAAAACGCAATAAATTCCTAAACTAGCATCTTCAAAGTAAAAAGCTAAGGTTAATTACCATACAATCTAACATGAAAATTAAAAACGATTGATATTGGGAAAAACTGAATAAAGGGGCCTTTTATTTATTTATTTTTAGAGGAAGTTACCTAAAATAATTTTTTATAAAAAAAATTTAGTGTAAAATCATCCTTAATGTTCAACTATTTACAATAACATTCCTTATAATATTTTTAACGTAAAACCACCCTTAATTTTTAAATGTTATAATTAAGCACTCCATACTAATTAAAATTATTTCAAATAATTTAAAATTGAAGCATTCTAAATTTTCATTATTAGTATCACAATTAATTTCAATAGTTTGATTAAGTAATATTATAGTTTGGTTAAGTATTACAATTTATACTAGAAAAATAATTATACAAATTTTATTATCCATGTGCAAAAAATAAAAATAATACAAATTTTATTTTTAATAATTTATATATTATTTCATGTTTTCAAGCCTAAATTCAAACTAAATTTTTAATAAGCTATAACTATAAAAAGAAAACGTTTAATTTTGTGCATAACAAAAAAGTATTTTGGACTATTTTTTTTGTACATGGGTAATAAAACTTGTTTTTAATTTTTATTTTTCTAATATAAATTGTAATACTTAACAAAACTATAATGCTTAATCAAATTATTGCAATCATCTATGATATTAATAATGAAAATTTACTTTGTTTATGCTTCAATTTAAATTATTTGAAGTAATTTTAATTAGTATGAGGTGATTAATTACAAATATTTAAAAATCTGGTTTTATGTCAAAAAAATTATAAGGGGTGCTTTACTGCATATAGTTAAAACATTAAAGGTGATTTTATGCTAAAATTTTTATAAAGGGTCTTTTCTTGCAAAAGAGTGATTAAAAATGGTAGTTTTATGTAAATTTTTCTTATTTTTAATTAGAAATATAATGTGTGTTTATAAATTATGTTTTTGACATCAAAACACAATTATTTCTAATTGGTATTAGGTTTTGGACATCAAAAAGAGATCCATTTTGATTTGTATTGAGGCGAGGAGTTAATTGTGATAAAGTCAACCAAATCCAACCGAGAATGACAAAATATTAAGGCTGTCAGCCGAATTTATTTTATTTTATTTTATTTTTTTTATTGTATTAATTGATACTTAAAAATGTTGGTATTAAGTAGCACATGTTTAAATTACTCCATATAAAATTAATTAGCAATTCGTCAGGTTTGAAAACTTTCCACAACCATCTTTAGTATATTAAGTTATTATAAATAAACTAAACTATCATTTACAGGTTCATATTAATTGTCCATAAGTAACCCTCGTTTACATCCTTTGTAAGAAAATAATAAAAGGAAGACTCTACAAAAAAAATAGGTTCTTATTAATCTTAACAACATAAATTATATTGGTTGATTTATATAACATTAGAAATTCGAAAGGAATGAGAAATATATTGAAGTTATCATTGGCAAATGTATCGATATTAGAGGAAGTCTGGTCTAAGATCTTACGTTTATTAGCCATATCAATGAGTATTTTGCGAATGCTCAGGGTTCGTAAAAAATGAGACCGGACTGTAAAACTAAATCGAAAATACTGCTTCATTTCAACAGAATAAGTCCAAGTAATTTTAGGGGGTGTATTCAATCTAGACTTTTAAAGATTTTGATTGATTCTTAATAATCATAGAATTTGCAAATTCTGTGGATATTTTAATTCTATATAGAGTCAATACAGATTCTGTGGAAATCTTATGTGTTGGGGGAAGATTTCTATGGACTTTTAAGTATGTATAAAAGTAATGAAGAATCCTACAAAATCAATGAAATAATAGATTCTTTTAAAATCCACAAACTTTTAAATACCACAAGAATTTTATGGAAAATTTTAAATCCTAATTGAATACCTAAAGATTTATATGGACTTTTAAAAATCTATATTCAATATCCATAGACTTTTAAACTCCAAAAAATTCATATAGACTCTTAATTGAATACACTAGTTTGTGCATGTTTTAGTCTAGACCTGATTTTGACTATATAATATTTTGCAAAAAATTTATTTAAACCCTCAACTGATTAAGTAAGACCGAAGACTAATAATGGTTATGGATGGTTGTAGGGCCGGCCAATCATTTACGGGGCCCTATTTAAAATATTAAAATAAAATTTAAGTTAGTTTTTTACATTTTATTTTACGTTGTCAACGTTAAGAAAGCTCATTAGGTCAAAACTAAGGGAGTGCTTACTAATAGCGAAAGACTAACATCTCTCCGCCCTTCTTAATAGTAGCGAACATCTGCCTAAAGGCTTGTAAGAGGCGCAACAAAAAGAAAACTCAGAATTCAAACCCGTTGAAACAAAGTTCAAGAACTAGCCGAAAAAGATTGAGGCCTAGCTTCGGCTGCTTATACTTTATCTCAGAATGATATTGTTTGGTTAGAGTATGCTTGTATTAGATAAGGTAAAGTTAACGCTAAAAACAAATGTTGAACAAGTGAAATAATTCAAAATTGTCGGACTAGGAACTAAACAAAGGACCACCTATCCAAAGGGAATATTTAGAGGTCTTTCCAAACCGTTGTTCCAAGCAAACTTTGAGAGAATAATTGAAAACAAGTATAATATAATACAAAACAACAACTTACCCTAGGCCCTACCTACATTGAGGTCTTGTGCATATGCTCATACTCTGGTGGTTATATCACTTTCTTTCTCTGACTCATTCTAAGAAATTGTTTATCGGAATCCTTACCGTCTGAAGATCTCTTCACCCTAAACCATATCCGTAGTGGATCGGTGAATCTTTTTTTTCGAGTTCACCCAAAAAATTAAGCGACTATCAAAACAATAACCATATACTTTAAATAAAACTGTTCTCCTAAATCATCACCCATCTGAGGATCTCTTGATATCCTTAAGTTTTCAAAATTCCTCTTGGTACCCTCATACTTCTAATGTATTCCCCCCATATGCCCTTTTATATTTTTTTTTCTATTTTTAAACAAATTTTTTTTATTAAATCAAAAAAATCAAACGGACTTCTTTAATTTTTAAAGTAAATAAATATAAATAAAAAATAGGTTTTAATGAGAGAAGGCTTCTCACATTTCACCCTCGTGATAGAAGGGAAGGTTGTTTGTCACCGTTGGTTCTCTCGCAAGATGTCATCACCACCGCTTCTCACCATTCTTTCTGTCGTTTGATACACCTTATATATGATGTACGGACACGGAAAACGGACACGGCAAGAGACGGAGACGTGATAATCCTCAAAAGTATAGGAAATGGGGACAAGACGAGGAAAACAAACTATATCATTTTAAAGCTATTGAAATGTAGAAATCATAAAGATACATATATATATATATATGACAAACTTAATGATATATGAATAGATAAAAACATTAACATGACAACAAAATAACCGAAACAAAAGCTTAGAAACGAACATTTTTAGTCTTACAAAACATAGAAATAAACATATTTAGCCTTACAATCTCAAATAAACATACTTAGTTTCAAAATTGATGAACGAACCATCAATTTTGCAAATCAACAACAACCGAACAACATAATCAACCAAGAAAAACATTCATAATAATTTGTAAACTAAAAAAGGTCAAAGAATTGTAATAACACACTCAACATTCAACAAAGAAAGGTTACACAGTAAATTAGTAATCAAAGGTTCAAAATCAAATTATGAAATTAGAAGAAGAATGGAAGAAAATGGAGAGAAGAGTCAACCGGCAGAACAACAACATTTCAAGATTAGAACTAAAGAAGAACATTTCAACATTAGAAGAAGAAGAAAAATAAGAAGAAGAAGAAGATCGGTGTTCTACTTCCGGCAACCACAATCTCGCAGGTGACCATATAGGGATATATCTAGTCAGAAAAAAATGGGAGACAAGAAGAAATATTAATGTAAATCAAATTTTCTAAAAATTTGTTTTACTTTCTTTTTTTAGCCTTAAAAATAGGGGGAACTTTCGTTGACCGTGTCTTGACCGGACATAATCCGTGTCCTCGCCGTGTCCTACCTTTAAACCGTGTTGATAGCATGCATTATAGTCTATATTTTGGGGCTGGTTTAGACGTTTTATCTTCAATAATCTGCATGTATGGATGTATATTATGTGATTATATTATTGTTTCATCAACCTTTACGGGAATCAAGGTCTACACCTAGTTTTGTTGTAATTGTAGGTAAAATGACACGTTTTGCATCGAAATGGAGCTAAGGAGTCATTGCAGCTACATTCTGGAGCTTAAGAAAGACCTCAGGAAGCATGGAAATGATTAAGAAGATTGACTTTGGACCAGATTCGAGAGATTTCACATTCAGTTGAGATTCACCTCGGTCAGTTACAATATCACCTCGACCGAGGTGATCTTGAGGAGCGTTCCGATCGAGGTGAATACCCTGCCGCCGGCGAGATCCATATTTTTGGCTGATATCTTTTAATATTGGAAAGAAGATATCTTATATTTTTGGGCTGATTTATGGAAGGAAGATATTATTTTTGGGAGATCTATTTTACAAATATGGATATATTTTATAGAAAATTATATTTTAAGATATTATTATCTTTGGAAGATAATTCTCCTATATAAAGGGTTGGATTTTCCACAAGTTCAACCATGCTTGAAGCATCCAGCAATTGAGGGATTTTTTGGAAGTTTTGAAGGATTGAAGATCAAGGAAGGAAGGAATCTAGTTTGGAGTTAGCTTTTGAAGGAGTTTTGTAAGACTTTTTTAGATTGTCTTTTTGGTTTATTGTCTTTGCTGATTTGTGATTTGAGGAACGCAATTTGTTTGTTATTTGACTCAGTTATTGAGACCTTGTTCTTAAGGTTTTCTTGTTCGAATATTGATTCCCTTTCCATTAAATTGATTATTATTATCATGATGATTGTTGGCTAATTTTCTTATGCGATTCTAGGGTGATTGGCTGAAAGTTGTAGAAAAGACGATGATAGCATGATCTTAATCCCAACAGGACCCTGAAAGCTCGAGTCTTTAACCTTAACCCTAGAACACCTCGCTCAGTCAAAAAATATCTCGGCCGGGGTGGGAATTGACTAAACGAGGTGAACCTTTCCTGATCCGAAACTGAAGTTAAGTGTTCTAGTTTGCCAAATCCTATCCTTATTACACCTTTCCTGGTTCAATGCTAGCCTAAGATGAGACTTACCTGGTGATTCCTTTGTTTTCTTACCTAAGATCAGGAGTGTAGGTAATAAAGGTTTATCCTTTATTGGGGTTTGAGTGTGCCTTCATCCCATCTTTGTGAGTTAGCCTGAGACTTACCCGGTAAAGGTTGATTCTATTCCCTTGGGTGGTGTGTTGGTTTGATATTATAGTTTTTTTCCTTAGTACCTTGAGACTTACCCGGTAATAGGAGCTTTGGTTTGGGATAGTGAGTAGTGAGACTTACCCGGTGATCTATTCCCACCGGTTGAGTGCGAGCATGCTATATGTTTATTTTACCTTATGTGTGTTTGTGCCTTTACGTTCTTTCTGATATCTGTAATGTTAGCTAACGGTTTATACCGACGTTATAGATATTCCACATGTTCAGGATGCCGCTGAGTGATCCGGATGGTGTGGTCAGCCAGGGTTCCCGTACATTATTGGACGGGATCGGGTTTATGTTTATATTGTTGCTTTCCCTTTTGTTTTGAACTCGGCTACGAGTCTTTTACACTTCCTTTTGTTTAAACCTTTGGTTTTACATTGAGTTTTGGTTTTCATTTGTCTGTGCCTTGTTGTAAGATCCGTTGTGTCGTTGCTACTTTAAGGGTCGGGTCCCATTGTGAGGTCCTAGCCCGTAACACTTCGAGTTCCCAGAACTTGGGGTGTTACAATATGGTATCAGAGCTCTAGGTTGGCAACAATGGCACTCAAAATCTTCTAAAGGTTGGATAGATAAATAAATAAAACCCGCAAGGGGTCTACGTTTTCAAAAGGGGATTTTGTTTTTAAACTTGTCGGTCTGGGATAGATGTATGAGCGACCACCACTACCTCCGCGGATCTCAGAGTGTAGTTTGTTATATGTTGGCCTTTATATGCACTTTTCTTGGATTTCTGCTTTAGCTTTAGTGTGGCCTTATATATAGTCTTATATCTATATCTCTATCATAGATGCCGCGTACTAGAGCTAGATCTACTATGGGGCAAGGAAGGGATCGACCACCTCTTCCACCTTCCGTCCGTGGACAAGGACGTGCAAGAAGACCTCCACTAGCTAGAGGTTGGGGCCAAACCCCAGTTGTTGATCCGCATATCGCTAAGGCGTTCGCTGAAGAAGTTTCTGAGAGTGTTATTCCTGAGGCTGGGAATAGGACCGCTGCTAGGTTTGGAGCATAGAGAGCGCCATCGAGAGAATCTGGTCGAGTGTCCATAGGAGCTTCTGCATATCGCGACTACGTGTAGAGAGTCGATGAGGCTATCAGGACTAGAGGACCAACACTAGTGCCGCCAGTTCTTGCGAGATCGACCGAGGTTTCGCAGAGAGTTACACAGGTCGTTGCCCCACCTTCTAGAGTTGATGAGGTTGCTAGAGCACCGACGGAGGCGAAGGAGCCGAAGCCCGACAGTTGGTTGTAGGCTTTCGACCAGTTGAAGGCTTTCGACCAGCTGAAGGTTCCCACTTTCATGGGAAAGACTAGATTGGAGGTGGAGATGTGCCTATGACAGCTGGATTTTGCTATGGAGGCGATTGGTTGCCCTGAGGAACGACGCATCGACATAACACAAACGTTGCTGAAGGATCAGGCTCATTCTTGGTGGAGGGCTGCTCGCATTAAGGTCACTAGTTATGAGTAGATGAAGACGGTGATCAGAGATCCCTATTACCCTGCAACGATAAGGAGAGATCGTCTTCAGGATTTTCTTGAGGCTGGATTGAAGGATTTGCCTATTGTTGAGATCATCAGCAAGTTTCAAGATGAGTTGTCTTTGCTAGGTCCGTCTGCACCACTTGAGGATCAACATGTTTATCTTTTCTCTCGGAGATTGAGAGAGTCTACACGCTCTTATCTTGCTGGTTTCTGTTCTGATTCTCTGGACTATCAGGATAGAGCTTCTACTTATGAGAGAGACCAATCGGTTCAAAGGAGAGCTTCTCAGACAGGAGGTCCTGAGAAGAGGCAGAAGACTGGATCAACCAGTGATGGAGCTGGAGCAGCTGGATTTGGGCGCAGTCAAACACCGGGACGTGCTGGTTTCCCGCAAACTTCCGGTAGAGGACGGAATTATCATAACTGCGGAGGTGTTGGACACCTCCGAGCTGATTGCAAGAAGCCCGTAGTGACTTGCTTTTCCTGTGATAAGCCAGGGCACATAACTGCGTTTTGCCGCCAGGGCAAGGCACTATCTCAGCAGGGTTGTTCACTTGCTAGTGTTATAGGAGGAGGACAGAGGTCTCAATATCAGCAATAACAACAACAGAGAGTTCCTGGTTCTACCACTTCTCAAGGTTCCACTCCGGGATAGGGGAGAGGTAGAGGACGTGTTGGTGGATTTGCAAATACCAAAGAATCAGAGATGCATCAGCTAGAGTGTATGAGCTGAGGAGTGCTGTAGAGCCAACAACGCCAGTGACCATAAGTACCATTCATATTAATGGTTTTCTTGTCAAAGTTCTTTTCGATACCAGTGCTACGCATTCTTTTATATCTGATGCTTGCGTGGATAGATTCACCTTAGTTACCGTAGAAGGTAGAACCTTCTTTACAGGTGATAGGTGATGGAATCACTATCAATTAGGGTAGTTTTTAGAGTCTTTTTATTGCATTAGTGTCGGTTTATGCTACTAACTCCTTGGTCTAGAAGAAGAAGATCAAAAGAAGCTGAAGAAGGAGTTGTAAGCACTTAGGAGTGAAGATCGATCACGAAGCAAAGCTTCTGCTGCCTTACCGCCCCTGCGGGTCCTTGCAGCCGCCCCTGCGGTTTAAAGCCAGAAGCTTTACTCCGGCCGTTTACACCATCTTTATGGCAATGGTGGCTGTTTTAGGCCGGCTATTTACTGCTAATTAAGTGTCTTTTGTAGTATAAATAGTCCATGCCTGATTGCTAGAAATATCCATACTTTTCCCCACAAAATCCATTTTAGACTTGAGTTTTTCCATTGTAATGAGTTGCTAACTACCTTGATACATTGGGTTGGTTTGAAGCTGCTTTGTTACTTTGGTTATAAGTTCTTTTTAATATAAGTTTTTATTCAGTAATGCTTTGTGTTTCCTTGATCTCTATTGTCTAATTGCATGTTAACTATTACTTGAGATTGATCACCTTAAGTTCTAAAGTGCATGTAAACAACTTGGATTAATAGGTTCCGGGTTCGAGTCTTTAATCTAGTAGCAACTTTAAGTAATAACGGGTTGTAATTACTTAAAGAAAAGGAACACAAATATAAAGATAAGTCTAACGGTTTTAATCTTCTCTTTGTATCCCTTAGTCTTGATTTGAATGCTAACTTGTTATTCGTTCTTGTAGGTTTACGGAACTTTAATAGGTTAAGTTGTGTTGATGCCGGTTGGCTCAACACATATGTATGATCGAGACGGGAGATTACTTAAAAATTGTAAAAGGAATGCACCAAAGTAGCAATTTCATGCTTAGAATCAACCTAGTGTATATTCATCCATTATTGTCTTAATTGTCGTATTTATCGTTTTCATAAGTTTCTGTGCATCAATTCAACCAACCCCCCCTTTGTGTCACTTGTCCTTATAATCAATAATTGCATCTAAAACAGCTTAACTCTCTTGGGTTCGACCCTTACTTAATCACTATACTTGTTCTTAGTGCTAAGTCGGGATTTACTTTTGATTGGGTATAGACGACCATAGAAATACCTTTGGTCAAATTTTGACGCTGTTGCCGGGGAGTTTTTGTGTTTTATTGTTATTATTGATTATTGGTTTGAACCATTTTTATGGTTGAAACCCGTGCTACTAATTCCGGCTTTGCTTCTTTTGATCCAGAAATTGAGAGGATGCACATCCGGCAACGAAGACAACAACAACAACTACAACAAGAGATGACTGACTGTACTCTTCGTCAACTTACGCAGCCCACCTTGGCTCAAAACCCTCTTGCGGTCGCTATACCGGCACTAGGGGAAGGAGTCAACTTTGAGCTCAAGCCGGGCCTTATTCACTTGCTTCCATCCTTCCATGGGCTAAGTGGTGAAGACCCCATCAAGCACCTTGGGAAGTTCCATACTGTATGTATGAGCATGAAGCCGGCCAACATTACCGAAGAACATATCAAGATCAGAGCATTCGGCTTCACACTCAAATATTCGGCAGATGATTGGTATTACCACCTTCCATCCGGGAGTATTAAAACTTGGGAGAACCTTCACAAAGCGTTCTTGGAGAAATACTTTCCAGCTAAAAAGGCCAATATCTTGAAGAAAGCTATAAACAACATCGAGCAAGAGTCAACCGAAACTCTCTACGAGTACTTCGAAAGGTTTGCACGCCTCCGATCCAGCTGTCCTTTTCACAGATATTCAACTCAAGATCTAGTCTTGCACTTGTACAATGGCTTGCTAGACAATGAAAGGAGGATCGTCGATGCGGCTTGCGGAGGTAATATTATTAACTCTACTCCTGACCTTGCTTTGGAAAAGATACAGGAACTAGCGGAAGGAACTCGGAACTTTGGAAGGACCCCGGCTAAGAAAGGAGTTCATGCCGTGAGTTCCGGGAAGAGTGAGATTTCCACCGAGCTAGCGGAATTGAAGGAAATGGTGAAGAGGCTAACACTTATGGGAACGCCGCAACAACTCAAAGCTTGTGGAGTTTGTGCTGACCCGTATCATCCAACGGACATGTGTCCACAAGTTCAAGATGAAGATGCTGAAGTAAACACAATGTATTATGGACAACCACAACAACAAAGACCTAGGAACGATCCCTATGCACAGAATTTCATGCCAAATTGTCGTGACCGACATAATTTTCGTTAGAGAGATCAACAAAACCAACAACAACAGCCTTGCCAAGGTAACTATCACTCAACTGAAGATATGTTGCAGGTTTTGACTAAACACTTTGCTACTCATGTCCAAACAACATAATCTAGCATCAAGAACCTTGAGCAACAGGTTAGTCAAATGGCAGAAGCTATTTCAAGGACCGAATCAAGGCTTTCCGGAGGATTGCCTTCCCAGACGTTTATAAACCCCAAGGAGAATGTTAGTGCCCTAACATTAAGGAGCGGGAAGCAAATCCAACAAGAATCAACAAAAGAGTCACAAAGCAAACCTTTTGTCGTTATTTCCGCACCCACAGCCGCCCCTGCGACTGCAGCTGCGCCCAGCCCAGAAGGAAGGACGCCCCTGTGGCTGGCTGCCCCCACCCCTGCGGTGACAACCCTTGAGCCGCCCCTGCGCCTTCAAGCTGACACCCCTGCGGAAAACACAACAGAAGGTCCTGCTGAAAAGGATACTTACGTCCGGCCTAACTTTCCGCCGCTGTACTCCGAAAAGCCACCGGCTCCTTTTCCTGAAGCATTAAAGGAGCGAAGAATTATAGAGGACAAGGACCTCTTTGAGACTTTCTCTAAATGCGAGGTAAATATTCCCCTCCTTAAGTTGGTGAAAAGTATCCCTAAGTATGCTCGTTTTTTGAAGGAACTTTGCACTATCAAGAGGAATCAAAAGCTAAAGGGGAAATAGAAAGTGCAAGTGAGTGAACATGTGTCGGCAGTTTTCCAACGGAGAATGCCCAAGAAATGCAGCGATCCGGGCATGGTAAGCATTCCTTGTGTTATAGGGGAAACCCGCTTTGACAAAGCAATGCTTGATCTTGGTGCTTCTATTAATGTCTTGCCATATTCGATTTACAAATCAGTTGGCCTTGGGCCACTAATGGAAATCAGGATTGTAGTACAACTTGCTGATAGATCTAATGTGTACCCGAAAGGGATAATTGAAGATGTATTAGTGATGGTAGACAACCTAATTTTTCCTGCTGATTTCTTTGTAATGGATATGGAAAATGACTCGCATGCTGCATCCATTCTGTTAGGTAGACCGTTTCTAAAAACGGCTAGGACTAAAATTGATTATGTTAGTGGTAAATTAACCATGGAGTTTGATGGAGAAGTAGTGGAATTTGACATTTACGATGCAATGAAATTTCCTAGCGATGATCATTCTCTATGTACTATTGACATTATTAAACCGGTTGTGCAAGATGTTTTTGATAACTTTGACGTGGATGAATTGAGAAATGTGATTGAGCATGACATTGATGGTAATAAATCACATTATGTGTTAACATCTAGCATGAAAGAGGTCCTAGCCCAATTAGATGGACATAAAAGGCTACCTATCTTTAATTTGGCCATTGGGCCCACTTTACTAACCCCAAGCGAGAAGCTTGTTCCGTCCATAGTGCAGGCACCGGAAATAGAATTGAAGGACCTTGATAACATGAATTATAGTCTATATTTTGGGACCTGTTTAGACGTTTTATCTTCAATAATCTGCATGTTTGGATGTATATTATGTGATTATATTGTCGTTTCATCTACCTTTGCGGGAATCGAGGTCTACACCAAGTTTCGTTGTAATCGTAGGTAAAATGGCACGTTTTGCATCAAAATGGAGCTAAAGGAGCTAAGGAGTCATTGAAGCTACATTCAGGAGCCTAAGGAAGAATCCAGGAAGCATGGAAATGGATTGAAGATTCACTTTGGACCAGATTTGAGAGATTTCACCTTCAGTTGAGGTTCACCTCGGTTAGCTACAGTACCATCTCGATCGAGGTGATCTAGAGGAGCGTCCCGACCGAGGCGAACACCTTGGACGCGGCGAGATCATTTATTCTTGGCTAAGATCTTTTATTTTTGGAAGGAGAGATCTTATATTTTTGGGCTGGATTTCTAGAAGGAAGATCATATATTTTAGGGATTTATTTATGAGAGATAGATATATTTTATTAGGAAAATATCTTTTCAAGATATTTTATCTTTGGAGGGTAATTTTCCTATATAAAGGGCTGAATTTTCCACAAATTCAGCAACCCGCTACCATCATACCAGCTGGAGATTTTGGAGGGTAATTTTGCGGTAGTCTTTCGGGGTACTTGCCCCCGTTTCTACTAACCACTCTACTTGAGTGACTTTCGCAGGTTCTTTTTCTTAGGTTTATGCGAAGAACCCGTGCTGGGAAGGAAATCGTTCCTTACGATCCCGAACCAGAAAAGACATACAAAAGACGCTTGAAAGAAGCTAAGATGGCCAATCAAGAGAATCGCGATCTTGAGGCCGAATTGAAGGAGGCATTGGAAGAACTACGCCTCAGCAAAGAAGAATTGCGACTGGAAAAGGAAGAAACTCGCGCAAGGACGGAAGCGATCGAAGCAGATATGGCGACTTTACGGGACCAATATCTACCTCGACCAGCTCCAGCTCCTCGACCGAGGCAGGACCCAGCTCCAGCTGCCCCGGCCGAGATACTTCGACCTCGGATTCCAGTCCGAGATGCTCTTTTTGCAGGTATTCCACAAACCTTAGGGCAGAGGATGGACCCTAACCAACAATTGAGGCGTCCAGGAGTCAACCTAGGTGATCCAGCGGACCATGATAATGAGCTTCGACCGCAAGTTCTTTCCATGATTCGCCAATGCCAGTTTGGAGGGCTAGAGAGGGAGTCTCTGCATCAACATCTACAAAATTATGAGATCTTAATGGAGACCTTGAGACCTTCACGGCTGGAAAACAACAATTACAAGCTAAGGCCTTTCTACTTCTCTTTGAAAGATAGAGCGCTTACTTGGTATCAATCTCTTCCTCCAGGAAAAATCAACACATGGGAGGAGATGACGTCGGAGTTCTTGACTAAATTCTTTCCCCCCTCTAAGACCGCTGAAATGAGAGGGAAGATCAATGCATTCATCATGAAGGACAAGGAGAGTTTGTCCAAGTCATGAGAGAGATTTAAAGACATCCTTTTGGATTGCCCACATCATGGGATTCCAAAGATAGAGTTGTTGGAGATATACTTCAAGGGACTGGATGGAAACACCCAGTTCAACCTCAAACTACTATCCGCCGGCACGTTCATGGACATGCCGATTGACGAAGCTTGGGAGTTCATAGAGAAACAAGCTTTGCACATGGAGAAATACTCCCACCAAGGAGCTGAAGGTGGAGTTAAAAGAGTTAACTTTCAAGAAGCTCCACCAAACAATGATCAACTCACCTCTTTGAAGATGATGTGAAGCAATTGAAAGAACTTTTGGTTGCTCAAACCAAGAAAGAGGAGGAAGGATATCAAAATTCAAGGAACAACGGTTACCGGAACAACAACAACGGTTCCCGGAATAATAACTACAACAACAATAGAGGATCCAACAACAATAATTGGAGGGCAAACAATCAAAATTCGGGTAACCCTTACTCTAACTCAAATTCAAACAACTCCTCTAATTCTTTCCTCTCTTCTTCTTCTTCTTCTTCTTCTTCTACTCCATTGAAGAGCCAGGAGCAAGGATCAAGTTCGTCCCAGCCGGAAAAGAAAGATGCGGTGTTGGAGGCCATCTTGATCAAGCTCAACTCTATAGAGACATCCATGACTTCATTTTCGAAGGCACAGAAAGCCTTAGAACAACAATTCTTTAACAAGGCGAATGAAGCCCCATGAGGCCCAGAGAAGCTTCCAGCAAGGACGGAAAGCAACCCTAAAGGACAGATCATGGCAATAACGACGAGAAGTGGACTGAAAACTGCAGATCCAGTGCCTCGGTCGATGCCAGTACAGACGAAGACCACCTCGGTCCAGGCACAGTCAAAGAACACTTCGGCCGAGATGCCAACCGAGGTTGAGCCACAGAGAGCGTCGGACAAAACTGAAGCTTATGTCCCACCTCCTGCATATAAACCACCACTTTTATTCCCCCAGTCAAGGGTCAGAACACATCTAGACAAGCATTTTGGTAAGTTCCTTGACTTGATGAATAAACTACACATTAACATCCCTTTCCTTGATGCTATTCTAGGAATGCCCGCCTATGAGAAGTTCTTGAAAGAAATTCTATCAAGGAAGAGGAAGTTGGAAGACTTTGGTGAAGTAAGGATGACATCTAAATCCTCGGAGTTTATTCAAATCATGAAGGAGAAGATGCCACCCAAATTGAGAGATCCCGGCTCATTTTGCATTCCCATTCAAGTTGGGTATGTCACTTGTGAAGCATTGTGTGATCTAGGAGCCAGCATGAGCATCATCCCGCTGGAGCTATGTGTGAAGATCGGACTTGGAGAGCCCAAGCCGGTGAAGATACGGTTGTATATGGCGGATCGCTCCATTACCCATCCCGTGGGCATTTTGGAAGATGTTCCGGTTAAGTTAGGTAACTTCTATTTACCTATAGACTTTGTTGTGCTTGATATTCCCGCAGATTACCCCGTTCCTATCATTCTCGGGAGACCATTTCTACAACTTCAGGTTGCAATGTGGATTGTAAGAATGCCAAGCTAAAATTCAATATTGGCGGAGATGAAGTGGAGTTTGCATTGCTTGCGGCAATGAAGGGAGAGCAGCTAGGAGATGATATCTTCAACATCTATGATGAAGAAGAATCAAGAGAATTGGTGAGCTCTATCCTTATTAACGATTGTTAGGATGAAATATTGTGATATTTTAGGCACGTTTTCTAAGTGTATTTGATTCATATTGATAGTCATTGATTGAGCATTGATACATTTGTGAGCTAGTTTGTCTATAATGTCGATATAGAGATCTACACAAGCTTTATGTTGATTATAGGTAATTGAGAGCTATTTCCGAACGGAATTGAGCAAGGATGGAGTTGATTGAACTTGTCCATGGATTGAGGACATTTCTAGGAGCTAAGGGAATGTCAACTTGAGGAATGCACGAGGCTAGGGAAGAATCACGTTCTTGCTCTAAACCACGCTCTAAAATACGGCCGTACCACTTTCCAAGTTCAAGTCCACGGCCGTGGAACCATGGCTAGGGAAGCGTGGTTCATTCCAACAACTTCTACGGCCGTGGAGAAGATGGTTCAAACCGTGTTGATTTCCACGCTCTAAATTACGGCCGTGGAACCCTTCCACGACCGTGATCTTGGCGATCTTTTTCGCCATACTTTAAGCCACGATCTCCTACGCAATTGGGCCGGGCCGATATTTTATCTTACACTATAAAAGGACGGACGAAGAGAGAATTCCATCACCTCCGCTTAGACCTCGCTTTACACATACACTTGCGCTTGGAATTGCCCTAATTTCGCATTTGGCGGAGATTTGTTGGAGAGATTTTTGGCGCATAGCTATTGGCGATTTCCGGATTGACGGAAGATCGAAGATTCGGAAGATTGTTCGCAAGGAGGCTCGCTTCTTGCTTAGGTTTGATTTAGAAGACGGATTGACATCCCGTTCTTCCTTCTTATCTAAGATTGTGTTTGTTTGTTCTATTCCGAATCTAGTGACGATAATTGTTCTTGATTGTGACTTTGAGATTGGTTTGAAGTTTATTGAAGGTTTTCGGAAATTTTCATCTTTCAATCTTTTAATTCTTGAATTTGATATCAATATGACTATTGTTGGCTAAAAACCCTTAACAATTCTAAGGTGAAGGGTTGATAGTTGTGGCTTAGATGATGATAGATCGATCATAAACAGATTGGACCCTGAGAGTTAGAGAGAATCGCCGACGAACCTTAATCCACGGTCTGTTCTTGAGCTTCCACGGCCGTGGAACTCAAGAACTAGCCGTAATTTTGTGTTAAGTTACAAACTTGCTTTTACTTTAATCCAAAGTTAAAGATTTGCTTTAACTTAGTTTAGGCTTGCCTTTTCTAGGTGGTAGTGAAGCCTCAACAACCTCTACCTCGATTTTGAGTGTCACAACCTTAATCGGTTTAGTTAGTCTTGATCCTTGGGTTACAAGTTTGGGTATTTGATATTAATTCTTGTCTTTAGATCCTTTCTATACTGAAGCCTCAACAACCTTTATAGAGAGTATTTCTAGATAAGTCATATAAAGCCTTGGAACTTTACCGTACATTGCTTTACCTTAGCATACCTTTGCAACTCTTAACTTTGTCTTTAGTTCTTTAGTATATCTTGAATCGATTGCCACAATTAGATACCTGGATCTTTAGGGTTGATGTTTTCCCGATACATTTGCAAAGCTTAACCTTTTATTGCTTGACAACTTTACAATTGAATTTGTTCCCCCCAAATCCCTGTGTTCGATACTCTGGAATTCTTGCTTAACTACGTCGATCCGTACACTGCGGGTTCGCTTGCTTGATTTCTAGTTTTATAAATTTAAGACTTATTTGCACGCACACTAAGTGGCGAACAAGTTTTTGGCGCCGTTGCCGGGGATTTGGTCTAGGCCGAATTCGGTTTTCGTAATCAAGCTTGGGAGCTTCTCCCTTGTTATTTGATATCTTTTCAAGTGCATGCGCAGGTCTAGGAACACCGGAGACCTCTTGCCTCTTGATCAAGAGCTTGAGAGAACTTTAAGGCAAAAGCGTAAGGAAAAGAAGATTGCTGAAGAAAACGAACGTGATCTTCAATCGGAGCTAGCGGAGAAAGAAGCTCAACTCCAATGGAGTGAGAGGACACGTAGAGATGAAATGGATTGTCATCAATCTCAAGTTGACGATCTAAGAGATATGATGTTCCAGATGAGGATAGAACTAAGCAACCTTAAGAATAAGGGGAGCAAGAAATCCTCAAGGAGACCTTTAAGGTCAAATAGGGGTCATTCATCCGGTGATGATAGTGATTCCTCCATGCCACCGCTAGAGGAAATTGATCCTACGATCAATGTGAATCCATTCCATCCACGGGCAGCTGCTAATCGCCGTGTTCCACCTAGGAATGCAAGGATCGAACGTGTGGATGCGGAGCCAAGAACTCTTGGCCAAAGGATGGATCCAACGCAGCAACCACGCCGTTTAGGTGTGAACTTTGATGTTGACGATGTGCAAGGGTTTAGCTTCAACCCTCAAGTTATTACTCTTGTTCACCAAAACCAATTTGGCGGGACAAGCGCTGAATCTCCACACCAACACTTGCAAAACTTTGAGTGTATGATGGAGACAATGAGGCCGAAGAACGCGACTACCAACAACTATAAGCTCAAGCCTTTCTTCTTCTCCTTGAAGGGGAAAGCATTGTCTTGGTACCAAGCTCTTCCTAGTGGGAAGCTAGACACATGGGAAGACCTTTCCGCGGAGTTCCTCACTAAGTTCTTTCCGCCATCCAAAACGGCGGAACTTAGAGGTAAGATTAATGCATTTTCCATGAGATCTAACGAAAGTTTGTTTCAATCATGGGAAAGGTTTCAGGACTTGTTATTGGATTGCCCTCATCATGGCATATCCAAGCTTGCATTGCTGGAGATTTACTACAAGAGGCTAGATGTGGAGACACAATTCAAGCTCCAATCCCTCTCATGTGGAACATTCATGGACATGAGAGAAGATGACGCTTGGGACTTCATTGAGAAGCAAACAAGGGTCATAGAGAAGTATTCCCACCGGAAAGTGGAGGGAAATCGTGTGGAGCAAGGAGCGAAGCTCACACATGAAGCTCAAAATCAGATTTTCTCCCTCAACAATGAGATCAAGGAGTTGAAGGAGGCAATCAAGACCAACTTTCCAAAGCAACAAGGAAAGGATGTTGACTATTTGGGCAACAACAACAATGGCGGTGAGAACACAAACCGCAACAATAACAATAACCGGAACAACAACCGGAACAATTGGAATGGCAACAACAACAACAGGAACAACAATTGGAACAACAATAGGGGTTCAAACAACAACAATTGGCGCTCCAATCAACAAAATTCAGGTAACTCTTATCCTTCCAATTCGAATTCACTAACTCCACCTTCCTCTTCCTCTACTCCTTTGAAAAGCCAGGGGTAAGCATCTAATGGAGGAAACACTTCGGGGAAGGAGAAGCCCGATCCCATGTTGGAAACGATTTTGGGAAAGCTTCAAGGCTTGGAGAACCGCATCATTAAGGTTGATGATCAAATTTCTAAGGTTGATAAAGCCCAAAAGGTTTTAGAAAACCAAATGTTCAGCCATGCGGAGGAAGTTCCTAGGAATCAAGGAAAACTTCCAAGAAAGACGGAGGACAACCCTAAGGGAAGGGTGATGGCAATCACAACTAGGAGCGGAGTTACTACCACCGATCCGCAACCTAAGTTTGTTGAAGTCCCCGTAGAGAAAGACAAAGAGAAGGGGAAGGAGAAGGAAGATGTCTACGTTCCTCCTCCGGCGTACAAACCTCCCCTACCATTCCCTCAATCTAGAGCGAGAGTGCGCCTGGATAAACAATTTGGTAAGTTTATAGAACTCATGAGCAAGCTGCATATTAATATACCCTTTATTGATGCTATTGTAGGTATGCCGGCTTATGGCAAGTTCTTAAAGGAGCTCCTCTCAAATAAGAGGAAGCTAGAGGATTTTGGAGAGGTTAAGATGAGTTCGGATTCTTCGGATCTCATCAAGACCATGAAGGAGAAAATGCCCCCCAAGCTAAAGGATCCGGGGTCATTTTGTATTCCCATAGGAGTGGGAGATGTCACATACGATGCATTATGTGACTTGGGAGCAAGTGTGAGCATCATACCACTTGCATTATGTAGGAAGATCGGTTTAGGCGACCCTAAACCGGTGAAGATGACGTTGTACATGGCGGATCGATCTATCACTCGCCCCGTCGGTATTGTAGAAGACGTCCCAGTCAAGCTAGGTAAATTCTTTGTTCCCATTGATTTTGTTGTGCTTGACATTCCTGCAGATAGTCCGGTCCCGATCATACTCGGAAGACCGTTTCTTGCAACTTCCGGCTGCATAGTCGATTGCAAGAATGCTAGACTCGCCTTTGACATAGGAGAAGAGAAGGTAGAGTTCGTTCTTTCCACTCTAATGAAGGAGCCAATCTTTGATGAAGATATATTCAATATCCAAGATGAAGAGGGGTTGTCTAGAGAGGAGGTAAGTGCGATTCTCTTCAAAGATCCTTTGCAAAAGGTTATTGCTATGAGTCTAACGAACGTAGGGGAAGAAGAGGAGTGCAATGAGGCAATTGAAGCCTTAGAAGCACAAGAAGAAGTGGGTGAAGTGGAATTTGAGAAGCTCCACGACGAGGCAGAAAACGTGAGAATCCACGGCCATACACTATATTCCACGGCCGTGGATCTCACCACCCAAAGCGTGGCTCACTCTAGAGGGTTACACGGTCGTGGAGGAGGCAGAGCAACCGTAACCACTTCCCACGCCCTAAACCACGGCCGTGGAGGGTGTATGGACACCGTAATTTTGGCCGTGGAAGGGGATGATCGTGCCACTTCTTCAACTTCTTTTGATTCTTCTCCCACATCCTCTACACCCTTAGACACTTCTAAGGAGTTATCGGATGCTCCTCAAGAACCATTAGAAGCTCCGAAAGCAATGGAACTAAAACAACTTCCTACACATCTAAGGTACGCTTTTCTAGGACCTAACTCTACTTATCCAGTTATTATTAGTTCCGGTCTAACCATAGATGAACATAGTAAACTTATGGTTGTCCTTAGGAAACATAGGAAAGCTTTAGGTTATACTATAGAAGACTTAGTAGGAATCAAACCCTCCCTATGCATGCATAAAATATTAATGGAGGAAGACTTTAGGACTTCAAGACAACCTCAAAGGCGGTTGAATCCGACCATGAAGGAGGTTGTCAAGAAGGAAATTCTTAAACTTCTTAATGCAGGTATCATCTATCCTATCTCCGATAGTAAGTGGGTGAGTCCGGTTCAAGTAGTTCCGAAGAAGGGAGGAATGACGGTCATCATCAACAAGAACAACGAACTCATTCCTACCCGAACCGTAACGGGATGGCGGATGTGTATTGACTACCGCAAGCTTAACAACGCGACGAGGAAGGATCACTTCCCACTACCCTTCATCGATCAAATGCTTGAAAGGTTAGCGCAACATTCACACTTTTGCTATCTTGACGGTTATAGTGGTTTCTTTCAGATTCTGATACACCCGGACGATCAGGAGAAGACCACATTCACGTGCCCATGGGGTACGTTCACTTATAGGAGAATGCCGTTCGGGCTTTGTAACGCCCCAGCCACCTTTCAAAGGTGCATGATGGCCATCTTGTCCGAATACATTGAGGAAATCATGGAGGTCTTCATGGATGACTTCTCCGTATACGGTTCCTCTTTTGACAATTGCCTTTCTAACCTTGCTCTTGTTTTACAAAGATGTGAAGACACCAATCTAGTTCTTAATTGGGAGAAGTGTCAATTTATGGTAAAGGAAGGAATTGTTTTAGGACACCTAATCTCTAGTAGAGGGATAGAGGTGGATAAGGCGAAAATAGAGACTATAGAGAAGCTTCCTCCCCCAACTTCGGTGAAAGGGATAAGAAGTTTCCTAGGACATTTTGGATTTTATAGACGTTTCATTAAAGACTTTTCTAAAATATCAAAACCGCTCACTAATCTATTGATGAAGGATGCAGTTTTTAAGTTTTCGCAGGAATGTTTGGAGGCGTTTAATATGATCCGGCAAGCTCTAATTTCAGCACCTATTATCCAACCTCCGGATTGGACTCTACCTTTTGAGGTTATGTGCGATGCTAGTGACGTAGCTATAGGATCTGTTCTTGGACAACAAAAGGAAGGGCGAACCCATGCCATATACTACGCTAGCAAGACGCTAGATGAAGCGCAGCTCAACTACGCCACTACGGAGAAAGAATTTCTAGCTATTGTGTATGCTATTGACAAGTTTCGCTCTTATCTTGTAGGTGCAAAGATGATTGTCTACACGGATCATGCTGCGATCCGGTACCTCCTTGCAAAGAAGGATGCGAAGCCAAGGCTAATTAGATGGATTCTTCTCCTACAAGAATTCGATCTAGAGATCCGCGACAAGAAAGGTTTGGAAAATTCTGTTGCGGATCATTTGAGTCGCCTAACACATCTAGAGGACGACCACTTACCTATAGATGACTCCTTCCCGGACGAACACCTACACATTATTGAGGAGTGCATCGATGTGATCTCCAAAGGTAACGAACCATGGTTTGCTGATTTTGTTAACTATTTGGTTTGCCAGGAGATACCGCCCGGATTATCCTACGCACAAAGAAAGAAGTTCTTTAAGGATGTTTGGGAATCCATGTGGAGGACACGCTAGTTCGAACAAGACTAGCGCAAAAGTATTGCAATCTGGATTCTTTTGGCCTACTTTATTTAGAGATGTGTAATCCTTTGTTTCTTGCTGCGATGCTTGTCAAAGAATAGGTAATATCTCTAGGAGGAATGAGATGCCTCTCAATAACATCCAAGAGGTGGAGATTTTCGACGTTTGGGGAGTAGATTTTATGGGACCGTTTCCATCATCTTGTGGAAACCAATACATACTCTTGGCGGTGGATTACGTTTCTAGATGGGTGGAAGCAATTGCCTCTCCCACTAATGATGCCATGGTGGTGGTTAAGTTCTTTAACAAGACCATCTTCCCACGATTTGGGACACCAAGGACTATCATTAGTGATGGAGGTTCTCACTTCATTGCCCGGCGCTTTGAAGCTCTTCTAGCTAAGTATGGGGTTACTCACAAGATCGCCACCCCTTATCATCCACAAACAAGTGGACAAGTTGAGATCTCAAATCGGGAGATCAAAGAAATCTTAGAGAAGACGGTTTCAAGGACTAGGAAGGATTGGTCTTTGAAGCTTGATGACGCATTCTGGGCATACCGGACTGCGTACAAGACTCCCATAGGAACCACACCATACAACCTTGTGTATGGAAAGTCTTGTCACTTACTGGTAGAGTTGGAGCATAAGGCGTTTTGGGCTATCAAATGGTTGAATTTCAGCATGAAGGAAGCGGGAGAGAAGCGTCTCTTGAACCTTAATGAGCTTGAAGAACTCCGCTTGAATGCCTATGAGAACGCCAAGATTTATAAGGAGAGAGCAAAGCGTTGGCATGATAAGCATATCATTCCAAAGGACTTCAAAGAAGGAGATCAAGTTCTCCTCTTCAATTCAAGGCTTCGTCTCTTTCGAGGTAAGGTTAAATCTCGTTGGACCGGACCTTTTCTAATTAAGCGTATTTTTCCCCATGGTGCAGTTGAAGTATGGGGTGAAGCAGGCGGAAGCTTTAAGGTGAACGGTCAACGACTCAGAAGTATACGCCGGAACTCCAAGCTGAAGAGTTCGCGCCTACCGCACTCGAATAAGTGCGAGATTGGTCTAGCTACGGACCTTAAACAAAGCGCTTCTTGGGAGGAAACCCAAGGTATTGCATTCATGTTTTTGTTTTCGATTCATAGTTTAGCTTAGTTTAGACGTTTTTGCTTTGTTTTGCCTTCGATTCCTTCCGGTATGTTCGTGTTTGTGGATGTAGGAACGGTGGAAAAGGAAATAGGAAGAGTTATTTTGAAGAAAAGTGACGAAACTTGGACTTTGGAGCATTACAGAGAGTTCCACGACCTAAATCACGGTCGTGACAGCTACAGTGACCGTAATTTCCAAAAGCCTTTGAAAAATCACCAAAACCACGGTTCCATACATTTCCACGGCCGTGGAACCCCCCGATAGACCGTGGTTTTAAAAAATTTTGCCGGCCACTATATAAACCACGTTCTTCACAAAAACTCACCAAAATCCCAATTCCACGACCCTCTCTCACCGATTCCACGCCCTTCGCCTCAAATCTCCGTTCGTTAATCGTTTTCAACGATTCTTCGTTCCAAATTGAAGCAAATTCGACCACTAACGAGATCCAAGCAACGAATCGAGCGGCAATTCACCAAGGAACGCACAATTCGGATTTTAAAATCCGAAACCTTGGTTTTTTTCGCTCTTCTCTATCTTCATCAATTTGGGTTCGTTTTTGCTAGAAATTTTAGGAGAACTAATTGAAATTGGAAGGAATTAGACTAGGGCTGCCTGATTGCTGAATTTGAGTGCTGTTTGTGGATTTTTGAGAAAAGTCGAGACGAATCACGGTCTTTGTCAGTTCCACGGCCGTGGAAAAGCAAGAACAGACCGTGGTTTTGAACAGTGATGAATTTTGTTAGGAGAGTTTCAGGGAGAATTAAGGAGAAGAAGAATGATAAGGAAAAGAACAAAAAGAGGAAGGGTAACCCCTCTTCCTCTTCATCCTCTAGAGCACCACCACCTTCCTCCCCTTCACCTCCATCATCGCCTTCATCACCCGCACCCCCTAGCCCTAGAGTACCCACCATTCACGAGGATCATCTCGATGCACTCGAGAGGATCCATAAGAGGGCAGTTATCGGACCTAGGTATCTATGGTTGGAGGATCTAGTTCCTCTAAACATAGTAGATGACCTTACTTGGCTCTTGGATAGAGCCGGTCTTATCGTCTTCTCGGCTATCCAAGAAGACGCTTATGAGGAGATAACGAGAGAGGTTGTGACGTCTTTCGAGCACAGCCATGTGGACAGGACCGTTTCTTTCCGCCTTATGGAAATAAACTATGATTTTACCATCCGTGAGTTTGGAGCCTTCTTTGGGTTCCAAGAGACCTTCAATGGTCGCTTTCCTAGTGGCGTTTACGCCAAAGACTTTTGGGAGGAGGTAGCTATGATTTACGCCAGCGAGGACCGCTGGCAACCTGCTGATACCAAGGCTAAGTTGATGTATCACTTAGCCTTGAAGATTGCTCACCGTGTTCTTTCGGCGTGTCTCTTTCCTAGGACGGAGACACCTCAGAAGATCAAGACGGATGAGCTCTTCCTTCTGTATTCTATGCTGTATGGGCGCCCTGCTGACTGCGCCACCCTCTTAGCTGCTACCATGAGCAAGCTTAAGAACAAGAGGGCGGGGAACATTGGATATGGTGGGATAGTTACCCACCTTGCTAGGATGTTGGGGTTGCTTTTTCTGCATGCACACGCATACCAGCTGTACCCCTAGGACTCCAGGCCTTCATGACTAGAGGCCTTATATTCCCTACCCATAGAGGTCCGCCTTACGCAGCCATGCCTTGGGAGAGCAGGACGGGAAGGGGCATTGAGTGGCTCCCGGAGTACTCCATTATGGCTGGACGCCATAATTGGAAGGCTACGTTCGCAGCTATACATGCGAACAGGATTGCAGCTCCTCCGTATGTCCCACCACCGCCAGTAGTTGAGGAGGAGGAGATGAGGGATCAGTATGAGGGAGGAGGAGGAGTAGAGCAGAAGTTTGACACGTTTCCGGATCAGCCGGATGCGGCCCCTGATGTGCCTAGACGTTCTCCACGTCCAGCCAGAGCTTCAGGTTCGTCTTCTCGCCGTGCCAGCGTGAGTGAGAGACCCACTTGGATGGATACACCTCCTACATGGTACGGAGCCCCACCTCCATGGTCCTCACAACAGCCATCAGCACCAGCACCAATACCATCCGACGCTCCAAGGTGGTATAGCCAGGCCCCGGGATGGTATGAGCAGATGCCAGATTGGGCCACCGGTCTTTCTGAGAGAGTAGGAGCATTGGAGATCCGAGCCGATGCTAGAGATGGACGCCTGGACGACCTCGATCACATGATGAGAGACGTCTACCACCAGCTGTTTGGGCGGCACTACGACTCCAGCTTCTCTCCATTCCCGCCTCCACCAGCGCCGCAGTGATGATGATGATGACCGATAGCTTTAGCCGCTCCACCGCCACTTTGTGAGTTTCTTTTTCTTTTCTTTCTTTTTCTTTCTTTTATTTGAACATTAGGGACAATGTTTGTTCCAAGTATGGGGTGGGGTGTGACTAAAAGTTGTAATAACTCTTACTCACTTTGATTGCTTCTATCGAGACTATCTTGCATGTTCATTATATTGTTGCATGTTTCATTAGTGCATTGCATGAAAAAGAGTTTGAAAAAACCATAAAAATTGAAAAATTTTGAAAAATTTTGTGCTTCTAAGGAATTGAGATGATTTCTATGATAATCGCGACTTGTGAATTGAGTTTGATGACAATTGCATGCTTAAACGAATAGTGGATTGAAAAGAAATTGAATGAGTTGATTATGCCTCTTTTACAAGTTTCATAATGTGATAAATGTTACCTAAATCATGTTGAGGAATTGAAGTTGAAATCGCACTATAAGTTCTTATGCTTCTTGTTGAGATGATTAAGGCAATTCGATTTTTCTTTCTTCTTTCTTTGATCATTTAGTCCCTCATTAAAATATTGACCTCCTTTACCTATCCAGGAATTTGGAGGAGTTGATTGAAAAAGGCATGTATGATGTGGGAGGGCCATGAAAGCAATACTTTGCATTCAAAGGAATAGAAAGAAATTATAGGTTTGGGGAAGTCAATCATGACGATGAGTAACTCGGCACCATTCACATAGCCGGGTGTTTGTGTCTTGCCAAAGTCGGATTGAGCGATATTCCTAGCGGATTATGGTATGTGCGCTAAGGGTTTGAGGCATCTCATAAAAATTGAGAAACGCCAATCTCCTAGGCTTCGTTTTTGTGCACCTCTATCCATAACTCCAAAAGTAAAGTCGAAAAATGAAAGGAAGAGAGCGAAGCTCTAAGTTGAAGGTGTTGCGGAAACCGCAAGAGAAGAAGAAAAGAGTAGTTGTCCACTTTCCCGGATTCATTGCACCACATTCCTTAAAGTTTCCTTCCCTTTCCACATTCTAGACCTTTTTCTTTGAAAGTCCTTAAGATCAAAAGAATGTTATATGACTTGGTGATCTAAATTGAAGTTTCTTATGATTGATTTTGATAAGGTTTAAGGGTTATGATGTTTGTATGGAAGTTTGATTGATTCATCAGCTTTCTTTACTCTTTGATTAAGTGTATGAAAGTCTTATAAACGATTGAAGCAAGGTTTGAGAATGATCTATTATTTAGAAGACACATTCATCCAAAAAGAAGTATTGCTTTGAGAAGGTACACATATTCATCCTAACTCTTGTTTTAAAGCTTTTGAAAGACCTTGCTTAGGGACAAGCAAGTGGCAAGTATGGGGTTATTTGTTAGCATGAAATATTGTGATATTTTAGGCACGTTTTCTAAGTGCATTTGATTCATATTGATAGTCATTGATTGAGCATTGATACATTTGTGAGCTAGTTTGTCTATAATGTTGATATAGAGATCTACACAAGCTTTATGTTGATTATAGGTAATTGAGAGCTATTTCCGAACGGAATTGAGCAAGGATGGAGTTGATTGAACTTGTCCATGGATTGAGGACATTTCTAGGAGCTAAGGGAATGCCAACTTGAGGAATGCACGAGGCTAGGGAAGAATCACGTTCTTGCTCTAAACCACGCTCTAAAATACGGCCGTACCACTTTCCACGTTCAAGTCCACGGCCGTGGAACCATGGCTAGGGAAGCGTGGTTCATTCCAGCAACTTCTACGGCCGTGGAGAAGATGGTTCAAACCGTGTTGATTTCCACGCTCTAAATTACGGCCGTGGAACCCTTCCACGACCGTGATCTTGGCGATCTTTTTCGCCATACTTTAAGCCACGATCTCCTACGCAATTGGGCCGGGCCGATATGTTATCTTACACTATAAAAGGACGGACGAAGAGAGAATTCCGTCACCTCCGCTTAGACCTCGCTTTACAGATACACTTGCACTTGGAATTGCCCTAATTTCGCATTTGGCGGAGATTTGTTGGAGAGATTTTTGGCGCATAGCTATTGGCGATTTCCGGATTGACGGAAGATCGAAGATTCGGAAGATTGTTCACAAGGAGACTCGCTTCTTGCTTAGGTTTGATTTAGAAGACGGATTGACATCCCGTTCTTCCTTCTTATATAAGATTGTGTTTGTTTGTTCTATTCCGAATCTAGTGACGATAATTGTTCTTGATTGTGACTTTGAGATTGGTTTGAAGTTTATTGAAGGTTTTCGGAAATTTTCATCTTTCAATCTTTTAATTCTTGAATTTGATATCAATATGACTATTGTTGGCTAAAAACCCTTAACAATTCTAAGGTGAAGGATTGATAGTTGTGGCTTAGATGATGATAGATCGATCATAAACAGATTGGACCCTGAGAGTTAGAGAGAATCGCCGACGAACCTTAATCCACGGTATGTTCTTGAGCTTCCACGGCCGTGGAACTCAAGAACTAGCCGTAATTTTGTGTTAAGTTACGAACTTGCTTTTACTTTAATCCAAAGTTAAAGATTTGCTTTAACTTAGTTTAGGCTTGCCTTTTCTAGGTGGTAGTGAAGCCTCAACAACCTCTACCTCGATTTCGAGTGTCACAACCTTAATCGGTTTAGTTAGTCTTGATCCTTGGGTTACAAGTTTGGGTATTTAATATTAATTCTTGTCTTTATATCCTTTCTATACTGAAGCCTCAACAACCTTTATAGAGAGTATTTCTAGATAAGTCATATAAAGCCATGGAACTTCACCGTACATTGCTTTACCTTAGCATACCTTTGCAACTCTTAACTTTGTCTTTAGTTCTTTAGTATATCTTGAATCGATTGCCACAATTAGATACCTGGATCTTTAGGGTTGCTGTTTTCCCAGTACATTTGCAAAGCTTAACCTTTTATTGCTTGACAACTTTACAATTGAATTTGTTCCCCCCAAATCCCTGTGTTCGATACTCTGGAATTCTTGCTTAATTACGTCGATCCGTACACTGCGGGTTCGCTTGCTTGATTTCTAGTTTTATAAATTTAAGACTTATTTGCACGCACACTAAGTGGCGAACAACGATCCACTTGAAAAAGTTATTAGCTTTAGCTTAATGGAGGAAGGTATAGATGCTTCTTGTGATGCAGGTATACGTTGCTTAAAGGCGCTGGAAGAAGATCCTGGAGCTAAATTTGAAAGGCTAATCCAGGAGAAGAAAATCTCCAGTTTCTGTCCCAATTGCAGTACCTCGACCGAGGCACTCTCTGGACCAAGCGAGGTGTTCTTGACTGAAGAACATCTCTGTCACCCTCTCTGGACCTCGACCGAGGTCGAAAGCGAGATGATGTTAACTGAGACTTCTGAAAGTCCAGTTCTTTAATCTACTCCACTGGAAGGAGGAAGCAAAGATCCACCTCAGAAAGCACCCCCAGTTGTGGAGCTTAAACAACTCCCAAGTCACTTGAGGTATGTTTTTCTTGGACCGGATTCTACTTATCCCGTCATCGTTAGTGCTTCCCTCTCCGAATCTGAATTATCTAAACTAATGCATGTCCTGAGGAAGCATCAAAAGGCTTTGGGTTATACTATTGATGATCTTATTGGTATTAAGCCTTCTTTCTGCATGCATAGAATACTAATGGAGGATGATCATAAGACTTCACGGGAACCTCAAAGACGGTTAAATCCGATCATGAAAGAGGTTGTGAAGAAATAAATTCTTAAGTTGTTGGATGCAGGTATCATATTTCCTATCTCGGACAGCAAGTGGGTGAGCCCAGTGCATGTAGTTCCGAAGAAAGGAGGGATGACCGTTGCGACGAATAAGAACAACGAGTTAATCCTAACTAGGACCGTCACGGGCTGGAGGGTGTGGATCGATTACAGGAAGCTGAACGTGGCTACTCGGAAGGACCATTTTCCACTTCCCTTCATCGATCAAATGCTCGAACGGTTGACCCATCATTCACATTTTTCTATTTGGATGGCTATAGTGGCTTCGTCCAGATTCCTATCCATCCGGATGATCAAGAGAAGACCACTTTCACTTGTCCATGGGGGACATTCGCTTATAGGAGGATGCCATTTGGATTATGCAATGCACCCGCTACCTTCCAGCGATGCATGATGGCTATCTTTTCCGAGTATATAGAGGAGATCATGGAGGTATTTATGGATGATTTTTTAGTATATGGTTCCTCTTTTGATGATTGCCTATCTAGCCTTTCTCTAGTGCTGCAAAGATGTGAAGACACTATTCTCGTCTTGAATTGGGAGAAATGTCACTTTATGGTTAATGAAGGCATCGTGCTAGGACACCTCGTTTCTAATCGAGGTATTGAAGTCGATCGAGCTAAGATCGAAACTATTGAGAAACTTCCTCCCCCATGTTCTGTTAAGGGTGTGCGGAGTTTTCTCGGGCATGCAGGTTTCTATAGGAGATTCATCAAGGACTTCTCGAAGATTTCTAAACCACTAACTAACCTCTTGAATAAAGATATTATTTTTGAGTTTTCGCAGGAGTGTCTTGATGCATTTTACAGGATTAAGGAAGCATTGTTCTCCGCTCCCATCATCGAGCCTCCGGATTGGACCTTGCCCTTGGAGATCATGTGTGATGCGAGTGATGTGGCGGTAGGGGCAGTGCTCAGACAAAAGAAGGATGGCCGGACCACTGCCATTTACTATGCTAGCAAGACGCTAGACGAGGCCCAGCGTAACTACACCACCACTGAAAAGGAGCTATTGGCGGTTGTATATGCTTTTGAGAAATTTCGTTCTTACTTAGTAGGGGCAAAGGTTATTGTTTACACCGACCATGCAACCATTCGTTACTTGCTTGCTAAGAAGGATGCCAAGACACGTCTTATTCGATGGATTCTCTTGCTTCAAGAGTTTGACTTAGAGATCTGCGATAAGAAGGGATCCGAAAATTCTGTTGCGGATCACCTCAACCGGCTTCCTCCATCCTCACACGAGAAGGACGAACCACCCATAGACGATTCATTTCCCGATGAGCACTTGCATTTGTTGGAACGATTGATAGACTTCCTTATCTCACCCCATGATGGAGGTGAAGTATGGGGTGAGGATATTTTCCTGCATGTTTAGAAACACCGTACGGTCCAGCTAGCGACCTTAAATCAAGCGCTTCTTGGGAGGCAACCCAAGGTATTGCTTTCTTTTCCCCTTTTTCTAGTCCAGCTTTAGATAATTTTCTTTTTCTTTGCTTTGCTTTGTTTTTGGCATCCTAGACAAACAACAGGTGACATCTAAGGAAGGAATACAACCCAGGAGCAACACTGGAAGGACAAAAGTTCGAGAAATTGAGAAGACGGAGTTTGACTGAGACACATCTCGGTTGCTGTCACAGCACCTCGACCGAGATGATTCTTGAGCAACCGAGGCGACTAGGGTTACTGAAGATCCACCTCGGTCCGTACCACCTCGGTCCAGTCGAGACCATCTCGAACGAGGTGACAACAGTTCCAGAAAAGGGTATAAAAGGGGGCCGAGATTTCTCTCTCATCCCTCTCTCACCTTCTCGACCGCGGCGACCCAACTCACCTCGTTCTCTGATTTTCGCCCGTTTTCGACGATTCTCGCTTCCAAACTGCAAGGAAAGGGTAGAGGATCGGTTTGCAAGCAACAATCTGCAACAAAAACGCTCCAAATCGACCAAATCTGGGGTAATTCGGAAAAAACCCTAACTCTCCCTTCTTCACTGTTTTCGATTGATTTGGGCTTTGGTTGCCCCTGCATTATGTTGAAAAAAGCTTTAGTACCCCATAGGAACCATTGGTAGTGATATCGGGGGAAAAGAACTGGATTTCTGAGAGTTTCGATCGAACAACACATCGCCTCGGTCCAGTCGACCTGTGCCTCGGCCGAGGTGTTCTTGAGAGTTGTCAGGACAACCGAGGTGGTCTGAGAGAGAGAGAGAGAGAAAGATGAGTTCTGACAGGCAGCTTGTTCTGAGAGATAGATCCTCCCCTTCTCCTTCTTCTTCTTCACGCCGCTCCATACCGGTGATCCATGAGCGTCACCAGATAGATTATAACCGCATTGCGGCACGTCCAGTGGTTGCACCACGGTTTCTGGATGTTTTTGCATTCGAGTGTCTCTACGTGGATGATGATCTGAGGCGGATGATAGCTGAGGTAGGGTTGGAGCAGTTTACTGAGATTAGAGCTCCAGCCTACCTCGAGCCCACCTTGGAGTTTGTTAGCTCCGTTACTTACTTGCCTACTGAGCGTGCCATCAAGTACCGGTTGATGAACCGGAACTACTTAGTTCCGATGGACCATTGGAGGGACATCTTCGGCTTCCCGGCCCCCACAGTTGCTGATTTTCCTTCTCGAGCTGTAGCTCGAGAGTTTTGGGGCCAAATCGCTCATGTAGTTGAGCACGCTGATAGGTGGAGACCTGGAGATTCCAGGGAGCGTATTATCTTCCACCTGGCCTTCAAACTTGCTCACCGGATCTTCAGCGAGACACTTCTGGCGCGTACTGAGACGCCCCAGAAGATTAGACAGGGGGAGCTGCTGAGTTTGTATTGTATGGTGACCGGAGGAGTTCCGGATTTTGGAGTGATGCTGGCTGAGGATCTGCACAAGATAAAGGCGAAGGCGAAGGGAGATATCTGTTGCGGAGGTATAGTGACTCACATTGCGAGTTACATGGACTTAGACTTGAGTGCTTGTATTATGGTGGCGGCTGCCAAGCTGCTCGGGCTGCAGGAGATGATCACTAGGAGGATCTTGGTTCCTCGCGGACTTACTACGCCGTATGTGGCGATGCCCTGAGAGCAGACTGCACCTCAGGGTATTAGATGGTCATCTCAGTTTATAGTGTTCGACCCTCAGTACTGGCACACCGCGTGGAATTCTCTTATGGAGGACGCCAGAGATGGAGTAGCAGCAGCTCAGGGGCAAGATGAGGATGATGAGGCTGATGAGCAGGAGGATGAGGATGAGGATGGCGGTGCTTCCATGGACACAGGTACAGATACAGCTGGTACCAACATACCAGTCGTCGATCTAGATGACGAGGAGACAGAGGAGGAGCCAGCTACAGCACCAGCATGTCCTGCCAGGCGTAGGGTATGCAGGCAGAGGGATCTAGTCGCTCACTGCCGGATTGATGATCTGACATACCAGATGATAGATTCCTACGCCGCCTTATCCCTAGAGATGAGAGAGATGCGGGAGAGCCAACACTAACAACACAGGATGGCTGAGATTCAGTTTCAACAGATCATGGGCTACCCGTTTGACCCATCTCAGTACCCGTACGTGCCACCACCACCACCACCGGATTGGGATTAGAGCTTGCAGGATTTCTTTATTTATTTATTATGCAGCTCAACATTGTTCGGTGAGTACTCTATTTCTTTAGACTTATTTTGACCCATTGGGACAATGTGTCCCAAGTATGGGGTATTTGGATGTATTTATGTGACTTTATGTGGATGACTCTTGGATATTTATGATCTTATTCTTTATGTGCTTATTTGAGATTACATGCATGCATACAGGTTAATTGATTGAGAAAAACGTCAAAAACTAGTTTGAAAAAAAATATTTTTTATTGACCTCGACCGATGTGACTCTGACCAATCGAGGTATAGTACCTCGGTTGACTTAGAACATCTCGACCGAGGTGGCTTAACTGAGATAGTTTTCGAAACAATTTTTGTGCTTCTTATTTGGATATGACCTCAGTGATGATTTTGTTTGCAGATTGGTTTTGAAATCTTTATATGTTTGAAAGGTTTTATGATATGTTTAAGTTGCTAAATGCTTTGTTTGAAATTTGTGGCATGTTTAATACTTTGTTTTTATCAAAATTATGTTGAATTTGAAGGTTTACACCACATGATGAGTTCTATCACTTTCTTCCTGGGATGATTAAGGCAATTCATTCTCTTCTCTTTTTCTTCTTGATCATGCTTAGCCCCTCATATACATATTTGCCTCCCTTTACCTATCCGGGAATTTGGAAGCAAGCAAGTGAAAAGCAAGTGAAAGAAAAGTTGAGATGTTGGCTAGAAGTTAGAGAGAAACAAATAAGTTTGGGGAAGTCAATCATGATGATGAGTAACTCGGCACCATTCACATAGCCGGGTGTTTGTGTCTTGCCAAAGTCGGATTGAGCGATATTCCTAACGGGTCATGGTATGTGCATCAAGGGTTTGAGGCATCTCGAGAAATTGATGATTGCTGATCTCCTAGGCTTCGGTTATTGTGCACCTCTGTCCATGTATCCCAAAAAGTAAAAAAGTAAAATAAGCAAAGCTTATTGGTGGAAGATGTTGAAATTCAAAGCAAGTGAAGTGAAGATCCTTTTTCCGGATTCTAGCACTACATTCCCTATATACATCCCACCCTCACACGTTTCTTGACCTCTTTTGGAAGCCCTTGAGACCTCGAGCTTGTTGATTGACTTGGTGGTTTAAACTGGATTATACATGATTAATTTCGATAATTATGATTTATTATGCATTCTATGATTTTATGCAAAGATGAACAACTTTCTTATATTTATAAAATGTTTTGAGCATGTTTTGATTTTAAATTCCATGAAGCATTCTCTTAGAGTGATCTACGAGTGGAGCACACCACCAAAAATGTTTTGAAATACTTTTCATTGATCTTTATGACTTATAATCCATTTTATCTTGTACTTAAGATTTGGAACTTGCTTGGGGACAAGCAAGGGACAAGTATGGGGTATTTTGATAGCATGAATTATAGTCTATATTTTGGGACCTGTTTAGACGTTTTATCTTCAATAATCTGCATGTTTGGATGTATATTATGTGATTATATTGTCGTTTCATCTACCTTTGCGGGAATCGAGATCTACACCAAGTTTCGTTGTAATCGTAGATAAAATGGCACGTTTTGCATCAAAATGGAGCTAAAGGAGCTAAGGAGTCATTGAAGCTACATTTAGGAGCCTAAGGAAGAATCGAGGAAGCATGGAAATGGATTGAAGATTCACTTTGGACCAGATTTGAGAGATTTCACCTTCAGTTGAGGTTCACCTCGGTCAGCTACAGTACCATCTCGACTGAGGTGATCTAGAGGAGCGTCCCGACCGAGGCGAACACCTTGGACGCGGCGAGATCATTTATTCTTGGCTGAGATCTTTTATTTTTGGAAGGAGAGATCTTATATTTTTGGGCTGGATTTCTGGAAGGAAGATCATATATTTTAGGGATTTATTTTTGAGAGATAGATATATTTTATTAGGAAAATATCTTTTCAAGATATTTTATCTTTGGAAGGTAATTTTCCTATATAAAGGGCTGGATTTTCCACAAATTCAGCAACCCGCTACCATCATAACAGCTGGGGATTGAAGAAGCTGCAGTTAGAAAGGATTTTTGGAAGGTTGAAGGAAGAAAGTTAATAGCTTTTATAGCTTTTGTGAAGGGTTTTGTAAGATTCTCTTAGATTCCCTTCTTTGTTGACTTGTCTTATTGGATTGTGATCCAAGGAACACTTGTTTGTTTGATAATTGATTCATATTTGAAGCCTTTTTATTAAGGTTTTGTGTTCAATTATTCACTTTCTTCCCTTATATTTGATTATTGCTTTCATGATGATGAGTGGCTAATTTCCTTGTGCGATTCTAGGGTGATTGGCTGAAGGTTGTGGGAAAAACAATGATAGAATAATCTTAAATTCCAGTAGGACCCTGAAAGCTCGAGTCTTCATCCTTAACCTTAGAACGTTTCGCTCAGTCGATGAACATCTCGGCCGGGGTGGAATTCGTCTGACCGAGGTGACTTATCTGATCCGAAACTGAGAGTTAAGTGTTAGAGTTTGCCAAATCCTATTCTTATTACACCTTTCCTGGTTCAATGCAAGCCTAGGATGAGACTTACCCGGTAATTCCTTTGTTTGTTTACCCAAGATCATAAGGGTAGGTAATAAAGGTTCATCCTTTATTGGGGTTTGAGTGTGCCTTCATCCCATCTTTGTGAGTTAGCCTGAGACTTACCCGGTAAAGGTTGATTCTATTCCCTTAGTTGGTTTGTTGGTTTGAGGTTATAGTTCTTTTCCTTAATTCCTTGAGACTTACCCGGTAATAGGAGTTACGGTTTGGGATTGTGAGTAGTGAGACTTACACGGTGATCTATTCCACTTTAGTAACACCCCCCCTTTGCAAAATCTCAGCTTTGTCCGCTTATCTTGAGATCTTGAGTTGGAACCACAACTAGATGCTTTAATCCCTAGAATTTGCTTATTTCCATTAATTGACTATATTATCATCTTTGATTGCTTTAATTGCTTTTGTGGTTAGTAATTACATTGACTACCTAAACTTGCTTAGGTTTCAACTAATTCCCCATGATGGACCCCTGGAATTCTTGCTTTTTATTACAATTGACCCGTACACTGCGGGCTCGCATCCTTGTTTTAGGCATACATCTAGGGTTATAAATTTAAAGTTTGCACACACCATTTGGAGCGAACAGACCTTCCGTCACATCTCAAGTATGTTTTCCTTGGAGTACACAATACCTTGTCGGTGATTATCTCCAACAAGTTGACCACCGGACAAGAAGATAAGTTGGTACACATACTAAAGGAGCACAAGACGGCCCTTGGATGGACTATTGCGGACATAAAAGGGATAAGTCCTTCCACTTGGATGCATAGGATTTTACTTGAGGACGAAGCCAAGCCCTCTAGGCAACCTCAAATGAGGTTGAACCCACCAATGATGGATGTGGTAAAAAAGGAAGTGTTGAAACTCCTCCAAGCAGACATGATCTTTCCTATCTCGGATAGCACTTGGGTTAGTCCAACCCAAGTAGTTCCAAAGAAGGGAGGCATCACTTTGGTGGAAAATCAACATGGAGAGATGGTCCCAAGCAAAACACAAACCGGATGGAGAGTTTGCATTGACTACCGCAAGCTCAATAAGGTAACACGAAAAGACCATTTCCCATTACCTTTTATTGATCAAATGTTGGAACGTCTTGCAGGTCATCAATACTACTGTTTCATGGATAGATATTCAGGCTATTTCCAAATAGCCATCGCACCAGAAGATCAAGAGAAGACGACATTCACTTGCCCATTTGACACTTTTTCATATCGCTGAATGCCCTTTGGACTTTGCAACGCGCCGGGCACTTTCCAACGGTGCATGATAAGTATTTTCTCCGAATACATAGAAAATTTCATTGAAGTCTTCATGGATGATTTTACCGTCCATGGAGACAGTTTTGACGCATGCTTAGGGCATTTAAAACTTGTTCTTGAAAAATGTGTTGAAACCAATTTAGTTCTTAATTCGGAAAAATGTCATTTCATGGTCGAAAAAGGAATTGTGCTAGGACATGTAATATCCTCAAAAGGGATAGAGGTAGACAAGGCAAAGGTTGATGTTATTCAAAATTTACCTTATCCTATGATAACACGATTTATGACGTAGTTTTAGGTAATCATTTAGATAGAATTCTCACTCATTCATGCATGGTTTAGCATTAGTTCACGACGTTTTGCACTCAATTCATGTATTTCGCCGAGATAGACGTCTACACGGACTTGTGCATGTTTTATAGGTATTTCGGGAGATTTAGGAGCTAAAACGATACGTTTGAGGATCGTTCATCTAGATGACACACCCTCGGACTCATTAGGACACAAGCTAAAGGCTAAGGAGGACTCATGGAGCCTTGCCAACACAAGCCATGCACCAAATCACAGCTTAATGATCCAAGGCGAAGTTTCTGCACAGAATCACGGTTCTCTGACACTCCACGGCCGTGGAATCGCCCGTGGATTTTGCCAGATTCTTGTGACAGCTGTGCCACGACTCTCATGGCCAGCTCATGCAAGTTTGTTATAAAAGTGGTCCTTCATGGGCTGTGAGAGCATCTTGGAGCAGCTCTCCATTATCCATGACTCTCTAACAAAAATATTCTCTCAACAAGAAGTTTTTCTAGGAAGGAAAGTGTCAAAGAGGAAGAAGAAGAGCTCCATTGAAGAGGAGAAGAAGAACACACACCATTGCCACACTTGATAGTTTTGTATTGAAGAATTCCGGATTCTATTTCTAGAGTTGTACGAATCATTTGAACCTTCTTTTGGAAGGATTGTGAGTTACTCTAATTCTATTTTCAGCTTGGTTTGTTTTAAGTTCACTAGTTCATCTCTTTTCCTTCATCATCTTGAAATGGATGTCATGATTTTATGTTTGTTTGTTTCGATTTCTATTATGAACGTTGTAGGCTAAATTGATGTGGTTCTAGGGTAAGGAAGGGATGGTTATGGCTAGGGCTATGATAGGACGGAGTTAGATTTACCTTTGGATGACTTGTGTGTATGAACGTAGTTGCTGTTAGAAATCACGGGTAGTTCTTGTCTGACCACGGCCGTGGTTTAGGTAGAACAAACCGTGATTTTCCCTGGTTCGATGGAACTTGTCTTAGATCTATAGAATGTTGAAATCATAAGTGTTTGTTGAGTTTAATCTACCCTAGGGTGACCTAGTGTTAATAACTAAGTGTTAGGAGAGACTTACCCGGTAATCCTTACTCTTAGATTCCAAAGATAACAACCCTTAGGTAGTGGTGAGCCTAATAAGCCGCCATTGGATTAGGTGTGCTAGGATAGTTGTTTAGGACTTCCCTTTCCAAGACTTACCCGGTAAGGATAGGTTAGATCCCTAGCTAACAATCCGGTTTGTGTAGAGTTCCTATCCCTAGGTTCTTAGAGACTTACCCGGTAATGAGACCTTAGGAGTGGACTAGTTGGACCATGAGACCTACCCGGTAATTGATCCCAATCTAGAAACGCTTAATCCCAACATATCATAGTTAATCCAAGAAATGAATAGATAGCTTGAGTCCTATGCCATAACCGGAACTTCCAACCCCTAGAATCCGTCTCTTCTTTCCTTGATCATTATCTTGTTTAGTTTGTTTATTTGTGTTGATTCATAGTTTAGTTGATTGTTTACTTTGCATGAATTGTGATCTTTGATTGATCACCAAAAACCAACCAAAAACAATTGAGATTTTCATTTCTTTATTTCTTTCTTTCAACCTAGGTCTTTACTAAACTCAATCATAAATCGAATCAATTTCACCTTAGTCTTTGTGTTCGACCTCGGAATACTATCCCTTCTACAAACGTCCCGTACACTACGGGTTTCGCTAGGTAGTTAGGATTTAGTTCGAGTTATAAATTTAAAACCCATTTGCGCATCACGATCTTAGCGTAACAAGTTTTTGGCGCCGTTGCCGGGGACTAGGTCTAGATTGAGTCTATTTTGTGATTGATATTTAGTGTAGATCTTTCTTGTTGCTTTTGATCTCTTTTTGGTTTGTGTCTTTGCTTTTCAGGACATCTATTACTCTTTAGGTGTATGCGAAGATCTCGTGGCAAGGATTTAGCTCCATTCGATCCCGAACCGGAGAAAACCCTTCGATCTAGATCCAAGAACATCCGAAAAGAGAAAGAGATGGCCGGAAGAAACCTCCAAGCTGAGTTGGATGAAGCCTTAGAGCAAATAAGGCTAAGAGATGAGCTCTTGGAGGAAGAAAGGAGACTTGCCAATGAGAGGCAAGAGGAAACTATGAGGGAGATTGATGAGATTAGGCAAGCCCTTGCTCAAGGAGAGCTTAATCGCCGACAACCTCCACCTCCTCCACCACAACCGCAGCCGGCAGCTAATGTTAGGGTTGTGCCCATTTCCATTGAGGAGCCACAAACCCTAGGGAGACGTATGGATCCGGCACAAAGAGCACACCGTCTGGGTGTGAACTTAGGAGATCCCGCAGCCCACAACTATGAGCTCCGCCCTCAAGTTCTACAAATGATCCGGCATAATCAATTTGGAGGGTTGGAAGGAGAGTCTCCTCATCAACATTTGATGAATTATGAAATCTTGATGGAGACTCTTAGACCGCCAAGATTGGAGAGCAACAACCATAAGCTAAGGGTTTTCTCCTTCTCTCTTAAGGATAAAGCCTTAGCTTGGTATCAATCTATTCCACAAGGGCGAGTTGGTACTTGGGAGGAGATGACAACCGAGTTTTTGACTAAGTTCTTCCCACCTTCCAAGACTACCGAGTTAAGAGGGAAGATCAATGCCTTCGTGATGAAGGATAGAGAGAGTTTATTCAAGTCTTGGGAGAGGTTCAAAGATCTTCTCCTTGATTGTCCACACCATGGCATACCAAAAATTGAGCTATTGGAGATCTACTTCAAAGGACTTGATGAAGATAGCCAATTCAAGCTCCAATCTCTTTCCGGTGGGACATTTATGGAGAAGCATGTAGATGAAGCTTGGGAGTTTGTGGAGAAGCAAGCTCTAGTGATTGAGAAATACTCCCATAGGAAGAGTGAAGGAAGAAAGGCGGGAGCTTATGAGGTGAGTGAAGTCACCATGAGCAATTTCAAGCTTGACGCCATCAACAACGAGTTGAAGTCCTTGAAGGAGTTGTGTGCTACAACCTTGAAGAACCAAGCAACTCCTCAAGTGATTCCACAAGCCAACTTGTCTTCCAAGGAGGAGGATGTGAATTATATGGGAAGGGGCAACTTCAACAATTACCAAGGCCCAAGGAGTTTCAACAACAACCGACAATTCAACAATTACCGGCCCAACCACAACCATCCCGGATTTTCTTACTCTAACCCGGATGGAGCCTTGAACCCCTCCTCCTCCACAAGCACAACCCCACCATCAAGAGCTTCACAAGAACCTCCACCCGGATTTACTCAACCTTCAAAGGATAGAACCGAAATAATGTTTGAGCAATTGCTTGGAAGGTTGAGTGGTCTTGAGAGCACGGTGACTTCAATCTCTAAAGCTCAAAAAGTTTTGGAAGCACAAGTGTTCCAAAAAGCAGGTGAAGCCCATAGAGATCCGGGAAAGCTTCCCGGAAGGACCGAAGACAACCCAAGAGGCCAAGTGTTGGCTATTACAAAAAGGAGTGGGTTGAGTATGAAAGATCCTTTGCCCAAGGACAATGCTAAGGGAAAGCAAGTAGTGGTAGAAGAGGGAAAGCTGCAAGAAGATGGAGGCAAGAGCAAGGATGTAGAGCCAACCTATGTGGCACCGCCTCCATACAAGCCACCACTACCGTTCCCACAATCAAGAGCAAGAGCACGTTTGGACAATCACTTTGGTAAGTTCCTTGAACTAATGTCCAAATTACATATTAACATTCCGTTCATGGATGCCATTTTAGGAATGCCGGCATATGGCAAGTTTTTGAAAGAAATACTCTCCAACAAAAGGAAGTTGGAGGAGTATGGGGAGATAAGAATGACCAAGAGATCCTCGGAATTGATCCAAACAATGAAGGAGGAGATGCCTCCCAAGTTAAGAGATCCGGGCTCTTTTTGTGTCCCAATTGGAGTGGGAGATGTGAAGTACGAAGCCCTTTGTGATGTTGGAGCGAGTGTAAGCATCATACCGCTTGCACTTTGCAACAAGGTTGGGCTAGGAGAGCCGAAACCGGTCAAGATGACCCTCTATATGGCGGATCGTTCTATCACTCATCCGGTTGGGATCTTAGAAGACATCCCGGTGTAACTAGAAGGATTCTATGTGCCAATTGATTTTGTAGTCTTGGACATTCCGGCGGACTATCCGGTTCCCATCATCTTAGGAAGACCCTTCCTAGCCACCTCCGGATGCCTAGTGGATTGCAAGAATGGAACTCTCTCCTACAACATTGGAGAAGAGAACATCAAGTTCAAGTTGTCCACAATGACGAAAGGGCCAGCCCTTGATGAGGATCTCTTCAACATAGTCGAGCAAGAGGAATCTAGGGAAGTTGTGAGCTCGATCTTGATCAAGGATCCCTTGGAGAAGGTTCTTACCTTAAGTATGATGGAGGAAGGTGTTGAGGAGGCTTGCAATGAAGAGATCAAGGCCTTGGAAGCATTGGAAGAGGAGCCAAGAGTTGGATTTGAAAGCCACGAAGAGGTGTTGAACAGCTGCAAGTTCCACGGTCGAGATTTATATTCCACGGCCGTCAAACTTTCTGGACAACTCCGGGAAGCAAGCTTAGCAAGAACCACGGCCGTGGAAGTTGAGCAAACCGTGATTCCAGCCGTGGTTTTCCCTGGACCAGTCCTTGATGATGGTCAAGCTTTTAGGAGCCATGAGGAGTCTTCATTTGCTTTGGATTCATCTCATCCAACCTTATTTGGATCATCTTCAACCGATAAAGGTCCTCCTTCACTTGAACTTAAACCCCTCCCCTCTCATTTGAAGTATGCTTTTCTTGGTGAAAACTCTACATATCCTGTGATTGTTAATGCATGCTTGAGTGATGATGAACTTGCTAAGTTGTTGCATGAACTAAGATTGCATAGGAAAGCCATTGGCTATACTATTGATGATTTGGTTGGCATTAAGCCTTCTTTGTGCATGCATAAGATAATGATGGAAGATAACCACAAACCCTCTATTGAGCATCAAAGGAGATTAAATCCTATAATGAAAGAGGTAGTCAAAAAGGAAATCATTAAGTTGCTAGATGCGGGAATTATCTACCCTATCTCGGATAGTAAGTGGGTTAGTCCCGTTCATGTAGTTCCTAAGAAAGGTGGGATGACCGTAGTGACTAATGAGAACAATGAACTAATCCCGACTAGGACGGTTACGGGGTGGAGGATGTGCATTGATTATAGGAAATTGAACATGGCCTCTAGGAAAGATCACTTCCCTCTCCCCTTCATTGACCAAATGCTAGAGAGGTTAGCTCAACACTCTCATTTTTGCTATCTAGATGGCTATAGTGGATTCTTCCAAATCCCTATCCACCCCGATGACCAAGAGACAACAACCTTTACATGTCCATGGGGTACTTTTGCATATAGGAGAATGCCATTTGGGTTATGTAATGCACCCGCCACCTTCCAAAGGTGTATGATGGCTATCTTTTCGAAATACATAGTAAATATCATGGAAGTGTTTATGGATGATTTCTCTATTTATGGTTCTTCCTTTGATAATTGCTTGGCTAACTTGTCATTAGTATTGCAAAGATGTGAGGAGACAAATCTTGTCTTGAATTGGGAAAAATGCCACTTCATGGTAAGTGAAGGCATTGTGTTAGGACACTTGGTGTCTAACCGTGGCATTGAGGTTGATAGGGCCAAAATTAAAACGATAGAGAAGTTGCCGCCACCTACCTCGGTGAAGGGGGTAAGGAGTTTCTTAGGGCATGCCGGTTTTTACCGGAGGTTTATCCAAGATTTCTCTAAAATTTCTAAGCCTCTCACTAACCTACTAATGAAGGATGTTGATTTTGTCTTTTCCAAGGATTGTCTTGAGGCTTTTTGTAGGTTGAAGAACGCCTTGATCTCCGCACCTATCATGCAACCTCCGGATTGGAGTCTACCATTCGAGATCATGTGCGATGCAAGCGATGTAGCCGTAGGGGCTGTTTTGGGGCTAAGGAAAGATGGGCACACTCATGCTATTTATTATGCTAGCAAGACGCTAGATGATGCCCAACTCAATTATGCTACCACCGAGAAGGAGTTGCTAGCGGTGGTGTATGCATTTGAGAAGTTCCGCTCATACCTTGTTGGAGCGAAGGTCATAGTTTATACGGATCAAGCTGCGATCCGTTATCTACTTACAAAGAAGGATGCCAAACCAAGGTTGATTCGGTGGATCCTTCTTCTTCAAGAGTTTGATTTGGAAATACGAGATAAGAAGGGATCCGAGAACTCCGTGGCGGATCACCTTAGTAGATTGCCTCCATTAGAGCTTGGAAGAGATGACATTCCAATTGATGACTCATTCCGAGATGAGCAATTGCAAATGGTGGAGGAATGCTTGTTCCAAGTGTCTCGAGGAAATGAGCCATGGTATGCCGACATTATGAACTACTTAGTGTGTGAGGAAGTGCCTCCCGGATTGACATATGCACATAGAAAGAAGTTCTTCAACGATGTGAGGCATTACTATTGGAGTGAGCCACTCTTGTTCAAGAAAGGCCCGGATGGAATGTTTAGAAGATGCATACCGGGAGATGAAGTAGAGAGTGTGATCCGGCATTGTCACTCCTTACCATGTGAAGGCCATGCTAGCTCACACAAGACGTGTGCAAAGGTATTGCAATCCGGTTTTTATTGGCCTAACTTGTTTAAAGATGTGCAAGGTTTTGTAGCGGCATGTGATGCTTGCCAAAGGACGGGCAACATCTTCAAGACACCAATTGACACCACTCCTTACAAGTTGGTCTATGGCAAGTCTTGCCACCTTCCGGTAGAGATGGAGCATAGAGCTTATTGGGCCATTAAGTGGCTAAATTTTGATCTCAAGGCGGCTGGAGAAAAGAGATTGCTTGAATTGAACGCCCTCGAGGAGATCCGGTTGGACGCTTATGAGAATGCCCGGATTTACAAAGAGAGAACCAAAAGATGGCATGACAAGAAGATCATCCCCAAGCAGTTTAGTGAAGGAGATCTTGTCCTTCTCTTCAACTCAAGGCTAAGGATCTTTCCCGGAAAGCTCAAATCAAGATGGACCGGGCTATATGTGGTGAAGAAGATCTTTTCCCATGGAGCCATTGAGATAGGAGGGGAACACTGTGGGAACTTTAAGGTGAATGGGCACCGGTTGAAGAAGTATATCCTGGGAGCTCCGGTGGAGATAATTGCCCCGCTTCACCTAGAGTAGACGCCCCCGAGATTGGTCAAGCTAATGACCTTAAAGAAGCGCTTGGTGGGAGGCAACCCATTGGTAACATTTTTCCTTTTTCGTTTTGTTTTCGTTTTTAGATTTTTCTATCTTTGTGTGTGTTTTGTCTACTTTGTGTGTGTACTAGAACATTAGTGGCATTGGAGGCCTTGCTTGACATAGGAATGATGATGATGACACCCTCATCAATTATGGGTGGAGCGGACGCGGAACTTGGACGGCTAACGGTGCCTAGCGCGGGTCCCGAAGCTTTGATGGATGCTTAGAGCTCTCTACCATGGTTGATAGGATCATCAAACATCAATTCACTATTGAGCAATCCCAAATACCATAGCAAACCATTTTTACATTGTGAGAACCTTCTTTCACTCTCTTTACTTGTATACCACATTGGGGACAATGTGTTTCTAAGTATGGGGTGGGGTTTGCATGATCCTTTGCATGATGAGCATCTAGGATAGTTTAAAATCTTCACATGTCTTGCATTGTACATACTTAAATAGAAAATACCATAAAAATTAGAAAATTTTAAAAAAATTTTGTGCTTTCTAGGCTTGGATATGATCCTAATGATGAATCTTGTCTTGTGAATTGGCTATGGATGGCCTCATGTGTTAGGATTAATGAACGCATATGTGGACTTGAAGTACTTCTCTTAAAATTCTATGAATGATTTGTGACCATGATGTTTGCCTAGAAAGGATTGAGTAGTGAAGATCGAAATTACATGATAGTTCTTGCATACCATCTAGGAATGAATGAGGCAATTCAATCTTTCTCTACTTCTCATCTTAATCATGATTGCTTGAGCACCTCAATTGAGATAAATTTGACCTCTTTTAACCCATCCGGGAATAGGAGCATGCTAGTGTGTTGATGTGTGTGAAAAGCAAGTGTTAAGTAAAGTTGTTGATGAAAAGAACATCATGCATAAAATGCTGAATTTGTTGTGAAAAGTGTAGCCAAAAACATAGGTTTGGGGACATTGATTTAAATGACAAGTAACTCGGTACACTTCACATAATCGGGTGTTGGTGCCTTGCCACAGTCAATTGAACCAATAGTCCTAACGAGATTTGGTATGTGTGCCCGGTGTGGATGCACCTCGAAAACTAAGAAAAAGCCCGAGGACGGCTAATCACCAAGGTTTCGGCTTTTGTACACCAATGCCATTGTCTCAAAAACAAGTCAAAGAAAAAGAAAAGAAAGAAAAGATAGAGGAAAATATACACTTGAGGGAAGTTGATCGAGGACAAGAATGTGAAGTTAGTTCCGTTCCCGGATTAGCATCACATAACCTAGAAATCCCCACCCAATCACTACATTTCTTGGCCCTTTTATCTCACAAGACCTTATGACCTATTTGCATGTTTGTAAGACTTAGTGATTTAGATTGGATGCACTCTTGATCTTCTTGACTTCTTCATCTTTACATTTCATGCATACTTTTGAGTTAAGTACAATTGTCTTTCCATGCTTTCATTTGTTTGATGCATGATTGCCTATCCTTTGCCATGAAACATGACTTTGAAGGTGATCCAATAATAGAAGCACAAACCCAAAAAGATTTTGCCATTTTTCTGCATACATAAATCATGTCATCTCTTAGTCTATAGTTGGGAATTTGCTCGAGGACGAACAAACCTTAAGTATGGGGTATTTTGATAACACGATTTATGACGTAGTTTTAGGTAATCATTTAGATAGAATTCTCACTCATTCATGCATGGTTTAGCATTAGTTCACGACGTTTTGCACTCAATTCATGTATTTCGCCGAGATAGACGTCTACACGGACTTGTGCATGTTTTATAGGTATTTCGGGAGATTTAGGAGCTAAAACGATACGTTTGAGGATCGTTCATCTAGATGACACACCCTCGGACTCATTAGGACACAAGCTAAAGGCTAAGGAGGACTCATGGAGCCTTGCCAACACAAGCCATGCACCAAATCACAGCTTAATGATCCAAGGCGAAGTTTTTGCACAAAATCACGGTTCTCTGACACTCCACGGCCGTGGAATCGCCCGTGGATTTTGCCAGATTCTTGTGACAGCTGTGCCACTACTCTCATGGCCAGCTCATGCAAGTTTGTTATAAAAGTGGTCCTTCATGGACTGTGAGAGCATCTTGGAGCAGCTCTCCATTATCCATGACTCTCTAACTAAAATATTCTCTCAACAAGAAGTTTTTCTAGGAAGGAAAGTGTCAAAGAGGAAGAAGAAGAGCTCCATTGAAGAGGAGAAGAAGAACACACACCATTGCCACACTTGATAGTTTTGTATTGAAGAATTCCGGATTCTATTTCTAGAGTTGTACGAATCATTTGAACCTTCTTTTGGAAGGATTGTGAGTTACTCTAATTCTATTTTCAGCTTGGTTTGTTTTAAGTTCACTAGTTCATCTCTTTTCCTTCATCATCTTGAAATGGATGTCATGATTTTATGTTTGTTTGTTTCGATTTCTATTATGAACGTTATAGGCTAAATTGATGTGGTTCTAGGGTAAGGAAGGGATGGTTATGGCTAGGGCTATGATAGGACGGACTTAGATTTACCTTTGGATGACTTGTGTGTATGAACGTAGTTGCTGTTAGAAATCACGGGTAGTTCTTGTCTGACCACGGCCGTGGTTTAGGTAGAACAAACCGTGATTTTCCCTGGTTCGATGGAACTTGTCTTAGATCTATAGAATGTTGAAATCCTAAGTGTTTGTTGAGTTTAATCTACCCTAGGATGACCTAGTGTTAATAACTAAGTGTTAGGAGAGACTTACCCGGTAATCCTTACTCTTAGATTCCAAAGATAACAACCCTTAGGTAGTGGTGAGCCTAATAAGCCGCCATTGGATTAGGTGTGCTAGGATAGTTGTTTAGGACTTCCCTTTCCAAGACTTACCCGGTAAGGATAGGTTAGATCCCTAGCTAACAATCCGGTTTGTGTAGAGTTCCTATCCCTAGGTTCTTAGAGACTTACCCGGTAATGAGACCTTAGGAGTGGACTAGTTGGACCATGAGACCTACCCGGTAATTGATCCCAATCTAGAAACTCTTAATCCCAACATATCATAGTTAATCCAAGAAATGAATAGATAGCTTGAGTCCTATGCCATAACCGGAACTTCCAACCCCTAGAATCCGTCTCTTCTTTCCTTGATCATTATCTTGTTTAGTTTGTTTATTTGTGTTGATTCATAGTTTAGTTGATTGTTTACTTTACATGAATTGTGATCTTTGATTGATCACCAAAAACCAACCAAAAACAATTGAGATTTTCATTTCTTTATTTCTTTCTTTCAACCTAGGTCTTTACTAAACTCAATCACAAATCGAATCAATTTCACCTTAGTCTTTGTGTTCGACCTCGGAATACTATCCCTTCTACAAACGTCCCGTACACTACGGGTTTCGCTAGGTAGTTAGGATTTAGTTCGAGTTATAAATTTAAAACCCATTTGCGCATCACGATCTTAGCGTAACATCCTACTAATGTTCAGGAAATCTGATCTTTTCTTGGTCATGCAAGTTTCTACCGAAGGTTCATCAAAGACTTCTCAAAGATCTTAGCACCCCTGTGTGAATTGCTCAAGAAAGATGTCACCTTCAAAGTGGATGAGGATTGCAAGAAGGCTTTCGACACTTTGAAGTCATGTCTCACCACCGCACCGATCATCCGTTCTCCGGATTGGGAGAAACATTTTGAAATCATGTGTGACACCATTGACTACACCGTTGGAACTGTCTTAGGACAAAAAGACGAACGGGCCTCCCATGTGATCCATTATGCGTCTATGACACTAAATGGAGCACAAAGGTATTACTCCACCACCGAGAAGGAGATGTTGGCGGTAGTTTTTGCCCTTGAGAAGTTCAGACAATACTTACTTGGGGTAAAGGTAATTATTTTCACTGACCATGCAGCCCTTAGGTACCTCATGGCAAAGAATGAGGCGAAGCCACGATTAATCCGTTGGGTGCTCCTTCTAAGCGAATTTAACCTAGAGATAAGGGACAAAAAGGGAGCGGAGAACCGCGTTGAAGATCATTTGAGCAGACTAGTGCAAGAGGAGGAAGAACCAGTAAAAGAAAGAGAGATAGCCGGAAGCTTTCCAGACGATACATTCTACACAACTCTCTGTTGTGTAACCGCCCACACGCCTCACACCAGCCGCCCATGCGGCCCCATCTAGGTGCTCCTGCGGAATTGTCGATAGAGGTTTGTCTTAAGCTTCAATCTTTTAAGCCTTGGTTTGCTGACATTGTGAACTTCATTGTCAGGAAGGAGTATCCTCCAGACTTCACCAAGGCACAACGAGAGAAAGTATAAGCTGAAGCTCGACACTACGTTTGGGACGATCCTTACCTTTGGAAGCATTGTAGTGACCAAGTGATCCGGCGTTGCATTCCGGACAATGAGGTACAATCTGTCCTAACTTTCTGTCTTTCTGAAGCATGTAGGGGGAACTTTGGGGCAAACAAAACTGCAAGAAAAGTTTTGGATGCCGGTTTCTTTTGGCCACACATTTTTTGAGACGCTTTTGCATTTTGTAAAGTGTGTGATAGATGCCAAAGGGTAGGAAATCTTTCAAGGAGACATGAAATGCCCCAATCCTCTCTTATATTTTGTGAAATATTCGATGTTTTGGGAATTGATTTCATGGGGCCGTTTCCTACCTCATTCGGGAACACATATATTTTGCTCGTGGTGGACTATGTTTCCAAGTGGGTGGAAGCAAAGGCCACCAAAACTGATGATTCAAAAGTAGTTACAGCTTTTCTGAAGGAAAATATCTTTGCAAGATTTGGAATCCCAAAAGCCTTAATCAGTGATAGGGGTACCCATTTTTGCAACAAGATGATCACGGCTCTCCTTAAGAAATACCATGTTCACCAAAGAGTGTCAACAACTTATCATCCACACACGAACGGCCAAGTTGAGGTGTCTAACCGGGAAATAAAGACCATCCTTGAAAAGACGGTTTCTCTCGGGCGGAAGGATTGGAGTGCAAGGCTAAATGACGCCCTATGGGCATATCGGACAATCTACAAAACTCCCATCGGGATGTCTCCTTTTAGGCTCGTGTTTGGGAAAGCTTGCCACCTACCGGTGGAGTTAGAGCACAAAGCTTGGTGGGCGGTAAAAAAGTGCAACATGAACATAGAAGAAGTGGGAGAATTCCGGAAGCTCCAATTGCAAGAGTTGGGGGAACTAAGACTAGATGCATATGACCATGCTACCACATAAAAGAGAAAAGACCAAAGCATGGCATGACCGGAACATCCTCCGGAAGGACTTCAAGGTAGGTAATAAGGTACTTCTCTTTCAATCCTGTTTGAAACTTTGCAGGTAAGCTGCGTTCAAGATGGACAGGGCCGTTCATAGTAGCCGTAGTATACCCTCACGGGGCTGTGGATCTCTATGACCCCCGAACGCACAAGGTGTTTAAGGTGAACGGACAAAGGCTAAAGCTTTACCTTGAAGGAGTCAAGAACGATCCGATTGACGAGATGGTACTAGAGGAGGCACAGTCAGAGAAGTAGAGATCTTACGTCGAGCCAACGACGTAAAACAAAGGCGCTTCTCGGGAGGCAACCCGAAAGAATAAAAAGAGGAGTTTTTGTCAAGGAAACCGCCCCTGCGGTTTTGTTTCCCACCCCTGCGGTGACACTCAGGGGAGCGCCGCCCCCAGCGCTGGGCCTGCGCCTGTAACACGCCTGTCAACGCCCCCGCGGTAACAACCCCACGCCTCTGCGGCGGCCACCCTTGAAACAAATTCCAGCGCCGCCCCCAGCGCTGGGCCTGCATGCCCCTCTCCCTTGTGGCCGCCCCTGCGGTGTCGAACCCCCGCCCCTGCGGGTTTACCCAGAAATGAAAAAAAAAGGATTTCGAAAAATGGCTATACCTACCACGCACCATCCACCAAACCTCCTCACCAAACACAACCACAATCCCTCGCACCTTCTCTCTCAAAGCTGCGAACGCCCCAGCGCCACCAGAGAAACCTCCCAACCACCCTCTCCGACTCCCCTGCGCCACCAACACCAATGACGCACACCTCCAACGCCCTTGCGCCACCTGCCCTCGTGCCAAACGCCACCTCCCTTCCATTGCAACGCAGCCTGCACCTTCAACGTCACCTGCACCAAGCACCACCACCGGAGCCACTCCAAGACGCCACCACCTTCGAAGCATTCGAAAAATATCCTTCTGCAGTTCTCCCACATCTGCGGCTGCAAGCATCCGCCCCTGCGCCTCACCGCCCCTGCGCCTGCACAGCCGCCCCTGTGGAAATCACAACACAAAGGTCGTTTTCTTTTCCTCATTTCAACATTTGCTAATCCTTTGCTTCAAATACTTTCAAGAATGGAATCCCCAAGGAAATACAAGATGACCGAAACAGAGAAGGACCGATCTAGGATTGTGCAGGATCGAGTTGTGTATGCAACTCGATTTCTGCACATCCTGACCTTGGAGAAATTGGGCATGCTAGAGAGCATGCAAATGTTTTTGGCGAATGCTGGGCTCGGAGACTTCCTCCAGAAGAGTGCTCCGACATATCCGGAGCTCAACAGACAATTTATCGCCACTTTCACAATGCAGAAGGAAGACCACGTGTGTACCGGCCTCACCTTCAAGTTCAACAAGGTAAAGTACACAATTGACTACAACGATTTACGGGAGGCTTTTGGGGTGACTCTAAACCCCTCTGAGAACTGGTGGGATCTAGTCCCGGCCCCGGACCTATGTGAGTTTTAGCAAGAAGCTACCGGGTCGGAGTTCTATGCTGGGAGTGAGTACTCCAACAAACTCACTCACCCCAGTTTGAGGTTGGATTCCAAGATCCTCATGAGTGTCTTCTGTGGACACAAAGAGGAAAACAAGGTCGGTCTCAAGGACCTCCCACTGCTCTACTCCTGCCTTCTATATAGCGAGAAGTTGATGGATTGACCCTCTCTCTTCCTCGCCGCTTTGAAGCGGATTAGGAGGAATGAGCCGAGGGACATTGTCGGCGGTGGGGTGATCTCTTTGATCGCCTCACAAGTGATGGACCTGTCCGAGTTAAAGGATGGGATGGCAGCTCCTCTATACAATGAGGGGATGCTTAGGAGGTGCAAGCTCCTCCAGCGGGACGGGGAGAACCTGTTTTGAATCTCCCTTGCAAACGGGAGCCACCTCACCTACCTACCCGACCTTTACCACTAGGAGGTGAGCTCTCCGAGCTCTATATACCGGTAGATCCTTTCATGCCGAGGAGGCCACTAGTGGCCATTGTGGAGAGGCATGCCGCCAGCTCCAGCCGGGTCCATCAGGAGGAGCACCTGCCCATCCTAGATGACGAGGAGATGCCCACAACGGCACTAGAGGAGGACCCGACCCTTGCGAGCCTTGAGGCTCAGATGGCGGCTATGACGACCCAGCACCTGCGTGGCAGTCCGATTACCAGTGGACTATGCTGGAGCAGTAGTAGAGCTGGCAGGACAGTTTTGCCACCTCCATGACCTCACACTTTGACCAGAGGCAGGAGGCCTGACAGGCAGCCCAGCAGCTACAGCTGGAGGCTTAGCAGCTGGCTTGGCAAGCTAGTTTTAAGGCCTCTTTTGGTCGCCGGATGTCTGCCCAGCAGGACCGCATTGATGACTTCTACCAGCGCCAGTGAGGGGTACATTTCTTTCCCTTCTCCCACATTTATCTTTGACTTATTTTCACTTTGAGGACAAAGTGTATTTCAAGTATGAGGGAGAGATATATTATTGCTTGTACAGTTTATGGAGTAGTTTTTGCATTGTTGAATTCAGTTTCATTCGAAAAAAAAAGCCAAAGAAGTGAAAAAAGGCATGAAAATCCTTGGATAAACCGAAAACCCGAAAGGGCGGTTTAGGTAAAAAGAAGGTAGTCCGACCAACCTTAGGTTGGTGCAAAATTGGACTTGAGGGATGTGAGTTTAAGTGAGAAAAGAAGAAGTGTGACAAGGTGAAAACCCGAAAGGGCGCCTTGGCAAGATGAGCGACACCGAGTGTAGATTTCCCTTCCGGCATTTTGGCGACATAAGAAGGGGAGTCACAAGGAGGTTGTCCGGGTAGACCACTCTTGGAGCGATAAGGATGGTAGTATCTCTTTTTCTCACATTTTCTCTCTTTTCCTTCTTTCTTTCTTGGCTTTTCTCTTGTTTTCCATTATCTTTCTGCTTACTCATGCTTCCTAAGGCCTTTGAGTCTAATTGATGTCATTTGTTTTTACTCGGGACGAGTAAAAGGTCTAAGTATGGGGGAGTTTGATAGGTGATGAAATCACTATCAATTAGGGTAGTTTTTAGAGTCTTTTTATTGCATTAGTGTCGGTTTATGCTACTAACTCCTTGGTCCAGAAGAACAAGATCAAAAGAAGCTAAAGAAGGAGTTATAAGCACTTAGGAATGAAGATCGATCACGAAGCAAAGCTTCTGCTGCCTTACCGCCCCTGCGGGTCCTTGCAGCCGCCCCTGCGGTTTAACGCCAAAAGCTTTACTCCGGCCGTTTACACCACCTTTATGGCAATTAAGGTGGCTGTTTTAGGCCGGCTATTTACTCCTAATTAAGTGTCTTTTGTAGTATAAATAGTCCCTGACTGACTGCTAGAAATATCCATACTTTTCCCCACAAAATCCATTTTAGACTTGAGTTTTTCCATTGTAATGATTTGCTTACTCCCTTGCTACATTGGGTTGATTTGAAGCTGCTTTGTTACTTTGGTTGTAAGTTCTTTTTAATATAAGTTTTTATTCAGTAATGCTTTGTGTTTCCTTGATCTCTATTGTCTAATTGCATGTTAACTATTACTTGAGATTGATCACCTTAAGTTCTAAAGTGCATGTAAACAACTTGGATTAATAGGTTCCGGGTTCGAGTCTTAAATCTAGTAGCAACTTTAAGTAATAATGGGTTGTAATTACTTAAAGAAAAGGAACACAAATATAAAGATAAGTTTAACGGTTTTAATCTTCTCTTTATATCCCTTAGTCTTTATTTGAATGCTAACTTGTTATTCGTTCTTGTAGGTTTACGGAACTTTAATAGGCTAAGTTGTGTTGATGCCGGTTGGCTCAACACTTATGTATGATCGAGACAGGAGATTACTTAAAAACTTGTAAAAGGAATGCACCAAAGTAGCAGTTGCATGCTTAGAATCAACCTACTGTAGATTCATCCATTATTGTCTTAATTGTCGTATTTATCGTTTTCATAAGTTTCTGTGCATCAATTCAACCAACCCCCCCCTTTGTGTCACTTGTCATTATAATCAATAATTGCATCTAAAACACCTTAACTCTCTTGGGTTCGACCCTTACTTAATCACTATACTTGTTCTTAGTGCTAAGTCGGGATTTACTTTTGATTGGGTATAGACGACCATAGAAATACCGTCGGTCAATAGGACTACCCGATGGGGGTAAGATTAGAGGTATAAGAGAGGTTCACGATTTCCTTATAAGATTGGGAGGTCGCGATTGGCCAGCTGACTTCTTCGTCATGTATTTAGTACATGAATAAGTTATCGTTGGCATGGATCGGATGGATCGACATCGAGCACTTCTTAACATCGACAAGAGGAAAGTGATGGTAAATACATATGCACACCATGGGGAGATTTTTTGAGGATGGGATCTTGGGAAGACCGGTACAGTCATCATCAGTGTAGTCCGAGCGACGAGACTTATCGGTCAAGGTTGCAAGGCTTTCTAGTGCTATGGCATGAAGGATAGTATGATTCCACCTTTGGAGGAGATTCCAGTAGCTTGCGAGTTTTCCAACGTGTTCGGAGAGCCATCAGGTTTACCTCCACAAAGGAGTGTAGACTTTGGCATTGAGCTAGAGCCCGGTACGAGACCGATCTCTTAGGCTCCTTACCGTATGGCGCCTATCGAGATGCTTGATCTTAAGAAGCAGCTCAAGGAGTTAGCAGAGAAGGGCTTCATCCGCCCTAGTGTATCTCCTTGGGGCGTACCAATACTCTTCATCAACAAGAAGGACGGTCAATGAGGTTATGTATCAATTACCGAGAGCATAACAAGGTGACGATCAAGAACAAGTACCCATTGCCCCGTATCGACGATCTTTTGGATCAGCTACATTGAGCTTCAGTGTTTTCACGGATCGATCTGAGATCCGGATATCACCAACTGAGGGTGAGAGAGCATGAAATAGCCAAGACGGCGTTTCGGACCAGGTTGTTCGCTCCAAAAGGTATGTGCAAGCTTTAATATTTATAACCCAAGAAGTATGCTTGAACAATATGCGAACCCGCAATGTACGAATCAATTGTAATAAAAGCAAGAATTACAGGGGTCGAACACATGGACTATGGTGAAACAAAGTATGGTAAACAGGTTGTCAAATAACCATAAACAACAAATTAAAGCAATCAAAGATGATATAAAATTCAAATAAAGGGAATGCGAATTCTAGAGATTAAAGCATCTAGTTGTGGTTCCAACTCAAGATCTCAAAAGATAACGTGGACAAAGCTGAGGTTTGCAAAGGGAAGGTGTTTCTAAGGTGAGAATAGATCACCGGGTAAGTCTCACTACTCACTATCCCAAACCAAAGCTCCTTTTACCGGGTAAGTCTCAAGGTACTAAGGAAAGGAAATATAATCTCAAACCAACACACCACCCAAGGGGATAGAACCAACCTTTACCGGGTAAGTCTCAGGCTAACTCACAAAGATGGGATGAAGGCACACTGTAACCCCAATAAAGGATAAACCATTATTACCTACACTCATGATCTTGGGTAAACAAGCAAAGGAATCACCGGGTAAGTCTCATCCTAGGCTTGCGTTGAACCAGGAAAGGTATAACAAGGATAGGATTTGGCAAACTGAAACTCTTAAGTCTGATAAGGTTTAGGAAAGGTTCACATCGTTCAGTTAAATTCCATCCCGGCCGAGATGTTCAATGACTGACCGAGGTGTTCTACGGTTAATGTAAAGACTCGAGCTTTCAGGATCCTGCTGGAGGTTAAGATCATTCTATCATCGTCTTTCCCACAACTTTCAGCCAATCACCCTAGAATCGCATAAAGAACTTAGCCAACAATCATCATGATAACAATAATCAAATTTATAAGAAAGGAATAAATATTCAAACAAGAAAACCTTGACACAAAAAGGTCTCAATAACTGAATCAAACTAACAACAATCAGCGTTCCTCAATCACAAATCAGAAAAGACAACAAAACCAAAAGCCAACTAAGAAGATCTTACAAACTCCTTCAAGGCCAACTTCAACTTGATTCCTTCCTTCCTTGAACTTCAACCTTCAACTCTTCCTTGAAACTTCCTTCAGAGAATGGGTGATCCGTAGATTTCAGGATGGATGAATTGTAGAAAATCAACCCATATATATAGGATAGTACGATTCCAGCTTTGGAGGAGATGTTTTCCAATGTGTTCAGAGAGCCATCAGGTTTACCTCCACAAAGGAGTGTAGACTTTGGCATTGAGCTAGAGCCCGGTACGAGACCGATCTCTAAGGCTCCTTACCGTATGGCGCCTATCGAGATGCTTGAGCTTAAAAAACAACTCAAGGAGTTAGCAGAGAAAGGTTTCATCCGCCCTAGTGTATGTCCTTGGGGCGTACCAGTACTCTACGTCAGGAAGAAGGACGGGTCAATGAGGTTATGTATCGATTACCGAGAGCTTAACAAGGTGACGATCAAGAACAAGTACCCATTGCCCCGTATCGACGATCTTTTGGATCAGCTACATGGAGCATCAGTGTTTTCACGGATCGATCTGAAATCCGGATATCACCAACTGAGGGTGAGAGAGCAGGAAATAGCCAAGACGGCGTTTCGGACCAGGTTGTTCGCTCCAAAAGGTATGTGCAAGCTTTAATATTTATAACCCAAGAAGTATGCTTGAACAATATGCGAACCCGCAGTGTATGGATCAATTGTAATAAAAGCAAGAATTACCGGGGTCGAACACATGAACTATGCTGAAACAAAGTACGGTAACCAGGTTGTCAAATAACCACAAACAACAAATTAAAGCAATCAAAGATGATATAAAATTCAGATAAAGGGAATGCAGATTCTAGAGATTAAAGCATCCAATTGTGGTTCCAACTCAAGATCTCAAAAGATAACGTGGACAAAGCTGAGGTTTGGCCACTACTAGTTTTTAAGGTGGGAATAGATCACCGGGTAAGTCTCACTACTCACTATCCCAAACCAAAACATGCCATTTTCCCTACAATTACAATGAAACTAGGTGTAGACCTTGATTCCCGCAAAGGTAGACAAAACAACAATGTAATCAAAGAATATACATCCATACATGCAGATTTATGAAAATAAAACGCCTAAACCAACCCCAAAATATAGATTATAATACATGCTATCACAGGTATGGCCACTACTAGTTTGTAGTGATGCCATTCGGGCTCACCAACGGACCCGCAGTTTTCATGGAGTTGATGAACAACATCTTCATCGACTTCCTACACAAGTTTTTAGTTGTCTTCATAGATGACATTTTGGTATACTCTCGTAGTAGAGAGGAGCATGCAAGACACTTGAAGATCGTTCTTCAGATCTTACAGGATAGAGATTGTACTCCAAGCTTTCTAAGTGCGAGTTTTGGATGTCCGAGGTAGCATTCCTTGGTCACATCGTGTCTGCCGAACGGATGAAGGTAGATCTTGCGAAGATCGAGCCAGTAACATCTTGGCCGCCTCCTAAGAACGTCAAGGAGGTACGCAACTTCTTAGGATTGGCGGGCTACTACCGGTGTTCGCTCCAAGATGTGTGTGCAAGTTTTAATATTTATACCAAGAATAATTGCAAATAATCAAACCCGTAGTGTACGGATCAATTGTAATAAAAGCAAGAATTCCAGGGTCGAACACAAGGACTATGGTGAAACAAAGATCGGTAATTCAGGTTGTCAAATAACAAACACGCAATAAGCAAAGCTATCAAAGATGATGTAATAACCAGGTAAAGGAATGCGGATTCTAGTTATTAAAGCATCCAGTTGTGGTTCCGACTCAAGATCTCAAAAGATAACATGGACAAAGCTGAGGTTTGCAAAGGGAAGGTGTTTCTATTGTGGGAATAGATCACCGGGTAAGTCTCACTACTCACTATCCTAGACCAAAGATCCTCTCACCGGGTAAGTCTCAAGGTACTAAGGAAATGAACTATAATCTCAAACCAACCTACCACCCAAGGGGATAGAATCAAACTTTACCGGGTAAGTCTCTGACTAACTCTCAAAGATGGGATGAAGGGACACTCAAACTCCAATAAGGATAAACCTTTATTACCTATCACTCATGATCTTGGGTATACAAACAAAGGAATCATCGGGTAAGTCTCATTCTAGGCTTGTGTTGAACGAGTAAGGGTATAACAAGGATAGGATTTGGCCAACTGAAACCTTAAATCAGATAAGGATCAGGAAAGATCTCGCCTCGCTCAGTTCATGCGCCATCTCGGTCGAGATGTTCCACGACTGACTGAGGTGTTCGTTGGTTAAGGTAAAGGTTCGAGCTTTCAGGGTCCACTGGGGTAAAAGATCATTCTTTCATCGTCTTACCCACAACTTTCAGCCAATCACCCTAGAATCATATAAATAACTTAGCCAACAATCATCATGATAACAATAATCAAATATATAAGAGAGGAATCAATCTTCAAACAAGAAAACCTTAACAAAAAGGCCTCAATAACTCAATCAATCAATCAAACACACAATTAGCGTTCCTCAATCACAATCAAAAAAGACAACAATCAAACCAAACTAAGTAAATCTTACAACTTCCTTCAAAGGCAACTTCAAACTTAGATTCCTTCCTTCCTTGATCTTCAACCTTCAAAACATATAAGCCTGAAACAATATGCGAACCCGCAGTGTACGGATCAGTTGTAATAACGGAAAATACTCCAGGGTCGAACACAAGGACTATGGTGAAACAAAGATCGGTAATTTAGGTTGTCAATCAAAAACAAGAAACAAAACAAAGATATCAAAGATGATATAATAACCAGGTAAAGAAAATGCGGATTCTAGAGATTAAAGCATCCAGTTGTGGTTCCGACTCAAGATCTCAAAAGATAACGTGGACAAAGTTGAAGTTTGCAAAGGGAAGGTGTTTCTAAGGTGGGAATAGATCACCGGGTAAGTCTCACTACTCACTATCCCAGACAAAAGATCCTCTCACCGGGTAAGTCTCAAGGTACTAAGGAAAGGAACTATAATCTCAAACCAACATACTACCCAAGGGAATGGAATCAACCTTTACCGGATAAGTCTCAGGCTAACTCTCAAAGATGGGATGAAGGCACACTCAAACCCTAATAAAGGATAAAACTTTATTATCTACACTCGTGGTCTTGGGTATACAAACAAAGGAATCACCGAGTAAGTCTCATCCTAGGCTTGCGTTGAACCAGGAAAGGTATAACAAGGATAGGATTTGGCAAAATGAAACCTCAACTCAGATAAGGATCAGGAAAGGTCTCGCCTCACTCAATTCATGTACCATCTCGGTCGAGATGTTCCAAGACTTACCGAGGTGTTCGTCGGTTAAGGAGAAATTATCTCAGCCAAAAATTAAGATCTTATGGCCGTTAGATTATTCGCCTCGGTCCAGCCTGTCCTGAAGATCACCTCGGTCGAGGTGAGACTGTAGCCACCCGAGGTGAGTCTCAACTGAGTGTAAATCTCTCTAATATGGTCCAAAATCAATCTTCCATCTCATTTCCTTGGTTCCTGAGCCTTTCTTGTAGCTCCTCAATGCTCCATAATGTAGCTCCAATGACTCCTTAGCTTCCTTAGCTTCATTTTGTTCCAAAACGTGCCATGTTCCCTACAATCACAAGGAAACTAGGTGTAGACCTCGATTCTGAGAAAGGTACACAAAACAACACAATGATCCAAGAATATACATCTATACATGCAGATTTATGAAGATAAAACGTCCAAACCAATCCCAAAACATAGACAATAATACATGCTATAAATGAAGATTCAATGGTCAATGTCAGGAGTTGATGAGGCGACTTGGGAGATAGAGGATAGTATCCAGAGTTTTACGATGAGTTGGATGCACAGCGTAGTTGTGTGCGTCGGTTTTTCCTTTTGTTGAGTTGCGTACGCTTTTGTGACGTTTTGAGTTACATACCCTGAGTGGGAATATATGAGTTGTGTTCAGCGTTTCCGTGTTGTTGTTGTGTGTTCTTTCGGGCTGTTGCAAGTTTCGGGACAAAACCTTTTGTTAGGAGAATCTGATGTAAGATCCCAGTTTTCACTTCACCGCCCCCGCGGTGAAGGAGGCCACCCCTGCGGCTGAGGTGATCCGCCCCTGCGGGTACGCTGCAGATCGTGCTCAATCTGTTTTTATTTGTTTTATCTTCCTTCCATAGATAGAGTATCCGATCTTCTATCTTATGGGCTGGCTTCCTTATCTTCTTCCTAACCCTAGACGTCTTTTCCATCTATCTTTCTCGCCTCTTCTATATATTCCCATCTTTTCTCTTTTTTCACGTTTCTTGCTTACATCTTCTTCAACCCTAGAGTGCTACAACCTTGCTTCCTGTGACATTGCTGACGTGCAAGTTCTTTCTCCCGTGTTCTTCATCACGTTCATATTGTGGCTGCATGCCCATCTTTTTGTTTCGTTTCTTCTTTTGTTCTTCCTTTTCTTCTTCTCCAAGAATCAAGTTGGAACCTTGATTCTTGTTTGCATCCCCGTTGTTGATGTTTTGCTGTTCTCAGGCTCTTTGGGTTAAGTCTTGATGTGGTTGGATCAAAGGTTCGAGCTTTGGATCCTTTCTGAGAGTTATGTCGAGAAGAAACCCCGACATCGTCATCTGTCGAGGATCCACCCCGCACCTGCACAGAGCCGCCTCTGCGGATTTCCTCCCAGCCGCTCCTACTCCTTGACCCAGCCGCCCCCGCGGTTTCTTCTACAGTAACTCCCGTTCTTGTGAGTTGCTTCTTTCCTTGCTTTCCTCGTTCCTTTCCTAGTTTCTTATGGATGTTCCTTGCCCCTGAGTATGATGTAAGACTAAGGTTGAGCCCTTAGCTTGTTGAGATTTCTTAGATATCATTGAGACTAGAAGTTATAGACTTATAGCAACCGTTTCGTTCCTGATTCGTGATGCTTGTGTGAATAGGCATTCCTTGCTCCTTTCCTAAGGGAACTGAGTTGTTCTCTGAGTTGTTGCTGAGATTTTAGATTACCTTTGAGTGAGGTAAGTCCCTTGGACTTACTTAGCTTCATTCCTTATATTGGTTTGAGTGCTTTGGCTTGTTTGTATTGTTTATCTTATTATAATGGATAACCAGAATATGACAATTGGGCAATGAGCACTTGTCTAGTTCTATAGGAGACTAGAATGTGCTTTTGCAACCCAGACCCGTAGGTAACGGATTGTACTGATCTATACCTATTGATAGACGGAAGCGGAGGCGAGTTTGTGGAGATTCTCGTGTGACAAAAGAAGTTGAATTAGTAATGGATAACTTAATGAAAGATAATAACCGGTTGAGTGCGAGCATGCTATAGGTTTATTTTACCTTATGTGTGTTTGTGCCTTTACGTTCTTTTTGATATCTAGAATGTTAGTTAACGGTTTATACCGACGTTGTAGATGTTCCATAGGTTTAGGATGCTGTTGAGTGATCCGGATGGTGTGGTCAGCCGGGGTTCCCGTACATTATAGGACGGGATCGGGTTTATGCTTATGTTGTTGCTTTCCCTTTTGTTTTAAACTCGGCTGCGAGTCTTTTACGCTTCCCTTTGTTTAAACCTTTGGTTTTTCATTGAATTTTTGCTTTCATTTGTTTGTGCCTTGATGTAAGATCCGTTGTGTCGTTGCTACTCTTAGGGTTGGGACCCATTGTGAGGTCCTAGCCCGTAACGCTTCGAGTTCCTAGAACTTGAGGTGTTACACGACAAACCTTGGCCTTACGTTCCATTCCCTTTTTGTTCAACCTAGAACCTTAACCCTTGTTGGCTCCAACCTCCTATCCTATATATGAGAAGTAACTATCTTCGCTCTAGCCATCTCCCAACATCAGAATCGTGCACATCTAGGACATCGCGTTGCGATTTGCCTCCCACTCCTGCACTGGTGGCCGACGATAGGAACTGCTGTCTACATCTAGGTAAAACCTCTCGTCCTCATTCCCTTCTCTCTTCTCAATTCTATATCTGAGCGTGACTCGATGTGCACTAGTGGAAGAGGATCCCCAGTAGACGTACACCACAAATAGGACCTTGCTGCCTCCACCAGAATAGCAGGGTAAGTCCCCTTGCGTGACTCCTTTGCTACCCCAAAAGTCGAGCCCCATCTTCAACCGTACACCTTGTTTCATTGTGTACCACATCAAGGACACCATTTGGCGACTTACGAGCCAGGACCTAGACACCACTCTCACACATGGTTAGAAAGAGACTTTCAGTCGAGACCATAGGACCCAAGGTAAGCCAACCTTACTCTTCTCTCAATCAATTTACACCCTGGTATGAGAGGGTTCTAACTCAGCCTTGCCACCCACAAGACTCGAACCCAAGACCTTGTGCACTGCAGTAGAAACACTGTTCGCTCTCAAACGTGTGTGAAATATGTACGAAATAGCTTTAAATTTATAATATCAAATAAAAGCCTGAACAATATGCGAACCCGCAGTGTACGGATCAATTGTAATATGGAAAATACTCCAGGGTCGAACACAAGGACTATGTTGAAATTAAGCACGGTAAATATCAGGTTGTCAATCAAGAGCAAAGCAACAAAACAAAGATGATGTATAAATTAGATAAAGGAATGCAGATTCTAGAGGTCAAAACATCCAGTTGTGGTTTCGATTTAAGATTTATAAGGATAACGTGGACAAAGTTGAGGTTTACAAGGGAAGGTATTTCTAAGGTGGGAATAGATCACCGGGTAAGTCTCACTACTCACTATCCCAAACCAAAGATCCTCTCACCGGGTAAGTTTTAAGGAACTAAGGAAAGAAACTATAATCTCAAACCAACACACCACCTAAAGGAATAGAACTAACCTTTACCGGACAAGTCTAAGGCTAACTAACAAAGGTAGGATGAAGGCACACTCAAACCCTAATAAAGGATAAACCTTTATTACCTAACGCTCATCATCTTGGGTGTAAAAGCAAAGGAATCACCAGGTAAGTTCATTCCTTGACTTGCGTATGAACCAGGAAAGGTGCAACAAGGATAGGATTTGGCAAAATAAAACCTAAACGCTGGATGGATCGGATCCGGACAAACGTCTCGCTCAGTTCATATCGATCTTGGTTGAAATGTTCTATGAACCGACCGAGGCGAAGTTCAGTTTGGTTTTGGCTCAAACTTTCAGGGTCCACTAAGGTAAAGGTTCATGGGCTATGGGCCGGCCTTCTCGATCCAAGCCCAGTAAGTCATCTCGGTCGAGATGATCACGTAGTCAACAGAGGTGAACATGCTGTTACGTGCAAATCTCTCTAATTGGTCCAATATCGAATTTCTATTCAACTTCCATGGTTCCTATGCCTTCCTCGTAGCTCCTTAATGTTCCAAAATGCAGCTACAATGACTCATTAAATCCTTTGGCTCCATCTCGCTCCAAAACGTGTCATTTTCCCTACAATTACAACAAAACTAGGTTTAGACCTCGATTCTTGCAAAGATAAACAAAACGACATAATCATCGAAAAAAATAGCCATGTATGCAGATTTGTGATGATGAAACATCCAAACCAATCCCAAAATATAGACTATAATGCATGCTATCAAAATACCCCATACTTTTCCCTTGCTTGTCCCCAAGCAAGATTCAAATCTTAGATACAAGATAGAATGGATTACAAGTCATCAAAAAGATCAATGAAAAATTATTTTACAAAACCTTTTGGTGGTGTGCTTCCAATCATAGATCACCCTAAGAGAATGCTTCATAATAAAATTAACACATGGTCAAAACATTTTATGAATATAAGAAAGTTGATCATCTTTGCATATAATCATAGAATGCATCATAAATCATATTTATCAATCAATCATGTATAATCCATTTTAAACCACAAAGTCAATAAACATACTCAAGGTCTCAAGGGTTTCAAAAGAGGTCAAGCAGTGTGTTAGGGCCGGATGTATATAGGATTATGTGGTTCTTAATTTCTCGAGATGCCTTAAACCCTTGATGCACATTCCATGACCCGTTAGGACTATCGATCAATCCGACTTTGGTAAGACACAAACACCCGGCTATGTGAATGCTGCCGAGTTACTCATCATCAAGATCAACGTCCGCAAACCTATTTTTCTAACACTTTCAACCACAATCTCAACTTTTCTTCACACGCTTTTCATCAACTGCATCCAAATTTCCGGATAGGTAAAGGGAGGCAAATATATATATGAGGGGCTAAAGCATGATCAAGAAGAAGAGAAGTGCCTTAATCATCGCATGAAGAATGTGAGAGAACTTATAAAGTGGTGTCAAACTTCAAATTCAACATGATTTTGATAAAAAAAATAATAAACATGCTAGAATTTCAAACAAAACATTTAGCAACTTAAACATATCAGAAAACCTTTCGAACATATAAAGATTTCTAAGCTAATCTGCAAACAAATATCATCATCGAAGTCATATCTAGAACAGAAGCACAAAAGGTTTCGAAAATTTATTCAGTTTTAAAACCATTTCGGTCGAGGTGATTTGACAGCACCCGAGGTGTTCAACCGAGATGAATCTCAGTTATCACAGTCTCGGTTGACCAAAGCGTCTCGGTCAAGGCAAAAATTCTTTTAAAACTAGTTTCGACGTTTTTCTCAAACAAAAACTTGTATTCAATGCATGTAAATAGACATATAAGAATATGTAAGCCAACAAGATAATAAGCAAAGTCAAGCAAGAGTTATTACAAATTACATATCCAAAGCAAGTCAAATACCCCATACTTGAGACACATTGTCCCAATGGGTCAAATATAAGCCAGACAAGGTATTCACCGAATGTAAATGCAGAACAACAAAAGAAATAATAACATGATCCATAATAAACTCAATCATCGGCCAACGATGGAGGCGGGATGTATGGATACTGAGTCGGATCAAACGGATAGCCCATCTGCTGCTGGAACTGCAACATCGCCATCTGACACTAGTAGTGTTGGCTCTCCTTGATGTACTACGTCCAACTGTGAATAGATCGAGTGTGATCCGCGATGCGCTGAGTCATATCTGTCCGTAGAGCCTTAAAGGAATCCGTCATCTGGCGCGTCAAATCATCAATCCTCCTATGTGCCTCTGGGTCATGACGGCGGTGAGCTCTCTGCTGGGATGGATGGGGAATGTCAGCGGGAGCAACTGATCTCTCCCTCTCATCCTCAGTAGCCTCATCATCGAGGTCAACGGTAGGAATACTAGTACCGGCTGTATCTGTGCCAATATCCATAGTTGTAGCTCCACCAGCACCGTCACCCTCATAATCAGATCTCTCCTCCGCCTCCGCCTCTACAACAGGTGCATGCATGATAGGAAACCAAACTGTCGACCAGTTCGCATGGTCGAAGATGGAGAACTGAGGCAACTGTTCGCCACTTAGCGTGCGTGCAAATAAGCTTTAAATTTATAAAACTAGAATCAAGCAAGCGAACCCGCAGTGTACGGATCGACGTAGATTAGCAAGAATTCCAGAGTATCGAACACAGGGATTTGGGGAGAATAAATCCGATCGTAGGTTATCAAGCAAATGAATGTAAGAGCTTTGCAAATTATTGGGAAAACAACAATCCTAAAGATCCAAGTATCCAGCTGTGCAATCGATTCAAGATATACTTAACGATATAAGGACAGAGTTAAGATATGCAAAGGTATGCTAATGTAAGGTAATTGTACGGTGAAGTTCCAAAAACCTTATATGACTCACCTACAAGACACTCTCCATACAGGTTGTTGAGGCTTCAATATAGAAAGGTTCTAAAGGTAAGAATTAATGTCAAATACCCAAACTTATAATCCAAGGATCAAGACTAACTTAACCGATTACGGTTGTGACACTCACAATCGAGGTAGAGGTTGTTGAGGCTTCACTACCACCTAGAAAAGGCAAGCCTAAACTAAGTTAAAGCAAATCTTTAACTTTGGATTAAAGTAAAAGCAGGTTCGTAAACTTAAAGGAAATCACGGTTAGTTCTTGAGGTTCCACGGCCGTGGACTTCAAGAACAGGCCGTAATTTAAGGTTATCGACGATTCTCTCTAACTCTCAGGGTCCAATCTGTTTACGATCGATCTGTCATCATCTAAGCCACAACTATCAACCCTTCACTTTAGAATCGTTAAGGGTTTTTAGCCAACAATCATCATTATGATATCAAATTCAAAGATTAAAATATTAAAAGATGAAAACTTCCGAAAACTTCCAATAAACTTCAAACAAATCTCAATGTCACAATCAAGAACAAATATCGTCGCTAGATTCGGAATAGAACAAACAAACACAATATTAGATAAGAAGGAAGAACGGGATGTCAATCCGTCTTCTAAATCAAACCTAAACAAGAAGAGAAATCTTCTTGCAATTAACCTTCCGAATCTTCAATCTTCCGTCAATCCGGAAATCTCTATCACAATCTCCACCAAGTGCAAGATTAGGGCAACTCCAAAGATGAGCGCAAGTACGTCTTTTGCAAAGTCGCAAAATCTCCAAGCGGGGGTCTAAGCGAAGGTGCAAGCGTAAGCCTAAAGCGAGGTGACGGAATCTCTCTTCGTCCGTCCTTTTATAGTGTATGATGAAGTAGCGGCCCGGCCCAATCTTTTAAAAGATCGTGGCTTAAAGTGTGGCGAAAAAGATCGCCAAGATCACGGTCGTGGAAGGTTCCACGACCGTAATTTAGAGCGTAGAATTGGACACAGTTTGAACACATGATTCCACGACCGTAGAATCCACTGGAATGAATCACGCTTTACTTGCTAGGGTTCCACGGCCGTGGAACTGAACGTGGAAAGTAGTACGGCCGTATTTTAGAGCGTGGTTTAGGGCAAGAACGTGATTCTTCCCTAGCCTCGTGCATTCCTCAAGTTAGCTCTCTTTTGGCTCCTAAGAATGCCCTCAATCTATGGACATACTCAATCAACTCATCTTTGCTAAATTCCGTTCGGAAATGGCTCTCAATCACCTATAATCAACATAAAGCTTGTGTAGACATCTATATCGACAATATAGGCAAACTAGCTCACAAATGCAACAATGCTAAATCAAAGACTATCAATATGAATCAAATACGTTTAGAAAACGTGCCTAAAATATCACAATATTTCATGCTAACAAATAACCCCATACTTAAGACTTGCTTGTCCCTAAGCAAGGTCTTTCAAAAGCTTTAAACAAGAGTTAGGATGAAATATGTGTACCTTCTAAAAGCAATACTTCTTTTGGAGGAATGTGCTTTTCAAACAACAGATCATTCTGAAATCTTGCTTCAATCGTTTATAGACTTTCATACACTTAATCAAAGAGTAAAGAGTAAAGAAAACTCATGAATCAATCAAACTTCTATACAAACATCATAACCTTCAAACATTATCAAAATCAATCATAAGAAACCTCAATTTAGATCACCAAGCCATATAACATTCTTTTGATCTTAAGGACTTTCAAAGAAAAAGGTCTAGAATGTGGAAAGGGAAGGAAACTTTAAGGAATGTGAGCATGAACCCGGGAAAGTGGATAACTACTCCTTCTTCTTCTTTTGCGGTTTCCGCAACACTTCAACTTAGAGCTTCGCTCTCTTCCTTTCATTTTTCGACTTTACTTTTGGAGTTATGGACAGAGGTGCACAAAAACCGAAGCCTAGGAGATTGGCGTTTCTCAATTTTTATGAGATGCCTCAAATCCTTAGCGCACATACCATAATCCACTAGGAATATCGCTTAATCCGACTTTGGCAAGACACAAACACCCGGCTATGTGAATGGTGCCGAGTTACTCATCATCATGATTGACTTCCCCAAACCTACAATTTCTTTCTATTCTTTTGATTGCAAATAATTGCTCTCATGGCCCTCCCACATCAAACATGCCTTTTTCATTCACTTCTCCAAATTCCCGGATAGGTAAAGGAGGTCAATATTTCAATGAGGAGCTAAATGATCAAAGAAGGAAGAAAGAAAATATCGAATTGCCTTAATCATCTCAACAAGAAGTATAAGAACTTATAGTGTGATTTCAACTTCAATTTCTCAACATGATTTAGGTAATATCCATCACATTATGAAACTTGCAAAAGAGGTATTAATCAACTCATTCAATTCCTTTTCAATTCACTATTCTTTTAAGCATGCAATTGTCATCAAACTCAATTCACAAGTAGTGATTATCATAGAAATCATCTCAATTCGTTAGAAGCACAAAATTTTCAAAATTTTTCAATTTTTATGGGTTTTTCAATTCTTTTTCATACAATGCAATAACGAAACATGCAACAATATAATGAACATGCAATAATAGTCTCGAATAGAAGCAAACATAGTGAGTAAGAGTTATTACAAACTTTTTGTCACACCCCACCCCATACTTAGGACGAACATTGTCCCTAATGTTCAAAAGAAAGAAAGAAAAGAAAGAAAAGAAAAAGAAACTCACAAAGTGGCGGTGGAGCGGCTAAAGCGAACGGTCAATCATCATCATCACTGCGGTGCTGGTGGAGGCGGGAAAGGAGAGAAGCTAGGATCGTAAAACCGCCCAAACTGCTGGCGGTAGACGTCTCTCATCATGTGATCGAGGTCGTCCAAGCGTCCATCTCTAGCATCGGCTCGTATCTCCAATGCTCCTACTCTCTCCGAAAGACCAGTAGCCCAATCCGGCATCTGCTCATACCATCCCGGAGCATGACTGTACCACTCTGGAGCGTCGGATGGTGCTGGTGTTGGTGCTGGTGCAGATGGTGTATCTGTAGCCCATGGAGGTGGAGCTCCATACCATGCAGGAGGTGTCTCATCCCATGTGGGTCTATCACTCACGCTGGCGCGGCGAGAAGACGAGCCTGAAGCTTTAGCTGGACGTGGAGAACGTCTAGGCACATCGGGGGCCGCATCCGGCTGATCCGGAAACGTGCCAAACTCCTCCTCGGCTCCTCCTCCACCCTCAAACTGATCTCTCATCTCCTCCTCCTCAACAACTGGTGGTGGGACGTATTGGGGAGCTGCAATCCTGTTCGCATGCATGGCAGCGAACGTCTCCTTCCAATTATGGCGTCCCGCCATAATGGAATACTCCTGCAACCACTCAATACCCTTACCGGTCCTACTCTCCCAAGGCATGGCTGCATAAGGCGGACCTCTATGTGTGGGGAAGATGAGCCCTCTAGTCATGAAGGCATGAAGTCCTAGGGGTACGGCTGGTATACGGGTACAGGCAGAGAAATCAACACCCAAACTCCTAGCAAGGTGGGTAACTATCCCACCGTATCCAATGTTGCCCTTCCTCTTGTTCTTGAGCTTGCTCATAGTAGCAGCTAAGAGGGTGGCACAGTCAGCTCGGCGCCCATACAACATGGAATACATCAAAAAGAGCCCATCCGTCTTGATCTTTTGGGGCGTCTCCGTCCGAGGAAAGAGACACTCCGAAAGAATACGGTGAGCAATCTTCAAGGCCAAGTGATACATCAACTTGGCCTTGGTATCAGCAGGTTGCCAGCGGTCCTCGCTGGCGTAGATCATCGCTACCTTCTCCCAAAAGTCCTTGGCGTAAACACCACTAGGAAAGCGACCGTTAAAGGTCTCATGGAACCCAAAGAAGGTCCCGAACTCACGGATGCTAAAGTCATAGTTTCTTTCCATAAGACGGAAAGAAATGGTCCTATCTACGTGGCTATGCTCGAAAGAAGTCACAACCTCCCTGGTAATCTCCTCATACGCGTCTTCTCGGATAGCCGAGAAGACAACTAGTCCGGCTCTATCCAAGAGCCAAGTAAGGTCATCTACGATGTTAAGAGGAGTTAGCTCCTCTAACAGTAGATACCTAGGACCAATCACAACCCTCTCCTCGATCCTCTCAAATGCAGCAAGGTGATCCTCATGAATGGTCGGGACTCTAGGGCTAGGCGATGAAGGTGATGAAGGTGAAGATGGAGGTGAAGGGGAAGAGGGTGGTGGTGCTCTAGAGGATGAAGAAGAAGAGGGATTACCCTTCCTCTTCTTGTTCTGATCATTCTTTTTCTCCTTGATTCTCCCTGAAACTCTCCTCACGAAATCCATCACTGTCAAGAATCACAGTCTATTCTAGCAATTCCACGGCCGTGGTTCTTCCAGGAACCGTGGTTCGTCTCAGTTTTTCGGAAATCTCAGAATTCAACACTCAATCTCAACAATCAGGCAGCCCTAATCTAATTCCTTCCAATTTCAGTCAGTTCTTCCTAAAATTTCTAACAAAAACGAACCAAATCGACAAAGATCAAGAAGAGTGGAAAAACCTAGGTTTCGGATTTTGAAATCCGAATTGTGCGTCCCTTGGTGAATTGCCGCTCGATTTGTCGCTTGGATCTTGTTGGTGGTCGAATGTGCTTCAATTTGGGAAGAAGAATCGTTGAAAACGATTAAGAAACGAGAAATTGGAGAAGGGGGCGTGGATTCGGTGTTTAGGTCGTGGAAGAGGTGTTTGTGGAGTGATTTTTGTGAAGAATGTGGTTTATATAGTCACACGCAAAATTTTGAAAATCACGGTCTGTCGGGGTGTTCCACGGCCGTGGAATTGTACGGAACCGTGGTTTTGGTGATTTTTCAAAGGCTTTTGGAAATTACGGTCACTGTAGCTGTCACGACCGTGGTTTAGGCCATGAAACTCTCTGTAATGCTCCAAAGTCCAAGTTTCGTCACTTTTCTTCAACATTATTCTCCCCTTTTCCTTTTCCATCGTTCCTACATCCAAAAACACAAACATACCGGAAGGAATCGAAGGCAAAACAAAGCAAAAACGTCTAAACTAAGCTAAACTATGAATCGAAAACAAAAACAAAAATGCAATACCTTGGGTTGCCTCCCAAGAAGCGCTTTGTTTAAGGTCCGTAGCTAGACCATTCTCGCACTTATTCGAGTGCGGTAGGCGCGAACTCTTCAACTTGGAGTTCCGGCGTATACTTCTTAAGTCGTTGACCGTTCACCTTAAAGCTTCCGCCCGTTTCACCCCATACTTCAACTACACCATGGGGGAAAATACGCTTAATTAGAAAAGGTCCGGTCCAACGGGATTTAAGCTTACCTGGAAAGAGACGAAGCCTTGAATTGAAGAGGAGAACTTGATCTCCTTCTTTGAAGTCCTTTGGAATGATATGCTTATCATGCCAACGCTTTGCTCTCTCCTTATAGATCTTAGCGTTTTCATAAGCATTCAAGCGGAGTTCGTCCAGCTCATTAAGGTCTAGGAGACGCTTCTCTCCCGCTTCCTTCATGTTGAAATTCAGCCACTTGATAGCCCAAAACGCTTTGTGCTCCAACTCTACCGGCAAGTGACAAGACTTCCCATACACAAGGTTGTATGGTGTGGTTCCTATGGGAGTCTTGTATGCAGTCCGGTATGCCCACAATGCATCGTCAAGCTTCAAGGACCAATCCTTCCTAGTCCTTGAAACCGTCTTCTCTAAGATTCCTTTGATCTCTCTATTTGAGATCTCAACTTGTCCACTTGTTTGTGGATGGTAAGGGGTAGCAATCTTGTGAGTAACCCCATACTTAGATAGAAGAGCTTCAAAGCGCCGGGCAATGAAGTGAGAACCTCCATCACTAATGATAGTCCTTGCCGTCCCAAATCGCGGGAAGATGGTCTTGTTAAAGAACTTAACCACCACCATGGCATCATTGGTGGGAGAGGCAATTGCTTCCACCCATCTAGAAACATAATCCACCGCCAATAGTATGTATTGGTTTCCACAAGAGGATGAGAATGGTCCCATAAAATCTATTCCCCAAACACCGAAAATCTCCACTTCTTGGATGTTGTTGAGGGGCATCTCATTCCTCCTAGAGATATTGCCTGTTCTTTGACAAGCATCGCAGCAAGAAACAAAGGATTGCACATCTCTAAATAATGTAGGCCAAAAGAATCCGGATTGCAATACCTTTGCGCTAGTCTTGTTCGAACTAGCGTGTCCTCCACAAGGTAGTGAATGACAATGACGGATGACACTTTGCATCTCATCTTCCGGCACACATCGCCGAATGATGCCATCCGGACCTCTCTTAAAGAGGAGAGGCTCGTTCCAAAAGTATTCCCGGACATCCTTGAAGAACTTTTTCCTTTGTGCGTAGGATAATCCGGGTGGTATCTCCTGACAAACCAAATAGTTAACAAAATCAGCAAACCATGGTTCGTTACCTTTGGAGATCACGTCGATGCACTCCTCTATAATGTGTAGGTGTTCGTCCGGGAAAGAGTCATCGATGGGTAAATGGTCGTCCTCTAGATGTGTTAGGCGACTCAAATGATCCGCAACAGAATTTTCTGAACCTTTCTTGTCGCGGATCTCTAGATCGAATTCTTGTAGGAGAAGAATCCATCTAATTAGCCTTGGCTTCGCGTCTTTCTTCGCAAGGAGGTACCGGATCGCAGAATGATCCGTGTAGACAATCACCTTTGCACCTACAAGATAAGAGCGAAACTTGTCAATAGCATAGACAATGGCTAAAAACTCTTTTTCGGTAGTGGCGGAGTTGAGCTGTGCTTCATCTAGCGTCTTGCTAGCATAGTATATGGCATGGGTTCGCCCTTCCTTTCGTTGTCCAAGAACAACTCCAATAGCTATGTCACTAGCATCGCACATAATCTCAAAGGGAAGAGTCCAATCCGGAGGTTGGATAATAGGTACTGAAATTAGAGCTTGCCGAATGGTGTTGAACGCATCCACACATTCCTGCGAAAACTCAAAAACCGCATCCTTCATCAATAGATTAGTGAGAAGTTTTGATATCTTAGAAAAGTCTTTAATGAAACGTCTATAAAATCCAGCATGTCCTAGGAAACTTCTTATCCCTTTTACCGAAGTTGGGGGAGGAAGCTTCTCTATGGTCTCTATCTTAGCTTTATCTACTTCTATCCCTCTACTAGAGACTATGTGACCTAATACAATTCCTTCCTTAACCATAAATTGACACTTCTCCCAATTAAGAACTAGGTTAGTGTCTTCACACTTTTGCAAAACAAGAGAAAGGTTAGAAAGGCAATCGTTAAAAAAGGAACCGTATACGGAGAAGTCGTCCATGAAGACCTCCATGATTTCCTCTACGTATTCGGAGAAGATGGCCATCATGCACCGTTGAAAGGTGGCTGGGGCGTTGCAAAGCCCGAACGGCATTCTCCTATAAGCAAACGTACCCCATGGGCACGTGAATGTGGTCTTCTCTTGATCATCCGGGTGTATCGGGATCTGAAAGAAACCACTATAACCGTCAAGATAGCAAAAATGCGAATGTTGCGCTAACCTTTCAAGCATTTGATCGATGAACGGCAATGGGAAGTGATCCTTCCTCGTTGCGTTGTTGAGCTTGCGGTAGTCTATGCACATCCGCCATCCTGTCACGGTTCGGGTAGGAATGAGTTCGTTGTTTTTGTTGGTGATGACCGTCATTCCTCCCTTCTTCGGAACTACTTGAACTGGACTCACCCACTTACTATCGGAGATAGGGTAGATGATACCTGCATCAAGAAGCTTAAGAATTTCCTTCTTGACAACCTCCTTTATGGTCGGATTCAACCGCCTTTGAGGTTGTCTTGAAGTTCTAAAATCTTCCTCCATTAGTATCTTATGCATGCATAGGGAGGGTTTAATTCCTACTAAGTCCTCAATAGTATAGCCTAGAGCTTTCCTATGTTTCCTAAGGACAATCATGAGCTGATTATGTTCATCTATGCTTAGATCGGAACTAACAATAACCGGAAAGGTAGAATTAGGTCCTAGAAAAGCGTACCTTAGATGAGTAGGAAGTGGTTTTAGTTCCATCGCTTTCAGAGCTTCCAATGATCCTTGAGGAGCATCCGATGTCTCCTTAGAAGTTTCTAAGGGTGTTGAATGTGTGAGAGAAGAATCGGAAGAAGTTGAAGAAGCGTCTCGATCACCCCTTTCCACGCCCAAAATTACGGGTTCCTCATGGCCTCCACGGCCGTGGTTTAGGGCGTGGAAGCGAAATATGGTTGTCATGTCTTCTCCACGACCGTATAACCCCCTGGAGTGGGACACGGTTTTGGTTGTGAAATCCACGGCCGTGGAATATAGTGTGTGGCCGTGGATTCTCACGTTTTCTGCCTCATCGTGGAGTTTTTCAAACTCCACTTCATGCATCTCTTCCTGTGCTTCTAAGGCTTCAATTGCCTCATTGCACTCTTCTTCTTCCCCTACATTTGTTAGACTCATAGTGATAACTTTTTGTAAAGGATCGTTAAAGAGAATCGCACTTACCTCCTCCCTAGACAACCCTTCTTCATCTTGGATATCGAATATATCCTCATCAAAGATTGGCTCCTTCACTAGAGTGGAAAGGACGAACTCTACTTTCTCTTCCCCTATATCAAAAGCGAGTCTACCATTCTTGCAATCGACTATGCAGCCGGAAGTTGCAAGAAACGGTCTTCCGAGTATGATCGGGACCGGACTATCTACAGGAATGTCAAGCACGACAAAATCAATGGGAACAAAGAATTTACCTAGCTTGACCGGGACGTCTTCTACAATACCGACGAGGCGAGTGATGGATCGATCCGCCATGTATAACGTCATCTTCACCGGTTTAGGGTCGCCTAAACCGATCTTCCTACACAACGCAAGTGGTATGATGCTCACACTTGCTCCCAAGTCACATAACACATTTTATGTGACATCTCCCACGCCTATGGGAATGCAAAATGACCCCGGATCCTTTAGCTTTGGGGGCATTTTCTCCTTCATGGTTTTGATGAGATCCGAAGAATCCGAACTCATCTTAACCTCTCCGAAATCTTCTAACTTCCTCTTATTGGAGAGGAGCTCCTTCAAGAACTTGCCATAAGCCGGCATACCTACGATAGCATCGATAAAGGGTATATTAATATGCAGCTTGCTCATGAGTTCTATGAACTTACCAAACTGTTTATCTGGGCGCGCTCTCGCTCTAGATTGAGGGAATGGTAGGGGAGGTTTGTAAGCTGGAGGAGGAATGTAGACATCTTCCTTCTCCTTCCCCTTCTCTTTGTCTTTCTCTACGGGGACTTCAACGAACTTAGGCTGCGGGTCAGTGGTAGTTACTCCGCTCCTAGTTGTGATTGCCATTACCCTTCCCTTAGGGTTGTCCTCCGTCTTTCCTGGAAGTTTCCCTTGATTCCTAGGAACTTCCTCCGCATGGCTGAACATTTGGTTTTCTAAAACCTTTTGAGCTTTATCAACCTTGGAAATTTGATCATCAACCTTAATGATGTTGTTCTCCAACCCTTGTAGCTTTCCCAAAATCGTTTCCAACATGGGATCGGGCTTCTCCTTCCCCGAAGTGTTTCCTCCATTAGATGATTACCCCTGGCTTTTCAAAGGAGTAGAGGAAGAGGAAGGTGGAGTTAGTGAATTAGAATTGGAAGGATAAGAGTTACCGGAACTTTGTTGATTGGAGCGCCAATTGTTGTTGTTTGAACCCCTATTGTTGTTCCAATTGTTGTTCCGGTTGTTGTTATTGCCATTCCAATTGTTATTCCGGTTGTTGTCCCGGTTATTGTTGTTGTTGTTGTTGCGGTTTGTGTTATCACCGCCATTGTTGTTGCCCAAATAGCCAACATCCTTCCCTTGTTGCTTTGGGAAGTTGGTCTTGATAGCCTCCTTCAACTCCTTGATCTCATTGTTGAGGGAGAAAATATGATTTTGAGCTTCATGTGTGAGCTTTGCTCCTTGCTTCACACGATTTCCCTCCACTTTCCGGTGGGAATACTTCTCTATGACCCTTGCTTGCTTCTCAATGAAGTCCCAAGCGTCATCTTCTCTCATGTCCATGAATGTTCCACATGAGAGGGATTGGAGGTTGAATTGCGTTCCCGCATCCAGCCCCTTGTAGTAAATCTCCAGCAATGCAAGCTTGGATATGCCATGATGAGGGCAATCCAATAACAAGTCCTGAAACCTTTCCCATGATTAAAACAAACTTTCGTTAGACTTCATGGAAAATGCATTGATCTTACCTCTAAGTTCCGCCGTTTTGGATGGCGGAAAGAATTTGGTGAGGAACTCCGCGGAAAGGTTTTTCCACGTGTCTAGTTTCCCACTAGGAAGAGCTTGGTACCAAGACAACGCTTTCCCCTTCAAGGAGAAGAAGAAAGGCTTGAGCTTATAGTTGTTGGTAGTAGCGTTCTTCGGCCTCATTGTCTCCATCATACACTCAAAGTTTTGCAAGTGTTGGTGTGGAGATTCAGCGCTTGTCCTGCCAAATTGGTTTTGGCGAACAAGAGTAATGACTTGAGGGTTGAAGCTAAACCCTTGCACATCATCAGCATCAAAATTCACGCCCAAACGGCGCGGTTGTTGTGTTGGATCCATTCTTTAGCCAAGAGTTCTTGGCTCATTATTTACACGTTCGATCCTCGCATTCCTAGGTGGAACACGACGATTAGCAGCTCCCCGTGGATGGAAAGGATTCACATTGATCGTGGGATCAATCTCTTCTAACGGCGGCATGGAAGAATCAATATCATCAGCGGATGAATGGCTTCTTCTTCTTGATCTTGATCCCCTCCTTGAGGATTTCTTGCTCCCCTTATTCTTAAGGTCGCTTAGTTCTATCCTCATTTGGAAAATCATATCTTGTAGGTTGTTAACTTGAGATTGATGACGATCCATTTCATCCCGGCGGATGTTCTCATTCCATTGGAGTTGAGCTTCCTTCTCTGCCAACTCCGCTTGAAGATCACGTTCGTGTTCTTCAGCCATCTTCTTTTCCTTACGCTTCTGCCTTAAAGTCCTCTCAAGCTCTTGATCAAGAGGTAAGAGGTCTTCGGTGTTCCTAGACCTGCGCATGCACTCAAAGAAATATCAAATAACTAGAGCAAGCTCCCAAGCTTGACAACCGGCTACCGAATTCGGTCTAGACCAAATCCCCGGCAACGGCGCCAAAAACTTGTTCGCCACTTAGTGTGCGTGCAAATAAGCTTTAAATTTATAAAACTAGAATCAAGCAAGCGAACCCGCAGTGTACGGATCGACGTAGATTAGCAAGAATTCCAGAATATCGAACACAGGGATTTGGGGAGAATAAATCCGATCGTAGGTTATCAAGCAAATGAATGTAAGAGCTTTGCAAATTATTGGGAAAACAACAATCCTAAAGATCCAAGTATCCAGCTGTGGCAATCGATTCAAGATATAGTTAATGATATAAGGACAGAGTTAAGATATGCAAATGTATGCTAATGTAAGGTAATCGTACGGTGAAGTTCCAAAAACCTTATATGACTCACCTACAAGACACTCTCTATACAGGTTGTTGAGGCTTCAATATAGAAAGGTTCTAAAGGTAAGAATTAACGTCAAATACCCAAACTTGTAATCCAAGGATCAAGACTAACTTAACCGATTACGGTTGTGACACTCACAATCGAGGTAGAGGTTGTTGAGGCTTCACTACCACCTAGAAAAGGCAAGCCTAAACTAAGTTAAAGCAAATCTTTAACTTTGGATTAAAGTAAAAGTAGGTTCGTAAACTTAAAAGAAATCACGGTTAGTTCTTGAGGTTCCACGGCCGTGGACTTCAAGAACAGGCCGTAATTTAAGGTTGTCAACGATTCTCTCTAACTCTCAGGGTCCAATCTGTTTACGATCGATCTATCATCATCTAAGCCACAACTATCAACCCTTCACTTTAGAATTGTTAAGGGTTTTTAGCCAACAATCATCATTATGATATCAAATTCAAAGATTAAAAGATTGAAAGATGAAAACTTCCGAAAACTTCCAATAAACTTCAAACCAACTCAATGTCACAATCAAGAACAAATATCGTCGCTAGATTCGGAATAGAACAAACAAACACAATATTAGACAAGAAGGAAGAACGGGATGTCAATCCGTCTACTAAATCAAACCTAAACAAGAAGAGAAATCTTCTTGCAATTAACCTTCCGAATCTTCAATCTTCCGTCAATCCGGAAATCTCTATCACAATCTCCACCAAGTGCGAGATTAGGGCAACTACAAAGATGAGCGCAAGTACGTCTTTTGCAAAGTCGCAAAATCTCCAAGCGGGGGTCTAAGCGAAGGTGCAAGCGTAAGCCTAAAGCGAGGTGACGGAATCTCTCTTCGTCTGTCCTTTTATAGCGTATGATGAAGTAGCGGCCCGGCCCAATCTTTTAAAAGATCGTGGCTTAAAGTGTGGCAAAAAAGATCACCAAGATCACGGTCGTGGAAGGTTCCACGACCGTAATTTAGAGCGTGGAATTGGACACGGTTTGAAAACATGATTCCACGACCGTAGAATCCACTGGAATGAATCACGCTTTACTTGCTAGGGTTCCACGGCCATGGAACTGAACGTGGAAAGTAGTACGGCCGTATTTTAGAGCGTGGTTTAGGGCAAGAACGTGATTCTTCCCTAGCCTCGTGCATTCCTCAAGTTAGCTCTCTTTTGGCTCCTAAGAATGCCCTCAATCTATGGACATACTCAATCAACTCATCTTTGCTCGATTCCGTTCGGAAATGGCTCTCAATCACCTATAATCAACATAAAGCTTGTGTAGACATCTATATCGACAATATAGGCAAACTAGCTCACAAATGCAACAATGCTAAATCAAAGACTATCAATATGAATCAAATACGTTTAGAAAACGTGCCTAAAATATCACAATATTTCATGCTAACAACAACCATGGAATGCCTCAAGGAAACTTTGTTTCACACGGCATGACCACATAAGGAGTGCCAAGACCGTGGGGAATGAGAACACGGCGCGTGATGAACTCCTGCAATCAAAGCGGCTTCGCCACCGCAACCATAGTACACGCCGACAAGTCCAATCCCATCTCAGTGGCGATGTGAGTCACTAGACCTCCATAATATATACCACCCTTCGTCTTCGCCTTCACCTTGTCTAGCTCCTCCGCCAACATTGCAGCAAAATCTAGAATGCCTGATAGCATGTATTATAGTGTATATTTTGGGATTGGTTTGGACGTTTTATCTTCATAAATCTACATGCATGGATATTTATTCTTGATCATTATGTTGTTCTGTTTACATTTGCAAGAATCGAGGTCTACACCTAGTTTTATTGTAATTGTAGGGAAAATGGCACGTTTTGGAGCAATTTGAAGCCAAAGGATTCAAGGAGTCATTGGAGCTACATTTTGAAGCATTGAGGAGCTACAAAGAAAGAAAGGGAACTATGGAAGTTGAATAGAAGTTTGATTTTGGACCAGTTTTGAGAGATTTGTGCAAAGCCGAAGATCATCTCGGTTGGCTACAATATCACCTCGACCGAGATGACTTCGCTTGGATAGATCGAGACGCACGTCCCACGGCCCATAAGATCTTTTATTTTTGGCAAGTGATTCTCCTATATATTGGAAGATATTTTCTGGATGGAAGGATGTCGGGTTGGCTGATTAGTTTGGAAGATTGAAGATATTCCAAGGAAGGAAGGAAGTTATAGGAAATTGGCTTTGAAGTTATAGTTGAAGGCTTTTTGAAGGAAGTTGTAAGCTTTTATTAGATTGTTTGATTATTGTCTTTTGGTTTGTGATTGAGGAACACATTTTGCAGGTTGTTTAATTTCTTTGATTGTTTGAATGAGTGATTATTGAGACCTTTGTGTTAAAGTTTTCTTGTTTGAATATTGCTATTTTCATATATTTGATTATTATTATCATGATGATTATTGGCTAAATTCTTGTGCGATTCTAGGGTGATTGGCTAAAGCTTGTGGGAAAGACGATGAAACAATGAGCATTTACCTTAACGGACCCCGAAAGCTCGAGCCAAACCTTAGCTGAACCTCACCACGGTCGGTTCAAAGAACATCTCGACCAATATGGGACATGAACTGAGCGAGGCGTGACCTTATCTGATCCATACCTGAGTTTAGGTTTTAGTTTTCCAAATCCTATCCTTGTTGCGCCTTTCTAGGTCCATACGCAAGCCTAGGATGAGACTTACCCGGTGATTCCTTTGCTTGTATACCGATGATGATGAGTGTTAGGTAATAAAGGTTTATCCTTTATTAGGGTTTGAGTGTACATTCTTCCTATCTTTGTGAGTTAGCTTGAGACTTACCCGGTGATGGTTAGTTCTATTCCCTTAAGTTGTGTGTTAGTTTGAGATTATAGTTCCTTTGCTTAGTTCCTTGAAATTTACCAGGTGAGAGGATATTTGGTTTGGCATAGTGAGTAGTGAGACTTACCCGGTAATCTATTCTCACCTTAGAAATACCTTCCCTTGTAAACCTCAACTTTGTTCACGTTATGCTTTGAGTTCTTGAGTCGGAACCACAACTAGATGCTTTGACCTCTAGATTCTGCATTTTCTTTATCTAACTATTACATCATCTTTGATATCTTTGTTTTGTTGCTTGCTTTTTATTGACAACTTGATATACTGTGCTTTGTTTCACCATAGTCCCTGTGATCGACCTGGAGTATTTGCCGTTATTACAATTGATCCGTACACTCCGGGTTCGCATATTGTTTCAAGCTTATATTTTAGGTTATAAATTTCAAGCTATATCATTCACGATTACACACACATCTGAGAGCGAATAATGCCACCTGTCACCATACAAAAAATAGCAAAAAGCTCACCCTGACGAACCCTTTTGGGCGTCTCAGTACGCGCTAGAAGCATCTCACTAAAGATCCGGAGAATGATGCGAAAAGAAAGGTGGTAGATGATGTGCTCTCAAGAATCCCCGACCTGTCATCTGTCTCTGTGGGAGATGATGTGAGCGATGTTCTTCCTGAAACTACGAGCCTAGCCCTGGGAAGTAAAATCTGTAGCGGTCGGAGGCTGGAAGGCAAAAATCTCTCCAAACTGGTCAAGGGACACAACATAGTTCTTGTTCATCATACAGAACTTGATTCCTCTCTTTTCCGGCACGTAAGTGACGGAACTCAAAAACTCGAACGTCGGATCCAGATAAGCTGGCGCACGAATAGCCATAAAGCCTTCCAATCCAACCATGCAGACCATCTTCTACAAGTCATCGACCACATGTAGAAAATCAAAGTCGGTAATGTCTACACATAGCGGAGCAATGATCGGGCGACCATAAATGCGATCAAAGTCTGTTTGGAACCGCTCATGGATCACCGGGATCTAAGGCTGTGGGGGAGGGGAAGGAGAGGACTGCCGATACAAAGAACGATCTCGGAGAGCTGTTCGCTTTCAGACGTGTGTGTATGGTGAACGATATAGCTTTAAATTTATAACCTAAAATATGAGCCTAAAATAATATGTGAACCCGCAGTGTACGGATCAATTGTAAAAAAGGCAAATACTCAGGGTCGAACACAGGGACTATGGTGAAACAAAGCACGGTAATTCAGGTTGTCAATAAAAAAAAGCAATAGAGCAAAGGTATCAAAGATGATGTAATAACCAGGTAAAGGAAATGCGGATTCTAGAGGTCAAAGCATCCAGTTGTGGTTCCGACTGAAGATCTCAAAGGATAACGTGGACAAAGCCGAGGTTTGCAAAGGGAAGGTGTTTCTAAGGTGGGAATAGATCACCGGGTAAGTCTCACTACTCACTATCCCAAACCAAAGATCCTCTCACCGGGTAAGTCTCAAGGAACTAAGGGAAGGAACTATAATCTTAAACCTAACAGTCATGATCTTGGGTATACAAGCAAAGGAATCACCGGGCAAGTCTCATCCTAGGCTTGCGTATGGGCTAGGAAAGGTATAACAAGGATATGATTTGGCAAACTGAAACCTCAACTCAGATATGGATCAGGAAAGGAATTGCCTCGCTCATTTCATATTCCATTTCGGTCGAGATGTTCTACGAACGGACCGAGGTGAGGTTCGGTTAAGGTATGACTTGAGCTTTCAAGGTCCACTAGGGTAAAGGCTCATTCTTTCATCGGCTTTTCCACAAGTTTCAACCAATCACCCTAGAATTGCACAAAGAACTTAGCCAATAATCATGATGATAATAATAATCAAATATATTAGAAGGCAATCAATATTCAAACAAGAAAGCCTTAACAAAAAGATCTCAATAAGTCAATCAAACAATCAAACAAACAAGTAAATTGCGTTCCTTAATCACAAACTAAAAGACAACAATCAGACAATCTAAGAAAACCTTACAACTTCCTTCAAAGCCTTCAACTTTATCTTCAAATCCAACTTCCTTCCTTCCTTAGAATATCTTCAATCATCCAAACTTATCACCAACTGAACTTTTTTAGACCTCCAATATCGTCATCTACCACAACACACAATATATGAGGGGCTAAAGCATCCAAATAATCCATCCCAATATATAGGAAAATCACTTGCCAAAAATAAAAGATCACAATCCAAGAATAAAAGATCTTATGGGATGTGGGCCGTCCGTGTCGGTCCAGTCCAGCGAACAAATCACCTCGGTTGAGATGGTACTGTAGCCATCCGAGGTGATCCTCAACTACGTGTAAATCTCTCTAATATGATCCAAAATCAAACTTCTGTCCAACTTCCATGGTTCCTAAGCCTTTCTTGTAGCTCCTCAATGTTCCATAATGTAGCTCCGATCACTCTTTAGATCCCTTAGCTCCATATCGCTCCAAAACGTGTTATTTTCCCTATAATCACAACAAAACTAGGTGTAGACCTCGATTCTTGCAAAGGTAAACAAAACAACATAATGATCAAGAATATACATCCATACATGCAAATTTATTAAGATAAAACGTCCGAACCAATCCCGAAATATAGACTATAATACATGCTATCCAAATACCCCATACTTGTCCCTTGCTTGTCCCCAAGCAAGATTCAAATCTTAGATATAAGATAGAATGGATTTTAAATCATCAAAAAGATTAATGAAAAACATTTTACAAAACCTTTTTGGCGGTGTGCTCCATTCATAGATCACCCTAAGAGAATGCTTCATACTAAATAAAATCAAAACATGATCAAAACATTTTACAAATATAAGAAAGCTTTTTATCTTTGCATAAACTCATAGAATGCATAATAAATCATATTTATCGAAATCAATCATGTATAATCCAATTTAAGCCACCAAGCCAATCAACAAACTAAAGGTCTCAAGGGCTTTCAAAAGAGGTCAAGAAACGTGCTGGGGTGGGATGTATATAGGATAATGTGGTGCTAGAATCTGGGAACACGATCTTTACTTCACTTTCTTTGAATCATAACATCTTCTACCAATAAGCTTTGCTTATTTTCACTTTTTTACTTTACTTTTGGGAACATGGACAAAGGTGCACAATAACTGAAGCCTAGGAGATCAACAATCATCAATTTCTCGAGATGCCTCAAACCCTTGATGCACATACCATGACCCGTTAGGACTATCGATCAATCCGACTTTGGCAAGACACAAACACCCGGCTATGTGAATGGTGTCGAGTTACTCGTCATCAAGATCAACGTCCCCAAACCTAATTTTTTTCTAACACTTGCAGCCAAGTCTCAACTTCACTTCACACGCTTTTCATCAGATGCATCCAAATTCACGGATAGGTAAAGGGAGACAAATATGTATATGAGGGGCTAAAGCATGATCAAGAAGAAGAAGAATAGAATGAAGTGCCTTAGTCATCCCATGAAGAATGTCAAAGAACTCATAATGTGGTATCAACCTTCAAATCCAACATAATTTTGATAAAAACAAAGTATTAAACATGCTAGAATTTCAAACAAATCATTTAGCAACTTAAACATATCATAAGACCTATCGAGCATATAAATATTTCAAAGCTAATCTACAAACCATTATCTTCATCAAGGTCATATCCAGAATAGAAACACAAAACGTTTCGAAAATCTTTTCAGTTAAAAACCTATCTCGTTCGAGGTGAATTGACAGCACCCGAGTTGTTCAACCGAGATGTATCTTAGTTTCACGACCTTGTTTGGTCAAGAACGTCCCGATCTTCAAGTGAATCTTCTCTTCAACAAACTTTTGTAGCCGTTTGAGATCTTCTTATCCCTTTGAAGTCTTTGACCGAAATCTTCTCACAAGATTTTCTCTTTAACCGATATCAAGATCTTCTCCTAAGATCTTCTCTTTCATCTTATGCCGAGATCTTCTCTTCAAATCTTCATCCGAGATCTTCTTGGTGGCTTGGTTTGTTTGTTGTTGAAGATCTTCTCCTAGATCTTCTCCTTTGGTTGTAGACATCCGTTGTTTGTAATAAATCTCTTAGCCGTGATCTTCCCTTGTAATGCTATCCAAGGCCTACACACATTTTAACAAGCAAACCAAGAGAAGCCATCTAGAAATATAATCGATATTTGTTAGTTTACAAAACCACATTTATACGTTAAGTATTCAATCATTTAAATAAAACAATTCATATCAAATGTGGAGTTATATTTGACTATCTCCAAACACAAGAAACTTTATCTTAACCTAGTTGACTATTTAAGTCATCCAAGGGGTTCTAGTTGATGCTAGTCATCAATTTGTAAAGAAACATTAATCCATCAAAAGCAAATACATCAAATTAACTTGTGATATCACAACATAGTGTGAGTGTGGGAGAAAACAACTAAGGAGCTTTTGTTTTCACTAACATCACAAGTTTGTTGTTACTTTATGTGATTGTGTAGGATGATGGGCGTTCACGTGTTCCATATAGAACTCCAACCCCGGAATTACTTCCAAGAGTCCATGAGCAAGGTATGAGATATTCGAATTACGGTTACAAAACGCCCAACATGCCAGAGTTCGTAATTTCAGGAATTCGAGGATGAAAATGAAGAAGTCATATGGAGAGGTTATCCTAGACACAATCATCATCAAGGAACCATTATGATTATGAATCTCGGCCTCAAAATCTCGCACCACCCAACCGAGATGAGATTCTTGCCGAGATCAGCATATGAAACGGGCCATAAGTTAAGTGTCACACCTGGAACCTCATTCCCGGAACCACCGAAAATATCACATTATGAGCAAGGTATGACATATCCAAGTACTCTTTATAATACACCTCACTTTCCAGGATTTGTTGAGGGTTATCAAGAATTCGGATATGAGAACGAGGAAGACCTTTAGAGAGATTATCATAGGAGTGATCCACGTTCAAGGAGAAGTCGAGATTATAATTCATTTTGGTTGCATCTAGAGCGTAATGGAATTGAGAAGGTTCAAAGACCGATCCCAAAATCTCGGCCCCAAAATCCCGACCCAACCAACCGAAATTTCAATTGAGATTAGTAAATGAAGAAGAATATCTACCAAGGGTGGAATCACAAGTCATCTAGTCTCGGAAACCATCAATTTAGATTGTTAAACACACAAAGGTAAGTGATTCTACCCCCATACTTGAAATAGATGGAAATGAGTTGTATGCACATTATCTTGCTCCAGATGATGCTATTAAGTTTGATGTGCATAAGAATGCTATTAATGATCTTGAGGTAGATGTTGATAAATCTGAATCTGTAACACCCCGAATCCGCGGGACTCGGGATGCTACATTGGGCTAGGATCTCACAATAGATCGTGACCCTAGCCTGACAACAAGTTCAATGGATCTTACAACAAGGCACAAGTAGAGTAAAACAAATACATAAAAGCTGTATGATATAACAAAGAGTTTACAACACAAAGCCGAGTACAAAACCATAACAACAACCACAACAAAAGATCCCCAACCCACGCATCCTAATGTACAGAAGTCCTCGGCTCGTCACACCATCCGGCTCACTCTGCAGTCTTACTAACCTGCAGATCATCTACAACACGGCATAAAACCGTTAGCTACGGAATAGATAAGCATGATAGTAATAGTACAAACACATCTCAGCATCTCATACATGCAATGTCACACACATTCATTTATTATCTTTCATTACGTTATTCCATTACTAATTCAACTTCTTTTGTAACACGAGGAGCCTCAAGAACCCGCCCCATCTAACGTAACACATGAGTTTGCATGGGGTGACCTTCACTCGTCCCCTCCTATCAGACCATCCTTGTCCCCAATCTAACACACAACTCTAACATCTTGACAGGTGCAAATATGTCTGTAAACTCACAGACCACCAGTATGTCTACCAAAGCTGGACCATCTCCATCCTTCATGGCGTAGCACCAGAAGGCATCACATCCATGTGCAATCAGTCTAGCTGCTCGTACAACACTGATGACAGATCCTGTCTTCCCAAGGTCCCAACCCCGGAAGACGTCTATCGGACCTAAGTCGGTAGAGACTGTAACAGTTCTCTTACCTACATCTAACACCGCACGGTATCTACGCATCCAATCCATACCTAATTTGACTTCTTCATGCATCAAAGGCATGACTAAGAAGTCAACCAACAGTACACGAGTCCCTAAACATAGGGGACAACTACGTATCTCCTGAGTACCCCTGACTCTACTACCATCAGGTAACCCTATAGTAAAGGGTGTTCCTGTTCGCCCCTAAACGTGTGTGCAAATAAGCTTTAAATTTATAAAACTAGAATCAAGCAAGCGAACCCGCAGTGTACGGATCAACGTAGTTAAGCAAGAATTCCAGAGTATCGAACACAGGGATTTGGGGAGAAACAAATTCGATTTCAGATTATCAAGCGGTTAAATGTATGAGCTTTGCAAATTATTGGGAAAACAACAATCCTAAAGATCCAAGTATTCAGTTGTGGCAATCGATTCAAGATATTCTTAATGATATAAAGACAGAGTTGAGATATGCAAAGGTATGCTAATGTAAGGTAATCGTACGGTGAAGTTCCAAAAACCCTATATGACTCACCTACAAGACACTCTCTATAAAGGTTGTTGAGGCTTCAATATAGAAAGGATCTAAAGGTAAGAATTAATGTCAAATACCCAAACTTGCAATCCAAGGATCAAGACTAACTTAACCAATTACGGTTGTGACACTCACAATCGAGGTAGAGGTTGTTGAGGATTCACTACCACCTAGAAAAGGCAAGCCTAAACTAAGTTAAAGCAAATCTTTAACTTTGGATTAAAGTAAAAGCAAGTTCGTAAATTTAAGGGAAATTACGGGTGGATCTTGAGACTGCACGGCCGTGGAACTCAAGAACAAACCGTGATTTAGGGTTCGTCGACGATTCTCTCTAACTCTCAGGGTCTAATCTGTTTACGATCGATCTATCATCATCTAAGCCACAACTATCAACCCTTCACCCTAGAATTGTTAAGGGTTTTTAGCCAACAATCATCATTATGATATCAAATTCAAAGATTAAAAGATTGAAAGATGAAAACTTCCGAAAACTTCCAATAAACTTCAAACCAATCTCAATGTCACAATCAAGAATGAATATTGTCAATAGATTGAGAGTAAAGCAAACAATCACAATCTTAGGAAAGAAAGAAGAACGGGATGTCAATCCGTCTTCCAAATCAAACCTAAACAAGAAGAGAATTCTTCTTGCAACAATCTTCCAAAAACTTCGATCTTCCGTCAATCCGGAAATCTCCACAGCAATCTCCACCAAAAGTGCGAGATTAGGACAACTCTAAGGAAAGGGCAAAATACGTCTTTTGCAAGAACCACCAAAATCTCCAAAGTGAAGGTGCAAGCGTAACTCTAAAACGAGGTCGCAAAACGCGTCTAAGCAGGGGTAAGCGAGGATGACGGAATCTCTCTTCGTCCGTCTTTTTGTAGGGCAAGATAAAATATCGGCCCGGCCCAATCTTCAAAAGATTGTGGCTTCAAAATGAGGCGAAAAAGATCGCCAAGATCACGGTCGTGGAAGGTTCCACGACCGTAATTTAGAGCGTGGGAATTAACACGGTTTGAACCATGTATTCCACGACCGTAAAAGCTCCTGGAATGAATCACGCTTCTCCAGCAGGGTTCCACGGCCGTGGAACTGAACGTGGTTTGTAGTACGGCCATATTTGAGAGCGTGGTTTAGGGCAAGAACGTGATTCTTCCCTAGCCTCGTGCATTCCTGAAGTTGGTATCCATTTTGCTCCTAAGAATGCCCTCAATCCATGGACACACTCAATCAACTCATCTTTGCTCAATTCCGTTCGGAAATGGCTCTCAATCACCTATAATCAACATAAAGCTAGTGTAGACATCCATATCGGCAATATAGGCAAACTAGCTCACAAATGCAACAATGCTAAATCAAAGACTATCAATATGAATCAAATACACTTAGAAAACGTGCCTAAAATATCACAATATTTCATGCTAACAAATAACCCCATACTTAACACTTGCTTGTCCCTAAGCAAGGTCTTTCAAAAAGCTTTAAGCAAAAGTTAGGATGAAATATGTGTACCTTCTCAAAGCAATACTTCTTTTGGAGGAATGTGCCTTCTAAAGAATAGATCATTCTCAAATCTTGCTTCAATCGTTTATAAGACTTTCATACACTTAATCAAAGAGTAAAGAGTAAAGAAAATTCATGAATTAATCAAACTTCCATACAAACATCATAACCTTTAAACATTATCAAAATCAATCATAAGAAACTTCAATTTAGATCACCAAGTCATATAACACTCTTTTGATCTTAAGGACTTTCAAAGAAAAAGGTCTAGAATGTGGAAAGGGAAGGAAACTTTAAGGAATGTGGTGCATGAATCCGGGAAAGTGGACAACTACCCTTCTTCTTCTTTTGCGGTTTCCGCAACACTTCAACTTAGAGCTTCGCTCTTCTTCCTTTCATTTTTCGACTTTACTTTTGGAGTTATGGATAGAGGTGCTCAAAAACCGAAGCCTAGGAGATTGGCAATTCTCAATTTTTACGAGATGCCTCAAACCCTTAGCGCACATACCATAATCCGCTAGGAATATCGCTCAATCCGACTTTGGTAAGACACAAACACCCGGCTATGTGAATGGTGCCGAGTTACTCATCATCATGATTGACTTCCCCAAACCTATAATTTCTTTCTATTCTTTTGATTGCAAATAATTGCTCTCATGGCCCTCCCACATCAAACATTCCTTTTTCATTCACTTCTCCAAATTCCCGGATAGGTAAAGGAGGTCAATATTTCAATGAGGGGCTAAAATGATCAAAGAAAGAAGAAAGAAAAATTGAATTGCCTTAATCATCTCAACAAGAAGTATAAGAACTTATAGTGTGATTTCAACTTCAATTTCTCAACATGATTTAGGTAATATTCATCACATTATGAAACTTGCAAAAGAGGTATAATCTATTCATTCAATTTCTTTTCGATTCACTAATCGTTTAAGCATGCAATTGTCATCAAACTCAATGCACAAGTAGTGATTATCATAGAAATCATCTCAATTCATTAGGAGCACAAAACTTTTAAAATTTTTCAATTTTTATGGGTTTTTTCAAGTTCTTTTTCATTCAATGCAATAATGAAACGTGCAATAACATAATGAACATGCAATGATAGTCTCGAATAGAAGCAAGCATAGTGAGTAAGAGTTATTACAAACTTTTAGTACATCCCACCCCATACTTAGGACGAACATTGTCCCTAATGTTCAAAAGAAAGAAATAAAAGAAGAAAAGAAAAAGAAACTCACAAAGTGGTGGTGGAATGTCTAAGGCGAACGGTCAATCATCAAATCCTCATCACTGCGGCGCTGGTGGAGGCGGGAATGGAGAGAAGCTAGGATCATAAAACCGCCCAAACTGCTGGCGGTAGACGTCTCTCATCATGTGGTCGAGGTCGTCTAAGCGTCCATCTCTAGCATCGGCTCGGATCTCCAATGCTCCCACTCTCTCTGAAAGTCCGGTAGCCCAATCCGGCATCTGCTCATACCATCCCGGAGCCTGACTGTACCATGCTGGAGCGTCGGATGGTGCTGGTGCTAGTGCTGGTGCTGCTGTCTACTCTGTAGACCAAGGAGGTGGAGCTCCGTACCATGCAGGAGGTGTGGTCATCCATGTAGGTCTCTCACTCACGCTAGCGCGGCGAGAAGACGAGCCTGAAGCTCTAGCTGGACGTGGAGAACGTCTAGGTGCATCGGGGGCCGCCTCCGGCTGATCCGGAAACGTGCCAAACTCCTGCTCGGCTCCTCCTCCACCCTCAAACTGATCTCCCATCTCCTCCTCCTCAACAACTGGTGGTGGGACATATGGGGGAGCTGCTATCCTGTTCGCATGCATAGCAGCGAATGTCTCCTTCCAATTATGGCGTCCCGCCATAATGGAGTACTCCGGTAGCCACTCTATACCCCTACCCGTTCTGCTCTCCCAAGGCATGGCCGCATAGGGCGGACCTCTATGTGTGGGAAAGATGAGACCCCTAGTCATGAAGGCATGGAGTCCTAAGGGAACGGCCGGTATGCGGGTTCAAGCAGAAAAATCAACACCCAAGCTCCTAGCAAGGTGGGTAACTATCCCACCATATCCGATCTTGCCCTTCTTATTGTTCTTGAGCTTGCTCATAGTAGCAGCCAAGAGAGTGGCACAGTCAGCTCGGCGCCCGTACAGCATGGAGTAGAGTAAAAAGAGCTCATCCGTCTTGATCTTTTGGGGCGTCTCCGTCCTAGGAAAGAGACACTCCGAAAGAACACGATGAGCAATCTTCAAGGCTAGGTGGTACATCAACCTAGCCTTGGTGTCAGCGGGCTGCCAGCGGTCCTCGCTAGCGTAAATCATCGCCACCTCCTCCCAAAAATCCTTGGCGTAAACGCCACTAGGAAAGTGACCGTTAAAGGTCTCCTGAAACCCGAAAAAGGTCCCAAACTCATGGATGCTAAAATGATAGTCTCTTTCCATGAGACGGAAAGAGACGGTCCTGTCTACATGGATGTGCTCAAAAGATGTCACAACCTCCCGTGTAATCTCCTCATAAGCGTCTTCTCGGATAGCCGAGAAGACAATAAGTCCGGCTCTATCCAAGAGCCAAGTGAGGTCATCAACTATGTTGAGAGGAGCTAGATCCTCCAACAACAAGTACCTAGGACCAATCACATCCCTCTCCTTGATCCTCTCGAGTGCATCAAGGTGATCCTCATGTATGGTCGGGACTCTAGGGCTAGGTGGTAAGGGTGAGGAAGGTGATGATGGAGGTGAAGGGGAAGAGGGTGGTGGTGCTCTAGAGGATGAGGAAGAGGAGGGATTACCCTTCCTCTTCTTGTTCTGGTTATCCTTCTTCTCTTTGATCCTCCCCGAAACTATCCTCACAAAATCCATTCTATTAGAAATTACGGGCTGTTCTACAGATTCCACGGCCGTGGTTCTCCCAGAGACCGTGATTCGTCTCAGAAAGTCTCAAATCTCAGCAAATCAACACACAATCTCCACAAACAGGCAGTTCTAATCTAATTTCTTCCAATCTCAATCAGTTCTTCCTAAAATCTCTAACAAAAACGAACCAAATCGACAAAGATCAAGAAGAGTGGAAAAACCTATTTTTCAGATTGAAAAATCTGAATTGTGCGTTCCTTGGTGAATTTCCGCTCGATTCGTCGCTTGGATCTTGTTGGTGGTCGAATTTGCTTCAGTTTAGGAAGAAGAATCGTTAAAAACGATTAGGAAACGAGGAATTGAGAGAGGAGGCGTGGATTCGGCGTTTAGGTCGTGGAAGAGGGATTTTGTGGTGAATTTTGTGAAGAACGTGGTTTATATAGTCACAGGCAAAATTTTGAAAATCACGGTCTGTCGGGGTGTTCCACGGCCGTGGAATTTTACGGAACCGTGGTTTTTGTGATTTTTCAAAGGCTTTTGGAAATTACGGGCACTTTAGCTGTCACGACCGTGGTTTAGACCGTGGAACTCTCTGTAAAGCTCCAAAGTCCAAATTTCGTCACTCTTCTTCAACATTATCCTCCCCTTTTCCTTTTCCATCGTTCCTACATCCAAAAACACAAACATACCGGAAGGAATCGAAGGCAAAACAAAGCAAAAACGTCTAAACTAAGCTAATCTATGAATCGAAAACAAAAATGCAATACCTTGGGTTGCCTCCCATGAAGCGCTTTGTTTAAGGTCCGTAGCTAGACCAATCTCGCACTAATTCGAGTGCGGTAGGCGCGAACTCTTCAGCTTGGAGTTCCGGCGTATACTTCTTGAGTCGTTGGCCGTTCACCTTAAAGCTTCCACCCGTTTCACCCCATACTTCAACTGCACCATGGGGGAAAATACGCTTAATTAGAAAAGGTCCTGTCCAACGAGATTTAAGCTTACCTGAAAAGAGACGAAGCCTTGAATTGAAGAGGAGAACTTGATCTCCTTCTTTGAAGTCCTTTGGAATGATATGCTTATCATGCCAACGTTTCGCCCTCTCCTTATAGATCTTAGCGTTTTCATAAGCATTCAAGCGGAGTTCATCCAGCTCATTGATGTATAGGAGACGCTTCTCTCCCGCTTCCTTCATGCTGAAGTTCAACCACTTGATAGCCCAAAACGCTTTGTGCTCCAACTCTACCGGTAAGTGACAAGACTTCCCATACACAAGGTTGTATGGTGTGGTTCCTATGGGAGTCTTGTATGCAGTCCGGTATGCCCATAATGCATCGTCAAGCTTCAAAGACCAATCCTTCCTAGTCCTTGAAACCGTCTTCTCTAAGATTCCTTTGATCTCCCTATTTGAGATCTCAACTTGTCCACTTGTTTGTGGATGGTAAGGGGTAGCGATCTTGTGAGTAACCCCATACTTAGCTAGAAGAGCTTCAAAGCGCCGGGCAATGAAGTGAGAACCTCCATCACTAATGATAGTCCTTGGCGTCCCAAATCGCGGGAAGATGGTCTTGTTGAAGACCTTAACAACCACCATGGCATCATTGGTGGGAGAGGCAATTGCTTCCACCCATCTAGAAACGTAATCTACCGCCAATAGTATGTATTGGTTTCCACAAGAGGATGGGAACGGTCCCATAAAATCAACTCCCCAAACGTCGAAAATCTCCACCTCTTGGATGTTGTTGAGGGGCATCTCATTCCTCCTAGAGATATTGCCTGTTCTTTGACAAGCATCGCAGGAAGAAACAAAGGATTGCACATCTCTAAATAAAGTAGGCCAAAAGAATCCAGATTGCAATACCTTTGCGCTAGTCTTGTTTGAACTAGCGTGTCCTCCGCAAGGTAGTGAATGACAATGGCGGATGATACTTTGCATCTCATCTTCCGGCACACATCGCCGAATGATGCCATCCGGACCTCTCTTAAAGAGGAGAGGCTCGTTCCAAAAGTATTCCCGGACATCCTTAAAGAACTTCTTCCTTTGTGCGTAGGATAATCCGGGTGGTATCTCCTGACAAACCAAATAGTTAACAAATTTAGCAAACCATGGTTCGTTACCTTTGGAGATCACGTCGATGCACTCCTCAATAAGTTGTAGGTGTTCGTCCGGGAAGGAGTCATCGATGGGTAAATGGTTGTCCTCTAGATGTGTTAGGCGACTCAAATGATCCGCAACAGAATTTTCTGAACCTTTCTTGTCGCGGATCTCAAGATTGAATTCTTGTAGGAGAAGAATCCATCTAATTAGCCTTGGCTTCGCATCTTTCTTCGCAAAGAGGTACCGGATCGCAGCATGATCCGTGTAGACAATCACCTTTGCACCTACAAGATAAGAGCGAAACTTGTCAATAGCATAGACAATGGCTAAAAACTCTTTTTCGGTAGTGGCGTAGTTGAGCTGCGCTTCATCTAGCGTCTTGCTAGCATAGTATATGGCTTGGGTTCGCCCTTCCTTTCGTTGTCCAAGAACAGCTCCAATAGCTACATCACTAGCATCGCACATAATCTCAAAGGGAAGAGTCCAATCCGGGGGTTGGATAATAGGTGCTGAAATTAGAGCTTGCCGAATGGTGTTAAACGCATCCAAACATTCCTGCGAAAACTCAAAAACCGCATCCTTCATCAATAGATTAGTGAGAGGTTTTGATATCTTAGAAAAATCCTTAATGAAACGTCTATAAAATCCAGCATGTCCAAGGAAACTTCTTATCCCTTTCACCGAAATTGGGGGAGGAAGCTTCTCTATGGTCTCTATCTTAGCCTTGTCTACTTCTATCCCTCTATTAGAGACTAAGTGGGCTAATACAATTCCTTCCTTAACCATAAATTGACACTTCTCCCAATTAAGAACTAGGTTAGTGTCTTCACACCTTTGCAAAACAAGAGAAAGGTTAGAAAGGCAATCGTTAAAAGAGGAACCGTATACGGAGAAGTCGTCCATGAAGACTTCCATGATTTCCTCTACGTATTCGGAGAAGATGGCTATCATGCACCGTTGGAAGGTGGCTGGGGCGTTGCAAAGCCCGAACGGCATTCTCCTATAAGCAAACGTACCCCATGGGCACGTGAATGTGGTCTTCTCTTGATCATCCGGGTGTATCGGAATCTGAAAGAAACCACTATAACCGTCAAGGTAGCAAAAATGTGAATGTTGTGCTAACCTTTCAAGCATTTGATCAATGAATGGCAATGGAAAATGATCCTTCCGCGTTGCATTGTTGAGCTTGCGGTAGTCTATGCACATCCGCCATCCCGTCACAGTTCGGGTAGGAATGAGTTCGTTGTTTTTGTTGGTGATGACCGTCATTCCTCCCTTCTTCGGAACTACTTGAACCGGACTCACCCACTTACTATCGGAGATAGGGAAGATGAGACCTGCATCAAGAAGCTTAAGAATTTCCTTCTTGACAACCTCCTTCATGGTCGGATTCAACCGCCTTTGAGGTTGTCTTGAAGTTCTAAAATCCTCCTCCATTAGTATCTTATGCATGCATAGGGAGGGTTTAAGTCCTACTAAGTCCTCAATAGTATAGCCTAAAGCTTTCCTATGTTTCCTAAGGACAATCATGAGCTGATTATGTTCATCTATGCTTAGATCGGAACTAACAATAACCGGGAAGGTAGAATTAGATCCTAGAAAAGCGTACCTTAGATGAGTAGGAAGTGGTTTGAGTTCCATTGCTTTTGGAGGTTCCGATGATCCTTGAGAAGCATCCGATGTTTCCTTAGAAGTTTCTAAGGGTGATGAGTGTGTGGGAGAAGAATCAGAAGAAGTTGAAGAAGTGTCTCGATCACTCCTTTCCACGCCCAAAATTACGGGTTCCTCATGGCCTCCACGGCCGTGGTTTAGGGTGTGGAAAGGAAATACGGTTGTCATGTCTTCTCCACGACCGTATAACTCCCTGGAGTGGGACATGGATTTGGGTGTGAAATCCACGGCCGTGGAATACAGTGTGTGACCGTGGATTCTTACGTTTTCTGCCTCATCGTGGAGTTTTTCAAACTCCACTTCACCCATCTCTTCTTGTGCTTCTAAGGCTTCAATTGCCTCATTGCACTCTTCTTCTTCCCCTACATTTGTTAGACTCATAGTGATAACGTTTTGTAAAGGATCGTTAAAGAGAATCGCACTTACCTCCTCCCTAGACAAACCCTCTTCATCTTGGATATCGAAAATATCCTCATCAAAGATTGGCTCCTTCACTAGAGTGGAAAGAACGAACTCTACTTTCTCTTCTCCTATATCAAAAGCGAGTCTACCATTCTTGCAATCGACTATGCAGCCGGAAGTTGCAAGAAACGGTCTTCCGAGTATGATCGGGACCGGACTATCTGCAGGAATGTCAAGCACGACAAAATCAATGGGAACAAAGAATTTACCTAGCTTGACTGGGACGTCTTCTACGATACCGACGGGGCGAGTGATGGATCGATCCGCCATGTACAACGTCATCTTCACCGGTTTAGGGTCGCCTAAACCGATCTTCCTACACAACACAAGTGGTATGATGCTCACACTTGCTCCTAAATCACATAACGCATCGTATGTGACATCTCCCACCCCTATGGGAATGCAAAATGACCCCGGATCCTTTAGCTTTGGGGGCATTTTCTCCTTCATGGTCTTGATGAGATCCGAAGAATCCGAACTCATCTTGACCTCTCCGAAGTCTTCTAGCTTCCTCTTGTTAGAGAGGAGCTCCTTCAAGAACTTGCCATAAGCCGGCATACCTACAATAGCATCAATAAATGGTATATTAATATGCAGCTTGCTCATGAGTTCTATGAACTTACCAAACTATTTATCTAGGCGCGCTCTCGCTCTAGATTGAGGGAATGGTAGGGGAGGTTTGTAAGCCGGAGGAGGAACGTAGACATCTTCCTTCTCCTTCCCCTTCTCTTTGTCTTTCTCTACGGGGACTTCAACAAACTTAGGTTGCGGATCGGTGGTAGTCACTCCGCTCCTAGTTGTGATTGCCATCACCCTTTCTTTAGGGTTATCCTCCGTCTTTCCTGGAAGTTTCCCTTGATTTCTAGGAACTTCCTCCGCATGGCTGAACATTTGGTTTTCCAAAACCTTTTGAGCTTTGTCAACCTTAGAAATTTGATCATCAACCTTAATGATGCGGTTCTCCAACCCTTGTAGTTTTCCCAAAATCGTTTCCAACATGGGATCAGGCTTCTCCTTCCCCGAAGTGTTTCCTCCATTAGATGATTGCCCCTGGCTTTTCAAAGGAGTAGAGGAAGAGGAAGGTGGAGTTAGTGAATTAAAATTGGAAGGATAAGAGTTACCGGAATTTTGTTGATTGAAGCGCCAATTGTTGTTGTTTGAACCCCTATTGTTGTTCCAATTGTTGTTCCGGTTGTTGTTGTTTCCATTCCAATTGTTATTCCGGTTGTTGTTCCGGTTATTGTTGTTGTTGTTGCGGTTGGTGTTATCACCGCCATTGTTGTTGCCCAAATAGCCAACATCCTTCTCTTGTTGCTTTGGGAAGTTGGTCTTGATCGCCTCCTTCAACTCCTTGATCTCATTGTTGAGGGAGAAAATCTGATTTTGAGCTTCATGTGTGAGCTTTGCTCCTTGCTCCACACGATTTCCCTCCACTTTCCGGTGGGAATACTTCTCTATGACCCTTGCTTGCTTCTCAATGAAGTCCCAAGCGTCATCTTCCCTCATGTCCATGAATGTTCCACATGAGAGGGATTGGAGGTTGAATTGCGTTCCCGCATCTAACCCCTTGTAGTAAATCTCTAGCAATGCAAGCTTGGATATGCCATGATGAGGGCAATCCAATAACAAGTCCTGAAACCTTTCCCATGATTGAAACAAACTTTCGTTAGACCTCATGGAAAATGCATTGATCTTACCTCTAAGTTCCGCCGTTTTGGATGGCGGAAAGAATTTGGTGAGGAACTCCGCGGAAAGGTCTTCCCACGTGTCTAGTTTTCCCCTAGGAAGAGCTTGGTACCAAGACAACGCTTTCCCCTTCAAGGAGAAGAAGAAAGGCTTGAGCTTATAGTTGTTGGTAGTAGCACTCTTCGGTCTCATTGTCTTCATCATACACTCAAAGTTTTGCAAGTGTTGGTGTGGAGATTCAGCGCTTGTCCCGCCAAATTGGTTTTGGCGAACAAGAGTAATAACTTGAGGGTTGAAGCTAAACCCTTGCACATCTTCAGCATCGAAATTCACACCCAAATGGCGCGGTTGTTGTGTTGGATCCATCCGCTGGCCAAGAGTTCTTGGCTCTTCATCTACACGTTCGATCCTCGCATTTCTAGGTGGAACACGACGATTAGCAGCTCCCCATGGATGGAAAGGATTCACATTGATTGTGGGATCAATCTCCTCTAGCGGTGGCATGGAAGAATCACTATCATCAGCGGATGAGTGACCTTTTCTTCTAGATCTTGATGCCCTTCTTGAGGATTTCTTGCTTCCCTTATTCTTAAGGTCGCTTAGTTCTATCCTCATTTGGAAGATCATGTCCTGTAGATTGTTAACTTGAGATTGATGACGATCCATTTCATCTTGGTGGAGGTTCTCATTCCATTGGAGTTGAGCTTCCTTCTCCGCCAACTCCGCTTGAAGATCACGTTCGTGTTCTTCAGCCATCTTCTTTTCCTTGCGCTTTTGCCTTAAAGTTCTCTCAAGCTCTTGATCAAGAGGTAAGAGGTCTTCGGTGTTCCTAGACCTGCGCATGCACTCAAAGAAATATCAAATAATGAGAGCAAAACTCCCAAGCTTGACAACCGGCTACCGAATTCGGTCTAAACCAAATCCCCGACAACGGCGCCAAAAACTTGTTCGCCCCCAAACGTGCGTGCAAATAAGCTTTAAATTTATAAAACTAGAATCAAGCAAGCGAACCCTCAATGTACGGATCGACGTAGTTAAGCAAGAATTCCAGAGTATCGAACACAGGGATTTGGGGAGAAACAAATTCGATTTCAGATTATCAAGCGGTTAAATGTATGAGCTTTGCAAATTATTGGGAAAACAACAATCCTAAAGATCCAAGTATCCAGCTGTGGCAATCGATTCAAGATATTCTTAATGATATAAAGACAGAGTTGAGATATGTAAAGGTATGCTAATGTAAGGTAATCGTACGGTGAAGTTCCAAAAACCCTATATGACTCACCTACAAGACACTCTCTATAGAGGTTGTTGAGGCTTCAATATAGAAAGGATCTAAAGGTAAGAATTAATGTCAAATACCCAAACTTTCAATCCAAGGATCAAGACTAACTTAACCGATTACGGTTGTGACACTCACAATCGAGGTAGAGGTTGTTGAGGCTTCACTACCACCTAGAAAAGGCAAGCCTAAACTAAGTTAAAGCAAATCTTTAACTTTGGATTAAACTAAAAGCAGGTTCGTAAACTTAAGGGAAATTACGGGTGGATCTTGATACTCCACGGCCGTGGAACTCAAGAACAAACCGTGATTTAGGGTTCCTCGACGATTCTCTCTAACTCTCAGGGTCTAATCTGTTTACGATCGATCTATCATCATCTAAGCCACAACTATCAACCCTTCACCCTAGAATTGTTAAGGGTTTTTAGCCAACAATCATCATTATGATATCGAATTCAAAGATGAAAACTTCCGAAAACTTCCAATAAACTTCAAACCAATCTCAATGTCACAATCAAGAATAAATATTGTCAATAGATTCAGAGTAAAGCAAACAATCACAATCTTAGGAAAGAAAGAAGAACGGGATGTCAATCCGTCTTCCAAATCAAACCTAAACAAGAAGAGAATTCTTCTTGCAACAATCTTCCAAAAACTTCGATCTTCCGTCAATCTGGAAATCTCCACAGCAATCTCCTCCAAAAGTGCGAGATTAGGGCAACTCTAAGGAAAGGGCAAAATACGTGTTTTGCAAGAACCGCCAAAATCTCCAAAGTGAAGGTGCAAGCGTAACTCTAAAACGAGGTCGCAAAACGCGTCTAAGCGGGGGTAAGCGAGGATGACGGAATCTCTCTTCGTCCGTCTTTTTATAGGGCAAGATAAAATATCAGCCCGGCCCAATCTTCAAAAGATTGTGGCTTCAAAATGTGGCGAAAAAGATCGCCAAGATCACGGTCGTGGAAGGTTCCACGACCGTAATTTAGAGCGTGGGAATCAACACGGTTTGAACCATGGATTCCACGACCGTAAAAGCTCCTGGAATGAATCACGCTTCTCCTGCATGGTTCCACGGCCGTGGAACTGAACGTGGTTTGTAGTACGGCCGTATTTTAGAGTGTGGTTTAGGGCAAGAACGTGATTCTTCCCTAGCCTCGTGCATTCCTGAAGTTGGTATCCATTTTGCTCCTAAGAATGCCCTCAATCCATGGACACACTCAATCAACTCATCTTTGCTCGATTACGTTCGGAAATGGATCTCAATCACCTATAATCAACATAAAGCTAGTGTAGACATCCATATCGGCAATATAGGCAAACTAGCTCACAAATGCAACAATGCTAAATCAAAGACTATCAATATGAATCAAATACACTTAGAAAACGTGCCTAAAATATCACAATATTTCATGCTAACAGTCCCCTCTATGGTAGACAAACTCAAACGCTCAACACAAGAAGCAAAAATAAATGAATGCGTCGCACCCGTATCAAAAAGAACTCTAACAGGTAAACCATGTAACAGAATGGTACCTGTAGCAGCTTGTGCTGGTGGCTCCTCAGCACTCCTCAACTCAAAAGCACGGCCTCGGACTCCTCGGGCATCACTAGTACTGGCCTCTCTATCTCTACCCTTACTCGGTCCAGGAGCTGAACCCTGAGTAGCAGGTGTCCCTGGGACTCTCTGCTTTCCCTAATGCTGAGGCGGTCTAGGTCCCCCTCCTGCTGCACCCGTAGGGGAAGAACCTTGCTGTGATGGCGCCTTGCCCTGGCGGCAAAACTTAGCTACATGTCCTGGCTTCCCGCATGAGAAGCAAGTCAGCGGTGCTCTAGGGCAATCATCCCTCATATGCCCATAGGTGGTGACCCGTGCTCTAACTGTCCTCCACCACTGATGTGCCAGGTCACGGAATAGAGACTGTACTAGCTCTATCGGTTTGTCCTCTAGGCAACGAATGGACTCTAAAGCTGAGTCTACATGCCCAATCCACACCTTAGTCTCTAGGCCTATCTCCCCAGAGAAGTGTGGTACTCCCTGCTGGTGAAATGCCTTCAACCAGGTGTCTGGTCGAGGCCCTCTAGTCTTCTCCACAACTCGAGCTGGCTCAGCTGCACGAACTGGTGCAACTGGCACCTGGGTAGCTCCATGGGACTCCTCAAATAATCCCTCCTGTCCTAGTAAGTCTGGGCTCGTCGGTCCGCTCTAATGGCCTCCTCAAACTGCCTGAGATACTCCCTAAACTCTGACCCGCCCATGGAGACACGATCTGAGCCATCTGACTGGGCTCTATGTGACTGTTGTCTCCTGGATCCATCACTCCTCGTTGTTGGAACAAAACTCTCAACAACCTCTTCTCGAGCCTCCTCCACCACTGGTGGATCTACAGCGGGAGCTGGTCCTTGTCTCCTATCTCCTGGAGGAAAGGGTGGTCTACCTCTACCTCTGCCTGCAACGATAGCTCTAGTCCGAGCCATATGCGGGGTATGCACACCTAACTTATAAGGCTCTATATAGGCCATATGTATATATATATATATATATATATATATATATATATATAATACTTAATAATACATGCACACATATCATCACATAAAAGGCATTTATATACATATATATCTATACTGTCGAGATCCTCAGATGGGTGGCGACTTCTGTACACACTATCCCAAAAACATCTATACTCGCTTTTAAAACTAAAACTCTTTAAAACGTCAGACCCCATGTGGGTTCTGTTTATTTATCCACTCTACCTTTATGGCAGATAGAAAGTGCCATTGTTGTCAACCTAAAGCTCTGATACCAACTCTGTAACACCTCGAATCCACGGGATTTAGGATGCTACATTGGGCTAGGATCTCACAATGGATCCTGACCCTAGCCTGTCAACAATTTCACTCGATCTTACACCAAGTCACAAGTATAGTAAAACAAATACATAAAAGTTGTATGATATGACAAAGAGTTTACAACACAAAGCCGAGAACAAAACCATAACAACAACCACAACAAAAGATCCCCAACCCACGCATCCTAATGTACAGAAGTCCTCGGCTCGTCACACCATCCGGCTCACTCTGCAGTCTTCCTAACCTGCAGATCATCTACAACACGGCATAAAACCGTTAGCTACAGGAATAGATAAGCATGATAGTAATAGCACAAACACATCTCAACATCTCATACATGCAATGTCACACACATTCATTTATTATCTTTCATTACGTTATTCCATTACTAATTGAACTTCTTTTGTAACACGAGGAGCCTCAAGAACCTCGCCCTATCCGACGTAACACAAGAGTTTGCATGGGGGTAACCTTCACTCGTCCCCTCCTGTGAGATCATCTTCAGGGCACCTCCTCCTAACCCGCAGGCGGAGACCGGTGGTTACCGCCCGTTATAATACACTTGGGCCAAATAAATATAATGAATGGACGTCCTAGTCCGGTTTAAGTTATAAATGCACAATCATATGAACACACACAACCATCACAATCAAACCATCCACACTGCACGCTAAGTAAGTACTATGGACTTACCTGATACACTCGTATCCTCTACCACGTCACAGCTTCCCCTTGGGGAAGAAACCAATGCCTGCAAGAGCAAGGCACACAACATCACAACCTGAAAGGGTTAGGAGACTCGTCTCCTAAACCAGAACCAAACTACAACCTAAAGATCAACACACACTCACATATGCCTGTAGCATACTCTCAACATCAACACCGGTGCCTAAGGTACATGTCTAGCATATAACTCATCCTAAACATCTTAACCTAGCTAGAAACTAAGTCAAGGCCAAAGGAAAGGAAGGGAAGAAGACATACTAACAAGGTATGCACCAATAGAAGCAAGAACACACCAGCCAGACCAGTGAGGCGCAGGGGCGGCTCACCAGGGCGCAGGGGCGGCTCCACACCAGGCGCAGGTGCGGCTCAGGTTAGGCGCAGGGGCGGCCAACAACACAGTGAGTTGGTCCCGACTTCTCTTCGATCTCTTTCTCGATTCTCTTCACGTCTTCAACACACAACAGCATAACATATGCATATATACATACATATGATCATCAAAACATCCAGGAAGGATCCAATCACAAGACCAACTTGTGATCCTAGGCTAGAAGGAAGAAGAAGAAGCAAGGATGAAGAAAGAAAGAAAGAAGAAGAGAAAGAACTTACCACTTCACCCTAGGCTGCAACTAAGGAGCAACAACACCAGTCTCAGCCTCAACACAACAACAACAACTCTCAGCAACAACTCCAAGAACATCCAAGGCCAAGGAACACTTCAAACTCTCAAGAACTCACTCACACAAGCAAAAGAAGATCAAAGAGGATCAAAGGAGAAGAAGAAGGAGATGAAGAACGTGAGAAGGAAGAGAGATGCTGGAGAGATGAAGAAACCCTTCATCTGAAGGTAAGGGGAAGGCTTATAGGAGAAGCCAAGCCAAAAGCAAGTCAAGAGGTCAACGAAAGCGGCTGCAGCCGCATAAAACCGCAAGGGGCAGATTAACCATGCGCAGGGGCGGCCAATTGGGGCACAGGTGCGGCTGGCAGGGTCCGCTGGGGCGGCTGACTGGTCAAGGCTAAGGCACTCTAGCTCATCTAGGCTCCAAAGACTAAGGCCCTTACAAAATTAGAGTGTGTTAAGTCTCTTGATGATGATACTACTTCGTTATTGAATTCATCTTTTGGTTATTCTTTAACTTGGAGTCAAGAATCGATACCTAGGGACATACCTTTTGATGTGCCTTTAATAGAGAACAGAGAGTAGTCCAAAGCCCCTAGAATCAAATTAGAAGAGAATTGTGTGGTGCAATCTCAAGTTGTGACTTAGTTAGATCCTTATAGGAGATGCATTAAGGATGTGATTATAGTACTACCATATATGGAGTTTTCTAGTTCTACGAAGTTCAGCTTATGTTTATCCTTGAGTTATTATGACATTGATGATAATTTGTTTCTCTCAACCTTTGTTAACCTTGTAACGTTGTCCATAATGTAACACCCCAAATCTGTGGGATTCGGGATGCTACGGGTGAGACCTCACAATGGGTCCCGACCTATAGCCTGACAACAATTTCACCGGATCTTGCAACAAGACAAAAAAAAGGACAAAACAAAAATACATTTTTTATGCAAATGAAACCCGAAAGCATACAAACAAACGACTTCAGCCGAGATACACCTCCAAAGACCAAACGCCATACACGCGGCATGCAAAATACAATAAATGAAGAACAAACACGACTCCAACCAAACCCCTCCTAAAATGTACAGACCCCGGTTGCCTACTCTTCCTGATCTCTCGGCTGCATTCCTAACCTGCAAGGCAACTACAACATCGGAATAACACCGTTAGCTCATATTTGGTCCAAAATTTATATAAAGGTCGGAGGTCCTATTACTGGTTTAGGTGTTATAACATAAAAAATAAACACACACCACCAAACAAGCATTGAAACTAATACGAAGAATAAGAGCTAAGTAAGTCCAGAGACTTATCTATCACAAAGGCTCAACCCGAATATATACCGCACTCTGCTTCCCGCAGGAAGATACTCTCAGCCTGAACAAACGAGGCACAACATCAACATCTATCTCTCATGCTAGAAGTCCTTAGACTTCTAGCCAAAAGGACATCTACAATGTCATACAACTCACAAGCTAGGACGACACGTTCCTAATCTCGATGATCTCAACTATAGCACTCTATGTTAGGATACTCACGTCCTAAGCCACAACCTCAAAAATCATACAGCCTCAACTCGTAGATTCTCACAAGCTCAAGATACAACTAAAAGCCATAAACAACCTCAATCCTTAGAACTTTCCACAATCCTCAACACTCACCAAAGATTCGAAGCCACTAGTTGGCATTCACTCTAAGTTATGCTAGATCCAACTTAGCATGATACTACTACTAAACATAACTAGATCGAGGAAGAAGGTACTCACACGAAGTCAAAGGTGGAAGACAAACCACGGATGTCGAGAAGGGATTCGTTGGCCTTTATCGGGGCGCTTCCAGGCCTAAAACCGAAGCTAAACAAATTTAGCTTATACGCTAAATTTGGGCATAATATATAATATATATAGATGCAAGATAAAACTCGAATTTAACGCCCAAGGTTAAAAACCGTAGAAACATTTTATGGGTCATTTATACAACTTCAGAATTATAGGTCATAAATTGTAAATATAAACATTTTAGGGTAAAAAATGTAATTGCAGAAAAGTTGGGTACTTTCCGCAATTAAAAAGTTTGGGCAGAAATTGAAATAAAGTCTTTCCCGAGGGCATTTTATGTAAAACTAAAAGTTTGGGCCATTTCTGAAAATTATTATATTTCTAAAATATGTAAAAATTATTTCTGGGCATCATGTGTAAATATATCAATAACAGAGGGTATATATATATTAAAATAGTATAATATGGGATAATTCTAATAATAAAAGAGTGGGTCATTTTATGCAAATACCGGATGTTGGAAAAGTGGCAGATTAGGGGGTTTTTAGACGCGTTTTCAGGCGACCACTATAACGTTCTTGCAACTAGATGGGCTCCGTTTGATAGAGTGCGGTACGGGCTATCGAATAGTGTTGGTGGATAAGGCCAACGTTGCTCTATCGGGTGGGTGTTTTGGTGTGAAGTTGGCTTCTCGGAAGATCTAGGAAATGAAGGTGTCCACTGGTGGCGACTGGGCAAGTTTGGCAGTGTTTCTTGGCTTGTCCGGTGACCGTCCTTGCGTTTCCTTGGGTTCCTTGGGTTGTCTACAGTGTGGGCTATCCTCAGGTGGTGCTAGTGCCGGTGGACGGTTTCTGGTGGCTCCAGTGGGTGACGATGAATAGGGGAAGAAGGAAAGGTGCTATTGTCGGTGTTTTTCCAGGTTGCTTGCCATTGGTGTTTGTAGGCTTCGTTGTGGCTCGATACAAGAGAGGTGCAGGTTGGGCTTGCTCCCGGTGTGTAGTATGCAGTGCAAGGGAGTTCTTGGAGCTGCTTGTGGGGTGAAGAAGAGAGTGGAAAGGTGAAAAGTTTGAAGTTGAAGTCTACTGAAAAGGAAGCAGAAAATGACTCAAATGAGAGTGTAGGTGAGGAGCTGAGTTTGAATGAACCAACGGTCAAGCTAGGGTCTAGGACAGGCTGGTCCGCTGTAGGGCTAGAAAGGTGGACTCGCTAACTTGGGCGGGGAGTCAAAGTTGCTGGCCTAGGTGGTGAGAGTACAAAGATATAGGGCTACAAAGATGGTTAGGCACACAGGCTAGGGAAGTAGGTTGGACGGCAAGGAAGATACATGGCCCAGATAGGGACATAGATGACACCAATAAGGGGATCGGGTCAACTCCAGCTTGATTGTGTAATGCACTAGTGAGGGTGGTGTTTCCAGTGGGTCCGTAAAGGGTGCGTAGTGGCTCAGAGATGGTCTCAAATATGGCTCATGAAGGGTTTCAAATTGGTTGGGCAAAAAGCACATGCAAGATGCACGGCTCGAACCCGCGACCATGGGTAAGAGTGGAGGGAGGTAATAGAAAAGGATAACAATAAAAAAACAATAAAATAAAATAATATAGGGAATAATATATGTGAATCAAATATATATATAAACTCGCAAAATATGTTTTGCAATATAGAAACCATCCTCGTAAATCATTGCCGAGATTATATAATAATTTAAATACGGGTAATAAAATATATCGATGTATATGTATGTGTATATATATATATATATATATATATATATATATATAACTATCTATCTATCTATATATATATATATACACTCGTGGAATTTAATTTACGACGTAAAAATACTCGTAATTATATTTAAGCTATTTAACATAACAATAAAAGCCGGAAACTAAATATCGTAAACGCGCAAAAAATCTGGGGGTTACATTAGCTCCCCCTAAAAACAAGTTTCGTTTCGAAACTTTCTATCCGTTGAACTTCTCGGTCCCTAAGGCCGAGGTAAAAACTCTCAAACTAAGAAGGTTTAAACCTTCAAATCTATACACAAAACCTTCTCAAACTATCACCGCAAGATATATCAAGTCATATAGCACATTCCCACACAGAGAACAAACTACACATAATATCACGCATGTACATAACTCAACCAAGGGAAGAACTAGGTCTAACCCGTCAAATCTATCGATGCTACTAGCTCAGCGTAAAACTCAACCAAAGATACTATCATCTGTCGTCCAGTTATCCTCATCGGTTTCTCGTCTGCCACTAAATCCTCATGACTGGCAACACGTCTCGAGTCATGTATGTACTTTTTCGATTAATACACATGAAACATCGGGTGGCAAAGCCAACTTTGTAAGCCGCTTCTCCAAATCGCGCTAAGATCTCAAAAAGCTCCGATAGATCGGAAGCTCAACTTCCTTCTCGGGTCTTTCTCATTACAACATTTCCATTATGTTTCTCCTTTGCTTGTTTCCAAGAAAGAACATCGAACTCCAATTTACACCGTTGGCTTTGTTTCTTGTCAAACCAACTTAGATATTACATTTCCTTAATACTAAATCAAGACCTTGTCTTGGAGAATCACTTGTTAACTTCAAACCACCATACTTTAAGGAAATTTCAAAGCGATTGCACCAATGAATCTCCTCTTAACTCTCAACAACTCCAATATCAATTTTCGTCCCACTCAATACTTCGTTGTCTTCCGGAGTAGGTTAGCCTAGATAGTGTTATTTGGAGAATCTCTTCACAAATCCGGTAATGACTAGCACATACTAGAAACTTGTAACTTTATTCACATCCTTCGGGGGGTTGCCATCCCGAGACAACTTCTCCTACATCTTATATCTTCTTTTAGAGTAGACCAAAATATCTTATCCCACGCATTAGTAAGCCCATATGGAATCACTACAGCTCGTAGTGACCATGGTTTGTCCGTAATGCCGTATTTGCAATATCCCAAACTCGAATTCTCTATTGGAGACAATCGGACCTTATATCATTCTTAGAATAGAATACCAACCCTTGCAACCAATCGAGTAGATCATCTAGCCGTGGTAAGGGATACTTGCTCTTCATTGTTATCCTGTTCAGCTCACATAGATGTTGAAACGGAGATAAACGGCTCTCTTTTTGCAAACTCGTGTTCTCCATAACAACTTCAAATCAAGAGTTCAAGATATATTCCAATATGAACTTCAAATCAAGAGTTGAAGATGATGTATGGTGTTCTCTCCGGCAATGCATTGGTTCTAATGAACCTTTATCAACAAGATCTTGCAATTGTTTTCCTTCAATTGCTTGTACAACTCATGTCTCCTCACAAGTGTCATTCCATACTATGCCTTAGATATCGGGATTGAGTCAAGCTCGCCCTTAGTGGAAATATTCACATTTTGAAGTATTGGAAGTTTTGGTACGTTATCAAGAATACGTTGGGAATTTCACCAACAATTGAGAATATGTGATATCTCGATTCCATCTTTTCATATCCTGCCACATAAAATAAGACCGACACAACCTTGTCTTAAAACTTGACACATTGACATGGTACTAATGATCTACCCGATCGGTTAGGGTGACGTACTTTAAACACGTGGATTGCTCCTTCTCAGGTTATAACGGTGACCGTCTTCTTTCAAAGATTCGTCCTTTCTTGAATTGCATAGATTTGCTTGAGTCTCCTCACTCTTGTGGCCTTATTTAAGTATTCATTTAATATAATCCCATTTTCCCTCTTTGATTACATGATTGAAAGAAAGAAAAAAAATCTTCTAAGGTTTCTCACTTATGTGAAACCATAAGGGTCCATACTACAAGACTTCACCGTGCTTCAAACAATTGACCTTATCTTCTTCGCTTTTTCTTTTGACATCCCAACATATTTGAGGAGTCTTCGTATTCTACATAAGCTTTCACCATAGATATCCTTTCTTCAAGTAGGTGTTGAAATTTATACTTTACTTCTTTTTGCAACTTTAATCCGACAACGGAGGTTCTCAATTTAAAGCTTTCATACACCTCTTGCACGACTCATGCCATCTTCATAACTTAAAAACTCCGTTCTTCTCGCACTCCAATCAACGATGTATACATTATATATTCCATGTTACCATTCTCATGAATGCTACACTTTCAAGTTACTTTGCCTTAAACTCCGCTAGCTCAAACTGCACCCCACGCTTCCTTCTCTTCTATAGGATAACTATAAATTCTCGAGCCATTTTGTGTCATCTGCCCCACTTTTAAATGCTTAACTGCTCTTCCATCATGTCCTACAAGTGCACCTTCTCAAAATTCTTACCTTAGTTAGCGGCCACTCAAGTCTCTCTTAGTTGGTATCTTGAGTTTGTCAGTAATAAAAGTTCGTTGATGAGTAAGTAATAAAAGTTCCTTGATGAGTCTCGCATCTTATGTGAACTTTCACCATGTCATTCTCCTCCTAACTCTCGTTTGTCTGAATAAGTTACCCACTTAGAATCTCGTAAAAATCATCACCTCATCTTCTGGTTCCTTCGGAAGCTTAACTTACGTTGTTGCTTCATAGGTAACATAGATTCATAGACAACTTAGATTGAAGTCAGTTTTCATCGTTTAGGATTATCTTTATTTTATCTATTTAAAGGAATCTTTCCTATAAATAGCATTATAGGACGAGATTCACAAACAACTTAGATTTGATTCATTACTATTTCCACAATATTGTGAGATATTTGTTGCTTCGCTTACAAAGTTTGTGTTCTATTCATTTCAATTCAATCAAAAAGAGAGCTTGTTGGTTGAATTGTTGGGAGTCCTTGATAGGTTGTTCTTGTGTGTGTTAATCTTATTGAAGATTGGAGGTACTAGTCAAACTATTCCCTCCTTGTGCTTGTCTTATATAGAAGACTTCTGTTAGGTTAAAGAAGGGGGGTGGGGTTAAGGTAAGATCTTGGCTAAGGGGTTTTGATCCAAATAGTCAAGGTTCTTTGCAAGAATACCTTGGTTTGTAACTTCTTATATTTCCATATATACATTCCATCAAACTCATGTTCTTTGTGTTCGAGTTCTACAAATCTCGGCCAATTCAAACAAACTTGCCCGAGATTTGCTTATGTCGTTGTCTTTGTGAACTTTAGTCTAGATCCGGAAAGTGTAGCATCAACCATGTAACACCCCAAATTCTTAGAACTCAAGAAGTTCTTGGTTAGAACCTCGCAATGGCTCCCGACCTTTGTTTGATAACAACTTTACTAGAGCTTACAACAAGGAACAAATAAGGAAAACCGAATATCATAAAACAAACTTTTTAATGTCATGAATGCAACTAAAAGACAAACAACCATCAAAACATCTTAGAGACAACATCTCTAAGGACAAAATGAAATATAAAGATAAACAAATAAATAAAGACTCAACCCCATCCTATTGAGTACGGAAACCCGGCTAACCACTACCTTCCTGATCACTCGGCATCAGCACTAACCTGTAGCAAATCAAAACAACAATAAACAACAGTTAGCTAACTATCCAAATATTAGTAGAGTATTAATAGCACAAACACACATAGAGTAAGAATTTAACACTCAACATGTTTTAACAAAAAGCGGTTATTATCGTGAATATTATTTGTTCGCTCTCAGATGTGTGTGTATATGAACGAAAATAAGTCCTAAATTTATATTAGAAAAAAAGAAAATAAGCGAACCCGTAGTGTACAAATAAATCGCAATAAACACAAATAATCTAGTGTTGATCGCAGGGATTTTGTAAAACCAAATAGTAAAAGTAAATATAGGTGCACAATTTGCAAAAATTAAATAACAAAAAAGATAAAAAGCAATGATGTGAATATGTGTAATAGTCGGGAAAGCACATATTCTAGAGATCAAGGTATCCAATTGTGGTTATCGATTCAAGACTTGTAAAGAGATATGGACAAAGCCTGGATTGCAAAGGAAAGGTGTTTCTAAGGTAGGATAGATCACGGGGGAGATCTCACTATCCACTATCCCAAACCAAAGGTCATATCACAGAGTAAGTCTCAAGGATCTAAAGAATGGAATTATAATCTCAAACAAGCCCCTCAACCTACGAGAATCAAACTAACCTTTATCGCGTAAGTCTCAAGTTAACTCACAAAGGCAAGGAGAAGGCACACTCAAACCGTATAAAGGATAAACCTTTATTACCTAGAACTCAACATCTTTGGAAACCAAGAAAGGGATTCATCGGGTAAGTCTTTTTCAAAGCTTGAATATAAGCTTGATGTACGAGCCTTAGTCTTTTAGAGATCCCGTACCTGCGCCTCAGTTTAGATGCAGGTGCTGAGAAGTGTTAAGCCAGGACCCAACCGCCCCTGCGTGTCTAGTAAGCTGCCTCTGCGGGTCATGTGGTCCGCCCCTGCGGTTTTGTGCGGCTGCAACCGCTTTTGATGACTCTTGACCCGTGGTTTACAGTTTCTTCTCCTATAAGTTTCTTCTTTTACCTCTTGATGAGGGTTTCATCTTCTCCCCAACTCCATCTTCTCTCCTTATGTTTTCTTCTCTTCCTCTTCTTCTTGGGATATGCTTATTCTTATTTTCCTTGGTTTGTAAGAAAGTTTTTTGTGGCTTTGGTTGATGACGATGTTGGATGTTTTTGCTGGTACGTTGTGGTAGATGTTGATATGGTGAGGGTTTTGTTTGGGCAAGTGTGGTGAGTTCTTTGTTATCCTTCTCCTCTTCCTTCTTTCTTTCTTTCTCCATTTCCTCTTCTTTCCTTCTTCTTTAGCTTAGGATTCCACAAGATTGATCTTGTGTTGATCTTCCTGGGCTTGTATTGATGTATATATATGTATATATATGTATGCATATGCTTGCTGGATGGTGAAGAGTTGAAGAGAATCGAGTGAAGGATCGAAGAGAAGTCGAGGATTACATTATGCATAGGAGCTGCCCCTACGCCACTAGTGTCATCGCCCCTAAGTGGGAGTGCCGCCGCCCCTACGCCTCCCAATGCTTCGCCCCTGCATCATTCCTGTCACGCAGATGCGTCTTGTTCAGGACCTACCCAAGGTTTTATAGATCCTTTCCCTTCCTAGTATGAGTGGTTTAGTAGCATGTTAGGTAGGTGTACGGGGATAGTATGAGGATGATCATGATAGCGATATATGCCGGTTATGCCTTTGAGGATTAGTAGGTTGTGAGGCTTATAGGTTGATTATGATCCTTATGAATCCCTTGGGTCTAGGTGTGACCCGTTTGATTGATATGAGGTTTGATATCTCTTTATGCCTTGTTATTATACAGTGTTATCCTCCGGATCGGAGTTGATCGTGGTTGAAGTTATCTTGAGATTGAGGTATGTCCGTAGGACTTACTTAGATACCATCCATATATTTGGTGTTACCATGAGTGGTGTTCTTTATATGCTTGATTACATACGATATCAATGATTACTGACCTATTTTTATTGATATCCCCTTCTAGTGGCAATGATTACCTTTCCCTTTCATCCTGTAAGGAGTCTAGGAGGTTCTCTTGGGTATTTTGATAGCATGAAATATGACGTAGTTTAGATGTGCATATAGATAATTTTTCCCTTTCTTTTGAGCAAATGGACATGCATTCATAGCACTTATTGAGCATATTCACTTATTACCTTGGAATCGAGAACTGCACAAGCATTGTTGTGATTTTAGTTGAATTGGAGCTGAACTTGAGTAAAAAGGAAGCATTTAAAGAGTATTGGTCGATGAGGAGTTCATTGGGAAGCATTGGAACATCATAGGAAGGAGTATGAAGTGAAGCAAAGGAGAAAAGCATCGAGAAGGAGGAACCACGGCCAAGAAGTTAGTTCCACGGCCGGGGTTTCAATAATTCTTTGAATTTCACATGTAAAAAGGAAGGTCGAGAGTCGCCACGGTAGGAACCACGGCCGTGGTTTTGATGATGTCACCTGTAGTTTTCTTCGGAAAAGACCGTTCTGATATTGCCACATCAGCAAGAAAGGAAGAAGCCTGTTAACCTAATTTTATTTTATAAAAGGAGGTTGGCGGCTGTATTTTTGGGTATCTTGCTTTAGACCGTGCCTGAACGGCTGTTATACCATTATAATATCCGAAATTTTTATTCCGTTTAATTCCGAATCAAATCGGACTTCGAGCCATTGATGGTTTCCCATTCTATCTAGTATTTCTTCCTCCACAAATTTTATCAATTTATGTAGAATTTAATACACATAAAATGATAGAATTATATCAAACCCTAATTCTTTTAATTGGTTCTTAACGACGACTTGTGACGAAACCGGTACAAAGTTGTGACGAGACCATGACAAAGCTGAGACGAGGTCATGACGAAGCCTGACAACTTTGTGACAAGGTCATGCATGGGCCTGACAAAGTCATGACGAGTTTTTGACAAGTTTTGACAAACTTTCAGCCCAACTATTCTTGCCTTGTTTCAACCCATTATTTGATTATTTGGATTGCAATTGCCAGCCCTTTTCCTTCCCCTTGCTGGCAGATTGAAGCAGCCTCAACCCAGCTCCAACGTCAACCAACACCCTTGCTTCAACCCAGCCAGAAGCAGCCTAGTGAACTCACGCCACAACCGCCAACTTCCCTCTCTCCCCATCTTCTTGTAACAGCTGCATAAATGAGATAAATAAAGATCTGTAACAACCGTATATTCACGCCACAAGAGAAGAATTTGCAATGCTCTTGCTCCCACTTCACGCCCCACATTCACGCTGCACTTGTCTTGATTCTACACACATTCAGCAATGTTCCAACCATAGGAATTACAAGGAAAGGAGCCAGCAGAGGAAGGAACTTAAAACAGCTAGTCGTCTATCCTTTTTGGGGTTGTTCGTTGCACAAGCCTCGGCAGAAGCCGGAGTAGTGTAAGTTGTTCACCCTAAAACGTGCGTGCAAATAAGCTTTAAATTTATAAAACTAGAATCAAAGCAAGCGAACCCGCAGTGTACGGATCGGCGTAGTAAAGCAAGAATTCAAGAGTTTCGAACTCAGGGATTTGGGGGGAACAAATTCAGTTCGCAAATCGTCAAGCAAGTAATGTAATGAGCTTTGCAAATATTGGGAAAACAGCAACCCTAAAGATCCAAATATCTAATTGTGGCAATCGATTCAAGATATACTAAAGAACTAAAGACAGAGTTAAGAGTTGCAAAGGTATGCTAAGGTAAAGCAATGTACGGTGAAGTTCCAAGGCTTTATATGACTTATCTAGAAATACTCTCTATAAAGGTTATTGAGGCTTCAGTATAGAAAGGATCTAAAGACAAGAATTAATCTCAAATATCCAAACTTGTAACCCAAGGATCAAAACTAACTAAAATGATTAAGGTTGTGACACTCGAAATCGAAATAGAGGGTGATGAGTCTCACTACTACCTAGAAAAGGGCAAGCTAAGACTAGATTAAAGCTAATCTTTAACCTTGAATCAAAGTAAAAGAAAAGTTCGTAAACTAGGGTAAATCACGGGCAGATCTTGAGTTCCTCGGCCGTGGAAGCTCAAGAACAAACCGTGATCTTCGTTCGTCAACGAGATCTCTCTAACTCTCAGGGTCCAATCAATTACGATCGATCTATCATTATCTAACCCACAACTATCAACCCTTCACCTTAGAATTGCTAAAGGGTTTTAACCAATAACCATTGTCATGATATCAAAAATCAATTTAAGAAGAATGAAAGATGAAAACCTTCAAAAACTCAATTATAACTCAAAGTCGATCTCAAGTCCAAAACACGAATTGGGATATTCAATGGATTCGGAATATAACACAAAACCTCACAAAATCTAAGGAAAGTATGAAGAACGGGATGTCAATCCGTCTTCAATAACAAAACCTAGAAAAAGGGCGCAACTTCCGCCACACACGATTTTCGGGAATTCAAATTGCCGACGCTTCCGCAACGTTCCCCGCGAAAACCCTAAGGTTAACTCTCTCAAAGCGAGGTTGTACAAAGCCTTAGCGAATCCTCCCAAAGCGATGATACCGAAAACTCTCTCATCCCTCCCTTTTATAAGACGGGGAAAAATAACCGTACCGGCCCACTGTGTAAATGATGTGGCAATAATTGGTTCGTCAAAAGATCGCCTAAATCACGGTCTCAAGGGATTCCACGACCGTGGTTTAGGGCGTGGAATTGGGTTACGGTCTCAAATGACTTCCACGACCGTACTTTAGGCCGTGTAACTCTCTGGAATGCTCCACGCTTATGATGCCAAGATCCACGGCCGTGGTTTAGGGCGTGGACTCTTCTACGGCCGTATTTTAGGGTGTGGAAGTGTAAATTGCTTGTGGTTTCCTTTGTGTCGTGCCATTCCTCATCCCAGCATCTCCTTTGGCTTCTTTGATGTATTCCTAATCCTTGGATGTGCTCAAATCCTCTCCTATCTCTCTCAAATGATCCAGTTTCAGCTCTTATTCACCTATAATCAACACAAAGCTAATGTAGACCTCCATATCGGAAATATAGATGAACAAGCTAACAAATGCTTCAATACCTTATTCATGAACACTATAATGAATGAAAAACAACTAGAATAAGTGCCTAGAATATCACAATATTTCATGCTAACAAATTACCCCATACTTGCTACTTGCTTGTCCCCAAGCAAGGTCTTTTGAAAGCTGTGAACATAAGTTACGATGAAATATGCATGCAATCTCAAAAACAAAACATCTTTTAAGTAAATGTGCTTCTAGTCAGTAGATCATTCTCAATGTAAACATCATAACCTTCAAGCATTATCCAAATCAAGCATAAGAAACTTCAATTTAGATCACCAAGTCAAATAACATTCTTTAGATCTTAAGGACTTTCAAGTAAGGTCTAGAATACGGGAAGGAGGGAAACTTATAAAGGATGTGGTGCATGAATCCGGGAAAATGGACAACTAACTCTTTTTCTTTTTATTTTGATTTGCAACACCATCTACTTTGAGCCTTGGTCTCTTCTTTTCACATCATTTTTCGACTTTACTTTTGGAGTTATGGACAACGGTGCACAAAAACCGAAGCATAGGAGATTGGCGTGTCTCAATTTCGAGATGCCTCAAACCCTTGATGCACATACCATAATCCGCTAGGAATATCGCTCAATCCGACTTTGGCAAGACACAAACACCCGGCTATGTGAATGGGGCCGAGTTACTCATCGTCATGATTGACTTCCCCAAACCTATTATTTCTACTCTTTGAATACAAACAATTGATTTCATGGCCCTCCCACATCAAACATGCCAAAATACAACTCCTCTAAATTCCCGGATAGGTAAGGGAGGCAATTATTTCATTGAGGGGCTAAATGAACAAAGAAAGGAGATAGAAAGGTCGAATTGCCTTAATCATTTCATAAAGAAGTATAAGAACTTATCATGTGATTTCAACCTCGATTTCTCAATATGATTTAGGTAAAACTCTTCACATTATGAAATTTGCAAGGAAGGATAATCAACACAATCAATTCCTTTTCAATTCATTGTTCGTTTATGCATATAATTGTCATCAAAAGTTCAATCTACAAGTGGTAATTATCATAGAAATAATCTCAACTCTTAGAAACACAAAACCTTTTAGAAATTTTCAAAAATTTTCACATTTTTATGGGTTTTTCAAAAGCTTTTTCATGCAATGCAATAATGAAACGTGTGACATGAAATAAAACATGCAAAGTGTTCTCGAATCAAGGCAAGAAAAGTGAGTAGAGTTATTACAAACGATAGTCACACCTCACCCCATACTTGAGACAAACATTGTCCCTAATGTTCAAGAAGAAATAAAGAAAAGAAAGAAAAGAAAAATAAACTCACTAGAAGGTGGTGGAGCGGCTGAAACTGTCAATCATAAAACCTCGTTACTGCGGTGGAAACGGGAAGAAGCTGGAGTCGAAGTTCCACCCAAACTGCTGGCGGTAAATGTCCCTCATCATCCTATCGTGCTCATCAACTCGTACGTCCCTAGCGTCCTGGCAGATCTCCGAATTACCGACCCTCCTGGAATGTTCGGTAGCCCACTCCGGTAGCTTCTCATACCACTCTGGTGCCTGGCTGTACCAAGCAGGTGCGTCCTGTGGGGCTGGTGTTGCTGTTGGCTGTGCATACCATGGTGGCGGAGCTCCCATCCACTCCGGCTGTGCTCCATACCAAGCGGGAGGAGCATCTATCCATATCGGTCTCTCGCTCACACTAGCGCGGCGAGAAGAAGAAGCACCGGAAGGTCTAGAAGGACGGGGAGACTGCCTAGGTAGGTCCGGGAAAGTATCTGGCTAATCCGGAAAGGTATCAAAATCCTGCTCATCCCCTCCTCCTATATCCTCATCAACATCAGCAACTGGAATCTCCTCGGGGATGGAGGGAGGTGCCACTAACCTATTCGCATGCATAGCAGCGAATGTCTCCTTCCAATTATGGCGTCCGGCCATAATGGAATACTCGGGCAACCATGGAATGCCTCTACCTCCTCTATCCTCCCATGACATGGCAGCGGTAGGTGGACCTCTATGCCTAGGAAAGATCAAACCTCTAGTCATGAGACTCTGGAGACCCAAAGGTCTCGCCGCTATCCTAGTACAAGCGGAGCAGTCAATCCCAAGCTGCGTAGCTATGTGGGTCACCATCCCACCATATCCAATATTCCCGGCCCTCTTGTTCTTAAGCTTGCTAATGGTGGAGGCTAAGAGGGTGGCACAATCGACGGGTCTACCATGTAGCATGGCGTAGAGGAGAAACAGCTCATCGGTCTTAATTTTCTAGGGGTCTCGGTCCTAGGAAATAGGCACTCGGAAAGGACCCTATGAGCTATCTTCAAGGCTAAGTGGTAGATGAGCTTAGCCTTGCTATCAGCCGGCTGCCAGCGGTCCTCGCTAGCGTAAATCATAGCAATCTCCTCCCAAAAATCCTTAGCGTAAACACCGCTAGGGAAGCGACCGTTAAAGGTCTCATGGAACCCAAAGAAGGCTCCGAACTGCTGGATGGAGAACTCATAGTCCGTCTCCATCAATCTAAAGGATACCGTCCTATCCATATGGCTATGCTCGAAGGATATAACAAACTCCTTCGTGATCTCCTCATATGCATCCGCTCTAATAGCGGAGAAAACAATCAGTCCGGCTCTATCTAAGAGCCATGTCAAATCATTAACCACATTGAGTGGCTCTAACTCCTCTAGCAAGAGGTATCTTGGTCCAATGACCGGTCGTTTCTCGATCTTTTGCAAAGCATCGACGTAGTTAGGATAAATGGTGGGGATCCTAGGGCGTGGTGGTGATGGTTCACTAGGAGGGTTATGAGAGGAGGAGGAACTATCACCCTTTCTCTTCTTTTTCTTTCCTGCACTTCGTGTAAACATTTTTCCCAAAAACAGAAAAAATCACGGTCTGTTCTTCCTATCCCACGGCCGTGGAAGTCCCAGAGACCGTGATTCGTCTCAGAATTTCTCAAACCTCAATCAATTCAACAACAATCTCAATAGAACCTGTCCTAGACTAATTCCAATCTCAATCCTATGCAAATGTTCTAAGTTCTTGCGGAAATTTAACCCAAATTGACAAAGGAGAGAAGAATAGTAAAAACCTAGGTTTTTGGATCTTTGAATCCAAATTCCACTTTCTTGGTTGATTGTTCACTTGTTTTGTTGATCGGATCTTGTAGAGGAATGAATTTGCTCCACTTTTGCACCAAGAATCGTTCGAAACGATTACCGAACGAAGATTTGCGAGTTGGGGGAGAGTTTCGGCGTTTAGGGTGTGGAAAGAGGGGTTTTGTGGTGTTTTTGTGAAGGAAGGTGGTTTATATAGTGGCCGTAAAATTTTTTTAAAATCACGGTCACTCGGGGGTTTCCACAGCCGTGGAATTGTACGGAACCGTGGTTTTTGGTGATTTTTCTCAGATTTTGAAAAATTACGGTCACTGTAGCCTCCACGACCGTGGTTTAGGGCGTGAAACTCTCTGTAATGTGCCAAAATCCAAGTTTTGTCAATTTCCTTCAACTTTTTCCTCTCCCATTGCTTATTCCATTGCTCCTACATCATAAAACACAACATACCGGAAGGTATCGAAGGCAAAACAAAACAAAAACATCTAAACTAATCTAATCTATGAATGACAAACAAAATCATAAGTGCAATACCTTGGGTTGCCTCCCAAGAAGCGCTTGTTTAATGTCCGTAGCTAGACCGTACTTGCACCTATTCGAGTGCGGTAGGTGCGAACTCCTCAGCTTGGAGTTCTGGTGAGGACTTCTTGAGTCGTTGACCGTTCACCTTGAAGCTTCCACCCTTTTCACCCCATACTTCAACTGCACCATGGGGAAAAACACGTTTAATTTGATAAGGTACGGTCCAACGAGATTTAAGCTTACATGGAAACAACCGAAGTCTCGAATTGAAGAGGAGAACTTGATCTCCTTCTTTGAGGTCTTTTGGAATGATATGCTTATCATGCCAACGCATCGCTCTCTCTTTGTAGATCTTGGCGTTCTCGTAGGCTTATCAGCGAAGTTCTTCAAGCTCGTTAAGATCCAAGAGGCGCTTTTCACCCGCTTCCTTTATGCTGAAGTTTAACCACTTTATTGCCCAATACGCCTTATGTTCCAGCTCTACCGGCAAATGACAAGACTTCCCATACACAAGGTTGTATGTTGTCGTTCCTATGGGAGTCTTATATGCAGTCCGGTATGCCCATAATGCATCATCTAGCTTCAAAGACCAATCTTTCCTTGTCCTCCAAACTGTCTTCTCTAGGATTCCTTTAATCTCCCGGTTCAAAATCTCCACTTGTCTACTCGTTTGTGGATGGTAAGGGGTGGCGATCTTGTGAGTCACCCCATACTTAGCTAGTAGAGCTTCGAATCGTCGGACAATGAAGTAAGAGCCTCCATAACTAATGATAGTCCGCGGTGTCCCAAATCGTGGGAAAATGGTCTTGTTAAAGAACTTAACCACAACCATGGCATCATTAGTAGGAGAGGCAATTGCTTCGGCCTATCTCGAAACATAATCTACAGCTAGAAGTATGTATTGGTTTCCACAAGATGATGGGAAAGGTCCCATGAAATCTACTCCCCAAACGTCAAAGATCTCCACCTCTTGAATGTTGTTAAGAGGCATTACGTTCCTCCTAGATATATTCCCTATTCTTTGACAAGCATTGCAGCAGGAACCAAAGGTTTGCACATCTTTAAATAAAGTAGGCCAAAAGAATCCAGATTGCAATACCTTAGCGCTAGTCTTGTTCGAGCTAGCGTGTCCTCAACAAGGTAGTGAATGACAATGGCGGATGACACTTTGCATCTCGTCTTCCGGCACACATCGTCGAATTTTTCCGTCTGGACCTCTCTTAAAGAGGAGAGGTTCATTCCAAAAGTATTCCCGGACATCCTTAAAGAACTTCTTTCTTTGTGCATAGGATAATCCGGGTGGTAATTCCTGGCAAACCAAATAATTAACAAAATCAGCAAACCATGGTTCATTACCTTTACTAATCTTGTCGATGCACTCCTCTATGATGTGTAAATGCTCGTCCGGAAAGGAGTCATCTATAGGTAGATGGTCGTCCTCTAGATGTGGTAGACGACTCAAATGATCTGCAACAGAATTTTCCGAACCCTTCTTCTCGCGGATCTCCAGATCGAATTCTTGTAAGAGAAGAATCCATCTAATCATCCTTGGTTTCGCATCCTTCTTTGCAAGTAGATACCGGATAGCAGCATGATCCGTGTATACAATCACCTTTGCACCTACAAGATAAGAACGAAACTTTTCAAATGCATATACAATTGCTAGGAATTCTTTTTCGGTAGTGGCGTAGTTAAGCTGCGCTTCATCTAGCGTCTTGCTAGCATAATAGATAGCATGGGTTCGTCCTTCCTTCTTTTGCCCAAGCACAACTCCTATAGCTAAGTCACTTGCATCACACATAACCTCGAATGGAAGATTCCAATCCGGAGGTTGAATGATCGGTGCTGAGATTAGAGCTTCCTGAATCTTATGAAACGAATCTAAACACTCCTGCGAGAAATCAAAAACTGTATCCTTCATCAATAGATTAGTTAGCGGTTTTGATATCTTAGAGAAATCCTTTATAAAACGTCTATAAAATCCAGCATGTCCTAGAAAGCTTCTTATCCCCTTCACCGAAGATGGAGGAGGGAGCTTTTCTATAGTCTCTATCTTAGCCTTATCTACTTCAGTCCCTCTACTAGAGATCAATGTCCTAATACAATGCCTTCTTTCACCATAAATTGACACTTCTCCCAATTAAGAACTTGGTTAGTGTCTTCACACCTTTGTAGTACAAGAGACAAGTTAGAAAGACAATTATCGAAAGAGGAACCATAAACGGAAAAGTCATCCAGGAAAACCTCCATTATCTCCTCTATGTACTCCGAGAATATAGCCATCATGCACCTTTGAAAGGTGGCTGGGGCGTTGCAAAGCCCGAACGGCATTCTCCTATAAGGAAACGTACCCCACGGGCACGTGAATATGGTCTTCTCTTGATCTTCCGGATGTATCGGGATCTGGAAGAAACCACTATAACCGTCAAGATAACAGAAATGTGAGTGTTGTGCTAACCTCTCAAGCATTTGATCGATAAATGGTAATAGGAAGTGATCCTTCTTCGTTGCGTTGTTTAACTTGCGGTAGTCTATGCACATCCTCCATCCCGTCACGGTTTGTGTAGGAATGAGCTCATTGTTCTTGTTGGTGATGACTGTCATTCCTCCCTTCTCTGGAACAACCTGTACGGGACTCACCCACTTGCTATCGGAGATAGGGTAGATGATACCTACATCAAGTAGTTTAAGAATTTCCTTCTTGACAACCTCCTTCGTGGTCGGGTTTAACCGCCTTTGAGGTTATCGCGAAGTTCTAAAATCCTCTTCCATTAGGATCTTATGCATGCATAATGAAGGTTTGATTCCTACTAGATCCTCTATAGTATAACCTAATGTTTTCCTATTTTCTTTAGAACAACCATAAGCTTACTATGTTCATCTTCACTTAGATCGGAACTAACAATTACCAGAAAGGTAGAATTAGATCCAAGAAATGCGTACCTTAGATGTGCGGGAAGTGGCTTCAATTCCATCACTATTGGACTCTCTAATGGCTCTTGAGGAGTGTCCAATGTTTCCTTAGAAGTTTCTAAGGGTATAGAAGTTGTTGGAGAAGAATCAAGAGAAGTGGTAGAAAGAATGTAATTGCCTTTAGAATTTACCAAAATTATGGCACCTCTGTTTCCTCCACGGCCGTGGTTTAGGACATGGAAGTCAATTACGGCACCTCTGTTTGTTCCACGGCTGTGGATTTGGCCGTGTAACTTACTGGAGTCCTCTGAATAGCTAATTACGGTCATGTTGGTCGAAAACACGGCTGTGGAATAGCTCGACTGGCCGTGATTCCTCACGTTTTCCGACCCATCGTAGAGTTTTTTAAACTCTTCTTCATGTACCTCCTTTTGCTCCTCTAAAGCTTCAATTTCCTCATTGCATTCCTCTCCTTCTCCTATGTCCGTAATGCTCATAGTGATCACCTTTTGCAAAGGATCTGTGAAGAGAATCGAGCTTACTTCCTCTCTAGATAGCTCTTCGTCATGGATGTTGAATATGTCCTCTTCAAGAGCTGGTTCTTTCATCAAAGTGGAAAGAACAAACATTACCTTTTCCTCTCCTGTGTCGAAGGCGAGTCTAGCATTCTTGCAATCCACCATACAACCGGATGTTGCAAGAAACGGTCTTCCGAGTATGATCAGGACCGGACTATCTGCAGGAATGTCAAGCACAACAAAATCTATTGGAACATAGAACTTACCAAGCTTGACCGGAACGTCTTCAACTATACCGACGGGACGAGTTATGGATCGATCCACCATGTATAATGTCATCTTCACCGGTTTAGGTTCACCTAAACCGATCTTCATGCATAAGGCAAGCGGAATGATGCTAACGCTTGCTCCTAAATCACATAATGCATCATATGTGACATCTCCCACTCCTATTGGAACAGAAAATGATCCCGGATCCTTCAGTTTCGGGGGCATCTTCTTCTTCATCGTCTGGATGAGATCCGACGAATCCGAACTCATCTTGACTTCTCCAAAGTCTTCTAGTTTCCTCTTGTTAGAGAGGATTTCCTTTAAGAACTTTCCAAAAGCTGGCATACCTACAATTGCATCAATGAAAGGTATATTAATATGCAGTTTGCTCATGAGTTCAATGAACTTACCGAATTGCTTGTCTAGACGTGCTCTTGCTCTAGATTGTGGGAATGGTAGGGGAGGTTTGTAAGCTGGAGGAGGGATGTAGATGTCTTCCTTCTCCTTCCCCTTTTCCTTCTCCTTTTCGACAGGAACTTCCACAAACTTAGGCTGCGGATCGGTGGTTGTTGCTCCGCTTCTAGTTGTGATAGCCATCACCCTTCCTTTCGGGTTATCCTCTATCTTTCCTGGAAGTTTTCCTTAATTTCTAGGAACTTCCTCAGCATTGCTAAACATTTGGTTTTCTAAAACCTTTAGGGCTTTATCAACCTTAGTGATGTGACTCTCCAATCCTTGAAGCTTTCCCAAAATTGTTTCCAACATGGGATCGGGCTTCTCTTTCCCCGAAGTGCTTCCACTATTAGATGTTTGCCCCTGGATTTTCAAAGGAATGGAAGAAGAAGATGGTGGAGTTAGTGAATTTCCTGAATTGGGATAAGAATTACCGGAGTTTTGTTGTTGGTTGGAACACCAATTGTTGTTGTTTGAACCCTTATTGTTGTTCCAATTGTTATTCCGGTTGTTGTTGTTGTTCCAATTTTTCCGGTTGTTGCTCCGGTTATTGCGGTTGGTGTTCTCATTCCCATTGTGGTTATTATTGTTTCCCAAATAACCAACATCTTGCTCCTTAGGCTTTGGAAAGCTAGCCTTGATGACTTCCTTCAATTCTTTAATCTCGGTGTTGAGAGAAAAGATTTGAGTTTGAGCAGCTTGTGTTAGCTTTGCTCCTTGCTCCACTCGATTAGCTTCTACTTTCCGGTGAGAATACTTCTCAATGACTCGGGCTTGCTTCTCAATGAAGTCCCAAGCGTCATCTTCCCTCATGTCCATTAATGTTCCACATGAAAGGGATGGAGCTTGAATTGTGTTTCCGCATCTAGCCCCTTATAGTATATCTCCAATAGCTCTAATTTGGACATGCCATGGTGTGGGCAATCCAATAGTAAATCTTGAAATCTTTCCCAAGACTGAAACAAACTTTCATTAGATCTCATAGAAAAAGCATTAATCTTACCTCTCAACTCCGCCGTCTTGGATGGCGGAAAGAATTTGGTTAGAAACTCCGAAGAAAGATCCTCCCATGTGTTGAGTTTTCCATTTGGAAGAGCTTGATACCAAGATAAAGCTTTCCCTTTCAAGGAGAAAAAGAATGGCTTGATCTTGTAATTGTTGGTGGTTGCATTCTTTGGCTTCATCGTCTCCATCAAGATCTCAAAATTCTGTAGATGTTGATGTGGAGATTCAATACTCGTTCCCCCAAACTGATTTTGGAGAACGATGGTGATAACTTGTGGGTTGAAGCTAAACCCCTGAATATCGCCAGCATTAAAGTTCACACCTAAACGGCGTGGTTGCTGAATTGGATCCATTCTTTGGCCAAGAGTTATTGGCTCTTCATCTATACGAGCGGCTCTCGCACCCCAGCCGGTCTTGGATTATTCTGATTTACATTGATCTCCGGATCAATGTCCTCTAGCGGTGGCATGGAGGAGTCGCTATCCTCATCGGATGAGTCGGTTCTAACCGATCTTGTCGATTTCTTTCTCTTCTTCTTCTTGGAATCACTCATCTCCAGCCTCATTTGAAGCATCATGTCCTTGAGCTCATCAATTTGTAATTGATGACGGTCCGATTCTTCCTTACGAGTCTTCTCACTCCATCTAAGTCGAGCTTCGGAATCCTCCAACTCTGCTTGGATATCCCGTTTCTTATTTTCAGCCATCTTTCTTTCTTTGAGTTTCTTTCTCAAAGTCTTCTCAAGTTCTTGATCAAGAGGTAAGAGGTCTTTGCTGTTGCTAGACCTGCGCATATACCTTAGGTAAACTGCAAATATCACTCAAAGGAGATATCAAATAACAAGAGCAAAGCTCCCAAGCTTGACAACCAATAACCGAATTCGGCCTAAACACAATCCCCGACAACGGCGCCAAAAACTTGTTCTTTGGCGAAACTCTGTTCCGTTGCCGGAACAAGAACTTCGTATGTACCTAAGAACACAAACCTGCAAGAACACTCAAGCAGAAAGATCAATAGAAAAAGCAAGAACAGTCCCCGACAACGGCGCCAAAAACTTGTTAGCCCTAAAACATGCGTGCAAATAAGCTTTAAATTTATAAAACTAGAATCAAAGCAAGCGAACCCTCAATGTACGGATCGGCGTAGTAAAGCAAGAATTTCAGAGTGTCGAACTCAGGGATTTGGGGGGAACAAATTCAATTCGCAAATCGTCAAGCAAGTAATGTAATGAGCTTTGCAAATATTGGGAAAACAACAACTCTAAAGATTTAGGTATCTAATTGTGGCAATCGATTCAAGATATACTAAAGAACTAAAGACAAAGTTAAGAGTTGCAAAGGTATGCTAAGGTAAAGCAATGTACGGTGAAGTTCCAAGGCTGTATATGACTTATCTAGAAATACTTTCTACAAAGGTTGTTGAGGCTTCAGTATAGAAAGGATATAAAGACAAGAATTAATCTCAAATACCCAAACTTGTAACCCAAGGATCAAAACTAACTAAAACGATAAAGGTTGTGACACTCGAAATCGAAATAGAGGGTGATGAGTCTCACTACTACCTAGAAAAGGGCAAGCTAAGACTAGATTAAAGCTAATCTTTAACCTTGAATCAAAGTAAAAGCAAAGTTCGTAAACTAGGGTAAATCACGGGCAGATCTTGAGTTCCACGGCCATGGAAGCTCAAGAACAGACCGTGATCTTGGTTCGTCAACGCGATCTCTGTAACTCTCAGGGTCCAATCAATTACGATCGATCTATCATTATCTAATCCACAACTATCAACCCTTCACCTTAGAATTGCTAAAGGGTTTTAGCCAATAACCATTGTCATGATATCAAAAATCAATTTAAGAAGAATGAAAGATGAAAACCTTCGAAAACTCAATTATAACTCAAAGTCGATCTCAAATCCAAAACACAAATTGGAATATTCAATGGATTCGGAATATAACACAAAACCTCACAAAATCTAAGGCAAGTATGAAGAACGGGATGTCAATCCGTCTTCAATAACAAAACCTAGAAAAAGGGCGCAACTTCCGCCACACACGATCTTCGGGAATTCAAATTGCCGGCGCTTCCGCAACGTTCCCCACGAAAACCGTAAGGTTAACTCTCTCAAAGCGAGGTTGTACAAAGCCTTAGCGAATCCTCCCAAAGCGATGATACCGAAAACTCTCTCCTCCCGCCCTTTTATAAGACGGGGAAAAATAACCGTACTGGCCCACTGCGTAAATGATGTGGCAATAATTGGTTCGTCAAAAGATCGCCTAAATCACGGTCTCAAGGGATTCCACGACCGTGGTTTAGGGCGTGAAATTGGGTTACGGTCTGAAATGACTTCCAAGACCGTACTTTAGGCCGTGTAACTCTCTAGAATGCTCCACGCTCATGAAGCCAAGATCCACGGCCGTGGTTTAGGGCGTGGACTCTTCTACGGCCGTATTTTAGGGCGTGGAAGTGTAAATTGCTTGTCGTTTCCTTTGTGTCGTGCCATTCCTCATCCTAGCATCTCCTTTGGCTTCTTTGATGTATTCCTAATCCTTGGATGTGCTCAAATCCTCTCCTATCTCTCTCAAATGATCCGGTTTCAGCTCTTATTCACCTATAATCAACACAAAGCTAATGTAGACCTCCATATCGGAAATATAGATGAACAAGCTAACAAATGCTTTAATACCTTATTCATGAACACTATAATGAATGAAAAACAAATAGAATAAGTGCCTAGAATATCACAATATTTCATGCTAACATAAGTGAATTTCATTCAACCCTTCTAGACTCAGTTCCTCTCTAGATCTAACTCTGAGTACACACTCCTTCCCAGAAGATAACCATTTTAGAGTGCTGCACCGTTCTTGCCGTGCGTTGACAGAAGAGGAGGCGGCCACCTTGGAATCGGACCCTCCCACACTGGTGCAGCAGCTTACCTTCTGCAGTCATCAAAACCTTGGGTAAGGGATCAATCATTCTCCCTTTATCTTGGTTGCAGTTCAATCTTTAAACTATAGGTGAAATAGACATGTGTGTACTTAGGTTTTAAATGTTTTAGTGTGGTGATGAGGAGAGATCAAACTAGAGAAGTGACGGGTAGTAAGCGAGTTGTTGTAGCCTCCTAGAGTGTCCAATTTCTGACCATTAGATGACCTAGTGAAGTAGATCATATTATCATATAAATGGAAGTGAGAAACTCCCCTTAAAACTTCAGTTTTGAAAGTAAGAATGGTCACTGTTGGGAATCAATGTTAAAAAGATTGGTTGAAGATCCACCGTTGAAATTTTGATAGATCATAGATGGATATATGTAGTTTACTGTGTAAAAGTTTGAGAATAAATGAACGGTCGGATTGAAAGTTATAGGGTCTCAAAGTAGAGTAGTTGAACTGTTTTTCCAGCAATGAATTTTGACTAAGTATAGGAACATTTTTAGTGTTGTAGCCAACTTTAAGGATTTTTGTAGAAGTGATAGTTAAACAGTTTTAGGAAATTCTTCGTCCTATGAGTAGATTAGATATCATACATAATTTTGAGATTTATTTTAGAATTTTTATAAGTTTATTTTAATTTCATATTTGAAGGTGTAGTTGGACCTTAGTGACTTTTCAAGAAATAGAAAAGTGGGTAGTTTCTCTAGTTTTAACCTAAAATCATCCTAGGGAGTAGAATATGGTTAGTTAGCCTCAAGTAAGAATTGAAGTACGTATTACGAGTTTTTAGAAGTTTCAGGACCAAGGGTAAAATAGTCATTTTACCTTAAATAAGCACTGTAATAATTTCTACAAATAGGATCTTACATCTTAGGAGTTTTAGACTTCTAAGTACCTAGGTAAATGTATTGACCCACGTGCCTCCTTTGACAGGCAACTGAGTTTCTGCAGTTACTGATTGAGGGGTGATTAAGAGAGTCGAGATTTGATTCTGGTAAGTCCACGGACTTACATAGCTGGCTTCTTGTATGAGTGTAATGTGTATGAGTGGTGTTTGTTAGTTAAGATAAACAACGAAACCGGAATAGGCCGACTTTAGTATATTGTGTAATTGACCCAAGTGTATGATAACGGGTCGTGACATCATCTGCCTAGCTCTTGTGAGAGTCTAAGAGGTTCCCTGCGACTAGCCTAGTTAGGTAGACGGTCAAATGCATTAGTACCATTCCGCGTTGGTAAACGGGGATAGCGGCGAGGATTGGGAATCCCTCGTGTCACAAAATAAGTATCATTAGTAATGACATATCACCTAATTAAAGATAACAAAAGGAATGAGTGTTGCATGCTGATTATGTATGTTTTGTGATTGTGCTTTTACCTTTATACCTATGCATAGATTGTTAGCTAACGGTTTTATACCGCTTGTAGATGCCGTGCAGGTTAGGGAGACGATCGAGTGATCCGGCGGTAGTGGGCAGCCGGGGTTCCGTACATTATAGGACAGGACTGTTATCTTTTATTTCACGACTGTTGAGAGTCGATGAAGTTGTTGCCAAGCTAAGGGCCGGGGCCCATTGTGAGGTCCTAACTCGAAGCATTCCGAGTCCTCTAGGATTTGAGGTGTTACAATATAGTATCAGAGCCCCAGGTTGGCAACAACGGCACTCGCTATCTTCAAAAAAGCCGAATAAACAAATAAACAGAAACCGCAAGGGTTCCGAACTTTTAAAATGAATTTTGTTTTCAAAACCATGAGAATAAACGGGTTGGGATAGAATGAACGGACCGCCACTATCTCCGCTGAACTCGATGGCATAGTTTATTGGACTTTTGTTATAACTAGTAATAATTAGTTACGTTGTGACCTTTAGAAGTGACCTAGAGTAGTAAGATAGTTATGTCCTTAGTAGACATTAAAGTAGTCTTATATTGATCACATCTCTACCAGATGGCACGTACGAGAGCGATAGCTTACGTTGGACGAGGAGAGGGCCGACCTCCCCTTCCTCTAAGAGCTCAAAAACAGGGACCTGTAGGTAGGCCTCAGAGGGGCCGAGGTCGGGGACGTGTTCCTGTGGTAGATCCGCTAGCTACGGATATACCTGCTAAGGAGGTGGCTGAGAGTATTGTTCCACAAGTTAGGGATGAGACCGCTGCTAGGTCCAAAGTACGGAGTGCAAGGCCTACTGATTCTGGCCGTGTATCGATTGAAGCATCAGAGTATCGAGCTTATGTCCAACAGGTGCAAGAGGCATACAGGGCCGGAGCACCACCTCCAGCACCGCCGGTGCCAGCTAGGTCAGCAAAGGTCTCTCAGAGAGTGACTCAGGTGTTGGTTCCACCGGTGGTAGCTGCACCAGTGAGGGTTGTCGAGGATGACTGACTAGAGGTATTTCTATGGTCGTCTATACCCTATCAAAAATATAATCCCGACTTAGCACTAAGACAAGTATAGTGGTTAAGTAAGGGTCGAACCCAAGAGAGTTAAGGTGTTTTATTAGATGCAATTATTGATTATAGAAACGAGTAACAAAAGGGGGGGTTTGGTTGAATTGATGCACACAAAAACTTACAAAAACGAATAATGCGACAAGTAAGACAATGATGGGTGAATCTACACTAGGTTGATTCTAAGCATGCGATTGCTACTTTGGTGAGTTCCTTTTACAAGTTTTCAAGTAATCTCCCACCTCGATCATATATATGTGTTGAGCCAACCGGCATCAACACAACTTAACAGGTTAGTGTTCCGTAAACCTACAAGAACAAATAACAAGTTAGCTTTCAAACAAAGACTAAGGGAAATAATGAAAAGATTAAAACCGTTAAACTTATCTTTATATTTGTGTTCCTTTTCTTTAAGCAATTACAACCCGTTATTACTTAAAGTTTACTACTAGATTAAAGACCCGAACCCGGAACCTATTAATCCTAGTTCTTTGCATGCACTTTAGAACCTAAGGTGATAAATCTCAAGTAATAGTAAAACATGCAATTAGACAATGGAGATCAAGGAAACACAAAGCATTACTAAATGAAAACTTATATTAAAAAGAACTTACAACCAAAGTAACAATGCAGCTTCAAACCAACCCAATGTAGTAAGGGAATTAGCTACTCATTACAATAAAAATGATGAGAAAATTGGTTTCTAAGTGGAAAATGATGGATGATAAGTTTGATAATTGTAGCAATAAACAAAGGACTAATTATACTACAAAAGACACTAAATAGGAGTAAAAGGCCGGCCCAAAACAACCACCTTTAATGCCATAAAGGTAGTGTAAACAGCCGGAGTAAAGCTTCTGACGTTAAACCGCAGGGGCGGCCTTCAGTTCCGCAGGGGCGGTGAAGGCAAAAACGCTTGATCTTCTTCATGGCCGCAGGGGCGGCTAGGCAATTCCGCAAGGGCTGATCTTTAATGCTCTTCAAACGTCTGACTCTTCAACTTCCTGCCGTTTTTTATGCCAAGCCACCGGGGCGTTCCGATGTCACCGCAGGGGCGGTGGCACAACCTCTTTATCTTCCAGCTCCTTGGTTGAGGCGCAGGAAGAGGCTAAGGGGAAGGCGCAGGGGTGCTGGCCTTCTCTTCTTCAAGGCAAGTCACCGCAGGGGCGCTAGTGGTTGACGCAGGTGCGGTGACCGTCTTCGTGGCTGGAGCTGGCGAAGGCGCAGGGAGCGCTCCGAAGTAAGGCGTCACCCGCAGGGGCGGTGACAGGGCTCTGCTGGGGCGCTGAAGCAATAGAACATTTGCTTCGTGATCGATCTTCACTCCTAAGTGCTTATAACTCCTTCCTTAGCTTCTTTTAGTCTTCTTCTTCTAGACCAAGGAGTTAGTAGCATAAACCGACACAAATGCAATAAAAAGACTCTAAAAACTATCCTAATTGATAGTGATTCCATCACCTATCAAACTCCCCCATACTTAGACCTTTTACTCGTCCCAAGTAAAATAAATGACAACAACTAGACTCAAACGCCTCAAGAAGCATGGGCAAGCAGAAAAGACAATGAAAACAAAAGAAAAGCCAAGAAAGAAAGAAGGAAAAGAGAGAAAATCTGAGAAAAAGGTGAGAAACTACAATCCTTATTGCTCCAAGAGTGGCCTACCCGGACAACCTCCTTATGACTCCCCTTCTTATGTCGCCAACCGCCGGAAGTGAAACCTACACTCGATGTCGCTCATTTTGCCAAGGTCCCTTTCTGGTTTTCACCTTGCCTCTCTTCTTCTTTCTTTGATGATCTCACTTTAGTCTCACATCCCTCAAGTCCAATTTTGCACCAACCTAAGGTTGGTCGGACTACCTTCTTTTTGCCTAAACCGCCCTTTCGGGTTTTCGGTTTATCCAAGGATTTTCATGCCATTTTTTCAGTTTCTTTGGCTTTTTTCTTTTTTTTTCTTAATTTTAAACTCAATTTCAAACTAAATGCAAGACACCTCAAAACAACTCAAAGAAACTGTACATGCAATGATATGTCCCTCCCCCATACTTGAAGTACACTTTTCCCTCAAAGTGGAAATAAAGCAAAGATAAATGTGGGAAAGGGAAGAGAAAATGTACCCCTCAGTGGGATGGTCCGGATGGACAACCCGGACCCTCCTCTAGTGGGTATGGAAAATGGCTGAAGAAGTGCTCCTACCGGCGGTAGAGCGTGTCGATGCGGTCCTCCTAAGCCTCCATCCTCTCTCTAAATAAAGTCTCATAGCTAGCTTGCCAAGACAGCTGCTGAGACTCTAAATCCTTCTGATGAGCTGTCTGTCAAGCATCCTTCGGCGGTCAAAATGAGTGGTCATGGAGGAGGCGAAGCTGGACTGCCACGCCTGATGCTGCTCTAACATGGACTGCTGATACTCGGTCTGCCATGCCTGATGCTGTGTGGTCAAGGCTGCCATCTGAGCCTGAAGACTCTCCATGGCCTGACTGTCGTCCAGTGCTGCAGTAGGCATCTCCTTATCAATAACAGGGGCCTGGCTAGAGCCCGCTACATATCGCCCAATAATGTCCTCCTGAGGCCGTCTCGGAGGAACGGGGTCAACTGGTACGTACAACTCTAAGAGCTTGTCTCCAAGTGGAAGTGGTCGGGGGAGGTATGTAATGTGACTCCCATCTGCCAATGAGAGCCAAAAGAGGTTCTCCCAGTCTCTCCTGAGGAGCCTGCACCTCCTCAGCATCCCTTCCGTATATAGTGGCGCCTCTAGTCCGTCCTCCAAGTCAGGGAGATCCATCACCTATGCAGCTAACAAAGAGATCACCCCACCTCCCACAATGTCTCGTGGCTCAATCTTTCTAACCCGATTCAAAGCAGTAAGGAAGAGGTATGGCCAATTTGGTACCTAGTCGTTCGTGGGGAGGCGGGCGTATAGCAATGGAAGGTCCTTGAGAATGACCTCATTCTCCTCCTTGTGTCCACAGAAGACACTCATGAAGATCTTCGAGATGAGCCTCAAACAGGGGTGAGTGAATTTGTTGGAATATTCACCCCTGCATGGAACTCAGATCTGGTGGCGGCCTGCAAAGCTCCATCAAGTCGGGTGTCGGGATGGGTTCCCACCAGTCATCGGAGGCGGCAATGGTCACCCCGAATGCCTCCTGCAGTTGGGTGTAGTCCAATGTATATTTTCTTTTGTTGAACTTGAATGAAAGTCCAACACAAATGTGGTCCACCGTTTCCATTTTGAATGTGGCGATGAATTGACGGCTGAGCTCGGGGTGTGTTGGAGCACTCATTATCAGAAAATCACTGAGCCCGTCATTGTTGAGGAATGCCTGCATGCTCTCCAACATGCCCCAGTTTTCCAAGGTAGGGACGTCCAGAAATCGGGTTGCGTATACATCCCGACCTTGCACAATCCTATACCGCTCCTTCTCAGCTTTTGATAACTTATATTTCCTCTGGTTTTCCATCTCTTGCAGGTGAATAAGCAAAGGAATTAGAAATTTCAGAAATTTGAGTAAGAGACGAACCCTCTGTTGTGTTTTCCACAGGGGCGACTGAAGCTGGAGCAGGAGTGGCAAGGCGCAAGGGCGGCAAGGCGCAGGTGCGGGAGCTTATAGGCGCAAGGGCGGGAGAAGTGCAGAGGGCGAATTTTGGGGAGCGATGAAGGGGGTGATGCTGAGGCCGTTCCGGTGACTTCTTTGCTGGTGTAGGCGTCGCCAGAGGTGGAGCAGGAGTGGAGTTTTCTGGTGGTTGGTGATGAAGAGTGTAGTAAGGTGAGAGAGTTTGGAGGGTGTGTGTGGTGGTGATGAAGGCCGGTGTCGCAAGGGCGGTTGTGGCTAGGTCGTCGGAGGTGGCGCAGGAGCGTTTGCACAAGGCGGCGTGTGAGAGCTTCCGTTGAGCACAGGGGCGTGGGAGGCGAGGCGGTATAGGGTTCGAAGAGTGAATGGAGAGGGAGGGGAAGGGGCGGTAGTTGTAGGTTATTTTTGGGAAGTGCATTTTTTTTCTTTCCTTACTAAGACCGCAGGGGCGGCGTTTGTCACCGCGGGGGCGGTGACTAAGAAGAGGGAGCACGCAGCCTCAACGCCGGGGGCGGCGCTGAGGATGTGTGTCAAGGATGGCCGCCACAGGGGCGTGGACTGTCACCACGGGGGCGGTAGCCAGTAAGTTGCAGACGCTGGCCCAGTGCCGGGGGCGGCACTGGCCATGGGTGTCACCGCGGGGGCGGGGTCACTTAGTCGTAGGGGCGTTTTCTTGACAAAAGCTCATCTTCTTATTTCTTTGGGTTTCCTCCCGAACAACGCCTTTGTTTTACGTTGTTGGCTCGACATAAGGATTTTACCTCTGTGATTGAGCCTCCTACAGTATCACCTTTGGGTTTATAACCGTCTGTGAAGGTAATCCTCCGGAGGACCTAGTTTCAATACTTGTAATGGCTTCCGCCATTTGACCAACCTGTTATTCGAGGTTCTTGATGTTGGATTCTCTTGTTTTGACATGAGTAGCAAAGTGTTTAGTCAAAGCCTGCAACATATCCCCACTTGATTGATACTTACCTTGTCGGGGCTACTGTTGTTGGTTTTATTGATCCTACCAACGGAAATTCTGTTGGTCACGCCAATTTCGCATGAAATTTTGTGCATAAGGATTGTTCCTAGGTCTTTGCTGCTGTGGTTGACCATATCCCATTGCGTTCACCTCAGCATCGTCATCCTGGACTTGTGGACACATGTCCGTTGATGATATGGGTCAGCACACACTCCACAAGCTTTGAGCTGTTATGGGGTTCCCATAAGTATTAGTCTCTTCACCATTTCCTTCAGCTCCGTGAACTCAGTGGAGATCTCACTCTTCCCGGTATTCACAGCATGAACTCCTTTCTTGGAAAGGGTCCTTACAAAGTTCCGGGTTCCTTCCTCTAGTTCTTGTATCTTTTCCAAAGCAAGGTCAGGAGTAGAGTTAAGAATATTACCTCAGCAAGCCGCATCGACGATCCTCCTTTCATTATCAAGCGAGCCATTGTTCGATGTCTCTTATAGCTTTCTTTAAGCTATTGGCCTTCTTGGCTGGGAAGTATTTCTCCAAAAATGCCTTGTGAAGGTTCTCCCAAGTGTCGATGCTCCCAGATGGAAGGTGGTAATACCAATCATCCGCTGAATCTTTGAGTTGGAAGCTGAATTCCCTTATCTCGATTTGTTCTTCGGTAATGTTGGCCGACTTCATGCTCATACACACGGTATGGAACTTCCCAAGGTGTTTGATGGGGTCTTCACCACTTATCCCATGGAAAGATGGAAGTAAGTGAATGATTCCTTCCCCTAATGCCGGTATGGTAACCGCAAGAGGGTTTTGAGCCAAAGTGGCCTGAGTAAGTTGACGAAGACTACGATCAGCCATTTCGTGTTGGAGTTGTTGTTGTCTTTGTCGCCGGATGTGCGTCCTCTCAATTTCTAGATCAAAAGAAGCAACATCGGAGTTAGTAGCACGGGTTTGGACCATAAAAATGGTTCAAACCAATAATCAATAATGACAATAAAATAAAACACTAAACTCCCCGGCAACGGCGCCAAAATTTGACTAGAGGTATTTCTATGGTCGTCTATACCCTATCAAAAATATAATCCTGACTTAGCACAAAGACAAGTATAGTGGTTAAGTAAGGGTCGAACCGAAGAGAGTTAAGGTGTTTTATTAGATGCAATTATTGATTATAGAAACGAGTAACAAAAGGGGGGGGGGGGTTGGTTGAATTGATGAACACAAAAACTTATGAAAACGAATATTGCGACAAGTAAGATAATGATGGGTGAATCTACACTAGGTTGATTCTAAGCATGCGATTGCTACTTTGGTGAGTTCCTTTTACAAGTTTTCAAGTAATCTCCCGCCTCGATCATATATATGGGTTGAGCCAACCGGCATCAACACAACTTAACAGGTTAGTGTTCCGTAAACCTACAAGAACAAATCGCAAGTTAGCTTTCAAACAAAGACTAAGGGATATAAAGAAAAGATTAAAACCGTTAAACTTATCTTTATATTTGTGTTCCTTTTCTTTAAGCAATTACAACCCGTTATTACTTAAAGTTTACTACTAGATTAAAGACCCGAACCCGGAACCTATTAATCCTAGTTCTTTGCATGCACTTTAGAACCTAAGGTGATAAATCTCAAGTAATAGTAAAACATGCAATTAGACAATGGAGATCAAGGAAACACAAAGCATTACTGAATGAAAACTTATATTAAAAAGAACTTACAACGAAAGTAACAATGTAGCTTCAAACCAACCCAATGTAGCAAGGGAGTTAGCAACTCATTACAATGAAAATGATGAGAAAATTGGTTTCTAAGTGGAAAATGATGGATAATAAGTTTGATAATTGTAGCAATCAACCAAGGACTATTTATACTACAAAAGACACTAAATAGGAGTAAATGGCCGGCCCAAAACAGCCACCTTTAATGCCATAAAGGTGGTGTAAATAGCCGGAGTAAAGCTTCTGACTTTAAACCGCAGGGGCGACCTTCAGTTCCGCAGGGAAGGTGAAGGCAAAAATGCTTGATCTTTTTCATGACCGCAGGGGTGGCTAGGCAATTCCGCAGGGACGGATCTTTTATGCTTTTCAAACGTCTGACTCTTCAACTTCCTGCCGTTTTTTATGCCTAGCCGCCGGGGAATCCCGATGTTACCGCAGGGGCGGTGGCACAACCTCTTCATCTTCCAGCTCCTAGGTTGAGGCGCAGGGGAAGGCGCTGGCCTTCTCTTCTTCAGGGCAAGTCACCGTAGGGGCGCCAGTGGTTGACGCAGGTGCGGTGACCGTCTTCGTGGCTGGCACTGGCGAAGGCACAGGGAGCTCTCTGGAGTAAGGCGTCACCCGCAGGAGTGCTGACAGGGCTCCGCTTGGGCGGTGAAGCAACAGAAGCTTTGCTTCGTGATCGATCTTCACTCCTAAGTGCTTATAACTCTTTCCTTAGCTTCTTTTATTCTTCTTCTTCTGGACCAAGGAGTTAGTAGCATAAACCGACACAAATGCAATAAAAAGACTCTAAAAACTATCCTAATTGATAGTGATTCCATCACCTAACAAACTCCCCCATACTTAGACCTTTTACTCGTCCCAAGTAAAATAAATGACAACAACTATCGGAACATCCTCAAATCAGGATACTCCGCCCCGCACTGCCTCGTGCGGGAGACTTTTTGTCCTACCTCTCAGAGAAGAGACCGAGTGCAGGACTTCTTGGAGGCAAGATTTGAGGATGTTCCGATAGTTGAGACGATGAGGAGGTTACGGGAGGAGCTGACACTGTTGGGTCCAGCTGCACCACCTGTGAACCAGCACGTATATTTGTTCTCCCGGAGACTGAGGAAGACTACACACTCCTATCTAGTAGGGTTCCGCTGTGATTCCTTAGCCGATTACCAAGATCGGGCTTCAGCGTATGTGAGGGACCGTCTGGGTCACATGAGAGCTATGCAGTGTGGAGGGTCAGACAAGAGACAGAGGACCGGACCAGCCAGCACCGAAGTAGGAGGTTCAGGTCATAGGCGTGGTCAGTCCCAGAGCCGTTCTAGTAACAAGGTAGTATCACCGACGGGGTCTAGAGGACGCCAGTGCTACAACTGTGGGGAGCATGGACACATTAAGCCGGAGTGTAGAAATCCACCAGTTACATGTTTTACTTGCGTCCAGCTGGGCCATAGAGCTACCTTCTGCCGAAAGGGCAAGGTAACATCACAACAGGGGTTCTCGCCTGCTGGTACCTCAGGAGGAGGACAGATGCATTCTCAGTATCAGGCTCGGGGTCAGTAGCAGCGAGCCCCTGGTCAGGCATATTCATAGGGTTCTGCTCAGATTCCAGGTAGAGGTAGAGGGCATGGTGGAGGTACTTCAAAGACTAGGGGTACTTAGGCTCGAGTCTTTGAGTTGAGCAGCGTCGTAGAGCCATCACCGCCCGCAGCCACAAGTACTATTACGATTCATGGCTTTCGAGTCCGAGTACTTTTTGATACGGGTGCGATGCACTCTTTCATAACTGATGATTGCATAGATAGGTTGACCTTAGACACAGTAGAGGGGGAACCTTTCCTTATATAAGGTTACCCGATGGAAGTAAGGTTCGTGGTACTCGGGAGATTCACGGTTGTCCCATCCGCTTGGGAGGTCGTGTTACGCTAGAAATGTACGACACAAATCCAAGGCAAGAGTGCCAAGAACTTGTTCGCCCAAAACATGCACACACAAAGTCTTAAATTTATAAACTCGATCTAAAATCCTAAACTACCTAGCAAAATCCGTAGTGTACGGATCGTTATGTAGGAAGGAAATTATTCCGAGGTTGAACACAAGGAATGAGGTGAAATTAAATCAAACAAGTGATCATGGATAGCGCAAATCTAGTCTAAGAAAAGAGAAGGAAATAAAGAAATGAAAATCATGATATTTTTGGGTTTGGTTTTTGTGGTGATCAAGCAAAGATCACAAATCATGCAATGTTATAAATCAAACTAAAAACTCAAGCTAGCAACATAAACAAGCAATACAAACACAAGATATGTGATCAAAGAGATAAAAGCGGATTCTAGGGGTTAGGACTTCCGGTTATAGCATTGGAATCAAGCTTCTAATCAACCTTGGATTAGCTACGGTATGTTGGGAGAAGGGTGTTTCTCAAATGGGATCAATCACCGGGTAGGTCTCATGGTCTACTAATCCCTCACCTAAGGTCCTATTACCGGGTAAGTCTCTAGGAGCCTAAGGTTGGGAATTCTACACAAACCGGATTGCTATCTAGGGGTCAAACCTCTCCTTACCGGGTAAGACTCGGGAAGGCAAGTCCTAAGCATCAATCCTAGCACACTCAATCTAATAGCAGCTTATGAGGCTCACTACTACCTAGAGTTCATCATCCTCGGTATCTAAGATCAAGAATTACCGGGTAGGTCTCTTCCCTCACTTAGTTTGCTAGCATTAGGTCACCCTAGGATAGATTATGCTTAATAAACACTATGATTTCAATAATCTAACGTCCTAACATTCAGATTTATCCATACAAGCACAACAAAGAAAATTACGGGTGGATCATACAGAACCACGTCCGTGGAAAGGTATGAACAGACCGTGGTTTTCAACAGAGGTTAGGTTCGAGCAAGCAATTCATCCAAAGGTACATTCAAGTCTATTCTATCATAGTCCAAGCCATAACCATCATTCCATTACCCTAGAATCTCAACTATTTAGCGAACAACATGCATTTTTAGATTCAAACTCAACAAGCAAACATTCATGGCTTCCATAGTAAAAAAATGAAATGAAAGTGAAAAGAAACAAGTGAAAACAAGAAATCTTAGCTGAATATAAGTTTAAGCAAGACTTACAACCCTTCAAAAGAAGGTCCAAAATGTTCTTTACAATCCTTGCAAATGTCCTCAACCAAGGTCACCGAAAAATCACTCAAAAGCTCTAAAAACTCTAAGATAAATGTTGTTCTTCTCCTTCCCAAAATGAGAGTGTTTTTCTTCTTCTCCAAGTCTATCCACCAATGGAATGATGTGTTGTGAGAGAGTGTGGGAGAGAATCCCTTAGCAACAGCCTGCAAGACCACTATTATTCTCCATCAAGGGCAACAGTCGGGCGTGGAGATTGTGGGACAGCAGTCACACCTGTCCAGAGGAAACCATGGCCAAAATTACGGGCGTGGTTCTTTCTCTTGGCCGTGGTTTTGCATAAACAGCTCCCCTTGGATCATTAAGCTATGAGTTGGTGCAAGGCATGCACCAACAAGGTCCTATCACCTTTGCTCCTAGCTTGCTCCTTAACGAGTCCGGGAGCGTGCCATCACGAGGAATGATCCTCGAATGTATCGATTAAGCTCCAAAATTTCCCTAAAATACCTACAAAACCGACAAGAGCTCGTGTAGACGTCTATCTTGACAATATGCATGAATTAGGTGTAAACGTCATGAACTAATGCCAAAACATGCATGAATAGCGGGAAAAACTATCTAAATGAATGCCTAAACTAACGTCATAAATCACGTTATCAAAATACCCCATACTTAGTACTTGCTCGTCCCCGAGCAAGGTCCAACTATAGGCTACTAGATAGCGTGATTTATGAATGCAGAAAAAAATAAAAATATTTTTAGAATTGTGCTTCTAAATTTGGATCACCTTCATAGTCATGTTTCATGGAAATGGACAAGCAATCATGTATCAAATGAATGAAGGCATGGAAAGACAATTATTCTTAACTCGAAAGCATGCATGAAAGGTGAAAATGAAGAAGTCAAGATGATCATGAGTATATCCAATCTAGATCAGTAAGTCTTACACATATGCAAATAGGTCACAAGGACTTAGGAAAGAAGAGACCAAGAAACGTTGTGATAAGGTGGGAATTTTTCTAGGTCATGTGATGCTAATCCGGGAAAGAAACTAACTCCACAATTTAATTTTTGATCAACTTCCCACAAGTGTATACTTTTCTCCATCTTTTCTTTCTTTTCTTTTCTTTTTCATTTTCTTCCACTTATTTTTGAGACAATGGCATGGGTGTACAAAAGCCAAAACCTTGGTGATTAGGGGACCCCGGTATTTTTCCTAGGTGCCTCACACCGGGCACACATACCAAGGCTCGTTAGGACATTCAGTTTATCCGACTTTAGCAAGGAACAAACACCCAATTATGTGAATGGTGTCGAGTTACTCGTCATCAAAACCAAAGTCCCCAAACCTTTTTTTTTTTACACTTTTCACAACAAATTCAGCACTTCATTCACAACATTCATTTATCAACAATTTCACCCCACACTTGCTTTTCACACACTCAACACACTAGCATGCTCCTATTTCCGGATGGGTCAAAAGAGGTCAAATTTTTATATATAGTGAGGTGCTCAAACAACATGATCAAGATGAGAAGTAGAGAAAGGTGAATTGCCTTAATCATTCCTAGATGATGTGTAAGAACTAGCATGTAATTTCGACCATCAATCCTCAATCTAATCAAGGCAAACATCATAATCACAATTCATACATGGGATTCAAGAGAAGTATTTCAAGTCCACATATGCATAGATCCATTCAACACATAAGGCCATCCATAGCCAATTCACAAAACAATCTCATCATAAGGGTCATATCCAAACTCAGAAGCACAAAATTTTTTTTTTGAATTTTCTGATTTTTTTTTATTTTTTCGAAATATATATGTACAATGCAAAACATCATCACCACACTCTCATCTATACTTAGCATGATACTACACACTCTCACTAGGAAAGGAAGGGACAATACCAAAATTAGGCAAGCCCAGAAGCAAGACACACCTGGGTGGAGCATGGGCGGCGTCTGGACGGCTCTGAGGCGTCCCGGCTGGGCGCTGTGGCGGCTGGTGTGCAATCTCCTCCTCTTCACTTCTTCACTCAAATCTCTTCACTCCTTCCTCGGCCAACAACCCAAACATACATATACACACATATATACGTCAAACAAAGCCTAGAAAAGCTTCCACAAGATCAAATCTTGTGGAATCCTAAGCTAGAAAGAAAGAAGAGAAGATTAGAAGAACGAAAAGAAAGGAAGATGAAGATCTTACCAAGCTGAAATCTAACAGAAACCATTGCTGGCTCTCTCAACAGCACAACAACATCCATCAACATCATCGACTAAGCGCAAACCACTCCAAAACTCTTGCAAGATCAAGGAAAACAAGGAAAAGATTCAAAGGGGAGAAGAAGAAGAAAGAAGAACGTAAGGGAGAGAAGATGAAGTTGTAAGAAAGGTGAAGCCCTCATCGGGAGGTAAGAGAAGATACTTATTGGGAAAGGAAAGGTAAAGCATGGGTCAAGAGGTCAACAAAAGCGGCTGCATCACACCACATACCGCATGGGTGGCTCATGGAGGTGCAAGGGCGGATCAAGGTGGCGGCAAGGGCGCAAGGCCTGGCCGCAGGGGCGGTTCAAGCACTACTCAGACACTTAGCACCTCAAAGACTAAGGCTCTTACAGCTCGGACCATACAAACCGGGAAGTCTTCCTCAATAGGCTGGCGAGTGAACGGGCAATCACACAGAATCCGTCCACAAACCATCGGTAGTAACCGTCTATGCCAAGGAAACTGTACACTTCCTTGAAGTTCGTTGGTGTCGTCCACACTGCTACCGACTCGATCTTCGCCTTATCAACCTTGATCCCATCGGCGGAGACAACATGAACCCGAAATGCTACCTTTGGTATCCAAAACTCGCACTTAGAGAACTTGGTATACAGTTCTATATCCCTCAAAAATCGCAATACTGTCCTCAAATGTCATGCATGTTCCTCTCTGCTACGAGTGTACATCAGGATATCGTCTATGAAGACTACAAAAAACTGATCCAAGAAGTCCACGAATATGCCATTCATCAACTCCAGAAAGACGGCGGGCGCATTTGTGTGCCCGAATGGCATCACTACGAACTCATAGTGGCCATACCGAGTCCGAAATGCCGTCTTATGCACTTCTTGCTCTCTCACCCTCAAATGGAGATATCCCGAGCGCAAGTCGATTCTAGAGAGCATAGTCGCTCCCTGAAGCTAATCTAACATATCATCGATGCGGGGAAAAAGGATACTTGTTCTTGATGGTCACCTTGTTCAACTCTTTGTAGTCGATACACAACTTCAACGATTTGTCCTTCTTCCGTACAAAGAGGATAGGTTCTCCCCACAAGATACGCTAGGGCAGATAAAGCCCTTCTCAACCAACTCCTCGAGTTGCTTCTTCAGCTCTAACAACTTGACAAGCATCGTACGGTACGGGGCCTTCGAGATCGGTCTCGTACCATGCTCTAACTTCATACCAAAGCCCATCCTCCTCTAAGGCCGCAAACTAGACGGCTCAACAATCAAATCCAAATACTCGTAGACCATTGGGATGTCCTCTAAAGTTGGACTCTCGCCTTTCTTCATCGCATAACACCAAAAGGATTTGCACCCTGTGCAATTAACCTCGCTGCTCGGACTGCGCTAAAAACCATACCCGTGTTTCCAAGATCTCAACCATAGAAAATCTCTATTTGACCTAACTCAATAGAGACTGTCATGGTCCGACTACCTACATCTAACACAGCACGATGTCTATCCATCCAATCCATACCTAGAATGGCTTCCTCACACACTAGCGGCATGACAAAGAAGTCCACAAGCAAATCACAAGTCCCTAATGAATAGGATAAACAAGTATTTTGCGGGTACCTTTGACCCTACTATCATCGGGTAACCCTATAATAAAGGGTATCTCTTCTATCGTATCTAACATAAAACGCTCAACACATATGACAAAAATCAATAAGTGCTTAGCACTCGTATCACAAAAATCTCTGATAGGTAAGCCATTAATGTGAATGGTACTATTCGCACAAAAGTGTGCGTGCAAAGTCTTAAAGTGAACCCGCAGTGTACGGATCGGTATAGTAAATCAAGAACTCTAGAGTCGAACTCAGGGATTTTGGGGATCAAATTCAGTTCGCAAAATCGTTTGGCAAGTAAATAAGGTTTTGTAAAGATTAATGGGAAAAATACGATTCTAAAGATTCAGGTATCTAATTGGGGCAATCGATTCAACATGATCTAAAGATATAAGGACAAAGTTAGGAATGCAAAGGTATAGATCTAAGGTAGGGTGTTGTCCAATGAAGTTCCAAAGCCATATATCTTACCCAAAGGCTCTCTTACTAAAGGATGTTGAGTCTCGTTATAAAGAGGATCTAAGAACAAGGTTAAACTCTCAAATACCCATGCCCAAACCCAAGGGAATCAAAGATAAGCTAAACAGGTTAAGGTTGTGACACTCGTAACCTAAGTAGAGGGTGTTGAGTCTCACTACTACCTAGAAAAGCTAATCCTAGGCTAGGTTAGGGTCAATCTTAAACATTGAATCAAAGCAAAAGCAAAGCACGTCAAACATGCAAAACCACGGTCAGTTCTTGAGAAACAACGGCCGTGGAACTCAAGAACAGGCCGTGGAAAGGTAAGACGGAGAGGTTTCTCGCGACTTTCAGGGTACAATCTATTTTGGTTCAATCTATCATCATCTATGCCACAACTATCACCCTTCACCTTAGAATCACTTCGGGTATTATCCAACAATCATTGTCATCAATCTCCAAATATCAAAACGTGCTTGTGTTCAATGAATGTAAATCAAAGGAACATAAAACCTCACAAAATCTCTAAATGCAACCAAAGAACGGGTTGTCAATTTGTCTTTGGAAAGTGCGTCCTTTCTCCTTCCTTGAACTCCAAGTAATCCTTCCTTCCAAAAGTCCTCCTATCAAAGATCGACGTTGTTGTGATTGAAAGCCAACTTTCGTGGGGCGTCCCCTCAATGTGGAAGGTTCTCAAAATATAAAGGAATAACTCTAGGGTTTACAAACTTGGGCTTTTGGGTCAAAAAATAAATTGAGCCCGCTAGTATCAGAGCCCACTCTGGTGCGCGGTATCAGAAAATACTTTGGCGCGTCATATGGTATCACAAAATACTTTTGCGCAGTATCAGAGTTTCTCTCCAACTGTTTCTTAGCTCCCTTTTATGCTCCTTTTTGTTCCGCGTCAAGGCTTAATCCTTAAAAGTGTCATTTTGCTCCATAATTCGCCAATTTATCTACAAATGCAATAAAACTTTGTGTAGATCTCTATTGTAACAAATGATCAAATTGAAATATAGCATGGAAAGGATAATCACACTTTGAAAGAAAATCATAAGATGCATCATAACTTGCAATATATCAAAATCAATCATGAGGAATTCAATTTCAACCACAAAGCCAAATAACATACTCAAAAATTTTAAGGTCTTTCTAATGAAGGTCAAGAAACGTGTTAGGGTGGGATATGTATAGGGTATATGGTGCAAAATCGGGGAAAGAGGACAATAACATCACAACTTTTCAAGCACACTTCGACTTCCACCAATTGGAGCTTTGCTCTTCTTTTTCAACATGATTTTTTACTTTACTTTCACTTTTTGAGATCAAGGACATAGGTGCCCAATCACCGAAGCCTAGGAAATCAACATTAACTCAATTTTTTGAGTTGCCTCATACCGTAATGCACATACAATGACTCGTTAGGAATATCGCACAATCCGACTTTGGCAAGACACAAGCACCCGGCTATGTGAATGGTGTCGAGTTACTCATGACCATGATTGACTTCCCCAAACCTATTTTCTAACACACTTCATCACTTTCAACTTCAAACTTCACATCTTTCACTAACTTACATCCAAATTCCCGAATAGGTGAGAAGGGACAAAGCATATACATGAGGAGCTAAAAGCGTGATCAACAAGAAAAAAGGAATAAAAACGAACCGCCTTAATCATATCAATAAGAAGTGTAAGAACTTATCATGCGGTTTCAACCTTCAATACTCAACATGATTTAGAATGAAAACAAATTATAATACATGCATGAAATTCTAACAAAGTATTCAAATCCTACATATGTCATAAATTAATTCAAACATATCAAAATCATCATAGCTATTCCACAAAACAATATTCATCATAGAGATCATATCTATCCTAGAAGCACAAAAAATTTCAAAATTTTACAAAATTTTGGATTTTTCAAAATCATACATGATGCAAGACACAAAACATGCAAAAGGTATTGCAAATACCTCCACCCTATATTTGAATTACACATTGTCCCTAATGTGGGATAAAGGAAATAGGAAAATAACAAAGAAACTCACATTGACTATGAAGCAACTCAAACAAACCAACTAATCACATGGACGGCGGTCGTGGGAATGGGAAGATATTCGGGTTGTATGGATGCCCAAACTGCTACCTGTAGACATCTCGAAGGATCCTTGCATTGTCGCGGTGCTCCTCCTCAGCTTCATCGAAATGGACCTCAAGTGCGCTCCTCCGATCCTCAAGTCCGGTGACCCATCCAGGCTACTGATCCATCCCCGCCGGCCTTTGTGCCATCCACTCCGAAGGGGCTCCCATCCAAGCTGGTGGTGTGTCCATCCATGTCGGTCCCTCACTAACGATTGCAGACCGGGAAGAAGAGGAAGCAAAAGGTCGATGCTGATAAGTAGACCTCCTAGGTTGCTCTGTCCACCGGTTGATCCGGAAAACCTCCAAAAGACTACTTAGCAGCTGCAACATCCTGGTACTCATCTGTACCCATCACCTGATCACCCTCCTCCTCAGATATTGTAGGCTTATCCTCGGGATAATAGTCAGGAGCTCCAAGGAAGTTAGCATGCATCGGGACAAAAGTTGCTTGCAAATTCTGCCGGTCCCGGATGGTGTAATTAGCACTCCAATGAATGTCCCGTCCTCCTGTTCCTACCCAAGGCATGAATACGTATGGAGGACCTCAGTGGTGGGGAATCAAGAGCCCTCGAGTCATAAAACCTTGAAGCCCTAGAGGCCTCGTAGATGTGGCTAACTCACAAGCTGAAAAATCAATCCCCAACTTCCGTGCTATGTGTATAACCATCCCTCCATAACTAATATTCCCTTTAGCCTTGTTCTTGTTCTTACTAAGGGTAGCAGCAAGCATGGTGGTGCAATGCGAGTGATACCGGCCGCCATGCAGTAGAGAATATAAAGCTCGTGAGCCTTGAGCTTTTGTGGGGTTTTGGATCTACAAAATAGGCACTCAAATAGGATCATATGAGCTATCATAAAGGATATGTTGTAAATCAGCTTACCCTTTGAATTTGCGGGTGACCAACGGTCCTCGGAACCCACCAACATAGTTATCTCTTCCCAAAACTTGCGAGCGCGAGCACTCCTAGGAAATGTTCCATTATAAGTCTCCCCAAAACCAAACAAAGCTCCAAACTGAACTATGGATAGGTGGTGGGTGCGGTTCATCAAACAAAAAAAAACCGTTTGATTCACGACACTATGATTAAACAAACTCAAGAACTCCATAGTTATCTCTTCATAAGCATCCTCCCTGATATCCATGAATATGGTAAGACCAGCCCTAGCAATCATCATCCTCAAATCATCAACAACATGTAGATCCTCAAATTCCTGAAGGACAATGTACCTAGGGGCTATAACGTTGCGTTTTTTGATTCTTAGGTAGTCTTTTTTGTGGTCCACACGGATTGTAGGGATCCTACGGACCAATTGATTAGCGGGATGGGGTTGGGAAGAGAAGCTAGCGCCTCTCGTGGTTTTCTTTCGGCTGGATTTACGAGTTCCAAACATTTTCACCAAAACCACGGCCAATTCTTGGCAAACCACGCCCATTGAAAAGTACGGCAGGCCGTGGAATCTCACGATTTTTCGCAAATATACAAAAATCTCATAGCAATCTCAGCAACAACATCCCTAGACTATTTCTATGTTCAATTCCCATCAATTCTCCAAAATATCTTTGAAGAAATCGAACGAAATCAACCAAAGATAGAGATAGAAAAAACCTAGGTTTTGCATTTGAATAAAATCCAAAATCTCGCTCGATTTTTGATTGTCTGCGCTGTTTGTGGTCACAATTTGCAATATCAAGAAGTTTGCTTCAACTTGGGATGAAGAATTGTGCAAAACGGTTACTGAATGAGGATTGGGAGTTTGGGGGATGAGAGGCGTGGAAGAGAGGCGTGGAGAAGGGGAAAATCTTGTGGGTTTGTGAAGAAGGCTTTATATATCCTCCGCCGATTTTTGAAAACCACGGCCATCTGTTACTTCCACGGCCGTGGTTTTGGACGTGGCAGTTCTCGACCAAGTTCTCCACGGCCAAAAATAAAGGAACCACGGCCGTGGTTTCCTATTTACACCCGTGGAAACTTGAATTTTTGCTAAAAATCCAAATTTGTCGTTCCTTTGTCATTCTTCACTTCTCTTAGTTGTTCTTCAAGCCTGACATCCAAAGACACAAGATGTACCGGAAAGATAACAACGAAAAACAAGACAAAAACAAACTACGCTAATCTATTCTAAGAAAAAGGGAAACAAACATTACCTTGGGTTGCCTCCCAAGTAGCGCTTTGTTTTCGGTTCGTAGCTAGACCTTTCCTTTGTGCTTAGGTGAGTAGAATTGGTGCTATCTCCTTGGTTTGAAGTTCCGGCGAGTATTTCTTGAGTCGTTGGCCATTCACCTTGAAACTTCCTCACTTTTCACCCCATACTTCAACTGTACCGTGGGCAAACCATGCTTAATAACATAAGGTCCTGTCTAAAGAGAGTTAAGTTTACGTTGAAAAAGTCAAAGTCCCGGATTGAAAAGAAGAACGAGGTCTCCTTCTTTGAAGTCCATCAGAATGATGTGCTTATCATGCCAATGCTTCGCTCTCTCCTTGTAAATCTTGGCGTTCTCATATGCATTCATGCGGAGTTCTTCTAACTCATTGAGGTGCAAGAGACGTTTCTCTCCCGCTTCCTTTATGCCGAAGTTTAACCACTTGACAACTCAATACGCCTTGTGTTCGAATTCCACCGGAAGATGACAAGACTTCCCATACACAAGATTGTATGGTGTTGTTCCAATGGGAATCTTGTATGCCATTCTATATGCCCATAGTGCGTCATATAGCTTTAACGCCCAATCCTTCCTTGTTCTAGAGGCGATTTTCTCTAGAATTCGCTTAATTTCTCTATTGGAAATCTCCACTTTCCCACTTGTTTGTGGATGGTTAGGGGTGGTGATCTTGTGAGTTACACCATACTTCGCTAGTAGAACCTCAAATCGACGGGCAATGAAGTTTGATCCTCCATCACCAATGATGGTTCGGGGTGTCCCAAACCTTGGGAAAATAGTTCGATTAAAGAACTTTACAACCACCATCACATCATTAGTTGGAGAAGCAATAGCTTCAACCCATCTTGAAACGTAATCTACAGCTAGAAGTATGTATTGATTACCACAAGATGATGGGAATGGTCCCATGAATTCAACTCCCCAAACGTCAAAGATCTCCACTTCTTCGATGTTGTTCAGAGGCATTTCATTCCTCCAAGATCTATTCCCTGTTCTTTGACAAGCATCGCAACAAGCAACAAAGGTTTGTAGATCTTTAAATAATGTAGGCCAAAAGAACCCGGATTACAATACCTTAGCACATTTAACACCCCGAATCCACGGGACTCGGCGTGCCACATCTGGCTAGGATCTCACAATGGATCCTGACCCTAGCCTGACAACAAGGTCATTGGACCTTACGACATGACACTGACATATATAAAATAAATGCATAAAACTTGTATAAACTGTACAACCAAAAGGTAAAGACATCATATCCGAGTATAAATAACAGCATTATCATACAGGAGGTAACGATAGATCATCCTCACGTAGAAGGTAAACGGAAACAACCCCAAAAGACCATAACCATCCTATGTACGAGAGGTCCTCGGCCTGCCACCCTGATAGATCACTCGCAACACGCCTAACCTGTGGGGCATCTACAACATGGTATAAAATAATTAGCTAACCATAAAAATATAAGGCAATGCATAAGCACAAGCACAATCATGAAAGATAAACACATCAACATGCTATCAAACATTTACCCATTTAATATCGTTATAAAATAGTCATTCACTCAAATTATATATATATAGATAGATGAAAGTATGTGACACGGGGACCGATACATCCTCACCTCTGAGCCTGATAGCCAGTTCTACTAGTATCGGTCACACAATCCGTGTACCCTATGGAAGTGGATTGCCCCATTCTTGTAAAGCCAGTCATGCCTGACGCCAAAGAACCTCCTAGACTCCACGACGGGATGAAAGGGAAAGATTATCACACCCACGTAACGGGGCAATCAATAAAACATAGCTCGGTATAAACGACATCTCATGCTATCATAGCAAACATATAACACACAGACACTCATGCAACACTCAATATAGGGATGGTAGCTAAGTAAGTCCTACGGACTTACGTCAACCTCGATCAACGTCAACCACGATCACCTCTACACTGGAGGGACAACACATCCTATAAACAAGGCATAAAGAGATATATCAATCTCCTAACAATACAAGGGTCACACCTAGACCCAAAGGGATCCATAGGATCATTCTCAACCTAACCTCACAACCTAATAAACCTTAAAGGCCATACATGGCATACACCGATCATAACCTCATCAAAACACATCCTCACTCATCTAGCATGAAACTATACACTCACACTAGGAAGGGAGGGAAGAAAAGCATCCTAAAGCAAGCCTAGGAGCAACACACACCTAGAAAGCAAAGCCAACACCAGGCTGGACTGCACGTGAGCCAAGGGGCGGCTATAGGTGGCGTAGGGGCAGACTCTGGCCGGTGCAGGGGCGGCTGCAAGGTGGCACAGGGGTGGCTTGACAGCGGTGGACAGCAAGTCAGCCGCTTCGTCACTTCTTCCTTCGATTCCTGCACTCCTTCATCCAACACACATACATACAAAAACATACATATATATACATCAACATATGCCAATCATGGCTTGAACAAGATCCAATTCTAAGGAAATCTAAGCTACGAGAAGAGAAGATGAAAGAAGATGGAAAAATGAAGAAAGAAAGGAAAGAAGCCATGAAAGCTTACCAAGCTGAACCTATACCAAGCAAAACTCTCACCAATACCTCCAAGTTGGCTCAACAAGGCACAACAACATCAACCATCAACAATAAGCAACAAAGCCAAGCATATACGCTCTCAAACTCACACAAAACTCAACCAATCTCAAGAAGAGATCCAAAGGAAGAAGAGAGGAGAAGATTAACGTAGGGAGAAAGATGGAGCTGTAAAAGAAGAACCCTCATCAGAAGGAAAGAGAAGAAGCTTATAAAGGGAGGAAAAGGGTAAAGAACGAGTCAACGGGTCAACAAAGACGGCTGCAACCACACAGAGCCACAGGGGCGGACCTTGTGAGGTGCAGGTACGGCCCACAAAAACCGTTGGGAAGGCCACTAGGTCACGCAGGGGCGGTCCAGGCTAAAACCAGGTCCACTGCTCCTCCTCTCAGCAACTCAGCAACTAGGCTGTTGCATCTCACCCCCCTCCCCCTAAAAACAAGTTTCGTCCCGAAACTTGCAAAACCTCAAATCCTTTCGGAGCCATAAGCCGAGGTATAACTCTCTCTATCGGAGGTATCACATCTCCACTCAGAAGGTCACAACCTATATCATTCTATAACCTCAAACATGAACATGGAGGAATCATCAACTCCAGAAAACAGGGCCATAACGCTACCCAAAGGCGTAGAGGAATCACCTCTATCGCCATACCACATCTCAAGGCATAGAGGAAGCACATCTCTAGCCAACTTACTCATATACATCGCTTGGAGGATTAACATCTCCAATGAACTATGTCCATCAAGGTAGCATGGAGGAAAGAACCATCTCCAGCTGAATCCTAATCATACTCAGAGAGTGTGGAGGAAAGAACCATCTCCAGCTATAAACATACATCATGCTAGCTCATCAAGATCTAATAAGATCATAAAGCACGTCATAGCCAGCATGGAATAAATATATCAAGGCATATAAGCACATAAGCACATAATCATCTACTCACCAAGATAGCACTAAGATCTACTCATCGATCCTAGGTGCATCTATCTCAACATAGAACTCTGGATTGTTCCTTTGGATACTATCCTCAGTCTCCCATGTAACCTCCTCAGGTCCTCACTAGACTACTGTATCCTCAACATAGGAATGTCCTTCGAACGCAGGCGTCTCACACCTCGCTCTAGAACTACAATAGGGTGCTCAACAAAGGTGTGGTCCATGTCAACCACTAAATCATCATAACTCATAATGTGACTCGGATCTGGTATGTACTCCCTCAACTGAGACACATGGAATACAGGGAGAAGACCCTCTAACCTCGGAAGTGTTAGCATGAAATATTGTGATATTTTAGGCACGTTTTCTAAGTTTATTTCATCCATATAGGTAGTCATTGATAAAGCATTGAAGCATTTGCGAGTTAGTTTATCTATTTTGTCGATATAGAGATCTACATAAGCTTTGTGTCGATTGTAGGCAATTTAGAGCTAATTCCGAACGGATTGAGAGAGAATGGAGTTTGATTGAGCATGTCCAAGGATTGAGGACATCTCTAGGAGCTAAGGAAGGTGCTAACTTGAAGAATGGCACGAGGCTAAGGAAAATCACGAACTACCTCTAAACCACGCTCTAAAATACGGCCGTACTAGATTCCACGTTCAAGTCCACGGCCGTGGAACCTTGGCAAGAGAGGCATGGTGCATTCCAGCAACTTACACGGCCGTGGAGGGTTGTGACAAACCGTGACCACATTCCACGCTCTAAATTACGGGCGTGGAACTCTTCCACGACCGTGATCTTGGCAATATTTTACGCAATATTATAAGCCACGATCTTCTACGCAATGGGCCGGGCCAATATTTTATCTTACCCTATAAAAGGACGGATGAAGAGAGATTCCGTCACCTCTGCTTAGGCTTACACTTCGGCTTACCCTAGTTTTACACTTTCGCGGAGATCGTGATTGATAGATTTGCGCTTTGCCATTGAGATTTCCGAATTGACGGAAGAGTTGAAGATTTGGAAGATTGTTCGTAAGGAGATTACACTTCATCTTTAGGTTTGATTAGAAGACGGATTGACATCCCGTTCTTTGTTCTTATCTAAGATTGTGATTGTTTGTTTTATTCCGAATCTATTGACATTATTGTTCTTGATTTGTGGATTTGAGATTGACTTAAGGTTTATTGAAGGTTTTCGGAAGTTTTCATCTTTCAATCTTTTAATTCTTGAATTTGATATCAATATGACTATTGTTGGCTAAAACCCTTTAGCAATTCTAAGGTGAAGGGTTGATAGTTGTGGCTTAGATGATGATAGATCGATCGTAAATAGATTGGACCCTGAGAGTTAGAGAGAATCGCCGACGAACCTAATCCACGGTCTGTTCTTGAGCTTCCACGGCCGTAGAACTCAAGAACTACCCGTAATTTTGTGTTAACTTACGAACTTGCTTTTACTTTAATCCAAAGTTAAAGATTTGCTTTAACTTAGTCTTGGCTTGCCTTTTCTAGGTGGTAGTGAAGCCTCAACAACCTCTACCTCGATTGTGAGTGTCACAACCTTAATCGGTTAAGTTAGTCTTGATCCTTGGATTACAAGTTTGGGTGTTTGACGTTTATTCTTACCTTTATATCTTTTCTATATTGAAGCCTCAACAACCTTTATAGAGAGTTTCTTTTAGGTGAGTCATATAGGGTTTTTGGAACTTCACCGTACGATTACCTTATATTCGTATACCTTTGCATACCTCAACTCTGTCCTTATATCTTTAGTATATCTTGAATCGATTGCCACAGCTGGATACCTGGATCTTTAGGATTGTGTTTTCCCAATAATTTGAAAAGCTTCATACATTTACTTGCTTGATAATCTATAACTGGATTTAACCCCCCAAATCCCTGTGTTCGATACTCTGGATTCTTGCTTAACTATATCGATCCGTACACTGCGGGTTCGCTTGCTTGATTTCTAGCCTTATAAATTTAAAGCTTATTTGCACGCACGCTAAGTGGCGAACAAGTTTTTGGCGCCATTGTCGGGGATTTGGTCTAGGCCGAATTCGGTTTTTGGTTGTCGACCTTGGGAGCTCTTCCTTTGTTATTTGATATCATCTTTAGTGTATGCGCTGGTCTAGGAACACCGAAGACCTCTTACCTCTTGATCAAGAGCTTGAAAGGACTTTGAGGAGAAAGCGTAAGGAAAAGAAAATGGCTGAAGAAGCAGAACGTGATTACCAAACGGAGTTAGCGGAAAAGGACGCTCAACTCCAGTGGAGTGAGAAAACTCGTAGAGAGGAAATGGATCGTCATCAATCTAAAGTTGATGATCTAACTGATATGATGTTCCCAATGAGGATGGAAATAAGCGACCTTAAGAGAAAGGATAGCAGGAAATCCTCAAGAAGGTCATCAAGATCGGCTAGAAGTCATTCATCCGCTGATGATAGTGACTCTTCCATGCCACCACTAGAGGACATTGATCCGACAATCAATGTCAATCCATTCGTTCCACGGCCAACTACCAACCGACGTGTTCCACCTAGGAACGCAAGGGTCGAACGTGTGGATGATGAGCCAAGAACTCTTGGCCAAAGGATGGATCCAACACAACAACCACGCCGTTTGGGAGTGAACTTTGATGCTGATGATGCCGGGTTTAGCTTCAACCCTCAGGTTATTACTCTTGTTCGCCAAAACCAATTTGGCGGCACAAGCGTTGAATCTCCACACCAACACCTACAAAATTTTGAGTGCATGATGGAGACGATGAAGCCAAAGAACGCGACTACCAACAACTATAAGCTCAAGCCTTTCTTCTTCTCCTTGAAGGGGAAGGCATTGTCTTGGTACCAAGCTCTTCCTAGTGGGAAACTAGACACGTGGGAAGACCTTTCCGCAGAGTTCCTCACTAAGTTCTTTCCGCCATCCAAAACGGCGGAACTAAGAGGTAAGATTAATGCATTTTCTATGAGATCTAACGAGAGTCTGTTTCAATCTTGGGAAAGATTTTAGGATTTGCTCTTGGATTGCCCTCATCATGGCATATCCAAACTAGCACTTTTGGAGATATATTATAAGGGACTGGATGTGGAGACACAATTCAAGCTCCAATCCCTCTCATGTGGTACGTTCATGGACATGAGGGAAGATGACACTTAGGACTTCATTGAGAAGCAAGCGCGAGTCACAGAGAAGTACTCTCACCGGAAAGTGGAGGGAAATCGTGTGGAGCAAGGAGCAAAGCTCACACATGAAGCTCAATCTCAAATCTTTTCTCTCAACAACGAGATTAAAGAGTTGAAGGAAGCTATCAAAACCAACTTTCCAAAGCAAAACGGAAAGGATGTTGGCTATTTGGGCAACAACAACAACAATGGTGGTGAGAATACAAACCGCAACAACAACAATAACCGGAACAACAACCGGAATAATTGGAACAACAACAACAACAACCGGAACAACAATAGGGGTTCAAACAACAACAATTGGCACTCCAATCAACAAAACTCCGGTAAAACGGAGGAAGTTCCTAGGAATCAAGGGAAACTTCCAGGAAAAACGGAGGACAACCCAAAAGGAAGGGTTATGGCAATCACAACTAGGAGCGGATTGACAACCACCGATCCGCAACTTAAATTTGTTGAAGTCTCCGTTGAGAAAGAAAAATAGAAGGGGAAGGAGAAGGAAGATGTCTACGTTCCTCCTCCGGCTTACAAACCTCCCCTACCATTCCCTCAATCTAGAGCAAGAGCACGTCTAGATAAACGATTTGGTAAGTTCATAGAACTCATGAGCAAATTGCATATTAGCATACCTTTCATTGATGCTATTGTAGGTATGCCGGCTTATGGCAAGTTCTTAAAGGAGCTCCTCTCCAACAAGAGGAAGCTAGAAGATTTCGGAGACGTTAAGATGAGTTCGGATTCTTCGGATCTCATCAAGACCATGAGGGAGAAAATGCCCCCAAAGCTAAAGGATCCGGGGTCATTTTGTATTCCCATAGGAGTGGGAGATGTCACATATGATGCATTATGTGACTTAGGAGCAAGTGTGAGCATAATACCACTTGCATTATGTAGGAAGATCGGTTTAGGTGACCCTAAACCGGTGAAGATGACGTTATACATGGCGGATCGATCCATCACTCATCCCGTCGGTATTGTAGAAGACGTCCCGGTCAAGCTAGGTAAATTCTTTGTACCCATTAATTTTGTTGTGCTTGACATTCCTGCAGATAGTCCGGTCCCGATCATTCTCGGAAGACCGTTTCTTGCAAGATCCGGCTGCATAGTGAAGGAACCAATCTTTGATGAGGATATATTCAATATCCAAGATGAAGAAGGGTTGTCTAGAGAGGAGGTAAGTGCTATTCTCTTCAATGATCCTTTGCAAAAGGTTATTACTATGAGTCTAATGAATGTAGGGGAAGAAGAGGAGTGCAATGAGGTAATTGAAGCCTTAGATGCACAAAAAGAAGTGTGTGAAGAAGAGTTCGAGAAACTCCACGACGAGGCAGAAAAAGTGAGAATCCACGGTTATACCTTATATTCTTCGGCCGTGGACTTCACCCACAAAAGCGTGGAGAACTCCAGAGGCTTACACGGCCGTGGAGGAGACAGAGCCACCGTATTTCCTTTCCACGCCCAAAATCACGGCCGTGGAGGATGCAGAGAAACCGTAATTTTGGCCGTGGACGAAGGCAATTGTGCCTCTTCTTCAACTTCTCTTGATTCTTCTCCAACACCTTCTACTTCCTTAGACACTTCTAAGGAAGCATCGGAAGCTCCTCAATAGCCATTGGAAACTCCTGCAGCTATGGAGTTGAAACAACTTCCTACACATCTAAGGTACGCGTTCCTAGGACCTAACTCTACTTAGCCGGTAATTTTTAGTTCCGATCTAACCATAGATGAACATAGTAAGCTTATGGTTGTCCTTAGGAAACATAGGAAAGCTTTTGGCTATACTATAGAGGACTTAGTAGGAATCAAACCTTCCCTATGCATGCATAAAATCTTAATGGAAGAGGACTTTAGGACTTCAAGACAACCTCAAAGGCGGTTGAATCCGACCATGAAGGAGGTTGTCAAGAAGGAAATTCTTAAATTGCTTGATGCAGGTATCATCTACCCTATCTTTGATAGCAAGTGGGTGAGTCCGGTTCAAGTGGTTCCGAAGAAGGGAGGAATGACGGTCATCACCAACAAAAACAACGAACTCATTCCTACTCGAACCGTAACGGGATGGCGGATGTGCATAGACTACCGCAAGCTTAACAATGCGATGAGGAAGGATCACTTCCCATTGCCATTCATCGATCAAATGCTTGAAAGGTTAGCGCAACATTCTCATTTTTGCTATCTTGACGGTTATAGTGGTTTCTTTCAGATTCCGATACACCCGGATGATTAGGAGAAGACCACATTCACGTGCCCATGGGGTACGTTTGCCTACAGGAGAATGCCGTTTGGGCTTTGCAACGCTCCAACCACCTTTCAAAGGTGTATGATGGCCATCTTCTCCGAATACATAGAGGAAATCATGGAGGTTTTTATGGATGACTTCTCCGTATATGGTTCCTCTTTTGACAATTGTCTTTCTAACCTTGCTCTTGTGTTACAAAGGTGTGAAGACACTAACCTAGTTCTTAATTGGTAAAAGTGTCAATTCATGGTGAAGGAAGGCATTATATTAGGACACCTAATCTCTAGTAGAGGGATCGAGGTGGATAAAGCGAAAATAGAGACTATAGAGAAACTTCCTCCCCCAACTTTGGTGAAAGGAATAAGAAGTGTTTTAGGACATGCTGGATTCTATAGGCGTTTCATAAAGGATTTCTCCAAAATATCAAAACCGCTAACTAATCTATTGATGAAGGATGCAGTTTTTGAGTTTTCGCAAGAATGCTTGGATGCGTTTAACATGATCCTGGAAGCTCTAATTTCAGCTCCGATTATCCAACCTCCGGATTGGAATCTTCCCTTTGAGGTTATGTGCGATGCAAGTGACGTAGCTATAGGAGCTGTTCTTGGACAAAGAAAGGAAGGGCGAACCCATGCCATATACTACACTAGCAAGACGCTAGATGAAGCGCAGCTCAACTACGCCACTACGGAAAAGGAATTTTTAGCCATTGTTTATGCAATTGATAAATTTCGCTCTTATCTTGTAGGTGCAAAGGTGATTGTATACACGGATCATGCTGCGATCCGGTACCTCCTTGCAAAGAAGGATGCGAAGCCAAGGCTAATTAGATGGATTCTTCTCCTACAAGAATTCGATCTAGAGATCCGCGACAAGAAGGGTTCGGAAAATTCTGTTGCGGATCATTTGAGTCGTCTAACGCATCTAGAGGACGACCATCTACCTATAGATGACTCCTTCCCGGACGAACACTTACATATCATAGAGGAGTGCATCGACGTGATCTCCAAAGGTAACGAACCATGGTTTGCTGATTTTGTTAACTATTTGGTTTGTCAGGAGATACCACCCGGATTATCCTACGCACAAAGAAAGAAGTTCTTTAAGGATGTTCGGGAATACTTTTGGAATGAACCTCTCCTCTTTAAGAGAGGTCCGGATAGCATCATTCGGCGATGTGTGCCGGAAGATGAGATGCAAAGTGTCATCCGCCATTGTCATTCACTACCATGTGGAGGACACGCTATTTCAAACAAAACTAGCGCTATGGTATTGTAATTTGGATTCTTTTGGCCTACTTAATTTAGAGATGTGCAAACCTTTGTTTCCTGCTGCGATGCTTATCAAAGAACAGGAAATATCTCTAGGAGGAATGAGATGACTCTCAATAACATCCAAGAGGTGGAGATTTTCGACGTTTGGGGAGTTGACTTTATGGGACCGTTCCCATCATCTTGTGGAAACCAATACATACTCTTGGCGGTGGATTACGTTTCTAGATGGGTGGAAGCAATTGCCTCTCCCACCAATGATGCCATGGTAGTGGCCAAGTTCTTTAACAAGACCATCTTCCCACGATTTGGGACACCAAGGACTATCATTAGTGATGGAGGTTCTTACTTCGTTGCCCGGCGCTTTGAAGCTCTTCTAGCTAAGTATGGGGTTACTCACAAAATCGCCACCCCTTATCATCCACAAACTAGTGGACAAGTTGAGATCTCAAACCGGGAGATCAAAGGAATCCTAGAGAAGACGGTTTCAAGGACAAGGAAGGATTGGTCCTTGAAACTTGATGATACATTGTGGGCGTACCGGACTGCGTACAAGACTCCCTTAGGAACCACACCATACAACCTTGTGTATGAGAAGTCTTGTCACTTACCGGTAGAGTTAGAGCACAAGGCGTTTAGGGCAATCAAGTGGCTAAATTTCAGCATGAAGGAAGCAGGAGAGAAGCGTCTCTTGGACCTTAATGAGCTTGAAGAACTCCGCTTGAACGCTTATGAAAACGCTAAGATTTACAAAGAAAGAGCAAAGCGTTGGCATGATAAGCACATCATTCCAAAGGACTAAAGAAGGAGATCAAGTTCTCCTCTTCAATTCAAGGCTTCGTCTCATTCCAGGTAAGCTTAAATCTCGTTGGACCGGACCTTTTCCAATCAAACGTATTTTCCCCCATGGTGCAGTTGAAGTATGGGGTGAAGCGGGCGGAAGCTTTAAGGTGAACGGTCAACAACTCAAGAAGTATACACCGGAACTCCAAACTGAAGAGTTCGCGCCCACCGCACTCGAATAAGTGCGAATCTGGTCTAGCTACAGACCTTAAACAAAGCGCTTCTTGGGAGGCAACCCAAGGTATTGCATTTACGTTTTTGCTTTTGATTCATAGTTTAGCTTAGTTTAGACGTTTTTGCTTTGTTTTTCCTTCGATTCCTTCCGGTATGTTTGTATTTTTGGATGTAGGAACAGTGGAAAAGGAAAGGGGAAGAGAAAGTTTGAAGAAAAGTGACGAAACTTGGACTTTGGAGCATTACAAAGAGTTCCACGGTCTAAACCACGGTCGTGGAACCCTCTGAAACCGTAATTTACAAAAGCCTTTGAAAAATCACCAAAACCACGGTTCCGTACATTTCCACAGCCGTGGAACCCCCAGACAGACCGTGATTTCCCAAAATTTTTACGGCCACCATATAAACCACGTTCCTTCACAAAACACAAACCAAACACCAAAATTACGCCCAAAATCGCCAAATCCTTCCCCTCACCTCAATTCTTCATCCGTTAATCGTTTTCAACGATTCTTTGGCCAAAACAGAAGCAAATCCGATCACCAACAAGATCCAAGCAACAATTCGAGCGGAAAATCACCGAGGGAAGCAGAATTCGGATTCAAAAACCCGAAAACCTAGGTTTTTTTCGCTCTTCTCTATCTTTGTCGATTCGGACTTGCATTTGCTAGAATTTTTTGGAATAACTGATTGGAATTGGAAGAGAATTAGTCTAGGACTGCTGTTGTGAAATTTGGTGTGATTCTGTTGAGATTTGCAAAAAGTCGAGACAAACCACGGTTCCTGTAGCTTCCTCGGCCGTGGAACACCAAGAACAAACCGTGGTTTTTAACAGAACATGGATTTTGTGAGGAGAGTGTCCGGTAGGAATAAGGACAAGAACAAAGATAAGGATAAGAGTAAAAAGAGGAAGGGCAACCCCTCTTCCTCCTCTAGAGCACCACCACCTTCATCCCCTTCACCTCCATCATCACCTTCATCACCATCACCACCTCGCCCTAGGGTCCCTACCATTCACGAGGATCATCTCGACGCCTTAGAGAGGATCCATAAGAGGACGGTCATAGGACCTAGATACCTACTGCTGGAGGATTTAGAGCCTCTCCATGTGATAGGCGATCTTACTTGGCTTTTAGATAGAGCCGGTCTTGTCATCTTCTCGGCTATTCGAGAGGATGCTTATGAGGAGATTACGAGAGAGGTTGTGGTTTCTTTTGAACACAACCATCTGGATAGGACAGTTTCGTTCCGGCTGATGGAAAGAAACTATGATTTCTCCATCCGGGGGTTTGGAGCCTTCTTTGGGTTTCACGAGACCTTCAATGGTCGTTTCCCCAGTGGCATATACGCCAAGGATTTCTGGGAAGAGGTCGCTATGATCTATGCCAGCGAGGACCGCTGGAAGCCAGCTGACACCAAGGCTAAGTTGATGTATCACTTAGCCTTGAAGATAGCTCACAGGGTACTTTCTGAGTGTCTCTTCCCTAGGACGGAGAGACCTCAGAAGATCAAGACAGATGAGCTCTTCCTTCTCTACTGTATGCTATACGGTAGACCTGCTGACTGCGCCACCCTCTTAGCTGCTACCATGAGCAAGCTAAAGAACAAGAGGGCTGACAACATTGGATTTGGTGTTATAGTCACCCACCTTGCTAGGGCATTAGGGGTAGATTTCTCTGCCTGCATACGCATTGCTGCTATACCCCTAGGACTTCAGGCCCTTATGACTAGAGGCCTTATCTTCCCCACCCATAGAGGTCCACCTAACGCTGCTATGCCACGGGAGAGTAGGACGGGGAAAGGTATTGAGTGGCTCGCTGAGTATTCCATTATGGTTGGACGCCATAACTGGAAGGCGACGTTCGCTGCCATGCATGCGAACAGATTGGTAGCCCCTCCCTACGTTCCACCGCCACCAGTTGTAGAGGAGGAGATGGGAGGAGATGACTATGAGGGAGGAGGAGGTGAGCAGGACTTTGGTACATTCCCGGATCAGCCGGATGCAGCTCTTGACATTCCTAGGCATTCACCCCGTCCAGCTAGAGCTTTAGGATCTTCTTCTCGCCGTGCCAGTGTCAACAAGAGGCCCACTTGGATGGAGGCCCCTCCTGCGTGGTAAGGAGCTCCACTACCATGGTCTACACAGCTGCCACCGCCACCGGTACCAGCACCTTCAGATGCGCCGGCATGGTACATCCAGCCGCCTGGTTGGTACGAGCAGCTGCCAGAGTGGGCTACCGACCTTTCCACCAGAGTTGGAGCTTTGGAGATCCGAGCTGACGCTAGGGATGCACGCATGGACGACCTTGACCACATGATGAGAGACGTCTACCGCCAGTAGTTCGGGCGATACTATGATCCTAGCTTCTCACCGTTTCCACCTCCACCGGCACCGTAGTGACGACCTTGCATGATCAACAGTTTTAGCCGCTCCACCATCGTTTTGTGAGTTCTTTTTCTTTCTTTCTTTTCTTCTTTTTCTTTTCTTTGAACATTAGGGACAATGTTTGTTCCAAGTATGGGGTGGGGTGTGACTAATCGTTTGTAATAACTCTTAATCACTTTATTTGCTTCTATTGAGACTATCTTGCATGTTTCATTCTATTGCTACACGTTTCATTATTGCATTGGATGAAAAAGAATTTGAAAAACCCATAAAAATTGGAAAATTTTGAAAATTTTGTGCTTCTAAGGATAGAGATGATTTCTATGATAATCACCACTTGTGAATTGAGTTTTGATGACAATCGCATGCTTAAACGAATAGTGAATTGAAAAGAAATTGAATGAGTTGATTATACCTCTTTTGTAAGTTTCATAATGTGATGAATGTTACTTAAATCATGTTGAGGAATTAAGGTTGAAATCACATAATAAGTTGTTATGCTTCTTTTTTAGATGATTAAGGCAATTTGATTTTCTTTCTTCTTTCTTTGATCATTTAGCCCCTCATTGAAATAATGACCTCCCTTACCTATCCGGGAATTTGGAGGAGTTGAATGAAAAAGGCATGTTTGATATGGGAGGGCCATGAAAGCAATACTTTGCATTCAAAGGAATAGAAAGAAATTATAGGTTTGGGGAAGTCAATCATGACGATGAGTAACTCGACACCATTCACATAGCCGGGTGTTTGTGTCTTGCCAAAGTCGGATTGAGCGATATTCCTAACGGATTATGGTATGTACGCTAAGGGTTTGAGGCATCTTATAAAAATTGAGAAACGCCAATCTCCTAGGCTTCGGTTTTTGTGCACCTCTGTCCATAACTCCAAAAGTAAAGTCGAAAAATGAAAAGAAGAGAGCGAAGCTCTAAGTTGAAAGTGCTGCGGAAACCGCAAGAGAAGAAGAAAAGAGTAGTTATCCACTTTCCCGGATTCATGCACCACACTCCTTAAAGTTTTCCTTCCCTTTCCACATTCTAGACCTTGTTTGAAAGTCCTTAAGATCAAAAGAATGTTATATGACTTAGTGATCTAAATTGAAGTTTCTTATGATTGATTTTGATAATGTTTGAAGGTTATGATGTTTACATGGAAGTTTGATTGATTCATGAGCTTTCTTTACTCTTTACTCTTTGATTATGTATATGAAAGTCTTACAAACGAATGGAGCAAGATTTTGGAATGATCTATTGATTAGAAGGCACATTCTTCCAAAAGAAGTTTTGATAGAGAAGGTACACATATTTCATCCTAACTTGAGTTTTAAAGCTTTTGAAAGACCTTGCTTAGGGACAAGCAAGTGGCAAGTATGGGGTTATTTGTTAGCATGAAATATTCTGATATTTTAGGCACATTTTCTAAGTGTATTTCATCCATATAGGTAGTCATTGATAAAGCATTGAAGCATTTGTGAGTTAGCTTATTTATTTTGTCGATATAGAGATCTACATAAGCTTTGTGTCGATTGTAGGCAATTTAGAGCTAATTCCGAACGGATTGAGAGAGAATGTAGTTTGATTAAGCATGTCCAAGGATTGAGGACATCTCTAGGAGCTAAGGAAGGTGCTAACTTGAAGAATGGCACGAGGCTAAGGAAAATCACGAACACCTCTAAACCACGCTCTAAAATACGGCCATACTAGATTCCACGTTCAAGTCCACGGCCGTAGAACCTTGGCAAGAGAGGCGTGGTGCATTCCAGTAACTTACACGACCGTGGAGGGTTGTGACAAACCGTGACCACATTCAACGCTCTAAATTACGGGCGTGGAACTCTTCCACGACCGTGATCTTGGCAATATTTTACGCAATATTATAAGCCACGATCTTCTACGCAATGGGCCGGGCCAATATTTTATCTTACCCTATAAAAGGACAGATGAAGAGAGATTTCGTCACCTCTGCTTAGGCTTACACTTCGGCTTACCCTAGTTTTACACTTTCGCGGAGATCGTGATTGAGAGATTTGCGCTTTGCCATTGAGATTTTCGAATTGACGGAAGAGTTGAAGATTTGGAAGATTGTTCGCAAGGAGATTACACTTCATCTTTAGGTTTGATTAGAAGACGGATTGACATCCCGTTCTTCGTTCTTATCTAAGATTGTGATTGTTTGTGTTATTCCGAATCTATTGACATTATTGTTCTTGATTTGTGGATTTGAGATTGACTTAAGGTTTATTGAAGGTTTTCGGAAGTTTTCATCTTTCAATCTTTTAATTCTTGAATTTGAATCAATATGACTATTGTTGGCTAAAACCCTTTAGCAATTCTAAGGTGAAGGGTTGATAGTTGTGGCTTAGATGATGATAGATCGATCGTAAATAGATTGGACCCAGAGAGTTAGAGAGAATCGCCGACGAACCTAATCCACGGTCTGTTCTTGAGCTTCCACGGCCGTGGAACTCAAGAACTACCCGTAATTTTGTGTTAACTTACGAACTTGCTTTTACTTTAATCCAAAGTTAAAGATTTTCTTTAACTTAGTCTTGGCTTGCCTTTTCTAGGTGGTAGTGAAGCCTCAACAACCTCTACCTCGATTGTGAGTGTCACAACCTTAATCGGTTAAGTTAGTCTTGATCCTTGGATTACAAGTTTGGGTGTTTGACGTTAATTCTTACCTTTAGATCTTTTCTATATTGAAGCCTCAACAACCTTTATAGAGAGTGTCTTTTAGGTTAGTCATATAGGGTTTTTGGAACTTCACCGTACGATTACCTTACATTCGTATACCTTTGCATACCTCAACTCTGTCCTTATATCTTTAGTATATCTTGAATCGATTGCCACAACTGGATACGTGGATCTTTAGGATTGTGTTTTCCCAATAATTTGAAAAGCTTCATACATTTACTTGCTTGATAATCTATAACTGGATTTAACCCCCCAAATCCCTGTGTTCGATACTCTGGAATTCTTGCTTAAATATATCGATCCGTACACTGCGGGTTCGCTTGCTTGATTTCTAGCCTTATAAATTTAAAGCTTATTTGCACGCACGATAAGTGGCGAACAGGAAGCAATGCTAATCTTTAGGCTGCCCTCCCAACTCTATCCAGTATCTCAAAAGGACCGTGAACGAGGATATTTCCTTTGGTCGTTTATATCCTTTCAAAAGTTATTTCTGAACTCAACACTAAAACATGTATAGCGAATAAGTAAGGGTTGAACCCAAGAGAGTTTGGTTATTTTTATTAATTTAAATTATTGATTATAGAACAAGGTAACAAGGGGGGGGGGTTGGATGAATTGATACACACAGAACTAAAAAGCAAGTAAATGAGATTGATATAACGATGATGAGTGAATCTACACTAGGTTGATTCTTAGCATGCGATTACTACTTTAGTGAGTTCCTTTTTACAAGTTTTCAAGTAATGTTCCCGTCTAGATTATATGTATGTGTTGAGCCAACCGGCATCAACACAACTTACCAAGTTAGTTTTCCGTAAACCTACAAGAACAAGTCACAAGTTAGCTTTCAAACAAAGAGTAAGGGATATAAAGAGAAGATTAAAACCGTTAAACTAATCTTTCTATTTGTGTTTCTTTTCCTTCAAGAAATTACAACCCGTTATTACTTAAAGGTTACTACTAGACTAAAGACCCGGACCCGGACCCGGAATCTATTAATCCTAGTTATTTGCATGCACTTAGAACCTAAGGTGATCAATCTTAAGTGATAATGAAAACATGCAATCTAGATAAATGAAGCTCTAGAAACACAAAACATTACAGAATAAAACTTATATTAAAAAGGAACTTACAACCGAAGTAATAATGCAGCCTCAAACCAACCCAATGTAGCAAGGAAACTTAGAAGCTCATTACAAAGGAAGGAAGAGAGAATAAAAGTGGGAAAATGATGGATAAAAAATTGGATGATTCTAGCAATCAACCATGGGTCTATTTATACTACAAATGGCACTAAATAGGAGTAAATGGCCGGCCAAAACAACCACCTTTAATGCCATAAAGGTGGTGTAAACAGCCGGAGTAAAGTCTTTGTCATTGAACTGCAGGGGCGGCCTAGCAATTCCGCAGGGGCGGATCTTTAATGATCTTCAAACGTCTGAATCTTCAACTTCCTGCCGTTTCTGATGCCGAGCCCCACGGGCATCCCAGTGTCAACGCGGGGGACGGTGACACTGGCTCTTCATCTTCACAGCTCCTAGGTTGAGATGCAGGCAGAGGCGTAGGGGCGCCGGCTTCGCTTCTTCAAGGCAAGTCACCGCAGGGGCGCCAAGGAGTGGCGCAAGAGTGGAGACAGTCTTCGTTCCTTGCGCTGGCGATGGCGCAGGCTGCGCTACGGAATGTGGTGTCACCCGTAGGGGCGGTGACACTGCTCCACGGGGGCAAAGAGGTAATAGAAGAATTGCTTCATGAATGGTCTTCAACTCCGAAGTGCTAAAACTCCTCCTTTATCTTCTTTTAGTTAGTGGTATAAACCGACACTAATGTGATAAAAAGACTCTAAAAACTAGCCAAAATGATAGTGATTTCATCACCTATCAAACTCCCCCATACTTAGACCTTTTACTCGTCCCGAGTAAAATAAATGACAGCAGTTTTAGACCAAAGGCCTCAGGAAGCATGTTCAAGAAGCATAGGCAATTAAAACAAAGAAAAGCCATGAAGGAAAGAAGGAGAAAGAGAGAAAATGTGAGAAAAAGGTGAGAAATCTACCATCCTTATTGCTCCAAGAGTGACCGACCCGGACAACCTCCTTATGCTTCCCCTTCTTATGCTGCCAAACGTCGGAAAGGGAACCTACACTCGGTGCCACTCATTTTGCCAAGGTGCCCTTTCGGGTTTTCACCTTGCCACTCTTCTTCTTTTCTTTGATGATCTCACATAGAACTCACATCCCTCAAGTCCAATTTTGCACCAACCTAAAGTTGGTCGGACTACCTTCTTTTTACCTAAACCGCCCTTTCTGGTTTTCGGTTTATCCAAGGATTTTCATGCCTTTTTCTAATTTCTTTGGCTTTTTATTTATTTTTTTTAAACTGAATTTCAAACTGAATTCTAAAACATAAAAAAATCAATGCAAACATGCTCAAAACAACTATACGTGCAAAGATATTTCCTCCATACTTGAAGCACACTCTGCCCTCAAAGTGGAACATGAAAGCAAAGATAAATGTGTAGAAGGAATAAAGGGTGATACCACTAATGGGATGGTCCGGCTGGACCATCCGGGCCCTCCTCCGGTGGGTATGGGAAGTGGCTGAAGAAGTGCTCCTGCCGGCGGTAGAGCTTGTCGATGCGGTCCTGCTGAGCATCCTTCCTCTACCCAAATGAGGTCTCAAAACTAGCTTGCCAATCCAGTTGTTGAGCCTCTAGCTGCTGTTGATGAGCTGCCTGTCAAGCATCCTGCCGGGGGTAAAAATGGGTGGTCATAGAGGAGGCGAAGTTGGACTGCCTCGCCTGCTGCTGCTCAAGCATGGACCTTTGGTACTCGGTCTGCCATGCCTGATGCTGGGTGGTCAAGGCTGCCATCTGAGCCTTGAGGCTCTCCATGGCCGGACCGTCGTCCGGTGCTGCAGTAGGCATCTCCTCGTAATCTGGTATGGGCATGTGGTCAACAACAGGAGCCCGGTTGGAGCTCGCAGCATATCTCTCAACAATGGCCCCCTGAGGCCGTCTAGGCACGAAAGGGTCAGCCGGTATGTATAGCTCGGAGAACTCGTCTCCAAGTGGAAGCGGCCCGGGGAGGTATGTAATGTGACTCCCATCTGCCAATGAGAGCCAAAAGAAGTTCTCCTTGTCTCTCTTGAGGAGCTTGCACCTCCTCAACATCCCCTCCGTGTAAAGTGGGGCCTCTAACCCATCCTCCAAGCCGGAGAGGTCCATCACCTGTGAAACGATCAAGGAGATCACCCCACCACCCACAATGCCACGTGGCTCGTTCCTCCTAATCCGCTTAAAAGCGGTAAGGAAGAGGTATGGCCAATCCGGCACCTTATCGTTCATGGGGAGGTAGGCGTACAATAGTGGAAGGTCCTTGAGAGCGACCTTTTTCTCCTCCTTGTGTCCACAGAAGACACTCATGAAGATCTTTGACAGGATCCTTAAGCAAGGGTGAGTGAATTTGTTGGAGTACTCACCCCTGGCATGAAATTCGGATCCGGTGGCGGCCTGCCAAAACTCGCACAAGTCGGGTGTCGGAATGGTCTCCCACCAGTTCTCGGAGGCGCAAATAGTTACCCCAAATGCCTCCTGCAGTTGCGTATAATCTAGTGTATACTTCCTCTCGTTGAACTTGAATGAAAGTCCAACACAAATATGGTCCTCCTTTTCCATGGTGAACGTGGCGATGAATTGGCGGCTGAGCTCGGGGTATGTTGGGGCATTCATGTCCAGAAATTCAACGAGTCCAACGTTGGTGAGGAATGCCTGCATGCTCTCCAACGTGCCCAATTTTCCAAAGTAGGAACGTGCAAAAACTGAGTTGCATACACAACCCGATCTTGCACAATCCTATACCGCTCCTTCTCAGACTCCGACAACTTGTATATTCTCTGGTTTTCCATTTCTTGCAATTGAACAAGTAAAGGAATTAGAAAAGTCAGAAATTGGATTAAGAGATGAACCCTCTATTGCTATTTCCGCAGGGGCGGCTGAAGGATGCGTAGGGGCGGCGAGGCGCAGGGGCGGCAGCTTGCGGTAGTAGGGGCGGGAGAAGTGCAGAGGGCGATTTTGGACAGCTACGAAGGTTGTGGCTCTTGGGGGTGTTCCGGTGGCTTCTTACTGGTGGAGACGTCGCCGGAGGTGCTCAGAGTGGAGGGAAGAGGGTGTATGAGGTGGAAAGGGTTGTTGGTTTAGGGTTGTGAGAGATTGAGGGAAGTGTTGATGGGGACAGAGGGATAGTGGCGCAGGGGCGTCGGGCTGTGGTGCTGACTTGGTGGCGCAGGGGTGTGAGGGAGCCGTTTTGTGAGAACTCTAGTGAGGGCACAAGGGCGTTGTGAGAGAGAGAGGCGAGTGGTAGATGGGTTGATAGGGAGAGACTGATGGGATAGTTGTAGGTTATTTTTGGGAAGTGTATTTTTTTTCATTCCTTGATAACACCGCAGGGGCGGGGACTTGTCACCGCGGGAGCGGTGACAAGGAAGCGGAAGGCGCAAGCTCAGCGCCGGGGGCGGCGCTGAGGATGTGTGTGAAGGATGACCGCCGCAGAGGCGTAAGTGTGTTACCATGGGGGCGGGAACCAATTTGTTGCAAGCGCAGATCTAGCGCCGGGGGCGGCGCTAGGCAGAGGTGTCACCGCAGGGGCGGGAACACTAAGCCGCAGGGGCGGTTTTCTTGACAGAGACTCCTCTTCTTATTCCTTCGGGTTGCCTCCCGAACAGCGCCTTTGTTTTACGTCGTTGGCTCAACGTAACGGTTCTACCTCTCTGATTGTGCCTCCTCCAGCACCACTTTGGCGTTTATAACCGACTAGGAAGGCAATCCTCCGGAAAATCTAGTTTCGATCCTTGTTATGGCTTCTGCCACTTGCCCAACCTGTTTTTCAAGGTTCTTGATGCTGGATTCTGTTGTTTGAAGATGAGTAGCAAAATGCTTAGTCAAAACCTGCAACATAGCCTCAATTGATTGATACTTACCTTGTCGGGGCTGTTGTTGTTGGTTTTGTTGATCCCTGCAACGAAAACTTTGTTGGTCACACCAGTTTGGCATGAAATTCTTTGCATAAGGATCGTTCCTAGGCCTTTGCTGTTGTGGTTGTCCATAACCTACTACATTCACCTCTTCATCGTCATCTTGGACTTGGGGACACATGTCCGTTGGGTGATATGGGTCAAGACAAACTCTACATGCCTTTAGCTGTTTTGGGTTCCCATGAGTGTTAATCTCTTTACCATTTCCTTCAGTTCGGCAAGCTCATTAGAGATCTCGCTCTTCCCGGAATTCACAGCATGAACACCTCTCTTGGAAGAAGTCCTTCCAAAGTTCCGGGTTCCTTCCGCTAGTTCCTGTATCTTTTCAAAAGCAAGGTCAGGGGTAGAGTTAAGAATGTTACCTCCACAAGCCGCATCGACGATCCTCCTTTCGGTGTCAAGCAAGCCATTATACAAGTACAAGACTAGATCTTGAGTTGAATATCCATGGAAAGGACAGCTGGATCGGAGGCGTGCAAACCGCTCAAAGTACTCATAAAGAGTCTCATCCGCCTCTTGCTCGATGTTGCTTATTGCTTTCTTCAAGCTATTGGCCTTCTTCGCTGGAAAGTATTTCTCCAAAAACGCCTTGTGGAGATTCTCCCAAGTGTCGATGCTCCCGGATGGAAGGTGGTAATTCCAATCATCCGCTGCATCTTTGAGTGTGAAGCCGAATGCCCTCATCTTGATTTTTTCTACGGTAATGTTGGCCGGCTTCATGCTCATACACACGGTATGAAACTTCCCAAGCTGCTTGATGGGGTCTTCACTACTTAACCCATGGAAAGATGGGAGCAAGTGAATGAGACCCGGCTTGATCTCGAAGTTGATTCCTTCCCCTAATGCTGGTATAGTGACCGCAAGAGGGTGTTGAGCCAAATCGGCTGAGTGAGTTGACGAAGGGTACGATCAACCATTTCTTGTTGGAGTTGTTGTTGTCTACATCGCCGGATGTGTGTCCTCTCAATTTCTGGATCAAAGGGAACAAAGCCGGAGTTAGTAGCACGGGTTTGGAAAATAAAAATGGTCCAAACCAATAATCAATAATAAAAATAAAAATAAAACAGAACTCCCCGGCAATGGCGCCAAAGTTTGAATTGGATATTTCCTTAGGTTGTTTATATCCTTTCAAAAGTAATTTCCGAACTCAACACTAAAACAAGTATACCGATTAAGAAAGGGCCAAACCCAAGAGAGTTTGGTTATTTTTATTAATTTCAATTATTGATTATAGAACAAGGTAACAAAGCGGGGGGGGGGGGGGGGGTTTGGATGAATTGATGCACACAAAACTAAAAAGCAAGTAAATGAGATTGATATAATGATGATGAGTGAATCTGCACTAGGTTGATTCTTAGCATGCGATTACTACTTTGGTGAGTTCCTTTTTACAAGTTTTCAAGTAATGTTCCCGTCTTGATCATATGTATGTGTTGAGCCAACCGGCATCAACACAACTTAACAAGTTAGTGTTCCGTAAACCTACAAGAACAAGTCACAAGTTAGCTTTCAAACAAAGACTAAGGGATATAAAGAGAAGATTAAAACCGTTAAACTAATCTTTCTATTTGTGTTTCTTTTGCTTCAAGAAATTACAACCCGTTATTACTTAAAGGTTACTACTAGACTAAAGACCCGAACCCGGAATCTATTAATCCTAGTTGTTTGCATTCACTTAGAACATAAGGTGATCAATCTTAAGTGATAATGAAAACATGCAATTTAGATAAATAAAGCTCAAGAAACACAAAACATTACTGAATAAAACTTATATTAAAAGGGAATTACAACCAAAGTAATAATGCATCCTCAAACCAACCCAATGTAGCAAGGAAACTTAGAAGATCATTACAAAGGAAGCAAGAGAGAATAAAAGTGGGAAAATGATGGATAAAAAATTGGATGATTCTAGCAATCAACCATGGGTGTATTTATACTACAAATGGTACTAAATAGGTGTAAATGGCCGGCCAAAACAACCACCTTTAATGCCATAAAGGTGGTGTAAATAGCCGGAGTAAAGTCTCTGTCGCTGAACCGTAGGGGCGGTCTTCAAACCCACAGGGGCGGTCTAGGTAAAAACTTTTGATATTCTTCGTAGCCGCAGGGGCGGCCTAGAAATTCCACAAGGGCGAATCTTTAATGATCTTCAAACATCTGACTCTTCAACTTCCTTCCGTTTTTTATGCAGAGCCGCAGGGGCGTCCCAATGTCAACGCGGGGGGCGGTGACACTGGCCCTTTATCTTCACAGCTCCCAAGTTGAGATGCAGGCAGAGGCGCAGGGGCGCCGGCTTCGCTTCTTAGGCCAAGTCACCGCAGGGGTGCCAAGGAGTGGCGCAGGAGCGGCGACAGTCTTCGTTCTTGGCGATGGCGAAGGGGCAGGCTGCGCTCCAGAACGTGGTGTCACCCGCAGGGGCGGTGACACTGCTCCGCGGGGGCGGTGAGGCAACAGAAGCTTTGCTTCGTGAATGGTCTTCAACTCCCAAGTGCCAAAACTCCTCCTTTATCTTCGTTTAGTCTTCTTCTTCTAGATCAAGGAGTTAGTAGTATAAATCGACACTAATGTAATAAAAAGTCTCTAAAAACTAGCCTAAATAATAGTGATTCATTCGCCTATCACACCGACATATCGGGGTCTCTGCTTCCCCTTTATGCCAAAACGTCTGAGGCCATGCGTCGGAGATACTCTCCACTAGACATGAGCTCCAACCGTGAACTCTAGAGGTCGACGCTTTCTGTCTGCATACGACTTTTGGTGACTTTGTGCAACCAACATCCTCTCTCAAATTAGCGCTACTCGAGCCAAATCATCCTGAATCTACTTTGCCTATCCCACTGATACTGCTAGGTTGATCCTAGCATAAAGATGTACGACACCTACGTCCATATAGTGCCTCATAAGGAGTCATCCCAATAGATGTATGCCAGTTGTTGTTGTATGAGAACACAACTAATGGGAGGTAATCAGACCATCCCTATCCCCAATCTAACACACAAGCTCGCAACATATCCTCTAGGGTTTGGATGGTCCTCTTAGACTGGCCATTTATCTGGGGGTGAAACTCAATCATGATGTGTAGCCTCGTCCCCAAACAAGGCTGAATCTGCTGCCAAAATGTCGAGGTAAACCGTCCATCTCGACCAGGGACGATCGTCGTCGGTACACCATGGAGTCTCACTATTTGTTTAGTTTACTCCTCAGCCAATCTGCTCACTGGTCACGTCTCTCTCATAGGAGTGAAATGTGCCGTCTTCGTTAGTCTGTCAATGACAACCCAAATAGCGTCAAAACTCCTAGTGGGCCTCAAACTGGTCACAAAATCCATTGAGACGTCCTCCCACTTCCATTGCGGTATTCAATAGTACACCTAACCTATGGGCATCTACAGCATGGTATAAAACCATTAACTAACCATACAAATATAAGGTAATGCATAAGCACAAGCACAATCATGAAAGATAAACACATCAATATTCTATCACACATTTACCCATTTATCACCGTTATATAATAGTCATTCACTCAAATCGTATATATATAGATAGATGAAAGTATGTGACACGAGGACCGATACATCCTCGCCTCTGAGCTTGATAGCCTACTATACTAGTATCGGTAACATAATCCGTGTACCCTATGGGAGTGGATTGCGCCATTCATGTAAAGCCATTCTAGCCTGAAATCAAAGAACCTCCCAGACTCCACGGAGGGATGAAAAGGAAAGATTATCACACCCATGCAACAGGGCGATCAATAAAACATAGGTTGGTATTAACGACATCTCATGCTATCATATCAAACATAAAACGCACACAACACTCATGCAACACCCAATATAGGGATGGTAACTAAGTAAGTCCTACGGACTTACCTCAACCTCGATCAACCTCAACCACGATCACCTCTACACTGGAGGGACAACATAACCTATAAAAAAGGTATAAAGAGATATATCAATCTCCTAATAATACAAGGGTCACACCTACACCCAAAGGGATTCATACGATCAGCCTAAACCTAACCTCACAACCTAATAAACCTCAAAGTCCATACATGGCATAAACCGATCATAACCTCATCAAAACACATCCTCACACATCTAGCATGAACCTATACACTCACACTAGCAAGGGAGGGAAGAAAGGCATCCTAAAGCAAACCTAGGAGCAACACACACCTACAAAGCAAAGCCAACACAAGGTTGGACTGCAAGTGGGCGCAGGGGCGGCTGCAGGTGGTGCAGAGGCGGACTCCGGCCGGCGCAAGGGCGGCTGCAAGGTAGCGAAGGGGTGGCTTTACTAAAGTGGACACCCAGTCAACCCCTTCTTTAGTTCTTCCTTCGATTCCATCACTCCTTTTCCATCCAACACACATACATATAGAAATATACATATACATCAACATATGCCAATCATGGCTGGAACAAGATCCAATCCTAAGGAAATCTAAGCTAGAAGAAGAGAAGATGAAAGAATGAAGAAAGAAAGGAAAGAAGCCAAGAAAGCTTACCAAGCTGAACCTATACCAAGAAGAGCTCTCACCAAGCCCTCCAAGCTGGCTCAACAAGGAACAATAACATCAACCATCAACAATCAGCAACCAAGGCAAGAATATAAGCTCTCAAACTCACACAAAAGTCAACCAATCTCAAGAAGATATCCAAAGGAAGAAGAGAGGAGAAGATGAACGTAGGGAGAGAGATGGAGCTGTAAAAGAAGAACCCTCATCAGAAGGAAAGAGAAGAAGCTTATAAAGGGAGGAAAATGGTAAAGCACGAGTCAAAGGGTCAACAAAGACGGCTGCAACCATACAAAGCCGCAGGGGCGGACCTTGTGAGGCGTAGGTGCGGCCCAAGCAAACCGTAGGGGCGGCCACTTGGTCACGCATGGGCGGTCTAGGCTAAAACCAGGTCTCCAGCTCCTCCTCTCAGCAACTTAACAACTAGGCTCTTGCATCTCACCCCCACGCCTAAAAACAAGTTTCGTCCCGAAACTTGCAAAACCTCAAATCCTCTCGGAGCCATAAGCCGAGGTATAACTCTCTCTCTCTATCGGAGGTATCACATCTCCGCTCAGAAGGTCACAACCTATATCAAACTATAACCTAAAACATGAATATGGAGGAATCATCAACTCAAGAAAACATGGCCATAACGCTACCCAAAGGCGTAGAGGAATCACATATCTCGCCATACCACATCATTAGGAATAGAGGAAGCACATCTCTAACCAACATACTCATATACATCGCATGGAGGAATAACATATCCAATAAACTATGTCCATGAAGGTAGCATGGAGGAAAGAACCATCCCTAGTTGAATCCTAATCATACTTAGATAGCATGGAGGAAAGAACCATCTCCACCTATAAACATACATCATGCTAGCACATAAAGATCTAATAAGATCATAAACCACATCATATCCAGCATGGAATAAATATATCAAGGCATATAAGCACATAAGCACATAATCATATACTCACCAAGATAGCACTAATATCTACTCATCGATCCTAGGTGGATCTATCTCGGCATAGAACTGTAGATAGTTCCTCTGGATACTATCCTCAATCTTCTATGTAGCCTCCTCAGGTCCTCGTCTAGACCATTGTATCCTCAACATAGGATTTTCCTTCGAACGCAGGCGTCTCACACCTCGCTTTAGAACTTCAATAGGGTGCTCAACAAAGGTGTGGTCCGCCTCAACCACTAAATCATCATAACTCACAATGTGCCTCGGATCTTGTATGTATTTCCTCAAATGAGACACATGGAATGCAGGGTGAACACGCTCTAACCTCGGAGGCAATGCTAATTTGTAGGCTGCCCTTCCCACTCTATCCAGTATCTCTAGAGGACCGACATATCGGGGACTCAACTTCCCCTTTATGCCAAAACGTATGACGCCACGCGTTGGAGATACTCTCAACTAGACATGAGCTCCTACCCTGAACTCTAGAGGTCGACACCTCCTGTTTGCATACAACTTCTGGCGACTCTTTGCAGCCTGCATGCTCTCTCTAATCAGCGCTACTCCAGCCATATCATCCTGAATCTGTTGTAGCGCTATCGTACTGATATTGCTAGGCTCATCCCAGCATACAGGTGTACGACACCTACATTCATATAGTGCCTCATAAAGAGCCATCCCAATTGATGCATGCCAACTATTGTCGTATGAGAACTCAACCAATGGGAGGTAATCAGACCATCCCTGTCCCCCAATACAACACACAAGCTTGCAACATATCCTCCAGGGTATGGATGGTCATCTTAGACTGACCATCTTTTTTTGTGGGGAAACGTAGTCATGAAGTGTAGACTCATCCCCAAAAAAGTCTGAATCTGGTGCCAAAATCTCGAGGTAAACCGTCCATCTCGATTAGGGACGATCGTCCTCGGTACACCATGGAGTCTCACTATTTGTCTAGTGTACTCCTCAACCAATCCTACTAGGCCTCAAACCAGTCACAAAATCCATGGAGACGTCCTCCCACTTCCAGTTCGGTACTGGCAGTGAAGGGAGTTGACCTCAAGGTTTGCAATGCTCTATCTTGACCTGCTGCCAGGTCGCACATTGTGCCACAAATCTGGCTACATCGGGCTGCAGCCCTCCCCACCAATATGAGCGTCTCACATCATGGTACATCTTACTCTTACCTGGATGTACTGAGTAAGGTGTACAGTGAGTCTCCTATAAGATACTTTGTCTCAACTCTACAACAACAGGTACACAAATGCGGTCATGACGCCTCATCATCCCATTTGCTCCAATGGAGAACTGTGGTGCCTCTCCACGAGACATCCTCTCTTTGACCCTTATCAAGGTCGGGCAGGTCCCTTGCTTCTGTTGGATCTCATCCGACAAAATAGGTAAAACCTCTAAAATATATAACAGGGCATCCTCATCAGGAAATTGGATGTCCAACTCTAGTCAAGCTAGATCCCTCTGAAGCTAAGGTTGCACTGTCAACCTGGCAATCGCCTTCTCTCGAGACGTCTTCCTGCTCAAGGCATCAACTACAACATTCGCCTTCCTGTTCGCCTCAAAGTGTGCGTGTAAATAAGTTTTAAATTATGAAACTGAAATCAAAGCAAGCGATCCCGTATTGTACGGATCGGCGTAAAAAAGCAAGAATTCCAAAGTATCGAACTCAGGGATATGGTGGATCAAATTCGGTTCACAAATTATCGAGCAAGTAAAGTATTGAAGCTTTGCAAATATTGGGAAAACAACAATCCTAAAGATCCAAGTATCCAATTGTGTCAATCGTTTCAAGATATTCTATAGATATAAGGACAGAGTTGAGATTGCAAAGGTATAACTAATGTAAGGTTGAGTACGGTGAAGTTCCAAAACCCTATATAAATCATCCAAGGACACTCTCTATAAAGGTTGGTGAGGCTGCACTATATAAAGGATCTAAGGACAATAACTACTCTCAAATACCCATGCCCAAACCCAAGGAATCAAAGATAAGCTAAAACGGTTAAGGTTGTGACACTCGAAACCGAAATAGAGGAAGTTGATTCTCACTACTACCTAGAAAAATCAAGCCAAGACTAGGTTAAAGCAAATCTTTAACTTTGGATTAAAGCAAAAGCAAAAGTCGTAAAACAGAGGAAATGACGGCTAGATCTTGAAGAACCACGGCCGTGGTTTTCAAGAACAGACTGTGGATTAGGCTGTCGACGAGGTTTCTCACACTCTCAGGGTCCAATCATTTTACGATTGATCTATCATCATATAAGCCACAACTATCAACCCTTGTCCTTAGAATTGCTAAAGTGTTTTAGCCAATAATCATAGTCATTGAATCAAATATCAAATTAAGAAGAAAAAAAGGTAAAAACCCTCGAAAACTCAATAAACAATCAAAATCAATCTCAAATCCGAACAACAAAGTATCGTGTTTAATGAATGCTAGAATGGGGAATAGAAATCCTCACAACAATCTCAAGGAACAACGAAGAACGGAGTGTCAATCCGTCTCCAAAGGCAAACCCTAAGAAAATCTCGAAGTACACAATCTTCAATATTGCGTCTCTCTCAAGCCACGATCCGAACTCTCTAATCCTTCGTATCAACCCTAAGAACGGAATTATAAGTGAAGGTAAAATGAATCCCTAAGCGACCGTCCTCGAAACTCCCTTCTCAAGCCTTCTAATAGGGTGAAATAGGGTCACGAGAAAAGCCCAACAACCGTCGCTGACGTGGCAAATATGACACGTCACATCGTCATGGAAATTACGGCCTAGTACAACATTCCACGGCCGTGGTTTAGGGCGTGGAACTCTCTGATATTCTCCAAAATTACTTTCTACGAACCAAACCCATACCCACGGTCGTGGTTTAGGTCGTAGAACTCAAAAGCTTTTGTGAAAGCCTTTGTTTCGTGATGTTCTTCACTCATGCTCCTTCCTTAGCTTCTCCAAAGCATCTCCTTGACATCTAGCATGATCAAATACTCCTATCCTTCCGCATTAAGCTCCAATTCAAGCCTTTATTCACCTATAAACATAACAAAGCTTGTGTAGATCTCTGTATTGATAAAATAGGTGAATGTGTTCATAAATGCTACAAAGTCATATCCATGTACACATCAAAAAGGGAAAAATAATCAAAGCAAGTTCCTAAAATATAGTCATATTTCATGCTATCACTTCCCAGGATGATACAGAATCTGAAGGTCAAAGTCCTTGATCAACTCAAGCCATCGACGTTGGCGGTTATTCAACTCCCGCTGCGTAAAAATGCACTTCAAACTCTTATGGTATGTGAAGATGTGACATGTGGCACCATACAGGTAATGTCTCCAGATCATAAAAGCATGAACTACTGCTGCCAACTCCAGATCGTGAGTCGGGTAGTTCTCCTCATACGTCTTCAACTGTCGAGACGCATATGCAATCACTCTGCCTCTCTACATCAATACGCATCCCAAGCCTAGCTTGGATGCATCACTGTAAACCACGAAATCCTCAAAGCCCTCAGGTTGTGCCCAGACAGGAGCAGAAGTCAAACGCCTTTTCAACTCCTCAAAACTCTTGGCACAGTGATCAGTCCATACAAATCTGGTAGTCTTCCTCAGAAGACTCGTTAGTGGAAGGGCAATCACAGAAAATCCCTCCACGAAGCATTTGTAATAGCCGGCTAGGCCAAGAAAGCTACGCACTTCCTTGACATTTGTCGGTGTCGTCTATGCAGCAATAGACTGGATCTCCGCCGGATCAACCATAATCCCATCAGCGTAGACGATGTGTCCAAGTAAACCAACCTCAAAAATCCACAACTCGCACTTAGAGAGCTTGACATACAACTCTCTATCCCTCAAAATCTACAAAAGTGTCCCCAGATGACCAGCATGCTCCTCTCTGCTACAAGAGTATACCAGAATGTCATTAATGAAGACCACCACAAATTGCTCAAGGAAGTCGATGAAAATGTTGTTCATCAAGTCCATGAAGATAGTTGGGGCATTCGTCAGCCCGAATGGCATCACCACAAACTCCTAGTGTCCATCACGGGTACGAAATGTCGTCTTGTGTACATCCTACTCCCTCACCCTCAACTAGTGATATCTTGAGCGTAAATCAATCTGGGAGAATATTGTCGCTCCCTGAAGCTGATCAAGTATATCATAATTACGAGGCACTGGATACTTGTTCTAGAGGGATACGTTAGGGCGGATGAAGCCCTTCTCGGCCAACTCCTTGAGTTGTTTCTTTAGCTCCAACATCTCGACATGCGTCATACGATATGAGGCCTTCAAGATGGGTCTCGTACCAAGCTCCAACTCGATACTGAAATCCACACTCCTCTGAGGCGGCAAGCTCGATGGCTCTACAAAGACGTCTGTAAACTCGCAGACCACTACTATGTCCTCTAATGTTGGACTCTCTCCATCCTTCATGGCATAACACTAGAAGGTGTCACATCCTTGTGCTATAAATCTAGTTGCTCATTCGGCACTCATGACATAGCCAGTCTTCCCAACGTCCCAACCTCGAAAGACCTCTATCTGACCTACATTGGAAGAGACTATAACAGTCCTCCTACCAACATCTAAAACCGCACAGTGTCTACACATCCAATCCATGCCTAATATGACTTCTTCATGCATCTATGGCATGACTAAGAAGTAAACAAGCAACACACGAGTTCCTAAACGAAGGGGATAACTACGTATCTCATGGGTACCTCTGACCCGGCAACCACCAGGTAACCCTATAGTAAAGGGTATCCTTTCTATAGTAGCTAACTCAGATGCTCAACACATGCATTAGAAATGAAGAAATGCGTAGCACCCGTATCAAACAAAACTCTAAAAGGTAAACCATGAAGCATAATAATACATGTAGTAGCCGGTGCAGGCGGCTCCTCTGCACGCCTCAGCTCAAAAGCTCTACCCTGAGCTCCCCTAGTGTCAGTGGTACTGCCACCATGACCTCTACCTCTACTCGGCCCGGGAGCATATCCTTGAGTAGAAGGACGATATGGGACTCTCTATTGTCCTTGTGTTTGCTACTGAGGTATCCTCTGACCACCTCCCGCCACACTGGTAGGAGAAGAACCCTTCTGAGATGAAACTCCACCTTGCCAAGAAAAGGCAACTCGATGTCCTGGTCTACTACTAGTAAAGCAAGTCACAACTAGCCTGGTACACTCTGGCTTCAAATGTCTAGGATCACCACAGTAGTAACACTATCGTCCCTCATCTGCAGTCAGTGCAGACGGGGGGTAACTCTGTCATCTCTAGTCTCATCTAGAACCAGATGCTCCTCCAACTCCACTAGTCTTCCCAATGTGCTGCCTCTTCTCAAACTGTCCCGTCTGAGAAACCCTCTTCTGACTAGCTCACTCTCTCTCATAAGCAGAAGCCCGGTCCTAACAATCAGCTAAGGACTCGCAATGGAATCCCACCATGTATGAGCGTGTGATCTCCCTCAGACGACGGGAGAACATGTACACATTCTGGTCCTCAGATGGTGCAGTTGGACCCAATAAAGCTAACTCAGTCTAGAAATGGCTTATAGCGTCTGCCATAGGCACATCCTCAAAGCCGGCCTCCACAAAATCTTGCAGCTTCTCCCTCCTGAGTGAGGAGTGCCAAAACTGCTCTCAAATCATACTCATCATGCGATCATAGCTGGTGGCTTTGGCTCGTACAGTCCTCCACCACTAATGTGCAGGGTCACGGAATAGAGACTGAACCAGCTCTATCCGTCTGTCCTCAAGATATCTGATAAACTCTAACGCTGAGTCTACATGTCTATCCATACCTCGGTCTCGAACCCTACCTTTACAAAAAAAGGTGGTACGCCCAACTGATGAAATGCCTTCGACCAAGTATCTAGTCGAGGCCCTCTAGTCTCCTCTGGGACTCGAATAGTCTCAGTAGCACCTGCCGGCATAACTGGCACCCGCGTGGCTCCTTGAGACATCACTGAAGATCCCTCATGCACTGGTAGTTGTGGTGCCCGTCTGCCTGCCTCCTCAACACGTCCGATGTACTCTCTAAACTCTGGCCCTTCCATGGAGACTTGATCCGAGTCATCTGACTAGACTTAGTATGAATGCTGTCTCATATATCCACCACTCCTCGTCTTTGGGACGACACTCTATACAATATCTTCATGTTCCTCCTCCCCACTAGTGGATCAGCAACGGGAATTGGTCCCTCTCTTATCACGCCCGCAGGAAGAGGTGGTCTACCTCTACCTCGGCCTATAGCAACAGTAACTCTAGTCCGAGCCATCTGCGGGGTATGCACACCTAACTTATAAGGCTCTATATAGGCCATATGTATAGGTATATATATATATATATAACCATATACAAACATAATCCACAACACATATATATAAATATCTATACTGCAGAGATGCATAGCAGAAGTGGTGACTTCTCGTACATTCTAACCCAAAACTACACTTAAAACCATAAATCTTTTGAAAACATCAAACCCCTGTCGGGTTCTGTTTATTTTACCTATCAAACCTCATTGCAGGTAGCAAGTGTCATTGTTGTCAACCTAAGGCTCTGATACCAACTCTGTAACACCCCGAATCCACGGGACTCGGAGTGTCACATTGGACTAGGATCTCACAATGGATACTGACCCTAGCCTGATAACAAGTTCACTGGACCTTACAACATGGCATTGACAGATATAAAACAAATGCATAAAACTTGTATAAACTATACAACCAAAAGGTAAAGACTTCATAGCCGAGTATAAACAACAATATCCTCACACGAGAGGTAACAAAAGATAATCATGATGTAGGAGGGAAACACAAACAACCCCAAAAGACCACAACCATCCTATGTATGAGAGGTCCTCGGCCTGCCACCCTACTAGATCACTCAACAACACACCTAACATGTGGGGCATCTACAACATGGTATAAAACAATTAGCTAACCATACAAATATAAGGTAATGCATAAGCGCAGGCACAATCATGAAAGATAAACACATCAACATGTTATCACACATTTACCCATTTATCATCGTTATATAATAGTCATTCACTCAAATCGTATATATATAGATAGATGAAAGTATGTGACGCGAGCAACGATACATCCTCACCTCTGAGCCTGATAGCCAGCTGTACTAGTATCGGTCACACAATTCGTGTACCCTATGGGAGTGGAATGTGCCCTTCTTGTAAAGCTAGTTTGGCCTGACGTCAGAGAACCTCCAAGATTCCACAACGGGATGAAAGGGAAAGATTATAACAACCACGCAACGGGGCAATCAATAAAACATAGGTCGGTATAAACGACATGTCATGCTATCACAACAAACATATAACGCACACACCACTCCTGCAACACCCAATATAGGGATGGTAGCTAAGTAAGTCCTATGGACTTACCTCAACCTCGATCAACCTTAACCAAGATTACCTCTACACTGGAGGGACAACACAACCTATAAACAAGGCATACAGAGATATATTAATCTTCTAACAATACAAGGGCCACACCTAGACCTAAAGGGATACATAGAATCATCCTCAACCTAACATCACTACCTAATAAACCGCAAAGGCCGTACATGGCGTAAACCGATCATAACCACATCAAAACACATCCTCACACATCTAGCATGAACGTATACACTTACACTAGTAAGGGAGGGAACAAAGGCATGCGAAAGCAAGCCTAGGAGCAACACACACCTACAAAACAAAGCCAACACAAGGCTGGACTGCATGTGGGCGCAGGGGCAAATGCAGGTGGCGCAGGTGTGGACTCTTTCCGGCGCAAGGGCGGCTGCAAGGTGGCATAGGGTTGGTTGCACAGTAGTGGACACCAAGTCAGCCCCTTCTTCACTTCTTCCTTCGATTACTTCACTCCTTCATCCAACACACATACGTACAAAAACCTACATATATATACATCAACATATGCCAATCATGGTTGGAACAAGATCCAATCCTAAGGAAATCTAACCTAGAAGAAGAGAAGCTGAATGAAGATGGAAGAATGAAGAAATAAATGAAAGAAGCCATGAAAGTTTACCAAGCTGAACCTATACCAAGCAGAACTCTCACCAAGACCTCCAAGCTGACTCAACAAGGATCAACAACATCAACCATCAACAATCAGCTACCATTCCAAGCATATAAGCTCTAAAACTCACACAAAACTCAACCAATATATCAAGAAGACATACGAAGGAAGAAGAGAGGAGAAGATGAACGTATGGAGAGAGATGGAGTTGTAAAAGAAGAACCATCACCAGAAGGAAAGAGAAGAAGCTTATAAAGGGAGGAAAAGGGTAAAGCACAAGTCAACGGGTCAACAAAGACAGCTTCAGCCACACAAAGCCGCAAGGGCAGACCCTGTGAGGCGCAGGTGCGGCCCAGGCAAACCGCAGAGGTGACTACTAGGTCACACAGGGGCGGTCCAGGCTAAAACAAGGTCCTCAGCTCATCCTCTCAGCAACTCTATAACTAGGCTCGTACAATACAAGTCTTGTGAGAACTAGCATGTCCTCCACAAGGAAAGGAATTGCAATGACGAATGACACTTTGCATTTCGTCTTCAGATACACATCTTCTAATAGTGCCATCCGGACCACTCTTAAAGAGTTGAGGTTCATTCCAATAGCATTGGCGGACATCCTTATAGAACTTCTTCCTTTTCAACGTAGGATAGTCGGGGAGGTATTTCCTGACAAACCAAATAATTTACAAAATCAGCAAACCAAGGTTCGTTACCTTTAGAAATGAGATCAATACACTCTTCCATTGGATGCAACTGTTCATCCGGGAAAGAGTCATCAATAGGAAGGTCATCATGGGTGACATGTGGTAGACGGCTCAAGTGATCCGCAACAGAATTTTCGGATCCTTTCTTGTTGCGAATCTCAAGATCGAACTCTTGAAGGAGAAGACCACATCTAATCAGCCTTGGTTTCACATCTTTCTTGGCAAGCAAATACCGAATGGCTGAATAATCCATGTATACAATCACCTTCGCTCCTATAAGATAAGAACGAAACTTCTCAAATGCGTACACAATAGCAAGAAATTCCTTCTCTGTTGTGGCGTAGTTGAGCTTAGCTTCATCTAGCATTTTAGTAGCATAAAATATGGAAAGTGTGCGTCCATCTTTCTTTTGTCCAAGCACTGCTCCCACCGCTACGTCACTTGCATCGCACATGATCTCAAATTGAAGACTCCAATCTTGAGGTTGAATTATTGGGGCTGAGATTAAGGCTTCTTTGATCCTGTAGAAAGCATCTAAACACTCCTTTGAAAATAAAAAAATTGCATCATTCATCAATAGATTAGTCAATGGTTTAGAAATTTTCGAAAAATCCAAAATGAATCTCCTATAAAATCCAGCATGTCCTAGAAAACTTATAATCCCCATCACCGATGATAGAGGAGAAAGCTTTTCTATTGTTTCAATCTTAGCCTTATCAACCTCAATTCCTCTATTAGAAAGCAAGTGTCCTAATACTATGCCCTCACTAACCATAAAATGACACTTCTCCCAATTTAAAACTAGGTTAGTGTCTTCACATCTTTGTAGAACTAGAGATAGGTTAGCAAGACATTATCAAATGTGGAACCATAAACAGAATAGTCATCCATAAAAACCTCCATGATTTCCTCAATCTACTCCGAGAAGATGACCATCATACACCTTTGAAAGGTGGCTGGAGCGTTGCACAATCTGAATGGCATCCTCCTATATGCGAACGTACCCCATGGGCACGTGAATTTGGTCTTCTTTGGATTGTCCGGATGGTTCGGAATCTGAAAGAAGCCACTATAACCATCAAGATAGCAAAAATAAGAATGTTGTGCTAACCTCTAAAGCATTTGATCAATGAAGGGCAGTAGGAAGTGATCCTTCCTCGTCGCATTATTCAGCTTGCGATAGTCTATACACATTCTCCATCCCATCACTGTTCTCGTTGGAATGAGTTTGTTGTTCTTGTTAGCTACAACGGTCATTCCTCCCTTCCTTGGTACTACATGGAATTGGCTCACCCACTTGCTATCAAAAATTGGGAATATGATACCTGCATCAAGCAATTTAAAGATTTCCTTCTACACGACCTCTTTCATGATCGGGTTTAATAGTCGTTGAGGTTGACGTGAAGGCTTATAATCCTCTTCCATTAGTATCTTGTGCATACATAGAAATGGATTATTTCCTTAAATATCCTCTATAGTGTAACCTAAGGCTTTCCTATGTTTCTTCAGGACAATCATAAGCCTATCATGTTCATCTTCACTTAAACTAGAACTAACTATAACGGGAAACGTTGAGTTAGATCCAAGGAAAGCGTACCTTAGATGTGCGGGAAGGGGCTTTAATTCCAAAGTTGTAGATGCCTTTGGTGTGTTGTGAGGGCTGTCCGGAGTCTCTTTAGATGTCTCCAAGGGTGTAGAAATGGTAGAAGAAGGAGAAAGAACGTGTGTAGAAAGAACGGAACCTTCCTCAAAATTTTCACGAACCACGACCTCTCTGATACTTCCACGGCCGTGGTTTCTTACTCCTTGGTCGTGGTTGCTCTCGATATAGGTTTCCATTTGTGGAATTAATGAAACCACGCCCGTGGAAAACACCGATGACCCGTGGTTTCGGGTATTTTCCGAACTATCGTGCAATTCTTCGAATTTTCAATTTCACCTCTTCTAACTCTTCCAAAGCCTCAACTTCAAGGTTGCAATCCTCTTCCGCTCCCTTTTCCATGACGCTCATACTTATAACCTTTTACAAAGGATATTTGAACAAGATCGAACTTACTTCTTCCCTAGAATTCTCTTCATCATATATGTTGAAAATAACCTCTCCAAGTGATGGTTCTTTTGTTAAAGCTGAGAGTACAAATTCAACTTTCTCTTCTCCAATGTCAAAGGCCAATTTAGTGTTCTTGCAGTCAACCATGAAGCCGGAAGTTGCAAGAAAAGGAATCCCAAGTATGATTGGGACCGGACAATCAACAAGAATGTCAAGCACAACAAAGTCTATAAGAATATAGAAATTGCCAAGCTTAAGTGGGACGTCTTTAAAGATACCAACGGGTTGAGTAATGGATCGATTCTCCATGTATAACGCAATCTTCACCGGTTTAGGTTCACCTAAACCAACCTTCTCACATAAACCAAGTCGAATGATGCTCACACTTGCTCCCAAGTCACAAAGTGCATCATATGTAACATCTCCCACTCCTATTGGTATGCAAAATGACCCCGGATCTCGCAGCTTTGGGGACATCTTTTCTGTCATTGTTTTGATGAGTTCCGACGACTACGAACTCATCTTCACTTCACTAAAATCTTCAAGATTCCTCTTCTTAGAGAGGATCTCCTTCAAGAACTTCCCATAAGCGGGCATACCTAAAATTGCATCAAGAAAAGGTATGTTAATGGGCAGTTTACTCCTGAGATCAACAAGCTTACCAAAGTGTTTGTCTAGACGTGCTCTGGCACTAGATTGCAGGAATTGCAAGGGAGGTTTGTAAGCTGTAGGAGGGACGTAGACATCATCCATCTCCTTTCCTTTCTCCTTTTCGACGGGAACCTCTATGAATGTGGGTTGTGGATCGGTGGTTGTTGCACCACTTCTTGTAGTAATTGCCGTCACCCTCCCTTTCGGATTGCCCTCTTGTTTTTCCGGGAAGCTTCCCTTGATCTTTGGAAACTTCTCCGGCTTTGCTAAACACTTGATTGTCCAAAGCTTTTTGTTCTTTAGACATCAAAGTGATGGAATTCTACATTCCTTGCATCTTCCCTAATGTAACAACCCAAATTCTAAGAACTCGGGGAGCTACTTGTTAGGACCTCACAATGGGTCCCAACCTTAGTTTGACAACAATTTTACTTGGATCTTACAACAAGGCACAAAAGTATTTAAAACATTTGAAAACTTTAAACAATATATACATCGAGAATATATATCAGCCTTACAAGAAAAGATACTACAACGACGCATATGAAGAACAGAAGACATTCCCGTCCCCAACTAAATGAGTACGTGGACCCGGCTGACCATTCCCTCCGGATCACTCTACAACTGTCTTAACCTGCAAGGCATCTACAAGCGGTATAAAACCGTTAGCTAACATTCTATGCATAAGTATAAAGGTAAAGGCACAATCACACATCATACACAATCAACCTGCAACACTCAATCCTTTTATTATCTTTAAGTAGGTGATAGGTCATTACTAATGATACTTATTTTGTGACACGAGGGATTCCCAAACCTCTCCCCTGTCCCCGTTTACCAACGCGGAATGGTACTAATGCATCTGACCGTCTACCGGACTGGGCTGGTCGCAGGGAACCTCCTAGACTCTCACAAGAGCTAGGCAGATGATGTCACGACCCGTTATCATACACTTGGGTCAGTTATGTAAATAATAAGGTCGGCCTAATCCAGTTTCGTTATTTATAATAACTAACAAACACCACTCATACACATTACACTCATACAAGAAGCCAACTAAGTAAGTCCGTGGACTTACCTGAATCAGATCTCGACTCTATTAATCACAATTCAATCTGTAACTGTATAACTCGGTTGCCTGTCAAATGAGGCAAGTAGATCAACACATATCCAATATACTTAGAAGTCTAAGACTTCTAAGATATAAGATCCTATAGGAAGAGAAATATACTAAAATACACGTCTAAGGTAAAATGACCATTTTACCCGTGGTCCCGAATTTTCTAAAAATATCGTAATATGTACTTAAATTCTTACTTGAGACTAACTATCATATTCTAACTTTTAAAGTTGAGTTTAGGTCAAGACTAGAACATTACATGTTATCTTTAACCTTTTAAAAAGGTCACTAGGGTCCAACTTTGGCTTCAAACAAGATCCTTCAACTAATTCCCAAAATTCCGAGGAACACCTAAACGTATCAAACCATATCTACTCCTAGTTAGGATGACTAAAAGTCCAAAATACGTATAACTAAGACATGTCGATATATATATTTAATCATAACAACCTACACAGTTAAAAACAAAGAAAAGGAACGCTTAGTCTTACTACTCACCACCAAACTCTAGGTTTGACGAAAAGTCTACTAAGATAATTTCTTCACATAAGTTATTATTGAAGTTTTGAGAACTTATCCATGTTCTTATCTCTACTATCAAATCGTCCTCATAGTTAGCCAACAAGCATTCATCTATTACCGTCATACTATTTGTTTTTAATACATGCATATTACATACTAACTCACAACTTACATATCTTTCACAAGAACTCTAAACCTATACATCTCACAACTTTCAAATAGAACTAATTTCCCCTAACAATTCTTCCTCCATCAAAGGTTCCAAAAATTCCCACTTTCCAAATCAACTTATCTTAGATTGTTCCCACTTTACAAATCAACTTATCTTACATCACAATCTAAGGAGTCAAACAAAATAAGACAATTAAAAAAAAATAGTTACAAACCAGATTCAATTTATAAAAATCCCCAATTTTGCAAATTTAGGGTTATTACGGTCCAACTCACCCAAATTGGATTCAATCGAAAAGAGATAGGTCTGCTGGTTGTGATACAAGGGCGGCGGCGGACTGGTGCACGTGCTGGCGGAACACCGGCGGCGGACTGGTGCACGTGCTGGCGGAACACTGGGGGCGACGGCGGTGGAGCAACAGCAGTGGAGCAACACCAGTGCAACAACCACGTTTTGCGAAGGGTTCTCGCGACGATGTCCCGGCGGCGACTTCTGCGCAACACAACGGCAACACAACGGAAGGACGGAGGCGAACAATAACAATCGGGTCCTTGGTGGTTGCTGCCGGAGATGTTGGGCGGCGTTGAGTCGTCCAGGTGACTTCCAGCGCAGGGAGACATCACTGCGGTGAGGGATTCCGAAGGGAGAGAGAGAAGATGAGGGTAGAGAGGAACGGGGGTGTAGACCCGCAGTAGGTGGTGGCCGGCCAGGTGGGCGGCGTTGGCTCCGGTATGTGACGGTTGAGGGTTCAAGGAGGAAGAAGAGCTGAAGGCAGAAGGTGGCGGCTCACAGGAACTGCGTGAGAGAAGGGAAGGGATGGCGGCCGGATAGGTGATATAGGTCAAAAAAAAAAAATTAAATAAAGGAGAATTCCAGCTGCTCTCATCCAATGGGCTAGCGGGCCTGTCTTGATGGCCCAGCTGGTTGTCTTGATGGGCCCGACTGCCCATCTTAACAATTAAAAAGAAGTGTTTAAATAAAATGAAATAAAACCACGGAAAAGTCTAAACCGGTCGAATTTTCGGGAATAAAATTTTTGGTTATTACATCAGTTCCCCCTTAAAATAAGTTTCGTCCCAAAACTTAGGACAAGGTACTTAATTAACTGACTTCCATAAATTAAACTTGTATATCCTACTCTCAATAAATTTAAAATTTTGTTTTCTAAACTCCTGTAACCCTATCAAAACGTAACGAAAAATTCGGTCGTTACATCAGATCCCCTCAAAATAAGTTTCGTCCCGAAACTTAGGGTAAGACAATCCTGATCAGCCCTTAAGGTACCAAATGGGTGTGTTTGATCGCTATACAAAAGTCTCGTCGTTTCCACATCTAAGTATCCCGCACATCACGGTTACCAAACGAACACATCACTAACTAAACACTCAATCATGAAATAAACATGCAGTCAAACAATATCACACATACAAGGTCAAACCCTAACTCTTCACTCTCAGGGTTACAACTATCGCTACATAGGTCTTTGAAAGGTTACGTCTCTTACTATTCCCCATATCTTAGGTAGCCTTATCAGCTTTTCATAAAACCACTGAATTTTGAATCTTTTCAGGTATTTAGATCACAAGCGTCTGTTACCACGTTCTAGAGTGATTACCGGATATCTCACCGGTATCATCCAGATCAACTGTCTAATGACCTAACTCGTGTCTGGTAGGTATCTCTCCAACTGAAATTCTCAACTCAGTTCCCAAACTTAGTCTCCGTGGAAAACTGAAGCTGCATTCTCCAATATGGTGAGGAATATTAGTCCATCAGTCACTTTTAAACCGCTTTAAAACTTCTAATGGTTGCCTTACCCAACTCACTTCTAGATCCTTTGTTGACACTACTGAAAATGATCTATTCAGCTTTCTTCCCTTCGTCACGACCACTTGCTTCCGGCCTTCTGAAAAGGTTCTGCCTACACAATCAGGTCCAAGGTCTTGGACATCCACCAACACTTACCAAGTGCTCAATGCTCTTCGTATCACGACCCACTTGGTCTTGTCTTTTAATATTACTCAATCATCTTATTCCTCATATAAGGAATCGTCACCTTTACCCTTTTCTGGTCTAATACTCGAGACAACTAAAATCAAATCTAGTGGTCATCCCTTCTTTTTTTTTCCACTTGGCATTGTTATATTATTTATAGATCTCTAATTTATCGTTAACTCTAACCCAGGCTTCCCATGCATTACCCAAGATCTTAAGTGACATAGAATATGTCCGTAATGACGGTATTAGACACAAAGTGATCTTATATCCAGTTATTTGATCATAAATACTCGATACATGCTAACACACCGTCAAAATTGAACTCTTGTACCCTCCACTTTTATCGGACTCAAAACGCAACAAGGCTCTGTTCTGACATAATGTTACACATAAAATCTACTCCGAGATTATGCTTTCTTTAAGCACGCTTACTAGGTTGCAAGTATGCTCTTGTCGCTTCTCTTTCTTATGCATCTTCGATTCAGAATGGTAGTTACTCACTTGGAACTTTCTAGTGCAGGACATGCACAATACTTTTATTACATCATTAATTCTTTCCTAATCCATCCCGAAAACTCAGTCTAGAGTATTCCATTAGTATGAAATTCCAAAACTACTTGTCTGGCAACATGTAGCAAAGCCGTCACTCTTCACTCGGATCCGTAATAGGGTACCAGTCCCTTCTATTACCTCTACATGCACATAAGTTTCCGTACAACATTTTTAGTAACTCCACATAGCCTATCTCACGGTCCTTCCAACTAGAATGCATTTCACAAACTATCACCATCTTAAACTCAAAACGACATCCCTCAACACCCTTGAGCTTCTTGCTTTGTGGGTTATGACCCACCACTCTTCCGCTGCGCTACTTTGCTTATCCTGTTGTCACTCATTAATCCTAAGGACCTTTTCTGTTAAGTATAAAATGATTGACCACAAAACTCTTTCTTCCAATTACACCATGAGTCTTATACGGATGAAGTACCAAGTACCATCTTTACTTGCCTTAAGAAAATAAAACAACGATTGAAAGACAACTTCTTCCACTTACTTTCTTAATTCTTCTACCACGGATCCAAACTCCTTGACTTGACCGGGGTTTGATCTTAACTAGCCAAGAAGTAACCCTTGAAATGTTTCTCTTTATACCTTTAATTCATCTAAGAAGGTTGTCATAGCCTACTTAAGGAAATCCTCTAAGACGTCGGTAAAGCTACTCCATAGATCCACAGTCACAAATATCTCTTCTTAACGGCACATAACTCGTCAATACCAAACCATACTTGCACGTCCTTGGTTGACATCGGTCAGTCTATAATTGACTTATCTCAATTCCATACCTCTACTGATATTAAACTTTTGGTGCACATCACCTACTAGATTAATCCTTTTATCCTTCTTTAGTTCGTCTTATCTTTCACTCTTCTGCTTCCTTTGGGACAACTCTCTTTCTCAAGTCTCACTGTGCTATTCGCCTAACGTCAAAAGTCGTTCTTAACACTCCACGATAGATTGTAAGCGTCTTGTAGTTCCAATGACTTTTAATTACCTCCCAATTGTAGTCCTTTTACAGGGACCGTCTGTGTTGATGACCTATGCTCTGTTATGAATGGGGGTTACCCTGGACTCTTGAGTCCACCACACAATTCTCACAAGCACACGTTCCTTAATCGGCATTGTTTGTAATATTTCCTTCCAAATCTCTATTGACTATATTACAGGCTTCGTTCTTTTCGATACTGGCGTTGTTATTCCTCTTAGAATTCTTATCTTTAAAGAAGACAAAATGTCTCCAGGCTTGTGAAGTCTACCCTTCGCTCTTACATTAAGTTGTAATTCTCCCTTCCGTGTAAATTGTGATTTGTCAAAAATTTCCTTAGCTAGTAGGTAAACAGTCGCTCACCACAATCCTTTTATACTTCTTTAGTTCGTTCTATCTTCCATTCTTCCTCTTCCTTTGGGCTAGCTTCGCTTCTCGAGTCCACCAAGGTCATTCTTACGTACCCATTTCTTCACTCGTATTGGTAGTAATACCGCCTTCATTAAACTCCGTTGACCCTGCTACAGCCTCCATTCTTTGGATATTGGCGTCACGACTTCTTTCAACTTCATATATCTTCGAGGAGGTCAAAACCTCCCCATGTTTGTGGGGTCTGCCTTTTCGCTTTTATACTCAATTGTAGGTCTTCATTCTGTGCACCTTAGATTCTCACCCCCGGATTGACACTTTGTCTCTTTTGGTTTCTCATGCCCCTAATGGTCTATGGGGCATCCGCCTCGATTATAATATCCTTGATTCCGTAATCTTGGTTGTACTCAATTCTACTTGTCCTGTTCCAATATTGTTATCTCTACTCCACACTCTTATAGTCTCTTGCATGGCCCTTCAAATTCCGTCTCTCGGCCTCGTATGCCTGAGTTCCTTGTACGACCTTCTATTGCTTCTAACTGAACTAACTCATGGATTTCTTCCTCATCTGATTGTGGTTGTGGTAAAAATTATCTTCACAACTTTACTTCCTTGCTCACTTGTTCTTTGCATGGTTAACAAGGGTTACTAGGACGCCCACCCGAGTCTAATACTTGATCCAAGGTCCGAGTCCTTTGTTTCGTGTTGAAAACTCTTCAAGTCTGCTACCGATTTATCATGAGGCGATAATCGCTTCATGATATCCCAACTAAAGGATATAATATATCCTTTAGGATACTAACATACTACACATACACATATATATAACATACATTAATACTCATCATAATAAGTCCATATGCTAACTCATATCGATCCAAGTTGTAGAGATCCACGGAGAGCGATGGTGGTCCAACGTACTACTAACCCAACAACCCGACTATGCGCGTGTGTGAAAACTTAAATCCGTTTTGAAAATTCTAGACCCCTTTCGGGTTCTAGTTATTTTATACATTTGGTCTTTCAGAAGATTTCAAGTGCCATTGTTGCCAACCTGGCTCTGATACCATATTGTAACACCCCAAATTCTAAGAACTCGGGGAGCTACTGGTTAGGACCTCACAATGGGTCCCAACCTTACTTTGACAACAATTTTACTTGGATCTTACAACAAGGCACAAAAGTATTTAAAACATTTGAAAACTTTAAACAATATATACATGGAGAATATATATCAGCCTTACAAGAAAAGATACTACAATGACGCATATGAAGAACAGAAGACATTCCCATCCCCAACTAAATGAGTACGTGGACCCGGCTGACCATTCCCTCCAGATCTCTCTACAACTGTCTTAACCTGCAAGGCATCTACAAGCGGTATAAAACCGTTAGCTAACATTCTATGCATAAGTATAAAGGTAAAAGCACAATCACACATCATACACAATCAACATGCAACACTCAATCCTTTTATTATCTTTAAGTAGGTGATAGGTCATTACTAATGATACTTATTTTGTGACACGAGGGATTCCCAAACCTCGCCCCTGTCCCCGTTTACCAACGCGGAATGGTACTAATGCATCTGACCGTCTACCGGACTGGGCTGGTCGCAGGGAACCTCCTATACTCTCGCAAGAGCTAGGAAGATGATGTCACGACCAGTTATCATACACTTGGGTCAGTTATGTAAATAATAAGGTCGGCCTAATCCAGTTTCGTTATTTATAATAACTAACAAACACCACTCATACACATTACACTCATACAAGAAGCCAGCTAAGTAAGTCCGTGGACTTACCTGAATCAGATCTCGACTCTATTAATCACAACTCAATCTGTAACTGTATAACTCGGTTGCCTGTCAAATTAGGCAAGTGGATCAACACATATCCAATATACTTAGAAGTCTAAGACTTCTAAGATATAAGATCCTATGGGAAGAGAAATATACTAAAATACACGTCTAAGGTAAAATGACCATTTTACCCTTGGTCCCGAATTTTCTAAAAATATCATAATATGTCAATAAATTTTTACTTGAGACTAACTATCATATTCTAACTCTTAAAGTTGAGTTTAGGTCAAGACTAGAACATTACATGTTTTCTTTAACCTTCTAAAAAGGTCACTAGGGTCCAGCTTTGGCTTCAAACAAGATCCTTCAACTAATTCCCAAAATTCCGAGGAACACCTAAACGTATCAAACCATATCTACTCCTAGTTAGGATGACTAAAAGTCCAAAATACGTATAACTAAGACATGTCGATATATATATTTAATCATAACAACCTACACAGTTAAAAACAAAGAAAAGGAACGCTTAGTCTTACTACTCACCACCAAACTCTAGGTTTGACGAAAAGTCTACTAAGATAATTTCTTCACATAAGTTATTATTGAAGTTTTGAGAACTTATCCATGTTCTTATCTCTACTATCAAATCGTCCTCATAGTTAGCCAACAAGCATTCATCTATTACCGTCATACTATTTGTTTTTAATACATGCATCTTACATACTAACTCACAACTTACATATCTTTCACAAGAACTCTAAACCTATACATCTCACAACTTTCAAATAGAACTAATTTCCCCTAACAATTCTTCCTCCATCAAAGGTTCCAAAAATTCCCACTTTCCAAATCTACTTATCTTAGATTGTTCCCACTTTCCAAATCAACTTATCTTACATCACAATCTAAGGAGTCAAACAAAATAAGACAATTAAAAAAAATAGTTACAAACCAGATTCAATTTATAAAAATCCCCAATTTTGCAAATTTAGGGTTACTACGGTCCAACTCACCCAAATTGGATTCAATCGAAAAGAGATAGGTCTGCTGGTTGTGATACAAGGGCGGCGGCGGACTGGTGCACGTGCAGGCGGAACACCGGCGGCGGACTGGTGCACGTGCTGGCGGAACACTGGGGGCGACGGCGGTGGAGCAACAACAGTGGAGCAACACCAGTGCAACAACCACGTTTTGCGAAGGGTTCTCGCGACGATGTCCCGGCGGCAACTCCTGCGCAACACAACGGAAGGACGGAGGCGAACAATAACAATCGGGTCCCTGGTGGTTGCTGCCGGAGATGTCGGGCGGCGTTGAGTCGTCCAGGCTACTTCCAGCGCAGGGAGACATCACTGCGGTGAGGGATTCCGAAGGGAGAGAGAGAAGGTGAGGGTAGAGAGGAACGGGGGTGTAGACCCGCAGTAGGTGGTGGCCGGCCAGGTGGGCGGCGTTGGCTCCGGTATGTGACGGTTGAGGGTTCAAGGAGGAAGAAGAGCTGAAGGCAGAAGGTGGCGGCTCACAGGAACTGCGTGAGAGAAGGGAAGAGATGGCGGCCGGATAGGTGAGATAGGTCAAAAAAAAATAAAAATTTAAATAAAGGAGAATTCCAGCTGCTCTCATCCAATGGGCCAGCGGGCCTGTCTTGATGGCCCAGCTGGTTGTCTTGATGGGCCCGACTGCCCATCTTAACAATTAAAAAGAAGTGTTTAAATAAAATGAAATAAAACCACGGAAAAGTCTAAACCGGTCGAATTTCCGGGAATAAAATTTTTGGTTATTACACCTAAGATTGTTTTCATCATCGTTTCAAGCTTGTCCTTCTCCGGCTGGCTTGAACTTGATGAAGCTTGTCCCTGACTTTTCAAAGGGGTAGAAGAAGAAGGAGGTGTTAGTGAATTTTTCAGCATGGGAATAAGGAGTACCGGAATTTTGCTGATTTGATCTCCAATTGTTATTGAAATTCCTGTTGTTGTTGTTGTTGTTGTTTTAACGGTTGTTCCAGTTGTTATTCCTATTCCCTTGATTGTTCTCTCCTCCTAGATAACGTCTTGCTACTTTCTCGATTGAATGTTGGGCTTCAAGAGTTCTTTCAACTCCTTAATCTCATTGTTGAGAAAGAAAATTTGAGCTTTACTCGCTTGATTTAAATTCAGTCCCGGATCTCCGGAATCACGATTCCCACCTTCAATCTTCCTATGAGAGTACTTCTCAATCACTCGAGCTTGTTTTTCAATGAACTCCCAAGCATCATCATCCCTCATTTCCATAAAAGTTCCGCACGAAAGTGATTGAAGATTGAATTGAGTTTCCACATCCAATCCCTTGTAGTATATCTCCAACAATCCAAGCTTTGAAATGCCATGGTGAGGGCAGTCCAAGAGAAGGTCCTTCAACCGTTCTAAAGATTTAAACAAACTTTCATTAGGTTTCATAGCAAAAGCATTTATTTTACCTCTCAATTCCGCCGTCGTGGATGACGGAATGAATTTGGTGAGGAATTCTAAAGTCATCTCCTCCCATGTGTTGACTCTTCCACTTGGAAGAGATTGATACCAAGCTACGGCCTTATCCTTCAAAGAGAAAAAGAAAAGTCTCAACTTATAATTGTTGTTGGTTGCTCTTGGAGGCTTCAAAGTCTCCATACGGATAATTCTGCAAATGTTAATGCGTAGATTCCGTTTCGATTCGACCCAACTAACTTTGGTGGATCAGAGTAATGACTTGAGGTCGAAACCCATAGTCATTCTCATCCGGATCTCCAAGATTCACGCCCAAATGGCACGGCTACTGATTCGGATCAATACGTTGCCCAAGAATTTGTGGTTCATCCACGATAGGAGGAACTCTTGCATCTCTAGATGGGACATGAGAAATAAGTGGTAGTTTAGCTTGATGAATCTCTTCTAGCTCATGCATATCATCTTCGGATGATTCATTTTTCTTAGGATTGGGAGCTTTCTCCAAGTTTGCTTGTCGTACCATCGCCCGGATTTCATCCATTTCAGATTGAAATCGCTCTCTATCAGCACGAGCTATAGCTTTCTCCTCAAGAAGTCTTCTTTCAGTTGCATTACGGAGAGCTCGAGTTTCGTCCAACTCAACTGGAAGGTACTTTTCATTGTGAACAGAAATTATAGCTACTCTTAACCGTTTCTTGAGAGTCTTCTCAAGTTCAAGGTAAAAAGGAATGAGGTCTTTCTCAGTATGAGACCTTCGCATATACCTAAAGAGAAATCTACATGAACACTAAGGTAGATAGATCAAATAACAATAGCAAAAGCTCCCAAGCCAAACAACTGAAAACCGAATTTGGCTTAAACAAAATCCCCGGCAATGGCGCCAAAAACTTGTTCGCTCAAGTGTGTGTGCAAAGTCTTAAATTTATAAAATCTGAAATTAAGAAAAGAAGCGAACCTGCAGTGTACAAATCGGTATATTAAAGCAAGAATTCCAAAGTCAAACTCAGGGATTTGGGGGATCAAATTCAGTTCGTAACACTCGTAACCTAAGTAGAGGGTGTTCTACGGTGAAATTCCAAACACATAAATCTTACCCAAATGCTCTCTCAATAATGGATCTTGAGTCTCGTTATAAAGAGGATCTAAGGACAAGATTAAAATCTCAAATACCCATGCCCAAACCCAAGGGAATCAAAGATAAGCAAAACAGGTTAAGGTTGTGACACTCGTAACCTAAGTAGAGGGTGTTGAGTCTCACTACTACCTAGAAAAGGTAAGCCTAGGCTAGGTTAGGGCCAATCTTTAACTTTGGATCAAACCAAAATCAAAGCACGTCAAACAGGCAAAACCACGGTTAGTTCTTGAGAAACCACGACCGTGGAACTCAAGAACAGGCCGTAGAAAGGTACGACGGCGAGATTTCTGGCGACTCTCAGGGTCCAATCTGATTTGGCTCAATCTATCAACATCTATGCCACAACTTTCAACCCTTCACCTTAGAATCGCTTAAGGGTTTAGCCAACAATTACTGTCATCAAATCAATAATCAAATTTAGAAGAGAGAAAAGATAGAACTTTGAAAACTCAATAATATCCAAACAATCAATCTCCAAATATCAAAACGTGCTTGTGTCCAATGAATGTAAATCAAAGGAACATAAAACCTCACAAAATATCTAAATGAAACCAAATAACGGGTTGTCTACCCTTCTTTGGAAAGTGTCCTTTCTCCTTCCTTGAACTCCAAATAATCCTTCTTTTCAAAGTTCTCCTATGATCCAAAGATCCACATTGTTGGGATTGAAAGCCAACTTCCGTGGGGCGTCCCCTCAATGTTGAAGGTTCTCAAAAATATAAAGGAATACCTCTAGGGTTTACAAACTTGGGCTTTTGGGTCGAAAAATAAATTGAGCCCGCTGGTATCATGGGCCACTCTGGTGCGCGGTATCAGAAAATATTTTGCTCCAAAATTCGCCAATTTACCTACAGATGCAATAAAACTTTGTATAGATTTTTGTTCTTACAGTATATGTAAATATAACTATAATTGCTTTGAATTTATGTCTATGCATGCAAAATAAAGGGAAAATCTACATAAACGCATACCTAAATATAGGTCATAATTCATGTCATCAGGTACATGTAGTAGCTGGTGATGTCGGCTCTTTAGCTCCAACACTCACAAGTGAATTTCTCAGGTATTCACGATAATATTCACACGTCTATTATCACGACTTCGTCTCGGTACATGCACGCATGAAGGAAGATATCATATATTGGAATAACCCGTTCGTTTCTCTATTGAACCTCATCATTATCATAAGTTCCACTCTTAATATTGGCATACTCTAATCTCTGCCACTTCTTTAGCTTATTAGACGGAACAAACCCGCCAATCAGGTTCATTTCATCTCAATCATACATCTGGCATTGGTGTTCCTGGCTTTTTTTCCGCTCTCAGACGTGTGTGTAATATGAACGAAATAGCTTTAAATTTATAACCTAAAATAAAATCCTGAACAATATGCGAACCCGTAGTGTACGGATCAATTGTAATAACTGCAAATACTCTAGTGTCGAACACAAGGACTATGGTAAAATCAAGCATGGTAAATATAATGTTGTTAATCAAGATCAAAGCAACAAAATAAGGATGATGTATGAATCGGATAAAGAAATACAGATTGTAGAGGTCAGAGCATCTAGTTGTTGTTCCGACTCAAGATTTCTAGGGATAACGTGGACAAAGCTGAGGTTTGCAAGGGAATATATTTCTAAGGTGGGAATAGATAACCGGGTAAGTCTCACTACTCACTATCGCAAACCAAAGATCCTGTCATCAGGAAAGTCTCAAGGAACTAAGGAAAGGAACTATAATCTCAAATCAACACACCACCTAATGGAATAGAACTAACCTTTATCGGGTAATTCTCAAGATAACTCACAAAGGTAGGATGAAGGAACACTCAAACCCTAATAAAGGATAAACCTTTATTACTTAACAATCTGATGACATGAATTATATGCCATTATAAGCATGCATATTGTGGATGTTTTACCTCAGTTTCCCTTACTGAATTGTAGGTGAGAACGATGGATTTGGAAGCAATAATGGGGCAAGGAGTAGCTAAGGTCCATGAGGAAGTATAAGAGACCTTTGAGAAGTCATGAGGAGCCAGGAAAGTGCGCGGAAGAGTCACACAAAAAGGTTGAAATCAAGCCAAAAGACGAGCACTTTCTGTTGTTCAAAATCGAGTGATTTATTATGTAACTCGAACGATTTTCTTATTAAAAATCGGATGAGTTGTGTAGAAAAATCGGTCGATTTTTTGTTGTAACCATATAAAAATATTATGTTCGAAAGCCCACAACTTTTGGGCCTAAAGAGAGAGATAATTTGCAGCCCATTAGCGAGTTGGGTTATGTTTGAACCCTAGGAGACGAAAATCGGAGGTCACACAGATCAGGATTGACGGCATAGGAGAGAGATTGGAGATTCTTGGAGAGAAGATTTGCGGAAAGGAGATAGAGTTCAAGATTCAAGAAAGTTGTGATATCTTTGATTATTGTTGATTATTTTGATATGTGAACACATATTATTGAGTGTTTTGAGAGATTTTATTAAAGTTTTGAAAGATTGATTTCAGATTTTGGAGATTTATCATGTTTTTTGCAAAGTTTGGTTTTTATTTTATTTTCTTTATTCAACCTTGATTTTGATGCAAAATGAAAATGATTGGCTAAAAACCTTGTGATTCGGGGGAGAACAGTTGATGATTGAGGCATAGATGCTGATAGACTGAACTCATTTAACCATTTGGACCATGAGAGTTGAGATTTAACTTTTGCGATTGCGAAAAATCGTGATGTTCTTGAGAAAATCGGTCGATTTTCTCATATCACAGTCCGATTTTTCTGTCTGACGTTCGTTAAAAGTTTTATCCTTGAATTAAAATTAAACCTTCCCTAAATCATAGCCTTCCTTAACATTTGTAACCCTTATCCAAGTGTAAGAAGAGACTTCATCACTGATTTATCACTTGGTAACCAAAGTTTACAAGATTTGGGTACTAGAGAGACTCAACATCCTCTATTAAGGTTTGAGTTTGCCTTTCACCTTTACCTTCGAGAGTCATATCCTTGGGTTTTTGTGTGTGGTTTGAGTGTTAATCCTTACCTTGAGTACTCTTCTTGATGAGACTCAACATCCTTCGGGTTGAGAGCTTCTAAGTTGGGATAAGTGAGTAGTGGAGCTTCACCGTACATTATTCCTTTCTTCGAAACACATTACAACTATGTCCTTTGATCTTTAGAGTATCTTGAATCGAAAGCCGCAGTCGGATACTTGAATCCTTGGAATCATTTGTCTCATACATCTTTAAAAAAGCTTTTACCTCTTGCCAGATAGTATTTGAATCGATTTTATTCTCACAAAATCCTTGAGTTCGACTCTATAATTTCTTGCTTTACTACAACCGATCCGTACACTACGGGTTCGCTTTTACTTAAGTTCTGGATATAAATTTTAAGACTTTGATGCACACACTTTTGAGCGAAAACACTCATCATCATAGGTATACAAGCAAAGGAATCACCGGGTAAGTCTCATCCAAGGCTTGTCAATAAACCACGAATGGTGCAACAAGGATAGGATTTGCAAACTAAAACCTAAACTCAGGAAAGGTCGGATCAGGTCAAACATTTCGCTCAGCTCATATCGATCTCGGTTGAGATGTTCTATGAACCGACTGAGACGAGGTGCAGTTAGGTTTTGGCTCGAGCTTTTAGGGTCCACTAAGATAAAGGTTCACTCTTTCATCGTCTTTCCCACAACCTCGAGTCAATCATCCTAGAATCGCAAAAGAATTTGGCCAATAATCATCACGATAATAACAAGAAAATATATAATAAAAGAATCAATAAGCAAAAAAGAAAACATTAACGAAAAGGTCTCAATAATCAATCATACAAACAATCCAAATGAGCAACAAACTATGTTTCTTTAATAACAAATCAAAAGACAGCAATCAAGGTTCCCCATGAAAACCTTACAACTATCTTCAAAAAGGTTTCAACTTTCACTCTAAAGCCAACTTCCTTCAAACTTCCTTCTTCCTTTGAATATCTTCAATCCAAAAATAAATCAGCTAACCAGGCCTACTTCCATCCAGAAAATATCTTCAATGTTATAAGAAAATCACATGCCAAAAATAAAAGATCTCATGGGCTATGGGCCATCCGTCTCGATCCAAGCCCAGTAGATCATCTCGGTCGAGATGATCACGTATTCAACCGAGGTGAACAGGCTATTACGTGAAAATCTCTATGATTGGTCCACTATCGAATTTCTATCAAACTTCCATGGTTCTTATGCCTTCCTTGTAGCTCTTCAATGCTCCAAAATGCAGCTCCAATGACTCCTTGAATCCTTTGGCTCCATATCTCTCAAAAATGTGCCATTTTCCTTACAATTACAACGAAACTAGGTGTAGACCTTGATTCCTGCAAAGGTACACAAAACGACATATTCATTGAGAATATATAGCCATGCATTCAAATTTATGATGATAAAATGTCCAAACCAATCCCAAAATATAGACTATAATGAATGCTATCAAAATAACCCATACTTGTCCCTTTCTTGTTCCCAAGCAAGATTCAAATCTTAGATACAAGAAAGAATGGTTTATAAGTCATCAATAAGATCAATGAAAAAAAATATTTTCAAAACCGTTTAGTGGTGTGCTTCCAATCATAGATCACCCTAAAAGAATGCTTCATAGCAAATAAAATCAACACATGGTCAAAAAAATTTATTAATATTAGAAAGTTGATCATCTTTGAATAAAATCATAGAATGCATAATAAATTATATTTGTCGAAATCAAATATGTTTAATCCAGTTTAGACCACACTCTCAATCAACATACTCAAGGTCTCAAGGTCATTCAAAAGAGGTCAAGAAACGTGTTATGGGTGGGAATGTATATAGGGCAATGCGGTGCTGAAATCCGGGAATAGGACATTTACTTCACTTCTTTGAACCAAAAAAATCTTCCACCAATAAGCTTTGCTTATTTTCACTTTTTTACTTTATTTTTGAGAAATGGACCTCTAACAGAAGCCTAGGAAATCAGCAATTCTCAATTTCTCGAGATGCCTCAAACCCTTGATGCACATACCATGACCCGTTAGGACTATCGTTCAATCCGACTTTTACAAGACACCAACACCCGGCTATGTGAATGGTGTCGAGTTACTCATCTTCAAGATCAACATCCCCAAACCTATTTTTCTAACACTTTCCAACACAATCCCAACTTCACTTCACACGCTTTTCATCAACTGCATCCAAATTCCCGGATAGGTAAAGGGAGTCAAATATATATGAGGGGCTGAAGTATGATCAAGAAAATAAAGAGAAGCGAAGTGCCTTAATCAGCCCATGAAGAATGTGAGAGAACTTATAAAGTGATGTCAACCTTCAAATTGAACATGATTTTGATAAAAACAACATATTAAACATGCTAGAATTTCAAACAAACCATTTAGCAACTTAAATATAGCGTAAACCTTTCAAACATATAAAGATTTCAAAGCTAATCTGCAAGAAAATATCATCATCGAGGTCATATCTGGAATCGAAGCACAAAACGTTTCAAAATTTTCTTCAATTTCAAAACCATTTTGGTCGAGGTGATTTGACATCACCCGAGGTGTTCAACCGAGATGAATCTGAGTTATCACAATCTCATTTGCTCAAACTGTCTCGGCCGAAGCAAAAACATTTTTTTTAAAAACCAGTTTCGACGTTTTTCTCAAATAAAAACTTGTATGCAATGCATGTAAATGGACATATAAGCACAAGTAAGCCGAAAAGTTCAAAGTCATAGTCTTCTAAACGACACATAGTACATATTACACATCCAAGTCAAGTCAAATACCCCATACTTTGGACACATTGTCCCAATGAGTCGAATATAAGTTAGACAAAGGTACGCACCGAATGTAAATGCAGAACAAAAAAAGAAATAAGAACAAGCTGAAGAATAAACTCAATCATCGGCCGGCGGTGGAGGCGGGATGTAAGGATACTGAGTCGGATCAAAAGGATAGCCCATCTGCTGTTGGAACTACAGCATTGCAATCTGGCGCTGGTAGTGCTGGCTATCCTCGATTCGTTGCGTCCAAGTCTGAATAGATCAAGTCTGATCGGCAAAGTGCTGAGTCATGTCTGTATGGAAAGCTCGAAAGGAATCCGTCATCTGGCGCGTCAGATTATCAATCCTACTGTGCGCCTCTAGGTCACGACAGCGGCAAGATCTCTAAGATGGCTGGGGAATATCGGCGGGAGCAACTGGTACATCCCTCTCGTCCTCAGTAGCCTCGTCATCGAGGTCGACAGTGGGAATACTAGGGTCGGTGGTATTTGTGCCGGTAACCATAGCTACAACTTCTCCAATACCGTCATCTACATCATAAGATCTCTCCTCCCTCTCTCTAGCAGCATCTTGCTGCATGATAGGAAACCAAACAGCCGACCAATTCTCAGGGTCGAAGATGGAAAACTAAGGCGACCACAACAAGCCTCTAGGAAACTTAGTTTCCCACGGTATAGCCATATAAGGAGTGCCAAAACCACGGGGAACGAGAACACAACGCATGATGAACTCCTGCAATCCAAGTGGCTTCGCCGCCGTAACCATAGTACACGCCGATAATTCTAATCCCATCTCAATGGTGATTTGAGTCACTAGACCTCCATAATAGATATCACCCTTCGCCTTCCCCTTCATCTTGTGCAGCTCCTCTACAAGCATAGCAGCAAAATCTGGAATCCCACCTGTCACCATACAAAACATGGCAAAAAGCTCACCCTGACGGATCTTCTGGGGCATCTAAGTACATGCTAGAATCATCTTACTGAAGATCCGGTGCGTGATGCGGAAGGAAAGGTGGTAGATGATGCGCTCTCTAGAATCACCGGGATGCCATCTATCTCGGTGGGAGGTAATGTGGGCAATGCTCTCCGAGAAACTACGAGCTTGGCAATGGGAGGTAAAATCTGAAGCGGTCGGAGGGTGGAAGCTAATAATCTCCCCAAACTCGTCAAGCGGCACAACATAGTTCTTGTTCATAAGCCGGAATGTGATTCCTCTCTTATCCGGCACGTAGGTGACGAAGCTCAAACATTCGATCGTCAGCTCCAGATAAGTTGGCGCACAAATAGCCATAAAACCCTCCAATCCAACCATGGAGACCATCTTCTGCAGGTCAACAACCGCATGCAGGCAATAAAAGTTTGCAATGTCCACATACCGTGGAGCAATAATCGTGCGGCCACAAATACGATCGAAGTTCGTTTGGAACCGTTAATGGATCACCGGGATCTGAGGCTGCGAGGGAGGTGAAGGAGAGGATTATCGAGACGAAGAACGATCTCGGAGAGAAAATTGACGATTGTATCTCGTCAGATTATCCATTACTGGGGGTCACCTCGGTCGGATCTTGATGTATCTTGGCCGAGACGTAGACGATTGGACTGAAGCGAAAGGCTATCTTGATCGAGGCTCAAAATTTGTAAGTTTTTCCCCCAAATCTTAGTAACAATTTCTTCCTGAGGGTACTTAAGCAGTTCTCAACAACAAGCAGAAACAAACAACCATTAATCCGAGCAAAATGAAACCGAAATCGAACGAAAAGGGTTTCAAATGAAATACCCAAATTACGCATCGTGTGATGAATTTGAGCGTGGTTTCATGCTTGAAACCGTTTTCCTAGCTTCTCCCAATGATTTGGAATAAAAAATCAAGAAAAACGGTTGAGATTTGAGATTTTGGAAGCAAAGGTTCCGTCGGTCGAGGTGAGAGTGAGAGAGGGAGTTAGGGTTTAAGGAGAGAGAAATTCGATCTCCTTTTATATCCCTCATAGAATTTGATTGCATCTCGGTCGAGGTGGTTGCGTGACAGAGGTGCCGGAACGAGGTAAATCTCTAGATAACATCATCTCGGTTTAGCAAACTCTGTCTCGGTCGGGATGCTTTGACAACATCCGAGCTATGTCTTAGTGGAATTCGTTTCCTGGAATTCTCGAACCTCAATCCTTCCATGTGTTTCTTGAGTTGTTTTTCTTCTTCTTGGGTAACACCTAATTCCTATCTAAGAGCACACAAAAACACAAAGCAAATGATGACATGAATTATATGCCATTATAATCATGCATATTGTGAATGTTTTACCTCAGTTCCCCTTACATTCAAAGAGATTTGTGTCCCATTAAGCTTTGTTTCATGTATATTTGGGAAATAGAGGTCTACACGAGTTTTGATTGAATTGTAGGTAAAGACGATGGATTTGGAAGCAATAATGGAGAAAGGAGTAGCTATGGTCAAGCAGGAAGCATGAGGGACCTTTGACGAGTCATGAGGAGCAAGGAAAGTGTGTGGAAGAGTCACACAAAGAAGGTGGAAAAAAAAGCCAAAAGACGAGCACTTTCTGTTGTGGAAAATCGGGTGATTTATCTCTTAACTTGAACGAGTTTCCTGTAGAAAAATCGGACGAGTTACCTAGAAAATCGGTCGATTTTTACTTGTAACCGTCTAAAAAAATAACGTTCAAAAGCCCAAAGCGTTGAGCCGGAGTAGAGATATGTTTTACAGCCCATTAGGAATTTGGGTTTTGTGGGAACCCTAGGGAAAGAAACGAAAAAGTCGCACATAACGGAATTTGATGGCATACGATAGAGGATTGGATATTCTTGGAGAGAAAGGATTTGTGAAAGGAAGATAGAGTTCAAGATTCATGAAAGTTGTGATATCTTTGATTATTGGTCATTAATGTGATTTGTGAACACATTCTATTGAGTGTTTTGACAGATTTTATTGAAGTTTTGAAGGATTGATTATAAATTTTGGAGATTTATCGAGTTTTATGCGAAGTTTGCTTTTTATTTTGTTTTCTTTACTTAATCTTGATTTTGATTCAAAAATGAAAATAATAGGCTAAAAGCCTTGTGATTCTGAGGGAAATAGTTGATGATTGAGGCATAGATGATGATAGACTGAACTCATTAAACCAATTGGACCCTAAGATTTGACATTTAACTTTTGCGATTGCGAGAACTCGGACTTTTCTTCAGGAAAATCGACCGATTTTCTCTTAGAACAACAAGAATTTTCTAATCTGACGTTCCTCAATGTTTTATCCTTTAACCAAAGTTAAACCTTGCCTAAATCATAGTCTTGCTTAACGTGTTTAATCCTTATCCAAGTGTAAGAGGAGACTTCATTATTGATTCTTCACTTGGTATCCAAAGTTTACAAGATTCGTGTAATAGAGAGACTCAACATCCTCTATTAAGGTTTGAGTGTACCTTTCATCTTTACCTTCGAGTGTCATATCCTTGGGTTTTAGTGAGTGATTTGAGTGTTAATCCTAATCTTGAGTACCCTTCTTGATGAGACTCAACATCCTTTGGGTTCAGAGCTTCTAAGTTGGGATAAGTGAGTAATGAAACTTCACCGTACATTCTTCCTTTCCTCGAAACACATAACCTTGGCCACGCCAACTCTATACTTTGATCTTTAGAGTGTCTTGAATCGGAAGCCGCAGTCGGATACTTGAATCCCTGGAATCATTTGTCTCTTACATCTTTACAAAAGCTTTTACCTTTTGCCAAACAGTATTTGAATAGATTTTATTCTCCCCAAATCCCTAATTTCGACCATGGAATTTCTTGCTTTACTATAGTTGAACCATACACTGCGGGTTTGCATTTGCTTAAGTTCTGGATATAAATTTAATACTTTGGTGCACACACTTTTGAGCGAACAAGTTTTTGGCGCCGTTGCCGGGGATTTGATCAAGACCAAATTCGCTTTTCGGTTGTCTGGCTTGGGAGCTTTTGCTCTTGTTATTTGATCTATCTACCTTGGTCATTTTGCAGATTTCTATTTCGCTATATGCGAAGGTCTCGATCTGAGAAAGATCTAGTTCCTTTTGAACCAGAACTTGAGAAGACTCTCAAGAAACTGTTAAGAGAAGCAAAAATGGTTGAACACAATGAAAGGAACCTCCAGGCTGAGTTAGATGAAAAGCGAGCTCCACTTAATACAAGTGAAAGGAGACTTATTGAAGAGAGATTTGTAGCTCGTGCTGATAGAGAGCGATTGCAAGCTGAAATGGATGAAATCCGGGCGATGGTACAACAAGTAAACTTGGAAAAGCCGCCAAAGCTAAGAAAGATGAATCATCCAACGATGATATGCCTGAGCTGGAACAGATAGCACCTAATCCACCACCTAATCCTCGTATCCCAGCTAGAGACGCGAGAGTTGCTCCTATCGTGGCTGAACGAACTCTTGGCCAACGTATGGATCCGAATCAGCAGCCGCGCCGTTTGGGCGTGAATGTTGGGGATCCGGATGAGCATGACTATGGGTTTCACCCTGAAATCATTACTATGATCCGCCAAAGTCAATTTTGTGGAATGGAACTGGAATCTCCGCATCAACATATCAAAACAATGAGATTCTAATGGAGGCCTTGAAGCCTCCAAGGGCAACCAACAACCTTTCTTTTTCTCTTTGAAACACAAGGCCTTAGCTTGGTATCAATCTCTTCCAATTGGAAGAGTTAACAAATGGGAGGAGATGACTTCGAAAATTCCTCACCAAGTTCTTTCCACCATCCAAGATGGAAGAGTTGAGAGGTAAAATCAATGCCTTTGCTATGAAACGCAATGAAAGTTTGTTTAAGTCTTGGGAAAGGTTCAAGGACCTTCTATTGGATTGCCCTCACCATGGCATTCCAAAGCTTGGGTTGTTGAAGATCTACTACAAGGGATTGGATGGGGAGACTCAATTCAAGCTTCAATCTTTTTCATGCGGAACTTTTATGGAAATGAGGGAAGATGATGCTTGGGATTTCATTGAAAAGCAAGCTCTAGTGATTGAGAAGTACTCTCATATGAAGATTGAAGGTGGTAACCGATATTCCGGAGATCCGGGATTCAATTTGAATCAAGCGAGTCAAGCTAAAATCTTCTCTCTCAACAATGAGATTAAGGAGTTGAAAGCACTTTTGAAGCCAAACATTCAATAACAAAAGGAGCAAGACGTTGGCTATCTAGGAAGAGAGAACAATCAACGGAATAGGAATAACAACCGGAGCAACCATTGGAACAATAACAACAATAACAACAGGAACTTCAACAAAAATTGGATATCCAATCAGCATAATATCGTTAATCCTTATTCCCATGGTGAAAATGCAATAATACCCCCTACTTCTTCTTCTTCTTCTTCTACCCCATTGAACAGTCATGGACAAGCTTCATCGAGTTCGAGCCAACCGGAGAAGGACGAGCTTGAAGAGATGATGGAACCAATCTTGGGGAAGATGCAAGGGTTGGAGAATTCCATCAATTCGATTTCAAAAGCACAAAAAGCTTTAGGGAATCAGGTGCTTAGCAAGGCCGGAGAAGTTCCTAGAGATCAATGGAAGGTTCCGGGAAGGACGGAGGATAATTCGACGGGGCGTGTGATGGCGATTACTCTTAGGAGTGGTGTAACAACGAGAAGCAGCCCAAGTTCATTTAGATCCCAGCCGAAAAAAGAAAAAGGAAAGGAGAAGGACGATGTCTATGTTCCTCCTCCAGCTTAAAACCTCCACTACCTTTCCCTCAATCTAGAGCAAGAGCGCGTCTAGACAAACATTTCGGTAAGTTTATTGATCTCATGAGCAAGCTGCATATTAGCATACCTTTTATGGATGCAATTTTAGGTATGCTAGCTTATGGGAAATTCTTAAAAGAGATCCTCTCTAAGAAGAGGAAACTAGAGGATTTCGGTGAAGTTAAGATGAGTTCAAAATCATGTGAACTTATCAAGACAATGACGGAGAAGATGCCCCCTAAACTGCGAGACCTAGGATCATTTTGCATACCTATTGGAGTAGGGGAAGTCACATATGATGCACTTTGTGACCTTGGTGTAAGTGTGAGCATCATTCCACTTGCTTTGTGCAAGAAAGTTGGTTTGGGAGAGCCTAGACTAGTGAAGATGACACTCTATATGGTTGATCGTTCCACCACTAGACCAATTGGAATCATGGAAGACATTCCCGTAAAACTTGGTAAGTTTTACATTCCAATAAATTTTGTTTTGCTTGACAATCATGCAGATTTTCTAGTCCCTATCATACTTGGGAGACCATCTCTTGCAACCTTCGGATGCTTGGTAGATTGCAAGAATGGGAAGCTATCATTCAACACATGAGAGGAGAAAGTGGAGTTTGTACTCTCCTCCTTTATCAAAGATCAAGTTGTAGAAGAAGATGTTTTTAACATCTTTGATGAAGAAGAGTCTAGAGAAGTGGTGAGTTCGATCTTGATCAAAGATCCACTTCAATAGTTTCTAAGCATGAGCATCGTTGAGGAAGGGGTGGAACATGACTGCAATGATGAGATTCAAGCATTGGAAGATATAGAGGAAGAGCTAGAAGCAAGGTTTGAAGAGCTGAGGGAAGCCCCGGAAGAAGACGAAACAAATCGACTTACACAAAATAAATCGGGTGATTTTTGAAGAAGCAAGTCGATTTTTGACAACAAAAAGAAAAATCGACTCAAAAATCGACCGATTTTCCGTATGGAAAGTCGATTTTTCTACTATTTCTCCGACTTCTACAAATTCAATTGTAAGTGTTCTTGGCTATAGTAGCACACTTCCTCAACCTTAGGAGGCCTCTCCAATGACAATTCTTGGTCATGATTCATCAATCAAAACACCACATTCATTGGAGTTAAAGCCAGTCCCTAAACATCTAAGGTACGCATTTCTCGGACCTAACTCAACATATCGTGTTTTAGTTAGTGCGAACTTGAGTGATGATGAACTTGAGAAGCTTATGAATGTTCTCAAACATCATAGGAAAGCTCTAGGCTATACCATTGATGACTTAGTAGGATTATAATTCTTCACGACAACCTCAACAACGGTTAAATCCGATCATGAAAGAGGTCGTGAAGAAGGAAATTCTTAAATTGCTTGATGCATGTATCATATTTCCTATTTCCGATAGCAAGTGGGTGAGTCCAGTTCAAGTAGTCCCAAAGAAAGGAGGGATGACCGTTGTTGCTAACAAGAACAACGAACTTATTCCTACGACAACAGTTACGGGATAGAGAATGTGCATTGATTACCGTAAGCTGAATGTTGCTATGAGGAAGGATCACTTCCCTCTCCCTTTCGTAGACCAAATGCTTGAAAGGTTAGCACAACACTCTTACTTTTGTTATCTAGACGGATATAGTGGTTTCTTTCAGATTCCTATTCATCCGGACGATCAAGAAAAGACTACCTTCATCTGCCCTTGGGGTACGTTTGCCTATAGAAGGATGCCATTCGGTTTATGTAACGCCCCAGCCACCTTCCAAAGGTGTATGATGGCCATCTTTTCGGAGTACATAGAGAACATGACGGAAGTATTCATGGACGAATTTTTGGTATATGGTTCTTCCTTTGATAACTTTCTTTCTAACCTTTCTTTAGTTCTTAAGAGATGTGAAGACACTAACCTAGTTTTGAATTGAGAAAAGTGTCACTTTAGGGTCACTGAAGAAACTATGTTAGGACATTTGATTTCGAACCGTGGAATAAAGGTAGATAATGCTAAGAATGAAACTATAGAGAAGCTACCTCATCTAGCTTCGATGAAGGGAGTTAGAAGCTTTTTGGGACATGACGGTTTCTATAGGAGGTTTATAAAGGATTTTTCTAAGATTTGGAAACCTTTTACTAATCTTTTGATGAAAAACATAACTTTTGAGTTTTCGAAAGAATGTTTGAATGTTTTTTACAGGATTAAAGAGGCATTGATTTCATCTCCTTTCATCCCACCACCCGATTGGACGCTTCCATTCGAGGTCATGTGTGACGCAAGTGACGTAGCCGTAGGAGTTGTACTTGGACAGACGAAGGATGTCGTACTCACGCCATCTACTATGCTAGCAAGACGTTAGACGAAGCTCAACTAAACTACGCTACCACGGAGAAGGAGTTTCTTGTTGTTGTTTATGCATTTAAGAAATTCCGTTTTTATCTTGTACGTGCGAAGTTGATAGTCAATACAGATCATTCAGCCATTCGCTACCTATTAACTAAGAAGGATGCAAAGCCAAGGCTCCTAATATGGATCTTGCTTCTACAAGAGTTCGATCTGGAGATCCGTGACAAGAAGGGATCGGAGAACTCGGTGGTTGATCATCTTAGCTGTCTTCCACACCTCACTTGCTAGACGGATGAGCTTCCTATTGACGACTCATTTCCTGATGAGGAGCTACACAAGATTGAAGAGTGTCTTCATTAGATTTCAAAAGGTAATAACCCGGGCTTGCTGATATTGTCAATTACGTTGTTTATCAGGAAATCCCACCCGGACTATCATATGCTCAAAGGAAGAAGTTCTTTAGAGACGCCCGACACTTTTGCTGGAGTGAACCTCTACTCTTCAAGAGAGGTCTTGATGGCATGCTCAGGAGATGCGTTCCGGAGGACGAAGTAGAAAGCATCATCCGTCATTTTCACTCTTTGCCTTGTGGATGACTACTCGCTCCAAAAGGTGTGTGCAAGCTTTAATATTTATAACCCCAGAAGTATGCTTGAACAATATGCGAACCCGCAGTGTACAGATCAATTGTAATAAAAGCAAGAATTCCAGGGGTCGAACAAAGGGACTATGGTGAAACAAAGTACGGTAATCAGGTTGTCAATAACTAATAGCAATGAATAAAAGCAATCAAGCTTGATATAAAAGTCAGATAAAGGGAATGCGGATTCTATGGATTAAAGCATCCAGTTGTGGTTCCGACTCAAGATCTCAAAAGATAACGTGGACAAAGATGAGGTTTGCAAAGGGAAGGTGTTTCTAAGGGGAGAACAGATCACCGGGTAAGTCTCACTACTCACTATCCCAAACCCAAGCTCCTTTTACCGGGTAGGTCTCAAGGTACTAAGAAAAGGAACTATAATCTCAAACCAACACACCACCCAAGGGAATGGAATCAACCTTTACCGGGTAAGTCTCAGGCTAACTAACAAAGATGCGATGAAGGTACACTCAAACCCCAATAAAGGATAAACCTTTATTACCTACACTCATGATCTTGGGTAAACAAGCAAAGGAATTACCGGGTAAGTCTCATCCTAGGCTTGCGTTGAACCAGGAATTGTATAACAAGGATAGGATTTGGCAAATTGAAACTCTTAACTTAGATAACGTTCAGAAAATGTTCACCTCGTTCAGTTAAATTCCATCCCGGCCGAGATGTTCAATGACTGACCGAGGTGTTCTACGGTTAAGATTAAGATTTGAGCTTTCAAGGTCCCGCTGGAATTAAGATCAGTCTATCATCATCTTTCCCACAACTTTTAGCCAATCACCCTAGAATCGCATAAAGAACTTAGCTAACAACCATCATGATAACAATAATCAAATTTATAACAAAGAATCAATATTCAAACAAGAAAACCTTAACAAAAGGTCTCAATAACTGAATCAAACTAACAACATTCAGCTTTCCTCAATCACGAATCAGAAAAGACAACAAAACCAAAAGCCAACTAAGAAGATCTTACAAACTCCTTCAAAGTCAACTTCAACTTGATTCCTTCGTTCCTTGAACTTCAACCTTCAACTCTTCCTTCAAACTACCTTCAAAATTCCTTTAAAGAATGGGTGGTCCGTAGATTTCAGGATGGCTGAATTGTAGAAAATCAGCACATATATTTCGGAGAATTATCTTACAAAGATAAAATATCTTAAAAAGATAATTTCCTAGAAAATAAATAATCCAAATATAATATCTTCCTACCGGAAATCAAGCTAAAAATATGTGACATTCTCTGTCCAAAAATAGAATATCTCAGCCAAAAATAAAGATCTTGTCGGCGGTAAGGTGTTCGCCTTGGTCCAGACGCTCCTCAAGATCACCTTGGTCGAGGTGATACAGTAGCTTACCGATGTGAATCTCAACTGAATGTAAAACATCTTGAATCTGGTCAAAAATTAATCCTTGAAATCATTTTCATGCTTCCTGAGATCTTCTCAAAGCTCTAAAATGTAGCTTCAATGACTCCTTAGCTTTCTTAACTCCATTTCGGTCCAAAGCATGCCATTTTCCCTACAATTACAATGAAACTAGTTGGAGACCTCGATTCCCGCAAAGGTAGAAAAAACAACAATATAATCAAAGAATAGACATCCATACATGCAGATTTATGAAGATAAAACGTCTAAACCAATCCCAAAATATAGACTATAATACATCCTATCAAAATAACCCATACTTGTCCCCAAGCAAAGTTCCAAATCTTAGATACAAGATAGAATGGATTATAAGTCAGAAAGATCAATGAAAAGCATTTCAAAACCTTTTGGTGTGTGCTCCACTCATAGATCACCCTAAGAGAATGCTTCAAGGCAAATAAAATCAAGACATGATCAAAAATTTTTATAAATATAAGAAAGCTGTTCATCTTTGCATAAAATCATAGAATGCATAATAAATCATAATTACCGAAATCAATCATGTATAATCCAATTTAAACCACCAAGCCAATCAACAAGCTCGAGCTCTCAAGGGCTTCCAAAAGAGGACAAGAAACGTGTAAGGGTGGGATGTATATAGGGTATGTGGTGCTAGAATCCGGGAATAGGATCTTCCTTCACTTTCTTTGAATCACAACATCTTCCACCAATAAGCTTTGTTTATTTTACTTTACTTTTTGGGATGCATGGACAAAGGTGCCTAATAACCGAAGCCTAAGAGATCAGCAATCATCAATTTCTCGAGATACCTCAAACCCTTGATGCACATACCATGACCCGTTAGGAATATCGCTGAATCCGACTTTGGCAAGACACAAACACCCGGCAATGTGAATGGTATCGAGTTACTCATCATCATGAATGACTTCCCCAAACCTAATTGTTTGTTTCTAATAGTTTTAGCCAACATCTCAACTTCACTTTACTTGCTTTTCTTCACTTGCTTCCAAATTCCCGGATAGGTAAAGGGAGGCACATATGTATATGAGGGGCTAAAGCATGGTCGAGAAGAAGAAGAACAGAGGAGAATGAATTGCCTTAATCATCCTAGGAAGAATGTGATAGAACTTATCATGTGGTGTCAACCTTCAAATCCATTATAATTTTGATAAAAATAAAGTATTAAACATGCTAAAACTTCAAACAAAGAATTTTGCAACTTAAACATATCATAAAACCTTTCAAGCATATAAAGATTTCAAAACCAATGTGCAAATAGAATCATCATTGAGGTCATATCCAGAGAAGAAGCACAAAAACGTTTCGAAAACCTTTCAGTTAAGACCGCCTCGGTCGAAGTGTTCTGGCGTCATCCGAGGTGTCATCCTCGATCGGCCATGAACGTCTCGGTTGAGGTCATAAATTTTTTTTTTCAAACCAGTTTTCAACGTTTTTCTCAAACAAAAATCTGTTTGTATGCATGTAATGACAGATAAACACATAGAGCCAAGTAAGACAGAATGAGATCATAATATCCAAGGGAGTCATACAAACATACACATAAGTCACATAAAATACATCCAAATAACCCATACTTGTGACACATTGTCCCAATGTGTCAAATATAAGCTGAACTGCATAATAAATAAGAAAAGAAATCAATAAAACTCTAGTCCTCGTCAGTTGGCGGGGGTGGATGTGGAATGTAAGGGTGTTGGGACGGGTCGAATGGATATCCCATCAGCTGCTGGAACTGGATCTCCATCATCTGTCGCTGGTAATGCTGGCTCTCCCCTATTTGATGCATCCATCCATCAGTGTGGTGACACTCATCAACAAAGCATTGCGAAAGGTCAACGGTCATGGCCACATAAGAATCAATCATCTGCTCATTCAGCTCATCTATCCGTCGGTGAGCCTCGGAATCTTTACGTCTACGGGATCTGCGCTGAGGTGGTGGTGGTGCTACTGCTCTCCCATCTTCTGTCACCTCATCATCAAGGTCAAAAACTAGAACACTAGGGCCGCCGGTATCAATACCGGTCACCATGGCAGCTCCTCCATCACCCCCTCCTCATAATCATCGTTAGTTGTGTCTTTGGCATCTTGCATGTAGAGAAACCAAGCAGTAGACCAGTATTGACGGTCAAAAATAGAGAACTGAGAACACCACATAATGCCCTGTTGTCTGGTCGTCTCCCATGGCATGGCAACGTAGGCTGTGCCTGGGGCCACGAGGGACGAGAATACGTCTCGTGATCATCTCCTGCAGTCCCAGCGGCTTCGCATCCGCAACCAGTGTACAAGAAGAAAGATCCAACCACATAAAAGTGGCATTGATCCTATGCAAGTCCTCTGCCAACATAGCAACAAAATCAGGAACTCCTCCTGTCACCATACAGAATAGACTTAGCAACTCCCCCAGACGGATCTTCTGGGGCGTCACAGTACGCGCCAAAAGTGTCTCTCAGAAAATCCTTTGAGCAAGGCGGAAAGCAAGATGGAAAATGATACGCTCCCGGGAATCTCTGGGCCTCCATCTGTCACTGTGGTCAGTCACATGGGTTATCTTGCCCCAGAAACTCCGCGCCACCGCTCGGGAAGGAAAACCAAAAACAGTAGGAGTAGGGAAACCGAAATTCTCCCTGAACTGGTCCATAGGAACTACATTGTTCCTGATCAGCAGCCGTTACTTGATCACAACGTGCTCCTTCACGTAAGTAATTGAGCTCAAAAACTCCATCGTGGGCTCAAGATAAGTCGGCGCTCTAATATCCATAAACTCCTCCATCCCTCCCATGGAGATCATGTTCCTCAAGTCCTCCGCCACATGGAGACACTCGAAGGCAGAAACATCCAGAAAACGCGGGGCTACGATCGGACGCCCGCAAATACGATCAAAGTCCTTTTGGTGACGCTCATGGATCACCGGAATAGATAACTGAGAAGCTGAAGAAGGAGAAGACTAATGGAAGCTCCTAGGCCTGTCCCTCAAGGCCAACTGTCAAACAGATTTGTTGCTCATATTTTTTGACAATGTCACCTCCGATGCCCCAGGAACACCTCGGCCGAGACACAGTCGACTAGACCGAGGCGAACTATTGTTCAATCGCAAATCTCAAATATGTAAGTTATTTTGCTCCAAATTACTACCAAAAGCTTCCTAAGGGGTACTTATATCCTTTTCAGCAACAAATAATGGCAACAAAAGCAAGATCTACTCGAAATCATTAAAAGAAGAAGAAGTTAGGGTTTTGAAACAAAGTACCCAAATTTTGCAGATTTGAAGCGTTTTCCTTGTTGTTTGATGCTGGGAAACTGATTCTCTTGCTTCCTCCGGTGAAATCGAGCCAAAAAACGTGGAAAACAAGCAAGAATTGAGGATTTGAGGCTTAGGGGTTGCCGCAGTCGAGGTTTCGCTTGGGAGGGAAAAGATGAAGAGAGAGAAAACCGTCTCGCCTTTTATACCCCTCGGTGATTTTGATTTCACCTCGGTCGAGGTGGTCCCGACCAGACCGAGGTGTCTGACTGGATGTCAGACCTAGTCGCCTCAGTTGCCCAAGAACATCTCGGTCGAGGTGATGTGACAAAAACCGAGATGTGTCTCAGTCGATCTCCGTCTTCTCATTTTCTAGAACTTCTGTCCTTTTAGTGTAGTTCTTGAGTTGTAATCCTTCCTTAGAAAGTACCTAGTTCTTTTCTAAAGGACGCAAAAAAACAAAACGAAACAAACTATAAAAACTAAGGTAGAAAAAGGGAAAAGAAAGCAATGCCTTGAGTTTCCTCCCAAGAAGCACTTGGTTTAAGGTCGCTAGCTGGACCGTACATCATCTTCAAACAAGGTAGAGGGTGTCCTCACCCCATACTTCATCTTCATCATGGTGTGAAACAAAGAATTATATCCAATGTTCCAAAAAATGCAAGTGCTCGTCGGGAAATGAATCATCTATGGGTAGGTCTTCCATCTTGAGTGAGGAGGGAGGTAGCCGGCTGAGGTGATCCGCAACAGAATTCTCGGATCCCTTCTTATCGCGAATCTCTAGGTCAAACTCTTGAAGCAAGAGAATCTAACAAATAAGATGCTACTTTACATCCTTCTTAGCGAGCAATTAACGAATAGCTGTAGGGTTGGTGTAGACAATAACTTTCACTCCAACTAAGTAAGAGAGAAACTTCTCAAAAGCATAAACAACCGCCAAAAGCTCCTTTTCGGTGGTGGCGTAGTTCAGTTGAGCTTCGTCTACAACCTTGCTAGCATAGTAAATGGCGTTGGTCCGACCATACTTCTTTTGTCCAAGTACCGCTCCTACGGCCACATCACTAGCATCACACATGATCTCAAAGGGCAAGGTCCAATCAGGAGGTTGAATGATGGGAGTGGTAATCAACACTTCCTTTATCTTGTAAAAAGCATCAAGGCATTCCTGCCAAAACTCAAAAAAACATCCTTATTCAAGAGATTAGTGAGTGGTTTAGAGGTTTTAGAGAAATCCTTGATGACCTCCTGTAGAAACCTGCATGCCCGAGAAAACTCCGCACACCCTTAACAGAACAAGGGGGAGGAAGTTTCTCAATAGTCTCGATCTTAACTCGATCAACCTCAATACCTCGGTTGGAAACAAGGTGTCCTAGAACAATTCCTTCGCTAACTATAAAGTGACACTTCTCCCAATTACGAACAAGATTAGTGTCTTCACAATGTTGTAACACAAGAGAAAGGTTAGCCAAACAATTGTCAAAAGAGGAACCATATACCGAAAAATCATCCATGAATACCTCTATGATCTCCTCAATGTACTCGGAAAAGATAGCCATCATACAACGCTGCAAGGTAGCAAGTGCGTTACACAATCCGAATGGCATCCTACGATAAGCGAATGTCCTCCATGGACAAGTGAAAGTGGCCACGTTTTGCTTCCTATAATCAATGCACATCCTCCATCCCGTAACAGTCCTAGTTGGAATCAACCCGTTGTTCTTATTCGTCACAACGGTCATCCTTCTTTTCTTCGGAACTACATGCACCGGGCTCACCCACTTGCTCTCCGATATGAGAAATATGATACCTGCATCCAACAACTTGAGAATTTCCTTCTTCACAACCTCTTTTATGATCAGATTTAACCGTCTTTGAGGTTCCCGTGAAGTCTTATGATCGTCCTTCATTAGTATCTTATGCATGCAAAAAGAGGCTTAATACCAATAAGATCATCAATAGAATAACCCAAAGTCTTTCGATGTTTCCTCAGAACATGCATAAGTTTAGACAATTCAGTTTCAAAAAGGGAAGCACTAATGATAACGGGATAAGTATAATCCGGGCCAAGGAAAGCATACCTCAAGTGACTTGGAAGCGGTTAAAGCTCCACGACCGTGGGTGCTTTCTGATGTGGGTTTGTGCCTTCTCCTTCCAGTGAGGTGGACTTCGATCAAAGAACTGGACTTTCAGAAGTCTCAGTTGACATCATCTCGCTTGCGATCTCGGTCGGTGCCCGAGGTGGGTGACCGAAGTGTTCTTCACATAAGAACACATCGCTTGGTCCAGGAAGTGCCTCGGTCGAGGTACTGAAACTGGGACCAAAACCAAACGTGATTTTCTTCTCCTTAATCAGTCTATCAAATCTTGCTCCTAGATCTTCTTCCAAAGCCTTTAAGCTTCGTATATCTACATCGGAAGAGACATCTATAACTTCCTCCATTAAACTAAAACTAAGAACTCTTTTAAGCGGTCCGTTAATAAGGATAGAGTTCCCCAATTCTCTTAATTCATCTTCATCATAGATGTTGAAGATGTCATCCTCCAGCGGCTCTCCCTTCGTTGCTGCAAGCAATGCAAACTCCAAATGATCACCGCCAATGTTGAATTTCAACTTGCCGTTCTTACAATCCACATTGCAATCCGAAGTTGCTAGAAATGGCCTCCCGAGAATGATGGGAATGGGATAATCTACGGGAATGTCAAGTATAACAAAGTCTATAGGTATGTAGAAATTACCTAACTTGATTGGAACATCTTCCAAAATACCCACGGGACGCGTAATGGAGTGATCCACCATGTATAGCGTCATCTTCACCGGCTTGGGCTCTCTAAGTCCGACTTTCTCACATAGCTCCAGCGGGATGATACTCACGCTAGCTCCTAGATCACATAATGCATCATAGGTTACATCCCCAACTTGAATGGGAACGCATAATGAACCAGGATCCCTTAATTTAGGTGGCATCTTCTCCTTCATGATTTGATTGAGCTCCGAAGACTTAGATGTCATCCTTATTTCCCCAAAATCCTCCAGCTTCCTCTTCCTTGATAGAATCTTCTTCAGAAACTTCCCATAGGCGGGCATCCCTAGAATGACATCAAGGAAGGGGATGTTAATGTGTAGTTTATTCATTAGGTCTAGAAACTTACCAAAGTGCTTGTCTAGATGTGCCCTCGCCCTTGACTTAGGGAATGGAAGTAGTGGTTTATAAGCAGTAGGTGGAACATAAACTTCATATTTATCATTCGCTTTCTTGGGCTCCATCTCGGTTGGCACCTCGACCGAAGTGTTCGTTTGGTCATGGCTCGACCGAGGTACTGGATCTGCAGTCTTCAATCCACTATGTGTTGTTATTGCCATAATCTATCCCTTAGGGTTACTCTATGTTTTTGCTGGGAGCTTCCCTGGATCTCTTGGCGCTTCATTCCCCTTGTTGAAAAATTGCTGCTCTAAGGCTTTTTGTGCCTTCAAAATGAATTCATTGATGTCTCAATAGCGTTGAGCTTGATAAGAATTGCCTCCAGTACAACATCTTTCTTTTCTAGCTGAGATGAACTTGATGCAGGCTCCTGGCTTCTCAATGGAGTAGAAGAAGAAGAGGGGGCGTTAAGAGCATTATTAGCATGAGAATAAGGGTTACCGGAATTTTTTTGATTAGATATCCGATTGTTATTGTTGTAGTTTCTATTGTTGTTGTAATTGTTGTTCCGCTGCCCTTGAGAGTTGTTTCTTCCTTGATATCCTACATCTTGCTCCTTCTTCGTTTGAGCTACTAAAAGCTCCTTCAATGCTTTTACCTCATTGCTAAGCGAGGTGAGTTGAGCTCCATTTGATAATGTGTCTTAGAAGCTAACTCTCCTTGATCCATTTTAAGTTCCTTGATGGGAGTATTTCTCCATGTGTAAAGCTTACTTTTCAATGAAATCCCAAGCTTCATCTATTTGCATATCCATGAAGGTGCCGGCGGAATGTAATTAGAGCTTCAATTAAGTATCTCCATCCAAACCCTTAAAGTATATTTCCAGCAACTCGATCTTTGGAATCCCATGATGTGGGCAATGCAACAGAAGATTGTTGAATCTCTCCGATGACTTGGACAAACTCTCTTTGTCTTTCATAATAAAAGCATTGATCTTTCCTCTCAAGTTAGCAGTCTTAGAAGGGGGAAAGAACTTAGTAAGAAACTCCGTCGTCATCTCTTCCCAGGTGTTGATTTTTCCAGGAGGAATAGATTGATATCGAGCAAGCACCTTGTCTTTCATAGAGAAATAGTAAGGCCTCAACTTATAGTTGTTATTCTCCACTCTTGATGGTCTTAAAGTCTCCATCAGAATCTCATAGTTTTGCAAATGTTGGTGCCGAGAGTCTCTCTTCAAACCTTCAAATTGACATAGTCAAATCATGGTTAGAACATGCGGTCGAAGTTCATAATCATTCTCAGCTGGATCACCGAGGTTGACTCCTGGACGACAGACTTCCTAATTGGGGTCCATCTTCTGTCTTAGGGATCCTGGACTGGGTCTTACCTTGGTCGAGGATCTGGGATCGGTCGAGGTAGAAATTGGGCCCTTTGAGCGGCCATATGTTCTTCAATTCCTTCTATTCTTGCGTGAGTCTCGTCTTTCTCTCGCTGCAGTTCTTCATTACTGAGGCGTAGTTGTTCCAATGCCTCCTTCAATTCGGCTTCAAGATCGCGATTGTCTTGATTGGCCAACTTAGCTTCTTTTAATCATCTCTTGTAGGTCTTTTCTGGTTCGGGATCGTAGGGAACGACTTCCTGTCCAACACGAGTTCTTCCCATAAACCTAAGGAAAGATCCTGCGAAAACACACAAGTAAAGTAGTCAATAGCAGCAAGGGCAATAGCCCCGAAAGGCAACCGAAACCGAACTTGGTCTAGACAAAGTCCCCGGCAACGGCGCCAATAACTTGTTCGCTCTAAAAGGTATGTGCAAGCTTTAATATTTATAACCCAAGAAGTATGCTTGAACAATATGCGAACCCATAGTGTCCAGATCAATTGTAATAAAAGCAAGAATTCAAGGGGTCGATCATAGGGACTATTGTGAAAAAAGTACGGTAATCAGGTTGTCAAATAACTAGTAGCAACGAATTAAAGCAATCAAAGATGATATAAAAGTAACATAAAGGAAATGCGGATTCTAGAGATTAAAGCATCCAGTTGTGGTTATGACTCAAGATCAAAAGATAATGTGGACAACGCTGAGGTTTGCAAAGGGAAGGTGTTTCTAAGGTGGGAATAGATCACCGGGTAACTTTCCTTGCTCCATTTTAAGTTCCCTGATGATGTGTCTTTGAAGCTCCTAGCAACGAATTAGGTTGTCAAATAACTACTAACAACGAATTAAAGCAATCAAAGTTGATATAAAAGTCAGATAAAGCAAATGCGGATTCTAGAGATTAAAGCATCCAGTTGTGCACTGACTCAAGATCAAAAGATAACGTGGACAACGCTGAGGTTTGCAAAGGGAACGTGTTTCTAAGGTGGGAATAGATCACCGGGTAACTCTCTTTGCTCCATTTTAAGTTCCTTGATGATGTGGTGCTGACTCATTGCTAAGCGAGGTGAGTTGATTTCCATTTGATGATGTGTCTTAGAAGCTAACTCTCCTTGCTCCATTTTAAGTTCCTTGATGGGAGTACTTCTCCATGTGTAAAGCTTGCTTTTCAATGAAATCCCAAGCTTCATCTATTTGCATATACATGAAGGTGCCGACAAAAAGTAATTGGAGCTTCAATTGAGTATCTCCATCCAAACCCTTGAAGTATATTTCCAGTAACTCGATCTTTGGAATCCCATGATGTGGGCAATGCAACAGAAGATCGTTGAATCTCTCCTATGACTTGGACAAACTCTCTTTGTCTTTCATAATAAAAGCATTGAGCCTTCCTCTCAATTCAGTAGTCTTAGAAGGGGGAAAGAACTTAGTAAGAAACTCCGTCGTCATCTCTTCCCAAGTGTTGATTTTTCCAGCCGGAAGAGATTGATATCAAGCAAGCGCCTTGTCTTTTAAAGAGAAATAGAAAGGCCTCAACTTGTAGTTGTTATTCTCCACTCTTGAAGGTCAAAAAGTATCCATCAGAATCTCATATTTTTTGCAAGTGCTGATGCGGAGACTCTCTCTCCAAACCTCCAAATTGACATTGTCGAATCATGGTTAGAACTTGAGGTCTAAGTTCATAATCATTCTCAGCTGGATCACCTAGGTTGACTCCTGGACGCCTGACTTGCTGATTAGGGTCCATCCTATGGCCTAGGGTTTGTGGAACTCTAGCAAATAAAACATCTCGGATTGGCATGCGAGTTGGTAGGTGTATCTCGGCCGGGGCAACTTGAGTTGGGCCTTGCCTCGGTCGAGGATCTGGGATCGGTCGAGGGAGAAACTGGGCCCTTAGAGCGGCCATACATGCTTCAATTCCTTTTGTTCTTATGCGAGTCTCGTCTTTCTCTCGCTGCAGTTCTTCCTTACTGAGGTGTAGCTGTTCCAACGCCTCATTCAATTCGGCTTCAAGATCGCGATTGTCTTGATTGACCAACTTAGCTTCTTACAATCTTCTCTTGTAGGTCTTTTTTGGTTCGGGATCATAGGGAACAATTTCCTTTCCAGCACGAGTTATTCGCATAGACCTACGGAAAGATGCTGCGAAAACACTCAAGTAAAGTAGTCAATAGCAACAAGGACAAATGCTCCGAAAGACAACCAAAACCGAACTTGGTCCAGACCAAGTCCCCGGCAACGGCGCCAAAAACTTGTTCGCTCCAAAAGGTGTGTGCAAGCTTTAATATTTATAACCCAAGAAGTATGCTTGAACAATATGCGAACCCGAAGTGTAAGGATCAGTTGTAATAAAAGCAAGAATTCCAGGGGTCGAACACAGGGACTATGGTGAAACAAAGTACGATAACCAGGTTGTCAATAACTACTAGCAACGAATTAAAGTAATCAAAGATGATATAAAAGTCAGATAAAGGAAATGTGGATTCCTAGGATTAAAGCATCCGTTTGTGGTTCCGACTCAAGATCTCAAAAGATAATGTGGACAAAGTTGAGGTTTGCGAAGGGAAGGTGTTTCTAAGGGGGGAATAGATCACCAGGTAAGTCTCACTACTCACTATCCCAAACCCAAGCTCCTTTTATCGGGTAAGTGTCAAGGTACTAACGAAAGGAACTATAATCTCAAACCAACACACCACCCAAGGGAATAGAATCAACGTTTACAAGGTAAGTCTCAAGCTAACTCACAAAGATGGGATGAAGGCACACTCAAACCCCAAAAAAGGATAAACCTTGATTCCCTACACTCACGATCTTGGGTAAACAAGCAAAGGACTTACCGGGTAAGTCTCATCCTAGGCTTGCTTTGAACCAGGTAAGGTATAACAAAGATAGGATTTGAGAAACAGAAACTCTTAACTCAAATAAGGTTTAGGAAACTTTCACCTCGTTCAGTTAAACTCCATCCCGGCCGAGATGTTCAATGACTGACCGAGGTGTTCTACGGTTAAGGTTAAGACTCGAGCTTTCACGGTCCTGCTGGAATTAAGATCACTCTATCATCGTCTTTCCCATAACTTTCAGCCAATCACCCTAGAATCGCATAAATAACTTAGCCAACAATGATAATGATAACAATAATCAAATTTATAAGAAACGAATCAATATTCAAACAAGAAAACCTTAACAAAAGGTCTCTATAACTGAATCAAATTAACAACAATCAGTGTTCCTCAATCACAAATCAAAAAAGAAAACAAAACCAAAAGCCAACTAAGAATATCTTACAAACTCCTTCAAAACCAACTTCAACTTGATTCCTTCCTTCCTTGAACTTCAACCTTCAACTCTTCCTTCAAACTTCCTTCAGAGAATGGGTGATCCGTAGATTTCAAGATGGCTTAATTGTAAAAAATCAGCCCATATATATAGGAGAATTATCTTCCAAAGATAAAATATTTTAAAAAGATAATTTTCTAGAAAATATATCCATATCTCTCAAAATAAATCAGCCAAATATAATATCTTCCTTCCAGAAATCCAGCAAAAAATATGTGATATTATCTTTGCAAAAATAAAAGATCTCACCCAAAAATAAAGATCTTGTCGGCGGTAAGGTGTTCACCTCGGTCCAGACGCTCGTCAAGATCACCTCGGTCGAGGTGGTACTGTAGCTGACCGAGGTGAATCTCAGTTGAATGTAAAACATCTCGAATTTGGTCCAAAATTAATCCTCTAAATCATTTCCATGCTTTCTGACATATTCTCAAAGCTCCAGAATATAGACTATAATACATGCTATCAAGGACATGCTAGTTCTCACAAGACATGTGCTAAGGTACTCCAATCTTGCTTCTTCGGGCCCTTTTTATTTAAGGATGTATAGAACTATGTTGTTGCATGTGATGCTTGTCAAAGGAGAGGAAATATTTCAAGGAGGAATGAGATGCCCCTCAACAACATCCAAGAAGTGGAGATATTCGATGTATGGGGAGTAGGCTTTATGGGACCGTTCCCATCATTTTGTGGTAACCAATACATACTTCAAGTTGTAGACTATGTCTCAAGATGGGTCGAAGTTGTTGCTTCTCAAAATAATGATGCGATGGTAGTGGTAAAGTTCTTTAATAGAACGATCTCTCCATGGTTCGGGACTCCCCGAACCATCATTAGTGATGGAGGAATACACTTCACAACTCGTCAATTTGAGGCTCTACTAGCTAAGTATGGGGTAACTCCTAATATTGCCACTCTATACTATCCGCAAACGAGCGGACAACTCGAGATTTCAAAGAGGAAGATCAAAGGGATTCTAGAGAAGATTGTCTATAGAACGAGGAAAGATTGGGCGATGAAGCTAGATGATGCATTATGGGCATACAGGACCGCTTTTAAGACCCCCGTAGGAACAACACCATACAACCTTGTGTATGGGATGTCTTGTCACCTTCTTGTTGAGCTAGTGCACAAAACATATTGGGCCGTCAAATGGTTCAACTTCAACAAGAAAGAGACGGGAGAAAAGTGTTTATTGGACATCAACGAAATAGAGGAGATCAACTTAAATGCGTATGAGAAAGCAAGGATGTACAAGGAAAGAACGAAGAAGTGGCATGATAAGCATATCATTCCAAAGACCTTGAACGAAGCAGATCTCGTTCTTTTATTCAACTCGAGACTTCAACTCTTTTCAGGTAAGCTTAAATCTCGTTGGACAGGACATTTTGTTATTAAGCATGTTTTCCCTCATGGTGCAGTTGAAGTATGGGGTGAAAAGTTTGGAAGTTTCAAAGTAAACGGCCAACAATTGAAGAACTACACACCGGAAGGTCCGGTTGAGGAGATTGCTCCTATTCTCTTTATTGATCATCAAAATGTAACACCCCAAATTCTGAGAACTCGGGGAGCTACTGGTTAGGACCTCACAATGGGTCCCGACCATAGTTTGACAACAATTTTACTTGGATCTTACAACAAGGTACAAAAGTATTTAAAACATTTGAAAACTGTAAACAATATATACATCGAAATATGTATCAACCTTACAAGAAAAGATATTAAAATGACACATATGAAGAACAGAAGACATCCCCGTCCCCAACTAAATGAGTATGTGGACCCAGATGACCATTTCCTCCGGATCTCTCTACAACTGTCTTAACCTGCAAGGCATCTACAAGCGGTGTAAAACCGTTAGCTAACATTCTACGCATAAGTATAAAGGTAAAAGCACAAACACACAACATACACAATCAACATGCACACTCAATCCTTTTATTATCTTTAATTAGGTGATAGTTCATTACTAATGATACTTATTTTGTGACACGAGGGATTCCCAAACCTCGCCTCTGTCCCCGTTTACCAACGCGGAATGTACTAATGCATCTGACCGTCTACCAGACCGGGCTGGTCGCAGGGAACCTCCTAGACTCTCGCAAGAGCTATGCAGATGATGTCACGACCCGTTATCATACACTTGGGTCAATTACATAAATAATAAAGTCGGCCTAATCCAGTTTCGTTGTTTATCATAACTAACAAACACCACTCATACACATTACATTCATACAAGAAGCCAGCTAAGTAAGTCCGTGGACTTACCTGAATAAGATCTCGACTTTCTAATTCGCAAATCAATCTGTACAGTAGGAATTCAGTGGCCTGTCAAAGGAGGCGAGTGTGTCAGCACACTTTCTAGGTGATTAGAAGTCTAAGACTTCTAAGATAGTAGGTCTTAATAGAACGGAATTGATTACAATATTAATTTATGGTAAAATGACTATTTTACCCTTGTTCTCGAAACTTCTAAAAATTCCATAATTTATGTTTAAACTCTTATTTGAGACTAAAATGTCATATTCTAACTCATAAATATGTGTTTGGTTACAAACTGGCAATTTAAACATTCTTCTTATTTTCCGAAAGATTGTTAAGGTCCAACTTCGGCTTCAAATATGAAATTCGAATAGTCTTATAAAAATTCCGAAATAATTCCCTAGATCATCTATGATATCCCATGTACTCATAGGAGAAAGAGTTTTTTAAAACTGTTAAAGCATCACTTCTACAAAAATTTCTAAAGTTGGTTACAACACTTAACAAACAGCACACTGTCTTAACTTTGAAAAATCATAACTCCTAAACTACTCGCTGGATTTATCCCAAATTTTTATATGTTCTACTATAAAATCTTATCTATAATATATCCAAAATTCAGCTGCAAAGGGGATCAAAATCCTGTTTAAAAATATCTCACAAAACCGAATTTCAGCACAACAGAAAAACTGGTTACGATGCAATCTTTGAAAATTCATAATTCCCAAACCACTCGCTGGATGCCTCCCAAATTTTAATTTTTTCTACAACAATATATCGACTATATCATATCCAAAATTAAAGCCAAACGGAGATCAAGAGCTTATTCGAAACCAATTCACAAAACAGCATCACCAGCTGTTTTTCCCAACACTCAGCACATTTATAAAAACTGCATGAGACGTCAACTTTGGAACACAATAACTCTCAAACCGTAGCTCGGATTCCTCTAACATTTTAGTATATTAGACTATACAATATCGACTAAAACATATCCGAAAATCAGCAGCAAAGGTGGAGTCTAACCTACCAAAAACTGGGGCTGAAGTTGACTGTTCTTCACTTCCGAAAACTCTGCAAACGCCTCAGCTCTTCAAGCTATCTTCCGAGGCTGTTCTAGCAGGTTTCCCAACACAACAGGGGTTCTAATCAGCACATATAGAGACAAGGTAATGCAGTGAAGGGAGGTGCGGTATTTACCAGACAAGAGTGACTCGGCAAGCAAAGTAGTACGAGGAAGAAGACAGAAGGCGGCTCATGCGTTGCTGTTGCGTGCACGTCCACAAGAGGAGAGGTGTTGCTGAGATTGGGAGGAGACGATAGAGGAAGGTGTCAGGGGAGCCTCGGCTTGTCGACCCAGTGCATCCGGAGGGAGAGAGAGGGCCGAGTGTGGCTCCAAGATCGCTGTCAAAGGTGTGTCGACGAGGGTAGACCGACCCCGGGCTGGAGCAAGGACGTCCAAGGTTGCTGCTTGGGTGCTAAAGAGGAGATGAGGGCGGTAGCAGGAAGAGGAGCGCCGGTACTAGAGGCGACTTACGTGGGAGAGAGAAGGGAAGGGTTTGCGAGGGTACGGTTAAACGGCTGGAACGCTTTACTACTGGGCTTTGTGGACTGGCGAGGAAGGAGAGCAGCGCGTGGGCCTGCACGGATCTGGGCTGTCATCTACTGAAACAAGGTAAAAATAAGAGTGGGTTGATGTTGTCAAGGCCTTGTCAAAACTCGTCATGGTTTCGTCAAGCCCATGCATGACTTCGTCATAGAGTTGTCGGGCTTCGTCATGACCTCGTCTCAGCTCTGTCATGGTCTCATCACACCTTTGTCACCGTCTCGTCTCAGCCTTGTCATGATCTCATCTAAATTCGTCGTTAAGGATTAATTATAAGAATTAGGGTTTGATATAATTCTATCATTTTATGTGAATTAAATTCTACATAAAATGATAAATAATTATAAGAATTAGGGTTTGATATAATTCTATCATTTTATGTGAATTAAATTCTACATAAAATGATAAAATTTGTGAAGAATGAAAAACTAGATAGACTGGGAACCGTCAACGGCTCGAAGTCCGAATTGATTCGAAATTAAACAGAATAAAAATTCCGGATATTACACAAAACACCAACGTCTAGCTAGAGATTTTAAACGAAGCGTTTCTTGGGAGGCAACCCACGGTAGTTGTAGCTTTTTCTTTCTTTTGCTTTAGTGTAGGTTGGTTTAGTTAGCATAGTTGTTTGTTTTGTTTTGTTTTTGTTCCTCCTCGATGCGCTCTCGGTTTGTTTGTGTCATAGATCGCAGGAACTAGGTACAATCTTGAAGAATTCGTGGAAAACGTTGAGGCATGTTTGCTTAAGGATGTTTTCAAGGTGAAAAGGACAGCAAATCGACTTACCATAAGTAAATCGATCGATTCAGGCCTCAGAGCAAGTCGATATGTGACAACAGAGAGAAAAATCGACTGAAAACTCGAAACACCATAGAAAAATTGATCGATTTTCCTTGAAGATGAGACAAAAAGGCCAGAAAATCGGACGACGAAAAAAGCGGGCTTAAAAATCTGCCGATTTTCTTCGTAAACAGCACAACCTATATAAAGCCTTCTCCACTATTTCTTCCTCACTCCACACTTAGAATTTTCGAGCCCCTCTTCCTCCTCAAAGACCAAAAATCGCCCCTCCTATAATCTCCTATTTGGTAACCATTTTGCACGATTCTTGAGTCTAAAATTAAGCCCTTGCACCGACGAAGAAGAATCTAGCAACAACAAGTGTGGAAAATTGAGGATGGAATTCAGATGCGCGACACTACTCTTATGTGGACAGATGAGAGACATGTACTACCACACCTTTGGTGCCTTCTATGACCATGGAACTACCCACCACCACCACCACCAGCTGAGGATTGAGATTCCTGTTCGCTCCAAACGGTGTGTGCAAGCTTTAAATTTATAAACCAAGAAGTATTCTTGAACAAATATGCGACCTCGTAGTGTACGAGTCAATTGTAATAAAAAGCAAGAATTCGAGGGGTCGATCACAGGGACTTAGGTGAAACAAAGCACGGAATCAGGTTGTCAAATGTTGCAAATAAGCAATTAAAGCAATCAAAGATGATGTAAATGTCAAGTAAGGGGAAATGCGGATTCTAGGGATTAAAGCATCTAGTTGTGGTTCCAACTTAAGATCTCAAAGGATAACGCGGACAAAGCTGAGGTTTACAAAGGGAAGGTGTTTCTAAGGTGGGAATAGATCACTGGGTAATTCACACTACTCACTATCCCAAACCAAAGATCCTATTATCGGGTAAGTCACAAGATACTAAGAAAAGGAACTATAATCTCAAACCAACACACCACCCAAGGGAATAGAAACAACCTTTACCGGGTAAGTCTCAGGCTAACTCACAAACATGGGATGAAGGCACACTTAAACCCCAATAAAGGATAAACCTTTATCATCTACACTCATGATCTTAGGTAAACAAGCGAAGGAATCACCGGGTAAGTCTCATCCTAGGCTTGCATTTAACCAGGAAAGGTGTAATAAGGGTAAGATTTGGCAAACTAGAACACTTAACTTTAGTTTCGGATTAGGAAAGGTTCACCTCGTTTAGTCAGATCCCACCCCAGCCGAGATGTTCTTCGACTGGGCGAGGTGTTCTGGGGTTAAGGTTAAAGACTCGAGCTTTCAGGGTCCTGCTGGGATTAAGATCATTTTATCATCGTCTTTCCCACAACTTTCAGCCAATCACCCTAGAATCGCATAAGAACTTAGACAACAATCATCATGATAACAATAATGGAAAAGGAATCAATATTCGAACACGAAAACCTTAAGAAAAAGGTCTCAATAAATGAATCAAATAACAAATAAACTACGTTCCTCAAGTCACAAATCAGCAAAGACAGTAAACAAAAAGACAATCAAGAAAGTCTTACAAACTCCTTCCAAAAAGCAATTCCAACTATGACTCCTTCCTTCCTTCAACTTCAATCTTCAATACTTCCTTCGAACCTTCCTTCAAAACGTCCAAAAAATCCCTTAATTGCTGGATGCTCCAAGCATGTTTTAACATGTGGAAAATTCAACCCTTTATATAGGAGAATTACCTTCCAAAGATAAAATATTTTAAAAAGATAATTTCCTATAAATTATATATCTCTCTCTCAAAATAAATCAATCAGAAATCATATATTCCTTCCAGAAATCCAGCCCAAAAATATAAGATATCTTCTTTCCAAAAATAAAAGATCTCAGCCAAAAATATGGATCTCGCCGGCACCAGGGTATTCACCTCGGTCGGGACGCTCCTAAAGATCACCTCGGTCGAGGTGACACTGTAGCTGACCGAGGTGAATCTCAACTGAATGTGAAATCTCTCGAATCTGGTCCAAAGTAAATCTTCGAAATCATTTCTACTGCGGGTTCGCATCCTTGTTTTAAGCATATTTCCCCGGCAACGGGGCCAAAAACTTGTTCGCTCCAAATGGTGTGTGCAAGCATTAAATTTATAACCGAGGAAATATGCTTAAAACAAGGATGCGAACCCGCAGTGTACGGGTCAATTATAGTAAAAAGCAAGAATTCCAGGGGTCGATCAAAGGGACTAAGGTGTAACCTAAGCAAGTATAAGTAGTATGTGTAATTACTAACCACAAAAGCGATTAAAGCAATCAAAGATGATAAAAAGAAATTAAAGGAAATAAGCAATTATAGGGATTAAAGCATCTAGTTGTGGTTCCAACTCGAGATCTAAAGATAAGCGGACAAAGCTGAGATTTTGCAAAGGGAAGATGTTTCTAAAATGGAATAGATCACCGGGTAATTCTCACTACTCACTAACTCCAAACCTAAAGAACCTATTACCGGGTTAGTCTCAAGGTACTAAGGAAAGGAACTATAATCTCAAACCAACATACCAACTAAGGGAATAGAATCAACCTTTACCGGGTAAGTCTCAAGCTACCTCACAAAGATGGGATGAAAGCACACTCAAACCTCAATAAAGGATAAACCTTTATTACCTACACTTATTATCTTGGGTAAACAAACAAAGGAATCACCGGGTAAGTCTCATCCTAGGCTTGCATTGAACCAGGAAAGGTGTAATAAGAATAGGATTTGGCAAACTCTGACACTTAACTCTCAATTTCGGATCAGAAAGGGTCTCCTCGGTCAGTCAAATTCCACCCCGGCCAAGATGTTCATCGACTGAGCGAGATTTCCTCGAGCTTTCAGGGTCCTACTATGATTAAGATCATTCTATCATCTTCTTTCCCACAACCTTCAGCCAATCACCCTAGAATCACACAAAGAAATTAGCCACTCATCATCATGAAAGCAATAATCAAATATATGGGAAGAAAGTGAATATTTGAACACAAAAACCTTAAGAACAAGGCTTCAATAACTGAATCAAATAAACAAATCAGCGTTCCTTGGATCACAAATCTAACAAGACAATCAACCAAAACGGAATCTAGGAAAGTCTTACAAATCCCCTTAAAAAGCTATGAAAAGCTATCAATCCTTACTAGATTGATCTTCAATCTTCCTTCCTTCAAAACTTTGGAGAAAATCCCTTAATTGCTGGATGCTATTAGCCCTCTAAGCATGGTTGAACTTGTGGAAAATCTAACCCTTTTTATAGGAAAACTATCTTCCAAAGATAAAATATCTTGAAAAGATATTTTCCTAATAAAAATATATCCATATCTCTAAAATAGATCTCTAAAATATATGATCTTCCTTCCAGAAATCCAGCCCAAAAATATAAGATCTCTCCTTCCAAAAATAAAAGATTTCAGCCAAGAATATATGATCTCGCCGCGTCAGGGTATTCACCTCGGTTGGGGCGCTCCTTAAGATCACCTCGGTCGAGATGGTACTGTAGCTGACCGAGGTGACTCTAACTGAATGTGAAATCTCTCAAATCTGGTCAAAAGTAAATCGTTAATCCATTTCCATGCTTCCTGGGTTCTTCCTTAAGTTCCTGAATGTAGCTCTTATGACTCCTTAGCTCCTTTAGCTCCATTTTAGTCCAAAATGTGCCATTTTACCTACGATTACAACGAAATTTAGTGTAGACCTCGATTCCCGTAAAGGTAGATGAAACGACGATATAAACAGATAATATACATCCAAACATGCATATTATTGAAGATAAAACGTCTAAACAAGTCCCATAATATAGACTATAATTCATACTATTAAAATAACCCTGAATCAAATAAACAAATCAGCGCCGTTGCCGGGGACTTGGTCTAGACCGAGCCGGTTGCGGTAGTCTTCCGGGGCACTTGCCCCTGTTGCTACTAACCACTCTACTTGAGTGACTTTCGCAGGTTCTTTTGTTCGCCACTTAGCATGCGTGCAAATAAGCTTTAATTATAAAACTAGAAATCAAGCAAGCGAACCCGCACTGTACGGATCGATATAGTTGAGCAAGAATTCCAGAGTATCGAACACAAGGATTTGGGGGGTTAAATCCGGTTATAGATTATCAAGCAAGTAGATGTATGAAGCTTTTCAAATTATTGGGAAAACAACAATCCTAAAGATCCAGGAATCCAGCTGTGGCAATCGATTCAAGATATACTAAAGATATAAGGACAGAGTTAAGGTATGCAAAGGTATACGAATGTAAGATAATCGTACGGTGAAGTTCCAAAAACCTTATATGACTCACCTAGAAGACACTCTCTATAAAGGTTGTTGAGGCTTTAATATAGAAAGGATCTAAAGGTAAGAATTAACGTCAAACACCCAAACTTATAATCCAAGGATCAAGACTAACTAAACCGATTAAGGTTGTGACACTCATAATCGAGGTAGAGGTTGTTGAGGATTCACTACCACCTAGAAAAGGCAAGCCAAGACTAAGTTAAAGAAAATCTTTAACTTTGGATTAAAGTAAAAGCAAGTTCGTAAACTGACACAAAATTACGGGTAGTTCTTGAGTTCCACGGTCGTGGAAGCTCAAGAACAGACCGTGGATTAGGTTCGTCGGCGATTCTCTCTAACTCTAAGGGTCCAATCAGTTTACGATCGATCTATCATCATCTAAGCCACAACTATCAACCCTTCACCTTAGAATTGTTAAAGGGTTTTAGCCAACAACAGTCATATTGATATCAAATTCAAGATTTAAAAGAATGAAAGATGACAACTTCCGAAAACCTTCAATAACTTTCAAGTCAATCTCAAATCCACAAATCAAGAACAATAACGTCAATAGATTCGGAATAACACAAACAATCACGAATCTTAGATAAGAAGGAAGAACGGGATGTCAATCCGTCTTCTAAATCAAACCTAAAGATAAAGCGTAACCTTCTTGCGAACAATCTTCCAAATCTTCAACTCTTCCGTCAATCCGGAGATTTCAATAGCAAAGCGCAAATCTCTCAATCACAATCTCCGCAAGATGTGAAATTAGGGCAAGTCCAAGCGTAAGCGAAAATGCGTCTAAGCAGAGGTGACGGAATCTCTCTTCTCCCGTCCTTTTATAGTGTAAGATAAAATATAAGCCCGGCCCAATTGCGTAGAAGATCGTGGCTTAAAGTATGGCGTAAAAGATCGCCAAGATCACGGTCGTGGAAGGGTTCCACGACCGTAATTTAGAGCGTGAAAATTGTCACGGTTTGTTTCAATCCTTCCACGTCCGTAGAAGTTGCTGGAATGAACCACGCTTCCCTTGTCAAGGTTCCACGGCCGTGGACTTGAACGTGGAATGTAGTACGGCCATATTTTAGAGCGTGGTTTAGGGGTAAACCGTAATTCTTCCTTTCCTCGTGCTATTCTTCAAGTTAGCACCTTCCTTAGCTCCTAGAGATGTCCTCAATCCTTGGACATGCTCGATCAAACTCCATCCTTGCTCAATTCGTTCGGAAATAGCTCTTAATTGCCTACAATCAACATAAAGCTTGTGTAGATCTCTATATCGACATTATAGACAAACTAGCTCACAAATGCATCAATGTTTAATCAATGACTATCAATATGGATGAAATACACTTAGAAAACGTGCCTAAAATATCACAATATTTCATGCTAACAAATAACCCCATACTTGCCACTTGCTTGTCCCTAAGCAAGGTCTTTCAAAAGCTTTAAAACACAAGTTTGGATGAAATATGTGTACCTTCTCAAAGCAAAACTTCTTTTGGATGAATGTGCCTTCTAATCAATAGATCATTCTCAAATCTTGCTTCATTCGTTTATAAGACTTTCATACACTTAATCAAAGAGTAAAGTGTAAAGAAAGCTCATGAATTAATCAAACTTCCATGTAAACAACATAATCTTCAAACATTATCAAAATCAATCATAAGAAACTTCAATTTAGATCACCAAGTCATATAACATTCTTTTGATCTTAAGGACTTTCAAACAAGGTCTAGAATGTGGAAAGGGAAGGAAAACTTTAAGGAATGTGGTGCATGAATCCGGGAAAGTGGATAACTACTCTTCTCTTCTTCTCTTGCGGTTTCCGCAACACTTTCAACTTAGAGCTTCGCTCTCTTCTTTTCATTTTTCGACTTTACTTTTGGAGTTATGGATAGAGGTGCACAAAAACCGAAGCCTAGGAGATTGGCGTTTCTCAATTTTTATGAGATGCCTCAAACCCTTAGCACACATACCATAATCCGCTAGGAATATCGCTCAATCCGACTTTGGCAAGACACAAACACCCGGCTATGTGAATGGTGCCGAGTTACTCATCATCATGATTGACTTCCCCAAACCTATAATTTCTTTCTATTCTTTTGATTGCAAATAATTGCTTTCAAGGCCCTCCCACATCAAACATGCCAATATCAATCAACTCCTCCAAATTCCCGGATAGGTAAAGGAGGTCATTATTTCAATGAGGGGCTAAATGATCAAAGAAAGAAGAAAGAAAATCGAATTGCCTTAATCATCTCAACAAGAAATATAAGAACTTATAGTGTGATTTCAACCTTATTTTCTCAACATGATTTAAGTAACATTCATCATATTATGAAATTTGAAAAAGAGGTATAATCAACTCATTCAGTTTCTTTTCAATTCACTATTCGTTTAAGCATACAATTGTCATCAAAACTCAATTCACAAGTGGTGATTATCATAGAAATCATCTCTATCCTTAGAAGCACAAAATTTTCAAAATTTTTCAGTTTTTATGGGTTTTTCAAACTCTTTTTCATGCAATGCAATAATGAAACGTGTAACAATATAATGAAACATGCAAGATAGTCTCAATAGAAGCAATCAAAGTGAGTAAGAGTTATTACAGACGATTAGTCACACCCCACCCCATATTTGGAACAAACATTGTCCTTAATGTTCAAATAAAAGAAAAAAGAAGAAAAGAAAGAAAGAAAAAGAACTCAAAAAATGGCGGTGGAGCGGCTAAAGCTGTCGGTCATCATCGTCATCACTGCGGTGGAGGTGGAAATGGAGAGAAGCTAGGATCGTAGTACCGCCCGAACTGCTGGCGGTAGACATCCCTCATCATATGGTCGAGGTTGTCCATACGTGCATCTCTAGTGTCGGCTCGAATCTCCAATGCTCCCACCCTATCAGAAAGGTCGGTGGCCCACTCCGGCAGCTGCTCATACCAACCAGGCGGCTTGCTGTACCACCCCGGTGCATTTGAAGCTGCTGGTGCTGGTGGCAGCGGTGCCTGTGTAGACCATGGTGGTGGAGCTCCATACCACGCAGGAGGGGTCTCCATCCAAGTGGGTCTCTCGCTCACGCTGGCGTGGCGAGAAGATGATCCTGAAGCTCTGGCGGGACGTGGAGAACGTCTAGGCATGTCAGGAGCTATGTCCGGCTGATCCGGAAATGTGCCAAAATCCTGCTCAGCTCCTCCTCCTCCTCCCTCATACTCATCTCTCATCTCCTCCTCCTCAACTACAAGTGGTGGTGGGACATATGGAGGGGCTGCAATCCTGTTCGCATGCATAGCAGCGAACGTCTCCTTCCAGTTATGGCGTCCAGCCATAATAGAATACTCTGGGAGCCACTGAATGCCTCTCCCCGTCCTGCTCTCCCATGGCATAGCTGCGTAAGGTGGACCTCTATGGGTGGGGAAGATGAGACCTCTAGTCATAAAGGCCTGGAGTCCTAGGGGTACAGCGGGGATACGTGTACAAGAAGAAAAATCTACCCCTAATGTCCTAGCAAGGTGGGTCACTATCCCACCATATCCAATGTTGCCAGCCCTCTTGTTCTTTAGCTTGCTCATGGTAGCAGCTAAGAGGGTGGCGTAGTCAGCAGGTCGTCCATATAGCATGGAGTAGAGAAGAAAGAGCTCATCCGTCTTGATCTTCTGAGGTGTCTCCGTCCTAGGGAAGAGACACTCAGAAAGTACCTGGTGAGCAATCTTCAAGGCTAAGTGATACATCAGCTTAGCCTTTGTATCAGCTGGTTGCTAGCGGTCCTCACTGGCATAGATCATGGCTACCTCGTCCCAAAAATCCTTGGCGTAAACGCCGCTGGGAAAACGACCATTGAAGGTCTCTTGGAACCCAAAGAAGGCTCCAAACTCCCGGATGGAGAAATCATAGTTTCTTTCCATTAGACGGAAAGAAACTGTCCTATCAACATGGATGTGCTCAAAAGATGTCACAACCTCTCTCGTAATCTCCTCATATGCGTCTTCTCGGATAGCCGAAAAGACGATAAGACCGGCTCTATCCAAGAGCCAAGTAAGGTCCCCTATGACATGTAGAGGAGCTAAATCCTCCAATAGTAGGTACCTAGGTCCTATAACAGCCCTCTTATGGATCCTCTCTAAGGCGTCGAGATGATCCTCGTGAATGGTGGGGACCCTAGGGCTAGGAGGTGATGGTGATGAAGGTGATGATGGAGGTGAAGGGGTTGAAGGTGGTGGTGCTCTAGAGGATGAAGAGGAAGAGGGGTTGCCCTTCCTCTTTTTATTCTTATCCTTCTCTTTGTTCTTGTCCTTATTTCTCCTGGACACTCTCCTCACAAAATCCATTTTCTGTTGAAAACCACGGTCTGTTCTTCAAATTCCACGGCCGTAGAACGTCCAGGAACCGTGGTTTCTCTCAAAATTTCGCAAATCTCAACAATCAATCACCAAATTCCATAGCAGAAGTCCTATACTAATTCTCTTCCAATTCCAATCAGTTATTCCTAAAAATTCTAGCAAATGTAGGTCCGAATCGACAAAGATAGAGAAGAGCGAAAAAAACCTAGGTTTTCGGATTTTTAAATCCGAATTCTACTTTCCTTGATGAATTGCCGCTCGAATTGTTGCTTGGATCTCGTTGGTGGTTGGATTTGCTTCAGTTTGGATCAAAGAATCGTTAAAAACGATTAACGAACGAGGATTTGAGGTGGGAGGATGCAAATCGGCGAAATAGGGCGTGGAATTGGGTTTGTGATGTTGTGTTTTTGTGAAGAACGTGGTTTATATAGTGGCCGGCAAAATTTTTGAAAACCACGGTCTATCGGGGGGTTCCACGGCCGTGGAATTGTACGGAACCGTGGTTTTGGTGATTTTTCAAAGGCTTTTGGAAATTACGGTCACTGTAGCTGTCACGGCCGTGGTTTAGACCGTGGAACTCTCTGTAATGCTCCGAAGTCCAAGTTTCATCACTTTTCTTCAAACTTTCTCTTCCCCTTTCCTTTTCCACTGTTCCTACATCCAAAAACACGAACATACCGGAAGGAATCGAAGGCAAAACAAAGCAAAAACGTCTAAACTAAGCTAAACTATGAATCAAAAACAAAAACGTAAATGCAATACCTTGGGTTGTCTCCCAAGAACCGCTTTGTTTAAGGTCCGTAGCTAGACCAAATTCGCACTTATTCGAGTGCGGTGGGCGCGAACTCTTCAACTTGGAGTTCCGGCGTATACTTCTTGAGTCTTTGACCGTTCACCTTAAAGCTTCCGCCCGCTTCACCCCATACTTCAACTGCACCATCGGGGAAAATACGTTTGATTAGAAAAGGTCCGGTCCAACGAGATTTAAGCTTACCTGGAAAGAGACGAAGCCTTGAATTGAAGAGGAGAACTTGATCTCCTTCTTTGAAGTCCTTTGGAATGATATGCTTATCATGCCAACACTTTCCTCTCTCCTTATAGATCTTGGCGTTCTCATAGGCGTTCAAGCGAAGTTCTTCAAGCTCATTAAGGTCCAAGAGACGCTTCTCTCCCGCTTCCTTCATGCTGAAATTCAACCACTTGATAGCCCAAAATGCCTTGTGCTCTAAATCTACCGGTAAGTGACAAGACTTCCCATACACAAGGTTGTATGGTGTGGTTCCTATGGGAGTCTTGTACGCAGTCCGGTACGCCAACAATGCATCATCAAGCTTCAAGGACCAAGCCTTCATAGTCCTTGAAACCGTCTTCTCTAGGATTCCTTTGATCTCCCGGTTTGAGATCAAACTTGTCCACTAGTTTGTGGATGATAAGGGGTGGCGATCTTGTGAGTAACCCCATACTTAGCTAGAAGAGCTTCAAAGCGCGGGGCGATGAAGTGAGAACTTCCATCACTAATGATAGTTCTTGGTGTCCCAAATCGTGGGAAGATGGTCTTGTTAAAGAACTTAACCACCACCATGGCATCATTGGTGGGAGAGGCAATTGCTTCCACCCATCTAGAAACGTAATCCACCGCCAAGAGTATGTATTGGTTTCCACAAGATGATGGGAACGGTCCCATAAAGTCAACTCCCCAAACGTCGAAAATCTCCACCTATTGGATGTTATTGAGAGGCATCTCATTCCTCCTAGAGATATTTCCTGTTCTTTGACAAGCATCGCAGCAGGAAACAAAGGTTTGCACATCTCTAAATAAAGTAGGCCAAAAGAATCCAAATTGCAATACCTTAGTGCTAGTTTTGTTTGAACTAGCGTGTCCTCTACATGGTATTGAATGACAATGGCGGATGACACTTTGCATCTCGTTTTCTGGCACACATCGCCGAATGATGCCATCCGGACCTCTCTTAAAGAGGAGAGGTTCATTCCAAAAGTATTCCCGAACATCCTTAAAGAACTTCTTTCTTTGTGCATAGGATAATCCGGGCGGTATCTCCTGACAAACCAAATAGTTAACAAAATCAGCAAACCATGGTTCGTTACCTTTGGAGATCACATCGATGCACTCCTCTATAATGTGTAAGTGTTCGTCCGGGAAGGAGTCATCTATAGGTAGATGGTCGTCCTCTAGATGTGTCAGGCGACTCAAATGATCCGCAACAGAATTTTCCGAACCTTTCTTGTCGCGGATCTCTAGATCGATTTCTTGTAGGAGAAGAATCCATCTAATTAGCCTTGGTTTCGCATCCTTCTTTGCAAGGAGGTACCGGATCGCAGCATGATCCGTGTATACAATCACCTTTGCACCTACAAGATAAGAACGAAATTTGTCAATAGCATAAACAATGGCTAAAAATTCCTTTTCCGTAGTGGCGTAGTTGAGCTGCGCTTCGTCTAGCGTCTTGCTGGCGTAGTAGATAGCGTGGGTTCGCCCTTCCTTTCTTTGTCCAAGAATAGCTCCTATAGCTACGTCACTAGCATCGCACATAACCTCAAAGGGAAGGCTCCAATCTGGAGGTTGGATAATAGGTGCTGAAATTAGAGCTTCCCGGATCATGTTAAATGCATCCAAGCATTCCTGCGAAAACTCAAAAACTGCATCCTTCATCAATAGATTAGTGAGCGGTTTTGATATTTTAGAGAAGTCTTTTATGAAGCGTCTATAGAATCCAGCATGTCCTAGGAAACTTCTTATCCCTTTCACCGAAGTTGGGGGAGGAAGCTTCTCTATAGTCTCTATTTTCGCTTTATCCAGCTCAATCCCTCTATTAGAGATTAAGTGTCCTAATACAATTCCTTCCTTTACCATAAATTGACACTTCTCCCAATTAAGAACTAGGTTTGTGTCTTCACACCTTTGTAATACAAGAGCAAGGTTAGAAAGGCAATTGTCAAAAGAGGAACCGTATACGGAGAAGTCATCCATAAAGACCTCCATGATTTCCTCTATATATTCGGAGAAGATGGCCATCATACACCTTTGAAAGGTGGTTGGAGCGTTGCAAAGCCCAAACGGCATTCTCCTGTAGGCAAACGTACCCCATGGGCACGTGAATGTGGTCTTCTCCTGATCATCCGGGTGTATCGGAATCTGAAAGAAACCACTATAACCGTCAAGATAGCAAAAATGAGAATGTTGCGCTAACCTTTCAAGCATTTGATCGATGAATGGCAATGGGAAGTGATCCTTCCTTGTCGCATTGTTAAGCTTGCGGTAGTCTATGCACATCTGGCATCCTGTCACGGTTCGGGTAGGAATGAGTTCGTTATTCTTGTTGGTGATGACCGTCATTCCTCCCTTCTTCGGAACTACTTGAACCGGACTCACCCACTTTCTATCGGAGATAGGGTAGATGATACCTGCATCAAGAATTTTAAGAATTTCCTTCTTGACAACCTCTTTCATGGTCGGATTCAACCGCCTTTGAGGTTGTCTTGAAGTTCTAAAGTCCTCTTCCATTAATATTTTGTGCATGCATAGGGAAGGTTTGATTCCTACTAAGTCTTCTATAGTATAACCTAAAGCTTTCCTATGTTTCCTAAGGACAACCATAAGCTTACTATGTTCATCTATGGTTATATCGGAACTAACAATTACCGGATAAGTAGAGCTAGCTTTGGGAGCATCTTCTCCTTCATGGTCTTGATGAGATCCGAAGAATCCGAACTCATCTTAACCTCTCCAAAATCCTCTAACTTTCTCTTGTTAGAGAGGATCTCCTTTAAGAACTTGTCATAAGCCGGCATACCTACAATAGCATCAATGAAAGGTATATTAATATGCAGCTTGCTCATGAGTTCTATAAACTTACCGAATTGTTTATCTAGACGCGCTCTTGCTCTAGATTGAGGGAATGGTAGGGGAGGTTTGTAAGCTGGAGGAGGAACGTAGACATCTTCCTTCTCCTTCCCCTTTTCTTTCTCTTTCTCAACGGGGACTTCTACAAACTTAGGTTGCGGATCGGTAGTTGTCACCCCGCTCCTAGTTGTGATTGCCATCACCCTTCCCTTTGGGTTGTCCTCCGTTTTTCCTGGAATTTCCCTTGATTCCTAGGAACTTCCTCCGCATGAGTAAACATTTGGTTTTCTAAAACCTTTTGGGCTTTATCAACCTTAGTTATGTGATCATCAACCTTGATGATGCGAGTCTCTAACCCTTGAAGCTTTGCCAAAATTGTCTCCAACATGGGATCGGGCTTCTCCTTCCCCGAAGTGCTTCCTCCATTAGATGTTTGCCCCTGGCTTTTCAAAGGAGTAGAGGAAGAGGAAGGTGGAGTTAGTGAATTTGAATTGGAAGGATAAGAGTTACCGGAGTTTTGTTGATTGGAGCGCCAATTGTTGTTGTTTGAACCCCTATTGTTGTTCCGGTTGTTGTTGTTGCCGTTCCAATTATTCCGGTTGTTGTTCCGGTTATTGTTGTTGTTGCGGTTTGTATTCTCACCCCCGTTGTTGTTGTTGCCCAAGTAGCCAACATCTTTTCCTTGTTGCTTTGGAAAGTTGGTCTTGATAGATTCCTTCAACTCTTTGATCTCATTGTTGAGGGAGAAAATTTGATTTTGAGCTTCATGTGTGAGCTTTGCTCCTTGCTCCACACGATTTCCCTCTACTTTCCGGTGAGAATACTTCTCTATGACCCTTGCTTGCTTCTCAATGAAGTCCCAAGCGTCATCTTCCCTCATGTCCATGAATGTACCACATGAGAGGGATTGGAGCTTGAATTGTGTCTCCACATCCAGCCCCTTATAGTATATCTCCAAAAGTGCGAGCTTGGATATGCCATGATGAGGGCAATCCAATAGCAAATCCTGAAACCTTTCCCAAGATTGAAACAAACTTTCGTTAGATCTCATGGAAAATGCATTAATCTTACCTCTTAGCTCCGCCGTTTTGGAGGGCGGAAAGAACATAGTGAGGAACTCCGCGGAAAGGTCTTCCCACGTGTCTAGTTTCCCACTAGGAAGAGCTTGGTACCAAGACAATGCCTTCCCCTTCAAAGAGAAGAAGAAAGGCTTGAGCTTATAGTTGTTGGTAGTCGCGTTCTTCGGCCTCATCGTCTCCATCATACACTCAAAATTTTGTAGGTGTTGGTGTGGAGATTCAGCGCTTGTTCCGCCAAATTGGTTTTGGCGAACAAGAGTAATAACCTGCGGGTTGAAGCTAAACCCTTGTACATCGTCACCATCGAAGTTCACACCTAAACGGCGTGGTTGCTGCGTTGGATCCATCCTTTGGCCAAGAGTCCTTGGCTCCTCATTCACACGTTCGATCCTCGCATTCCTAGGTGGAATACGGCGATTTGCAGCTGCCCGTGGATGGAATGGATTCACATTGATCGTTGGATCAATTTCCTCTAGCGGTGGCATGGAGGAGTCGCTATCCTCATTAGATGAGTTGGCTCTAACCGATCTTCCCGGTCTCCTCCTTTTCTTTTTCTCCTTAAGGTTGTTTATTTCCAACCTCATTTGGAACATCATGTCCGTTAGATCATCAACCTTCATTTGGTGAAGATCCGTCTCTTCTCTACGTGTCTTCTCACTCCATTGGAGTTGAGCTTCCTTTTCCGCAAGCTCCGATTGGAGATCACGTTCTCTTTCTTCAGCCATTTTATTTTCCTTACGCTTTTTCCTTAAAGTCCTCTCAAGCTCTTGATCAAGAGGTAAGAGGTCTTCGGTGTTCCTAGACCTGCGCATGCACTTGAAAAGATATCAAATAACAAGGGAAGAGCTCCCACGCTTGACAACCGAAAACCGAATTCGGCCTAAACCAAATCCCCGGCAACGACGCCAAAACCTTGTTCGCCACTTAGCGTGCGTGCAAATAAGCTTTAATTATAAAACTAGAAATCAAGCAAGCGAACCCGCAGTGTACGGATCGATATAGTTGAGCAAGAATTCCAGAGTATCGAACACAGGGATTTGGGGGGTTAAATCCGGTTATAGATTATCAAGCAAGTAGATGTATGAAGCTTTTCAAATTATTAGGAAAACAACAATCCTAAAGATCCAGGAATCCAGCTGTGGCAATCGATTCAAGATTACTAAAGATATAAGGACAGAGTTAAGGTATGCAAAGGTATACGAATGTAAGATAATCGTACGATGAAGTTCCAAAAACCTTATATGACTCACCTAGAAGACACTCTCTATAAAGGTTGTTGAGGCTTCAATATAGAAAGGATCTAAAGGCAAGAATTAACGTCAAACACCCAAACTTATAATCCAAGGATCAAGACTAACTAAACCGATTAAGGTTGTGACACTCAGAATCGAGGTAGAGGTTGTCGAGGCTTCACTACCACCTAGAAAAGGCAAGCCAAGACTAAGTTAAAGCAAATCTTTAACTTTGGATTAAAGTAAAAGCAAGTTCGTAAACTGACACAAAATTACGGGTAGTTCTTGAGTTCCACGGCCGTGGAAGCTCAAGAACAGACCGTGGATTAGGTTCGTCGGCAATTCTCTCTAACTCTCAAGGTCCAATCTGTTTACGATCGATCTATCATCATCTAAGCCACAACTATCAACCCTTCACCTTAGAATTGTTAAAGGGTTTTAGCCAACAACAGTCATATTGATATCAAATTCAAGATTTTAAAAGAATGAAAGATGAAAACTTCCGAAAACCTTCAATAACTTTCAAGTCAATCTCAAATCCACATATCAAGAACAATAATGTCAATAGATTCGGAATAACACAAACAATTACGAATCTTAGATAAGAAGGAAGAACGGGATGTCAATCCGTCTTCTAAATCAAACCTAAAGATAAAGCGTAACCTTCTTGCGAACAATCTTCTAAATCTTCAACTCTTCCGTCAATCCGGAGATCTCAATAGCAAAGCACAAATCTCTCAATCACAATCTCCGCAATATGTGAAATTAGGGCATGTCCAAGCGTAAGCAAAAATGCGTCTAAGTAGAGGTGACGGAATCTCTCTTCTCCCGTCCTTTTATAGTGTAAGATAAAATATAAGCCCGGCCCAATTGCGTAGAAGATCGTGGCTTAAAGTATGGCGTAAAAGATCGCCAAGATCACGGTCGTAGAAGGGTTCCACGACCGTAATTTAGAGCGTGAAAATTGTCACGGTTTGTTTCAATTCTTCCACGGCCGTAGAAGTTGCTGGAATGAACCACGCTTCCCTTGTCAAGGTTCCAGGGCCGTGGACTTGAATGTGGGATGTAGTACGGCCGTATTTTAGAGCGTGGTTTAGGGGTAAACCGTAATTCTTCCTTTCCTCGTGCTATTCTTCAAATTAGCACCTTCCTTAGCTCCTAGAGATGTCCTTAATCCTTGGACATGCTCGATCAAACTCCATCCTTGCTCAATTCGTTCGGAAATAGCTCTTAATTGCCTACAATCAACATAAAGCTTGTGTAGATCTCTATATCGACATTATAGACAAACTAGCTCACAAATGCATCAATGCTTAATCAATGACTATCAATATGGATGAAATACACTTAGAAAACGTGCCTAAAATATCACAATATTTCATGCTAACATCTTTCTTGTAGGTTTATGCGAAGAACCCGCGCTGGGAAGGAAATCGTTCCTTACGATCCCGAAGCAGAAAAGACATACAAAAGACGCTTAAAAGAAGCGAAAATGGCCAACCAAGACGATCGCGATTTTGAGGCCGAATTGAAGGAGGCATTGGAACAACTACGCCTCAGTAAAGAAGAACTGCGAATGGAAAAGGAAGAAACTCGCGCAAGGACGGAAGCGATCGAAGCAGATATGGCGACTTTACAGGACCAATATCTACCTCGACCAGATCCAGCACCTCGACCGAGGCAAGACCCAGTTCCAGATCGTCAACCGAGGCAGGACCCAGCTCCAGCTACCCCGGCCGAGATACTTCCACCTCGGATGCCAGTCCGAGATGTTCTTTTTGCAGGTATTCCATAGACCCTAGGGCAGAGGATGGACCCTAACCAACAACTGAGGCGTCCAAGAGTCAAGCTAGGTGATCCAGCGGAGCATGACTATGAGCTTGGACCGCAAGTTCTTTCCATGATTCGCCAATGCCAGTTTGGAGGGCTAGAGAGGGAATCTCCGCATCAACATCTGCAAAACTATGAGATCTTGATGGAGACCTTGAGACCTTCAAGGCTGGAAAACAACAATTACAAGCTAGGGCCTTTCTACTTCTCCTTGAAAGATAGGGCACTTACTTGGTATCAATCTCTTCCTCCCGGAAAAATCAACACTTGGGAGAAGATGACGATGGAGTTCTTGACTAAATTCTTTCCCCCCTCAAAGACTGCTGAAATGAGAGGGATGATCAATGCATTCATCATGAAGGACAAGGAGAGTTTGTCCATGTCATGGGAGAGATTTAAAGACATCCTTTTGGATTGCCCATATCATAGGATTCCAAAGATAGAGTTGTTGGAGATATACTTCAAGGGACTGGACGGAAACACCCAATTCAACCTTCAACTACTATCCGCCGACACGTAATGGACTTGCCGATTGATGAAGCTTGGGAGTTCATAGAGAAACAAGCTTTGCACATGGAGAAATACTCCCATAAAGGAGCTGAAGGTGGAGTTAAAAGAGTCAACTTCCAAGAAGCTCCATCAAACAACGATCAACTTACCTCTTTGAAGAATGATGTGAAGCAATTGAAAGACATTTTGGTTGCTCAAACCCAAAAGGAAGAGGGAGGATATCAAGGGTCAAGGAACAACAATCAAGGTTCCCGAAACAACAACTACAATAACAATAGAGGATCCAACAACAACAATTGGAGATCCAACAACCAAAAATCGGGTAACTCTTACTTTAACTCAAATTCAAACAATTCCTCTAATCCTTTCCTCTCTTCTTCTTCTTCTTCTACTCCGTTGAAGAATCAGGAACAAGGATCAAGTTCGTCCCAACCAGAAAAGAAAGATGCAGTGTTGGAGGCCATCTTGATCAAACTAAACTCGATGGAGACGTCCATGACTTCATTTTCGAAGGCACAAAAAGCCTTAGAACAACAATTCTTTAACAAGGCGAACGAAGCGCCAAGAGATCCAGGGAAGCTCCCAGCAAGGACAGAGAGCAACCCCAAGGGACAAATCCAGTGCCTCGGTCGATGCCAATACCGACGAAGAACACCTCGGTCCAGGTACAGTCGAAGAACACTTTGGCCGAGGTACGAACCGAGGTGGAGCCTCAGAAAGCGTCGCACAAAACTGAAGTTTATGTTCCACCTCCTGCATATAAACCACCACTTCCATTCCCCCAGTCAAGGGCTAGAGCACATCTATACAAGCACTTTGGTAAGTTCCTTGACTTGATGAATAAACTACATATTAACATCCCTTTCCTTGATGCTATTCTAGGGATGCCCGCCTATGGAAAGTTCTTGAAAGAAATTCTATCGAGGAAGAGGAAGTTGGAAGTCTTTGGTGAAGTAAGGATGACATCTAAATCCTCGGAACTCATTCAAATCATGAAGGAGAAGATGCCACACAAGTTGAGAGATCCCCGCTCATTTTGCATTCCCATTCAAGTTGGGGATATGACTTGCGAAGCCTTGTGTGATCTAGGAGCCAGCGTGAGCATCATCCCGCTGGAACTATGCGTGAAGATCGGCCATGGAGTGGCCAAGCCGGTGAAGATACGGTTGTACATGGCGGATCGCTCCATTACCCATCCCGTGGGTATTTTGGAAGACGTTCCGGTTAAGTTAGGTTACTTCTATTTACCTATAGACTTTGTAGTACTTGATATTCCCGCAGATTATCCCGTCCCTATCATTCTCGGGAGACCATTTCTAGCAACTTCGGGTTGCAATGTGGATTGTAAGAATGCCAAGTTGAAATTCAAAATTGGCGGAGATGAAGTGGAGTTTTCATTGCTTGCTGCAATGAAAGGAGAGCCGCTAGGAGATGATATCTTCAACATCTATGATGAAGAAGAATCGATAGAATATGTGAGCTCTATCCTTATTGATGATCCACTTGAAAAAATTATTAGCTTTAGCTTAATGGAGGAAGGTATAGATGCTTCTTGTGATGTAGATATACAGAGCCTAAAGGCACTGGAAGAGGCTCCAGGAGCTAAATTTGAAGGACTAATCCAGGAGAAGAAGATCTCCAGTTTCGGTCCCAGTTGCAGTACCTCTACCGAGGCACCTTCTGGACCAAGCGAGGTGTTCTTAGCTGAAGAACATCTCGGTCACCCACTCTGCACCTCGACCGAGGTGGAAAGCGAGATGATGTCCACTGAGACTTCTGAACGTCAAGTTCTTCGATCTAAGTTTGCTCCACTTGAAAGAGGAAGCAAATATCCACCTCTTAAAGCACCCCTAGTCGTGGAGCTTAAACAACTCCCGAATCACTTGAGGTATGTTTTTCTTGGACCGGATTCTACTTATCCCGTCATCGTTAGTGCTTCCCTCTCCGAATCTGAATTATCTAAACAAATGCATGTCCTGAGTAAGCATCGAAAGGCTTTGGGTTATACTATTGATGATCTTATTGGCATTAAGCCTTCTTTCTGCATGCATAGAATACTTATGGAGGACGATCATAAGAATTCACGGGAACCTCAAAGACGGTTAAATCCGATCATGAAAGAGGTTGTGAAGAAAGAAATTCTTAAGTTGTTGGATGCTGGTATATTATTTCCTATCTCGGACAACAAGTGGGTGAGCCTAGTGCACGTAGTTCCGAAGAAGGGAAGGATGACCATTGTGACAAATAAGAACAACGAGTTGATCCCACCTAGGACCGTCACGGGCTGGAGGGTGTGCATCGATTATAGAAAGCTGAACGTGGCCACTCGGAAGGACCATTTTCCACTTCCCTTCGAGACTATTGAGAAGCTTCCTCCCCCTTGTTCTGTTAAGGGTTTCCAGAGTTTTCTCGGGCATGCAGGTTTCTATAGGAGATTCATCAAGGACTTCTCGTAGATCTCTAAACCACTAACTAAACTCTTCAATAAAGATGTTGTTTTTGAGTTTCCGTAGGAATGTCTTGATGCATTTTACAGGATTAAGGAAGCATTAATCTCCGCTCCCATTATACAGCCTCCAAATTGGACCTTGCCCTTCGAGATCATGTGTGATGCAAGTGATATGGCAGTAGGAGTGGTGCTTGGACAAAAGAAGGATGGCCGGACCACCGCCATTTACTATGCTAGCAAGACGCTAGACGAAGCCCAGCATAACTACGCCACCACCGAAAAAGAACTATTGGCGGTTGTATATGCCTTCGAGAAATTTCGTTCTTACTTAGTAGGAGTGAAAGTTGTTTACACCGACCATGCAGCTATTCGTTACTTACTTGCTAAGAAGGATGCTAAGCCGCGTCTTATTCGATGGATTCTCTTGCTTCAAGAGTCTGACCTAGAGATCCGTGATAAGAAGGGATCCGAAAATTCTATTGCGGATCACCTCAGCCGGCTGCCCCCTTCTTCATGCGAAAAGGACGAACCACCCATAGACGATTGATTCCCGGATGAGCACTTGCATTTGCTGGAACGGTTGATAGACTTCCTTATCTCACCTCTTGATGGAGGTAAAGTATGGGGTGAGGATACTTCCCAGCATGTTTAAGGATGCCGCACGGTCCAGCTAGCGACCTTAAATCAAGCGCTTCTTGAGAGGCAACCCAAGGTATTGCTTTCATTTCTCTTTTCAAGCCTAGCTTTAGATAGTTTGATTTTCTTTGCTTGTTTTTGGCGTCCTAGACAGAAACCTGGTACTCTCTAAGGAAGGAATACAACTAAGGAGCAACACTGGAAGGACAGAAGTTCGAGAATTTGAGGAGACGGAGTTTGACTGAGACACATCTCGGTTGCTGTCATAGCATCTCGACCGAGATGATTCTTGAGCAACCAAGGGGACTATGGCTTACTGAAGATTCACCTCGGTCCATATCACCTCGGTCCAGTCGGGACCATCTCGACCGAGGTGACAGCAGTTTCAGAAACGGGTATAAAAGGGGGATTGATTTCTCTCTCTTTCCTCTTTCACCTTCTCGACCGCGGCGCACAGATTCATCTCGCTCTACGATTCTCGATCGTTTTCGACAATTCTTGCTCCCAATTTGCAAGGAAAGAGTAGAGGATCAGTTTCCAAGTGACAATCTGCAAAAAAAACGCTCCAAATCGGCCGAATCTGGGGTAAACAAATCGAAAACCCTAACTTCTCGTCTTTCACCGATTTTGAAGAAAATTGGCTTTGGTTGCCAATCATTCTTGTTGAAAAAGGCTTAAGTACCCCATAGGAACAATTGGTAGTGATATTGGGGGAAAATAACTGGATTTCTAAGAGTTGGAATCGAAAGCATCACCTCGGTCCAATCGGCCTACATCTCGACCGAGGTGTTCTTGAGGATTGTCAGGGCAACCGAAGTGGTCTGATAGTGAGAGAAAATGAGTTCCAAATCTAATAGGCAGCTTGTTCTGAGGGATGGATCTTCCCCTTCTCCTTCTTCTTCTTCCCGACGTTCCATAACGGTGATCCATGAGCGTCACCGGGTAGATTATGACCGCATTACTGCGCGCCCAGTGATTGCGCCGCGGTTCCTAGATGTTGCTGCTTTTGATTGCCTCTATGTGGATGATGACTTGAGGCGGATGATTTCTATGGTAGGGCTAGAGCAGTTTCTGGAGATTAGAGCTCCAGCCTACCTCGAGCCCAAATTGGAGTTTGTGAGCTCCGTGACCTACTTGCCTATAGAGCAGGCCATCAAGTACTGGTTGCCGAACCGGAATTATCTAGTGCCGATGGACCAGTGGAGAGACATCTTCGGCTTCCCGACCCCAATAGTTTCTGATTTTCCTTCTCGAGCCGTGGCTCGACAGTTCTGGAGACAGATAGCTCACGTAGTTGAGCATGCTAATAGGTAGAGACCTGGAGACTCTAGAGAGCGTATAATCTTCCACCTCGCCTTCAGACTAGCCCACCGGATCTTTAGCGAGACAATTCTGGCGCGTACTGAGACGCCCCGGAAGATTAGACAGGGGGAGTTGCTGAGTCTATATTGTATGGTTGCCGGAGGAGTTCCCGACTTCGGAGTGATGCTGGCTGAGGATCTTCACCGGATCAAGGCGAAGGGGAAGGGATATATCTGCTGTGACGGCTTAGTGACTCATCTTGCTACAGTGATGGACCTTGATCTGAGTGCATGTACTATGGTGGTGACTGCCAAGCCGCTTGGTCTGCAAGAGATGATCACGAGGAGGATTCTAGTTCCTCGTGGACTTACTACGCCATACGTGGCGACGCCTTGGGAGCAGACTGCCCCTCAGGGTATTAGATGGTCATCTCAGTTCTCAGTGCTTGACCCTCAGTACTGGTCCACTACGTGGATTCCTCTTTTTGAGGACGCTAGAGACACAGCAGTAACAGCCCAAGAGCAGGATGAGCAAGAGGCTGATGAGGAGGCTGATAAGGAGGATGATGGCGGTGTCGCTATGGAGACAGGGACAGATACAGCTGGTCCTAGTATACCAGTCGTCGATCTAGACGACGAGGCGACGGAGGATGAGCCAGCTGCAGCACCAGCACGTCCTGCCAGGCGTAGAGTTCGTAGGCTGAGGGATCCCGTGGCTCACCGCCGGATTGACGACCTCACCGATTAGATGATCGACTCCTATGATGCTCTTATAGTTGATATTGGTGAGCACCTTGATGACCATCACCGAGATATGGATAGCCGGACTCATCAGATGCTGCAGAGTCAGCACTACCAGCGCCGGATGATGGAGATCCAGTTCCAGCACATGATGGGATATCCATTCGACCCGTCCCAGCATCCATACGTGCCATATCCACCACCACCGCCAGCAGATCAAGACTAGAGTTTGCAGGGATTTCTTTTCTTTGTTTATTATGCATCTCAACTTATGTCCGGTGAGTTCTTCCTGTTTCCTTAGACTTATCTTGACCCATTGGGACAATGTGTCCCAAGTATGGGGTATTTAAGTGTATTATCCGACATTATGTATGCTTGTATGATTTGATTCGGATATTTATGATTTTCTTATGCTCTATGTGCTTATCTGAGAATACATACATGCATACAAGTTATTTGATTGAGAAAAACGTCAAAAAACTGGTTTAAGAAAAAAAAATTTGACCTCGACCGAAGTGATTCTGGCCGAAAGATGTGATTCACCTCGGTTGACTTAGAACATCTCGACCGAGGTGGTTTAACTGAAAAAGTTTTCGAAACAATTTTTGTGCTTCTTATTTATGACCTCAGTGAAGATTTTGTTTGCAGACTGGTTTTGAAATCTTTATATGTTTGAAAGGTTTTATAATATGTTTAAGTTGCTAAATGCTTTGTTTGAAATTTGTGGCATGTTTAATACTTTGTTTTTATCAAAATTATGTTGAATATGAAGGTTGACACCACATGATGTGTTCTCTCACTTTCTTCCTGGGATGATTAAGGCAATTCATTCTCTTCTCTTCTTCTTCTTGATCATGCTTAGCCCCTCATATACATATTTGCCTCCCTTTACCTATCCGGGAATTTGGAAGCAAGCAAAAGTGAAAAGCAAGTGAAAGAAAAGTTGAGATGTTGGCTGGAAGTTAGAAAGAAACAAATAGGTTTGGGGAAGTCAATCATGATGATGAGTAACTCGGCACCATTCACATAGCCGGGTGTTTGTGTCTTGCCAAAGTCGGATTGAGCGATATTCCTAACGGGTCATGGTATGTGCATCAAGGGTTTGAGGCATCTCGAGAAATTGATGATTGCTGATTTCCTAGGCTTCGGTTATTGTGCACCTCTGTCCATGCATCCCAAAAAGTAAAGTAAAAAGTAAAATAAGCAAAGCTTATTGGTGGAAGATGTTGAAGTTCAAGGCAAAGTGAAGTAAAGATCCTTTTCTCGGATTCTAGCACCACATTCCCTATATACATCCCACCCTCACACGTTTCTTGACTTTCTCTTGAAAAGCCTTTGAGACCTCGAGCTTGTTGATTGACTTGGTGGTTTAAACTGGATTATTCATGATTAATTTCGTTGATTATGATTTATTATGCATTCTATGATTTTATGCAAAGATGAACAACTTTATTATATTCATAAAGTGTTTTGAGCATATTTTGATTTTAAATTCCATGAAGCATTCTCTTAGAGTGATCTATGAACGGAGCACACCACCAAAAATGTTTTGAAATACTTTTCATTGATCTTTATGACCTAAAATCCATTCTATCTTGTACTTAAGATTTGGAACTTGTTTGAGGACAAGCAAGGGACAAGTATGAGGTATTTTGATAGCATGAATTATAGTCTATATTTTGGGACTTGTTTAGACGTTTTATCTTCAATAATCTGCATGTTTGGATGTATATTATGTGATTACATTGTCATTTCATCTACCTTTGCGGGAATCGAGGTCTAAACCTAGTTTCGTTGTAATCGTAGGTAAAATGGCACGTTTTACATCAAAATGGAGCTAAGAAGCAAAGGAGTCATTGGAGCTCCATTGAGGAGCTTAAAAAGGAATTCAGGAAGCAAGGAAATAATGAAGAAGATTTACTTTGGACCAAATTTGAGAGATTTCACTTTCAGCTGAGAGTCACCTCGGTCAGCTACAGTACCATCTCGACCGAGGTGATCTTGAGGAGCGCCCCGACCGAGGCGAATACCCTGACGCGGCGAGATCATTGATTCTTGGCTAATATCTTTTATTTTTGGAAGGAGGGATCTTATATTTTTGGCTGGATTTCTGGAAGGAAGATCATATATTTTAGAGATCTATTTTAGAGATATGGATATATTTTTATTAGGATAATATCTTTTCAAGGTATTTTATCTTTGGAAGATAGTTTTCCTATAAAAAGGGTTGGATTTTCCACAAGTTGGGGCATGCTTAGAGGTCTGAGAGCAACGGCGCTTCACCGAAAATTCCGCTATTATTATAGTGGTTGAAGGAAGGAAGGAAGATTGAAGATCAATCTAGGAAGGATTGATAGCTTGTCATAGCTTTTTAAGGGGATTTGTAAGACTTTCTTAGATTCCCTTTTGTTGATTGTCTTGTTGGATTTGTTATCCAAAGAACGCTGATTTATTTATTTGATTCAGTTAATTATGCCTTGTTCTTAAGGTTTTTGTGTTCAAATATTCACTTTCTTCCCATATATTTGATTATTGCTTTCATGATGATGAGTGACTAATTTCTTTGTGTGATTCTAGGCTGATTGGCTGAAGGTTGTGGGAAAGACGATGATAGAATGATCTTACAGTAGGAACCTGAAAGCTCGAGTCTTTATCCTTAATACTAGAACATCTCGCTCAGTCGATGAACATCTCGGTCGGGGTGGAATTTGACTGACCGAGGTGACCCTTTCTGATCCGAAACTGAGAGTTAAGTGTCAGAGTTTGCCAAATCCTATTCTTATTACACCTTTCCTAGTTCAATGCAAGTTTATGATGAGACTTACCCGGTGATTCCTTTGTTTGTTTACCCAAGATCATAAGTGTAGGTAATAAAGGTTTATCCTTTATTGGGGTTTGAGTGTGCTTTCTTCCCATCTTTGTGAGTTAGCTTGAGGCTTACCCGGTAAAGGTTGATTCTATTCCCTTAGTTGGTATGTTGGTTTGAGGTTATAGTTCCTTTCCTTAGTACCTTGAGACTTACCCGGTAATATGTTCTTTAGGTTTGGAATTAGTGAGTAGTGAGACTTACCCGGTGATCTATTCCATTTTAGAAACACCTTCTCTCTGCAAAATCTCAGCTTTGTCCGCTTATCTTTAGATCTCGAGTTGGAACCACAACTAGATGCTTTAATCCCTAGAATTGCATATTTCCTTTAATTGACTTTTTATCACCTTTGATTGCTTTAATCGCTTTTGTGGTTAGTAATTACATAGATTAATTGTACTTGCTTAGGTTTCACCTAAGTCCCTGTAATCGACCCCTGGAATTCTTGCTTTTTAGTATAATTGACCCGTACACTGCGGGTTCGCATCGTTGTTTTAAGCATATTTCCTCGGTTATAAATTTAAAGCTTTCATACACCATTTGGAGCGAACAACCGGCTTGGGCTCTCCAAGTCTTATTTTCTCACATAGTTCTAGTGGGATGATGCTCACAATGGCTCCTAGATCACACAATGCCTCATAAGTTACATTCTCAACTTGAATGGGAATGCAAAATGAACTGGGATCTCTCAATTTGGGTGGCATCTTCTCCTTCATAATTTGAGTGAGCTCCGAGGACATAGATGTCAACCTTACTTCTCCAAAATCTTCCAGCTTCCTCTATCTTGAAAGAATCTCTTTCAGAATCTTCCCATAGGCGGGAATCCCTAGAATAGCATCAAGGAAAGGGATGTTAATGTGTAGTTTATTCATCAAGTCAAGAAACTTACCAAAATGCTTGTCTACATGAGCTCTGGCCCTTGACTGGGGGGAATGGAAGTGGTGGTTTATAAGCATGAGGTGGAACATAAACTTTTGATTTGTCCTTCACTTTCTGGGGCTCCACCTCGGTTGGCACCTCGACTGAAGTGTTCCTCGTATGATCCTTGACCGAGGTGTTCTTCGTCTGCAGTTGCACCGACCGAGGTACTAGGTCTGCAGTTTTCAGTCCACTTCTCGTTGTTATTGCCATAATCTATCCTTTAGGGTTGCTCTCTATCCTTGCTGGGATTTTCCCTGGATCTGTTGACGCTTCATTTGCCTTATTAAAGAATTCTTGCTCTAAGGCTTTTTGTGCCTTCGAAAATGAATTCATTGATGTCTCAATAGCATTGAGCTTGATCAAGATTGCCTCCAGTACTGCATCTTTCTTCTCTGGTTGGGACAAACTCGATCCAGGCTCCTGGCTTCTCAATGGAGTAGAAGACGAGGAAGAGGGGGGGTTAAGAGCATTTTGAGCATGAGAATAAGGGTTACCCGGATTTTGTTGATTAGATCTCCAATTGTTGTTGTTGGAGTTTCTATTGTTGTTGTAATTGTTGTTCCGTGACCCTTGGTAGTTGTTTCTTCCTTGATCTCCTCCATCTTGCTCCTTCTTTGTTTGAGCTACTAAAAGCTCCTTTAATTGCTTCACATCATTGCTAAACGAGGTGAGTTGAGCTACATTTGATGAAGTGTCTTGGAAGCTAACTCTCCTTGCTCCATTCTCGGCTCCTTGATGGGAGTACTTCTCCATATGCAAAGCTTGCTTTTCAATGAACTACCAAGTTTCGTCTATCGGCATATCCATGAATGTGCCGGCGGAAAGTAGTTGGAGATTGATTTCAGTAGCTCCATCCAATCCCTTGAAGTATATCTCCAGCAACTCTATCTTCCGAATCCCATGATGTGGGCAATCCAATAGAACTTCTTTGAATCTCTCCCATGACTTGGAAAAACTCTCCTTGTCCTTCATGATTAATGCATTGATCTTCCCTCTCATTTCAGCGGTCTTGGAGGGAGGAAAGAATCTAGTTAGAAACTCCGTCGTCATCTCTTCCCAAGTGTTGATCTTTCCGGGTGGAAGAGATTGATACCAAGCAAGTGCCCTGTCTTTCAAAGAAAAATAGAAAGGCCTTAACTTGTAGTTGTTATTTTGCGGCATTGAAGGTCTCAAGGTCTCCATCATAATCACATAGTTTTGCAAATGCTGATGCGGAGATTCCCTCTCAAAACCTCCAACTTGGCATTGTCGGATCATAGATAGAACTTTCAGTCGAAGTTCATAATCATGCTTAGCTGGATCACCTAGGTTGACTCCAAGATGCCTTACTTGCTGATTAGGGTCCATCCTCTGTCCTAGGGTTGGTGGAAATCTATCAAAAACAACATCTCGGACAGGCATCCGAGGTGGATGTATCTCGGCCGGGGAAACATGGACTGGGTCTTGCCTCGGTCGAGGATCTTGGTTCGGTCGAGGCCGAAACTGGGCCCTTAGAGCGGCCATATCTGCTTCAATCTCTTCACTTCTTGCGCGAGTATGTTCTCTCTCTCTCGCTGCAGTTCTTCTTGGTTGAGGCGTAGCTGTTCCAGTGCCTCCTTCGATTCAGCCTCAAGATCGCGATTGTCTTGATTTGCCATCTTAGCTTCTCTTAATCGTCGCTTGTATGTCTTTTCTGGTTCGGGATCGTAAGGAACGATTTTCTTTCCAGCACAGGTTCTAAGCATAAACCTAAAAAGATCCTGCAAAAACACTCAAGTGGAGTGGTTAATAGCAACAAGGGCAATAGCCCTAAAAAACAACCGAAACCAGCTCGGTCTAGACCAAGTCCCCGGCAACGGCGCTAAAAAACTTGTTCCCTCCAAATGGTGTGTGCAAGCTTTAAATTTATAACCCAAGAAGTATGCTTAAACAAATATGCGAACCCGACGTGTACGGGTCAATTGTAATAAAAAGTAAGAATTCCAGGGGTTGATCACAGTGACTTAGGTGAAATAAAGCACAAAATTAGGTTGTCAAATGTTGCAAATAAGAAATTAAAGCAATCAAAGATGATGTAAAAGTCAAATAAAGGGAAATGCGGATTCTAGGGATTAAAGCATCCAGTTGTGGTTCCGACTCCAGATCTCAAAGGATAACGCGGACAAAGCTGAGGTTTACAAAGGCAAGGTGTTTCGAAGGTGGGAATAGATCACCGGGTAAGTTTCACTACTCACTATCCCAAACAAAAACTCCTATTACCGGGTAAGTCTCAAGGTACTAAGGAAATGAACAATAATCTCAAACCAACACACCACACAATGGAATAGAATAAACCTTTACCGGGTAAGTCTTAGGCTAACTCACAATGATGGGATGAAGGCACACTCAAACCCCAATAAAGGATAAACCTTTATTACCTATACTCATGATCTTAGGTAAATAAGCAAAGGAATCACCAGGTAAGTCTCATCCTAGGCTTGTATTTAACAAGGAAAGGTGTAATAAGGATAGGATTTGGCAAACTAGAAAACTTAACTTTAGTTTCGGATCAGGAAAGGTTCACCTCGTTCAGTCAGATCCCACCCCGGCCAAGATGTTCTTCGACTGAGCGAGGCGTTCTAGGGTTAAGGTTAAAGACTCGAGCTTTTAGGGTCCTCTTGAAATTAAGATCATTCTATCATCGTCTTCCCCAAAACTTTCAGCCAATCACCCTAGAATCGCATAAGAAACTTAGCCAACAATCATCATGATAACAATAATCAATATTCGAACACGAAAACCTTAAGAAAAAGGTCGCAATAACTGAATCAAATAACAAACAAACTGCATTCCTCAAGTCTCAAATCAGCAAAGACAATAAACCAAAAGACAATCTAGAAAGTCTTACAAACTCTTTCCAAAAAGCAATTCCAAGTATAACTCCTTCCTTCCTTCAACTTAAATCTTCAATACTTCCTTCGAACCTTCCTTCAAAACCTCCAGAAATTCCCTTAATTGTTGGATTCTCCAAGCATGTTTTAACTTGTGGAAAATGGAACCCTTTTTATAGGATAATTATCTTCCAAAGATAAAATATCATAAAAAGATAATTTCCTATAAAAGATATATCTCTCTCTCAAAATAATTCAATCAGAAATCATATCTTCCTTCCAAAAATCCAGCCCAAAAATATAAGATATCTTCTTTCCAAAAATAAAAGATCTCAGCCAAAAATATGGATCTCGCCGGCGGCAGGGTATTCGCCTCGGTCGGGACGCTCCTCAAGATCACCTCGGTCGAGGTGACACTGTAGCTGACCGAGGTGAATCTCAACTGAATGTGAAATCTCTCGAATCTGGTCAAAAGTAAATCTTCTAAATCATTTCCATGCTTCCTGAGTTCTTCCTTAACCTCCATATTGTAGCTCCAATGACTCTTTAGTTCCATAGCTCCATTTCGATGCAAAACGTGCCATTTTACCTACAATTACAACGAAACTAGGTGTAGACCTCGATTCCCGTAAAGGTAGACAAAACAACAATATAATCACATAATATACATCCATACATGCAAATTATTGAAGATAAAACGTCTAAACCAATCTCAAAATATAGACTATAATGCATGCTATCAATTCCATTCCATTTTACATTGTAAGTATTTTTCTCCATCTTGTGCTTGACTTCTCACATTGGGGACAATGTGAATGTTAAGTATGGGGTGGGGGTACTTACAATCTCTTTCCTATTATTGCCCTTATGTACTCTATATTGCTCCTTATCACTTGGTTTGTAATAACTCTTGCATTATCGTTTCTACTATGACATTTGCATTCCATGTTTTTCTTCAAAAATTCGTGAAAATTTCGAAATTTTTGTGCTTCTTATGATGGAAATGACCTCTATGATGATGATTGTGATGTGAAAAGGCAAAAGATTACTTAGCTATGTTGAGATTTTAATGGTGACATGTATGGATTTGATTATCTTGTTTGAATGCATGTACGATTTATATGATGTTGATGCCTTGATAAGAGAATGAAACAATGATCGAAGCTACACTATAAGTTTTTATTCATCATAATGGGACGACTAAGGCAATTCGCCTCTTTTCTTTCACATCTTGTTCGTGCTAGATCCTCAATGAAAATTATGACCTCCTTTTGACCATCCGGGAATTAGGATAAGTGGTTACGTAAGGCATGTTTGATGGCGGAGGGCCATTTTAAAAGTGTCAAGTGAAAGATTAGCAAAAATAGGTTTGGGACGTTGAACATGAGGATGAGTAACTTGGCACCATTCACATAGCCGGGTGTTTGTGTCTTGCCAAAGTCCGAATGAACAACAAGTCCTAATGGGATATGGTATTTGCATCAAGGGTTTGAGGCATCTCAAAAATTTAGAATCGCCAATCTCCTAGGCTTCGGTTTTTGTGCACCACTATCCATACTCGCAAAAAGTAAAGCAAAAGAAAAGAAATTTTACATGCAAAGCATGTGTTTGTGAAGTTATGTTCTTAATGCTCTTGTTATGTTTTTTCCACTTACCCTGATTAGCACCACATTACCTTAAAATTTTCCTACCCTTAACATGTTTCTTTGGCCTCTTTTTGATTGAAAGACCTTGAGGCCTTTGTGCACATGTTTAAGACTTCATAGCTTAGATTTGTTTGATTTGATTATTTCTATATCTTTATCATGTCTCTTATATATGTCTTTGAGTAAGAAATGATGATTTGTCCATGGTACGGTTATTATTGATGAATACTTTGTCTTCCTATGCCTTGAAGCATTACTTTGAGGGTGATCCAAAAGAATAAGCCCTTTTCAAAATGTTTTTGAGCTTTTTGCATCATATAATTTATGACATCTTGTGCGCTAGATTTGAATCTTGCTTGGGGACAAGCAAGAGGCAAGTATGGGGTATTTTGCTGACATGAATTATATTCCATTATAATCATGAATGTTGTGAATGTTTCATGTATATTATATAAATAAAGGTCTACACGAGTTTTGATTGATTGTAGGTAAAAACGATGGATTTGGAAGCAATAATGGAGAAAGGAGTAGCTAAGGTCAAGGAGGAAGCATAAGGGACCTTTGAGGAGTCATGAGGAGCAAGGAAAGTGTGTGGAAGAGTCACACAAAGAAGGTGGAAAAAAAGCCAAAAGACGAGCACTTTCTATTGTGGAAAAAAGGGTGATTTATCTCTTAACTCGTACAATTTTCCTGTAGGAAAATCGGACGAGTTATGTAGAAAAATCGGTCAATTTTTACTTCTAACCGTCTAAAAATATAATGTTAAAAAGCCCAAAGCGTTGGGCCGGAGGAGAGATATGTTTTGCAGCCCATTAGGAATTTGGGTTATGTTGGAACCCTAGGGGACGAAACGAAAAAGTCGCATAAAACGGAACTTGACGGCATACGATAGAGGATTAGAGATTCTTGGACATAAAGGATTTACGGAAGGAAGATAGAGTGCAAGATTCGAGAAAGTTGTGAGATCTTTGATTATTATTCGTTATTGTGATTTGTGAACACATTCTATTGAGTGTTTTGAGATATTTTATTTAATTTTTGAAGGTTTAGTTATAGATTATGGAAATTTACACACACGTCTGAGAGCGAACAAGTTTTTGGCGCCGTTGCTGGGGACTTGGTCGAAGCTAAGTCCGGCATTTGGTTATCTTTTAGGGTTGTTGCCCATGTTGCTATTGATTGCTTTACTTAAGTTATTTGGCAAGATCTTTCTTTAGGTTTATGCGAAGAACTCGTACTGGGTATAAAATTGTTCCCTACAATCACGAACTAGAAAAGACATACAAAAGGAGATTGAAAGAAGCTAAGATGGCTAACCAAGATAATCAAGATCTTGAAGCCGAGTTGTAGGATGCTTTGGAACAACTCCGGATGAGTAAGGAAGCTTTACAAAGAGAGACAAAGAGAGACAGAGGAAGCCCATGCATGGACAAAAGAGATACGAGCTGACATGGCCGAACTTCAGGCACAAATACGACCTCGACCGAACCTAGTTGCTGGACCAAGGCCGGATCATGACCTAGTTGCACAGGCCGAGATGTATCCACCACCTCGGTTGCCGGCTAGGTTTGACTGAGGTAACCTGTTCGTTGGAGCACCATAAACCCTAGGTCAAAGGATGGACCCGAATCAACAAGTGTGGTATCCCGGATTTAATCTAGGAGATCCAACTGAGCATGAATATGAGCTTCGACCTCAAGTCCTCACAAAGATTCAACAATGTTAATTTGAAGGCATGGAAAGAGAATCTCAATATCAACAAATACAAAACTATGAGATTCTTATGGAGACTTTGAGACCATCGAGAGTGGAGAACAACAACAACAACAAGCTAAGGGCTTTCCACTTCTCTTTGAAAGACAAGGCGCTTTCATGGTATCAATCTCTTCCAGCTGGAAGAGTTAACACATGGGAGGAGATGACTACGGAGTTTCTCAATAAGTTATTTCCCCATCGAAAATTGTTGAATTGAGGGGTAAGATTAATGCTTTTGTCATGAAGTATAGAGAAAGTTTGTTCAAATTATGGGAAAGGTTCAAGGAGCTTTTGTTGGATTGCCCTCACCATGGGATTCCAAAGATTGAGTTGCTGAAATCTACTTCAAGTGATTGGATGAGGAAACTCAATTCAAACTCCAATGACTTTCTGCTGGCGCTTTTATTGATACACCGGTTGATGAAGCTTGGGAGTTTATTGAGAAGTAAGCTTTACACATGGAGAAATACTCCCATTGAAGGGCTTAAGATGGAGCGAAGCGAGTTGGATTTTTGGATCTAAATCTTACTAGTTCAAGCGTAGCTTAACTCACTATGCTCAACAATGAAGTCAAAGCTTTGAAGGAGCTTTTAATAGCTCAAACTAAAGTAGCATCTAAGATGCAAGATGTTGGATACTTGGGGTAGGAAACTATCAAGGGCCAAGGAACAACAATTACAATAACAACAACAGAAATTTCAACAACAATTGGAGATCAAATCAACAAAATTTCGGTAACCTTTATTCTCATGCTGAAAATACTATAACTCGCCCATCTTCTTCTTCTATTCAATTGAAGAGTCAAGAGTCGTCATCAAGCTCATCCCAGCAGCCCAAGGAGAAGACGGATGATGTGCTGGAAGCAATCATGACCAAGCTCAACGCTATGGAGAATTCAATGAACACACTTTTGAAGGCACAAAAAGCCTTAGAACATAAATTTTTCAACAAGGCTAATGAAGCACCAAGAGATCCGGGCAAACTCCGACGAAGAAAAGAGAACAACCCAAAAGGGCAGGTCTTGGCAATCACCACACAAAGTGGATTGAAGACGACTAATCTAGTACCTCAGTTGAACCACGACCAGAGAAGGAACACCTTGGTCGAGGTGCCAACCAAGATGGAGCCCCGGAAAGTGAAAGAGATGTCTGATGTTTATCTTCCACCACCAGCTTTTCAAGAAGGCTAATGAAGCACCAAGAGATCCGGGCAAACTACTAGGAAGAAAAGAGACCAACCCAACAGGGCAGGTCTTGGCAATCACCACAAGAAGTGGATTGAAGACGAATAATCTAGTACCTCGGTTGAACCACGACCAGACAAGGAACACCTTCGTCGAGGTACAAACCAAGATGGAGCCCCGGAAAGCGAAAGAGATGTCTGATGTTTATGTTCCACCACCAGCTTAGCAACCTCCACTCCCGTTCCCTCAGTCTAGGGCACGGGTACATCTAAAAAAACACTTTGGTTAGTTTCTTGACTTTATGAATAAGCTACATATTAACATCCCATTCATTGATGCTATCTTAGGTATGACCGCCTATGGGAAGTTTCTAAAAGAAATCTTGTCAAAGAAGAGAAAGCTAGAAGACATTGGGGAAGTGCGGATAACCTCTAGATCTTCGGAGATCATTAAAATAATGAAGGAGAACATGCCGCCCAACTTATGAGATCCCGGTTCATTTTGCATTCCCATCGAAGTTGGGGATGTGACTTATGAAGCACTTTGTGATCTAGGAGCTAGTGTGAGCATCATCCCTCTAGCACTTTGTGAGAAGATCGGTCTTGGAGAGCCCAAACCCGTGAAGATAACTTTATACATTGCGGATCATTCCATTACTTGTCCCATTTGAATCTTAGAGGACACTCCCGTCAAGCTAGGTAATTTCCACATACCTATAGACTTTGTTGTGTTGGACATTCCTGCAGATCATACTATTCCCATCATTCTCGGATGACCATTTCTTGCAACATCGGGTTGGAACGTCGATTGTAAGAACGCCAAGTTGTCATTCAATATTGGTGAAGATCATGTGGAGTTTCCACTCTTAACCACGATGAAAGGAGAGCCCTTGGAGGACGATATCTTCAACATCTATGATGAAGAAGATTCTCGAGAATTGCTGAGCTCTATCCTAGTTAAAGATTTTTGTGAGAAAGTTTTGAGTTTTAGTATGATGGAGGAAGGTGTCAATTTTTGTGTGATGCAGATGTACACAATTTGGAAGCATTGGAAGTAGATCCAAGAGCTGGATTCGACAAACTCATTCAGGAGAAGAAAAGCACATTAGGTACCGGTCACCCTTCCAGTACCTCGATCGAAATGGTTTCCGGAGCAAGCGAGGAGCCCTTCTCTGGTGAACACCTCGGTCCATCACATCGGTCCATGAACAAGATGGACTCCAAAGCAAGTGAGATAGTGTCAACTGAACATCACCTCGGTTCACCAATTCGGCCTAACCCTAGATGCTTCGAGAAAGACGATATATCCATTGCCGATTCATTCCTTGATGAGCATTTACATTCGGTGGAACTTTGGCTTCACCAAGTTTCGATGATAAAGAGCCTTGGTATGCTGATATTGTTAACTATCATGTTTGATAGGAAATACCTCCAAGATTGACAAACGCTCAAAGGAAGAAGTTCTTCAAAGACGACGTCACTATTATTGTAACGAGCCTCTACTCTTCAAGAGAGGCCCGGATGGGATGCTTCGACGGTGCGTTCCGGAGGATGAGACTACTAGTGTCATACGGCATTGCCATTCACTTCCTTGTGGAGGACATGGTAGTGCTTACAAAACATGCACTAAGGTATTACGTTCACGGTTTCTTTTGGCCTTCATTATTTAAGGATGTGCAAGCATTTGTTGTTTCTTATGATGCATGCCAAAGAGCAGGAAATATATCTAGGCGGAACGAGATGCCTCCATATTCTCTTAGCTGTTGATTACGTTTGAAGGTGGGAGAAAGCCATCACATCTCCCACTAACGACGCCATGGTGGTTGTGAAGTTCTTCAATAGAACTATCTTTCCATGTTTTGGGACACTGCAAATCATCATCAGCGATGGAGGGACACATTTCATCAACCGGAAGTTGGAGGAACTTTTAACAAAGTATGAGTTGACTCACAAGGTAACAACCCCTTATCATCCTTAAACTAGTGGGCAAGTGGAGATCTCTAATTGGGAAATCAAGGCTATTTTGGAGAAGACCGTTTCAAGGACAAGGAAGGATTGGTCAATGAAGTTGGACGATGCTCTTTGGGCTTATAGGACCACATTCAAGATTCCCATTGGTACCACCCCTTACAATTTGATGTATGGGAAGTCTTGTCATCTTCCCGTTGAGCTGGAGCACAAGGCATATTGGGCGATCATATGGCTAAATTTCGACATCAAGGAAGCCAGAAAGAAGAGGCTTTTGGATATTAATGAGTTAGAGGAGTTGCTCTTAAACGCTTATGAGAATGCCAAGATCTACAAAGAAAGGACGAAGAAATGACATGACAAGCATATTATCCCTAAGGTGCTCAAAGAAGGGGATCTTGTTCTACTCTTCAACTCCCGCCTCCACCTCTTTCCAAGTAAGTTAAAATCTAGATGGACTATTGTGAAAAATGTCTTTCTCCATGGTACAGTTGAAGTAAGGGTTGAAGAAGTATCAACCGAAAGTTCTAGATGAGGAGATTGCAACTCTGCATCTTACCTAGGAATGATGTACGGTCCAGCTAGCGACCTTAAACCAAGCGCTTCTTGGGAGGCAACCCAAGGTATTGCTTTCTTTTCCCTTTTCTAGTTTAGATAGTTTGCTTGTGTTTCGTGTGTTCTCTTAGACAATAATCAGGTGTTCTCTATGAAGAAACTTAAGAGCTACATGGAAGGACAAATGTTCGAGAAATTGAGAAGATGGACTTTGTCCGAGACACATCTTTGGTGCTGTCACATTGCCTAGACCGAGATGTTCTTCGCCAACTGAGGTGCCGTTATCTGACAATCACCTCGGTTTGACACCTCGGTCCGTCCAAAAACACCTCGACGGAGGTGAAATCAAATTCTGCGAGGGGTATAAAAGGAGATTGACTTTCTCTCTCCTCACAACCCAACTCCCTCTCTTTGCTCCCACCTCGACCGTGGCTGCCTTTACTCCCCAAGTCTTAAATCTCACTCGTTTGCAACGATTCTTGGCTCCAAATCATTGAGAAAACAAGGGCAACAATTTTCAAGCATCAAAAAGCACAAAACTCCACTACAATATGCACATTTTGGGTATTTCACTCCAAACCTTAACTTAGTTCATTTCTCTCGATTCTGCATAGATCTGGCATTTTTTGCTGATGATTGTTGTTTGAAAGTGTATAATTACCCCATAAGAAGCAAGCGGTTTTTGGATCCTTTATCAAACAGCACTTCGTCTCGGTTTTTTACTATGTCTCGGCCAAGGTGTTCTTGAGCTTAACCGAGGTGCATTTCAATTATGGAAAACTTGAGGAGATATGATAGCCAATTGGCTCTTTGGGATAGGCCTAGCAGTTCCCGACACTCGTCTCCTTCCCCTCCTCAACAGCCTATAGTCCAAATGATTCACGAGCTTATTCTACGGGACTTTGACCGGATATGTGGCCGGTCGATTGTCGCCCCTAGATATGTTGATATTGATGAATTTGAGTGCCTGGACGTAGTGGAGGACCTGAGGAATATGATCTTTATGGTTGGTTTGGAGGATTTTATGGCTATCCGAACGCAGGCTTATCTAGAGCCGACGTTTGCATTTCTGAGCTCAGTTACTCACATACCGGAGAACAGAGGGATAAAGTACCGGCTGCTGAACAAGAACTACATCGCCCCCCTTGAGCAGTTTGGGGAGATTTTTAGTTTTCCCTCCCCCAAAGCTATAGACTTTGCTTCTCGAGGGCAGGTACGTAGTTTCCAAGAGAGTATTGCTCACGCCACCTCCCATCGTGATAGATGGTAGCCCGGGGATTCCCGGGAGCGCATTATTTTTCATCTCGCTTTCCGCATTGCTCACCGTATCTGAAGTGAGATACTTCTGGCGCGTACTATGATGCCCCAAAAGGTCCCAAAGGGGGAACTCTTCAGCTTGTTCTGTATGGTGACTATAGGTATATCGGGTATTGCTACTATGCTTACTGAGGATCTGCAGAGAGTGAAGGGGAAGGCGATGGGCGACATTTAATACTTTGTTTGAAATTATAGCATATTTAATACTTTGTTTTTATCAAAATTATGTTGGATTTGAAGGTTGACACAACATTATGAGTTTTCTTACATTCTTCATGAGATGATTAAGGCACTTCAATTCTCTTCTTCTTCTTGATCATGGTTAGCCCCTCATATACATATTTGCCTCCCTTTACCTATCCGGGAATTTGGAAGCAATTGATGAAAAGCTTATGAAGTGAACTTGAGATTGTGGCTGAAAGTGTTAGAAAAAATTAGATTTGGGGACGTCGATCTTGATGATGAGTAACTCGGCACAATTCACATAGCCGGGTGTTTGTGTCTTGCCAAAGTCGGATTGATCAATAGTCCGAACGGGTCATGGTATGTGCATCAAGGATTTGAGACATCTCGAAAAATTGATGATTGCTAATTTTTTAGGCTTCGGTTATTGTGCACCTCTGTCCATGTTCTCAAAAATAAAGTAAAACAGGGTGAAAATAACAAATCTTATTGGTGGAACATGTTTGAGTTTCAAAGAAGTGAAGAAAAGATCCTATTCCCAGATTCTAGCACCACATTACCCTATATACATACCACCCTAGCACGTTTCTTGACATCTTTTGAAATCCCTTGAGACCTTGAGTTTGTTGATTGACGTTGTGGTTTAAATAAGATTATACATAACTAATTGCGATAAATATGATTTTATTATGCATTTTATTATTTAATGCAAAGATGATCAGCTTTCTGATATTCATAAAACTTTTAGACCATGTTTTGATTTTATTTGCCACGAAGCATTCTCTTAGGGTGATCTATAAATGGACCACACCACCAAAAAGGTTTTGTAAAATATTTTCCATCTATCTTTTTGATGACTTATAATCCATTCTATCTTGTATCTAAGATTTGAATCTTGCTTGGGGACAAGCAAGGGACAAGTATGGGGTATTTTGATAGCATGTATAATAGTCTATGTTTTGGGATTGGTTTGGACGTTTTATCTTCATAAATCTGCATGCATAGATGTATATTCTTGATCATTATGTTGTTTTGTTATATTTGCAAGAATCGAGGTCTACACCTAGTTTTATTGTAATTGTAGGGAAAATGGCATGTTTTAGAGTAATATGAAGCCAAAGTATTCAAGGAGTCATTGGAGCGACATTTTGGAGCATTAAGGAGCTACAAGGAAAGCATAGAAACCATGGAAGTTGGACAGAAGTTTGATTTTGGACCAGTTTTGAGAGATTTGTGCAAAGCTGATGATCATCTCGGTTGGCTACAATATCACCTCGACCGAGATGATTTCGCTGGGCTGGATCGAGACACACGACCCATGGCTCATATGATCTTTTATTTTTGGCAAGTGATTCTCCTATATATTGGAAGATATTTTCTAAATGGAAGGAGATCATGGAAGGCTGGAAACTGAATAGTTTGGAAGATATTTCAAGGAAGGAAGGAAGTTGAAGGAAGATAGCTTGGATGTTAAAGTTGAAGGCTTTGAAGGAAGTTTGTAAGGTTTTCTTTGGATCCTTGTTTATTGTCTTTTGGTTTGTTATTGCGGACCACAGTTTGTTGATTGATGGGATTGTTTGTTTGTTTCATTGAGTAATTATTGAGACCTTTGTGTTAAGGTTTATTTGTTTGGATATTGCTTCTTTACATATACATTTGATTATTGTTATCATGATGATTATTGGCTAACTTCTTGTGCGATTTTAGGGTGATTGTCTGAAGGTTGTGGGAAAGACGATGAAAGAATGAGCCTTTACCTTAGTGGAACCTTAAAGCTCGAGACAAATCTTAGATAAACCTCACCTCGGTTGGTTCATAGAACATCTTGACCGAGATCGGATATCATCTGAGTGAGGCGTGAACTTATCTGATTCATATCTGAGTTTAGGTGTTAGTTTGCCAAATCCTATCCTTGTTGCACCTTTCCTAGTCCATACGCAAGCCTAGGATGAGACTTACCCGGTGTTCCTTTTGCTTGTATACCTATGATGATGAGTGTTAGGTAATAAAGGTCTATCATTTAATAGGGTTTGAGTGTGCCTTTATCCTACCTTTGTGAGTTAGCCTGAGACTTACCCGGTAAAGGTTATTCTATCCCCTTAGGTGGTGTGTTGGTTTGAGATAATAGTTCCTTTCCTTAGTTCCTTGAAACTTACCCGGTGAGAGTATCTCTGGTTTGGGACAGTGAGTAATGAGACTTAGCCGGTGATCTATTCCCACCTTAGATTTACCTTCCCTCGCAAACCTCAACTTTGTCCACGGTATACTTTGAGATCTTGAGTCGGAACAACAACTTGATGCTTTGACCTCGAGGATCTGCATTCCTTTATCTGATTATGACATCATCTTTGATATCTTTCTTTTGTTGCTTGCTTTTGATTGACAACTTGATATACCATGCTTTGTTTCACCACAGTCTGTGTGATCGACCCTGGAGTATTTGTTGTTATTACAATTGATTTGTACACTGCGGGCTCGCATATTGTTTCAGGCTTATACTTTAGGTTATAAATTTAAAGTTATATCGTTCACATTTACACACACGTCTGAGAGCGAACAAGATGCTTGGGTTCAACCGAGACGGACAACACTTCGACCGAAATCACTATTCTATAAGTTTCTTCCACAAATTTCACTACCAATTTCTTCCTAAGGAGTTCCTTGTTTGATTTCAGCACAACACACATGCAGTAAATCCCAGAATAGAGCGAAATTAAAAAAAATCAGAAATGGGAGCTTTCAAACGAAATTACCCGATTTCTACAAATTGTAGAGGATTAAAGTGATGCTTGATGTTGTGTTGTTTCCATCGATTTAGAGCCGAAGAACGTCGGAAACGAGCAAGGAATGAAGATTTTGAGAATTAGGGCTAGGTCTCGGTCGAGGCGGCATCAGGAGGGAAGATCAGTGAGGAGAGAGTGTTCTTCCCCTTTTATTCCCGCGGAAAATTCAACTGCATCTCAGTCGAGATGGTTGTCAGTGCCCGACATGGTCAACCGAGGTGACTCCTTTTTGCTCTCATCTCGGTTGACCGAGATGGATCTCGGTCAAGATGCTTGTCAACATCCCTCTTGATGGCCCTTACTTTTGTCCCTTTCTTCGGATTCTCGAACCGTAGTTCCGTCCATGTGCTTCCTGAGTTATTTTTCTTGGGTGGTACATAGGTCCTGTTACCATGGACACACAAAATGCACAAAGTACACTAAATTATTCTAGAAAGAAAGAAAGAAAGCAATAATTTGGGTTGCCTCCCACGAAGCGCTAGCTAGACCTATTTGTTTATGCTCATGTGAGATGTAGAGACGTAATCTCCTTGACCGGAATTTCTGGTTTGTGCTTCTTCAACCATCGTATGTCGACTTTAAACTTTCCGCAATGTTCACCCTATACGTAAACTGCACCATGAGGATAAACATTTTTCACAATATATGGTCCTGTTCATGTAGTTTTAGACTTACCTAAAAACAGGCGAAGGTGGGATCGAAAAGAAGAGCAATATCTCCTTTTTGAGTAATATGCTTGTCTTGCCACACCTTCGTTCTTTCTTTGTAGATCTTTGCAACTTTTGCAATCATCCTGTGAAGTGGTGGCTTTATGTTCTCAGCATCTTTTTGTGAAGCTTCGGAATTGTCGGAGGGGATAAGGCTAGTGCTTGCATCATTTAAAGTCATGGAATGAAGAGGTGTCGAAGAATCAGTGATCTCGTTTGCCTAAGATGTGTCTCGACCGAGGTCGGATCCGAGGCGACTCTCTATTGCTTTCACCTCGGTCGAGACAATTTGTCGTCTCCTCTTCAAATTCCTCAAAAACAGCCTTTGGATCTTCCTCTCAAGTTTCCAAGCTTTGTATATCTGTATCACAAGAAACATCTACACCTTTCTCCATCATACAAAACCTTAAAACACTTTAAAGAGGATCTTTTATAAAGATAGAGCTAACCAAGTATCGTGATTCTTCTTCATCATAGATGTTGTAAATGTCCTCCTCAAGGCCTTGTCCTTTCATTAAAGCAGGCAGTACGAATTCAACATGTTTTTCGCCGATGTTGAAAGACAAAGTTGGCGTTCTTGCAATCCAAAAAGACACCGGAGGTTGCAAGAAACGGCCTCCCAAGGATGATTGGGCTGGATAATATGCAGAAATATCCAATACCAAAAAATCTATAGGAATGTAAAACTTACCAAGCTTTGTAGGAATGTCTTCCAATACGCCAACGGGTCGAGTGATGGATCGATCCTTCATGTACAACGTCATATTTACTACTTTAGGCTTTCCTAAACTGACCTTCTCACACAATGCAAGTGACATGATGCTCACACTTGCTTCTAGATCATAAAGTGCATCATATGTGACCTCTTGATAGGTGATAGAATCACTATCATTTAGATTAGTTTTTAGAGTCTTTTTGTTACATTAGTGTCGGTTTATGCTACTAAGACTATCCAAATCCCACTTCGTTTATAATCCTATTTATGCACTCTATTTGTATACTAAATCATGTATACCCTCCGTCTATATATATTTTTCTTGCATTCCATGTTCCGTCTATAATATAATTGTACTCATTTTACTCCACTATGTTTTCAATATTTTAAAAGAAAAATTAAGAAAAGAGAGAGAAAAAGATTTGATTGGTTAATTTGTAAAAGAGGTGGGCCTGATTCCTTATGCACTTTGTCACAATTAGATCCAAATTTAAATAGAGTGAATTTTAGTTTAACTCTTTTCACAAGAAGAATACAAGGGATGTGGAGATTATTTTGGATATAAGTGTAAAATTTAACAATTTAACTTAGGGATGTAGATAGTCTAACTCCTTGATCCAGAAGAAGAAGACTAAAAGAAGATAAAGAAGGAGTTATAAGCACTTAGGAGTGAAGATCATTCACGAAGCAAAGCTTATGTTGCCTCACCGCCCCTACGGAGCATTGTCACCGCCCCTGCGGGTGACACCATACTCCAGAGCGTAGCCTGCACCTTCTCCAGTGCCAGGAACGATGACTGTCACGGCACCTGCGTCAACCCCTTGTCGCCCCTGCGGTAACTTGCCCTAAAGAAGCGAAGACCAGCGCCCCTGCGCCTCTGCCTGCTCCTCAACCCGGGAGCTGTTAAGATGAAGAGTTAGTGTTACCGCCCCCGCGTTGACACTGGGACGCCTTCGCGGCTCGGCATCAGAAACGACAGGAAGTTGAAGAGTCAGACGTTTGAAGATCATTAAATATCCGCCCCTGCGGAAGTGCAAGGCCGCCCCTGCGGCCACGAAGAAGATCAAACGTTTTCACCTATACCGCCCTTGCGGATCTGAAGGTCGCCCCTGCGGTTCAACAACACAGGCTTTACTCCGGCTGTTTACACAACCTTTATGGCATTAAAGGTGGCTGTTTTGGGCCGGCCATTTACTCCTATTTAGTGCCATTTGTAGTATAAATAGACCTAGGGTTGATTGCTAGAAGAGCCAATTAGAATCCACTTTTTCCATTATAATTATCTTGCTACCTTTGTAATGAGTTGCTAACTCCCTTGCTACATTGGGTTGGTTTGAAGTTGCATTTTTACTTTGGTTGTAAGTTCTTTCTAATATAAGTTTTCATGCAGTAATACTTTGTGTTTCCTTGATCTTCATTGTCTAATTGCATGTTTTACTATCACTTAAGATTGATCACCTTAGGTTCTAAAGTGCATGCAAAGAACTAGGATTAATAGATTCCGGGTTCGGGTCTTTAATCTAGTAGTAAACTTTAAGTAATAACGGGTTGTAGTTGCTTAAAGGAAAGGAACACAAATATAAAGATAAGTTTAACGGTTTTAATCTTTTCTTTATATCCCTTAGTCTTTGTTTGAAAGCTAACTTGTTAATTGTTCTTGTAGGTTTACGGAACACTAACCTGTTAAGTTGTGCTGATGCCGGTTGGCTCAACACATATATATGATCGAGACGGGAGATTACTTGAAAACTTGTAAAAAGGAACTCACCAAAGTAGTAATCGCATGCTAAGAATCAACCTAGTGTAGATTCACCCATTATTGTCTTACTCGTTGTGTTACTTGCTTTCATAAGTTTTGTGTGCATAAATTCACTCAAACCCCCCCCTGTTACTTGAATCTATAATCAATAATTGAATTTAATAAGAACAACAAAACTCTCTTGGGTTCGACCCTTACTTAACCACTATACTCGTTTTAGTGCTAAGTCGGGATTATATTTTGATAAGATAAAAACGACCATTGGAAAAGGTCTTGTCAAATTTTGGCGTTGTTGCCGGGGAGTTTGGTTATTTTTAATTTTATTGTTATTATTGATTGTTGGATTGAACCATTTTTATGTTTCAAACCCGTGCTACTAACTCCGGCTTTGCTTCCTTTGACCCAGAAATTGAGAGGACGCACATCCTGCTACGTAGACAAACAACTCCAACAAGAAATGGCTGATTGTACTCTTCGTCAACTCACTCAGCCCACTTTGGCTCAAAATCCTGTTGCGGTTACTATACCGGCATTAGGGGAAGGAATCAACTTCAAGCTAAAGCCGGATCTCATTCACTTGCTCCCATCTTTCCATGGGTTAAGTGGTGAAGACCCCATCAAACACCTTGGGAAGTTCCATACCGTGTGTATGAGCATGAAGCCGGCCAACATTACCGTAGAGCAAATCAAGATGAGGGCATTCGGCTTCACACTCAAAGATGCAGCGGATGATTGGTATTACCACCTTTCATCCGGGAGTATCGACACTTGGGAGAACCTCCACAAGGCGTTTTTGGAGAAATACTTCCCAGCCAAGAAGGCAAATAGCTTGAAGAAAGCTATAAGGAACATCGAGCAAGAGGCGGACGAAACTCTCTATCAGTACTTTGAAAGATTCGCACGCCTCCGATCCAGCTGTCCTTTCCACGGATATTTGACTCAAGATCTAGTCTTGTACTTGTGCAATGGCTTGCTAGACAATGAAAGGAGGATCGTCGATGCGGCTTGTGGAGGTAACATTCTTAACTCTACCCCTGACCTTGCTTTGGAAAAGATACAAGAACTAGTTGAAGGGACCCGGAACTTTGGAAGGACCCCTTCCAAGAGAGGTGTTCATGCTGTGAATTCCGGGAAGAGTGAGATCTCCAATGAGCTTGCGGAACTGAAGGAAATGGTGAAGAGATTAACACTTATGGGAACCCCACAGCAGCTGAAGGCATGTGGAGTGTGTGCTGACCCATACCATCCAACGGACATGCAATGGGTTATGGACAACCACAACCGCAAAGGCCTAGGAACGATCCCTATGCGCAGAATTTTATGCCCAACTGGTGAGATCAACTGAACTTTCGCTGGAGGTATCAACAAAACAAACAACAGCCCCGACAAGGTAAGTATCAATCAACTGAGGATATGTTGCAGGTTTTGACTAAACATTTTGCAACTCATGTCCAAACAACAGAATCCAGGATCAAGAACCTTGAAAAATAGGTTGGGCAAATGGCGGAAGCCATAACAAGGACCGAAGCTAGATTTTCTGTAGGATTGCCTTCCAACACGGTTATAAGCCCCAAGGAGAATGTTAGTGCCCTAACATAAAGGAGTGGGAAGCAAATCCAACAAAAACCAACAAAAGAATCACAAAGCAAACCCTCTGACGAGTTTACCACACCCACAGCCGCCCCAGCGGCTGCAACTGCTCCCAGCACCGAGTGGACGCCGCCCCTGCGGCTGAATGTCTCCGCCCCTGCGGTGACAACCCCTGAGCCGCCCCTCCGCCTGCATATTGACGCCCCCGCGGAAAACATGACAGAAGGTTCTGCTGAGAAGGATTCTTACATCCGGCCTAAGTTCCTGCCACTGCACTCTGAGAAACCACCAGCTCCTTTTCCTAAGGCTCTAAAGGAGAGAAGAATCATTGAGGACAAACATCTCTTTGAGACCTTCTCCAAATGAGAGGTAAAATTCCCCTCCTTAAGTTAGTGAAGAGAATTCCTAAATATGCTCGTTTCTTGAAGGAACTATGCACTATCAAGAGGAATCAGAAGCTGAAGGAGAAACAAAAAGTGTAACTAAGTGAACATGTGTCGGCCGTTTTCTAACGGAGAATGCCCAAGAAGTGCAGCGATCCGGGCATGGTAAGTATTCCTTGTGTTATAGGGAAAACCCGTTTTGACAAAGCAATGCTTGATCTTGGTGCTTCTATAGATGTTTTGCCATATTCTATTTACAAATCACTGGGCCTTGGGCCTTGTTCGCCCGAAAACGTGTGTGCAAATAAGCCTTATATTTATAAAACTAGAATAAAAGCAAGTGAACCCGCAGTGTACGGATCGGCGTGGATTAGCAAGTATTCCAGAGTATCAAACACAGGGATTTGGTGAAACAAAATCCAATTTCAGATTGTCAAGCAATCAAGATGTAAAGCTTTGCAAATATTAGGGAAAACAACAACCCTAAAGATCCAGATATCAAATTGTTGCAATCCATTCAAGATATACTAAAGAACTAAGGACAAAGTTAAGAATTGCAAAGGTATACTAAGGTAAAGTAATGTACGGTGAAGTTCCAAAACTTTATATGACTTATCTAAAGATACTCTCTACAAAGGTTGTTGAGGCTGCAGTATAGAAAGGATCTAAGGAGAAGAAGTGATCTCAAATACCCAAACTTGTAACCCAAAGATCAAGATAAACTCAAACGGTTAAGGCTGTGACACTCGAAACCGAAATAGAGGATGTTGAGTCTCACTACTACCTAGAAAAGGCAAGCCAAGACTAAGTTAAAGCAAATCTTTAACTTTGGATTAAAGTAAAAGCAAGGTTCGTAAACTGAGGTAAATCACGGGCAGATCTTGAGAACCACAGCCGTGGAAACCTAAGAACAGGCCGTGATTTTGGGTATCGACGATATTTCTCTAACTCTAAGGGTCCAATCAAACTACGATTGATCTATCATCATCTAAGCGACAACGATCAACCCTTCACCTTAAAATTGCTAAAGGGTTTTAGCCAATAAACATTGTCATGATATCAATATTCAATTTAAAGAGAATGAAAGATGAAAACCCTCAAATACTCAATAAAACTTCAAAACCAATTCTCAAATCCGAAACACAAGAAGCAATGTTAATGGATTCAGAATATGTAACACAAAACCTCACAATGATCCAAGGCAACTACGAAGAACGGGATGTCAATCCGTCTTCAATATCAAAACCAAAGAAAAAGGCTAAACCTCGCTGTGAGCAATCTCCAATCTCTCTAAATCCGGCGTTTCCGCAACCTTCGGCGAACTTCAATCAACACTACGCAGGAATGCTGAATGAAAGGGTAAGCGGCCATCCTCGAAACTCTCTTTTCCGGCCTTATTATAAGACGAGAAATAATTGCCGTCGAGGCCCAATACGTAAATGACGTGGCAATTAATGACACGTCAAAAGATCGCCATAATCACAGGGCTTTCCACGACCGTGGTTTAGAGCGTGGAAATAGATTATGGTGCCTCATGACTTCCACGACCGTAATTTAGGCCGTGTAACGTACTAGAGTGCTCCATGTTCAAATCCACGTTCATGATGCCAAGTCTATGGCCGTGGTTTAGAGCGTGGACTTCTCTACGGCCGTAATTCAGGGCGTGGAAGTGTGTATTGCTTGTTGTTGCTTTTTTCTCGTGACATTCATCATCCTAGCTCCTTCCTTAGCTTCCTTCATGTATCTCCTGACCCTCGAATATGATTGATTACTTCCTTTTATCTCTCAATTGCCCCGATTTAGCTCTTATTCACCTATGATCAACACAAAGCTAGTGTAGACTTCCACATCGACAAAATAGATGAACAAGCTAACATTTGCATCAAAACTTCATCCATGTACACAATAATAAGGGAAAAAAACCAAAATAAGTGCCTAGAATATCGCAATATTTCATGCTAATAGGCCATTAATGGAAACTAGGATTGTAGTACAACTTGTTGATAGATCTAATGTGTACCCGAAAGGGATAATTGAAGATGTATTAGTAATGGTAGACAGCCTAATATTTCCTGTTGATTTCTTCATAATGGATATGGAAAATGATTCGCATGCTGCACCGATATTGTTAGGTAGACCATTTTTGAAAACTGCTAGGACTAAAATTGATTATGTTAGTGGCAAACTAACCATGGAGTTTGATGGTGAAGTAGTGGAATTTGACATCTACGATGCTATGAAATTTCCTAGTGATGATCATTCTTTATGTGCTATTTACATTGTTTAACCTTTTGTGCAAGATGTGTTTGATAATTTTGGTATTGACGAATTGAAAAATGTAATTGAGCATGACATTGATGGTTTCAAATCAAAATATGTATTAATTAACATCCAGCATGAAAGAGGTCCTAGCCCAATTAGATGGGCATAAAAGGCTACCTATCTCCAATTTGGCCATTGGGCCCACCTTACTAACCCCAAGCGAGAAGTTTGTTCCGTCTATAGTGTAGGCACTGGAAATAGAATTGAAGGACCTTCCATCCCACGTCAAGTACGTTTTCCTTGGAGATAACAATACCTTGCCTGTAATTATCTCCAACAAGTTGACTACCGGTCAAGAAGACGAGTTGGTGAAAGTGTTGAAAGAACACAAGACGGCCCTTGGATGGACCATTGCGGACATCAAAGGGATAAGTCCATCAACTTGAATGCATAGTATCTTACTTGAGGATGAAGCCAAACCCTCTAGGCAACCTCAACGGAGGTTGAATCCGCCAATGATGGATGTAGTCAAGAAGGAAGTGTTGAAGCTCCCCCAAGCGGATATGATCTTCCCTATTTCGGATAGCACTTGGGTTAGTCCAACCCAAGTGATTCCAAAGAAAGGAGGCTTCACAATGGTGGAAAATCAACATGGAGAGATGGTCCCGAGCAAAACGCAAACCGGATGGAGAGTTTGCATTGACTACCGCAAGCTCAACAAGGTAACACGTAAAGACCATTTCCCATTACCTTTTATTGACCAAATATTGGAACGTCTTGCAGGTCATCCGTATTACTGCTTCCTTGATGGATATTCGGGCTACTTCCAAATAGCCATTGCACCGGAAAATCAAGAAAAGACGACGTTCACTTGCCCATTTGGCACTTTTGCGTACCGCAAAATGCCATTTGGACTTTGCAACGCACCCGGCACTTTCCAACGGTGCATGATAAGTATTTTCTCCGAATACATAAAAATTTTCATTGAAGTCTTCATGGATGATTTTACCGTATATGAACACAGTTTTGATGCATGTTTAGGACATTTAAAACTTGTTCTTGAAAAATGTGTGGAAACCAATTTAGTTCTTAATTCGGAAAAATATCATTTCATGGTGGAACAAGGAATTGTTCTAGGACATGTAATATCCTCCAAAGGGATAGAAGTAGATAGGGCAAAGGTTGATGTAATTCAAAGTTTACCTTATCCTACTAATGTTCGGGAAATCCGATCTTTTCTTGGTCATGCAGGTTTCTACTGACGTTTCTTCAAAGAATTTTCGAAGATCTCGGCACCCTTATGTGAATTGATCAAGAAAGACGTCACCTTCATGGTGGATGAAAGTTGCAAGAAAGCGTTCGACACTTTAAAGGCATGTCTCACCAGCGCACCAATCATCCGTTCTCCGGATTGTGAGAAACGTTTCGAAATCATGTGCGACGCCAGCGATTACGCCGTTGGAGCTGTCTTAGGACAGAAAGACGGACGGGCTTCACATGTGATCCATTATGCGTCTATGACACTAAATGGAGCGCAAAGGAATTACTCTACCACCGAGAAGGAGATGTTAGCGGTGGTTTTTGCCCTTGAGAAATTCAAACAGTACCTACTTGGGGTAAAGGTAATTATCTTCACTAACCATGCAGCTCTTAGGTACCTCATGGTGAACAAGGAAGCAAAGCCAGGATTAATTCGATGGGTTCTTGTTACGCTAAGAAAGTAACACGCAAAAGTCTTAAATTTATAACTCAATATATTTTTCCTAACTCCTAGCGAACCCACAGTGTATGGGTCGTTTTGTAGTAAGGATAGTATTCCGAGGTCGAACACAAAGACTAAGGTCAAATTAAATCAATAGTGACTAATGATAGTGAAGATCTAGGCTAAGAAAAGAGAAAGGAATAAAGAAATGAAAATCTCAATGTTTTTGGTTTGGTTTTTGTGGTGATCAATCCAAGATCACAATTCATGCAAGATTAACAAACAACTAAGCTAGTAACACAAATGAGCAAACACAAGATAGGTAATCAACGAGAGAAAAGAGGATTCTAGGGGTTAGAAATTCCAGTTATGGCATAGGACACAAGCTATCTAATCAATCCTTGGATTAACTATGGTATGTTGGGAGTGGGTGTTTCTAGATTGGGATCAATCACCGGGTAGGTCTCATGGTCCACCAGCCCACTCCTAAGGTCTCATCACCGGGTAAGTCTCAAAGAGCCTAAGGGTAGGAATTATACACAAACCGGGTTATCATCTAGGGATCTAACCTCTCCTTACAAGGTAAGTCTTGGGAAGGCAAGTCCTAAACACAAACCCTAGCACACTCAGTCCAATAGCGGCTTGCGAGGCTCACTACTACCTAGAGTTCATCATCTTCGGTGCTTAAGAGCAAGGATTACCGGGTAGGTCTCTCCTCACACTTAGATTGCTAGCATTAGGTCACCCTAGGCTAGATTAAGCTTAATGAACATTAGGATTTCAACAATATAACATCCTAACATGCGGATTAATCATTTAAAGATCAACAGAAGCAAATCAGACAGAATTCACGGTCAGTTCCTCACTTCCACGGCCGTGAAATCTACTTGAACAGGCCGTGATTCATAACAGAGGCTAGGTTCAAGCAAAAAATTCATCCAAAGGTACGTTTAAGTCTATCCTATCATAGTCCAAGCCATAACCATCATTTCCTTACCCTAGAACCACATCTATTTAGCCAACAACTTGCAATATCACAATCAAAATCATCATGCATAAAATCATAGAGTCCATATCAAGGGGATGAAATGGAAGGGAGATGAAGCAAATAGAATAAGGAAAACGAGCTGAATAAATGTTAAAAGAAAGACTTACAACCCTTCAAAAGAAGGTTCGAATCGTTTCTTACAACCCTAGCAAATGTCTTCAACAAAACTCACTCAAAACTATGAAAAACTAAGAATGGTGTGTTCTTCTCTTCTTCTCTAACGGAAGCCTTTCTTCTCCTCCTAGAATATCTCCAATCTAATCTTCCAATGAGATAATATGTGTTGTTGAGAGTGTGGGAGCGAATGGAATGATGGGGTCTGCCCTCAACAGCCTACAAGACCACTTCTTATACACCATCAAGGGCAAGGGTCGGTTATGGAGATCGTGGGACACCTGTCTCAGTTGTGCAGAGAGAACCACGATCAATTTCCACGCACGTGAAAGTCCTAGTGGCCGTGATTTTGGTGATTCAGACTTCTATGGATCATCAAGCCACGAGTTGGTGCAAGGCATGCACCAACAAGGTCCCATGTGTTCTCCCTTGCTTCTAACTTGCTTCCCAATGGGTCCGGAAGTGTGTCATCACGAGGAACGATCCTCGAATGTATAGAATAAGCTCCAAAAGCTCCCAAAATACCTACAAAACATGCAAAAGTCTGTGCAGACATCTATCTCGACAACATACATGAATTAAGTGCAATTTGTCACGAACTAATGCTAAACTATGCATGAATAGCGGGTAAAACTATCTAAATGGATGCCTAGACTAACGTCATAAATCGTGTTATCAAAATACCCCATACCTAAGGTTTGCTCGTCCCCGAGCAAGTCCCAACTATAGACTAAGAGATGACATGATTTATGCATGCAAGAAAAACAACAAAATCTTTTTGGAATCGTGTTTCTAATATTGGATCACCTTCATAGTCATGTTTCATGGAAAATGGACAAGCAATCATGCATCAAACGAATGAAGGAATGGAAAAACAATTATACTTAACTAGAAAGCATGCATGAAAGGTAACAATGAAGAAGTCAAGATGATCATGAGCATATCCAATCTAGATTACTAAGTCTTACACACATGCAAATAGGTCACAAGGACTTAGGAAAGAAGAGGCTAAGAAACGTTGTGATTAGGTGGGAATTTTTGGGTTATGTGATGCTAATCCGGGAAAGGAACTAACTCCACAAATTTATTTTTGATCAACTTCACCACAAGTGTATATTTTCGCCATCTTTTCTTTGTTTTCTTTTCTTTTTCACTTCCTTTTTCTTTTATTTTTGAGGCAATGACATTGGTGTACAAAAGCCGAAACATTGGTGATTAGCAGACCTCGAGATTTTTCCGAGGTGCCTCACACCGGGCACACATACCAAGGCTCGTTAGGACATTCGGTTTATCCGACTTTGGCAAGGAACAAACACCCGATTATGTGAATGGTGCCGAGTTACTCGTCATCAAAACCAAAGTCCCTAAACCTATATTTTTTTTTCTACACTTTTCACAACAAATTCAGCACTTCAATCACCGCATACTTTCATCAACAACTTCACCCCACACTTGCTTTTTACACATATCAACACACTAGCATGCTCCTATTCCCGGATGGGACAAAAGAGGTCAAATTTTATATCAATTGAGGTGCTCAAACAACTTGATCAAGATGAGAACTAGAGAAAGATGACTTGCCTCAATCACTCCTAAATGATGTGCAAGAACTAGCATGTAATTTCGACCATCAATCCTCAATCCAATCAAGGCAAACATTCATGGTCACAATTCACACATGGGATTCAAGATAAGTACTTCAAGTCCACATATGCGTACATCAATTCAACACACAAGGCCATCCATAGCCAATTCACAAGACAATCTCATCATAAGGGTCATACCCAAGCTTAGAAGCACCAAAAATTTTTAAATTTTCTGATTTTTTGGATTTTTCGAAATATCTATGTACAAAGCAAAACATGTTACAATATTAAACAATCCTAGATGCTAATCATGCAAGTGATCATGAAAACCCCACCCCATACTTAGAAACAAATTGTCCCCAATGTGTAAATGAAGTAAAGAAGAGTTAAAGAGGGTCCTCACAATGTAAAATGGTTTGCTTCGGTATTTGGGTTCACTCAAGTGGATTGATGGCGGATGATCCCATCAACGATGGAAGAGAGCTCAAGGTGTTCGCTATGGCGTCGGGACCCGCGCTAGGCACCGCTAGCCGTCCAAGTTCCGCGTCCGCTCCACCCATAATTGATGAGGGGTTCACCATCATCATCCACATGCCATGCAAGGCTTCCATGCTACTTAAACTCTAGCACACAAACCCCAAACAAACAAAAACACACAAAAACAGAAAAATGAAAACAAAAACGAAAACAAAAAGAGAAAGATGTCTACCAATGGGTTGCCTCCCACCAAGCGCTTCTTTAAGGTCATTAGCTTGACCAAACTCGGGGGCGTCTCACTCAAGGTGAAGTGGGGCAATCTTATCCACCGGAGCTCCCGGAATATATTTCTTCAACCGGTGCCCATTCACCTTAAAATCTCCACAATACTCCCCTCCTATCTCAACCGCTCCATGGGGGAAGATCTTCTTCACCACATAAGGACCCGTCCATCTTGACTTAAGCTTTCCGGGGAAGAGTGTTTGCTCCAAACGGTGTGTGCAAGCTTTAAATTTATAACCCTAGATGTAAGCTTAAAACAAGGATGCGAACCCCCCGTGTACGGGTCAATCGTAGTAAAAACAAGGAATTCCAGGGGTCGATCACAGGGACTTAGTGAAACAAAGTCCAATTACAGTAAGCTTAAGCAATCACTAACCACAAGTAATTAAAACAATCAAAAATGATTAAAGTCAATAAAGGAAATATGCAATTCAAGGGATTAAAGCATCTAGTTATGGTTCCAACTCAAGATCTAAAGATAAGCGGACAAAGCTGATATTTTTGCATAGGGAAGGTGTTACTAAAGTGGAATAGATCACCGGGTAAGTCTTACTACTCACTAATCTCAAACCGTAACTCCTATTACCGGGTAAGTCTCAAGGAATTAAGATAAAGAACTATAATCTCAAACTAACAGTCCAACTAAGGGAATAGAATAAACCTTTACCGGGTAAGTCTCAGGTTAACTCACAAAGATGGGATGAAACCACACTCAAACCCCAATAAAGGATAAGCCTTTATTACCTATACTTATGATCTTAGGTAAACAAACAAAGGAATTACCGGGTAAGTCTCATCCTAGGCTTGCATTGAACCAGGAAAGGTGTAATAAGAATAGGATTTGGAAAACTCTAACACTTAACTCTCAGTTTCGGATCAGATAAGTCACCTCGGTCAGACGAATTCCACCCCGGCCGAGATGTTCATCGATTGAGCGAGATGCTTAGGGTTAAGGTTAAAGACTCGAGCTTTCAGGGTCCTACTGTGATTAAGATCATTATATCATTGTTTTTCACACAACCTTCAGCCAATCACCCTAGAATCACACAAAGAGATTAGCCACTCATCATCATGATAGTATTAATCAAGAATATGGGAAGAAATAGAATAATTGAACAAGAAAACCTTAAGAGAAAGGCTTCAATAACTGAATCAATTATCAAACACAAGCGTTCCTTGGATAGAAATCCAACAAGACAACAACAAGAAAGGGAATCTAAGATGATCTTACAAAAACCCTTCAAAAGCTAGAAAAGCTATAGACTTTCTTCCTTCAACCTTCAAAAAGGTTCTTCAAATCTCCCAACTTGAGTATGGCTGCAGCGGTGTATTAGGTGTAGGCGAGGTGATAGCGGATCTTTTTCGGTGTAAGCGAGGTGATAGCGGATGTCGGATTTGTGGGAAATCCGACCCTTTTTATAGGAAAATTACTCTCCAAAGATAAGATATCTTAGAAAGATCTTTTCCCATAAAAATAGGTAAAATATATGATCAAGTATATCTTCTTCCTTCCAGAAGCCAAGCCCAAAAATATAAGATCTCTTTCCAAAGATAAAAGATCTCAGCCAAGAATAAAATATTCTCGCCGCGTCCCATGTGTTCGCCTCGGTCGAGTCGACTTCTCTAGATCACCTCGGTCGAGGTGACTCTGTAGTCAACCGAGGTGAGTCACAACTGAATGTGAAATCTCTCAAATCTGGTCCAAAGTAAATCTCTAATCCATGGCTATGCTTCCTGGATGTTTCCTTATGTTCTTGAATGTAGCTCCAATGACTCCATAGCTCCTTTTGCTCCTTTTTGATGCAAAACGTGCCATTTTACCTACGATTACAACAAAACTAGGTGTAGACCTCGATTCCCGCAAAGGTAGATGAAATGGTAATATAATCACATATTATACATACAAACATGCATATTATTGAAGATAAAACGTCCAAACAAACCCCAAAATATAGACTATAATTCATGCTAGCAAAGAGCCGCAACCTCGAGTTGAAGAGAAGGACAAGTTCGCCTTCACTCAAATCCTTTGGGATGAGACGTTTGTCATGCCATCGTTTGGTTTTTTCTTTGTAGATCTGGGCATTTTCATAGGCATCCAACCAGATCTCCTCAAGAACGTTCATGTCTAGCAATCTTTTCTCACCGGCCTCCTTGAGGTCAAAATTTAGCCACCTAATGGCCCAATATGCTCTATGCTCCATCTCTACCGGGAGGTGGCAAGACTTGCCATAGACTAGCTTGTAGGGAGTGGTGCCAACTAGTGTCTTGAAAGCGGTTCTATATGCCCAGAAGGCATCATCGAGATTCATAGCCCAATCCTTTCTCATCCTAGAAACCATCTTCTCAAGGAACCCTTTTATCTCCCGGTTGGAGATCTCCACTTGGCCACTAGTTTGGGGATGGTAAGGTGTTACCAACTTATGAGTCACCCCATACTTAGCCAAAAGTGTCCCAAAGTTCCTATTGGTGAAGTGCTTTCCTCCATCACTTATGATCACCCTTGGTGTCCCAAACATAGGGAAGATCACTCGGTTGAAGAACCACAGCACAACCTTGGCATCATTTGTGGGAGAGGCGATTGCTTCCACCCATCTCGAAACGTAGTCTACCGCCAATAAGATGTTGAGGTTGTCACCAGAAGAGGGGAATTGTCCCATGAAGTCCACACCCCATACATCAAATATCTCCACCTATTGTATGTTGTTCAAGTGCATCTCATTCCTCCTTGAGATGTTGCCCGTCCTTTGGCAAGCATCACATGCTACCACAAAATTCTGCACATCCTTGAACAAACTCAGCCAATAGAACCCGGATTGCAACACCTTTGCACACGTCTTGTGTGAGCTAGCATCCCCTCCACATGGCAAGGAATGACAATGGCGGATCACACTCTCCACCTCATCCTCTGGTATGCATCTCCTAAAGACTCCATCCAGCCCTCTCTTGAACAAAAGTGGTTCACTCCAATAGTAATGCCTAACATCTTTGAAGAACTTCTTCCATTGGGTATAGGATAAACCGGGTGGCACCTCCTCACAAACGAGATAGTTCACTATGTCGGTATACCATGGCTCATTTCCCTTGGACACTTGAAGCAAGCACTCCTCCACCAATTGCAATTGCTCATCCCGGAATGAGTCATCAATCGGGATGTCATCTTTCTCAATCTCCAATGGTGGGAACCTACTAAGATGGTCCGCCACAGAGTTTTCGGACCCCTTCTTATCCAGGATTTCCAAATCAAACTCTTGAAGAAGAAGGATCCACCAAATCAAACGAGGCTTGGCATCCTTCTTAGTAAGGAGATAACGGATCGCAGCATGATCCGTATACACAATGACCTTCGCTCCAACAAGATACGAGCGGAACTTCTCAAATGCGTACACAACCTCTAGCAACTCCTTCTCGGTGGTAGTATAATTGAGTTGGGCATCATCTAGGGTCTTGCTAGCATAATAGATGGCATGTGTAAGCCCATCCTTCCTTTGTCCCAAAACAGTCCCAACGCCTACATCACTTGCGTCACACATGATCTCAAACGGTAAACTCCAATCCGGAGATTGCATGATGGGTGCGGAGATCAAAGCATTCTTCAACCTACAAAAAGCCTCAAGGCAATCCTTGGAGAAAACAAACTCAACATCTTTCATTAGTAGGTTAGTAAGAGGCTTAGAAATCTTAGAGAAATCTTTAATGAATCTCCGGTAAAAACCGGCATGCCCTAGAAAACTCCTTACCCCCTTCACCGAGGTAAGTGGTGGCAACTTCTCTATCGTTTCTATCTTAGCCCTATCAACCTTAATGCCACGGTTGGACACCTAGTGTCCTAACACAATGCCTTTTCTTACCATGAAGTGGCATTTTTCCCAATTTAAGACAAGATTTGTCTCCTCTCATCTCTTAAGCACCAAGGACAAGTTAGCTAAACAATCATCAAATGAAGATCCATAAACAGAGAAATCATCCATAAACACTTCCATGATGTTTTCAATATACTCAGAAAAGATAGCCATTATACACCTTTAAAAGGTGGCGGGTGCATTACACAACCCAAATGGCATTCTCCTATATGCAAATGTACCCCAAGGACATGTGAATGTAGTTTTCTCTTGGTCATCGGGATGGATTGGGATTTGGAAGAATCCATTATAACCATCTAAGTAACAAAAATGGGAATGTTGAGCTAATCTCTCTAACATTTGGTCAATGAAGGGAAGAGGGAAGTGATCTTTCCTAGAGGCCACATTTAGTTTCCTATAGTCTATACAAATCCTCCATCCTGTAACCGTTCTAGTCGGAATTAGTTCATTATTCTCATTAGTCACTACCGTCATCCCACCCTTCTTAGGAACCACATGTACGGGACTAACCCACTTACTATCCGAAATCGGGAAAATGATTCCCGCATCTAGCAATTTAAGGATCTCTTTCTTCACTACTTCTTTCATGATAGGGTTTAGTCTTCTTTGAGGTTCAATTGAAGGTTTATGATTATCTTCCATTAAGATCTTATGCATGCACAAATAAGGTTTAATGCCAACTAAGTCATCAATGGTATAGCCAATAGCCTTCCTATGCAATCTTAATTCATGCAACAATCTATTCAACTCATCATCATTCAAGCATGCATTAACAATCACCGGATATGTAGAATTAGCACCAAGAAAAGCATACTTAAGATGAGAGGAGAGGGGTTTAAGTTCAAGTTTAGGAGGACCTTTATCGATTGGAGACGCTCCATATAATGTAGGTTGAGATGAACCCAAAGCTAATGAAGACTCCTCAAGGCTCCTTGAAGCTTGATCAACCACTAAGGCACTTTCTGGAGAAACCACGGGCAAAATCACGGCCTCTGGCACAACCACGGCCGTGGAACATGCTAAGCTGGCACTTTTGAGCATTCCAGAGAGTTGCATGGGACAAATCACGGCCGTGGTTCTCCCCCCTTGGCCGTGGATCCTACAGCAATTCAGCACACCTTCGTGTGCTTGAAATTCAGCTCTTGCCTCCTTTTCTAATGCATACAAAGCCTTGATTTCTTCACACTACTACAAAAAAAGACTTTATAATCCGGTTAGTTGAGGGTTTATAATCCGGACCTGCACCGGATTAAAGGTTAGGGGTGTATTTGCCCACAGGTTTTATAATCCGGGCGTGTTTTTGCCAAACACCGGTGTATTTGCTAGGTTCATTTTGCCCCTTTTTTGGATTGTTTGTTTGCCCGGATTATTTGACATTTTATAATCCGGATATTTGACTACATATAATCCGGATGTAGAACATCCGGATTATATAAGTGATCATAAATCCGGATTATATGAAACGTATATAATCCGGATGAATATCCGGATTATATAGTTGTGTAAAACACCGGAATATTCTTTTTTTTATAATCCGGACTAAGATAAACGGATTAAGAAGTTTAGTGGTGGCGCCATTGGGTGAGGTTAATATACACCGGATACTTACAACCGGATTATTATAATTTTGACTTTATACACCGCCAACATATATCCGGATTATTTTCTCTCTATTTTTTTTTATATATTTCATTCTATTTTTCGAATATACCACTTGTAACATTTGATTTAAATCCAATAATTGATTTTTCAGACATTTGAATGATACCAAAACATAATAAACCTGCTCATTAATTGTCATAAACTAAAACGTGCCTTGAAAACATGTTTACAGCCATTGCTAAACTTTAAATCATACTCCAAACATAACTAGAAAAATTTAGTCTATGAGTTACAAGATTCAAAAGACAATTACTAATATGAGTCGTTCAAGGCACTTTGGTTCTTCTAAAGGACCTTGTAAGCAAAATTTTGCCATCGCAAAAGACCACTTTGCAGAAAATTTTGAACAGTGTAATAAACAAAGGTATATAACACGTCACATAGAGACAAACTATAAAAGAACAAACTTAAAAATATAGATGTCATAAGCACTGTATGTGAAAAAAATTAAGCATAAATATTCTTCTTGTTGGATTTATGGAACAAACTACGCCACTTTCACTTGATTACGACTTTATAAATGAACATACTCCATTAATAGATGTATTAGCGGAGATAAATGTCAGCTGTCTACATAGTTTATTATCACTTATCAGAACTGTAATGAACAAATCTTACTCCTGAACCTACTGGAATGGAAAGTTTTTAATGTGAATTTTATCCAGTAATAACAAATAAGCACTGTCTATCAAATCTCATTCCTAAACAATTGAAAAAAAAAGAAAAAGAAAAAGAAAAGTTAAATAATGCGTACTGGAGTGTTGTAGGGTGAAAGCTTCTTGTTTTCTTTTTAGACTAAACGTGCAATTCTTTCTTATTTATATTCTTTCTTATTTATACTATTGAATTAATAAAAACAATCTTTATTAATCATCAATATTACACAATTCGGATGAGTAGTTTAGTATTTCACCTCCGAATTTAAACTCCGGATTTAAACTATATGTATTACTGTAGTACAACCAAACAAATCTGATAATTATATTATAATATATTTATATAATTGAGCTTAAATATTTTTATCTTGTTTGACTAAGTTATCCTCTACCAAACAGATCTGAAAGTTAAGAGTAAACGTGCAATTCTTTCTTATTTATATTCTTTTGTTTAGACTAAATTCACTAAACGTCCAATTGTTTTTTATTTATATGTATTACTGCAGTACAACCAAGTGACCAACGCCTAGTTGATTTTTTTTTCAATAAACGTAAGAGAAATTAGTAAGAGCTATAAACATGAAGTTCTTTGATTGATTGTCATTAACAGACTTACCTCAGATTTGCACTAGGTTCAGAGTCGATCTTGAAGGACAAATTCAAGCACGGTATTTGTCACCCTCTTCAGTCTTCACGATTAACTACATACAAGAAAGCTCGATCTAGTTACAAAAATTATATTGAAATGCAACTAATATGAGCAATAAAGAAAACAAGCAATCCATAACAGCATGTACAATTCAAAGAGCAAAGCTTGTTCACTATACTAATGGAGTGCTCATAACCAAGACAAATGATCTTGCATAGGAGAATAAAGAGAGTTATTTTAGGCAGTAAATTAGTAGATATTAGCAAGTTATATTGTTTCTATTTTAAAAAGATTTGTTCACTATACTAGTGGACTTTACAGAAGATAGGCTACCTCGGAAGTAACACAAGTGTCACGCAAAGTAAGAAACACTCCTATATTGACTTGATAATCGATCACAAAACTGCATCATTCTAATTTAATCAATTTGTATGACCCCGTTACAGATCCAGTGGTTGTCATACCCCTGAGAAAAAGTATAGCATTGACCAGAAAATCTCCTATCACATGACTCATTAAGATATGAAACATCAATTGTAATACAAGTTGAAGAGTGATCTTTCTGGTGCTTATGCTAGTTATTTATACAACAGACAGAAAAGCTCCTCAAAATGCTCCTAAAAAAGCTTAATGCCAATTGCAAAGCATACTCCCGAGTAAAAAGCCAATTTTGCATTGTATCCTAAGAAGCTTTATATGCCCTATAGGTTGATTTGAAGCAATATTATAGGACTCGTAAAGTTATAAGTTCTTAAAAGGTCCTTCCTAGTTCATCCTTATATGCATCACATTGTGCCAAATGCACTGATGTTTTGTCATGCTATGAATAAACCAAAGAATGAAGTTCTCGCCAAACAAATTCTAGAAATCTTCATCAATGGGGGATGGGAAAGCACAATGACGTAAATTACAGCAAAGAAAACATCTGATAGCCTGTGCATACTACAAAGTACAAATATGATGTTGTCAACAAAATCATTTTGTTTAAACTGCAAATAGATTAAACAAAGTAGAATGATTTAGTTTCTTCTCTTGGCTATGTGTAAATGTATGGATAATCACAAAACTCTTATTTTCTAAACTAGTCCAACAATCACAGATAAACAAACTTATAACAGCATATTTAAATTCAATCTATCATAAAAGTTACACCAGGCATCGGCTAAGAGAGCTTCTCATTGCAACTTTTTGAGAGAAGCAAAAGTAGATAGACTAGAAAGTCCTATTAAGATCAGTGTGCGAAGCTTTAACTGAACTAAATAGAGAATTAAATGAATTAGTAATGTAATAACTTATGATTAAGTGATGTCTAATTGAGGTAATAAGTTAGGATTAAGTGATAAAATATGACATACTAAGACCAGTCCAACTCCAGCTAAGTTAAGAAATGAACTTCACCATGAAGTTCAGAAAATCTCAACCCTTAAACATACTAATAATGAAAGAAGTGAACCCCCTATCATTGAGACAATGGTCGTCTAAAATTAAGGCAAAATTCGTTTTTACAACGAACAAGTAATTAAATTAATTTTTGTGTCAAATTCAGAGAACAAAGCTTGTTCACTATACTAATGGAGTGCTCATAACCAAGACAAATGATCTTTCATAGGAGAATAAAGAGAGTTATTTTAGGCAGTAAATTAGTAGCTATTAGCAAGTTATATTGTTTCTATTTTAAAAATATTTGTTCACTATACTAGTGGACTTTACAGAAGATAGGCTACCTCGGAAGTAACACAAGTGTCACGCAAAGTAAGAAACACTCCTATATTGACTTGATAATCGATCACAAAACTGCATCATTCTAATTTAATCAATTTGTATGACCCCTTTACAAATCCAATGGTTGTCATACCCTTGGGAAAAAGTATAGCATTGACCAGAAAATCTCCTATCACATGACTCATTAAGATATGAAACATCAGTTGTAATACAAGCTGAAGAGTGATCTTTCTGGTGCTTATGCTAATTATTTATACAGCATACAGAAAAGCTCCTCAAAACGCTCCTAACAAAGCTTAATGCCAATTGCAAAGCATACTCCCGACTCAAAAGCCAATTTTGCATTGTATCCTAGGAAGCTTTATATGCCCAATGGGTTGATTTGAAGCAATATTATAGGACTCGTAAAGTTAGAAGTTCTTAAAAGGTCCTTCCTAGTTCCTCCTTGTATGGATCACATTGTGCCAAATGCATTGATGTTTTGTCATGCTATGAATAAACCAAAGAATGAAGTTCTCGCCAAACAAATTCTAGAAATCTTCATCAATGGGGGATGGGAAAGCGCAATGACGTAAATTACAGCAAAGAAAACATCTGATAGCCTGTGCATACTACAAAGTACAAATATGATGTTGTCAACAAAATCATTTTGTTTAAACTGCAAATAGATTAAACAAAGTAGAATGATTTAGTTTCTTCTCTTGGCTATGTGTAAATGTATGGATAATCACAAAACTCTTATTTTCTAAACTAGTCCAACAATCACAGATAAACAAACTTATAACAGCATATTTAAATTCAATCTATCATAAAAGTTACACCAGGCATCGGCTAATAGAGCTTCTCATTGCAACTTTTTGAGAGAAGCAAAAGTAGATAGACTAGAAAGTCCTACTAAGATCAGTGTGCGAAGCTTTAACTGAACTAAATAGAGAATTAAATGAATTAGAAATGTAATAACTTATGATTAAGTGATGTCTAATTGAGGTAATAAGTTAGGATTAAGTGATAAAATATGACATACTAAGACCAGTCCAACTCCAGCTAAGTTAAGAAATGAACTTCACCATGAAGTTCAGAAAATCTCAACCCTTAAACATACTAATAATGAAAGAAGTGAACCCCCTATCATTGAGACAATGGTCGTCTAAGATTAAGGCAAAATTCGTTTTTACAACGAACAAGTAATCAAAATAACTGTTGTGCCAACGGCTGCTGCTCTTCTCCCCTGACCATTTCTTATGCCACTCTGCTTTTCGATTACAATAATCAATCTAAAAGATATATATTCTTCAGTTTTCAGCACGTTTCACTCACACTCAACTACCCTTTTTTTTGCTCGCCCCCACACCATTTATTTTTAAATTGGGTATATATTAAATAATATGAAATCATTGTAAAATATCATCCAACAACTAAATCAATTTTTGGATTGTATGCAACACTTATTCCTTGCTATTTAATTTGGTCCTTGATGTTCTGGGATCTGAAAGTCATGGAAATCATGCATGAATATATAACCACATGCCTCAACTACCCTCTCCCTTCCTAATAACTAAAAGCAACCAAACCAGCAAAAGTGCACAAGTAGTCATTACAAATGCGTCCATAATTTTCATACTTTAACGTTGAGTTTAAAACTTTTCTTGCCATAAATCTATCTGAGTTGTAACCTAATTATCAATGCAAAAGGCAACTCCTTAGACAAAGATGATGAGACATCGATTATGATTAATCACTCATATTTAGCACTCAAATTATGTTTCAACTTGTTGCAAACAAGAAGCAGTTCAAGAGAAGCAGTTCAAGAAGGAGAGCAGTTCAAGAAGACAATGATAAGCAGTTCAAGAAGCAGTGATAGGCGTACATCATGTATAGAAAACGAAGCCTAGGGTAGAAAAAAAATGCAAACACTCCAATTCATAGCATATGAAGACTTTACCTTTGATTTGGGAATGATTCTTCAATGACCAATTCAAGCACGAATCCGCCACCCTCTTCAATGTCCACAATCAGTTTCAATCAAGCAATTGAAACCTAAACCTCAAAATTGTGTGTGGAATTAGCTTAGACTCGAAAGGATGTATTAGCACAGGAAGGGAAAATATGAAGATAAGCTTATCTTAGATTAAGATTGAAGCAGCAATTGACAGAATTTTTACGAAGCCCCAGCGAAAGAACCCTAAACTTCGACAGAATCGACAGAGATAGATGAAGAAAGGGGCTAGGGCGCGCAAGGGAAAAGCAAAGTGGGAGTGTTTTTTTAGATCTAGCTTAGTAATCCGGGCGTCTATTCTCACTAGAGATATAAACCGGTTGGGAAAAGTTTTATACTTATATTTATAATCCGGTTTCCACAAAACCGGGTTATTTGTGTTATCAAATAATCCGGGCGTTTATAATATGGTGTATTTGTACCCCTTATCACATAATTTAGCAAAGTTTATATTCCGAATCGTAATCACATCCGGATTATAATTATTTATTCATCCTATTTCTTATTTTATAATCCATATATTACACGTCCGGATTATATGTTATGGAATATAAACCCAATTTTGTAGTAGTGTCAACTCCTTCCTCCATCAAACTTAAGCTAAGAACCTTCTCCAAGGGGTCCTTGATCAAGATCGAGCTCACAACTTCTCTACATTCCTCTTGCTCGACAATGTTGAACACATCTTCATCAAGGGCTGGCCCCTTCATCATTATGGATAATTTGAATTTGATATTCTCTTCTCCAATGTTGAAGGAGAGAATTCCATGTTTGCAATCCACCAAGCATCCCGATGTAGCCAAGAAAGACCTCCCCAAGATGATGTGAACCGGATAGTCTGCCGGGATGTCCAAAACAACAAAGTCATTGGGCACATAGAACTTTCCTAGTTGCACCGGTATGTCTTCCAAGATTCCAACCGGGTGAGTGATTGAACGGTCCGCCATGTAAAGGGTCATCTTGACCGGCTTTGGCTCTCCTAGCCCAACCTTGTTGCAAAGTGCAAGCGGTATGATGATTACACTTGCCCCAAGATCACATAGGGCTTCATACTTCACTTCTCCCACTCCAATTGGCACACAAAAAGATCCCGGATCTCTTAGCTTAGAAGGCATCTCCTCCTTCTTGGTTCGAATCAATTCCGAGGACCTCTTTGTCTTCCTCACTTCTCCATACTCCTCCAACTTCCTTTTGTTGGAGAGTATTTCCTTCAAGAACTTGCCATATGCCGGCATACCTAGAATAACATCCATGAACGGAATGTTAATATGCAATTTAGACATAAGTTCAAATAATCTACCGAAGTGTTTGTCCAAGCGAGCTCTTGCTCGTGATTGTGGGAATGGTAGTGGTGGCTTGTATGGAGGTGGTGCCACATATGTTGGCTCATCATCCTTGCTCTTGCCTCCATCTTCTTGCAACGTCTCTTCTTCTATCACCACTTGCTTCCCCTTATCATTTCCCTTAGGTAAGGGATCCTTCATGCTCAGCCCACTCCTTGTTGTGATGGTACACACTTGGCCTCTTGGGTTATCTTCGGTTCTTCCGGGAAGTTTTCCCGGATCTCTATGAGCTTCACCCGCTTTTTGGAACACTTGCGCTTCCAACACCTTTTGAGCTTTAGACATGGAAGTCACCGTGCTCTCAAGACCACTCAACCTTCCAAGCAATTGCTCAAACATCATCTCGGTTCCATCCTTTGGAGGTTGAGTAAATCCAGGTGGAGGCTCTTGTGAAGCTTTAGGAGGTGGAGATGCGCTTGTGGAAGCGGGAGGGTTCAAGGCTCCATCCGGGTTTGAATAGGAAAACCCGGGATGGTTGTGGTTAGGCCGGTAATTGTTGAATTGCCAGTTGTTGTTGAAGTTCCTCGGTCCTTGATAGTTGTTGTAGTTTCCCCTTCCCATGTAGTTCACATCTTCCTCTTTGGAAGACAAGTTTTCTTGCACTTGCACTTGAGGGGTTGCTTGACTCTTCAAAGTTGAAAATGTATAACTCGTTACGCTAAGAACGTGACACGCAAAAGTCTTAAATTTATAACTCGATAAATTTTTCCTAACTCCTAGTGAACCCAAAGTGTATGGGTCGTTTTGTAGTAAGGATAGTATTCCTAGGTCGAACACAAAGACTAAGGTGAAATTAAATCAATAGTGACTAAGGATAGTGAAGATCTAGGCTAAGAAAAGAGAAAGGAATAAATAAATGAAAATCTCAATGTTTTTGGTTTGGTTTTTGTGGTGATCAATCAAAGATCACAATTCATGCAAGATTAACAAACAACTAAGCTAGTAACACAAATGAGCAAACACAAACACAAACGCAAGATAGGTAATTAACAAGAGAAAAGAGGATTCTAGGGGTTAGAAATTCCGGTTATGGCATAGGACTCAAGCTATCTAATCAATCCTTGGATTAACTATGGTATGTTGGGAGTGGGTGTTTCTAGATTGGGATCAATCACCGGGTAGGTCTCATGGTCCACTAACCCACTCCTAAGGTCTCATCACCGGGTAAGTCTCAAAGAGCCTAAGGGTAGGAATTCTACACAAACCGGGTTGTCATCTAGGGATCTAACCTCTCCTTATCGGGTAAGTCTTGGGAAGGCAAGTCCTAAACACAAACCCTAGCACACTCAGTCCAATTGCGGCTTGTGAGGCTCACTAATACCTAGAGTTCATCATCTTCGGTGCTTAAGAGCAAGGATTACCGGGTAGGTCTCTCCTCACACTTAGATTGCTAGTATTAGGATTTCAACAATATAACATCCTAACATGCGTGATTCATAACAGAGGCTAGGTTCAAGCAAACAATTCATCCAAAGGTACATTTAAGACTATCCTATCATAGTCCAAGCCATAACCATCATTTCCTTACCCTAGAATCACATCTATTTAGCCACCAACTTGCATTATCACAATCAAAATCATCATGCATAAAATCATAGAGTCCATATCAAGGGGATGAAATAGAAGGGAGATGAAGCAAATAGAATAAGGAAAATGAGCTGAATAAATGTTAAAAGAAAGACTTACAACCCTTTAAAAGAAGGTTCGAATCGTTTCTTACAACCCTAGCAAATGTCTTCAACAAAACTCACTCAAAACTATGAAAAACTAAGAATGGTGTGTTCTTCTCTTCTTCTCCAATGGAAGCCTTTCTTCTCCTCCAAGAATATCTCCAATCCAATCTTCCAATGAGAGAATATGTGTTGTTGAGAGTGTGGGAGAGAATGGAATGATGGGGTCTGCCCTCAACAGCCTGCAGGACCACTTCTTATACACCATCAAGGGCAAGGGTCGGTTTTGGAGATCGTGGGACACCTGTCTCAGCTGTGCAGAGAGAACCACGATCAATTTCCACGCACGTGAAAGTCCTAGTGGCCGTGATTTTGGTGATTCAGACTTCTATGGATCATCAAGCCACGAGTTGGTGCAAGGCATGCACCAACAAGGTCCCATGTGTTCTCCCTTGCTTCTAACTTGCTTCCCAATAGGTCCGGAAGTGTGTCATCACGAGGAACGATCCTCGAATGTATAGATTAAGCTCCAAAAGCTCCCAAAATACCTACAAAACATGCAAAAGTCCGTGTAGACGTCTATCTCGGCAACATACATGAATTAAGTGCAATTTGTCACGAACTAATGCTAAACTATGCATGAATAGCAGGGAAAACTATCTAAATGGATGCCTAGACTAACGTCATAAATCGTGTTATCAGTGCTCCTTCTAAGTGAGTTTAACCTAGAGATACGGGACAAGAAGGGGGTTGAGAACCTGGTGGCCGATCATTTGAGCAGGCTAGTAAAGGAAGAGGAGGATCTAGGAATAGGAAAAGAAATAGCTAGAATTTTTCCAAACGATACATTTTACACAACTCTCTGTTGTGTAACCGCCCCTGCGCCTCACACCTCCCGCCCCTACGGCCAGCCTCCCCCGCGGCTCAGTCTAGGCGCCCTTGCGGAATTGTCGACAGAGGTTTGTCTGAAGCTCCAAACCTTTAAACCTTTGTTTGCTAACATTGTGAATTTCATGGTCAGAAAAGAGTATCGTTCAGACATCACCAAGGCACAACGGGAGGAGGTGAAGGATGAAGCCCGACACTACGTTAGGGACGACCCCTACATTTGGAAGCACTGCAGTGACCAAGTCATCCGCCGTTGCATTCTGGATAATGAGGTACAATCTGTCCTAACATTCTGTTATTCTGAAGCATGTGGAGGACACTTTGGGGCAAACAAAACAGCAAAAAAAGTTTTGGATGCGGTTTCTTTTGGCCACACATTTTTAGAGACACTTTTGCGTTTTGCAAAGTTTGTGATAGATGCCAAAGGGTAGGAAACATTTCAAGGAGGCATGAAATGCCCCAATCTTCTCTTATATTTTGCAAAATATTTGATGTTTGGGGAATTGATTTCATGGGGCCTTTTCCTACTTCATTCGGGCACACATACATTTTGCTTGCAGTGGACTATGTTTCCAAGTGGGTGGAAGCAAAGGCCACCAAAACTGATGATTCAAAAGTGGTTGCAGCTTTCCTTAAGGAAAACATTTTTGCAAGATTTGGAATTCTGAAAGCCTTAATCAGTGATAGGGGTACCCATTTCTGCAATAAGACGATCACGGCTCTCCTTAAGAAGTACCACGTCCACCAACGAGTGTCAACAGCTTATCATCCATAAACAAATGGCCAAGCTGAGGTATCCAACCGGGAAGTAAAAATCATCCTTGAAAAGACGGTCTCTCCCGAAAGGAAGGATTGAAGTGCAAGGCTAAACGATGCCCTATGGGCATATCGGACAGCCTACAAAACTCCTATAGGGATGTTTCCTTTCAGGCTCGTGTTTGGGAAATCTTGCCACCTTCCGGTGGAGCTAGAGCACAAAGCTTGGTGGGCGGTTAAAAACTCCAACATGAACGTAGAGGAAGTGGGAGAATTCCGGAAGCTCCAATTGCATGAGTTGGAGGAATTGAGATTAGATGCATATGACCATGCCACAGCATACAAAGAAAAGACTAAAGCATGGCATGACCGAAACATTCTCTGGAAGGACTTCAAGGTAGGTAATAAGGTACTTCTCTTTCAATCTCGTTTGAAACTCTTCGCAGGTAAGCTACGTTCAAGATGGACGGGGCCGTTCGTGGTAGCCGAAGTATACCCTTACGGAGCTGTGGATCTTTATGATCCCCAAATGCACAAGGTGTTCAAGGTAAACGGACAAAGGCTAAAGTCTTACCTGGAAGGAGTAAAGAACGATCCAATTGATGAGATGGTGCTGGAGGAAGCACAATCGGAGAAGTACAGCCCTTACATCGAGCCAACGACGTAAAACAAAGGCGCTACTCGGGAGGCAACCCGAAGGAATAAAAAGAGGAGCCTCTGTCAAGAAAACCGCCCCTCCGGTTGGGTGTCACCGCCCCCGTGGTGACACCCATGCCCAGCACCGCCCCCGGAGTTGGGCCAGCGTTTGCAACATACTGGCACCGCCCCCACGGTGACTTCCTTACGCCCCGACGGCGGCCATCCTTGACACACATCCTCAGCGTCGCCCCCGACGTTGAGCCTGCGTTCCCCCTCTTCCTTGTCACCGCCCCCGCGGCGACAAGCGCCCGCCCCTACGGGTTTACCCAGAAAAGAAAAATATAAGGATCCTAAAAACTACCTACATCTGCCAAACCCACCTACTATCTTCCTTCACCACACACAACTCCTCTTCGAACCCTACTCCCTTACGCCCACGCCCCTGCGCTCCCCTCACGCACCGTCTGCTCCGACGCTCCTGCGCTCCCCTCACGCACCGTCTGCTCCGACGCTCCTGCGCCACCTCTGCCACTCCACCACCACCAGCTCCGACGCCCCTGTGCCGAACTACGCCCTCTAACACCTTTCCCCCTTCAAACCTTAACCCTACAACCTTACCTACCTCTCTCACACTCTCTACCCTCAACTTGAGCATCTCCGGCGACATCTCTACCAGCAAAAAGCCACCGGGGCACCCCCAAGAGCCACCACCTACGTAGTTGTCAAAATTTGCCCTCTGCACTTCTCCCGCCCCTGCACCTGCAAGCGGCCGCAACTGCGCCTCACCGCCCCTGCGCATCTTCAGCCGTCTCTGCGGAAAACTCAATAGAGGGTTCGTTTTCTTTCCCTATTTTTGAGAGTTGCTAATTCTTTTTCTTAATCATCTACAAGAATGGAACCTCAAAGGCAGTACAAGATGTCGGAGGGTGAGAAAGCTTTTTATAGGATTGTGCAAGATCGGGTTGTGTATGCAACTCGGTTTTTGCACGTTCCTACATTAGAGAAGCTAGGCATGTTTGAGAGCATGCAGTACTTTCTAGCAAATGTCGGGCTCGGAGACTTTCTGCAGAAGAGTGCTCCAATGTATCCCGAGCTCAGCCGACAGTTCATAGCCACATTCACCATGGAGAAGGAGGATCATGTGTGTATTGGACTCTCCTTCAAGTTCAACAAGACAAAATACACACTTGATTACTACCAGCTATAGGAGGCCTTCAGGGTGACTCTCAACCCCTCCGAGAACTAGTGGGAGCCAGTCCCGACTCCGGACCTGTGTGAGTTCTGGCAGGCAGCTACCGGATCAGAGTTTCATGTAGGGGGTGAGTACTCCAACAAACTCACTCACCCTAGCATGAGGCTCCTCTCCAAGATCCTCATGAGTGTCTTCTGTGGACACAAAGAGGAGAACAAGGTCGCCCTCAAGGACCTCCCACTGTTATACTCTTGCCTTCCGATGAGCGAGAAGGTGATGGATTGGCCGTCCCTCTTTCTTGCCGCTTTGAAGTAGATTAGGAAGATCGAGCCGAGGGACATTGTTGGCGGTGGGGTGATCTCCTTGATCGTCTCATAGGTTATGGATCTTTCCGGCCTAAAGGATGGGTTGGAGGCACCTCTCTATACAGAGGGGATGTTGAGGAGGTGCAAGCTCCTCAAGAGGGACGGTGACAACCTCTTCTGGCTCTCTTTTGCCGACGGGAGCCACATCACCTACCTCCCACGGCCACTGCCACTTGGAGACAAGCTCTCTGACCTTTACATTCCGGCGGATCCTTTCGTGCCAAGGCGGCCTTAGGTGGCCATTTGCTGAGGCATGCTGCGATCTCCAGCCGGGCTCATCATAAGGAGCACATGCCCGTCCCCAACGACGAGGAGATGCCTACTGCGCCACCGGAGGAGGATCCGGCTCTTACGAGCCTGCAGGCTCATATGGCGGTCCTGACCACCCAACATCAGGCATGGCAGACCGAGTACTAGAGGACCATGCTTTAGTAGCAGCAGAGCTGGCAGACGAGCTTTGCCACCTCCATGACCTCCCACTTCGACCAGAGGCAGGATGCTTAGCAAGCGGCCCAGCAGCAGCAGCTGGAGGCTCAGTAGTTGGCTTGGCAAGCTAGCTTTGAGATCTCTTTTGGCCGTCGGATGGAGGCTCAACAGACCCGCGTTGAGGACATCTACCGCCGGCAAGAGCACTTCTTCAGCCACTTCCCGTACCCACCGGACGAGGGTCCGGATGGTCCAGCCGGACCATCCCACAAGTGGTATCATTCCTTTTCCTTTTCCCACATTTATCTTTGCTTTCATTTTCCACTTTGAGGGCAAAGTGTGCTTCAAGTATGGGGGTGGGACATATCATTGCATGTATAGTTTATTTGAGTTATTTTGAGTTGGAATTGAGGGATGTGAGTTCCAAGTGAGATCATCAAAAGAAGAAGAGTGGTAAGGTGAAAACCCGAAAGGGGTCCTTGGCAAAATGAGCAGCACCGAGTGTAGGTTTCCCTTCCGGCGTTTGGCGACATAAGAAGGGGAGTCATAAGGAGGTTGTCTAGGTAGGTCACTCTTGGAGCAATAAGGATGGTAGTTCTCTCACCTTTTCTCACATTTCCTCTCTTTTCCTTCTTTCTTTCTTGGCTTTTCTTTTGTTTTCATTGTCTTTTCTGCTTGCCCATGCTTCATGAGGCCTTTGAGTTTAAAATATGTTGTCATTTGTTTTACTCGGGAAAAGTAAAAGGTCTAAGTATGGGGGAGTTTGATAGGTGATGGAATCACTATCATTTAGGTTAGTTTTTATAGTCTTTTTGTTATATTATTGTCGGTTTATGCTACTAACTCCTTGTCCAGAAGAAGAAGACTAAAAGAAGATAAAAAAGAAGTTATAAGCACTTAGGAGTGAAGATCATTCACGAAGAAAAGCTTATGTTTCCTCACCGCCCCTGGGGAGCATTGTCACCGCCCCTGCGGGTGACACCATACTCCGGAGCGCAGCCTGCGCCTTCGCCAACGCCAAGAATGAAGACTGTCACCGCACCTGCATCAGCCCCTTGGCGCCCTTGCGGTGACTTGCCCTGAAGAAGCGAAGACCAGCACCCCTACGCCTCTGCCTGCGCCTAAACCTGGGAGCTGTGAAGATGAAGAGTCAGTGTCACCACTCCCGCGTTGACATTGGGACGCCCCTGCGGCTCGGCATCAAAAACGACAAGCAGTTGAAGAGTCAGACGTTTGAAGATCATTAAATATCCGCCGTTGCGGAAGTGCAAGGCCGCCCCTGCGGCCACGAAGAAGATCAAACGTTCTCACCTATACCGCCCGTGCGGATCTGAAGGCCGCCCTTGCGGTTCAGCGACAGAGGCTTTACTCCGGCTATTTACACCACCTTTATGGCATTAAAGGTGGCTGTTTTGGGCCGGCCATTTACTCCTATTTAGTTCCATTTGTAGTATAAATAGACCTAGGGTTGATTGCTAGAAGAGCCAATTAGAATCCATTTTTTCCACTATAATTATCTTGCTACCTTTGTAATGAGTTGCTAACTCCGTTGCTACATTGGGTTGGTTTGAAGCTGCATTGTTACTTTGGTTGTAAGTTATTTCTAATATAAGTTTTCATTCAGTAATACTTTGTGTTTCCTTGATCTTCATTGTCTAATTGCATGTTTTACTACCACTTAAGATTGATCATCTTAGGTTCTAAAGTGCATGCAAAGAACTAGGATTAATAGATTCCGGGTTCGGGTCTTTAATCTAGTAGTAAACTTTAAGTAATAACGGGTTGTAGTTGCTTAAAGGAATGGAACACAAATATCAAGATAAGTTTAACGGTTTTAATCTTTTTTTATATCACTTAGTCTTTGTTTGAAAGCTAACTTGTTAATTGTTCTTGTAGTTTTACGGAATACTAACCTGTTAAGTTGTGTTGATGCCGGTTGGCTCAACACATATATATGATCGAGACGGGAGATTACTTGAAAACTTGTAAAAATGAACTTACCAAAGTAGTAATCGCATGCTAAGAATCAAAATGATCCTGGATCCCGCAACTTTGGTGGCATCTTCTCCCTCATGATCTTGATGAGTTCCGATGATCTAGAAAAAATCTTCACCTCACCAAAATCCTTTAGTTTCCTCTTATTAATATGGAGTTTAATCATAAGGTCAAGAAACTTACTGAAATGCTTGTCTAAACGCGCTCTCGCTCTAGACTGCGGGAACGGTAGTGTAGGTTTGCAAGCCTGCGGAGGTACGTAAACTTCTTCTTTCTCCTTCACCTTAGTTGACCCAAATGTGTTTCGGTCGAGATTCAATCCGGGGTGACCTCCTATTGCTTTCTCCTCGGTTGAACCAGATGTTACCTTGGTCGAGATGGGCTGTTTCACATCGTCGTTTGATCGAGGTACTTGGTCGGTTGTCATCCCACCACTCTTTGTGGTAATTGCCATCACTTGGCCCTTGGGTTATTCTCTGTACGACCGGGAAGCTTTCCTTGATCTCTAGGAACTTCCCCGGCCTTGCTAAATACTTGATTTTCTAAGGCTTTTTATGCCTTAGTAACTAAAGTAACCGAACTTTCCAATCAACTTATCTTTCCCATCAAAGTTTCCATCATCGCTTCTAGCTTATCTTTTGGTGGCTGGCTTGAAGATAGTTCCTGACTTTTCAATGGGGTAGAGGAAGAAGGTAAAGTTAGAGCTTTATCGACATGGGAGTAAAGATTACCGGAATTATTTTGATTGGATCTCCAATTGTTGTAGTTCCGGTTGTTGTTGTTGTTGTTGTTGTTGTTGTTGTTGTTGTTGTTGTTGTTGTTGTTGTTGTTCCAATTCCCTTGGTAATTTCCTCTCCCAACATACCCAAGATCCTGCTCCTTGGGCTATTGTGTTAGCGTCTTCAATAGTTCTTTCAAAGCCTTAACCTCATTGTTAAAGGTGGTGAGTTGAGCAACACTACTAGAGGTAAGGTTAAGCTCTTGTATTCCGGTTCTTTGACTTACAGTCTCAACACTCAGATGGGAGTACTTCTCAATAGTAAGAGCTTGTTTTTCAACAAACTCCCAAGCCTAATCAATGGGCTTATCCATTAAAGTTCTAGGAGATAGAGATTGTAGTTTGACTTGAGTTTCCTCATCCAAACCCTCGAAGTAAATCACTAGCAAATCAATCTTGGGAATCCTATGGTGAGGTAAATCCAACAAAAGCTCTTTGAACCTTTCCCATGACTTAAAAAGACTTCCATTAATCCTCATTACAAAGGCATTGATTTTACTTCTTAACTCCGCTGTTTTTTTATGGCGGAAAGAATTTTGTGAGGAACTCCGCATTCACCTCCTCCCATGTGTTAACCATTACGGATGGAAGTTGAAGAACCGGTAGGTGAAATAAAAGGTTAAAAGATACTCTAGAAGGGGGGTTGAATAGAGTATGAGGACTTTTCGAAAAACAAATCTGAAGGCTTGAAATCAATTTCAAGGGTTTTGATGTCGATCTCAGTTCATGGTCAAACTTTGATTTTAAGGGCTTTGAAACAACTTTCAAAGGCCTTGACTTTGAACTCCTGAAAAACAAACTTAGTCACAATAAACAAGATATGGTGCGGAATGTAAAAGATCGACACGAGGATATGTTGAAGAAGTTCGGCTCTAAATAGTTGTAACACCCCAAATCCGCGGGACTTGGACTGTCACATTGGGCTAGGATCTCACAATGGATCCTAACCCTAGCCTGACAACAAGTTCACTGGATCTTACAACAAGGGACAGGTAGATTAAAATCAAATACATAAAAGCTGAGTATGATACATCAAAATAGTTTACAAACTCATAGCCGAGTATAAAACAACAACAAAAACCACAACCACAAAAGATCTCACATCCCACGCATCCTAATGTACAAAAGTCCTCCGCTTGTCATACCATCTTGCTCACTCTGCAGTATTCCTAACCTGCAGAACACTACAACACAGTATGAAACCGTTTGCTACAGTAATGAAAAGCATGAAGGTAATAGCAAAACCACACATCAACATCTCAAACATGTAATGCCATGCACATTCATTTATTATCTTTCATTACATTATTCCATTACTAATTCAACTTCTTTTGTAACACGAGGAGCCTCAAGAACCCCGTCTCATCCAACGTAACACAGGAGTTTTGCATGGGGGTGACCTTCGCTTGTCCCCTCGTGTGAGATCTTCTTCAAGGCACCTCCTCCTAACCAGCAGGCGGAGACCGGCGGTTACCGCCCGTTATAATACACTTGGGCCAAATAAATGTAATGAATGGTCATCCTAGTCCGGTTTAGGTTATAAATGCACAATCATATGAACACACACAACCATCACAATCACACAATCCACAACTGCACTCTAAGTAAGTCCTATGGACTTACCTGATATACTCGTAACCTGTACCACGTCACAGCTTCCCCTTAGGGAAGTAATCAACGCCTACAATAGCAAGGCACACACCATCGCATACTCAAAGGTTAGGAGACTTGTATCACTAACCACAACCAACCTATATCTCAAATCTAAACCTCAGATCCTCAACACATTCATAAATGTCTAAGGCATATCCTCAACATAACATCTCATCATACTCGTACATACTAATCCTTAAAGCCATAACCGATATCCATAACATCATCATGATCCTCAAATCAATCTGACACCTAACTTGCATCTAATCAGTATTCCTCAATCTCAAATTTAATCCTAATTTAATTAATTAACCTTTAATTAATTTATTAAATTTCACCAGAATAACGTTTTGCCCCCAGGTCATTTCTAAACCCACCTGTCATCAGATTTCATCAAACAAACAACCCATAAACACCAGAATAATATAATGTTCATAATGGAATTTCTAATTATCCATTTTGAAAAGCCTAAGGTCAATTTAGGCCAAATCGCAGTACGAAAAACGAATAAATTCATAACTTATTCGTTACTAACCCGATTGACGATCTGAAAGAAGATTCGGAATCACAATGACGCATGCTATGCATGTACAACTTCAAATTCACCGGAATCTGAGTGACGGAACTGTCCTGGTGACATATATGCTCGACCAGGTCCTTATCTGCTCGGAAATGCACAAACTTGGTACAGATATGAAGAGAATGAAGAGAGGAATCCAAAAACTCAAACCGAATTGAAATCGGATAAGAAACGGATAGTAGATTTGAGTTTGAAATTTGAGAGAAATCAGAGCTTTTACGAGGAAACGTGAAAGGAAATGAATTGATAAACGATTTTCCGCTATTTATAGTGAAGTCGATAATTAAACTTTAGCGAAGTCGATAATTATCCTTTAACCGATCCAATGGCGGGTTGAACCCCCTTCTCCAAACTTCTCGAAATTGGAACAATTAATCTTGAATATTGTAGGGATAATTATTCCACAATTGTCTCGGAAAACGTGTATTCCTAAGCCTATTAGCCGTTAAGAAACGAAATAGCGACTCTTTTGGCCGTTTTGCCTTTCCATGTTATTTCATATCTAGGACATGTCCGATGTCCTGATCATTTCTCTCAACTGCATTTTTATTAATTGGAGCTCCCAAATGCTCCAAATAATACCGGAGGGTAAAAATAATTACCCAGGAGAAAAACTGAAAATTTCACCATAAGACCAAAATTACGCCAGGAACATAACGGTGGGACTTATACTCAACACTTACGCAATCTTCGCGAGTTATATTTCAATTACTATAACTGATTAAGTTAATCAACATTAATTAGAATTCGGAAATCCTAGCTATTACATCACACACCCCTTAAGAAAAAGTTTCGTCCCGAAACTTGAACAATTCTCAAATCCTCTCGCACCCATACGCCGAGGTATAGATACTCTCTCTATCGGAGGTATCACATCTCCGTTCAAATGTATCAACCTATAACACTTTATAACCTCAAAACACATCATGGAGGAATCACCAACTCCAGCAACAAGATCGTAATGCTATCCAAAGGCATAGATGAAAAATCATCTCTAGCCAACTACTAACCACGTCACAAGGCATGGAGGAAAGCCGTCTCCAGTCAATCATACTCGTAACACAACTATGTGGAGGAAAACCGTCTCCACTCACACTATGTCCATCAAAGATAGCATGGAGGAAAGAACCATCTCCTGCTAATCCTAACACATACACCGTAGCATGGAGGAAAGAACCATCTCCAGCTATACCTATCTCGTACTAGCAAACAAGATCTAACAGATCATATGCACAACTCACATCTAGCACGAAAACACAACATATCACATAAGCACATAGCATAACATACACTCACTAAGATAGCACCAAAATCTAATCGTGGATCCTACAGGTGCATTTGTCCCGGCGTAAAAATCTGGATAGTTCCCTTGGATATTATCCTCAGTCTCCCGCATAGCCTCATCATAGGAATATCCTTCGAATGAAGGCGTCTCACACCTCTCTGCCTAGAACCGCAAAAGGTTGTTCTGCAAAAGTATGATCCGTCTCAACCGCTAGATCATCATGACTCACAATGTGCCTCAGATTTGGTATGTACCTCCTCAACTGAGACACATGAAACATAGGTTGAACACCCTCTAACTTCGATGGCAAAGCCAATCTGTGCACTGCTCTTCCAACTCTATCCAGTATCTCAAAAGGACCGACCCATCGGGGACTCAGCTTCCCCTTTATGCCATCACGTCTGACGCCTCGCGTCAGAGTTACTCTCAACCAAACATGAGCTCCTACCCTGAACTCTAGAGGTCGACGCTTCCTATCTACATACAACTTTTGGCGGCTCTGTGCCGCCAGCATCCTCTCTCTGATCAGCGTTACTCGAGCTATATCATCCTGAATCTGTTCTGGCACTATCCCACTAGTACTGCTAGGCTCCTCCCAACATAAAGGTGTATGACACCTATATCTACACAACGTCTCATAGGGGCCATCCCTATAGATGCATACCAACGGTCGTGGTATAAGAACTCAACGAGTGGGAGATAAACAGATCGTCTTTGTTCCCAATCCATCCCACAAGCTCACAACATGTCCTCTACGGTCTGGAGGGTTCTCTCAGACTGACCGTCTGTCTGAGGTAAAACTCAATCATGATATGTGGATCGTCCTCAGTACACTTATGGAGTCCCACCATTTGTCTAGTGTACTCCTTTGTTACTTCATTCACTAGCCATGTCTCTTTGTAGAGATGGAACGTGTCGCCTTCATAAATCAGTTACTAATAATCTGGATAACACCAAAACTCTTACTAGGTCTCAATCCCATCATAAGTCCACAGAAAAGTCCTCTCACTACCACTACAGCACTGGTAGTGGATGAGCTCATCTCCAGGTCAGTAACACTTTAACCTGATTTACTACTTCAGGGTACCTCTTATTCGTACGTGGATGTACTAAAGAAGGTGTACTATGGGTGTACTATAATCTTCTCCACTCAACTCCGCATAAGCGGTTATACAGAGGCAGTTGCGGCACCTCATACTCCTTCAGCTCCGTTAAAGAACTGTGGTGTCTCGCCATGAGACATCCTTCCATCAAATTCCCTCAAGGTCAACCAAGACCCCTGCTTTTTTTGGACCTCATCCAACAAATCAGGTAGAACCCCTAATACATGAAATTAATGTCCTTATCAACAGTTGTAGGTCCAACTCTAACCAAGCTAGATCATTCTGCAACCGAGGCTGTACAGCAATTCCAACAATCGCCTTCTCTCGAGGTGTCTTCCAGTTCAAGGTATCAGTTACCACATTCTCCTTGCCATAATGGTACCAAACTTTACGATCAAACTCCTTGATCAACTCCAGTCAACGACGCTGGCAGTTATTCAGCTTATGTTGCATAAAAATATGCTTCAAACTCTTATGATCGGTGGGAATCTAACATGAAATATTACACCGATATTTCCTTCAAATCTGGACACTTGAACTACCACTACTAACTCAAAATCATGAGTCGGGCAGTTCTCCTCATACGTTCTCAGCACCGTAGTCACGTGATTCTCAAAATCTTCTGATTATCACCGAATAGAAGCAGAGTTCAAATGCTTCCTCTACTCTTCAGAGCTCGGACATACTACTTCAACCACACACTTATGGTGGTCTTCCTCAAAAGACTCGTAATTGGATGCACAATCACATAAAATCCTTCCTCAAAGCGTTGGTAGCAATCGACTGGGCCAAGAACTACGCATTCCCTTAATGTTCAGCAGCATCATCCACAAGGCATCATACTCACTCCTCGTTACATCAACTATGATCCCGCTGGCAGAACAACATGACATTGAAGGTTACTTCTGGCATCTCAATTCACATTTAGGGAGCATAGCACACTGGCTTTTATCCCTCGGATTTTGCAAAACCATCCTCAGATAACCGGTACGTTCCTCGCCATTGTGAGAGTACTATTCATCAACTCTTAGAAAAACCATTAGAGCACTCTTCAACTCCGATGACATCACTACAACTTGTAGTGTCCATAACAGGTATGGAATGATGTCCTATGCCCACGTTGCTCTCTCATCCTTAACTGATGATATCCTAAGCATATGGAAATCTTGAGAACACAATTGCTTCTCTTAGTTGATTTGACAAGTCATCAATACATAGAAATGAATATACTAGGGCGAAAGAAGCCCATCTCAATCCAGTTTTCAAATTGCTTCTTCAAGTTCTAACAACTCAACAAGCCATATACCTCATAGGCCTTCTCCCACTCAATCTCGTACCATACTTCAACGCAATATCAAAGTCCTCACTCCGCTAAGGTGGTAGATTAGACAGCTCAGTAACACGTTTATAAAATCATAAACCACTGGAATAATCTTCAGCGTGAAACTATCTCTTTCCTTCACGACATAACATTAGAAATCATCACCTCCTTATTAACCTTGCTGCAAATACGGTACTGTCGGCAACTTGCCTCTTCAAGGTTCATAACCTTGGAAAACCTCTACCTAGTCAATCTCAGTAGAGACTATAATAGTCCTCCTACTGCTATCTAAACCAACATGATATCTATTCGTCCACCACACACATAAAGACCTTCTCATGCACCTAAGGCATGACAAAGAAGTCTTCAATCCATACACAAGTGTCTGAACAAGGAAACAACCACATATCTCGCGGGTACCTAAGACCCATAACTCGTAATCCTATAAAGGAAGATCTATCTTCTACTGTATCCACAGTTAACTATTAACACATGCATCGAAAGACAAGAGGTGCATAGCACTCACAACAAACAAAACTCCACTAGGTAAACCATTAACAAGAATGGTACCTGTAACAGCTAACGCCCGAAGCTCTACTACATATCATTACTCAACTTCAGACATATTCTCCTCAGGTATCACTGAGGTCATCGCCATAGCCTCCATTTCCACTCTTGATGAGAAGAAACACTACCTTATTGACAGAAAGGTGCCAGATGGCCTAGATCACCACAGGTAAAGCAAGCTATCGAGCCATGGGGCACTCAGAGCGCTCATGATCTGGATAACCGCAGTTGAGACATATACGTCTTGTACCTGCCACTAGTACGGGTGGCTCCTCTGCACTGCCCAACTCAAAGGCTCTACCTTGGGTTCTACTAGTATATGTGGTACTCCTACCACGACCCTTACCTCTACTCAGCCTAGGAACGGATTTCTGAGTAGGCGAATGATCTGGGACTCTCTGCTACCCCCACGTCTACTGTTGAGGTTTCTTTTGACCACCTCCCGTCACACTAGTAGAAATAAAACCCTGTCGTGACGCCACTCCAGTTTGCTTACAAAAAACAGCTCTATGACCCTGTCTACCATAGGTAAAGCAAGTCACTAGCGATCTTGGACACTGTGGTTGTACATGTCCAGGCTTCCCACAATTGTAACAAGTCCTCGTTTTACTAGAAGTCCGTGTGAACGAGAAGTACTCAAACGTCCACAAGTCGGGCTCAGTTTGCAACCCGAATGTCCAATCTCGTCTTCTGCTGAGTCAACCCGTTGTTTCTTCTTTAATCCAGAAGCTTTAGTTTATCTCACAAATGTTGGTAAATCCGGTGTAGATCTACCCGCTATCGCCGCCTCATATACTTGCTGCATATACTCTTGAAACTCGAATCTACTCATTGAGACACGATCAGCCTCTTAAAACTCGTTCTCTGTCATAGGCAACACAGCAGCGGATAATGGTCCCTAACTTGGCGCTACCGAAGGAAGAGGGGGTGTACCCCTATCTCATCCCACTACAGATACTATTCTAGTCTGAGCCATCTGTAGAATATACGCCCCCAAACTTATAAGGCTTTATATATGCCATATGTATCGATATATACATAATACTCATTATTACATGCATACACATCAGCACATAAAAGATATATATATATATATATATATATATATATATATATATATATATCTACACTGTCGAGATCTTTAGATGGGTGACGACTTCTGTACATACTATCCCAAAACATTTGTACTCGCTTAAAACCAAAACCTTTTGAAAAGTCAGACCCCATGTGGGTTCTGTTTATTTATTCACTCTACCTTTATTGTAGATAGCAAGTGCCATTGTTGTCAACCTAAGGTTCTGATACCAACTCTGTAACACCCCAAATCCACGGGACTTGGAGTGTCACATTGGGCTAGGAACTCACAATGGATCCTGACCCTAGCCGGACAACAAGTTCATGGGATCTTACAACAAGGCGCAGGTAGATTAAAATCAAATACATAAAAGCTGAATATGATACATCAAAGGAGTTTACAAACTCATAGCCGAGTATAAAACAACAACATAAACCACAACCACAAAAGATCCCACATCCCACCATCCTAATGTACAGAAGTCCTCGGCTTGTCACACCATCTGGCTCACTCTACAGTATTCCTAACCTGCAGAACACTACAACACGGTATGAAACCGTTAGCTACAACAATGAAAAGCATGAAGGTAATAGCACAACCACACATCAACATATCAAACATGTAATGCCACACACATTTATTTATTATCTTTCATTACGTTATTACATTACTAATTAAACTTCTTTTGTAACACGAGGACCCTCAAGAACCCTGTCCCATCCAACGTAACACCGGAGTTTTGCATGGGGGTGACCTTCACTCGTACCCTCCTGTGAGATCATCTTCAGGGAACCTCCTCCTAACCAGCAGGCGGAGACCAGCGGTTACCGCCCGTTATAATACACTTGGGTCATATAAATGTAATGAATGGTCATCCTAGTCCGGTGTAGGTTAAAAATGCACAATCATATGAACACACACAACCATCACAATCACACAATCCACAACTGCATGCTAAGTAAGTCCTATGGACTAACCTGATATACTCCTAACATGTACCACGTCACAGCTTCCCCTTGGGGAAGTAATCAACGCTTGCAATAGCAAGGCACACACCATCACATACTGCAAAGGTTAGGAGACTCGTCTCACTAACCACAACCAACCTATATTTCAAATCTAAAATTCAGATCCTCAACACATTCATAAATGTCTAAGGCATATCCCAAACATAACATCTCATCATACTCGTACACATACTAATTCTTAAAGCCATAACCGATATCCATAACATCGTCATGATCCTCAAATCATTCTGACACCTAGCATGCATCTAATCAATATTCCTCAATCTCAAATTTAATCCTAATTTAATTAATTAACCTTTAATTAATTAATTAAATTTCACTAGAATAACATTTTGCCCGCAGACTATTTCTAAACCCACATGTCATCAGATTTCATCAAACAAACAACCCATAAACACCAGAATAATATAATGATCATAATGGAATTTCTAATTATCCATTTTGAAAAGCCTAAGGTCAATTTAGGCCAAATCTCAGTACGGAAAACGAATAAATTCATAACTTATTCGTTACTAACCCGATTGACGATCTGAAAGAAGATTCGGAATCACAACGACGCAGGCTACACATGTACAACTTCAAATTCACCGGAATCTGAGCAACGGAACTGTCCTGGTGACATATATGCTCGACCAGGTCCTTATCTGCTCGGAAATGCAGAAACTTGGTACCGATATGAAGAGAATGAAGAGAGGAATCCAGAAACTCAAACGGAATTGAAATCGGATTAGAAACGGAGAGTAGATCTGAGCTTTTACGAGGAAATGTGAAAGGAAATGAATTAATAAACGATTTTCCGCTATTTATAGTGAAGTCGATAATTATCCTTTAGCGAGGTCGATAATTATCCTTTAACCGATCCAATGGCGGTTTGAACCCCCTTCTCCAAACTTCTATAAATTGGAACAATAAATCTTGAATATTGTAGGGATAATTATTCCACAATTGCCTCGAAAAACGTGTATTCCTAAGCCGTCTTTCTTAGCCGTTAAGAAACGAAATGGCGACTCTTTTGGCCGTTTTGCCTTTCCATGTTATTTCATATCTAGGACATGTCCGATGTCCTGATCATTTCTCTCAACTGCATTTTTATTAATTGGAGCTTCCAAATGCTCCAAATAATACCGGAGGGTAAAAATAATTACCCGGGGAAAAAGTGAAAATTTCACCATAAGCCCAAATTTACGCCAGGAATATAACGGTGGGACTTATATTCAACACTTCGCAATCTTCTCGAGGTATATGTCAATTACAATCACTGATTAAGTTAATCAACATTAAGGGCTCGTTTGGTATGACTATAGGAATGGGGTTGGATTCAGGAATCGAAATGGAATAAAGAATTGGAATAAGTCATTCTTGATACTTGGTGTTTGGTATGATGTTGAAATGAAATATTTTTTATACATATTTTTTATTTCATATGATTTACAAAACAAAAAATCATATCATATTTGATGGTATATGTGTGAATGTTTATAATGTAAATATATGTTATTTTTTAAATTACATTTAAGAAAAATGAAAACTAGTTAATAACTTATAGAATAAACACTAAATAATTGTCAACCCAAATATATTGTTTTCAAACATTTATATTTTTTTCAACATTTATATTGTTTTCCAGCGGTTATATTACATCTTGAATGAAATATTCGTATTATAGTTATTTTTTTTTTGTCAAAATCATGTTTTTCTACAAAATAATAATATAATTCAGATTAATTGATAGACGATAATAGAAAATTTTAATAAAAAATTATTTTTAATTATTTTGTGAAACTAAATAAGCAAGTATATATTTATATATAATGAAAATATATAAATATAGTTTTAAATTTGAAAGAGTTTATGTTGGAATGGATGATACCCACCTTTAATTTATGGAATCAACTCCTTCTCTAGAGTTGGAATGAGTCATTCCATGGAATCATTCTCATTCCGATTCCAAACCTTACCAAACACAAGGTATTGGTATGACTCATTCCGATTCCGATTCCTGATTCCATGGGAATCGTACCAAACGAGCCCTAAATAGAATTCGGAAATCCTAGCTATTACAATAGCCTACTCTCCGTCCCAGGGTATAGCCTTAGGATCCAACTATCTATTATTAGCTTCAAAGAGTCCTAGATACAAACTAGAAGAAATTCCCTTCTTCTCTCATTGTAGCCAATGCTTCGATGTAGCTCCAACTCTTAACTTTGCTATAATACCCTAGTTACTTCGCAGAGTAATAAACTCGAGTATAACACTCTTTAGATATGCCAATAGAGCTCTCGAGTTTTATCTCTCTCTAGGGGATAAAGCATTTTAGAAGGAGAGAAAGAAAAACTATGTTTTGAAATGAAGATAACTTTTGTTCGCTTGAAGACTATAGATGTTTCTGTGCAGGCTTGTCTTCGTTCTTCAATTGCCATCTTCATTTATAATCATCTTTGTAGAGGTCTTCTAGCCGTTGGAGAGATGACCGTTCGAAGATAATTCTTTTTTTCCATGAAGAACGGTTTCTGGTTGAGATGAGATAGACGTTGTAGATCTTCATCTCATGAGAATACGTTGATCTCTTGGCTCATTAATCTTCTCGTTAATTGTTGAAAAAATCGTCAATTCCAGATCAGAGAATCTTCGTGCTTTTTGTTTAAGGATCTAGTAAGATCTTGTTGGTCAGTTGAAATCTTCTCCTAATCATATCTTCTCAAATCACTCGAAAAATATTTTGTTTGTTATTTGAAATCTTTTCGTTGTCCAGCCTTGTCTTCCTTGTTTCTTTGGAGTTTACTTCAAGGCTTTTGATATGGTTTTCGTTGTGCATCCTTGTCTTCTTTGTGCCCTTCAAATTCATTTCAAGGCCTTTGAATTCTTTGACAAAACTTGCACTTAAAACCAAACACAACCAAGCATCTCGAAATATAATAATTCATTGGTTAGTGTATCAAACTACTTCATTTGTGTTTAAATCTTCCATCAGCAACACCTGTAAAACCTTTATAAACAAGGTGGAGTTTTTAATCTCCCCCTTGATGGAAGACAACACACAAATGTTTTTCGTACCTACATTTTGTTAGTTTAGCAATGCATATATATGAAAATCAAAAAGTAAAATGCAGAATGCAGAATATCGAATGTACGATGCAGAATATCGAATGACGGATCATATTCATTTCTCCCCCTTTGTGTTTGAACAAGGGAGAAAAATAGTTAAGACACGAGAGCTTTAAAAAACCATTACAGGCCCAGTAGTATTTTCACAAACACCACACAAAGAGTTTCTCAAACAGCAATCTCAATTCTCCTCATAGAACTTCCTTTTTCCTTTGGATGAAGACTTCTTATAGATCCAATCATCCATTTCAGTTGCTAAACGTCGTCGCTTTTATTCAGCTCTTCTCTGCTTGATTACTTCATACTCAACTGTTGGCAGAAACATTGGCTCAACGTGAGTTGGATACAGAATTGATTTATTCTGTACACGCCTTTTGCAATTCATCAACACATTCTCAACTTTCTCTTGAATATGTTGAGCTACATCTTCAGGCATGGGCAGAATACTTTCCATTGTAGTCAGTATAAGAGCGTTCATCAAATACATTTCATTGACTTTAGCATTTATGGTAGATAGCAGCTCAAAATTTGCATCCATACGTCTCTTAGTGTCAAACTGAAAATCAGACAATTCACGATTCAGACACACCATTGCTCTTTCACAACCTTCTAACCTGATTTCTAGAGCATGAGAAGTTGCAGCCTCTTCAGTTGGAATTTGAGTAATTACTTTTCCTTTTAGAGTCCACGTGCGTGCAAAGGTTTTCTCAATTCCCAATCTTTCTAAGCAGTTCTCATCAATTTTACCAGAAATTGACTGTCAATCTTCAGAGTATGTATCTATTTTAAAATAGTCAAAGATCTTAGGAGAAAGTTTCCGTAAGAAACTGGAATGGGTCGCTTAGAATTGATAATTTATATCATATGTTTGAGAATCAGATTAAGTACATCTATGTCTAGATTAGACATAATCAGATGAATTAATTCCAGAGATTGATTAGTTAGCAGTTCTCTTGAGTTTGCACGAGGAACAATACATCGAACCAGTATAGTAAACACTATTTTAGCCTCTAAGGTTAGAGAGGTATGAGTAAGTTCACGTGATGTTGAATTCGGAACCAGAAATTTCTCCTTAGCAATACGAACACTCTCTGATCTTGAAGGGTGATTGAACACAATATCGGTAGGAATTTCAAATATCTCACTTAAAACAGAAGAAGTGACTGAAATCGCAGTACCTTTAACTGAAGATTCAAGAGTGGTACATCCTTTGTCCCTTTTTGTTATGAGATTAACATAGAAGAGTCTCGTGAGTCGTGAAAAAGCAAAATTTCCAGGGTTTTGGACTTTCCAGATAATCGAACTCTTGAGCTTGTTTATGCAAGGAATCTTAAGAGTATCAAGAAAATCAGTGTCCACCAAATCACACATACAGAGCGATCGATTGTGAAAACCATCAAGCCAAGATCTAGAAGCTTGAAAATTGATGAACCATGATGAGGGAAGACCATTCGTTTGAGATATATCCAAATCCTCATAAAGTATTTCTTCTTTAGCAATGAAGGGGTTGTGCAGGCCTTTCTTTTTGGGAGCTTGAGGAGCGGATTTCTTGCTTCTTGGTACCATGAGGGAAGTTTGAGAGAGAAATCAAGGGATTTTGGAATAGGGTTTTTGTGAAAGAATGAAAAAGATAGGAAAATAGGCCCTTTTTAATAGTGATATAACAATATCTTGAAAAAATCAAGCTTTTAAAAGACAAATTTGAATACCAATAAAACAACAACAAATCTTTTTCAAATTTTCAAACAAAAGACTTCATAAAAACATTTTAAGAATTAAAATATCTAAAAGATATTAATTTTTAAAATGATCCGTAATATTAATATACCCTTTCAAACATGTTTCAAGGCCCTTGAATTTCATTTCAAGGCCCTTGAATTTCATTTCAAGACAATTGGGCTGCATACGTAGGAACAAAATTAAATTGAGATTGCTGTTTCAAGGCCCTTGAATTTCATTTCAAGGCCCTACGTTAATGCTTCCTTGTTCAACGTACCAAGCTTCAACCTAATAAAATTAAATTGTTTCTCACGAAGAGGCTTGGTAAAGATATCTGCAAGCTGCAATTTAGTAGATATAAAAGAGATCGAAACATCATCTTTCTCAACATGATCACGTATGAAGTCATGTCTTATATCAATATGCTTAGTCCTTGAATATTGCACAGGATTTTTGGTTATCAAAATAGCACTAGTATTATCACATTTTATAGGAATACCTTTTAAATCAAAGCCAAGGTCACGAAGTTGTTGAACAATCCATAGAATTTCTGGACAACAAGCTCCCGCATCGATATATTCAGCTTCGGCTGTGGATAAGGCGACAAAATTTTGCTTCTTGGAGTGCCAACTAATTAGGGATGACACTAAGAATTGGAAACATCAAGAAGTGCTTTTTCTGTCGACCTTATAACCTGCAAAGTCTGCATCTGAATAGCCAACAAGATGAAACGAGCTTTGACGTGGGTACCATAACCCTAGATCCGTAGTACCATTGAGATACAGAAAAATTCTTTTCACAGCTATCAAGTGTGACTCTTTAGGATCAGCTTGAAATCTTGCACACATGCACACGCTAAACATAATGTCAAGACGACTAGCAGTTAGATACAATAATGAACCTATCATACCTCGATACTCCTTTTGTATCACACCTTTGCGATCCTTGTCATGTTCAAGCGAAAGTGTTGAACTCATAGGAGTCTTTGTAATCTTAGATTGATCCATTTTGTACTTTTTAACAAGTCTTTAATATACTTGCTTTGATTGAGAAAAATTCCTTTCTTTGCTTGTGAAACTTGAAGTCTAAGAAAGAAATTAAGCTCTCCCATTAGGCTCATTTCAAATTCCTTGCACATAATATCTGAAAATTCCTTGCAAAGGGAATCATTAGTAGCACCGAATAAAATATCATCGACGTAGATTTGTACTACTAGAATGTCGTTGCCTCTGGTTTTGATATATAATGTTTTATCAATCAAACCTCTTTTGAATTTCTTTTCAAGAAGATATTTAGACAACCTCTTTTGAATTTGTTTTCAAGAAGATATTTAGACAACCTTTCATACAAAGCTCGAGGAGCTTGTTTAAGACAATAAAGAGCTTTGTCCAATTTGAAAACGTAATCTGGAAATTCATCATTTTTAAAACTAGGAGGTTGAGCAACATAGACTTCTTCTTCTAAGAAGCCATTTAAAAAAGCACATTTTACATACATTTGAAAAAGTTTTATGTTCATAAAAGATGCAAATGCAAGTAGCATACGTATGACTTCTAACCTGGCAAGTGGAGCAAAAGTCTCTTCATAATCAATACCCACCTCTTGGTTATAGGCTTGTGCTACAAGTCATGCTTTATTTCGTATGACTTTTCCACTTTCATCCAACTTATTTCGAAAGACCCATTTTGTGCCATTGACGGATTAATGTTTTGGTCTTGAAGTAAGAGTCCAGACTTTGTTTCTCTCAATTTTGTTTAGTTCATTTTGCATGGCAATTATCCAATAAGGTTCTTGAAGAGCTTGGACGTATTGCTAAGGAGAAATTTCTTGTTCCAAATTCAACCTCACCCCAACTTACTCATATCTCTCTAACCTTAGAGGCTAAAATAGTGTTTACTATATTGGTTCGATGTATTGTTCCTCGTGCAAACTCAAGAGAGCTACTGCCTGATCAATCTTTGGAATTAATTCATCTTCTTATGTCTGATTTGGACATAGATGTGCCTAATCTTATTCTCAACCATATGATACATTCTGTCAATTCTAAGAGACCTATTCCTCTTCCTTACGAAAATCTGCTGCCTAAGATCTTTAATTATTTTAAAATTGACACATCCTCTGGAGATTGACAGTCAGTTTCTCGCAAAATTGAGGAGAACTACTTAGAACGATTGGGGATTGAGAAGACTCTTGCAGGCACATGGACTTTAAAAGGAAAATGAACTACTCAAATTCTAACTGAAGAGGCTCAACCTTCTCCTACTCCAGAAATCAGGTTAGATGATTGTGAAAAAGAAATAGTATGTCTGAATCGTGAATTATCTGATTTTCACTTTGACACTAAGAGATGAATGGATGCAAACTTCGAGTTTCTATCTACCATAAATGCTAAAGTCAATGAAATGTATTTGATGAATGCTCTTACACCGACTACAATGGGAAGTATTTTGCCCGTGCCTGTAGATGTAGCTCAACATACTCGAGAGAAAGTTGAGAATGTGCTGATGAATTGCAAAAGGCGTGTACAGAATAAATTGATTCTGTATCCAACTCACGTTGAGCCAATGTTTCTGACAGCAGTTGAGTATGAAGTAGTTAAGCAGAGAAGAGCTGAAGAAAAGCAACGACGTGTAGCAGCTGAAATGGATGATTGGCGCTATAAGAAGTCTTCATCCAAAGGAAAAAGGAAGTTCTATGAGGAGAATTGAGCCTGTTGTTTGAGAAACTCTTTGTGTGGTTTTTGTGAAAATACTCTTGGGTCTGTAATCGTTTTTAAAACTTTCATGCTTTAACTATTTTTCTCCCTTGTTGAAAGACAAAGGGGGAAAAATGAATGTGATCCGAAATTCAATATTCTGCATTCTGCATTTTAGTTTTTGATTTTCATATATATGCATTGCTAAACTAACAAAATGCAGGTACAAAAAACATTTGTGTGTTGTCTTCCATCAAGGGGGAGACTGAAAACTCCACCTTGTTTATAAAGGTTTTACAGGTGTTGCTGATGGAAGACTGAAACACAAATGAAGTAGTTTGATACACTAACCAATGAATTATTATATTTCGAGATGCTTGGTTGTGTTTGGTTTTAAGTGCAGGTTTTGTCAAAGAATTCAAAGGCCTTGAAATGAATTTCAAGGGCACAAAGAAGGCAAGGATGCACAACGAAAACCATCTCAAAAGCCTTGAAGTAAAGTCCAAAGAAACAAGGAAGACAAGGCTTGATAACGAAAAGATTTCAATAACAAAGAAAATCTTATTCGAGAGATTTGAGAAGATATGAAGATTTGAGAAGATTTGATCAGGAGAAGATCTCAACCGACCAAAAAGATCTTACAAGATCCTAAAACAAAAAACATGAAGATTCTCTGATCCTGAATTGACGATTGTTTCAACAATCAACAAGAAGATTAAGGAGTCAAGAGATCAATGTGTTCTCAAGAGATGAAGATCTACAACGTCTATCTCATCTCAACCAGGAAGCGAACTTCATGGAGAAGAAGAATTATCTTCGAACGGTCATCTCTGTAACAGCTAGAAGACTTCTTCAAAGAAGATTATAAATGAAGATGGCTTTTGAAGAACGGAGATAAGCCTGGACAGAAACGTCTAAAGTCTTCAAGCGAACAAAAGTTATCTTCATTTCGAAACATAGTTTTTCTTTCTCTCCTTCTAAACAGATTTATCCCCTAGAGAGAGATAAAACTTGAGAGCTCCATTTGCATATCCAAAGAGTGTTATACTCGAGTGTGTTACTCGGCGAAGTAACTAGGCTATTATAGCAATGTGAAGAGTTGGAGCTAGATCGTAGCATTGGCTACAGTGAGAGAAGAAGAAGATTTCTTCTAGTTTGTATCTAGGACTCTTTGAAGTTGATAATAGATAGTTAGATCCTAAGGCTATACCTTGGGACGGAGAGTAGGCTATTTAGAGCCGAACTTCGTATTCATATCCTTGTGTCGATCATTTACATTCCGCACCATATCTTGTTTATTATCACTAACTTTGTTTTGCAGGAGTTCAAAGTCAAGGTCCTTGAAAGTTGTTTCAAATTCCTTGAAATCAAAGTTTCACAACGAACTGAGATCGACATCAAGACCCTTGAAATTGGTTTCAAGGACTTGGGATTGGTTTTGCGAAATGTTCCCATACTCTATTCAACCCCCCTTCTAGAGTATCTTTTAACCTTTTATTTGACCTACCGGTTTGTCAGCATATTTGGTCCATATTCAGGTTCGATCATGTTTAGTGGTCTAGTACCTTTAGGAACCCAGATTTGTTTGACAAGTTTCCTTAAACATTAAGGATAGGTGTTTCTAATGAAAGAAGGATCAATTCTTCTCTAAGGACATGTAGATTTAACATGACCCTTTTTACAACAGTAAAAACAAGTAGGCATATGAATACTTCCTTTGGCTTTGACAAAAGTGGTGGTAGGTTTTCTAGGAAAGCTCCTATGATAACCTATACCACTTTTGTTAAAGGAGGACTTTTGTTCACCCATCATTCTCTCAAGATTAGCTTTTGAACGACTAAACTTAACAAGTGCAGCCTTCTAGTCTTGACACATCAAAGTTAGATCAACTTTCTCTTTCTCTAGATCGATATAGTTTCCATGAAGAGAGGAAAGGTTGTCCTTGAGAATTCTGTTTTCTGATTCCCAGGCCTTGATATTGTCATCAAGGTCTACTTTCTATGTGTTAAGATTTTCAATCTCCAAAGACATATGATAATATCTTTATTCTATGTTTCTTGTCACATATGATAATATCTTTAAGGAATTGTTTCAAGTCATATTCAAGTTGAGACATAATTGTACTTACCATATTGTCAACATACAGATTTGAATCTTCTTCATGATCGGCCATGAGACACAAGTTTTCTTGTTCTTTTTTGTCTTCTGATTCATTTGATGATTATGAATCACTCAATGAAGCTACCATAGCTTTCTTTTTTGGATCATTTTTCTTGAAGTTGGTCCTCATCTTTTGTGGACAATCCTTCACAAGATGATCTATTTTACCACATTCAAAATAAGTCATTACTCTAGTTTTCTTGTTAGAGTTAGAAAATTTACCTCAGGGTTTTGATGCTTGTGGATATTCTCTATTGTTAGCAGATTGTTTCTTTAACTTGAGAATTCTTGCGAGACCCTTAGAGATCACGGCAATTGCATCTTCTTCTTCATCATCAATATCTTCCTCGTCTGATGATAATTCAGCCTTTCTTGATTTTAATTCCAAATTCTTGGAGTTGGATGGGAGCTCTCCATCTTCTTCACCAAGAACCATTTCATGTGTGATGAGTTTTCCAAGGAGGTCTTCAAGAGGAAGGGTTGAGAGTTTCCGAGCTTCTGTGATAGCAGTCATGTTTGGTCCCCACTTAGCTTTAGGTAAGCTCCTTAGAAGCTTCCTAACTTTTTCTTCATTTGTGAAGATCTTTCCTAGTGAGTCCAAGTTTTTCACAATCTCGGTGAATCTTGTGAACATTTCCTTGACTGTTTCATTTGGATTCATCTTGAATAGCTCGTATTGTCTGAGAAAGATGTTAATCTTTGTTTCCTTGACTTGACTTGTTCCTTCGTAAGTGACAACAAGCTTGTCCCATATTTTTGTAGCACTCTTGCATGATGAGATGCGGTTGAATTCATTTGCATCTAATCCGCAACAAGCTTGTCTGAGAAAGATGCTAATCTTTGTTACGCTAGGAAATAGCACAAAAAGTTTTACATTTATAAACTCGAACTAAATCCTAAACTACCTAGCGAAACCCGCAGTGTACGGGTCGTTTGTAGTAGGGATAGTATTCCGAGGTCGAACTCAAGGACTGAGGTGAAACTAAGTCATTCAACGATCAAAGATAGTGTGAATCTAGACTAAGATAAGATGAGGAATAAAGAAAATGGAAAACACAATGTTTTTGGAGGGTTTTGGGTGATCAAACAAAGATCACAAATATGTGAACACAATCAAGCAACACAAACACACACTAACACAAAAGATAGGAGAATGGAAGTAACAAAGCGGATTCTAGAGATTGGAAGTCCGGTTATGGCATAGACTCAAGCTATCTATTCATTCCTCGGATTAACTATGATATGTTGGGATTAAACGTTTCTAGATTGGGATCAATCACCGGGTAAGTCTCATGATCCACTAGTCCATTCCTAAGGTCTCATCACCGGGTAAGTCTCTAAGAACCTAAGGAAAGGAATTCTACACAAACCGGATTGTTACCTAGGGGTCTAACCTATCCTTACCGGGTAAGTCTCGGAAAGGGAAGTCCTAAACAACTATCCTAGCACACTTAGTCCAATGGCGGCTTGTGAGGCTCACCACTACCTAGGGTTTGTCATCTTTTGAATCTAAGAGTAAGAATCACCGGGTAAGTCTCTTCTAAACACTTAGTTGCTAACACTAGGTCTCCCTAGGATAGAATTAGCTCAACAAACACTAGGATTTCAAGAACAAGAGTCATCCAAGGGTAAAAATCTAAGTTCATCCTATCATGGTCCTAGCCATAACCCTTCTTTCCTTACCCTAGAATCGCAATCTATCTAGCCAACAACATTCATTTCAAGATCAATCTCCACAAATAAAGCATGCTTGCAAGTCATGGTCAATTGATGAAGAACAATCCAAAGAAAAGACATTAAAAGCATAGAATAGAAATTACCAAATCCTTACAAGGCTCCAAGAGCTAATCCAAGTTGTCAACAATGAACTTCTCTCTCAAATCCACTCTAATCTCACTCTAAAACGAGAATCTACACTAATCTCTTCCAAGAACACCCCTAATGGGTGCTTGGAAGAGAGGCAACAATGGAGAGGTGTTTTTGGGGAAGAAGATAGGTCAAAAGAGAGGAGAAGGATCAATGGGAATTAGCCAGCAACAGCTTTGAAGGACCACTTATATTCTCCACCAAGAGCAAGGCCGGACAAGAGATCGTGGGACACGTGGCTTAAGCTGTCAAAGGCCCAAAAATCGACCCAGAGGAAAAAATCGGCCGATTTTTTTCCTGGGTGTAGGTCGATTTTCTTTAACAGAAGCATGCTATGATCGTCTAGCCATGAGTTGCTCCATTGCTTGCACCAATAGTGGTCTTTGTGTCCTTTGTTGCTCCAATTATGCTCCTCCAAGGCTTTGGATGTATACCATCATGAGGCTTGGCCCTCATATGTATCGATTAACGTCCAATAGATCCCCGAATTACCTACAAAACCGATAAAAGGTAGTGTAGACGTCTTTTCTAGAAATGTGCATGAATTGAGCGAAGACGTCATGAACCAATGCCAAAACGTGCATGAATGAGTGAGAAATCTATTTAAATGATTACCTAATCCTAAGTCATAAATCTTGTTATCAAAAATACCCCATACTTAAGGTTTGCTCGTCCCCGAGCAAATTCTCAACTATAGACTAAGAGATGACATGATTTATGTATGCAGAAAAAAAAATGTCAAAATCTTTTTGGAGTTGTGCTTCTAATATTGGATCACCTTCATAGTCATGTTTCATGGCAATGGACAAGCAATTATGCATCAAATAAATGAAAGCATGGAAAGACAATTACACTTAACTTGATAGCATGCAATGAAATGTAAAGATGAAGAAGTCAAGATGATCATGAGCATGTCCAATCTAAATCACTTAGTCTTACACACATGCAAGTAGGTCAAAAGGACTTGTAAAATAGAAGGCCAAGAAACGTTGTGATTAGGTGGGAATTTTCTAGGCTATGTGATGCTAATCCGGGAAAGGAACTAAACAACCACAACTTCAAATTTTCTTATCAACTTCCCTCGAGTGTATATTTTTCTTCATTTTCTTTTCTTTCTTTTATTTTTGAGACAATGGCATTGGTGTACAAAAGCCGAAACCTTGGTGATTAGCCATTCTCGGGCTTTTTCTATTTTTCGAGATGCATCCACACCGGGCACACATACCAAAGCTCGTTAGGACTATTGGTTTATTTGACTTTGGCAAGGCACCAATACCCGATCATGTGAAGTGTACCGAGTTACTTGTCATTTAAACCAACGTCCCCAAACCTATATTTTTGGCTACACTTTCGCAACAATTTCAGCACTTTATTCACATCATTCTTTCATCAACAACTTCACCCCACACTTGCTTTTCACACACATCAACACACTAGCATGCTCCTATTCCCGGATGGGTCAAAAGAGGTCAATTTATATCAATTGAGGTGCTTAAGCAACATGATCAAGATGAGAAGTAGAGAAAGATGAATTGCCTTATTCATTCCTAAATGATGTGCAAGAACTAGCATGTAATTTCGACTTTCAATACTCAATTCAATCAAGGCAAACATTCATGATCACAAATCATTCATGGTTTCAAGAGAAGTACTTCAAGTCCACATATGCTATCATCAATTTAACACATAAGGCCATCCATAGCCAATTCACAAGACAATATTCATCATTAGGGTCATGTCCAAGCCTAGAAAGCACAAAAAAAAATTTAAATTTTCTGATTTTTTGGAATTTTCGAAATATGTATGTACAATGCAAGACATAATGAAACATGTGACAAGATTAAACTATCCTAGATGCTAATCATGCAAGTGATCATGAAAACCCCACCCCATACTTAGAAACACATTGTCCTCAATGTGGAAACTAAATAAAGAAGTGAAAGAGAGTCCTCACAATGTAAAATTGGTGATGCTTTGGTATTTCGGTTCACATTGGATGATGATGGTGGATGATTGATCAAGGATGGTAGAGAGCTCTTGATGTTCATTATGATGTTGGAACCCGCGCTTGGCACCGCAAGCCGTCCAAGTTCCTCGTCCGCTCCACCCATGCTTGATTGGAGATCATCACTTTCTTTCATACAGAGGAAAAATCGGCCAAACAACCTAGGAAAATCGGCCGATTTTGTGCATGAACAGTCCGATTTCCTGGGTGCTTTCTTCCTTGTCCATGTGCTCGGATCTTGCACCTTCAACCATTCCATGAGGTCCTCACATGACCTCCAACATCTCATCACACATGACAACAACAAGATCTAGCACCCAAAAACACAAAAGAAAAACAAAGCACACCAAAAGCAAAATCAAACAAAAACAAGAAAAATAAAAGGGAAAGACACGTACCAATGGGTTGCCTCCCATTAAGCGCTTCTTTAAGGTCATTAGCTTGACCAATTCCGAGGATGTGTCAATCCACCTCAAATACCATGGTTTGCTTGAGGAGTCCAAGCAACCATCGCTTTCCGGCATCCATGATGACAAGCAAGGGCCACTTGATGCCCAAATAAGCTTTAAGTTCTCTCTTCACCGGTGAGTAGTAGACTCCTTCATCACCACTCCTTTGATGATAGTATGGAGTTGCAACCATAGGTGCCACCCCATACTTAGACAATTGGTACTCCGCGGTCATACCGGTGAGATGCTTGTCATCCTCATCCTCTATGATCCAAAGAAGGCCGGTTCTTGGAAAGAATTCTTCATTGAGGTGCTCCATAACCATCATGGATCCATCATGCTTCCCTCCATCATTCAACATGGGAAACTCCTTAGGAAAGGGGCTCCAATTTTCGTGTGTACTCCGGGCAAGCAAGGAGGGATTGGACGGAGTTGAGGTTAGCTTAGGGCTCTCCCTCGTGAGCTCTTCAAGTGTGGTTCCGGGGTTGATGGCAAGGATGACCGGGGGTGAGAATACTTCATTGCACTCCTCCAAAGGTGAAGGAGGTGGAGGTAAGCCTTGAAGGATGGTAGGATCTCCTAGCATAAGAGCATGCCTAATCTCCTCAATCTCCCTCCTCATTTGTTCTTCTCTCTCGACATTCACTCTTCTTGCATCCTTCAGGGCCAAATCCCTTAGCCACAATTGCTCCCTAGCTTCATTCAACTCTTCCTCAAGGTCTCTATTGGTTATGGTTGAATCGTGTAATTCTTGGATCTCCTCATGGTGAACCTCCTCTTGATGAAATACTTCCGCTTCAAGCACCACGTGTGCACTCGAAATAGAAGAAAGGTTGCTTTCTAGATTATCCATCTTCCTCAACATTTCTTCTAGCATTGACTCCAATCGATCATTATGAGGTTGATGATGAGGTTCCACATAAGGCAATGTAGTCATGTGAGCTTGATCATGGGACTCATGATAGGCATTAAACTCCTCCCAATACTCAAACTCATCATGGAGAGGTCCTAGATCTTGGCTTTCCATCCACTCCTCATACTCCATGTCGTCAAGGTCGTCTTGGAGGTACAATCCGTCCATGGCAAACATGAAAAGGCAAAGACAAAAACAACACAAGATCAAAAGTAACAAGAAAGATAAACACTAAAAACAATCACAAAAATGACTCAATCTAGACCTAGTCCCCGGCAACGGCGCCAAAAACTTGTTACGCTAGGAAATAGCACAAAAAGTTTTACATTTATAAACTCGAACTAAATCCTAAACTACCTAGCGAAACCCGCAGTGTACGGGTCGTTTGTAGTAGGGATAGTATTCCGAGGTCGAACTCAAGGACTGAGGTGAAACTAAGTCATTCAACGATCAAAGATAGTGTGAATCTAGACTAAGATAAGATGAGGAATAAAGAAAATGGAAAACACAATGTTTTTGGAGGGTTTTGGGTGATCAAACAAAGATCACAAATATGTGAACACAATCAAGCAACACAAACACACACTAACACAAAAGATAGGAGAATGGAAGTAACAAAGCGGATTCTAGAGATTGGAAGTCCGGTTATGGCATAGACTCAAGCTATCTATTCATTCCTCGGATTAACTATGATATGTTGGGATTAAACGTTTCTAGATTGGGATCAATCACCGGGTAAGTCTCATGATCCACTAGTCCATTCCTAAGGTCTCATCACTGGGTAAGTCTCTAAGAACCTAAGGAAAGGAATTCTACACAAACCGGATTGTTACCTAGGGGTCTAACCTATCCTTACCGGGTAAGTCTCGGAAAGGGAAGTCCTAAACAACTATCCTAGCACACTTAGTCCAATGGCGGCTTGTGAGGCTCACCACTACCTAGGGTTTGTCATCTTTTGAATCTAAGAGTAAGAATCACCGGGTAAGTCTCTTCTAAACACTTAGTTGCTAACACTAGGTCTCCCTAGGATAGAATTAGCTCAACAAACACTAGGATTTCAAGAACAAGAGTCATCCAAGGGTAAAAATCTAAGTTCATCCTATCATGGTCCTAGCCATAACCCTTCTTTCCTTACCCTAGAATCGCAATCTATCTAGCCAACAACATTCATTTCAAGATCAATCTCCACAAATAAAGCATGCTTGCAAGTCATGGTCAATTGATGAAGAACAATCCAAAGAAAAGACATTAAAAGCATAGAATAGAAATTACCAAATCCTTACAAGGCTCCAAGAGCTAATCCAAGTTGTCAACAATGAACTTCTCTCTCAAATCCACTCTAATCTCACTCTAAAACGAGAATCTACACTAATCTCTTCCAAGAACACCCCTAATGGGTGCTTGGAAGAGAGGCAACAATGGAGAGGTGTTTTTGGGGAAGAAGATAGGTCAAAAGAGAGGAGAAGGATCAATGGGAATCAGCCAGCAACAGCTTTGAAGGACCACTTATATTCTCCACCAAGAGCAAGGCCGGACAAGAGATCGTGGGACACGTGGCTTAAGCTGTCAAAGGCCCAAAAATCGACCCAGAGGAACAAATCGGCCGATTTTCCTGGGTGTAGGTCGATTTTCTTCAACAGAAGCATGCTATGATCGTCTAGCCATGAGTTGCTCCATTGCTTGCACCAATAGTGGTCTTTGTGTCCTTTGTTGCTCCAATTATGCTCCTCTAAGGCTTTGGATGTATACCATCATGAGGCTTGGCCCTCATATGTATCGATTAACGTCCAATAGATCCCCGAATTACCTACAAAACCGATAAAAGGTAGTGTAGATGTCTTTTCTAGAAATGTGCATGAATTGAGCGAAGACGTCATGAACCAATGCCAAAACGTGCATGAATGAGTGAGAAATCTATTTAAATGATTACCTAATCCTAAGTCATAAATCTTGTTATCAAGTGACAACAAGCTTGTCCCATATTTTTGTAGCACTCTTGCATGATGAGATGCGGTTGAATTCATTTGCATCTAATCCGCAGTATAGTAGGTTCATTGCTTTGTAGTTCTTTGACACGCTGTCCAGGTTAGCTTGTGTGAAGTCAACTTCCTTCTTTGGCACTTGGACACCTTCGACAGTTCTAGTAGAGATTTTGGGGCCATTCTCAACAATGCTCCAAAGTTCCATGTCCTGGTCAATAATGAACATACGCATGAGTGCTCTTCAATGAGCAAAGTTGTTGCCACAGAAGAGTGGTGGTCGAGATGAGGATCTTCCTTGAGCAAATCCACCATCACCTACAGGATTCATGATTAGTCTCACTGATGGTTAAGTCAATATACGTAAGTCTAGCTCTGATACCAATTGAAGAACCGGTAGGTGAAATAAAAGGTTAAAAGATACTCTAGAAGGGGGGTTGAATAGAGTATGGGAACTTTTCGCAAAACCAATCTCAAGGCCTTGAAATCAATTTCAAGGGTCTTGATGTCGATCTCAGTTCATGGTGAAACTTTTATTTCAAGGGCTTTGAAACAACTTTCAAGGGCCTTGACTTTGAACTCCTACAAAACAAAGTTAGTCACAATAAACAAGATATGGTGCGGAATGTAAAAGATCGATACGAGGATATGTTTACGAAGTTCGGCTCTAAATAGCCTACTTTCCGTCCCAGGGTATAGCCTTAGGATCTAACTCTCTATTGTCAGCTTCAAAGAGTCCTAAATACAAACTAGAAGAAATCCCCTTCTTCTCTCACTGTAGCCAATGCTACGATCTAGCTCCAACTCTTAACTTTGCTATAATACCCTAGTTACTTCGCAGAGTAATACACTCGAGTATAACACTCTTTAGATATGCCAATGGAGCTCTCGAGTTTTATCTCTCTCTAGGGGATAAAGCTTTTTAGAAGGAGAGAAAGAAAGACTATGTTTCGAAATGAAGATAACTTTTGTTCGCTTGAAGACTATAGATGTTTCTGTACAGGCTTGTCTTTGTTCTTCAATTGCAATCTTCATTTATAATCTTCTTTGGAGAGGTTTTCTAGCCGTTGGAGAGATGACCATTCAAAGATAATTCTTCTTCTCCATGAAAATCGGTTCCTGATTGAGATGAGATAGACATTGTAGATCTTCATCTCCAGAGAGCACGTTGATCTCTTGGCTCCATAATCTTCTTGTTGATTGTTAAAACAATCGTCAATTCTAGATCAGAGAATCTTCGTGCTTTTTGTTTAAGGATCTTGTAAGATCTTGTTAGTCGGTTGAGATCTTCTCTTGATCAAATCTTCATATCTTCTCAAATCACTCGAAAAAGATTTTTTTTGTTATTTGAAATCTTTTCGTTGTCCAGCCTTGTCTTCCTTGTTTTTTTGGAGTTTACTTCAAGGCTTTTGAGATGGTTTTCGTTGTGCATCCCTGTCTTCTTTTTGCCCTTGAAATTCATTTCAAGGCCTTTGAATTCTTTGACAAAACCTGCACTTAAAACCAAACCAACCATGCATCTCGAAATATAATAATTCATTGGTTAGTGTATCAAACTACTTTATTTGTGTTTAAGTCTTCTATCAGCAACACTTGTAAAACCTTTATAAACAAGGTGGAGTTTTCAGAAGTGATTGATACCACGCAAGTGCTCTATCCTTCAAAGAAAAATAGAAAGGATGCAATTTACAGTTATCATTCTCAACTCTTAAAGGTTTCAAATTCTCCATGAGAATTTCATAGTTATGCAAATGTTGATGTGGAGATTCCCTCTCCAATCCTCCAAACTGACACTAGAGGATCATAGTAATAAGTTGAGGTAAAAACTAATAGTCACGCTTAGCTGGACCTTTCATAATGCCCAGACGCCGCGTTTATCGAACGGGATCCATCCGTTGACCAAGTGTTTGTGGAATTCCCACAAACGGGTCAACTATCTCAACTCTCACTGGAGAGTGAGGTGAAGGTGGTCGTCGCACGACAACGGGTGCGGCGGATTAATTACTACTCTAGCGTTTCTCTCTCTTTCTTCATTAATCAGTCGAACGAATTCTCTTAATTTGGCCATGTCAACCTGAAGTTGCTCTTCTCTAGCATGACCTTCAGTTCTCTCTCTAACTAGAGCATCATCTTGTAGCTTCAGTTGGTCCAAAGCATCTTCCAACTCAGCTCCGTAATTTGTTTCCTCTTTGTTATTTGCAGCAACCATTTTAGCTTCTCCTAACATCTTCTTGTATGTCTTTTCTGGTTTAGGATCGTAAGGAACGATTTCTTTACCAGCTCGAGTTCGTCGCATACACCTAAAGAAAGGTTCTACTAGAACACTCAAGTAGAATGATCAGTAGCAAAGCAAGAAGCTTCCAAGCTTAGACAATCTGTGCACTGAATTTGGTCTTGACCAAATCCTTGGAAACGGTGCCAAAAACTTGTTCGCTCCAAAAGGTGTGTGTGTAAAGAAGTCTTAAATTTATATCCTGAATATATACCTAGCGATAAGCGAACCCGCAATGTACGGATCTATCGCCGTAAGGGCTAATATTCGGGAGGCGATCTCAGGAATATGGCGAGAATAAATTCAGCAACGCCGTCTAGCTTAGCAAGAATGCAACAGCAATGATGAAAAAAACAAAGACAAGAATATATGATATGATTGGGGAACGTAGATTCTAGAGTTCAAAGCATCCAGTTGTGGTTTTGACTCAAGATTTCTTAAGGGTAAACGTTGACAAAGTTGAGGTTTGCTAGGGGAAGGTATTTCTACGATGGGATAGATCATCAGGTAAGTCTCACTATCCACTTTTCCTAACCAAAGAATTTATCTCCGGGTAAGTCTCAAGGAAATATGGAAAGGTACAAGCACTCAAACCAACATCACTCACCAAAGGGATTAGAACTAACCATCACCGGGTAAGTCTCAAGTTAACTCTCAAAGGTACGATAAAGGCACACTCAAACCCTAACAAAGGATAAACCTTTGCTACCAAACACTCATCATCATTTGTAAACAAGCAAAGGAATCATCGGGTAAGTCTCTTCCTAGGCTTGCATGTAAACCAGGAAAGGTGCAACAATGATAGGATTTGGCAAGTTATACCTAAACTCAAGATCAGGCAATGTAGCAGGCATTCTCGTGCAGTTCTTATCGATCTCGGTCGAGATAACTCCAAGAACAGCCCAAGACGGGTTTCGGTCTAGGTTTAACTCAACTTTCAGGGTCCACTCACGATAAAGGCTGACTCTTTCATCGTCTATACTAAAACCTTAAACCAATCCCCCTACAATCGCAAGGGGGTTTTAGCCAACAATCATCATTATCAATCAATCAAATAATCAATCAAGAAGTCAAGAAAAGTGAATGAAACACTCAACAAAGGTATCTCAATAATCAAAAGCAAACAAACCAGTAATCGTATCATTATGTATTCCAAAGAGTATGATAACAACTCACTAACAACTTCCCAAGAAAATCTCACAATCTCTTCTTCCTTGAATCCTAAGCAATCCTTTCTTATATCTTTTCCTTCCAATAGCCGTCTTTTCGTTCGTACGTGATCTCTCAAATCTTGCCTCCTTGTCTTCACCTTCACCTTCCCGTCTTATAGAACAAATTTAGGTCAAATAATATTTTATCTCCCTTGGGCTATGGGCCATCGACTTCGATCCAGGCCTAGTAGGCCATCTCGGTTGAGGTGCATGTCTGTATTGGTCCGAGATCAGTGGTGAACTACGTGCATTTCTTCGTTTCTTCAAATGAATCCTTCCTTCATCCTTCCAATATAATTCCTACCTTTCTTTTTGTCCTTCCTATATGCTCCATGATGCGGCTTCATAGCCTCCTTAGACTTCATTGCTCCATTTTGATCCAAAATATGTCTTATTCCCTACAATTACAATCAAACGTGGTGTAGACCTCGATTCTTGCAAAGTAAACGAATAATAAAATAATCATTAGGAATATACATATATGCATCCAGAATTATGATGAGAAAACACCAAAACCATATCCGAAATATAGACAATAATTCATGCTATCAAAATACCTCATACTTGCCTCTTGCTTGTCCCCAAGCAAGGTTCAAATCTTAGATACAAGATAGTAGGAACTATTAATCATTAAAGCTCAATAAAAACTTTCAAAAACTTTTGTATCCGTGCTTTTACTGATAGATCACCCTTAGAGAATGCTTTATAGCTAGTAAGAATCAATAATGAGCGAAACAAGTTATAGACGTAAGAAAGCTAATCATACTTCATATGAGAACAAAGAATGTGTAGCAAACCATACTCATCAAAATAAATCATGAATAATCTAATTTAAACCATAAAGCTAAACAATATGCTCAAGGTCTCAAGGACATTCAATCAATGGTCAAGAAACATGTTAGGTATGGAATGTATAAAGGATATTGTAGGGCTAAATCCGGAAAAGGTTAAGAACTTCCTAACTTTGAACTCGACTCCATCAATAAGCTTTTCTCACTTCTTTTCTGCGTATTTCATTTCTTTTCACTTTTTGAGAACATGACAGAGGTGCATAATAACCGAAGCCTTGGAGATCAGCTAATCTCAATTTCTCGAGATGCCTCAAACCTTGATGCACAAACCATGACCCGTTAGGACTGTCAATCAACTAGGCTTTGGCAAGACAGAAACACCCGGAGATATGAATGATGCCGAGTTACTCATCCTCATGGATAACGTCCCCAAACCTATTGTTTTTCTAACACTTATTCGCTTCCAACATTCACTTACACTTGATTTTTCACTTTCTTGCTTCTTAATTCCCGGATAGGTAAAGGAAGGCCAACATATATCAATGAGGGGCTAAGAGCATGATCAAGAAGAGGAAGAAAGAATATGAATTGCCTTAATCATTCCAATAAGAATGTGAGAGGACTTATAACGTAGTTTCAACCTTCAAATTCAACATGATTTGGATAAAACAATTTACTAACCATGCTCAAATTTCAAACAAAGCAATCATACCTTAATCATATCATAAATTTTTTTACACACATAAAGATAATAAAAACTATTCAGCACACAAACATCATCATAAGGAGCCATCTTGATCGACGCATGCCCGCTGTTGTTGGACGAAAACTCAAACAACGGGAGGTGATCTGACAACACCTGTCCCAGTCTAGCACGCAAGCCTTCCACATATCCTCCAAGGTCTGTATAGTCCTCTCTAACTGACCATCTGAATGAAGAATGAAAAGCCGGCATAAAGTGAAGGCTTGTACCCAAAGTAGTATGTACCTGCTGGTAAAATTTCAAAGTGAATCGTCCATCTTTATCCGAGATGTTGAAACGTGCGGTCTTCGTCAATTTGTCTAATACAACCTATATAGCGTCGAAGCTCCAACTTGGTTTCAAACTGGTAACGAAGTCCATGGAGATATCCTCCCTCTTCCACTACGGTACCGGCAATGGATGGAGTTCCCCTCCGGGTCTGAAATGAATGGTCTACCCTACAATGCTCAATCATGACAAAGAAATCAGCTAGCCAATCGTGATCTCCTAACTAGATGGGACAATCGCGAACTTCCAAAGTACCTTTAATCTTACCCCCGTTTGGTAACCCTATAATGAAGGGTCTCCCCTCTACTGTATCTAAGGCTAATATATTCACACATGCATCGGATATAAAAGAGTGTGTAGCACACGTATCAAAAATCACTCTAACAAGTAAGCCATTAATTTGAATGGTACATGTGGTCGTTGGTGCTGTCGGCTCCTTTGCACTCCTCAGCTCGAAGACCTTGTCTTCAACCCTTCTCGTATCCGTGGTGCCACCACCACGTCCTCTGCCCTTACCATGTCCTAAGAGGAACCATAATGTTGACCTTTTCACTAATATTGAGGCGGCCTCTGTCCGCCTCGTGCAATGCTAGCAGACGAAGAACCCTATTGTGATGGCGCCTTGCCTTGACGGAAAAATACACTTCTATGTCCGGGCTTTCCACATGTAAAGAAATTCACTAGTTCCTTCTTACACTCGGCTCTCATATGACCTCACCTCCGTAGTTATGACATTGTCGTCCTCTATTAGATCCCGGTGCTAAATGTTGGAACCCAAGGCGTCCCTGCGTCTTACTACGTTCATATCCAGCAACTCTAGCTCCCGTACTAGATGGTCCAGTCCTCTTTCTCTCCTCAAGCCCTCCTATCTGAGTAGCTCTCCTCGGACCCTGTCGGTCCTTCTCGTACGTTGAGGCTCGGTCCAGATAGTCTATTAGGGAATCACAACGAAAACCCGCAAAATAGGCACGGGTAGTCACTCTCAGCCATTGAGAAAACAAATACACATGATTGTGCTCTAGAGGTGGGAGGGACCCAACAAAGCCAACCCCTCCTAGAACTTCCTAATCGTCTCAAAATAGGAACATCCTCAAACCCAGCTCTAGGAAATCCTGTAATTTGTCTCTCCTCAATGTTGCACGAAACTAGCGCTCCCGGATGAGACCCTTCATCTGCTCAAACCTTGTGACTATTGTGGATCGTCCTCCACTAGTAGTGCGCCTAGTCTCGGAACAAGGTCTGCACCAACTCAACTTGTCGATCCTCCGGGCAACGGATCGACTCTAGTACCGTATGCACATGGCCTAACCGATTCTCAACCTCTAACCCCACCTTTCTTTTGAAAGGGTTTACTCTCAGCTGGTTGAAAGTCTTCAACCAAGAATCCGGTCTTGGTGATCTCGGCTCAACTGTAGCCTTGTCAGCCTCAACATCTCTAACCGGTAAAACTCTCACCTGAGTCACCCCCTATCCTAATGGCCTCCTCGACCCTCTAGACGTACTCTCGATACTCGGATGCCCCGATAGACACTGACCTAACTCGGCCAACTATGCTCTTTGATAACACGATTTATAGCATAGTTTTAGGTGTACATTTAGGTAGAATTCTCGCTCAATCATGCATTATCTAGCACTAGTCCAATACGTTTTGCACTCAAAACATGTATTTTGTCGAGATAGATGTCTACACGGACTTGTGTGCGTTTTGTAGGTATTTCGGGAAGTTTCGAGGCAAAACGACACGTTTGAGGGTCGCTCATTTAGAGGACACGTTTCCAAACTCATTAGAACGCAAGGCAAGGGCTGAGAAGGACTCAAGGAACCTTGCCAACACAGGCCATGCACCAAACCACAGCCTAATGATCCAAGGCGAAGTTTCTGCACAGAATCACGGTTCTCTGAAGAACCACGGCCGTGGAAATGACCGTGGATTTTGCCAGATTCTCGTGACAGCTGTGCCACGACTCTCATGGCCAGCTCATGAAGAAATTGGTTATAAAAGTGGTCCTTGATAGTTGTTAGGGGCAGCTGGGATTTGGGTAGTTTGAGAGCAGCTCACATATTCTCCATTTTTCTTTGACAAAATATATTCCAAGAAGAAGAAGGACTTTTTCTAGGAAGGAAAGTGCAAGAAGAAGAAGAAAGGAGCCATTGCCATTGAAGAGGAGAGGAGAAGACACACTTAGCTCTTGTATTTTCGGATTTATTTCTAGAAGTTTTTGAACTCTTGAACCTTCCTTTGGAAGGGTTGTAAGTCGTTCTAATTTCATCTTCAGATTTAGATTGTGTTTGAAGTTCATTTGTTCATCTTCTTTCTCTCATTTTCTTGCAATGGAGGTTATGAATCTATGCTTGTTTGTTTTGATTTCTAATATGAATGTTGTAGGCTAGATTGATGTGATTCTAGGGTAAGGAAAGGATGGTTATGGCTAGATCTATGATAGGACGAACTTAGATTTACCTTTGGATGATTTTTGTTTATGAACGTAGCTACTGTTAGAAATCACGGGTAGTTCTTGAAGAACCACGGTCGTGGTTTCTGTAGAACAGACCGTGGTTCTTCCTGGTTCGAAGGATCTTAACTTAGGTTCATAAAATTGTTGAAACCCTAAGTTTTTGCTGAGTTTAACCTACCCTAGGGTGTCCTAGTGTAGCGACTAAGTGTTAGGAGAGACTTACCCGGTAATCCTTGCCCTTAGAATCTAAAATAGCAAAACCTTAGGTAATGGTGAGCCTAATAAGCCGCCATTGGATTAAATGTGCTAGGATAGTTGATTAGGACTTCCCTTTCCGAGACTTACCCGGTGAGGATAGGTTAGATCCCTAATTAAACAATCCGGTTTGTGTTAAATTCCTCCCCTTAGGTTCTTAGAGACTTAACCGGTAATGAGACCTTAGGTGTGGATTAGTTGGATCATGAGACTTACCCGGTAATTGATCCCATTTTAGGAACACTTAATCCCAACATATCATAATCAATCTAAAGAATGAATAGATAACTTGAGTTTTATGCCATAACCGGAATTTCCAACCCCTAGAATCCGTCTTCCCTTTCTCTTGATCAATATCTCGTTTGACTCGTTTATTTGTGCTGATTTTTTGTTTGGTTTGATTTATTGCTTTGCATGAGTTATGACCCCTGCTTGATGACCATAAAAACCAACAAAAACATTGAGTTTTCCATTTTCTTTGTTCCTCATCTTGTCTTAGCCTAGATTTACACTATCTTTGATCATTGCTTGACTCGATTTCACCTTAGTCTTTGAGTTCGACCTCGGAATACTTACCTTTCTACATAACGATCCGTACACTGCGGGTTTCGCTAGGTAGTTTAGGATTTAGTTCGAGTTTATAAATGTAAAGCTTTTTGTGCTATTTCCTAGCGTGACAAGTTTTTGGCGCCGTTGCCGGGGACTAGGTCTAGATTGAGTCATTTCGTGATTGTTGGTAGTGTAGATCTTTCTTGTTGCTTTTGATCTCTCTTTGGTGTGTGTCTTTGCTTTTCAGGACATCTCTTACTCTTTAGGTGTATGCGAAGATCTCGTGGAAAGGATTTAGCTCCATTCGATCCCGAACCGGAGAAAACCCTTAGATCTAGATCCAAGAGCATTCGAAAAGAGAAAGAGATGGCCGGTAGGAATCTCCAAGCTGAGTTGGATGAAGCCTTAGAGCAAATTAGGCTAAGAGATGAGCTCTTGGAGGAAGAAAGGAGACTTGCCAATGAGAGGCAAGAGGCAACTAGGAGGGAGATTGAGGAGATTAGGCAAGCACTTGTGCAAAGGGAGCTTAACCGTCAACAACCTCCTCCACCTCCACCACAACCGCAGCCGGCGGTGAACGTTAGGGTTGTGCCCATTGCTATGGATGAGCCACAAACATTGGGGCAACGTATGGATCCGGCACAAAGAGCACACCGACCGGGTGTGAATCTAGGAGATCCCGCAGCCCATGATTACGAGCTCTGCCCTCAAGTTCTACAAATGATCCGGCATAACCAATTTGGAGGGATGGAAGGAGAGTCTCCTCACCAACATTTGATGAACTATGAGATTTTGATGGAGACTCTTAGACCGCCGAGATTGGAGAGCAACAACCATAAGCTAAGGGCTTTCTCCTTCTCTCTTAAGGACAAGGCCTTAGCTTGGTATCAATCTATTCCACAAGGGAGAGTTGGTACTTGGGAGGAGATGACAACCGAGTTCTTGACCAAGTTCTTCCCACCTTCCAAGACTACCGAATTAAGGGGAAGATCAATGCCTTTGTGATGAGGGATAGAGAAAGTTTGTTCAAGTCTTGGGAGAGATTCAAAGACCTTCTCCTAGATTGCCCACACCATGGTATACCGAAGATTGAGCTATTGGAGATCTACTTCAAGGGGCTTGATGAAGATAGCCAATTCAAGCTTCAATCTCTTTCCGGTGGGACATTTATGGAGAAACATGTAGATGATGCTTGGGAGTTTGTGGAGAAGCAAGCTCTAGTGATTGAGAAGTACTCCCATAGGAAGAGTGAAGGGAGAAAGGCGGGAGCATATGAGGTGAGCGAAGTCACCATGAGCAATTTCAAGCTTGACGCCATCAACAATGAGTTGAAGTCCTTGAGAGAGTTGTGCACTACCACCTTGAAGAGCCAAGCAACTCCTCAAGCACCTCCACGAGCCAACTTGTCTTCCAAGGAGGAAGATGTGAATTATATGGGAAGGGGCAACTTCAACAATTACCAAGGCCCAAGAAATTTCAACAACAACCGGCAATTCAACAATTACCGGCCAAACCACAACCATCCCGGGTTTTCTTACTCTAATCCGGATGGAGCCTTGAACCCTCCCGCCTCCACAAGCACAACTCCACCACAAAGAGCTTCACAAGAACCTCCACCCGGTTTTACTCAACCTTCAAAGGATAGAACCGAAGTCATGTTTGAACAATTGCTAGGAAGGTTGAGTGGAATTGAGAGCATCGTCACTTCAATTTCTAAGGCTCAAAAGGTCTTGGAAGCACAAGTCTTTCAAAAGGCGGGTGAGGCACATAGAGATCCGGGAAAGCTTCCCGGAAGAACCGAAGACAACCCAAGAGGCCAAGTTTTGGCTATCACAACAAGGAGTGGGTTGAGTATGAAGGATCCTTTGCCCAAGGACCAAGCTAAGGGGAGTCAAGTAGTGGTAGAAGAGGGAAGAAAGCAAGATGATGGAGGCAAGAGCAAGGATGTAGAGCCAACTTATGTAGCACCGCCTCCATACAAGCCACCACTATCGTTCCCACAATCAAGAGCAAGAGCTCGTTTGGACAATCACTTTGGTAAGTTCCTTGAACTAATGTCCAAGTTACATATTAACATTCCGTTCATGGATGCCATCTTAGGAATGCCGGCATACGGAAAATTCTTGAAAGAAATACTCTCCAACAAAAGGAAGTTGGAGGAGTATGGGGAGATTAGGATGACCAAGAGATCCTCGGAGTTAATCCAAACAATGAAGGAGGCAATGCCTCCCAAGCTAAGGGATCCGGGCTCTTTTTGTGTTCCGATTGGAGTAGGAGACGTGAAGTACGAAGCCCTTTGTGATCTTGGAGCAAGTGTAAGCATCATACCGCTTGCACTTAGTAACAAGGTCGGGCTAGGAGAGCCAAAACCGGTCAAGATGACCCTCTATATGGCGGACCGTTCTATCACTCATCCAGTTGGGATTCTTGAGGACATTCCGGTGCAATTGGGAGGATTCTATGTGCCTATTGACTTTGTAGTGTTGGACATTCCGGCGGATTACCCGGTTCCCATCATCCTAGGAAGACCTTTCTTAGCTACCTCCGGATGTTTAGTGGATTGCAAGAACGGGACTCTCTCCTTCAACATAGGAGAGGAGAACATCAAGTTCAAGCTATCCACAATGATGAAAGGGCCAACCCTTGATGAAGATATCTTCAACATAGTCGAGCAAGAAGAATCTAGAGAAATGGTGAGCTCGATCTTGATCAAGGACCCCTTGGAAAAGGTTCTTACCTTGAGTATGATGGAGGAAGAAATTGAGGAGAATTGCAATGAAGAGATCAAAGCCTTGGAGGCATTGGAAGAGGAGCCAAGAGTTGGATTTGAGAGCCACGAAGAAATTGTGAACAGCTGCAAGTTCCACGGTCGAGATTCAGGAACCACGGCCGTCAAACTCTCTGGACAACTCCGAGAAGCAAGCCTGGAAGGAACCACGGTCGTGGAAGTTGAGCAACCCGTGATTCCAGCCGTGGTTTTCCCTGAATCAGCTCTTGATGATGATCAAGCTTCTAGGAGCCAAGGGGAATCCTCATTTGCTTTGGATTCATCTCATCCAACCTTGTTTGGATCGTCTTCAACCGATAAAGGTCCTCCCTCACTTGAACTCAAACCCCTCCCCTCTCATTTAAAGTATGCATTCCTTGGTGATAATTCTACATATCCGGTGATTGTTAATGCATGCTTGAGTGATGATGAACTTGCTAAATTGCTGCATGAACTAAGATTGCATAGGAAGGCCATTGGTTATACTATTGATTATTTGGTTGGCATTAAGCCATCTTTGTGCATGCATAAGATAATGATGGAAGATAACCACAAACCCTCTATTGAACATCAAAGGAGATTGAATCCTATAATGAAAGAGGTGGTCAAGAAGGAAATCATTAAGTTGCTAGATGCGGGAATTATCTACCCTATCTCGGATAGTAAGTGGGTTAGCCCCGTTCATGTAGTACCTAAGAAGGGTGGAATGACGGTAGTAACTAATGAGAACAATGAACTAATACCAACTAGGACGGTCACGGGATGGAGAATGTGTATAGATTATAGGAAATTGAACATGGCCTCTAGGAAAGATCACTTTCCCCTCCCCTTCATTGACCAAATGCTAGAAAGATTAGCTCAACACTCTCACTTTTGCTATCTAGATGGGTATAGTGGATTCTTCCAAATCCCTATCCACCCCGATGACCAAGAGAAAACAACTTTTACATGTCCATGGGGTACATTTGCATATAGGAGAATGCCATTTGGGTTGTGTAATGCACCCGCCACCTTTCAAAGGTGTATGATGGCTATCTTTTCGGAATACATAGAAAATATCATGGAAGTGTTCATGGATGATTTCTCTGTTTACGGTTCTTCTTTTGATAATTGCTTAACTAATTTGTCATTGGTGTTGCAAAGATGTGAGGAAACAAATCTTGTCTTAAATTGGTAAAAATGCCACTTCATGGTAAGTGAAGGGATTGTGTTAGGACACTTGGTGTCTAACCGTGGCATTGAGGTTGATAGGGCTAAGATTGAAACAATAGAGAAGTTGCCGCCACCTACCTCGGTGAAGGGGGTAAGGAGTTTCTTAGGGCATGCCGGTTTTTACCGGAGGTTTATTCAAGATTTCTCTAAAATTTCTAAGCCTCTCACTAACCTACTAATGAAAGATGTTGATTTTGTGTTTTCCAAAGATTGTCTTGAAGCGTTTTGTAGGTTGAAGAACGCCTTGATCTCCGCACCTATCATGCAACCTCCGGATTGGAGTCTACCATTTGAGATTATGTGCGATGCAAGTGATGTGGCCGTTGGGGCCGTTTTGGGGCAAAGGAAAGAAGGGCGCACTCATGCTATTTACTATGCTAGCAAGACGCTAGATGATGCCCAACTCAATTATGCTACTACCGAGAAGGAGTTGTTAGCGGTAGTGTATGCATTTGAGAAGTTCCGCTCGTACCTTGTTGGAGCGAAGGTCATAGTTTACACGGATCATGCGGCGATCCGTTATCTACTTACAAAGAAGGATGTCAAGCCAAGGTTGATTCGGTGGATCCTTCTTCTTCAAGAGTTTGATTTGGAGATAAGAGATAAGAAGGGATCCGAGAACTCGGTGGCGGATCACCTTAGTAGACTCCCACCATTAGAGCTTGGGAAAGACAACATCCCGATAGATGACTCGTTCCGGGATGAACAATTGCAAATGGTGGAAGAATGCTTATTCCAAGTGGCTAGGGGAAGTGAGCCATGGTATGCCGACATTGTGAATTACTTGGTGTGTGAGGAAGTGCCTCCCGGATTATCATATTCACAAAGGAAGAAGTTCTTCAACAATGTAAGGCATTACTATTGGAGCGAGCCACTTCTATTCAAGAGAGGCCCGGATGGGGTGCTTAGAAGATGCATACCGGAAGATGAAATGGAGAGTGTGATCCGGCATTGTCACTCCCTACCATGTGGAGGCCATGCTAGCTCACACAAAACGTGTGCCAAGGTATTGCAATCCGGTTTTTATTGGCCTAACTTGTTTAGAGATGTGCAAGGTTTTGTAGCAGCATGTGATGCTTGCCAAAGAACGGGGAACATCTCAAGGAGGAATGAATTGCCCTTGAACAACATCCAAGAAGTTGAGATTTTTGATGTGTGGGGTGTAGACTTCATGGGACCATTCCCTTCTTCATGTGGCAATCTATTCATCCTATTGGCGGTGGACTATGTGTCAAGATGGGTAGAGGCAATCGCCTCTCCTACGAATGATGCCAAGGTGGTGGTGCGGTTCTTCAACCGAGTGATCTTCCCTAGGTTTGGAACACCAAGGGTGATCATTAGTGATGGAGGGAAGCACTTCACAAATAGGAATTTTGGAGCACTTTTGGCCAAGTATGGGGTGACTCATAAGGTGGCCACACCCTACCACCCCCAAACTAGTGGCCAAGTGGAGATCTCCAACCGAGAAATCAAGGCCATCCTCGAGAAGACGGTGTCTAGAACAAGGAAGGATTGGGCCATGAAGCTCAATGACGCACTATGGGCATATAGAACCGCCTTCAAGACACCTATTGGCACCACTCCCTACAAATTGGTCTATGGCAAGTCTTGCCATCTTCCGGTGGAAATGGAGCATAGAGCTTATTGGGCCATTAAGTGGCTAAATTTTGACCTCAAGGAGGCGGGAGAGAAGAGATTTCTTGATATCAATGCCCTTGAGGAACTCCGGTTGGAAGCTTATGAGAATGCCCGGATTTACAAGGAGAGAACCAAAAGGTGGCATGACAAGAGGATCATTCCAAAAGAGTTGAGTGAAGGAGATCTTGTCCTTCTCTTCAACTCGAGGCTAAGGCTTTTCCCCGGAAAGCTCAAATCAAGATGGACCGGGCCATATGTGGTAAAGAAGATCTTTCCCCATGGAGCTATTGAGATAGGAGGGGAGCATTGTGGAGATTTCAAAGTGAATGGGCATCGCTTGAAGAAGTACATTCCGGGAGCCCCAATAGACATGATCGCCCCGCTTCACCTTGCATAAACACTCCCGAGCTTGGTCAAGCTAATGACCTTAAAGAAGCGCTTGGTGGGAGGCAACCCATCGGTAACATTTTTTCTTCATTTTAGCTTAGATTTTTCTGTTTTTGTGTGCTTTGTGTGTTTTGTCTATTTTATGTGTGCTAGAACATTAGTGGCATTGGAAACATTTCTTGGAAATGATGATGATGAAACCCTCACTAATCATGGGTGGAGCGGACGCGGAACTTGAACGGCTAGCGGTGCCTAGCGCGGGTTTCAAAGCTTGAAGGATGCTTAGAGCTCCCTACCATGGTTGAAAGGATCATCCAACATCAATCCTCTTAGGAATTCCCAAATACCGAAGAAAACCATTTTACATTGTGAGAACCTTCTTTCACTCTCTTTACTTGAATACCACATTGGGGACAATGTGTTTCTAAGTATGGGGTGGGGTTTGCATGATCCTTTGCATGATGAGCATCTAGGATAGGTTAATATTTGCACATATCTTGCATTGTACATACTTAAATCGAAAATTCCATAAAAATCAGAAAATTTAAAATTTTTTTGTGCTTTCTAGGCTTGGATATGATCCTAATGATGAAACTTGTCTTGTGATTGGCTATGAATGGCCTTATGTGTTGAATTGATAAATGCATATGTGGACTTGAACTACTTCTCTTGAATTCCATGAATGACTTGAGATCATGATGATTGCCTAGAATGGATTGAGTATTGAAAATCGAAATTACATGATAGTTCTTGCATACCATCTAGGAATGAATAAGGCACTTCATCTTTCTCTACTTCTCATCTTGATCATGATTGCTTGAGCACCTCAGTTGATATAAAATTTGACCTCCTTTTAAAACCCATCCGGGAATAGGAGCATGCTAGTGTGTTTGAATGTGTAAAAAGCAAGTGCGGGGTGAAGATGTAATGAAAAGAATGTCGTGAATGGAATGCTGAAATTATTGTGGAAGTATAGCCAAAATAGGTTTGGGGGCGTTGGTTTAAATGACAAGTAACTCGGTACACTTCACATAATCGGGTGTTGGTGCCTTGCCAAAGTCAAATGAGCCAATAGCCCTAACGAGCTTTGGTATGTGTGCCCGGTGTGGATGCACCTCGAAAAAGAGAAAAAGCCCGAGGATGGCCAATCACCGAGGTTTCGGCTATTGTACACCAATGCCATTGTCTCAAAAATGAGCTAAAGAAAAAGAAAAGAAAGCAAGATAGGGAAAAATATGCACTTGGGGGAAGTTGATCGAGGACAAGGAAGTGAAGTTAGTTCCATTCCCGGATTAGCATCACATACCTAGAAAATTCCCCTCCTCAATTGAAACGTTTCTTAGCCTTTTATGTCACAAGCCCTTATGACCTACTTGCATGTTTGTAAGACTTAGTTATCTAGATTGGATAGACTCTTGATCTTCTTGACATCTCCGTCCTCCCAACTCATGCATGTTTTTGAGTTAAGTACAATTGTCTTTCCATGACTTTATTGTTTGATACATAATTGCTTATTCAATTGCCATTGATCATGACTATGAAGGTGATCCAATAGTAGAAGCACAAAACCAAAAAGATTTTGCCATTTTTCTGCATATATAAATCATGTCATCTCTTAGTCTATAGTTGGGAATTTGCTCGGGGACGAGCAAACCTTAAGTATGGGGTATTTTGATAACACGATTTATAGCATAGTTTTAGGTGTACATTTAGGTAGAATTCTCGCTCAATCATGCATTATCTAGCACTAGTCCAATACGTTTTGCACTCAAAACATGTATTTTGTCGAGATAGATGTCTACACGGACTTGTGTGCGTTTTGTAGGTATTTCGGGAAGTTTCGAGGCAAAACGACACGTTTGAGGGTCGCTCATTTAGAGGACACGTTTCCAAACTCATTAGAACGCAAGGCAAGGGCTGAGAAGGACTCAAGGAACCTTGCCAACACAGGCCATGCACCAAACCACAGCCTAATGATCCAAGGCGAAGTTTCTGCACAGAATCACGGTTCTCTGAAGAACCACGGCCGTGGAAATGACCGTGGATTTTGCCAGATTCTCGTGACAGTTGTGCCACGACTCTCATGGCCAGCTCATGAAGAAATTGGTTATAAAAGTGGTCCTTGATAGTTGTTAGGGGCAGCTGGGATTTGGGTAGTTTGAGAGCAGCTCACATATTCTCCATTTTTCTTTGACAAAATATATTCCAAGAAGAAGAAGGACTTTTTCTAGGAAGGAAAGTGCAAGAAGAAGAAGAAAGGAGCCATTGCCATTGAAGAGGAGAGGAGAAGACACACTTAGCTCTTGTATTTTCGGATTTATTTCTAGAAGTTTTTGAACTCTTGAACCTTCCTTTGGAAGGGTTGTAAGTCATTCTAATTTCATCTTCAGATTTAGATTGTGTTTGAAGTTCATTTGTTCATCTTCTTTCTCTCATTTTCTTGCAATGGAGGTTATGAATCTATGCTTGTTTGTTTTGATTTCTAATATGAATGTTGTAGGCTAGATTGATGTGATTCTAGGGTAAGGAAAGGATGGTTATGGCTAGATCTATGATAGGACGAACTTAGATTTACCTTTGGATGATTTTTGTTTATGAACGTAGCTACTGTTAGAAATCACGGGTAGTTCTTGAAGAACCACGGTCGTGGTTTCTGTAGAACAGACCGTGGTTCTTCCTGGTTCGAAGGATCTTAACTTAGGTTCATAAAATTGTTGAAACCCTAAGTTTTTGCTGAGTTTAACCTACCCTAGGGTGTCCTAGTGTAGCGACTAAGTGTTAGGAGAGACTTACCCGGTAATCCTTGCCCTTAGAATCTAAAATAGCAAAACCTTAGGTAATGGTGAGCCTAATAAGCCGCCATTGGATTAAATGTGCTAGGATAGTTGATTAGGACTTCCCTTTCCGAGACTTACCCGGTGAGGATAGGTTAGATCCCTAATTAAACAATCCGGTTTGTGTTAAATTCCTCCCCTTAGGTTCTTAGAGACTTAACCGGTAATGAGACCTTAGGTGTGGATTAGTTGGATCATGAGACTTACCCGGTAATTGATCCCATTTTAGGAACACTTAATCCCAACATATCATAATCAATCCAAAGAATGAATAGATAACTTGAGTTTTATGCCATAACCGGAATTTCCAACCCCTAGAATCCGTCTTCCCTTTCTCTTGATCAATATCTCGTTTGACTCGTTTATTTGTGCTGATTTTTTGTTTGGTTTGATTTATTGCTTTGCATGAGTTATGACCCCTGCTTGATGACCATAAAAACCAACAAAAACATTGAGTTTTCCATTTTCTTTGTTCCTCATCTTGTCTTAGCCTAGATTTACACTATCTTTGATCATTGCTTGACTCGATTTCACCTTAGTCTTTGAGTTCGACCTCGGAATACTTACCTTTCTACATAACGATCCGTACACTGCGGGTTTCGCTAGGTAGTTTAGGATTTAGTTCGAGTTTATAAATGTAAAGCTTTTTGTGCTATTTCCTAGCGTGACACTCTTTATGCTACGGACGTAGCAGTAGTCCCATTCCTAACCTCGAGAACAACGCTCTTGACAACCTCATCGGCTGTAACTTTGATTACTGGTGGATCAGCAATGGGGACTTGTCTCTGACCTCTCGCTACTAGAGGGCTTCCTGCACGTTCTCGTCCAAATTTTAGGCACTCAGGATGCTACGGGATAGGACCTTACAATGGGTCTTGACCCTTAGCTTGACAACAATTTCATCGGATCTTGCAATTAGCCTCAAATAATGAAACTCCAAAATATGAATAAAGTAATCGAAGGTTTAACACCATAAAAGAATAGACTCTCAGCTGAGTTCAACAACGTCAATAGAAAAACACCAAGGAACAATAAAACTCAAATCCCGTCCTATAATGTACAAGACCCCCGGTAGACCACTCTGACCGGATCACGCTGTAGCATCCCTAACCTACAAGGCATCTACACAACGGATTAACCATTAGCTAACATTCTATGAATCAGAATATTTAACAACACAATCACACATCAACATGCTTTCACAGCAATCTGGTTATTATCTTTCATTACGTTATACACTTTACTAATTCAACTTCTTTTGTGACGCGAGAATCTTCTGAAACTCGCCACTGTCCCCTTATACTAACAAGAATGTATCCGATGCATCTCACCGTTTACCTGTCTTGACTAGTCGTAGAGAACCTCCCAGTCTCCTATAGAATCGGACAAGTTGTCACCGCCCGATTAACATACACTTGGGCCAAAAAACATATATGGTATTCCTAGCATGTTCTTAACATTTAACACATAGCACACACCACTATCATAACTATGCTAGCACATAGAAGGCAACTAAGTATGTCCAAGGGACTTACCTGTATCAAAGGTAATCCCAGTTCCCATAACATGCTCAGCTTCCCGTAGGAAAGAACTCCACCTGCTCAGACAAGGCATCCCAAATCAGCTCCTACTTCTAGTCTCAATAATCTTTACAAGATCACCCAATATACTATTCCTAGTCTCAAGATCCTCATGGATCAACATCATCACAACATGCCTGAAAGCTCTAGAACCACATACCTATGAATCCACAAACCATTATCTGGCATTCACACTAGTTACTCTAGGGTCCAATCTAGCAAGATACTACCACTAGGCTAATGACAACAAGGAAGGAAGCAACGTACCAAGAAAGATGGCACTCACTAGAGACAAGGCGCAACCGCGGGTAAGGAAGGCCCGTGCGCGGTGAAAGGCTTCGGAATGACGCGCCCGCGATGACGTACATTGAGGCGCGGGGCGGTGGCTTATGGAAGGCGCGGGTGCGGGACTGCACCGGCGTGGGTGTGGCGATGCTCCCGGAACGAATGTTGAAGGATCTTTTACTACAACAACTTCGCTCTATGTTGGCTTTGCTCTACTCCGTGTTTCTCACCAAGCACTACACACAACTGCAGAGTAGATTCCACCCACAATACTGGACACAAAGGCAACAACATAAATCTAGAATCGATCTTGATTTCATGTTGAAGAGAGGAAGAAGAAGAAGAAGAAGAAGAAGAAGAAGAAGAAGAAGAAGAAGGAGAAGGATGAGGCAAAGGAACACTTAATGCCAGATCTAGAGGCTTTCTCTAGCGTCTTCAATCTCCAGAATCACCGGGAGGTTGCTGCAACTCGTACCCACTTATAGAAAGAGAACAAAGGAAAAATAAAAAGGAGGAAGGGAAGAGGAAGATATGTTAAGAGGAGAAAAGAAACGGCTGAGAAAGAAAAAGAGAGGTAGGTTGATAGGGTTAGAAGAAATATGGAGGAATGGCCTAAACAAAAGATCAAATCTGCTAAAGAAGGAAAGTACGGACGATGGTTACAACAGATAACACGCAATCTTTTGCAAAACCGCACCCGTGGCAAGACTTTGCTGCGACCAAGTTGCCACACCCGCGGGCTCCTGGGGTTGCAGGTGCGGAGACTTCCTTTCAGCACCAATTATGTGGTTCGGAAAGAAGTCTCAAAGGACAAAAACCGGAACAAAATTTTGGATTGTAACACTGCAATCACTCTTATTATGATATTTGATTTTTTTTTATTGAAATTTATGTTTTTATTCAAGAGGTGTGATTTCAAGTTCCATACTAAATTAAAAATTTTTGTTCTCAACAAGACAATAACAAGGTAAATATTAGTGTTTTATTGTTTACGATTAATCCCCCGTTTGTTTGTAACTCCGGAAACGAAATGAAAATGAATCTACTCCATATGTGTAACCTGTTCATGAATTTTTTTTGGTATCATTCTTTGTGATATCATGCAAAATGTATTTGCTTCCTGTATTTTGTGTTCCTATAGGGTATCAAATGTAATAAATTCTACTTCAATTAGTTCATACCACAAGGAATCGTTCTCAAACGTTTCATGAATAAGGATATACGTATGGACTAGAGTCGTTTCCATTTCGTTTCCATTTTTGGAGTTTACACCAAACGGACCCTTAATGTTTGATTAAAGATGTAAAAAAAATTCTCCAAATAGATGTTCGGTTGGATAGATAAAATTCAATTCACTTTTATTTAATATTTTCATTAAATATGTAACCTGTAAATGAGAGCTATAGTTTTAATCGACCCCCTACCATGTGACACATTCTCATTAGCCAAATTTATCTAGTCAACGAGAACAAACCTCTTTTTTTTAAAAACGAAAATGGAAAGCGGTTCGAACTATTAGATTTCACGCCGTCTAATAGATCGAAAGGCCAAAAAAGATCGGCAAACGGACAAACCGTCGAGAAGGAACAAAAACAAAGGAGAAATGAAATACACAAAAATACATCAATAAAAACCCGAAAGTAGAAGAGCCTTCAATGGGAAAGCATGATGATCCAACCAAGAAGAGGCAACAAGCATAAATGTTCATCTTCGATGGAAGTACACAGGTAGGAAGCCTGGGGAACAACTGTGGACACCTGAGATTTGGACTGCAACAGACCTTTCAGGAGTCGATCACAAATTCACACTCCCTTCTCGACAAACACTCAAAACCACCATCCAAAGACAACATCAAAGCTCAGAAAACGAGACTGCTAAACACGGATATCATGATGTATAAAGGTGTAAAACTTGATGGTTTACGAATTAGTTTAAGACAAAGGAAAGCATTTGGTTTGATTGATATGGTTATGATCAATTTTGTTTTTCAAAATTATTTTATGGTGAGATTACCAAAAATGAAAAACAGTCGTTTGGATTGTATGTCAAGGATGACATTTGTTTTTCTTTTATTGGTCATCATTATGGTGTAGTTCCATAAAAGATCACCCAAACAAAACTAAAAAATGTGTAAACCTGTTGGGGTTAGAATCTGGTTTAAATTCTTAGAAATTCGGTTAAAGAAGGTGATGAATTTGTTACTACCTTGTTGGGCACATATACATGCAGATTCAAACTTCAATAATTACAGGTGAGGATTCATATTAGTTTCAACTAAAACGAGAATACACCTCAGGAAGTGCTCACTACTACAAAAAGAACAAAAACTATATTGAAATTAGTTTACAATTACAATTTTTGAAACGGAATTGACACCTGTACAGGCGTCGATTTCGAGACCCCTATTCGCCTCACTTTGATGACATGGCAACTAGGGTGGGCAAAACAAATCCGATCCGCCGGTCCGGCCCGAAAAATCCGTCGACCCGATCCGGAAAAACACGATATTTTAGTACCCGTTTTGATCCGGTCCGAATCCGATCCGATCCGGGAGATTTTCCCGGATCATCGGATCAGATACGGATCGGAGTTTTAGGCATCCGGATATCCGCGGATACCCGGATAAAAAAACGGATATCCGCGGATATCCGGATACTCACGGATCACCGGATATCCGCGGATCACCGGATATCCGCGGGTCACCGGATATCCGCGGGTCACCGGATATCCGCGGGTCACCGGATATCTGTAACACCCCGAATTCTCAGAACTCGGGACATTACTAGTTAGGACCTCACAATGGGTCCCGACCTCAGTTTGACAACAACATTACTAGGATCTTGCAACAAGACACAAATAGAAAAAACCGAAATTCATAAAAATAGTATTTTTAAGGTAATGAATGCAACACTGTCTAGCAGCCTAGAGTACTTAAACAAAAGAAACGAACAACTGTCTTAACCAAAAGAAAGAATAGACAAACACAACTCCCAACCCCCACTGTAAGGAGTACGGAGACCCGGCTGACCACTACTTCCGGATCACTCAGCTGCTGGTCTAACCTGCGGTAAATCTAAAAACACAACAAGAGGAACCGTTAGCTAATTATCTAAATATTAGCAGAATAATAGCAGCACAAACACATACATAAAAATATAAACACCCATCATGCTTTGAAACAAGTCCGTTTTATTATCTTGAGTTAAGTTACTCTTTCACGCTAATGATACTTATTTTGTGACACGAGGGATTCCCAAACCTCGCCTCCGCCCCCGTGTAACCATCAGGAATGGATCCGATGCATCTCACCTTGTACCTGCCTGGTCTGGGTATAGAGAACCTCCCAGTCTCCTGTCAGAGCTGGGCAGTGATGTCACGACCCGTTATACATACACTTGGGCCTTAAACGTAATAATAAAGTCGTCCTAGCAAGTTATTATTATTAAAACACGCACATAGCACACACAACCACTATCACTCAACTAATATCCGGAAACTGGCTAAGTAAGTCGCAAGGACTTACCTGAGTCAAAATACTCTCTAACACGTCTCAAACAGTCCGTACTCGTGGTGACTCAAACGCCTGTCAAATAAGGCATGTGTATCAAAATCACATCTCGATGTCCAACCTCTTGCGAAGGAATTACGGAAAAACAAACTCTCTTATGGTAAAAGACCATTTTACCCTAGGTACCGATAGTTCTCAAAGTTTACTCTTGAGTTCTACTAAATTCTTTTAGGATTTGTTTTCTATGATTAGTCTCTCTCTCTAATAGTTTTCTTATAATTTATAAGTTATAGCTCGGACCACTTTACTATTATCTAGGTATGTATATATATAGATATACGTATATATATATAGTCATGTACCTACTCTCACTTTCCTTAACTTGCAAACTTCCATAACTACTCGGTAGTCATATATATGTCTACATAATTTCGTAGTTCCAAACTCATGCTTATATACATAACCCATATATTTTTTATATACACTATTTTATCCTTATAAGTATATGCTTATATATAATTTACGTACCTATATATATAAGTATATAAACACTACGGTACCTCATTCAAATGTCTAATATATATATATATATATATATATATATATATATATATATATATATATATATATCTATATATATATCCGTATACGAATTCTCTCATTCCTCAACACCGTCACTGTATATATAGATATACACTAACGTATATACATATACATATATACAGCTCTTCTACCGGTATACTACAGTACTGATTGAAGAGAACATAAGGCTATCAACAGGTATACTACAGTCCGAATGAAGAGAGCAGAAGGAGGGAAATGCCGGCTCACCTGCTGCAGAACCGGAGTCTTCGTTGGCCGAATCGTCCTTACCGGTTGCAAGGAGTCGGAGGCTGGGCTGGCTCGTCGTTCTACTGGAGTGGCTCGCACCGGTCTTCTGCAGCGGTCGGCGGAAGGCTTCGTTCACCGGCTCGCTTCCGGATGGCACTGCAGGCAAGAGGGGGAAGCGTCAATATGGTGTAACGTGCGACAGAAAGGGAGGGAGGTGGAGAGGAGGCAGCAGAGGCTTACCTTCTGCAACAGCGGCAGCGGCGACGTTAGAAGCTGGCGTTCGTGTCCGGTGGTGCTTGTTGTCGCGAAGCCTGGTTCTTCAACCTTAATCGTTTAGCCTCGTCGTAAATCGGGAGCGGCGTTCCTGTGTGCGGGGTGTGGGACTGGCGACGTCGGACGGTGGTCAGGTTGCGGCGGCGTCGGCGGTTGGGTGCCTATCGAGCGTACAGAAAGAGGGGCAGAGGTGTGGTTGTACTCGCGATGAAGAAGCAAACAGCGGCACCGGTTTAAGAACGTAAAAGGGTTTGGCTTAAACGTGATTAGGAGGCTGATTAGTGTTTAGGGTTAGAGTAGGAGATTGGGCCGGCTGATACACATCTGGGCCACATTAATTTGGGCCTACTCATTACCTATTGAAAGGCTGAACGAATTATTAAGAATTCGTACGGAATTTACAGGTACGGAGTATTTACGGTTTACAAGATTTTATAATTTTACGTGAATCAAGTCCCAAAAATTTTAGAATTATAGTATCGTTTTATTTTATTTAAGAAAAATGAGGTTGGCGGATCGGAGTCCGGTTCGATCCGGCATTAAACGGGGTTTGAAATTCTCGGTTATTACAATATCCGCGGATCATCGGATCGTCTCGGGTCACCGGATATCCGGATAGCTCCGGATCACAATATATTCTCGGATATCCGGCTATAATTTTTTTTATTATAATTATAAATATATTTGTTTTAGGAAGGATACCCGTTTTTTTATTATAATTATAAATCAAGATTGTATATTGCAATTATGTACTAATATCTATGTTTAAAAATATATTAGATGGGAAAATATTTGAGTTAGGTAAAGTAATGAATTAATAATGTGCATACTTAGTTACTTTATATCACTATGTAATTTTGTATTAATACTTGTATTTGACATATATTATAATATACATGGTAAACTATTTTAGTTAATCAAAGTAATGAATTAATAATATTTTTATATAACTTTACACGTACTCACATAGTCATATTGATCTTATTTAAAAAAATAAACATATATACATCTATAATATATATAACTTTGTACATACTTATATATTCATACCTTTTGGAATAAATACTCATAATATTTTTGTATTATAATTTGATCTCATTGTACGATATATCTTTTTATAAATACGATTATAAGTTGGTCTCAATGATAATATTTTATTAAAAGTTTGTCTTATTTGAATGAATAAATGTTCATAATAATATTTTATTATAGGTTGATCTCATTTTAAGATGTTAATTCTTATAAATATGATTATAAGTTGGTCTTAATAATAATATTTTTTTATTAAACAATTTGGTTTACTAGGTTTTTTCTAGTTTTGTGTTTAGTAAATGTACCCCTTGAGAGAAGAGTGTGTAGAGTTTGAAAATAAATACAAAAGGTTGGGGTATATTTACTTAATTGAAACATTAAAAAGTCTAGTTAACTATAGTTTTTCAAAAAGGTCTAGTTACCAAAATTGCCCATATTGTATTGAATATTGATCTCATTTAGATGAACAAATGTTCATAATAATCTCTAATTATAGGTTAGTCTTATTTTCATATATAGTTTATATAAATATGATTATAAGTTGGTTTTAATAATAATCTATTATTATAAGTTAGTCTCATTTAAATGAACAAATATTCATAATATTTTTTTAATTATAAGTTGATCTCATTGTAAGACATAAGTTTTATAAGATGGTCTCAATAATAATCTTTTATTAGAAGTTGATCTCATTTATATGAACAAATGCCCATAATAATATTTTATTATAAGTTAATCTCATTGTGAGATATATATTTTTTATAAGTTGCTCTCTATAATAATATTTTATTAGAAATTGATCTCATTCAAATGAACAAATATTCAGAATAATCTTTTATTATAAGTTGATCTCATTGTAAGGTATATGTTTTTATAAGTTAATCTTAACAATTATCTTTTAGTAGAAGTTGATCTCATTTAAAAGAACAAATGTTCATAACAATCTTTTATTATAATTGGTCTCATTGTAAGAATTATATTTTATAAGATGGCCTCAATAATAATCTTTATTAGAAGTTGATGTCATTTAAATGAACAAAATGTCCATAATAATCTTTTATCATAAGTTGATCTTAGTAAGATATATATTTTTATAAGTTGATCTCAATAATAATCTTTTATTAAAAGTTGTCTCATTTAAATGAACAAATAATGATGATAATGATAATTGTAAAAAATACATATAGTAAAATTTATCATAAGGTTGTAAAAACATTATTAAATAATATAGGTCTTTAACGAGCATTTTAATTTCAATTCTTGTCACCCTACTAAAGATAAGATATGTGATAAATGCCCATAATAATCTTTTTACCATAAGGTTGTAAAAACATTATTATATTTTAACATGGTTAAAAGAGTTAAACATATATATAATAAATTTTGATTCAAATAAGATTTCACTATAATTCTAAAAATTCACTTTTATATATTATAATTTACTATGAATACTAAATAATATAGGTCTATAACGAGTTTTTTAATTTCAATTCTTATCACCCTATTAAAGATAAGATATGTGGTAAAGTCTTAATATAAGTTTCTCATTAAAATAAATAATGATGATAATGAAAATTGTAATTTGAGTAAAAAATAAATTGGCACAATAATTTTTCGAAAAGGCTTCTATAAAAAAATAATATAAATAAATTTAGGTCCAACTAAAATCTCCTTTTCTACTTTAATTCTACAAATTATTTTTTAAAAGATATTAAATATAACTTTTGGTTTTAACATCTAGTTTACTATACAAGATTACAAGTACAAAATTACATGCTATAAGTTTATATAATGATGTTTTATAAGTCTAACTATTTTAACCATGTTAGTCATAAAATTTGTGTTAAAGTCTTTGAAATAAGTTTCTGAATAATATAAGTAATGATAATTATGATAACTATCACTTTAGTCATTTTTTTCTTAGCAAATCAACCTTTTTATTAGAAGATCGTCTCATTTAATGAAACCGCCTATATATACATTGATATATATGTATCTGTTTATATATATACAAGAATTTCGTTTTAGAATATATACAAAGTTTTATATTGTATTATAATTTTGCATTAATATCATTTTCTTGTGTAATTATTATTCATAATATTTAAAATGAAATGCAATCAATTAGCTTTTGTTAAAATAAAAAAATAAGTTAATTGACTTTGATAATATTTAATAATAACATTTACTATATATTAATATTTTCAAGACTAAAAAAATAAAAATTTATTCAAGTTAAATAATTTACTTTTACTTTATCATTCTCATTTTTTTATTTCGTATTGTATGAAGTGGTTATAAAGTGTAAAGATAAAGATATCCACCGTTTTAAAACCTTATTTTTATTTTCTTATTATAATGTACATTAATATTCTCATTTTTTTTATTATCTATATGATTATCGTTTTTATTTTGATTTTTTTTTTTTTTGTGTCTTTGAATTATTTTTATTACATTTTATGATAAATAAAGTAGCAAATACATATCCGGATCAAACGGATATTCGGATCAAGCGGATATTCGGATCAAACGGATATTCGGATCAAAAGGATCAATCGGATATCCGGATCCGGCTAAAGTCATTTATCGGATCAACCGGGTCAAACAAAAGTCATTCGGATCAAACGGATCATCAGGATATCCGCGGATAATAATCCGATCCGATCCGGCTAAGATCATTTTCAGATACTATATTTTGAAATTCGGATCAATCGGATCGGCCGGATATCCGCGGATAATTATCCGATCCGATCCGGGAAAAATTGCCGGATATCCGGCCGGATACGGATCGGATCCGGATCGGAAGTTTTATGAAAATTTCTATTCGGATATCCGGGTATTCGGATCGATCCGTTGCCCACCCCTAATGGCAACACAACTTTGAGGCTCTTAATTGAAAAATCACAAGAAGATTGGTGAAATAAGACACTTCTTATAACTTGTAGAATAACTAGGCACCATATTTTTTCAATTAAAAAATAAAGATAAACTTTAATGGATATTGTTAAAAATATGAAAATTTAAAGATTGTTGTCCCTCCTTTTATAGTCAATTAAAATTTGTTAAATTGGGTAACTAAATATTATTATTTCTTCTCTCCTTATTTTCTATATATCAGTTGGACTAATTAAACTTTGTGTATTCTTTTGATGATACACAATATTAATACACAATTTCAATTACACAATATAATACATAATTTCAAATAAACAATGTTAATAAAAAAAAACTTGTGTAATCAAACCTTGAGTAAATGACTCGAGCATACATAATGTAACGACCAGTTTTTTTTCGTTACGCTTTGATAGGGTTAGAGAAGTTTAGGAAACGAATAAAAATTTAGTGAGACTAGGACATACCATTTTATTTATGGAAGTCGTTTAATTAAGTACCTTGTTCTAAGTTTCGGGACGAAACTTATTTTAAGGGGGTACTGATGTAAAATCCGGAATTTTTATTTCCGTTTAATTCCGAATCAATTCGGACTTCGAGTCGTTAACGGTTCCCATTCTATATAGTATTTCTTTCTTCACAAATTTTATCATTTTATGTAGAATTTATTTCACATAAAATGATAGAATTATATCAAACCCTAGTTCTTATAATTATTTATCATTTTATGTAGAATTTAATTCACATAAAATGATAGAATTATATCAAACCCTAATCTTATAATTAATCCTTAACGACGACTTTTGACGAGACCATGACAAAGTTGTGACGAGACCATGACAAAGCTTTGACGAGGTCATGACGAAGCCCGACAACCTTGTGACAAGGTCATGCATGGGCTCGACAAGGCCATGACGAGTTTTGACAAGTTTTGACAACTCAGCCCACCTTTTGTTTTTACAACTTCAGCCCACTTTCTCTCTTGTTTTATTACAGCCCAGCCCCTTACTACATGCCAGCTGCAGCCTTCCTTGCCTCCAGCCCAAAAACAGCTCAGCCCATCTCCTAGCCAGCCCAACTGCAGCGCCTAACCCTACGCTCTCCTTCGTTTCACATGAAGAAACAATCAGCCCATCCCCTCCTGCGTATAACCATCGAAGACGACGTGCCTCGCTCACCGCCTCCCTCTTCCTTCCTTGCGAACAACAACTGGACCGCACCGCCAGGGAGGACACCGGACATCACCTCCTTCGTCTGCAGTCGAGCAACAGCGATGGCCTTCAGCCTTCTTTCGGTTCGCGCACAGTACCGCCAGGAAGGACACCGAACCGCACCTTTGCAAGGGAACCATGGGCGCGTCTTGCCCTAGCCGCTGGGGCGGTTGGGAACGCAGAACCAGCACCTAAGATGGCTTGCTTTCACTTCTGTCGACTCCAGCAGATGAAGGATACCTACGAAGCAGATCCACTCAGCAGCAGCAGCCTTTGTGTCTTCTTCCTCGTGTCTTCGAGCCTCGGAGTCGGGTAAGCTTATACCCTTCCTTCTTTGCAATTCCATCCACGATATTCATGCTTAACGAGTGACCTTTATGTCTCCTAAGCCTACCCGGACCAGCCTAAGAAGAGCAGTAAGGATAAAGGTCTTTTCTGAGTTTGCATGAAGTGAAGAACAGTCAACTTCGGCTCCAGTTTTAGGTAGGTTAGACTCCACCTTTACTGCTGATTTTCGGATATGTCATAGACGGTATTGCATAGTAAAGCATACAAAAATTTTAGAGGAATCGGAGTTACGGTTTGAGAGTTGTTGTGTTTTGTATATATGTGCTGAGTGTTAGGGAAAACAGCAAGTGATGCTATTTTGTGAGATGGTTTTGAATAAGCTATTGATCTCCGCTGGGCTTGAATTTTGGATATGATATAGTTGACATATTGTTGTAGAACATATTAAAATTTGAGAGGCATCCAGCTAGTGGTTTGGGATTTATGAATTTTCAAAGATTGAGTCGTAAGCAGTTTTTCTGTTGTGCTGAAAATCGGTTTTGTGAGATAGTTTTAAATATGATTTTGATCTCCTTTGCGGCTGAATTTTGGATATATTATAGATAAGATTTTATAGTAGAACGTATCAAAATTTGAGATAAATCCAACGAGTAGTTTAGGAGTTATGATTTTTCAAAGTTAAGACAATGTGTTGTTTGTTAAGTGTTGTAACCAACTTTGGAAATTTTTGTAGAAGTGATGGTTGAACAGTTTTAAGAAATTCTTGCTCCTAGGAGTAGATGAGATATCATAGATGATCTAGGGAATTATTTCGGAATTTTTATAAGATTATTCAAATTTTATATTTGAAGCCGAAGTTGGACCTTAACGATCTTTCCGAAAATAGGGAAATGGGTAAATTGCCAGTTTGTAACAAAACTCATCTTTAGGAGTTAGAATATGACTCTTTAGTCTCAAATAAGAGTTTAGGCATGAATTAGGGAATTTTTGGAAGTTTCGAGACCAAGGGTAAAATAGTCATTTTATCATAAATTAATATTGTAATCAATTCCGTTCTATTAAGACCTACTATCTTAGAAGTCTTAGACTTCTAACCACCCAGAAAGTGTACTGACACACTTCCCTCCTTTGACACGCCACTGAATTCCTACTGTACAGATCGATTTGCGAATTAGGAGTCGAGATTTGATTCAGGTAAGTCCACGGACTTACTTAGCTGACTTCTTGTATGAGTGTAATGTGTATGAGTGGTGTTTGTTAGTTATGATAAACAACGAAACCAGATTAGGCCGACTTTATTATTTACGTAATTGACCCAAGTGTATGATAACGGGTCGTGACATCATCTGCCTAGCTCTTGCGAGAGTCTAGGAGGTTCCCTGCGACCAGCCCAGTCCGGTAGACGGTCAGATGCATTGGTACCATTCCGCGTTGGTAAACGGGGGCAGGGGTGAGGTTTGGGAATCCCTCGTGTCACAAAATAAGTATCATTAGTAATAACCTATCACCTAATTAAAGATAATAAAAGGATTGAGTGTTGCATGTTTATTGTGTATGTTGTGTGTTTGTGCATTTACCTTTATACTTATGCATAGAATGTTAGCTAACAGTTTTATACCGCTTGTAGATGCCTTGCAGGTTAAGACAGTTGTAGAGAGATCCGGAGGAAATGGTCAGCCGGGTCCACGTACTCATTTAGTTGGGGACGGGGATGTCTTCTGTTCTTCATATGCATCATTTTAGTAGCTTTTCTTGTAAGGCTGATACATATTCTCCATGTATAGATTGTTTACAGTTTCAAATGTTTTAAATACTTTTGTGCCTTGTTGTAAGATCCATGTAAAAAACAATGGTCGGGACCCATTGTGAGGTCCTAACCAGTAGCTCCCCGAGTTCTCAGAATTTGGGGTGTTACAATATGGTATCAGAGGTCTGGGTTGGCAACAATGGCACTTGAAATCTTCTGAAGGACCGATTGTATAAAATAACTAGAACCTGAAAGGGGTCTAAAATTTTCAAAACGGATTTATGTTTTTTTTTAAACGAGCATAGTCGGGTTGTGGGTTAGTAGTACGTCGGACTACCATCGCTCTCCGTGGATTTCTGCAACTTAGAATGATAGGTGTGTTAGTTAGTATATAGACTTATATCGATATGTTCTAATGTATTATTATATATATGTATATGTATAGCATGTTAGTATCCTAAAGGATATTTTGTATCCTTTAGTTGTGATATAATGAAGCGATTATCGCCTCATTATAAATCGGTAGCGGACTTGAAGAGTTTTCAATACGAGGCAATGGAATCGGACCTTGAAGTGAGTATTATACTCGGGTGGGCTGCTTGATGACCCTTACAAATCATCCAAAGATCAGGTGAGCAAGGAAGTAAAGTTGTGAAGATCATTTTTACCACAAGCACAATCAGATGAGTAAGAAATTCCTGAGTCAGCTTAGATAGAAGGAATAGAAAGTCATACAAGGGACTTGGTTGTATGAAGCCGAGAGATGAATTAGAAGAACCATGCAAGAGACGACAAGAGCGCATATTTGAGATAATAATATTGGAGCAAGTACCAAGAGGAACGGAGTACAACTAAGATTTGCAGAATAAAGGGCGTTACCAATCGAGGCGGATGCCCATAGGCAATTATGGGCATGAGAGACCAGAAGAGTTAGGGTGTCAACCCGGATATGTGGATCTAAGGTACACAGAATAAACACCTACAATTGAGTGTAAAAGCGAAAAGGTAGACCCCACAAGTGTGGAGAGGTTTTGACCTCAGAGATATAAGAAGTTTGAAAGAAACCGCGACGCCAATATCCAAAGAATGGAAGCCTGTAGCAGGGTCAACGGAGTTGCAGGAAGGCGATATTACCACCAACACCAGCAAAGAAATCTGTATGAGAGAACGGTCTTGCTAGACTCGAGAGCCCAGTGTAATCCGAATTATCACGAGACCTAAGCCAGCAACACAGATGGTCCATGCAAAAGGAACTGCAAGTGGATGATCATTACTACCATAAGAATTTCAAAGACGTTTGCAAGCTATCGTGGAAACTTGAAACGACTATTTGTGCCAGATGAATGACACAATCGGACTAGAGAAAGAGAGTTGTCTCAAAGGAAGCAGAAGAGTGAAAGATAAGACGAACTAAAGAAGGATAAAAGGATTAGTGTAGTAGGTGATGTGCACCAAAAGTTTAATACCAGTAGAGGTATGAAATTGAGATAAGTTAATTATAGACTGACCGATGTCAACCAAGGACGTGTAAGTATGGTTTGTATTGACGAGTTATCTTCCGTTAAGAATAGATAATTGTGACTGTGAATCTATGGAGTAGCTTTACTAACGGCTTAGAGGATTTCCTCAAGTAGGCAACGGCAACCTTCTTGGATGAATTAAGGGTACAAAGAGAAACGTTTTAAGGGTTACTTCTTGGCTAGTTAAGATCAAAACTCCGGTCAAGTCAGGGAGTTTGGATCCGTGGTAGAAGAATTAAGAAAGTAAGCGGAAGAAGTTGTTTTTCAATCGTTGTTTTATTTTCTTAAGGCAAGTAAAGAAGGTACTTGGTACTTCATCCGTATAAGACTCATGGTGTAATTGGAAGAAAGAGTTTTGGGGTCAATCACTTTATACTTACAAAAAAGGTCCTTAGGATTAATGAGTGACAACAGAATTATCAAAGTAGCGCAGCGGAAGCGTGGTGGGACCTAACCCACAAAGCAAGAAGCTCAAAGGTACTGATGGATGTCGTGTCGAGTTTAAGATGGTGATAGTTGGTGAAATGTATTCTAGTTGGAAGAAACGTGGGTTAGGCTATGTGAGTGACTAGAAATATTGTACGGAAACTTATGTGCATGTAGAGGTAAAAGAAGGAGACTGGTACCCTATTATGGATCCGAGTAAAGAGTGATGGCTTTGTTATATGTTACCAGACAAGTAATTTTGGAATTCTATACCTAACGGAGTACGTTAAAGTGAGTTTTCTTGATGGATTGAGAAACAAAAAAATTGAAGATGTAATTAAAGTATTGTGCATGGTCTGCACTAGAAAGCTTAAAGTGAGTAACGACCATTCTGAGTCAAAGATACATAAGAAAGAGAAGCGACAGGAGTATACATATAACCTAGTAACCGTGCGTAAATAAAGCAAAATCGCGGAGTAGATTTTATGTGTAATGTTATATCGGAACGGATCGAGTTGCGCTTTGATTTAAAGGGATACCATCAGGCTGGTAACAATGGTGGATAAAATAGCGCACTGCTAATAGTATGTCAACATTTATTGAGTAGTTATTATCAAATAATGGTGATATGAGATCACTTTGTGTCTAATGCCGTCAAATTCTATTTTACTGAAGATCTTGGAAAATGTGTGAGAAACCTAAGTTTGAGCTAACGATATATTAGAGATCTATAAATAATATAATAATGCCAAGTGAACAAAGAGGATGACCACTAGATTTGATTCGTAGTTGCCCCGAGTGTTAGACCAGAAAAGGGTAAAGGTGACGATTCCTTACCGGAGGATTAAGATGAGTGAGTAATATTAAAAGAGAAGACCAAGTGGGCCGTGATGCGAAGAGCATTGGGTACTTGGTAAGTGTTGGTGGATGTCCAAGACCTTTGGCCTGAGTGTGTAGTGAGAACCTTTTCAGAAGGCCGGAAGCAAGTGGTTATAACGAAGGGAAGAAAGTTGAATAGATTACTTTCCGTAGGGTCATCAAAGGATCTGGAAGTGAGTTGTGTAAGGCAACCATTAGAAGTTTTAAAACGGTTTAAAAGTGTCTGGTGGACTAGTATTCCTCACCCTATTGGAGAGTGCAACTTCAGTTTTCCATGGAGACTAAGTTTGAGAACTGAGTTTGAGATTTTCAGTTGGATAAATACCTAACTGACACGAGTTAGGTCATCAGATTAGAGGATTAGACAGTTGAACCGGATAATACCGGTGAAATATCCGCTAACCACTCTAGAACATGGTAGCAGATGCTTGTGATCTAAGTACCTAAAAAGATTTATGATTAAGTGGTTTTATGAGAAGCCGATAAGGCTACCTAAGATATGGGGGATAGTAAAAGACGTAACCTTTCAAAGACCTTTGTAGCGATAGTTGTAACCTCGGAAGTGACGAGTTAGGGCTTGACCTTGTATGTGTGATATTGTTTGACTACTTGTTTATTTCATGATTGAGTGCTTAGTCACTGATGTGTGCCTTTGATAACCTTGATGTGCGGGATACTTAGATGTGGAAACGACTAGACGTTTGTGTAGCGATCAAACACACCAATTTGGTGCCTTAAAGGCCGATCAGGATTGTCTTACCCTCAGTTTCGGGACGAAACTTATTTTGAGGGGGATCTGATGTAACGACCAGTTTTTTTTCGTTACGCTTTGATAGGGTTAGAATAGTTTAAGAAACGAATAAAAATTTAGTGAGACTAGGACATACCAGTTTATTTATGGAAGTCGTTTAATTAAGTACCTTGTTCTAAGTTTCGGGACGAAACTTATTTTAAGGGGGTACTGATGTAAAATCCGGAATTTTTATTTCCGTTTAATTCCGAATCAATTCGGACTTCGAGTCGTTAACGGTTCCCATTCTATCTAGTATTTCTTTCTTCACAAATTTTATCATTTTATGTAGAATTTAATTCACATAAAATGATAGAATTATATCAAACCCTAGTTCTTATAATTATTTATCATTTTATGTAGAATTTAATTCACATAAAATGATAGAATTATATCAAACCCTAATCTTATAATTAGTCCTTAACGACGACTTTTGACGATACCATGACAAAGTTGTGACGAGACCATGACAAAGCTGAGACGAGGTCATGATGAAGCCCGACAACCTTGTGACAAGGTCATGCATGGGCTCGACAAATCCATGACGAGTTTTGACAAGTTTTGACAACTGAGCCCACCTTTTGTTTTTATAACTTCAGCCCACTTTCTCTCTTGTTTTATTGCAGTCCAGCCCCTTACTACATGCCAGCTGCAGCCTTCCTTGCCTCCAGCTCAAGAACAGCTCAGCCCATCTCCTAGCCAGCCCAGCTACAGCGCCTAACCATACGCTCTCCTTCGTTTCACATGAAGAAACAATCAGCCCATCCCCTCCTGCGTATAACAATCGAAGACGACGTGCCTCGCTCACCGCCTCCCTCTTCCTTCCTTGCGAACAACAACTGGACCGCACCGCCAGGGAGGACACCGGACAGCACCTCCTTCGTCTGCAGTCGAGCAACAACGATGGCCTTCAGCCTTCTTTCGGTTCGCGCACAACACCGCCAGGAAGGACATCGAACCGCACCTCTGCAAGGGAACCATGGGCGCGTCTTGCCCTAGCCGCTGGGGCGGTTGGGAACGCAGAACCGGCACCTGAGATGGCTTGCTTTCCCTTCTATCGACTCCAGCAGACGAAGGATACCTACGAAGCAGATCCACTCAGCAGCAGCAGCCTTTGTGTCTTCTTCCTCGTGCCTTCGAGCCTCGGAGTCGGGTAATATTATACCCTTCCTTCTTTGCACTTCCATCCACGATATTCATGCTTAACGAGTGACCTTTATGTCTCCTAAGCCTACCCGGACCAGCCTAAGAAGAGCAGTAAGGATAAAGGTCTTTTCATAGTTTGCATGAAGTGAAGAACAGTCAACTTCGGCTCCAGTTTTAGGTAGTTTAGACTCCACCTTTACTGCTGATTTTCGGATATGTCATAGACGGTATTGCATAGTAAAGCATACTAAAATTTTAGAGGAATTGGAGTTACGGTTTGAGAGTTATTGTGTTTTGTATATATGTGCTGAGTGTTGGGGAAAACAGCAAGTGATGTTGTTTTGTGAGATGGTTTTGAATAAGCTATTGATGTCCGTTGGGCTTGAATTTTGGATATGATATAGTTGACATATTGTTGTAGAACATATTAAAATTTGAGAGGCATTCAGCTAGTGGTTTGGGATTTATGATTTTTCAAAGATTGAGTCGTAAGCAGTTTTTCTGTTGTGCTGAAATTCGGTTTTGTGAGATAGTTTTAAATAGGATTTTGATCTCCTTTGCGGCTGAATTTTGGATATATTATAGATAAGATTTTATAGTAGAACGTATCAAAATTTGGGATAAATCCAACGAGTAGTTTAGGAGTTATGATTTTTCAAAGTTAAGACAATGTGTTGTTTGTTAAGTGTTGTAACCAACTTTGGAAATTTTTGTAGAAGTGATGGTTGAACAATTTTAAAAAATTCTTGCTCCTAGGACTAGATGAGATATCATAGATGATTTAGGGAATTATTTCGAAATTTTTATAAGATTATTCAAATTTTATATTTGAAGCCGAAGTTGGACCTTAACGATCTTTCCGAAAATAGGGAAATGGGTAAACTGCCAGTTTGTAACAAAACTCATCTTTAGGAGTTAGAATATGACTCTTTAGTCTCAAATAAGAGTTTAGGCATGAATTAGGGAATTTTTGGAAGTTTCGAGACCAAGGGTAAAATAGTCATTTTATCATAAATTAATACTGTAATCAATTCCGTTCTATTAAGACCTACTATCTTGGAAGTCTTAGAATTCTAACCACCCAGAAAGTGTGCTGACACACTTGCCTCCTTTGACAGGCCGCTGAATTCCTACTGTACAGATCGATTTGCGAATTAGGAGTCGAGATCTGATTCAGGTAAGTCCACGGACTTACTTAGCTGGCTTCTTGTATGAGTGTAATGTGTATGAGTGTTGCTTGTTAGTTATGATAAACAACGAAACCGGATTAGGCCAACTTTATTATTTACGTAATTGACCCAAGTGTATGATAACGGGTCGTGACATCATCTGCCTAGCTCTTGCGAGAGTCTAGGAGGTTCCCTGCGACCAGCCCAGTCCGGTAGACGGTCAGATGCATTAGTACCATTCCGCGTTGATAAACGGGGACATGGGCGAGGTTAGGGAATCCCTCGTGTCACAAAATAAGTATCATTAGTAATAACCTATCACCTAATTAAAGATAATAAAAGGATTGAGTGTTGCATGTTGATTGTGTATGTTGTGTGTTTGTGCTTTTACCTTTATACTTATGCATAGAATGTTAGCTAACGGTTTTATACAGCTTGTAGATGTCTTGCATGTTAAGACAGTTGTAGAGAGATCCGGAGGAAATGGTCAGCCGGATCCACGTACTCATTTAGTTGGGGACGGGGATGTCTTCTGTTCTTCATATGCATCATTTTAGTAGCTTTTCTTGTAAGGCTGATGCATATTCTCCATGTATATATTGTTTACAGTTTTCAAATGTTTTAAATACTTTTGTGCCTTGTTGTAAGATCCATGTAAAATTGTTGTCAAACTATGGTCGGGACCCATTGTGAGGTCCTAACCAGTAGCTCCCCGAGTTCTCAGAATTTGGGGTGTTACATCGATAATCCCCTTTTACTGAACGCACCCATTATGATTTGTAGCTCTCCAATATGCTCTCACCACCACAATTACGAAGCCTCTCGCTAAATCTTCATTCACAAAAGCTAACAAAATTTCATATTTATAATTGCTAAGATCGGTCCATGTCCCACCCAAAAGAACTGGCTTTTACATTTCTCTAACAAGATATTTAATAATCGAGTTGATGAGTGTCAAATGTAAAATGTTTTGGACTTTAAATTCATGCATTCCATACCACCCTTTACTCTCTCATACATCTCTACTTGTATGGAAGTGTTCACTTTATGCATTTCGGTATTTACCTTGGCTTTTACGTGTTTCAGGCATTTACCACATCAATTGTACCAGAATTGCATCCTCCCGGAAGTTAGAGCTGAACTGCGGACTTTACATGATTAGGAATTACAAAACGAAGTCTCATGAATATGCCTTAAAGTGAAGATCCGCGATTTGAAGTTACAAATGAGCAAAACGGCCAAGGAAGTCGTTGGGTGGCCGTTTCACATACGTCATCATTGTAGAAGATTATGTCAAAGCCCATATTCGAAGCCCAGCCCAAAGCATTCTCCACGACCTAGAAAAACGGCCTCTCAATGGCCGGCCATAGGCCGTAGTATACCATTTGGAGTTTGTTAGTTAGCCGTTTCAACTGTTGTTCTGAATGAAATTAAATCTTTTGATTTTAACTTTGGAAGGGTTATACTTTGTGTAACCTTATACTCTGAGAATTCTCTCTATATATTCATACGTAAGCCGTAGGGTTAGATATGTAGATTCATCTCGAATTAGGCATTACTAAGATTTCTATGTACCCTAACCGTCAAGAAGTTGTTAGCTTTTCTTTGAAGGTTCGCCCTACTAGAAACAAACAATTGTGAATTTATTTCATTCTTGATTTTATATTGTCTTTAGTTTATATATGATCATGTATGCCTAAGTTTCATCCTGATCTAAGGATTAGATGATCCTTATAACGGATTTATTATTAGTTGCATATATATATATGAATTGAGATTGTGATATTGCTTCTTTTTAATGCGCTTGATTCCTACCTTTTATTTGCCTTTGAAAGAAGTGGTGTTTATAATTGTTTTAGATAAAATAACTAAAGAGCCACAAGTGAAAGGCATTTTACTGGATTTATTGAAAATAACTTGGTTTTGAGAGTACTAGTTTATCAAAGCTTCAAGCATTTCCATTTATCGTAGGAAGTTCCGGTCTTTGTACCTTCTAAAGAGCCATAAGTGAAGACTGTTCTTGGTCTTTTACAAATTTCTAAGTATTTAATGAATTTTTCTATATTTGCAGAACCGCTGGAGTGAGACCTATATGAGTTGGAAAGAACGATCTTTTTTTGTCTATCTCAAAGGCGATTTTAGATTGTTACCTACAAATTATTTTTGGTGGGAGATTGTTACCTACAAATTAATCATACATCATTGTTCATGAGTTATTGATGATTAGTGTAGAAAGGTCCGTTTCTATACTTCGGTATGTACTTTGGTTTATTTCGTGCTTTAGGCATTCAAGGCCATTTATGGAGCATAATGATATGAAAATACCAAATCACGAGGATTCAATCTTCCTTGGATTTGGAAAATACATGAAAATATCATGATCGATTGAAGATTGAAGAAGCCAAGTGGAAAATATTGGAGTTGAATTGCATTTTATAAAAAACATTGTGAAGTTCTCAATTTCGACAATCTTCCCTTTGGACTTGGATAATCATGTCAACTGCAAAGTTGTATACCTACGAAAGATCTTCAAAAGTAGTACTCAAGAGTAGAGTTGTCAAAAGTTGATCCGACCCGTAAAACTGACCCGACGAACCCGAATCCTAACCCGACCTGGCCTTGAAAATTTTGAAAAAAGAGAATACCCGGAACAAAACCGCTTGAAACTGATTTAACCTTAAGTAATAAATGACCTAAAGTAACCCGACTTGCCAAATAATCCGACCCGAAGTAGCCCGATAGCCCGAAGTGGCCCGCCCTGTATGACCCAATAGCACGAAGTAACCCAACCCGAAGTAACTTGTTCCGAAGTAACCCGACCCGAAGTGACCCGATAGCCCGAAGTAACCCGATAAGTTTATAATGGCATAATCCATAATATAAGTTTATATTATAAGTCTATAATGACATATTACACACATGTTACATAATTCATTCTATAAGTCTGATATCTAGATGTGGTTCAAGATCATTTTGATCAAAAAATCACCGAAATATTTGCGGATAATTATCCAAACTTATTTTCACATGAATACGTAATCCATACTATAATTTTTAAGAAATAGACGTTTTTAAGGTAATTTTTTTATTGACTATATTATCCATATATTAAATATTACATATTACATATTACATAATCAATACTATAGCTATAAGTCTATAATGAAATTCTTCAACTCCAACACGATAAATGTAAGGTAACTATGATTTTAACACACTAAAATAACTTTTGACTTTAACTTATGGTTTACTAATTACTTATTAAAAATATTTTTCAACTTTAATTTCCGATTTCCTATATTTCCTTGTTAGAGAAAAATATTTTTACCTTATTATAGAAAATATATGTGTTAAAGTGTTAAAAATAAGTATCTTCAAAAAAACCTTGTATCAATTATATGTTTTTCACTTTCATTTGAATTAAGTTATGTGATTAATTGAGTATGATATATTCATTTTACACTTTATGACAAAAAAAAAGGGAAAAAACATATATGGATCAAATGGATCAATCACATTAGATATATGGATCAAATGGATAAGGCGGATAACCAAATCCGGTTAAAGTCATTTTTAATCAAACGGATCAGGATAAAATCTTTCCGATCAAGAAAATCACCCAAGTATTTCCGGATAATTATCTGATCCGACTAAATTCGTTTTCACATACCATATTTTATAATTTGGATCAAATAGATCAACCAAATATCCATGAATTATTATCTAATTCGGTGAAAAGTGATAAATAGTTACAGTCCAATAAAGTGTTACTTTCAAATACAGTGTCAAATTATTTATATTGTGCTTTCCACTAGTTTAACAAAGTAATTGTTGATTAACATAAAATTAACTTAATTATATGATGTGTTATTGATCATAATAATATTAATTGATACATGATACAAACCGGTATTAACCTAAACAACTAAAACCCGATCTAAACCGCCCAAACCCGAAACAAACCACTAAAAGGAAAGATTGTTTTGACCCGAACCATTTGAACCCGAACAATTGCTACCTGGTCCAATCGGACCCGATCCGAAACAAACCGCTAAAAAAGAGAGATTGTTTTAACCCGACCCATTTGAACCCGAGCCTGTTGTAGTCAACCCGAACTGTCCCATTGGTCATGTTAAACACCGCTATCTAGAATTGAGCTAATTCAACCCATTATGACACGAGAACTGAGGCTACCCGATAACCCGTTATAATCCGAACAATCGATAACATTCCCAAATCAACTGACCCGAAACAATCTGGTTATTAAGCAAGCCTTTTTTGACCCAACCTGTTTCAATCCAGACTTGTTGTCACCCGACCCGATAATCCCATTTGAAACCTTTAAGATCCCAGTTTTCACCTTCACCGTCCCCGCGGTGAAGGAGGCCGACCCAGCGGCCTTGGTGTCCTCTATATATTCCCGTCTTTCTTATCTCCTTCCAAACCCTAGACGTCCTTTCCATCTATCTTTTTTGCGTCCTCTATATATTCCCGTCTTTTCTTCTTTTTCCCGTTTCTTGCTTACGTCTTCTTCAACCCTCGAGTGCTGCAGCCTTGCTCCTTGTGATTTTTGCTGAACGTGTAAGTTCTTCCTCCCTTGTTCTTCATCACATTATATGTTGTGGCTGCATGCCCATCCTTCTGTTTTATTTTCTACTTTCGCTCTTCCTTTTCTTCATCTCCAAGAATCAAGTTGGAACCTAGATTCTTGTTTGCATCCCTGTTGTTGATGTGTTGTTGTTCTCAAGCTCTTTTGGTTGAGTCTTGACGTGGTTGGATCAAAGGTTCGAGCTTTGGATCTTTTGCGGAGAGTTTTGTTGAGAAGAAGCCCTGACAGTGTCTTTTGTCAAGGATCCGCCCTCGTGCCTACACAGAGCCGCCCATGCGGATTTCCTCCCTGCCGCCCCTGCGCCTTTACCCAGCCACCCCCACGGTTTCTTCTACAGTAACTCCCGTTCTTGTGAGTGGCTTCCTTCCTTGCTTTCCTCGTTCCTTTCCTTGATTCTTATGGTTGTTCCTTGCCCCCTGAGTATGCTGTAAGACTAACGTTGCTCCCTGTGATTTTTGCTGAACGTGTAAGTTCTTCCTCCCTTGTTCTTCATCCCGTTATATGTTGTGGCTGCATGCCCATCCTTCTATTTTTTGTTCTCAAGCTCTTTTGGTTGAGTCTTGACGTGGTTGGATCAAAGGTTCGAGCTTTGGATCTTTTGCTGAGAGTTTTGTTGAGAAGAAACCCCGACAGTGTCTTTTGTCAAGGATCTGCCCTCGTGCCTACACAGAGCCACCAATGCGGATTTCCTCCCTGCCGCCCCTACGCCTTTACCCAACCGCCCCCATGGTTTCTTCTACAGTAACTCCTGTTCTTGTGAGTGGCTTCCTTCCTTGCTTTCCTCGTTCCTTTCCTTGATTCTTATGGTTGTTCCTTGCCCCCTGAGTATGCTGTAAGACTAAGGTTGCTCCTTGTGATTTTTGCTGAACGTGTAAGTTCTTCCTTGTTCTTCATCACGTTATATGTTGTGGCTGCATGCCTATCCTTCTATTTTATTTTCTACTTTCGCTCTTCCTTTTCTTCTTCTCCAAGAATCAAGTTGTAACCTTCATTCTTGTTTGCATCCCCGTTGTTGGTGTGTTGTTGTTCTCAAGCTCTTTTGGTTGAGTCTTGACGTGGTTGTATCAAAGGTTCGAGCTTTGGATCTTTTGTTGAGAAGAAGCCCCGACAGTGTCTTTTGCCAAGGATCCGCCCTCGTGCCTACACAGAGCCGCCCATGCGGATTTCCTCCCTGCCGCCCCTACGCCTTTACCCAGCCGCCCCCACGGTTTCTTCTATAGTAACTCCCGTTCTTGTGAGTGGCTTCCTTCCTTGCTTTCCTCGTTCCTTTCCTTGATTCTTATGGTTGTTCCTTGCCCCCTGAGTATGCTGTAAGACTACGGTTGCTCCCTGTGATTTTTTCTGAACGTGTAAGTTCTTCCTTGTTCTTCATCACGTTATATGTTGTGGCTGCATGCCCATCCTTCTGTTTTATTTTCTACTTTCGCTCTTCCTTTTCTTCTTCTCCAAGAATCAAGTTGGAACCTTGATTCTTGTTTGCATCCCCGTTGTTGATGTGTTGTTGTTCTCAAGCTCTTTTGGTTGAGTCTTGACGTGGTTGTATCAAAGGTTCGAGCTTTGGATCTTTTGTTGAGAAGAAGCCCCGATGGTGTCTTTTGTCAAGGATCCGCCCTCGTGCCTACACAGAGCCGCCCATGCGGATTTCCTCCTTGCCGCCCCTGCGCCTTTACCCAGCCGCCCCCACGGTTTCTTCTATAGTAACTCCCGTTCTTGTGAGTGGCTTCCTTCCTTGCTTTCCTCGTTCCTTTCCTTGATTCTTATGGTTGTTCCTTGCCCCCTGAGTATGCTGTAAGACTAAGGTTGTGTGAGCTGGCTTTCCTTGCTCCTTTCCTTAATTGGCCGAAGTGTATGATATCCGGGCGGTGACCACTTGTCTAGTTCTTCAGGATACTAGAATGTGCTCTTGCAACCCAGGCCCGCAGATAACGGATAGTAATGATCTATTCCTATTTGTAGGCGGAAGCGGAGGCGAGTTTCGGGAGATTTCGTGTGACAAAAGAAGTTGAATTAGTAATGGATAACTTAACGAAAGATAATAATCGGTTGAGTGCGAGCATGCTATATGTTTACTTAACCTTATGTCTGTTTACGCCTCTACGTTCTTTCTAATATCTAGAATATTAGCCCCGCAGCTTCAGGATGCTGTTGAGCGATCCGGATGGTGTGGCCAGCCGGGGTTCCCGTACCTGATAGGACGGGATCGGGTTTATAGTTTTATTGTTATTTCCCTTTTTGTTTTGAACTCGGTTGCGAGTCTTTTACGCTTTCCTTTGTTTAAAACTTTGGTTTTATTTTGAGTTTTGGTTTTCATTTGTCTGTGCCTTTTTGTAAGATCCATTGTGTCGTTTCTACTCTGAGGGTCAGGACACATTGTGTGGTCCTAGCCCGTAACGCTTTGAGTTCCCAAAACTTGGGGTGTTACAATATGGTATCAGAGCTCTAGGTTGATAACAATGGCACTCGAAATCTTCTAAAGGTCGGATTATAAAATAAATAGAACCCGCAAGGGATCTACGTTTTCAAAAAGGGGTTTTCTTACTCCACTGCACAACATGTTTTTTCTGGATTTCTTTTTTTCTTGATACAAAGGTAAAAGAGTTAGGCGGGTCAGTTTCTAGACACCGATCGACCTAATGCATCCTTGCAGATGAGGTCTTGAACATCTTGTGGAATTGCATTGATGTCCATCTTGAGATTGTGTCCATGCATGACAATCTTGTTCGCGACCATGTTGATTTCCCTAAAGACATGTTGTGCAGTGGAGTAAGAAAATCCCAAGATTGACTTGTTAATATCATTGATAAGCATGTCAAGCTCCCATGGAGGTTTCCATATTCGATTAATCGAATTAATAACCATCAGGTTGTCTCTTTCAATCTTGATAGATGAAATTCCACACTCCTTGGCCTTTTGTAGACCTTCCCGCAGAGCAAGTGCTTCTGCTTCCAGCATAGAGTCAGTGTTGCAACTACCGCTTCTAAGAGCAATAAGAGCGACAAATTGGTTTCAAATGATGTATCCAAAAGAAAATTGGTTTGTTGAATTTTTTGAGGCATCTAAATTTAGTTTTGAGTTTCCATTCTCTCGTAGTTTCCACCTTATATTTTTCTTTTTCCTTCTTGAGTTTTTAGTATTTATGTTGTTGTCGCTAAGGTTTTTGTTTGCTCGATCTCATGCATCGATTTAATTAATAGCAATCATATAAATGTTCCGCGGGATCTTTTTTTTTTATTAAATATGAGTTGATTTCTAGCCATCCATATGTTCCACCATACGAAAACAAGAAGTTTCAATTCCGAAGGTGTTAGTGTTCCTTTGAGGTCGTCAAGGGTCTCTGTAATACCCATATTGTCTAGATCGTAGTTCTTTAAGATGCTTGTAATTTTGTGGTTTCCAATTGTTGTGGTTACAAAAGGGCACTGCAAAAAAGGTGTTTAGAACTTTCTGTATGATGATTATATAAAACACAGTTCATAACGATTGGAATTTTTTGCCTATCAAGAGTTTGTTTTGTTGGAAGGCCATCTAGGGCAAGTTTCCCTAAAAAATTTCTAATCTTTGGCATTACATCAATTTTCCATATCCAAGTTTTGTCCATGGTGACTCCCACCTTGTTTTTTTGAATCACTTCCAATGCTGATTTTGTCGAATACCAACCTTCTTCATTTCCCGTCCAATATAGCCTATCCCTAATATCATTGGCGGGAAGGTTGTATTTCTTTATTTTATCGATAATGGTATTTGGTAGTTATGTGTTGAGACGATCAATTAGATAATGATTCCATTTTTTGTTAGTAATATACGATGAAGTAATTTCCATCTGGTTTAATAAATCCTTATTAGTCACTAATTCCCGGAGTGGTTTATTGATAAGCCATCTGTCCTTCCAGAAACTAATCGTGTGGCCATCTCCTACTCTGTATCTAAGCCCTTTATCAAAATCTTCTCTTAATTTTATTAGTTTTTTTCCATTGCCACAATGTATTTGAGCCACATTGGTAATTCCAAAGGCATGCTCCTTTAAAATATTTTTCTTCAACAATTTTGACCCAAATATTTTCTGATTATGCCATGATTTTTCACAAAAGTTTCATTTGTAATGCTTTATTCATGTCTTCTGCTTTCCTAATTCCGGTGCCTCCTAGAGACCTTGGTTTACCCTTCCTCGTGCCTTCGAGCCTCGGAGTCGGGTAAGCTTATACCCTTCCTTCTTTGCACTTCCATCCACGATATTCATGCTTAACGAGTGACCTTTATGTCTCTTAAGCCTACCCGGACCAGCCTAAGAAGAGCAGTAAGGATAAAGGTCTTTTCTGAGTTTGCATGAAGTGAAGAATAGTCAACTTCGGCTCCAGTTTTAGGTAGGTTAGACTCCACCTTTACTTCTGATTTTCGGATATGTCATAGACGGTATTGCATAGTAAAGCATACTAAAATTTTAGAGGAATTGGAGTTACGGTTTGAGAGTTATTGTGTTTTGTATATATGTGCTGAGTGTTGGGGAAAATAGCAAGTGATGCTGTTTTGTGAGATGGTTTTGAATAAGCTCTTGATCTCCGTTGGGCTTGAATTTTGGATATGATATATTTGACATATTGTTGTAGAACATATTAAAATTTGAGAGGCATCCAGCTAGTGGTTTGGGATTTATGATTTTTCAAAGATTGAGTCGTAAGCAGTTTTTCTGTTGTGCTGAAATTCGGTTTTGTGAGATAGTTTTAAATAGGATTTTGATCTCCTTTGCGGCTGATTTTGGATATATTATAGATAAGATTTTATAGTAGAACGTATCAAAATTTGGGATAAATCCAACGAGTAGTTTAGGAGTTATGATTTTTCAAAGTTAAGACAATGTGTTGTTTGTTAAGTGTTGTAACCAACTTTGGAAATTTTTGTAGAAGTGATGGTTGAACAATTTTAAAAAATTCTTGCTCCTAGGACTAGATGAGATATCATAGATGATTTAGGGAATTATTTCGAAATTTTTATAAGATTATTCAAATTTTATATTTGAAGCCGAAGTTGGACCTTAACGATCTTTCCGAAAATAGGGAAATGGGTAAATTGTCAGTTTGTAACCAAACTCATCTTTAGGAGTTAGAATATGACTCTTTAGTCTCAAATAAGAGTTTAGGCATGAATTAGGGAATTTTTGGAAGTTTCGAGACCAAGGGTAAAAGAGTCATTTTACCATAAATTAATACTGTAATCAATTCCGTTCTATTAAGACCTACTATCTTAGAAGTCTTAGACTTCTAACCACCCAGAAAGTGTGCTGACACACTTGCCTCCTTTGACAGGCCACTGAATTCCTACTGTACAGATCGATTTGCGAATTAGGAGTCGAGATCTGATTCAGGTAAGTCCACAGACTTACTTAGCTGGCTTCTTGTATGAGTGTAATGTGTATGAGTGGTGTTTGTTAGTTATGATAAACAACGAAACCGGATTAGACCGACTTTATTATTTACGTAATTGACCCAAGTGTATGATAACGGGTCGTGACATCATCTACCTAGCTCTTGCGAGAGTCTAGGAGGTTCCCTGCGACGAGCCCAGTCCGGTAGACGGTCAGATGCATTAGTACCATTCCGCGTTGGTAAACGGGGACAGGGGCGAGGTTTGGGAATCCCTCGTGTCACAAAATAAGTATCATAAGTAATAACCTATTACCTAATTAAAGATATTAAAAGGATTGAGTGTTGCATGTTGATTGTGTATGTTGTGTGTTTGTGTTTTTACCTTTATACTTATGCATAGAATGTTAGCTAATGACTTTATACCGCTTGTAGATGCCTTGCAGGTTAAGACAGTTGTAGAGAGATCCAGAGGAAATGGTTAGCCGGGTCCACGTACTCATTTAGTTGGGGACGGGGATGTCTTCTGTTCTTCATATGCATCATTTTAGTAGCTTTTCTTGTAAGGCTGATACATATTCTCCATGTATATATTGTTTACAGTTTTCAAATGTTTTAAATACTTTTGTGCCTTGTTGTAAGATCCATGTAAAAAACAATGGTCGGGACCCATTGTGAGGTCCTAACCAGTAGCTCCCCCAATTCTCAGAATATGGGGTGTTACACATAATGTACATACTGACATGTAATATGGACAAAGAATACACTTTATTTTTAAAATTTAACCGTTATGTACACACTTCCAATTAATATGTATTTATCACGCAATCACAAACAAAACTCGACACATTAATATGTACATATGTATACATATTTCATACTCAACAAGTATTGATTACTGCACATACATATCATTCAAGAAAGGAATTCAGTGAAAGGTATTTTGTACACAAGTTTTTTGGTTACACAAATCTTTTATATATTAACATTGTGTATTTGAAATTATGTATTAATATTGTGTAATTGAAACTGTATCAATATTGTGTATCATCTAAAGAATACACAAAGTTTAATTAGTCCAACTAGTATAAGGGTGGGAGGTAGGGCCAACTCATCCAGAGTTCGTTTCCTCCATTTGACACAATCTTTTATTTATTATAATAAGAAGAGAGAGAAAATGAAGAGAGATTTTATGAATATTTAGTTATTCTTTTCTATTTTAATATTTCAGAATATCTGTTTAAATCATTAATTAAAAAAATAATTAAATTTATATAGGAGATAGATTATTTTCTAAAAAGGTATAATTATTATCTCTTTCTATATTTTACGTAGGAGCAAAAGGTACCTACTTTATGCAAAAAGAAACATAAATTACCTACTTAACCAACTCATTCAAAAATCATTTAACCCATAGGGGTAAGACACTAGTGTGAATTTATGGGTTTTTTTTTGGTATAATAAATCTTAACCTTTCTCCATTTCTCTTTAGGATACTTTTTAAATTATAAAAAAATATGTATTTTAAATTATTAAAGATATATTTTTTAACTACTCATTCCTTTGTTTATAAGTAATGAGTTAGATAAATCTAACGGAACCCCTCTTAATTGGTTCACTCCTTGTGGAGGGTCTTAATCTCCGGTGCGGTTTTACGGTCCCAAAAGACACCTGTATAGGATTATAGATATATATGTATCATTAATGTGAAACTGTAACGCGTCAAGTCTTTAATCACGCTCTACCTAATAATGTCAACATTGTTAAGCAATCATATGATTCTTTACAGTAAGTAAAAATATTTCCTAAGCAAGAAATTGAGTTGCTGATATTATAAAGTATAAACCCACCGTTCGTGATGGGATGAGCATACTAAAGTTTTGGGTAATATAGCACGGAATAAGAACTACCAATCATAACCTTAATTAAGGGTAGGAGTTAGTTTTTTCTCCAATTCGCAACCCATCAAGACTACCCTATAAATCATTTCCGCTTATTAATGATCGGTCATCCCATCGCAAAATCAAAAACTCGGAGGCACTCAAAACTAAAACGCAAAAATGGAGTTGAGGTTGGACAAAGAGGTCGACCACGTGAAAAAACCCAAACAAACGGCAGAAGTAACTGTTTTTATCGAGTTTTTTTCTTCGTTTTAATCGTTTTGTTAATTTTCGAACTTGATAAGAATTGAGGAGATTAGCTGAGATTTGAGTGATGGATGTTTGTGTGCATTGGAACGGAGTGGGCATGCACCATGCGCCCAAGGGGAGTCACACAAGCTTTTGAAAATTATGTCGTTGTAAGGTAGTCATTGATAACTATTGATACCCGAAATTACTAGTCATTTAACAAATCCATAAAATCTCGTACAAGTGTCGACACTTTTCAAAGAAGCCGATGTAGAATTTGGATGGTGAAATCATAAATATGTCGTTTCGTTGTAAATAAATATAGTGATCCCGAAGAATTTCTGACACATATCGAAGTAAGTGTAAAATATACACCGTTTTTAAATTTAATTACTTTTAGACATGTTAGAATAAATAATCGAAATTGTTGAACTAGTTTTAAATGTGATAGAATAGAGAACCAAAATTTTTAAATTAGTTTTTAAACATGTTAAAGTAGAGAATTGCAAATGTTGCATCAAGTAATATAGACTCAAACAATAGTACTAGAATTAAACTCAACATTCATACAAAATTCAACAAAAGTTAAAAGATCTCAAAGGTGTAATAATTTTTTAACAAAGGTCGAAAGATCTTACACATGTAATCACCGTTGTTATATGGCCCAAGCCTCAGAAGGAGTAACGGTGGAAGACCCCTAATTGCCTCTTCTATCATGAATGATACATCCTCGGGTGAATATAGCAGACCCCCTAGCCTAGATCACCAACAAGTATGTGAAGACTCTACATCAATAAAAAAATAAGTTTGTTATAAAATTAAAGAATAAAATAAAAGCTAAGTTAAGGAATGAACACAAACTCGGGAACAGGTACCTAAAAAAATAAAATAATAAGTATGTTAAGGATTTAAAAAATAAAAATAAGATACCCTTTCGGACCATACTTATGGTCAGTAACACAAGTCAATAACTCGGGAATAGGTACCTACTCTTGTACCTCTAAAATGCCATCTAGATATGATACCCTTTGGGACCATACTCAACATGTACCTGCTCCTACTCAACATCCATATGCTCTTGCTCAACAGGTATTTGCTAACCATCTAAAATGTCATCTAGATATGGATCACCCTTTGAGTCCTCCGTATGATACTTCAGAACATACTATGATGTTGCCGCATCCTCCTTACTGATTATAAGATCAATTGCCTCATTGGATGTAGGAAATTGTGCATGTGTCTCGATGCCTCGTTGAGGTTTGACCTCTCGACGAGCGGATGTTGTCACAAGTCTAGTTTCTTGCTTATTCTTTTCTCTAATGTTTTTCAACGAAATGAGAGTTTTCTTTCAAATAAAAATTTTCTTATAAATTTTAATGCCTTTAAATTATAACATTTTTTTGTCATCTTCTTTGACGGAATGTCACCATTAGAGCCCATTTGAAAACTCAAAAAAAAACTCGGAAAAACCTATAAAAAACTAAATCTCGATAATATTCAATTGCACTTCTTTATAAACCAATTGAATCTTCCTAAAGGAACTAAATCTAAGCCTAAAGATAATAAACAACAAAATAACAAAAACGAAAAAAAAAACGTGAAAAACCAACCTCAAACCGGCATAAAAGACGTCTTCTACTTTGAGATTGTTGTGAATCTCCAACATTCAAATCTTGAACCATTCTCCGTAACAATTTTGAGCATTTTTTAATCGAGTTTTTGTTTTTTTTCAACAACCGCGGTGTAGAGAAGACAGAGGGAGAGAAGAAGAGGTTGTGTGCAACCTCAAATACAAGGGTTTGGGGTGCATCCCACCCAGCATGTAAACATGGGACACACACCCCACCTCTACGGTGCTAATGGACCTTTATTTGGATTGTAATTGGCATGAGTCCATAATTTAATATAGACTCGCTTTCTTTGAAGGTATACATTACCCAACTATAACAACTGGAAATTTTGTTCCGGTTGTGCCTTTGAGACTTCTTTCGGAACCACATAAGTGGTGCCGAAAGGGGGTCTCCGCACCTGCGGCCCAGGAGCCTGCGGGCGTGGCAGGGTCTTGCCGCATGTGCGGTTTTCAGCAAATCGTGTGTGATCTTTTCGTAACCGCCGTCTGACTTTCATTATTTAGAAGATCTGCCTTTTCTTCTTCTTGGACTGCCACATTCCTAGACCTAACCTAATCTAATTGTCGTTGTCTCCTTTTCCCTCTTACGTAACCTTTTCTTGTTCATCTTCCCCTTCATCCTTGATTACATGAATTATGACCTATATTTCATATAGATTTTCCCTTTATTTTTCATGCATAGACATGAATCTATGACATTTATGTTCATATTTGCATACTTTGGTAGAAAAGATGTCTACACGGATTCTTGTTGCATTTATAGGTAATTCGGCGAATTATAGAGCAAAATGACACATATGAGGATTAAGCCATGATTTGGAACATAAAGGATCGTCAAACGAAGCTAGGAACACATTGGAATGGATTCTAATACTACGGAGCGAATTCTGATACTACGGACAAACTTTGATACCGCGGAGTGGGCTCTGATACCGCGGAGTGAACTCTGATGCGAGCCAGAGCGGACTATGATACCATCGGTATCAATTTCTTTTTCGGCCGAAAAATTTAGGGTGCATCTTTAAGCGGTAGTTTATCTTTAGGCTATGATTTATCTTTAACCTATGATCTATCCTCAAAACTCATGCTTGTAAAACCCAAAATTTATTTCTATAAGTATACTTTAGCCTTCAACATTAAGATGACCGCCAACGATGTGGACATCGACGACTGAATAGGAATTGACACCTCCTACCACACTCACATTTACTCCCAACAAAGAGGCGAGTTGACACGGATTGACAAACCGTACGACAACACTTTGAGATATTGAGAGAGATATTGAGAGATTTTTTGGAGAATACTTAGATTTTAGATTTCATTGCTTTAGACACAAGATTAGATCTTTGTTATTGCTTACAGTACAATTTTGAATATTATAGACATGTTGCTAAGTATTTCTTACTTTTCTTTTAGTTTTATTTGGTTATATTAGTTTCTTGATTTCATATTTTATTCTTGATTTGATAATTTGTGTTGCTGGCTAAAACCTCTGCGATTTTAGGGTGATTAGTTGAAGGTTGTGGTTTAGATGATGATATACCGATCTTAATAAATAGATTGGACCAGAAAAGTTGTGTTTTTACTTTCGTAGAGACAAATCTCGGGTTGTTCTTGAGAATCTCGGCCGAGCTTTCACCAAAAACTGACCGAGATTTCCTCTGTAGTACCTTCCATGCTTTATCCTTATGTTTTGGTACAAGATTGCCTAAACCCTAGCCTTGTTGAACCTTTCGAACCTACATCCAAGCTTAGGAAGAGACTTACCCGGTGATTTCTTTGCTTTGTTGCCAACGATGATGAGTTCTAGGTGATAAAGGTTTATTCTTTATTCGGTTTGAGTGTGTCTTCCTCTTGCCTTTGTGAGTTAACTTGAGACTTACCCGGTGATGGTTTATTCTATTCCCTTAGGTTGAGTGGTTGGTTTGAGACTATCATTCCTTTCTCTTGAAGCTTTGGGACTTACCCGGTGATAAGTTTCTTTGGTTTGGAATAGCGGATAGTGAGACCTCCCCTGCGATCAATCTCACCTTAGAAACACATGTATTTTGCAATCCCATCTCTGTCCATAGATCTTTAGACGTATTGAATAAAAAACCACAATTGGATACCTTGATCTTTAGAATCTGCATTTTTCCCGATTATTACATATTTTCTTATTACCGCTTTTTGTTATTTTTCATCGATTGATATTTGCAATTTGTCTAGCTAGATTTCTTTATCGTTTAATTTCACCATAGTCCCTGTGATCAACCCTGGAGTACTTGCTATTACTGTGATTGATCCGTGCACTACGGGTTCGCTTATTTGCTTTATTTCCGATATAAATTTAAAGCTATTTTCTTTCATACACATGCATGTTTAGAAGCGATCAATCCTCTTCAACGTTCTTTCCTTGTTCATCCCTTCAATCAGCAAGCTTGGTGATTCCGTCTTCCTCGTGGGACTGCATCCAAAAGAGACAAGTGGTGCCTTACGAATCCTTTGTTGTGGTAAGCAGACTCCTTTCTTCTTTTTCTTCCATCTCTCTTTTTCTTCTTTCTTCCTTGTTTTGATGTCTCCCTCGGAATCTCGTCATATGTTTCCCTTCTGCATGGTGTTTTGATGATAACTAGGAGGCACTGAGTGCCCTAGATGCAAAGGACACGATCCATGGAAGGATTGTGTAGACGACGGAATTTCACTGACGTTTTTGGAGTTCGCCCGCACCGACACCTGTGCAACCCCGCACCCACGCCTTGCCAAAGCCTCTGCCCCCGCGCCTCGGAGTCACCGCGGTCGCGGCGTCTCGGAACCTATCACCGCGCCGGCGTCTTCCTTTACCCGCGGTCCCGCCTTATCTCTAGTGGGTGCCGTCTTTGTGGTATGTCACTCCCCTCCTTTCTCTTGTTCCTAGAGTTAGATCATGCGAGGCTGGACCCGAGATGAACCAATGTGAATACTAGTTAGTGTCTTGTGGATTCCTAGACGTTTGGAAGTGGATTAAGAGCTTTGGAGCTTTTGCACCGATATTGATCTAATGAAGATTTTGAGACTAAGAAGAACATGTATATCTTAGCATGCGTTGTGTGATCTTATAGATATTATTGAGACTACAAGTAGGAACCTTCTAGCACGTTGTAGTATGGCTTTGTAGAGGTCAATGAGAAAAGAAGTAAAGACTTTTAGCTTGTTGGATAGTTGCTGATTTGAGATGCCTTGTCTGAGCGGGCATAGAGTTCTTTTCTGCGGAAAGTTGAGCGTGTTATCGGAACTAAGATTACCTTTGATACATGTAAGTCTCTTGGACTTACTTAGTTGCCTTCTATGTGTTAGTGTAGCTATGATAGCGGTGTTTGCTAGATGTTATACGTGTAAGAACATGCTAGGACGACTGATGACATGACTTATATACCATCATATTCATGCATATACGAGTATATCACCTCATTTTTAGATGCATTTGATGAGATTTGTGAGCCTTTAAATCCATATTCATATATATTTCGAGAATAGAGGTCTACACACGTTATTTGTGTAATTATAGGTAAAACGGTGGAATTTTAGTGCGGAAATGGAGCAATATCGAGCATGACATCATAAAGGATCACTAAGGGAGCTTAAAGATAGAAGACGATATGACAAAAGATCACAAAAGAATATAGAAGTCGGAACTAAAAGATAAACACATGCAAAGAAGAAATATCGGTTCATTACTTATAAAGATCGACCGATTTTATCACAAATGAGTCGATTGCTATCTTTAATCAACCAACTGGCTGTAGGATTGTAAGAAATAAGATCAAGTCTCAACCCCAGCTATTCCCTATAAATAGAGGACGTCTCACCACCATCTAAGGCATCCAAAATCATTCAACCCTAGTCTGAAAGAAGTGAAGAAGCATTGAAGGAAGGAAACTTTGAAGGATTAAAGTCCAAGGTCGAAGCAAGATTATCGTTCTTGGAGTTTTGTGAGTTTTTAATTATAATTTGTCGTTGTGAACGCATGATTGGAGTTTGTTTTGAGTTTTTGTTTGGATTTTGAAGGATTAAACCTTTGTTCAACATTTTGTTTGGTTTATTTGAAGATTCAAGGTTTTCTCATATTCTTGATATTCTTGGTTTATTTGAAGGATTAAAGTCCAAGGTCGAAGCAAGATTATCGTTCTTGGAGTTTTGTGAGTTTTTAATTATAATTTGTCGTTGTGAACGCATGATTGGAGTTTGTTTTGAGTTTTTGTTTGGATTTTGAAGGATTAAACCTTTGTTCAACATTTTGTTTGGTTTATTTGAAGATTCAAGGTTTTCTCACATTCTTGATATTCTTGGTTTATTTGAAGGATTAAAGTCCAAGGTCGAAGCAAGATTATCGTTCTTGGAGTTTTGTGAGTTTTTAATTATAATTTGTCGTTGTGAACGCATGATTGGAGTTTGTTTTGAGTTTTTGTTTGGATTTTGAAGGATTAAACCTTTGTTCAACATTTTGTTTGCTTTATTTGAAGATTCAAGGTTTTCTCACATTCTTGATATTCTTGATTTAATATCTTCTTTGATTTTTATAATGGAAATTGTTGGCTAAAACCTTTGTGATTCAAGGGTGATTGGTTGATTATTGTGGTTGAGATGATGATAGAATGAACCTCACATTAAGATTGGACCCTCAGAGTTTACTTTAACCATCATAGAGAAGAAATTTTGGGCTATTCTTGAGTAAAATCGACCGATTTTTAGGAAGAACAAACCGATTTTCTCTTCTATCGTACCTATCTTGCTTCATCTTAATCTTTGGTTAATGATTTCCTAAACTCTAGCCTTGTTGAACCTTTCTAACCTATATCCAAGTACGGGAAGAGACTTACCTGGTGATTCCCGTCCTTGGTTACCAACAATTACAAGATCTAGGAAATAGAGTGAAAACTCCACCTTGAGTATATATTTTGAATATGTGATGATGGAAGACTTAACACAAATAAAGCGGTTTTTACACTAACAAATATCGATTGTATGTCTAGTTTGCTTGGTTTGCTTTGGTGTTTGTCTAAAATGTATCCTGGCCTTGGAAAGCATTTCAAGGGACCAATGGGGGCCTTGAAATCAGATACAAGGGACAAGCAAGGCCTTGAAACGAGATACAAGGAACAAGCGCAGAGTTTGAAGAAGTCCAACACGGAGGCCTTGAAAGCCATTTCAAGGGATCAAGAGCCAAAGCCTTGAAACAAGTTTCGAAGGACAAAACGACTAGAAGGAATTCAAATCTCTACCAACCAAATCAACCAAGGATCAAAAGAAGATATTCCAATCAGATATGCTCAACAAGAAGATCTCGACCTAGAGGATTCGGTTCAAATAGGATCTCGCAAAGATCCTCAACAAAAGTGCAAGATTTCTTCTCAAAAGATTTCAAAGATCTTCATCCAACAAAATCTGAATATCTCGATGCTCAATAGACAAAGATCTTCAACAATGTGATAAGATTACGGAGAAGAAGAATCAATATGCTTTAAGGAGATGAAGAAGATAAAGAAGATATACAACGGCTATCTCATCTCAACCAAGAGGCGTTTTCCATGGAGAAGAAGAAACCTCCACAATGGTCATCTTCACAATGGCTAGAAAACTTCTCCATCGAATACTATAATTGAAGATGTTGATTGAATAAGAAGACACACAAGCTTACACGGAAATATCCGAAGTCTTCAAGCGATCCAAAGCATCTTCATTCGGTTCTATAAGTTTTTCTTTCTCTCTTTCTACAAAAGCTTTATCCTTTAGAGAGAGAAAATCTCGAGAGCTCCATTGGCATATCTAAAGAGTGTTATACTCGAGTGTTTGTTACTCTGCGAAGTAACTAGGTTATTATAGCTAGGTTAAGATTTGGAGCTAGATCATAGCATTGGCTACAGTGAGAGAAGAAGGCGATTTCTTCTAGGTGGTATCTAGGACTCTTTGAAGCTGATAAGATAGTTAGATCCTACAAATATACCCTGGGACAGAGAGTAGGATATTTAAAGCCGAACTTCGTAAATATCTTTTTGTGTCGATCTTTTCTATTCCGCACTATATTGTGCTTTATTGTGACTAACTTTGTTTTGTAGTTTTACAAAGTCAAGGCCCTTGAAATCAGTTTCAAAGCCCTTGAAATCAAAGTGTGTCACAAAAAGTTCAAATCGACATCATGGTCTTTGAAATCAGTTTCAAGGCCTTGAGATAGGTTTTTGCGAAAAGTTCCCATACTCTATTAAACCCCTCTTCTAGAGTACCTTTATCTTTTATATTCACCGAACGGTTCTTCAATTGGTATAAGAGTTAGACTCACGTATTTTGATTTAACCATCAGTGAGACTAATCATGAACTTTGTATGTGATAGAGGATTTACTCAAGGAAGATCCTCATCTTGACCACCACTCTTCTATGGCAACAACTTTGCCCATTGGAGAGCATTGATGTGCATGTTCATTATTGATCAGGATATGAAACTATGGATCATTATTCAAAATGGCCCTAAAATCCCAACTACTACAGTTGAAGGAGTCCAAGTTGCAAAGAAGGAAGCTGACTTCTTACAAGCCGACTTAGATAGTGTTTCAAAGAACTACAAAGCCATGAACCTGCTCTACTGTGGATTAGACGCAAACAAATTCAACCGCATCTTATCATGCAAGAGTACAAAAGAAATATGGGACAAACTCATTGTCACATACGAAGGAACAATTCAAGTCAAGGAAACAAATATCAGCTTCTTCCTCAGACAATATGAGCTATTCAAGATGAATCCCAAATGAACCAGTCGAAGAAATGTTCACAATATTTACTGAGATCGTTAACAACCTGGACTCACTTGGAAAGGTCTTCACAAAAGAAGAAAAAGTTAGGAAGATTCTGAGGAGCTTACCTAAAGCTAAGTGGGGACAAAAAATGACTGCCATCTAAGAAGCTCAAAATCTCTCAACTCTTCCTTTAGACGACCTCCTTGGAAAACTCATCACAAACGAGATGATTCTTGGTGAAGAAGATAGAGAGCTCCCATCTAACACAAAGAACTTGGCACTAAGATCTAAGAACGATGAGTTACCATCAAAAGAGGAATATAGTAATGATGAAGATGAGGAAGATCCATTTTCCTTGATCTTTATGGGTATCACGAAGATTCTTCAAATGAACAAACAATTTGCAAATAAAAAAGAATACCCGCGAACATCAAGGCCTCGAGGTAAGTTTTCTTCCTCTAACAAGAAAACTAAAGTTCTGACTTATTTTGAATGTGGTGAAGCAGATCATCTCGTAAAGGATTTTCCACAAAAGAAGTGGAACAACTTTAGGAAGAATGATCGAATGAAGAAAGCTATGGTAGCTTCATGGAGTGATTCAGATTCCTCAAATGAATTAGAAGACGAAAAAGAGAACATGCAAACCTTTGTCCTATAGCCGATCATGAAGAAGATTCAAATCACTATGTTGATAATGTGGTAACTACCATCATGTCCCAACCTGAATCTAACCTCACACAATTCCTTAAAGACATTATCATATGTGATAAAGAACATAGGGTAAGGATAAGTTCCATGAAAGAAAAGCTTATGATCAAGCAAGAGAAAAGGTTAAGTGATATGTTTCTAGAGATTGAAAAACTTAACACTGGAAAGTTAGACCTTGATATCAATATCAAGGCCTTGGAATATGAAAATACGATTCTTAAGGGTAATATCTCTTCTCTCCATCGAGAATATATCGATCTAGAGAAAGAAAAGGTTGATATAACTGTGACGTGTCTAGGCCAGAAGGCTGCACTTGTTCAATTCACTCGTTCGAAAGCCAACCTCGAAAGGATGATTGGTGAGCAGCAATCATCCCTTAACAAAAATGGTATATGCTATCATGTCAGTATTCCTAGAAAAACAACTACCACTTTTGTTAAGGCTAAAGGAAGTATTCATATGCCCGTGTAAAAAGGGTCATGTAAAATCAACATGTCCAAATAGAAGAAATGATCCTTACATTATTAGAAACACTTATCCTCTATGTCTAAGGAAACAAGTTAAGAAAATATGGATTCCTAAAGGTACTAGACTACCAAACATGGTTGAGCCTGAATATGGACCAAAATATGTCATTTGGTCGACACGGAAAGGTTGATGTTTGCTATTTTGCAGGATATCACCAAGGTAAAGGAGCATAAATGGATATTAGATAGTGGTTGTTCAAAACATATGAGTGGAAAAAGCTCACTATTCTCATATCTAAAGAAGCAATCATCTGGAACCATTACGCATGGCGATAAAGGAAAGTCTGACATTATTGGCATCGGTTAAATTTGTTATAATTCATCTAACTTTATTAATGATGTATATCTTGTTGACGGTTTGAAGTATAACTTTCTTAGCATCTCTCAAATATGTGATAAAGGCAACAAGGTAATTTTTTATTCAGAAAAATGTGAAGTTCAAGACAAGACATTGGGTGATATTGTGCTTACAGCTCCTAGATGTAACAATGTTTATTCTATGAGTACTAACCAATTTCAAGAACAAAGCTAAAATGTCTAAAGGCCTTGACTAATGATCCAAGGCTTTGGCATAGAAGACTTGGTCACGTAAGCACGGATATAATGCAAAAGTTACTTTCAAAGGATTTGGTACGTGGATTGCCAAACCTAAACTTCAAGGTAGATGAACTATGTAAAGCTTGTACACAAGGTAAACAAACAAGAGGTTCATTCAAACCAAAGAAGGTTGTAAGTTCTTCTCGAGCCATCAAAATTTTACATATAGATCTTTGTGGTCCTATGCGTGTCAAATCTCCCAAAGGTAAACAATACATCGTTGTCATTGTGGATGATTTTTCTCGTTTTACATGGATATCATTCTTACAGGAAAAACCTGAAGCATTGTTTGAGTTTTCAAAATTGTGTAAGGAGTTGCAAACTTTGTAAAACCTACCTATCGTTTCGATAAACTCGAGAGCTCCATTGGAATATCTAAAGAGTGTTATACTCGAGTGTGTGTTACTATGTGAAGTAACTAGGCTATTATGGCTAGGTTAAGAGTTGAAGCTAGATCATAGTGTTGGCTACAGTGAGAGAAGAAGGGGATTTCTTCTAGGTTGTATCTAGGACTCTTTGAAGTTTATAATTGATAGTTAGATCCTACGGATATACCCTGGGACAAAGAGTAGGCTATTTAGAGCAGAACTTCGTAAATATATCCTTGTGTCGATCTTTTCTATTCTGCACTATATTTTGCTTTATTGTGACTAACTTTGTTTTGCACGTTTACAAAGTCAAGGCCCTTGAAATCAGTTTCAAAGCCCTTGAAATCAAAGTGTGTCACAAAGAGCTCAGATCGACATCAAGGCTTTTGAAATCAGTTCCAAATGCTTGAGATAGGTTTTTGCAAAAAGTTCCCATACTCTATTCAACCCCCCTTGTAGAGCATCTTTATCCTTTATATTCACCTAAAGGTTCTTCATAGAGGATTCAAAACCCTCTATTAAGGTTGAGTGTTCCAAAAACACTTACCTTTGTGAGTTAAGCTGATTATCTTGGGTTTGGTATTTGGTTTGAGAGTATTATCCTTCCCTTAGATACTCTATCTTATCGAGACTCAACATCCTTTATTTAGAGCCTTTAGGTTTGGACATGGATGGTGGAGACTTCACCGTACATCATTCCGTTTTGGAACATATACCTTGCAATCCCAACTCTATCCATAATCTTTAGTAGTCTTGAATCGAAAACCACAACTGGATACTTTGATCCTTAGAATCCTTTTTCCAATTTCCACACAAAATCAAGTCTTTGTCTTTATTATCAATAGTTGCATAATTTCGTTGCTAGATTGGTTATTCTGATTTTGATTTCACCAAATCCCTATATTCGACCTTGGAATTTTTGCTATTGCTGCGATTGATCAGTACAATGTGGGTTCGCTTTGCTTTTATTCTTGGTTATAAATTTAAAACTTTTCGCACACACACCCTTTGGAGCGAACAACGACCTTATATGTTGATTGGCCCAAGTGTATATTAACCGGGCAGTGACAACTTGTCCAGTTCTACAAGAGATTGGGATGTTCTCCGTGACTAGTCTAGGCAGATATACTGTGGGATGCATTGGATCCATTCCTGGTTGTTAAGGAACAGATGCAAGTCTTGGTAGATTCTCGTGTCACAAAAAAGTTGAACTAGTAAAGTGTATAATCTAATGATAGATAATAAAAGGAATTTTGTGATAGCATGTTCCCGTGTTTTACTTATTGACTTGTTTATGTATTGTTATAATTATTTTGATTATTAGTATGTTAGCTAACAATTTATCCTTTGTGTAGATGCCTTGCAGGTTAGGGATGTTGCTGAGTGATCCGGTTGGAGTTGTCAGCCGGGGGTCCATACATTATAGGACGCAATATGGGTTTTGTAAGAGCCTTAGTCTTTTAAGGATCCCACACCTGTGCCTCAGCTGAGACCCAAGTGCTGAGCAGTGCTGGGTGTATTGAGACAGGACCCAACTGCCCCTGCGGGTCTAGTGGGCCGCCCCTGCGGGGCCAGTGGTCCGGCCCCGCGGCTCTGGAGGTCCGTCCTTGTGGTTTCCCGCGGCTGCAGCTGTCTTTGTTGACCTCTTGACCGTGCTTTTTGCTGGTTTCCTTCATAAGCCATCCCTTTGCTTCCTAATGAGGGTTTCTGACCTTCTCCATCTTTCTTCTCCTCACGATCATCTTCTTCTCTTCCTCCCTCCCTCCCTTTGGATCTTCTTCTTGATCTTCTTTGAATCTTGTGTGAGTTTTGAGAGAGTTGTTGAGCTCTGATCTTGGATTGATGATGTCAGCTATGTTGTTGAGCTATGGAGAGCCAACTGTTGTGGTGTGGATGTTGATTTTCCCTTCTGCTTATGTTCTAGTTGTGGTGAGTTCTTCTTTCTTCTTCTTTCTTTCTTCTTCCTCTTCCTCTTTCTCTCTAATTAGGATTCACAAGCTTAGGATTGTGTGTGTGGACCTTTCTTGGATATTTTGATGCTCATGTATGTATATATATGTTTATGTTCGATTGTTGGTTGAAGAAGAGGTGAAGAAGAGCAAGTGAAGGATCGAAGAGAAGTCGGGATCAGCTCTCTGCACACCAGCCGCCCCTGCGCATGAGTTGAACTGCCCCTACGCCTAGGTTGAGCCGCCCCTGCGCCTAGGTTGGTCCGCCCCTACGCCTCATTGGTGCAGGGCCCTTGTGTCTCTTGTTTCCGCCGGTGCGTGTCCAAGGCATACCTAGTTTGTATGTTTCCTTCCTTCCTTTCCTTTTGCCTTGGCTTTAGATATCGCGAGGCTAGTATGGTTGATGATGAGTGATAACACGATTTATCACTTAGGTTTAGGCACTCATTTAGATAGTTTTTCCGCTCGTTCATGCATGGTTTGCTCTAGTTCGTAACGATTTGCACTCAATTCATGTATTTTGTCGAGCTAGACGTCTACACGGACTTTTGCATGCTTTGTAGGTATTTTGGGAGATTTAGGTGCTTAATCGATACATTTGAGGATCACTCCTCGAAGTGACACACCTTCGGACTCATTGGGAAGCAAGTTAGGAGCTAAGGAGGACACATGGGACCTTGTTGGTGCATGTCATGCACCAAATCGTGGCTTAATGATCCAAAACAAGCTGAGGCACCAAAACCACGGCCACTGGGACTTCCACGGGCGTGGAAATAGGCCGTGGTTTTCCCCAGACAACTGTGACAGCTGTGCCACGATCTTCATGGCCGACTCTTGCAAATTTGGAGGATAAAAGGTGGTCCTGCAAGGCTGTTAGAATCATCTCCCATCACTCCATTCTCTCTCACACTTTCAACAACAATATTCTCTCATTGGAAGATTGGATTGGAGCTACTATTGGAGAAGAAGAAAGGCTTCCATTTGAGAAGAAGAAGAAGCACACTAGTTCATAGTTCCATAGTCCATTAGATTGATTTTGAGTGACCTTTGTGAAACGTTTTGCAAGGGTTTGTAAGAAACGATTCGAACCTTCTTTTGAAGGGTTGTAAGTCCTTCTTGAACTTTGATTTAGCTTGTTTTACTTATTTCATTTGCTTAATCCATCTTTCATTTCATCTTCTTGCCATGGATTCTATGATTTTATGCTTGTTGAGTTTAATTGTTAAGATGCATGTTGTAGGCTAAATAGATGCGATTCTAGGGTAAGGAAAAGATGGTTATGGCTTGGACTATGATAGAATAGGCTTAAATGAATACTTGGATGACTCGCTTGATTGAACCTAGTCACTGTTTAAAACCACGGCCGGATCTTGCCTTTCCACGGCCGTGGAAAGGGATGAATACCCCGTAATTTTGATTAACTTGCTTGTATTGCTAATCTAAGTGTTAGGTTGTTGATTTGTTGAAATCCTAGTGTTAGCAACTAAGAGTTAGAAGAGACCTACCCGGTGATTCTTGCTCTTAGATACCGATGATGACGAACTCTAGGTAGTAGTGAGCCTCATAAGCCGCTATTGGACTGAGTGTGCTAGGATTGATGTTTAGGACTTGCCTTCCCGAGACTTACCCGGTAAGGAGAGGTTAGATTCCTAGATAACCATCCGGTTTGTGTAGAATTCCTATCCTTAGGCTCTTTGAGACGTACCCTGTGATGAGACCTTAGGAACGGACTAGTGGACCATGAGACCTACCCGGTGATTGATCCCAATCTAGAAACGCTCACTCCCAACATACTATAGTTGATCCAAGGAATGATTAGATACTTGAGTCCTATGGCATAACCGGAATTTCCAACCCCTAGAATCCGCTTTTCTCTCTTTGATCACATACTTTGTGTTTGCCTTGCTTGTTTGTGTTTATTTGCTAGATTGTTAGTTTGTTTTGGATTCTTATATCGTTGTGATTCTTGATTGATCACCACACAAAACCAAACCCAAAAATATTGAGATTTTCATTTGTTTGTTTCTTTCTCTTTTCTTAACCTAGATCAACACTATCCTTAGTCACTAATCGATTCAATTTCACCTCAGTCTTTGTGTTCGACCTCGAAATATTATCCCTACTACAAAACGTCCCGTACATTGCGGGTTCGCTAGGAGTTAGGAGAAATATATCGAGTTATAAATTTAAAGATTTTGCGTGTCACGTTCTTAGCATAACAAGTTTTTGGCGCCGTTGCTGGGGACTAGGTTAAGATTGAGTCATAGTTTGTGATTGTTTATAGTGTAGGTCTTTCTTGTTGCTTTTGATCTCGTTTGGTTTGTGTCTTTGCTTTTCAGGACATCTCTCACTCTTTAGGTGTATGCGAAGATCTCGTGGAAAGGATTTAGCTCCATTCGATCCCGAACCAGGGAAAACCCTTAGATCTAGATCCAAGAGCATTCGAAAGGAGAAAGAGATGGCTGGAAGAGATCTCCAAGCTGAGTTGGATGAGGCTTTAGAGCAAATTAGGTTAAGAGATGAGCTCTTGGAGAATGAGAGGAGACTTGCCAACGAGAGGCAAGAAGCAACTAGGAGGGAGATTGAAGAGATTAGGCAAGCTCTTGTGCAAAGAGAGCTTAATCGTCAACAACCTCCACCTCCACCACAACCGCAACCGGCGGTTAATATTCAGGTTGTGCCCATTGCTATTGAAGAGCCACAAACGTTAGGGCAACGTATGGATCCGGCACAAAGAGCACACCGTCTGGGTGTGAACTTAGAAGATCCCGCAGCCCATGATTACGAGCTCCGCCTTTAAGTTCTACAAATGATCCGGCATAATCAATTTGGAGGGATGGAAGGAGAGTCTCCTCATCAACACTTGATGAAATATGAGATCTTGATGGAGACTCTAAAACCGCCTAGATTGGAGAGCAACAACCATAAGCTTAGGGCTTTCTCCTTCTCACTAAGGATAAAGCCTTGGCTTGGTATCAATCTATTCCACAAGGACGAGTGAGTACTTGGGAGGAGATGACAACCGAGTTTTTGACAAAGTTCTTCCCACCTTCCAAGACTACCGAGTTAAAAGGGACGATCAATGCCTTCGTGATAAAGGATAGAGAAAGCTTATTCAAGTCTTAGGAGAGGTTCAAGGACCTTCTCCTAGATTGTCCACACCATGGTATACCGAAGATTGAGCTATTGGAGATCTACTTCAAAGGACTTGATGAAGATAGCCAATTCAAGCTTCAATCTCTTTCCGGTGGGACTTTCATGGAAAAGAATGTGGATGAAGCTTGGGAATTTGTAGAGAAATAAGCTTTGGTGATTGAGAAGTACTCCCATAGGAAGAGTGTTGGGAGGAAAGCGGGAGCATATGAGGTGAGTGAAGTAACTATGAGTAACTTCAAGCTTGACGCCATCAACAATGAGCTGAAATCTTTGAGGGAGTTGTGTGCTACAACTTTGAAGAATCAAGCAAGCCCTCAAGTGCAAGTGCAAGCAAACTTGTCTTCCAAGGAGGAAGATGTGAACTACATGGGAAGGGGAAACTACAACAACTATCAAGACCCAAGGAACTTCAACAACAACCGGCAATGTACGGGACGTTTTGAGGGAGTTGTGTGCTAAGAACGTGACACGCAAAAGCTTTAAATTTATAACTCGATATATATCTCCTAACTCTTAGCGAACCCGCAGTGTACGGGACGTTTTGTAGTAGGGATAGTATTCCGAGGTCGAACACACAGACTGAGGTGAAATTGAATCGATTAGTGACTAAGGATAGTGTTGATCTAGGTTAAGAAAAGAGAAAGAAACAAACAAATGAAAATCTCAATATTTTTGGGTTTGGTTTTGTGTGGTGATCAATCAAGAATCACAACGATATAAGAATGCAAAACAAACTAACAATCTAGCAAATAAACACAAACAAGCAAGGCAAACACGAAATATGTGATCAAAGAGAGAAAAGCGGATTCTAGGGGTTGGAAATTCCGGTTATGGCATAGGACTCAAGCTATCTAATCATTCTAGATTGGGATCAATCACCGGGTAGGTCTCATGGTCCACTAGTCCGTTCCTAAGGTCTCATCACCGGGTAAGTCTCAAAGAGCCTAAGGATAGGAATTCTACACAAACCGGATGGTTATCTAGGGATCTAACCTCTCCTTACCGGGTAAGTCTCGGGAAGGCAAGTCCTAAACATCAATCCTAGCACACTCAGTCCAATAGCGGCTTATGAGGCTCACTACTACCTAGAGTTCGTCATCATCGGTATCTAAGAGCAAGAATCACCGGGTAGGTCTCTTCTAACTCTTAGTTGCTAACACTAGGTCACCCTAGGATAGATTTAGCTCAACTAACGCTAGGATTTCAACAAATCAACAACCTAACACTTAGATTTATCAATACAAGTAAGTTAATCAAAATTACGGGGTGTTCATCCCTTTCCACGGCCTTGGAAAGGCAAGATCCAGCCGTGGTTTTAAACAATGACTAGGTTCAATCAAGCAAGTCATCCATGTATTCATTTAAGCCTATTATATCATAGTCCAAGCCATAACCATCTTTTCCTTACCCTAGAATCGCATCTATTTAGCCTACAACATGCATCTTAACAATCAAACTCAACAAGCATAAAATCATAGAATCCATGGCAAGAAAATGAAATGAAAGATGGATTAAGCAAATGAAACAAGTAAAACAAGCTAAATCAAAGTTTAAGAAGGACTTACAACCCTTCAAAAGAAGGTTCGAATCATTTCTTACAAACCCTTGCAAAACGTTTCACAAAGCTCACTCAAAATCACTCTAAAGGACTATGGAACTATGAACTAGTGTGCTTCTTCTTCTTCTCAAATGGAACCCTTTCTTCTTCTCCAATAGTAGCTCCAATCCAATCTTCCAATGAGAGAATATTGTTGTTGAGAGTGTGATAGAGAATGGAGTGATGGGAGATGATTCTAATAGCCTTGCAGGACCACCTTTTATCCTCCAAATTTGCAAGAGTCGGCCATGAAGATCGTGGCACAGCTGTCACAGCTGTCTGGGGAAAACCACGGCCTATTTCCACGCCCGTGGAAGTCCTAGTGGCCGTGGTTTTGGTGCCTCAGCTTGTTTTGGATCATTAAGCCACGATTTGGTGCATGGCATGCACCAACAAGGTCCCATGTGTCCTCCTTAGCTCCTAACTTGCTTCCCAATGAGTCCGAAGGTGTGTCACTTCGAGGAGTGATCCTCAAATGTATCGATTAAGCTCCTAAATCTCCCAAAATACCTACAAAGCATGCAAAAGTCCGTGTAGATGTCTATCTCGACAAAATACATGAATTGAGTGCAAATCGTTACAAACTAGTGCAAACCATGCATGAGCGAGCGGAAAAACTATCTAAATGAGTGCCTAAACCTAAGTCATAAATCGTGTTATCACTTCCGTACACTAGGTTGTTCGTGGGATATGGGATGTTTTGTACTCAGATGTTAATGGTTGCCGCTTTGATACTCCGCTGTGATGTTGTAAAAGCTTTTGATGTATATATTGTACATTTTTATGTATTTGGTTTTAACCTATATGTGCCTTGTTGTAAGATCCGGTGAACTTGTTGTCAGGCTAGGGTCAGGATACATTGTGAGATCCTAGCTCAATAGCGCTCTGAGTCCCGCAGATTTGGGGTGTTACAAAGTTTGTATCAGAGCCTTAGGTTCACAATAATGGTACTTGCAATCTTCCATAAAGGTGGAGTAGATAAATAAACAAAACCCGAAAAAGGGTCTTACTTTTCAAAAGGATTTTGGTTTTGAAAGAGTACAAATGTTTTGGGATAGTGTGTACGGGAAGCCATCACCCTTCTGAGGATCTCGACAATATCTATATCTATATATATATATAATGTAATGATGTCATTGCATGTATGTTGGATTTAGTATTATATATATCTATACATATGGCATATATATAGCCTTATAAGTTAGGTGTGCATACCCCGCAGATGGCTCGGACTAGAGCGACATCTTCAGTTGGACGAGGTAGGGGTAGACCACCTCTTCCTTCAATAGTGATAGGTCAAGGACCAGCTCCAGCTGTTGATCCGCCTATAGCAGAGGAGGTACAAGAGAAGGTAGTTGAGAGCGTCGTTCTTTAGACTAGGAGCGGTGGAGCTGGGTGAAAGAGATCACAGCGAGTCCAGTCAGATAACTCGGATCATGTGTCCAGGAGGGGACCAGAGTTCCACAGATCTTCCAGCACAGATAGGATCTTCTAAGATATCCCAGGGAGCTACTCATCTGCCAGTTATACCGGCATGCGCTGTTGAGGTTGCTAGAGCTCTAGAGGAGTATAGAGGGCCTCGAACAAATACTTGGTTGAAGGCCTTTCATTAGCTAGGAGTACCACCTTTCTTTGGGAAGGTGGGATTCGAGACTGAGGTTTGGATTGGTCATGGAGACTCAGCACTTGTGTCTATTAGATGTCCAGAGGACAGACGGATAGAGGTAGTAAAACCTCTACCCTGTGACCTAGCTCAGCAGTGGTGGAGGACCATGTGGGTTTGAGCCACTAGCTATGACTAGATGAGGACTATGATTAGAGAGCGTTTCTTCCCTACCTCACTGAGGAGGGAGAAACTATAGGACTTAATGGAGGTAGGCTTCGAGGATGTATCGATAGTAGATGCCATCTGGCGTTTCCAGACGGAGCTGGCATTATTGGGTCCAGCTGCACCTTTTGAGCATCAGCACGTATTTTTGTTCTCCCGCCGACTGATGGAACTTTCTTACATGGCGGGATTTCATGGCGAGTCTTTGACAGACTACCAGGATAGAGCCTCAACTTACGATCGTGAGTGGGCTAGCTCGAGGAGGACTTCTCAGACAGGATGGCCTGAGAGGAGACATCGTACAGGACAGACTAGTGCACGAGCATCTAGATACGGGCGAGGCTAGTCTTAGGGCCGCTCGAGTTATCCAGTGTCTGCACAAACTTTTGAGAGAGGCCGACAGTGTTATAACTGCGGGGCGTATGAACATGTGAGGACTGATTGCCCGAGAACACCACTTACTTGCTTCTCTTGCGGGAAGCCCAAACATAGGGCTACGTTTTGCCGTCAAGGCAAGGCGCCATCATAACAGAGTTCTTCCCCTTCTTGTACAACAAGAGGTGGATAGACACCACCTCAGCACCAGACACAGGGACAACAGAGAGTCGCAGACCCACCTGCTACTCAGGGTTCTGCTACAGGACCGAGTAGAGGTAGAGGTAGAGATGGTGGTACTAGTGACACCAGAGGAGCTAGAAGTGGAGTTTTTTACCTGAGGAGTACTGAGGAGCCACCAGAACCAGCTGCTACGGGTACCATTCTCATTCATGGTTCACCGGTGTGAGTTTTGTTTGATACGGGTGCTACACACTCTTTCATATCTGATTTACATGTGGATAGACTAGCCATAGATACAGTAGAGGGTAGACCTTTCTTAATAGGGTTACTAGATGGGGGTCAGGTTTGAGGTACTCGAGAGGTACATGGTTGTCCTATACATTAAGGAAACCGTGATTTGGTTGTGGACTTCTTTGTCATGCCGCTGGTGTATGAGAAAGTCATTCTAGGTATGGATTGGAGGTTTAGACATCACGTTGTGCTAGATGTGGCTAGGAGGAGCGTGATAGTCTCTACCGAGTTGGGTCAGATCGAGGTCTTCCGAGGTTGGGACCTTGGAAAGACGGGTATGGTCATCAGTGCAATACGAGCAACGAGACTAATAGCACAGGGTTGTGATGCCTTCTAGTGTTATGCCATGAAGGAGGGAGAGAGTCCAGCATTAGAGAACACCCCAATAGTTTGCGAGTTTCTGTATGTGTTTGCTGAGCCATCCAGTTTGCCGCCTCACAGGAGCGTAGATTTCGGTATCAAGTTGGATCCTAGTACGAGACCGATCTCGAAGGCCCCATAGCGTATGGCGCCTGTCGATTTGTTGGAGCTGAAGAAGCAACTCGAGGAGTTAGTTGAGAAGGGCTTCATCTGTAATAGCTAGGATTTAAGAATTCTAATTAATCTTGATTAACTTAAACATTGATAGTAATAGACCCATAGCTCGCGAAGATTGCGTAAGTGATGAGTATGAGTCCCACCGTTATGTTCCTGGCGTAATTTTGGGCTTATGGGGAATTTTTCATTTTTTCCCCGGGTAAATTATTTTTACCCTCCGGTGTTATTTCGAGCATTTGGGAGCTCCAATTAATAAAAATGCAGTTGAGAGAAATGATTAGGACATCGGACATGTCCAAGATATGAAATAACATGGAAAGGCAAAACGGCCTAAAGAGTCGCTATTTCGTTTCTTAACGGCTATGAAAGACGACTTAGGAATACACTTTTTCCGAGGCAGTTGTGGAATAATTATCCATAAAATATTTCACATTTATCGATCAAATTTTGAGAAGTTTAGAGAAGGGGGTTCAACCCACCTTTGGAACGGTTAAAGAATAAATATCGACTTCGCTAAAGGATAATTAGTGTCTTCGATATAAATAGTAGAAAATCGTTTATTAATTCATTTCCTTTCACGTTTCCTCGTAAAAGCTCTGAGGATATGAAGATCTGGTTGAGCATATATGTCAGCAGGACAGTTCCATCGCTCATATTCCGGTGAATTTGATGTTGTCCATGCGTAGCCTGCGTCGTTGTGATTTCGAATCTTATTTCAGATAGTCAATTGGGTTAGTAACGAATAAGTTATGGATATATTCATTTTCCGTACTATGATTTGACCAAAATTGATCTTAGGCTTGTCAAATGGATAATTAGAAATTTCATTATGATCGTTATATTATTCTAGTGTTTATTGGTTGTTTTTTTATTGAAATTTATTGATAGGTGGGTTTAGAAATTGCCTGCGGACAAAACGTTATTCTAGCGAAATTTAATTAATTAATTAAAGGTTAATTAATTAAATTAGGATTAGAATTGAGATATGAGGAATTGTGAGTTATGTTGAGATAGTGAGGTTTAGTTGGTTGTGAGGCTTATAGGTTGATTATGATCCTTGTGGATCCCTTGGGTCTACGTGTGACCCCTTTGATTGATAGGATATTTGATATCCCTTTATGCCTCGTTATTAGGCAGTGTTATCCTCCGGATCAGAGTTGATCGTAGTTGAGGTTATTTTGAGGTTGAGGTAAGTCCGTAGGACTTTCTTAGCTATCATTCCTATATTGAATGTATGCATGTGTGGTGTATGCTATATGCTTTATAGCATGCGATGTTGAGTATTACCGACTTATGTTCTATTGGATAGCTCCCTTGCAGTGGCAATGATAACCTTTCCCTTTCATCCTGTAAGGAGTCTGGGAGGTTCTTTGTGGTCAAGGCAGCACTGGCATACGGGATGGACACTTCACCACTCCCTTAGGGTACACGGGAAGTGAGCCGATACTACTCCAGATGGATATGGTACCCAGAGGCAAGGATGATATATTCCTCGTGTCACATATTTTCATCTATATATATATATATATATATATATATATATATATATATACCTTGGGTGTATGATGTTATAAAGATAATTATATGGGTAAATGTGTGATAGCATGATTATGTGTTTATGATTCCATGACCTATGTTTGTGCTTATGCATTCTCTTATATATGAATGGTTAGCTAATGGTTTATGCCGTGTTGTAGATGATCTGCAAGTTAGAAGGACTGTAGAGTGAGAGTAAGCATGTCCACGGGTCGGACCTGCCGGGTCTACGGGTCCGACCCGCCGGGTCAGGGGTCCGGGGAGGGTTAACCGGACCCGGACCCGTATATATGGCCGACCCGCTGGGTCACGGGTCAGACCTGGCGGGTCGACAGGTCGGCCACCTCACCTTAAAAAAAATAAAAAATAATGGAAATAAACTTAAAAAATAAGAAAATAAATAGAAGAGAAAAATTGGACTTAAACTTAAAAAAGAAGAAGAAAATAAACTAATATAAAATTGGACTTAAACTTAAAAAAAAAAAAAGAAAATAAACTAATAAAAAGAGGACTTAAACTTAAAAAAATTGGACTTAAAGTTTAAGTCCAATTTTTTTAAGTTTAAGTCCTCTTTTTATTAGTTTATTTTGTTCTTTTTTAACTTAAAATTGGGCTTGAACCGGAATCCCGGTTGCCTACGTATCCTCTCGAGGAGGAGGAATCAAAGCCTACGTAGTTCTCTTACCTTTGTTTATATCTCCGATTGGCCCTTACCTTATTCGGACTCTCCGGCCGATACATCCGATGGCGTTTGTTGTCGCTCGTCGTCATCTTCGTCGCCTTCCTCCGCCGAGAGGTTTTTTTTTGTGTTCGCATTTCTGCTTTCCTCCAATCGGCTAGGAGGACTTTTGCCTCCAAAGTCTCGGGCAACATGTTTGATCTCGTCGGATCGAGCACATTTCCACTCCGGCTAAAGGTTTGCTCAACCGCTACCGTTGAGGCGGAAACGGCGAGAATTTGTGCCGCGATCCTTGACAGGGTAGGGAACCTCATTCTCTCCGGTCGGCTCCACCAGTCTAATATGTTGAAATCCTCTTCTTCTTCATCAATGGCAAACTCAAAAGAAATGGTTAGATATTCGTCGAGTTCCGAATGGGAACTCGACGTGATTTTTGCCCTTTTCGGGCCAAACAAATCTCTAGCAATTGATTTAAATTTAGATGAACTTGAAGATGAAGGACGAGGAGGGGGTTGAGAAGATTGACCTCGTTCGAAAACACGATATTGAACCAATAATTCATCAAATAATTTTCTAACTTTAGCAATTATGGTAGAAATATGACAATCGGGATGTTTTTCTAAAACTAAAAATTCATAATAACTTTCTAAAAATTGTTTTAAACCATCCATTTTACGTCTAGGGTCTAACCATTTAGTTCGCATTGACAAAATAGCTTGTGATATATTTTCAATTAAAAGACCTTGTTGAATTGCAAATGCAATATTAATTGCTACATAACAAAATATGTTTGAAGTTGGTGTATAAACATAACTAAAAGTGTTAGTAGCATCATAAAAATATTTAAAAACCTCCATTATATCTTTTGCTAAAATCCAAGATTTACCGAAAACAAAATTTACCGTCAATATGTTGTGCGGCAAAACCACTTAAAAGTTCTCGATATTCATATGATTCGTAAATCATTTTGTAAGTAGAGTTCCATCTTGTACAAAAATCTTTTGGAAATTTTTTAGGATAAACGCCATTTTGTTTACAATATGCATACCATTTAGTACGTACACTTTTTTTAGACCATAGTTCTTTAAGAATATTTCGAATAGGTTGTACTAAATCTCCAACATATGCTAAACCGTCTTGAACACACAAGTATAAAATATGAGCGGCACACCTAATGCGAAAAAATTTACCTCCAATCGTCGGCTTACAATAGTTGGTTAAATCTCTAATGGAAGCCGTGTTAGCGGAGGCATTGTCAAAACTGATTGAAAAAACTCGTGAAACTAATCTATATTCTTACAAAACATTTGCAATCAAATGGGCAATGTTTTGGGCAGTGAGTTGTTCGTTGAAAACTCGTAATGCTAAAACTCTTTTGTTTAAAATACAAAATTTATCAACAAAATGACAAGTAATACCCATATATGAATTTTTTTGAAAACCGTCGGTCCAAATATCACAACAAATAGAAACTTGAATATCACCGTTCTCCATAAAATATTTAATCAATTCTTCTTTACGAATTTTATATTTATGCATCATTTTTCTTTTAGCGGTTTGGCGAGAAATCGGTTTATGTGCGGGTTGAGCATGATTTTGCATCCAATCATTAAAACTAACATTTTGTGCAACACTAAATGATAAAGAATCTACGGCCAACATTTCCGAAAATGCATCCATAGAAGAAGAATGATCATGTGTAAATAGAGAAGGAGGTTGGTTAGAAGTAGATGCGTACCCGGTAAGTTGTGTTTGCCCTCGTGCTAATCCCATTTTTTTGGGATGCTTGTTCCGGATATGCCTCTTGTAGTTCCCGTAGCCTTCTCCCTTTTTGTTCTTGTATTGTGCCGCACAAAAATTGCATTTGGCATAGTAAACCCCGTTGGCATTGGGAGCACCTTTTGTGAACCAAAATCGGAAGACCGCCGCCGTTAGTTGAGTGTTGTTCAACGGCGGCTCCTCCGTGAATTCGGTCTCGGATCCTTGGGTGTTGGGGAAAGTAGGTGATTCCGTGTTGATATCCTCCTCCTCGAAGATCTACTGATCTCCACTTAATAAGTCTCGCCTTAAATCCGAACCGGTTGGAGGACCGCTAACGGAATGCCGTCCTCGGCTAGACATTTTTTTTTGAATAATAGAATGTAGTAGTAAGAGTGGTAAAATGAAAAATAAGAGAATGAGAATATGACATTAGGAGAGTAATTGAATGTAAGAGTTGGAAATTATGGAGACATTGAGAGAGTGAATAGATGATTGAATGAGAATTGGTGTGAGATGAAATGAATTGGGTTTGGGGTATTCATAGAATTGTTTTTGGGTTAGATTTGTTAAAGTATTTTTTTTTTAAAAAAAATCTTGTGACCGTTACGGGTCGACCCGGCGGGTCGACGGGTAAGGATCTAACGACCCTTACCCGTACCCGCGACTCGGGGGAACCCGTACCCGCCGGGTCACGGGTGACCCGTGACCCGTGGACATGTCTAAGTGAGAGTGATGATAGCATGTATTATAGTCTATATTTTGGATTTGGTTTGGACGTTTTATCTCCATAAATCTGCATGTATGAATGTATATTCTTTGATTATATTTTTGTTTTGTCTACCTTTGCGGGAATCGAGGTCTACACCTAGTTTCGTTGTAATTGTAGGGAAAATGGCACGTTTTGGAACGAAATGGAGCTAAGGAAGCTAAGGAGTCATTGGAGCTACATTTTGGAGCATTGAGGAGTCATAAGAAGAGCTCAAGAGGCATGAAATGATTTAGAAGATTGATTTTGGACCAGATTTAAGAGTTTCACACTCAACGGAGATTCACCTCGGGTGACTACAGTGCCACCTCGATCGAGGTGATCTTCAGGAGCGTCTGGACCGAGGCAAAGTGATGACGGGATACGAGATCTTTATTTTTGGCTAAGATCTTCTATTTTTGGGAAGTGAATTTTCCATATTTTTGGATGGATTTTTGGAAGGAAGCAAATCCTTTTTGGCTGATATATTTTGGAAGCAAGAAAGATTGCAAGATATTTTAAAGAAGGAAATTATCTTTTTAAGATATTTTATCTTTGGAAGATAATTCCTCTATACATAGAGGCTGATTTTCAGGAATCCAGCCATCTTCGGATCACAGAATTTTTGAAGGAAGTTGAAGGAAGTTTTGAAGGAAGTTTTAAAGGTTGTAGATCAAGGAAGGAAGGAATATATTTTTGAAGGAAGTTGTAAGATTTCCTTAGTTTGGTTTATTTGTTGTCTTTTCTGATTGTGATTGAGGAACGTTGATTGTTTGTTTGATTGATTCTTTGATTCAGTTATTGAGACTTTTATGTTAAGGTTTTCTTGTTTGAATATTGATTCCTTTCTTATATCTTTGATTATTGTTATCATGATAATTGTTGGTTGAGTTCTTTATGTGATTCTAGGGTGATTGTCTGAAGGTTGTGGGAAAGACGATGAAAGAGTGAGCCTTTACCCTAGTGGACCCTGAAAGCTTGAGCCTTTACCTTAACCGACGAACAACTCGGTCAGTCGTGGAACATCTCGACCGAGATGGTACATAAACTGAACGAGGTGAGCCCTTTCTTGATCCTTATCGGGGTTGAGGTTTATGTTTGCCAAATCCTATCCTTGTTATACCTTTTTCCTGTTTCAACGCAAGCCTAGGATGAGACTTACCCGGTGATTCCTTTGTTTGTATACCCAAGATCATGTGTGTAGGTGATAAAGGTTTATCCTTTATTAGGGTTTGAGTGTGCCTTCATCCCATCTTTGGGAGTTAGCTTGAGACTTACCCGTAAAGGTTGATTCTATCACCTTGGGTGGTCTGTTGGTTTAAGATTATAGTTCCTTTCCTTAGTACCTTAAGACTTACCCGGTGGTAGGATCTTTGGGATAGTGAGTAGTGAGACTTACCCGGTGATCTATTCCCACCTTAGAAACACCTTCCCTTTGCAAACCTCACCTTTGTCCACGTTATCTTTTGTATATGTATGGATTGCTGTTTTGTATTCAGCGGCGCTTTTGTAAACCTTTGTTGTATATATTTATACCATTTGATGTTTTGGTTTTAATCTATCTATGCCTTATTGTAAGATCTAGTGAACTTCTTGTCAGGCTGGGGTCAGGATCCACTGTAAGATCCTAGCCCAGTGAGGCCTCGAGTTCCATGGATTCAGGGTGTTACATCATCCGTCCTAGAGTATCCCCGTGGGGAGAACCTGTCCTCTTTGTGCGGAAGAAGGACGGATCGTTGAGATTGTGCATCGACTACAGAGAGTTGAACCAGGAGACCATCATGAACAAGTATCCATTGCTTCGCATTGATGACTTGTTAGATCAACTTCAGGGAGTGACGGTGTTCACCAAGATTGACTTGCGCTCAGGATATCACAAGTTAAGGGTAAGAGAGCAAGATGTGCATAAGACGGCATTTCAGACTCGTTATGGCCACTACGAGTTTGTAGTGATACCATTCGGGCTCACGAATGCGCCTGCCGTCTTTAAGGAGTTGATGAATGGTATATTCATCGACTTCCTGGATCAGTTTGTGGCAGTCTTCAGAGATGATATTCTGGTGTACTCTCGTAGCTGAGAGGAGCATGAAGGACATCTGAGGACAATGATGCGAGCTTTGAGGGATAGAGAACTATACACCAAGTTCTCTAGGTGCGAGTTCGGGATGCCAGAGGTAGCATTTCTAGGTCATGTTGTCTCCGCCTAAGGGATCAAGGTTGATCCGGCGAAGATTGAGTTAGTAGCAGCATGGGCGACACCGACGAATGTCAAGGAAGTGCGCCGCTTTCTTGGCTTAGCCGGTTATTACCGACGGTTTGTGGAAGGATTCTGTGTGATTGCTCGTCCAGTTACCAGCCTGTTGAGGAAGACTACCCGGTTTGTATGGTCCAAGACGTGTACTCAGAGTTTTTGGGAGCTGAAGAGACGTTTGGCTTCCGCTCCTATCTTGCGCAAACCTGAGGGCATAGAGGAATTTATACTCTATAGTGATGCATCCAAGCTAGACTTGGGATGTGTGCTAATGCAGCGTGGCAAGTGATTGCTTATGCGTCTAGACAGATGAAGACGTATGAGGAGAACTACCCGACTCATGATCTAGAGTTGGCAGCGGTAGTTCATGTATTGAAGATCTAGAGACATTACGTGTATGGTGCTGCATGTCAGACTTTCACATACCATAAGATTTTGAAGTATATTTTCATGCAGCGGGAGTTGAATGACCTCCAGCGTAGATGGTTCGAGTTGATGAAGGACTTTGACCTTGAGATTCTGTACCATCCAGGGAAGGCGAATGTTGTCGCCGACGCCCTGAGTAGGAAGACGGCTCGAGAGACGGCAATTGTGAGATTGACTGTTCAACCTCAGCTTCAGAGAGATCTAGCTTGTCTAGATACGAACATCTAGTTTCCTAATGAGGATGCCCAGTTGAGCACTTTAGAGGTTCTACCTTATCTGTTGGGTGAGATCCAACAGAAGAAGGGGACCTGCCCGACGCTGACGAGTATACGAGATAGGATGTCTTGAGGTGACGCCCCATAGGTATACGAGATAGGATGTCTTGAGGTGACGCCCCACAGTTCTCCATAGGAGCAGATGGAGTGATGAGATGCTGCAACCGCGTCTGTGTTCCCAATGATGCGGATCTGAGGTAGAGGATTCTACAGGAAGCTCACTCCACACCTTACTCTGTACACCCAGGTGCAAGTATGATGTATCAGGATGTGAGATGTTCATATTGGTGGGGAGGGCTAAAGCCCGACGTGACCGGATTTGTGGCTCAGTGCGCGACTTGTCAATAGGTCAAGATAGAGCACTTCAGACCAAGAGGGGAGCTCCATCCACTGCCTGTACCCCAGTGGAAGTGGGAGGAATCTCCATAGACTTTGTGACAAGGTTGAGACCGAGCAGGAGCTTTGATGTTATCTGGGTTATATTTGACAGACTAACGAAGACTGTACGTTTCATCCCGATCAAGGAAACGTGGCTAGTGAGCAGACTAACTGAGGAGTTCACTAGGCAGATAGTGAGACTTCATGGTGTACCAAGTACCTAAAGAGGCTACATGGGAGTCCGAGTATAGTATCAAGAGCAAATATCCTGAGTTCTATGCCGAGATAGATGCACTTGTAGGATCACCGAGTAGATCTTAGTGCTATCTTGGTGAGTGTTATGTTATGTGCTTATGTTATATGATGTGTTTTCGTGCTAGTTATGTTGTGTGCATACGATCTTCGAAATATTCTTTGCTAGCGCAAGTGGTGTTATTGCTGGAGATGGTTCTTCCTCCATACTATCATGTGATTATTAGGATCAGCTGAAGATGGTTATTCCTCCATGCTATTGTTGATGACATAGTTTGAGTGGATATGGTTTTCCGCCACACCCTTGCGTTATTAGTGCGGTTTGGCTTGAGTTGGCTTTCCTCCATGCCATTGTGATGTGGTTAGTGGTTGGCTAGAGATAGTTTTCCTCTATGCCTTATTTAGAGTGTGTGAGAGTGTTGTGGAGTGATGATTCCTCCATGTTGTGATTTGATGCTATAGAATGTTATAGGTTGTGATCTTATGAGCGGAGATGTGATACCTCAAATGGAGAGTATGTGTATACCTCGGCATATATGTAACACCCCGAATCCGCAGGACTCGGAGTGCCACATTGGGCTAGGATCTCACAATAAATCCTGACCCTAGCCTGACAACAAGTTCACTGGACCTTACAACATGACACTGACAAATATGAAAACAAATACATAAAACTGTATAAAACTGTACAACCTATGTACGAGATGTCCTCGGCCTACCACTCTGCTAGATCACCCAGCAGCATGCCTATCCTGTGGGGAATCTACAACATGGTAATAAACCATTAGCTATCCATACACATATATCGAGTAATGCATAAGCACAATCACACGTAAGGAAAGATAACACAACATCATGCTTCTACTCATTTACCAATTTATTCATCTCAAAATAATGGTCAGTCACACTAAACGAATATATATAATATATATGAAACTATGTGACACGAGGACCGCTACATCTTTGCCTCTGAGCCTGCTAGCCAGTTGTACTAGTATCGGTCACACAATCCGTGTACCTTGTGGGAGTGGATTGTGCCCTTCCTGTAAACCGGTCTGGCCTAACTGAAGAGAACCTCCCACACTCTACGGCGGGATGAAAGGGAAAGGTTATCACGGCCACGCATACGGGGCAATCAATAAAACGTAGGTCGGTAAATACGACATCACATGCTATCATAGCAAACATACAAAGCACACACCACTCATGCAAACACCTAATATAAGGATGGCAGCTAAGTAAGTCCTACGGACTTACCTCAACCTCGATCACAACTCAACCAGGATCACCTCTACACTGGAGGAACAACACAGCCTATAAGTAAGGCATAAAGAGATATATAAGACTCCTAACCACATAAGGGTCACACCAAGACCCAAAGGGATCCAAAGGATCAACCTAAACCTCACTCATAACCTAACGAACCTCAAAAGCCATACAAGGCCTAAACCGATCATGAACATCATCAAAACTCAACCTCACACATCTAGCATGATCCTAAGCACTCATACTAGGAAAGGAGGAAACAAAGGCACCCTAAGGAAGGCCTAGAAGCATCACACACCTGCAAAACCAAAGGAAACACCAAGCTGGTGCAGGTAGGCGCAGGGGCGGCTCACTGGTGGCGCAAGGGCGGCTGGTGTGCAGAGGACACCTACTTCAGCTCCTTCTTCACTCCAACAACAACATACAAACATAACATACACATACATACATCAACACAAGCCAAACATGGCTGGAATAGGATAAAAACCTAAGGAAAACCATGCTAGACTAAGGAGAAGAGGAAAAAGAGAGAAGAAGATGAAAAGAAGAATAAGAAGGGGATGGAAGCCATGAAAGCTTACCAAGCTGAAGATTCAGAAGCTCACCAACTAACCAAGACGTCCTCAAGCTGGCTCACAAAGCTCAGCAACCATCATCAACATCAAAGCCAAGCAAAAGCTTTCCCAAACTCACACAAACTCGAGGAGATCAACCAAGGATCCAAGGGAGAAGAAGAGAAGAAAGAGTATGTAAGGAGTGAGAGAGATCTGAAATGTAAACCCTCATCAGAGAGAAGAAGAAGATATATATAGGGTGGTGAAAGAGTAAAGTACGAGTCAAAGCAGTCAAAGAAGACGGCTGCAGCACATAGAGCCGTAGGGGCGGGCTTTGTGAGCCGTAGGGGTGGACCAGGTAAGGCGTAGGGGCGCCCCCTGGGTCACGCAGGGGCGGCTCAAGCATCAACCTGGCCCCTCTTCTCCCTCTCTCAGCTCTCAGTAACTAGGCTCTTACAATATGGGTCTGAGAGGATTTGAGATCATCTATATTTCGGGACAAAACTTGTTTTTAGGGGAGTGTGATTTAAGAGACTTAGTCTTTTAGGGATCCCACACTTGTGCCTTAGGTGAGACGCAGGTGCTGAGCATTGCTGAGTGTGTTATGACAAGACCCAGCCGCACCTACAAGTATAGTGGGCCGCCCCTGCGGGTCTTGTGGTCTGCCCCTACGGCTCCGTAGGTCCGCCACTACGGTATCCTACGGATGTAGTCGTCTTTGTTGACCTCTTGACCGTGCTTTTAGCTGGCTTCCTTTATAAGCCATCCCTTTGCTTCCTGATGAGGGTTTCTTACCTTCTCCAGGTTTCTTCTCCTCACAATCATCTTCTTCCCTTCCTTTGGATCTTCTTCTTGATCTTCTTTGGATCTTGTGTGAGTTTTGAGTGATTTGTTGAGCTTTGAGCTTGGATTGATGAAGATATCTATGATTCTGAGCTATGGAGAGCCATGTTTTGGTGGTGTAGATGTTGATCTTCCCTTTTGCTTAGGTTCCAATTGTGGTGAGTTCTTCTTTCTTCTTCGTTCTTTCTTCTTCCTCTTCCTCTTTCTCTCTAGTTTAGGATTCACAAGCTTAGAATTGTGTGTGTGGACCTTTCCTGGACATTTCGATGCTCATGTATGTATACATATGTTTATGTTTGATTGTTAGTTGAAGAAGAGCAAGTGAAGGATCGAAGAGATGTTGGGGTCAGCTCTCTGCACACCAACTGCCCCTGCGCCTGAGCTGAATTGCCCCTGCACCTTGGTTGAGCTGCCCCTGCGCCTAGGTTGGTCCACCCCTACGCCTGATTGGTGCAGCGCCCTTGCGTCTCTTGTTTCCGCCGGTACGTGTCCAAGGCATACCTAGTTGGTATGTTTCCTTCCTTCCTTTCCTTTTTCCTTGACTTTAGATATGGCGAGGCTAGTATGGTTGATGATGAGCTTGATGAGATGTATGATGGGAATGTGCCTTAGTCACTTGTATGTATGTTGAGGATTTGAGGTTTAGATGCGAGTTATAGTTGGTTATGGTTATGAGGTGTAGGAGATACATCTCCTAACCTTTGCATCATTTGATATTGTGCATGTCTTGCTTATGCAGGGGTTGATGGTTTCCTCGAGGGGAAACAGTGACGTGGTATAGAGTTACGAGTATTTCAAGTAAGTCCATAGGACTTACTTAGCGAGTAGTTATGGATTTGAGTGTTTGTAATGATTGTGTGTGTGTGCATATGATTGTTGCATTTATAACCTAAAATGGACTAGGATGACCACTTCATTACCTTAATTGGCCCAAGTGTATTATAATCGGGCCGTGACCACCCGCCAAAGCTCGCCGAGAGTGTAGGAGGTGCTCGGAAGCCAGTTGCTCATGGGGGAGGTAGATCCCCATGCAAAACCTTGGTTAAGGGGGAAGAGGTGAGGTTTTTTAGGCTTTTCGTGCGACAAAAGAAGTTTAATTAGTAATAGAATAACTTCACTAAAGATAATAAACGGATGTGTGCGTGGCATAGCATACTGTGATATGTGGATATGTGTTTATGTTATTACTTCATTCTTATTCATTTCAATTAGCTAACGGTGTACACCGTGTTGTAGATGATCTGCAGGTTAAGAAGACTACAGAGTAAGCCAGATAGGTTATCAGCCGAGGGCTTCCGTACACTAGGTTGTTCGTGGGATATGGGATGTTTTGTACTCAGATGTTTGTGGCTGCCGTTTTGTTACTAGGTTGTGATGTTTTAAAACCTTTTGATGTACATATTGTACATTTTTAATTATTTGGTTTTAATCTTTATGTGCCTTTTTATAAGATCTAGTGAACTTGGTTTCAGGCTAGAGTCAGAATCCATTGTGAGATCCTAGCCCAGTAGCGCCCCGAGTCCCGCGAATTTGGGGTGTTACATGTTGTATTATTCTGGTTGTCTTTTCAGTTATTGTTGTAGAACTCGGTAGAGAGTTTGTTGCTTTTAAAAATGTTAAAGTTTATTGTACTTTATCTATTTTGGAGTTTTCGTTTATTTGTGTCTTATTGCAAGATCCGGTGAAATTGGTTTCAAGCTAAGGGTCAGGACCCATTGTGAGGTCCTAGCCCGTAGCATCCCAAGTTCGTAAAAATTGGGGTGTTACAATATGGTATCAGAGCTCTAGGTTGATAACAATGACACTCGCATTCCTCTAAAAGTCGAATATATAAATAAACAAAACCACAAAAGGAGTATGAGTTTTAAAATGAATTTGGTTTTAAACGTGTGAAGTCGGTCTGTGATGGAATGTATGGGGACCACTACTACTTCCGTGGATCTCGGCTGCTTAACTTATATGTTGGATTTAGCTTATATGTTGGATTGTTTTTAGTTTTTGGACCTTGAACTAGTGTAGTAGTTGTAGCATTGTTTTATACGTAGTTGTGACCTCGTCATAGATGACACGCACTAGAACTACATCTGCCGTAGGACGAGGTAGAGCTAGACCACCTCATCCTCTTGCATTCCACGGACGAGAGCGTGAAAGCAGACCTCCAGTAGCTAGAGGTCGGGGATGAGTGCCCATTGCTGATCTAACAGTAGCCGAGGCTATGGCCGATGAGGTTCTTGAGAACATTGTTTTTGAGGTTGGAAATGGGACCGCTGCTAGGTCCGGAGACAGAGACCATAGTCAGCCAAGTAAAGTCGAGTGTCTATCGGGGCATTTAAGTATCAAGAGTACATGATGACATGAATTATATACCATTATAATCATGCATATTGTAGAGTTTTACCTCGATTTACCTTGCATTTAGAGAGAACTTGTGTACCTTTTGTGTTTTATTCATATATATTTCGTAAATAGAGGTCTACACGAGTTTCGGTAGAATTGTAGGTAAATTAAGCGGATTTGGAAGTAAAAATGGAGCAAGGAGCATCTAAGACCATTAAGGAAGCTATAGGAGTCTTAGAGGAATCACAAAGAGCAAAGGAGTTGCGTAAAAGAAGCATAGAAGGGAGGAAGGAAACAAGACAAAAGACGAGCATTCTTTGTTGAAGAAAATCGTGCCATTTACAACATAAATCGGACGATTTTTATCATTAAAAATCGAACGGTTTTGCTAGAAAATCGGCTAGCACGATTTTCTTTATTTTTCGGCCCAATGGTAAAGACGACTCAACGCCCATCACTTTTAGGCTAGAGAAGAGTTTTGCAAGCGGCCCATTTGCAAGGAACTATAGGTTGGAACCCTAGGAACGAAAATGGGGGGGGGGGGGGGGGGGGGGGGCGCAGCGGGAAATCTTTACACGTTTGTGAGAGATTGAAGATTCTTGGAGAGGGATTGAAGCGATATTGCCGGGAAGTCAATCTTGATCATATTTGTGAGATTCCTTGTTTCCATTGCGATCTTTGTGGTTTTTTAACACAATATTGAGTTGATTGAGAGATACATTGATTAGTTTTGAGATTGGTTTACAGAATTGAAAGTTATTGAGTTTTTATTCAAGATTCGGGTTTATTTGATTTATTCACTCAATCTTAAATTTGATTTGATTTTAAAAATCGTTGGCTAAAACCATTGTGAGTCTTGGGAGAATAGTTGATGATTGAGACTTAGATGTTGATAGATTGAACTCATTCAAACAATTGGACCCTGAGAGTTTAGATTTTAACTTTGTGACAACAGGAAAATCGGGCTGTTCTTGAAGGAAATCGTCCGATTTAATGATGAACAGCACGATTTATTTCCCTGACGATCTTTAATTGATTTAATCTTTAACCAAAGTTAATCCTTGCCTAAATCCCAACCTTGCATAACCTTTTTAACCTCTATTTGAGTGTATGAAGAGACTTCAACCTTGATTCTATATTTAATGGATTAAGATTATAAGATTTGGGTAATAGAGAGACTTAATATCCTTTATTAAGGTTTCAAGTGTGCTTTCTATCTTTACCTTGGAGAGTCACATCCTGGGGTTTTGGGTAGTTAGTTTGAGTGTAATTCTTGTCCTTAGATCCTTTTATATTGCAGCCTCAACAACCCTTATAGAGAGAACCTTTGGATTAGACAAATAGGTTTCGGAACTTCACCGTACGATATCTACCTTTGAAACATATAACCTTGGCAATATAAACTTTATCCTTTGATCTTTAGAAGTGTCTTGAATCGAAAGCCGCAGTCGGATACTTTCATCCTTGGAATCATTTCCCCCTTTTATTAATCACAAAAGCTTTTGCACTTTGTTAGATAATTGAATTCGATTTTATTCTCACCAAATTCCTGAGTTCGACTCTGGAATTTATTACCTTGCTACAACTGATCCGTACATTGCGAGTTCGCTTTGCTTTGGGTTCTAGATATAAATTTAAGACTTTGACGCACACACTTTAGAGCAAACAAGTTTTTGGCGCCGTTGCCGGGGATTTGGTGTAGACCAAACTCAGTTTTCGGTTGTCTAGCTTGAGAGCTCTTGCTCTTGTTATTTGATTTGTCTACTTGAGTGATCTTTGCAGGTTCTTTAGGTATATGTGAAAGACTAGATCTACCAAAGATCTAGTTCCTTTCGATCCCGAATTGGAGAAAACTTTAAGGAGAAAGTTGAAGGAAAAGAAAATGGCTGAAAATAACGAGAGAAACATCCAAGCTGAGTTGGATGAAGCTCAACGTCAACTTAAGTTGAGTGAGAAAGCTCGTGTAGATGCTGAAACGAGTCATCAACTCCAAATTGATAAACTCAGGGCTATGATGTTGGACATGAAGTTGGAGTTGAATGATGCTAGGAAGAAGAAGAAAGTCAAGAAGCCAAACTAAGTCCACTAGAGATGATTCATCCGATGATGAAGATCTCGATCCGGATATGCCGGAACTTGAGGAAATCAATCCAGTGATTCATCCTGTTCGTAACAACCCAAGACCACCGGTTGTTCCTCGCATTCCAGCTAGGGATGTGAGAGTTGCTAATGAAGGACATGAGCCCCGAACTTTGGGGCAAAGGATGGATCCAATTCAGCAACCACGCCGTCTAGGTGTGAATTTCGGAGCTGAGGATATCCAGGAATTCAGCTTTACACCACAACACATCACCATGGTTCGCCAAAGTCAGTTTGGTGGAGCAAGTGCTGAATCTCCACACCAACACTTGCAGAATTTCGAGATTCTCATGAAGACCATGAAGCCGAAGAAAGCTAGTACAAGTAATTACAAGATCAAACCGTTCTTCTTCTCTTTGAAGGACAAAGCTCTAGCGTGGTACCAAACACTTCCAACTGCAAAGCTGGCCACATGGGAGGATCTATCTTCGGAATTCCTCACCAAATTCTTCCCGCCATAAAAAACGGCGGAATTGAGAGGTAAGGTAAATTCTTTTTCTATGAAGCCTAACGAAAGTTTGTTTCAATCTTGGGAAAGGTTTCAGGATCTCTTATTGGATTGCCCACACCACGGCATTTCAAAACTGGAATTGTTGGAGATCTACTACAAGGGGTTGGATGTGGAAACACAGTTCAATCTTCAATCTCTCTCTTGTGGCACATTTATGGACATGAGAGAAGATGATGCTTGAGACTTTATTGAGAAGCAAGCCCGGGTGATTAAGAAGTATTCCCATCGAAAGGTGGCTCCAAATAGCCGGAATCAAGGAGATCCGGGAGCTAAGTTGAACCACGCTTCTCAAACACAAATATTCTCCCCTCAACAATGAAATCAAAGAGTTGAAGGAAGTCACCAAAACTAGCCTTCAAAAGGCTAAGGAGCAAGAAGCCAACTATATGGGAAGGGAAAACAATCAAAGGAATGACTACCGGAACAACAACTGGAATAAAAACAATAGGAACTCCAACAACAACAATTGGAGATCCAAACAACAAAATCACAGGGGGGCGATTTAGCGATGAATTCTCCGGTTTCTACGAACTTGACTGCAGTTGTTCTCACCTTTAATAGTGCACCTTCCCCACCTTCACAGGCTTCTCCCATGACATTAGAAGATCATGAATCATCAATCAAAGCACCTACTTCATTGGAATTGAAGCCCCTTCCTACACACTTAAGGTATGCATTTCTTAGGCCTAACTCTACATATCCTGTTATAGTTAATGCGAAACTGAATGATGATGAATTAGAGAAGCTTATGAATGTTCTAAGGCAACATAGGAGAGCTTTAGACTATACTATTGATGATTTGATAGGCATTACACATTCTCTATGTATGCATAAAATCCTAATGGAAGAGGATTACAAGCCTTCACGTCAACCTCAAAGACGGTTAAATCCGATCATGAAAGAGGTCGTGAAGAATGAAATCCTTAAGCTACTTGATGCAGGTATCATCTTCCCTATTTCCGATAGCAAGTGGGTGAGTCCAGTGCAGATAGTACCAAAGAAAGGAGGCATTACCGTTATTGCCAACAAAAACAACGAGCTTATTCCCGCAAGTACAATTACGGGATGGAGAATGTGCATCGACTACCGTAAGCTGAATGTGGCCACCAGGAAGGATCACTTTCTCCTTCCTTTTATTGATTAGATTTTGGAAAGGTTAGCCCAACACTCTTACTTTTGTTATCTAGATGGATATAGCGGTTTCTTTCAGATTCCCATTCACCCGGATGATCAAGAGAAGACGACCTTCACGTGCCCTTGGGGTACGTTTGCTTATAGAAAGATGCCATTCGGCTTATGCAACGCTCCAACCACCTTTCAAAGGTGTATGATGGCAATCTTCTCAGAATATGTAGAGAATATCATGGAAGTATTCATGGACGACTTTTCGGTATATGGTTCTTCCTTTGATAACTGTCTTTCTAACCTTTCATTAGTTCTTAAGAGATGTGAAGATACTAACTTAGTTTTAAACTGGGAGAAGTGTCATTTTATGGTCACCGAAGGAATTGTGTTAGGTCATCTAATATCAAATAGAGGAATAGAGGTTGATAGAGCTAAGATAGAAACTATTAAGAAGCTACCTCCTCCATCCTCTATGAAAGGGATTAAAAGCTTTTTAGGACATGCAGGCTTCTATAGGAGATTCATAAAGGATTTCTCTAAGAATTCAAAAGCCTTAACTAATCTTTTAATGAAAGACGCAACTTTTGAATTCTCGAAAGATTGTCTAGAAGATTTTTGCAGGATCAAAGAGGCTTTGATTTCAGCACCAATCATCCAACCACCTGATTTGACTCTTCCTTTCGAGGTCATGTGCGACGCAAGTGACGTCGCTATAGGAGCCGTACTCGGACAAAAGAAAGATGGTCGTACGCACGCCATCTACTATGCTAGCAAGACGCTAGACGCGGCTCAATCCAATTATGCCACTACGGAAAAGGAACTTCTAGCCGTAGTTTATGCTTTTGAAAAATTTCGCTCCTATATTGTAGGTGCGAAGGTGATAGTCTATACGGATCATTCAACAATCCTCTACTTGTTCATGAAGAAGGATGCGAAGCAAAGGCTTCTAAGATGGATCTTACTCTTACAAGAGTTCGATTTGGAGATCCGTGACAAGAAGGGTTCAAAAAACTCAATTGCTGACCATCTTAGTCGTCTTCCACACCTCACAGACGAGATAGATGAACTACCTATAGACGACTCATTTCCTGACGAACAACTACATGAGATTGAAGAGTGTCTTCAACACATCTCGAAAGGTAATGATCCATGGTTTGCTGACATTGTAAATTACCTTGTTTGTCAGGAGATTCCCCCCGGACTTTCATATGCTCAAAGAAGAAAGTTCTTTAAGGACATCCGGAACTTCTATTGGAACGAGCCACTTCTCTTCAAAAGAGGTCCCGATGACATATACAGAAGATGCATCCCAGAAGATGAAGTGGAAAATGTCATCCGCCACTGCCACTCTCTACCATATGGAGGACATGCTAGTTCCCACAAAACATGTGCTAAGGTACTTCGTTCCGGTTTCTTTTGGCCCACCTTATTCAAAGATGTGCAAAAATATGTTGTTGCTTGTGATTCTTGTCAAAGGATAGGTAATATTTCTAGGAGGAATGAAATGCCCCTCAACAACATACAAGAAGTGCAGATCTTCGATGTTTGGGGAGTAGATTTTATGGGACCATTCCCATCCTCTTGTGGAAACCAATACATACTCCTCGCCGTAGACTATGTCTGAAGATGGGTAGAAGCACTCGCTTCTCCTACTAATGATGCAATGGTAATGCTGAAGTTCTTCAATAGAACGATCTTCCCAAGGTTCGGAACTCCCCGAACCATCATTAGTGATGGAGGAACGCACTTCAAAGCCCGTCGATTTGAGACTCTATTGGCTAAGTATGGGGTGACCCATAAGATAGCTACACCGTACCATCTGCAGACCAGCGGACAAGTCGAGATATCCGATCGAGAGATTAAGGGAATTTTAGAGAAAAATGTCTCTAAAAGAATGAAGGACTGGTCAATGAAGCTTGACGATGCACTATGGGCGTACAGGACTGCCTTTAAGACACCAATAGGTACGACTCCATATAATCTTGTTTATGGTAAATCTTGTCATCTTCCTGTAGAGCTAGAGCATAAAGCATATTGGGCTATCAAGTGGCTCAACTTTGACATGAAAGAAGCCGGAGAGAAGCAGCTTTTAGATATCAACGAGCTGGACGAGATCCGGCTGAATGCGTAATAGAACGCAAAGATCTACAAGGAAAGGACGAAGCGTTGGCATGATAAGCACATCATTCCAAATGATTTGAAAGAAGGAGACCAAGTTCTTCTATTCAACTCGAGGCATCGACTATTCCCAGGTATGCTTAAATTCCGTTGGACAGGACCTTATGTAATTAAACGAATTTTCCCCCATGGTGCAGTTGAAGTATGAGGTGAACAAAGCCCAAATTTCAAAGTGAATGGCCAACGGTTGAAGAAATATACACCGGAAGTTCCGGTTGAGGAGATAACTCCTATCCTCCTCCACTGAACACCAAACCAAGCACCGTCCAGCTAAAGACGATAAATCAAGCGCTTTTTCGGAGGCAACCCATGATAGTATAACTCTTTTCTCCTTTTATCATTTAGTTTAGCTTAGTTTAGTTGCTTTGCTTCTTTTGTTTTTGCTTTTGTTTGTTCCTCGATGCACTCTTGGTTTGTTTGTGTCAATAATCGCAGGAAATTAGGTCCAATTTGAGAAATCAATGAAGATAGGAGCCATAAATTAGTTCAAATTGCAATCTTCAAGAAAAGCAAGGAAAGAGATCGAGCTACACAAAGCAAATCGTTCGATTCAGGAACAGAGCAAGTCGATTTTTTGCAACAGGGAGATAAATCCACCCCCCCAGATCGACCCCCCTGAATTAAATCGTCCGATTTTCTTCTTTGAGCTGAGAAAATGATGAAAAATCGCCCCGATAAATAAATTGCCCAATTAAATCGTCCGATTTTCTTCATAAAATCTCCGGCCTATTTAAATCCTTCACCACTCGATTCTCTCATTCCACGAACTCTCCATTCCCGATTTCCCTTCTCTCAAAGAACCGAAAATCGCCCACCCTCTAATCTCCTCATTCCTTAATCATTTTTAACGATTCTTGGCCCTAAACTGAAGCATTTTCGACAAGGAACAAGGATCTAGCAACAACAAGCTTGGCAATCGACTCATCCATCCGGAATTCAGTTTTTTCAATTCGAAACCTAAGTTTCTTGCTCGATTTTGATTCTTGCTTGGAGATTGTTTGTTTGCTGAGATTGATTGAGGGATTTGCTTAGAAATAACAATAGGAGACTGTGTGTGGTGATAGTTTAGTCAGAACTTTACAGAATTGTGAGAATTGTTGAAATTGAAAGAAAAATCGACCCAACCCAGATAAATCTTCCGATTTACTATAGAACAGCCCGATTTTTTGTTGCAGAAATGGAGACTTTGAAGAGAATCACTCGAAATGCGGGAAAGAAGAAGGGATCTTTTTCCAAAGCCCCTCCCCCACCTCCACCACTTTCTCAAGCCATACCAAAACTCCCCCCTCCCCTATCCAAACATAAGAAGAGATATGAACGTCTCTTAGACCGTCCCTTCACCCCTCCTCGATACATTGTGCTAGATGACTTAGACTCTTTGTTTGTTCGAGAGGATGTGGATATGATGTAGATAGAGTTTGGCTTAGTCAGTTTGCTATGATTAGGGAGGATGCTTACACCGAGATCACCCTAGAATTCCTTAGCACATTTGAGCATGATCCTAGAGAGAGGACGGTCTCTTTTCGTCTCATGAACCACAACCATGTTATGACTATCGATGACTTTGGGGATTTGTTTGGTTTTCCCTACTCTGATGCAGGAACATTTGCGAGAGGAGTTAGTGCTAGTGCCTTTTGGGAGACCATCTCAGTGGGAGAGTATGGTCGTGATAAGTGGAGACCCAGAAATTCGAAAGAGGCTAGCATGTACAACCTTTCCTTTATGGTAGTGCATAAGATCCTTAGTAAGAGCTTGTTTGCGCGGACGGAGACTCCACAGAAGCTCAAGACTGACGAGCTCTTTATCTTGTATTGCATGACATGTAGCACCATTCCCGACATCACCTCTATGCTTGCTGACTATCTAGGAAAGATAGCCAACAAGGCAAAGGGTGACATTTGTGCTGGAGGGCTTGTCACTCACGTGGCAAAGGCATTGGAATTGGATTTCTCGGATTGCACCTTAGCTGAGAGTGCCCAGCCCTTAGGATCACAGAGATTGATTGCGAGACAGGTCTTGATTTCTCGAGGGAGAGGAACTCTTCATGTTTCCATGCCATGGGCAAAGGATCCAAAAAAGAAGCCATCCGAGATTGTTTGGAAGTCCGAATACACCATTCGGAACAAGAGGAATTGGAAGAAGATGTTTGTACTGATGCTTGAGGAGATAGCTCCTCCTTTGTATTATGATGATGATGCAGGTGACACTGAGGATCAGGAGGATAAGGAGGCTGGAGTACACCAGGGGACCATGCTCGAGTTCGAGAGTGACACTTATAGTGGTCACGCCACGGATGCCATGGACATCGACACTCATGGTGGAGGACCTAGCCGGACTAGTCGAGGCACCGAGGTGACAGAGGATGACATGCAGCCACCCCGCCACTCCTTTGCACATGCTCCTAGATACGGTAGATGACATAGACTTCCCCGCCATTTTAGAGACTTAGTCTCCAGCTTCCAAGGTCTACGCACCGACTACCAGGGTCTACCCTCCGACTATCATGCCCTCCACACCGACTACAACACCTTGAACATTCAGTTCAAGGAATACCGGCAGGAGACGGACGCTAGACACTCCTCCTATGACGGCCAGATGAGGGACATGTAATACCATCAGTTCGGCCACTTCTATGATCCCAGTGCACCGATGTATCCATATCCTCCACCTCCGCCACCACCGACCGAGGATTGAGATTCCACTCCTTTTACATTATAAGTATTTTTCTCCATCTTATGCTTGATCTTTCATATTAGGGACAATGTGAAGGTTAAGTATGCGGTGGGGGTACTTACAATCTCTTTTACTTCATTTTAGCACTCTATGTACTTTGTATTACTTTTGATGATTTGGCTTGTAATAACTCTTGCACTACTTGCTTTCCACTATGACACTCGCATTTGCATGTTTTCTTTCAAATATTATGAGTTTTCAAATAAAATTTGTGCTTCTTATGATGGAAATGACCTCTATGATGAGAATTATGATGTGGAAAAGGCAAAAAGATGACATGGTTATGTTGAGATTTTGATTATAGCATGAATGAGCTTACTTTTCTTACTTGAACACATGAATGGTTTATATGATTTTGATGTTTTGATAAGAGAATGAAATAATGGTCGAAGCTATATTATAAGTTCTTTTGCATCATATAAGGATGACCAAGGCAATTCACTTCTTCTCTAATTCATATCTTGTTCATGCTAGCTCCTCAATGAAATATGTGACCTCTCTTTTACCATCCGGGAATTAGGATAGGTGATTGAAAAAGGCATGTTTGATGTGGGAGGGCCAATTAAAACGTGTTAAGTAAAAGTGTAGCAATTCATAAGTTTGGGGACGTTGAACATGAGGATGAGTAACTCGGCACCATTCACATAGCCGGGTGTTTGTGTCTTGCCAAAGTCCGATTGAACGACAAGTCCTAACGGGGTATGGTATGTGCATCAAGGGTTTGAGGCATCTCAAAATTGAGAAACGCCGATCTCCTAGGCTTCGGTTATTGTGCACCGCTGTCCATACTCTCAAAAAGTAAAGTATAAAGAAAGCAAAGCTTTTACATGCAAAGCATGTGTGGTGAAGTAAATTTCTTGAAGGTATTATGTTGTTCCTCTTTCCCGGATTAGCACCACAATTGCCTAAAAAAATCCCCTCCTTTAACACGTTTCTTAGACCTTTTCTTTGATTAGAAGACCTTGAGACTTTTATGCATGTATTTAAGACTTCATGGCTTAGACTTGTTTGATTTTAATTGCCTCTACATCTTTATCATGTTCTTTATTTATGTTTTTGAGGAAGAAAAGAGAGTTAGTCCATGTTATTATTATCATTGATACATGTCTTGTCTTCCTATGCCTTGAAACATCACTTTGAGGGTGATCCGATGAGAACAAGCACTATCAAATAAAAGGTTTTTCAGCTTTCTTACATTTATAATCCATGGCATCTTGTATTCTAAGTTTGAGCCTTGCTTGGGGACAAGCAAGAGGCAAGTATGGGGTATTTTGATGACATGAACTATATACCATTATAATCATGCATATTGTAGAGGTTTACCTCGATTTACCTTGCATTTAGAGAGAACTTCTGTACCTTTTGTGTTTTATTCATACATATTTCGGAAATAGAGGTCTGCACGAGTTTCGGTTTAATTGTAGGTAAATTAAGCGGATTTAGAAGTAAAAGTGGAGCAAGGAGCATCTAAGACCATTAAGGAAGCTAAAGGAGTCTTAGAGGAATCACAAAGAGGAAAGGAGTTGCATAAAAGAAGCATACACGAGAGGAAGGAAACAAGGCAAAAGACGAGGATTCTCTGTTGAAGAAAATCGTGCCATTTACAACATAAATCGGAAGATTTTTATCATTAAAAATCGAACGGTTTTGCTTGAAAATCGGCTAGCACGATTTTCTTTGTTTTTCGGCCCAATGGTAAAGACGAATCAAAGCCCATCACTTTTAGGCTAGAGAAGTGTTTTGCCAAGCGGCCATTAGCAAGGAACTATAGGTTGGAACCCTAGGAACGAAAACGGGGGGGGGGGGGGGGGGGGGGCGGCGCAACGGGAAATCTTTACACGTTTATGAGAGATTGAAGATTCTTGGAGAGGGATTGAAGCGATATTGCCGGCAAGTCAATCTTGATCATATTTGTGAGATTCCTTGTTTCCATTGCGATCTTTGTTGTTTTTGAACACAATATTGAGTTGAGTGAGAGATATGTTAGCATGAAATATTGCGATATTCTAGGCACTTTTTCTAGTTGTTTTTCATCCAATATAGTGTTCATTGATGAGGCATTGAAGCAATTGTTAGCTAGTTTGTCTACATTGTCAATATAGAGGTCTACATAAGCTTTGTGTTGATTATAGGTGAATAAGAGCTAAAACCGAACCAATTGGGAGAGAAAGGAGAAGATTTGAGCACATCTGTTCGCTCCAAACGGTGTGTGCAAGCTTTAAATTTATAACCCTAGATGTAAGCTTAAAACAAGGATGCAAACCCGCAGTGTACGGGTCAATTGTAGTAAAAAGCAAGGAATTCCAGGGGTCGATCACAAGGACTTAGTGAAACAAAGTCGGAATAGGTTAGCTTTAGCAATCACTAACCACAAAGAAATTAAAACAATCAAAGATGATAAAAGTCAATAAAGGAAGTATGCAATTCTAGGGATTAAAGCATCTAGTCGTAGTTCCAACTCAAGATCTAAAGATAAGCGGACAAAGCTGAGGTTTTTGCATAGGGAAGGTGTTACTAAAGTGGAATAGATCACCGGGTAAGTCTCACTACTCACTAATCCCAAACCGTAACTCCTATTACCGGGTAAGTCTCAAGGAATTAAGATAAAGAACTATAACCTCAAACTAACACACCATCTAAGGGAATAGAATCAACCTTTACCGGGTAAGTCTCAGGCTAACTCACAAAGATGGGACGAAAGCACACTTAAACCCCAATAAAGGATAAACCTTTATTACCTATACTTATGATCTTTGGTAAACAAACAAAGGAATTACCGGGTAAGTCTCATCCTAGGCTTGCATTGAACCAGGAAAGGTGTAATAAGAATAGGATTTGACAAACTCTAACACTTAACTCTCAGTTTCGGATCAGATAAGTCACCTCGGTTAGCCAAATTTCACCCCGGCCGAGATGTTCATCGACTGAGCGAGATGCTTAGGGTTAAGGTAAAGACTCGAACTTTCAGGGTCCTACTATGATTAAGATTATTCTATCATTGTTTTTCCCACAACCTTCAGCCAATCACCCTAGAATCACACAAAGAGATTAGCCACTCATCATCATGAAAGTATTAATCAAATATATGGGAAGAAAGAGAATAATTGAACAAGAAAACCTTAAGAGAAAGGCTTCAATAACTGAATCAATTATAAAACCAACAAGCGTTCCTTGGATAGAAATCCAACAAGACAACAAAGAGGAAGGGAATCTAAGATGATCTTACAAAAACCCTTCAAAAGCTATAAAAGCTATAGACTTTCTTCCTTCAACCTTCAAAAAGGTTCTTCAATTCTCCCAACTGAAGTATGGCTGCAGTGGTGTATTCCGGGTGATAGCGGATGTATGCATGATGTCGGATTTGTGGGAAATCCGACCCTTTTTTATAGGAAAATTACTCTCCAAAGATAAGATATCTTAGAAAGATCTCTTCCCATAAAAATAGGTAAAATATATGGTCTATCTTATCTTCTTCCTTCCAGGAACCAAGCCCAAAAATATAAGATCCTCTTTCCAAAGATAAAAGATCTCAGCCAAGAATAAAATATTCTCGCCGCGTCCCAGGTGTTCGCCTCGGTCAAGTCGACTCCTCTGGATCACCTCGGTCGAGGTGACTCTATAGTCAACCGAGGTGAATCACAACTGAATGTGAAATCTCTCAAATCTAGTCCAAAGTGAATCTTTAATCCATAGCTATGCTTCCTAGATGTTTCCTTATGTTCCTGAATGTAGCTCCAATGACTCCATAGCTCCTTTTGCTCCTTTTTGATGCAAAACGTGCCATTTTACCTACGATTATAATGAAACTAGGTGTAGACCTCGATTCCCGCAAAGGTAGATGAAATGGTAATATAATCACATAATATACATAAAAACATGCAGATTATTTAAGATAAAACGTCTAAACAAACCCCAAAATATAGACAATAATTCATGCTATCAAAATACCCCATACTTAGCCCTTGCTTGTCCCCAAGCAAGTTCCGCATATAAAATACAAGATAGAATGGATTATAAGTCATAAAGATCAATGAAAGAGTCTTTCAAAAACATCTTTATGGTGTGCTACAATCATAGATCACTCTAAGAGAATACTTCATGGAATTTAAAATCAAAATATGATCAAAACCTTTTATAAATATAAGAAAGTTGTTCATCTTTGCATAAAATCGTAGAATGCATAATAAATCATAATTATCGAAATTAATCATGTATAATCCAGTTTAAACCACTAAGTCAATCAACAAGCTCGAGGTCTCAAGGGCTTCCCATAAGAAAGGTCAAGAAACGTGTAGGGTAGGGATGTATATGAGGTAATGTGGTGCTAGAATCCGGGAAAAGGACATCACTTCACTTTCACTTTGACTTTCAACATCTTCCACCAATAAGCTTTGCTTATTTCACACTTTTTCTTTTTTACATTACTTTTTGGGATGCATGGACAGAGGTGCACAATAACCGAAGCCTAGGAAATCAGCAATCATAAATTTCTTGAGATGCATCAAACCCTTGATGCACATACCATGATCCGTTAGGAATATCGCTCAATCCGACTTTGGCAAGACACAAACACCCGGCTATGTGAATGGTGCCAAGTTACTCATCATCATGATTGACTTCCCCAAACCTATTTATTGCTTTCTAACACTTTCACTTCCAGCCAACTTCTCAACTTTTACTTCACTTGCTTTCACCACTTTGCTTGCTTCCAAATTCCCGGATAGGTAAAGGGAGGCAAAAATGTATATGAGGGGCTAAGCATGATCAAGAAGAAGAAGAGAGAAGAATGAATTGCCTTGGTCTTTCACCACTCTGCTTGCTTTCAACATAATTTGGATAAAAACAAAGTATTAAACATGCCAAAAATTTCAAACAAAGCATTTAGCAACTTAAACATATCATAAAACCTTTCAAACACATAAAGATTTGAAAACCAGTCAGCAACAAGATCTTCACTGCGATCATATCCAGATAAGAAGCACAAAACGTTTTGAAAACTCTCAGTTAAACCACCTCGGTCGAGGTGTTCTAGGTCAACCGAGGTGAAGTACCTCGTTCGGCCAGAACTGCACCGGTCAAGGTCAAAATTTTTTTTTTTCTAAACCAGTTTTTGATGTTTTCAAATCAAATAACCTGTATGTATGCATCCAATCTCAAATAAAACCATAGAAGCAAAATGAAGCATAAATATCCAAAAATGTCGAGTCATACATCACATAAGTCAATAAAATACATAAACACCCCATACTTGGGACACACTGTCCTAGTGGGTCAAAATAAGTCTAAAGAAAATAAAGTACTCACCGGACATATAGTTGAGCTGCATAATAAATAAAGAAAGAAAATCCTGCAAGCTCTCAATAATCTTGATCCTGTGGTGATGGTGGTGGCATGTATGGATACTGGGATGGGTCAAATGGATAACCCATAGTCTGCTGAAACTGGATCTCCATCATCCGGCGCTGATAATGCTGGCTCTCTAGCATCTGATGAGTCCAGTGGTCGATTTGTCGGTGCTGGGCGGCAAATCTCTCATCGATGTCCACAATAAGAGCAGCATAAGAGTCTATCATCTGATCCGTCAGATCATCGATTCGACGGTGAGCCTCTGGATCTCTATGTCGGCGCACCCTACGCCTAGCAGGTCGGACTGGTGATGCAGCCGGCGCGGTCTCAGTATCGTCATCGTCTAAGTCAATGAACGGCGCACTCGTCCCAACAGTATCGGTCCCTGTATCCATAGGAACTTCACCTCATCCTCCTCAGCTGGTGCAGCTGCAGCCTCTCTAACATCCTCCATCAATGGGATCCAAGCAGTCTGCCAATAGTGAGGATCATAAACTAAAAACTGGGGTGACCATCTGATCCCCTGTGGTGTAGTCGGCTCCCATGGCATGACTACATACGGTGTAGTGAGTCCTCGGGGAACCAGAATCCGCCGAGTGATCATCTCCTGAAGCCCTAGTGGCTTGGCAGCCGCCTCCATGGTACATGCGCTGAGATCCATATCCTGATAGCTCGTAATGTGGGTCACGATGCCTCCGCAGCAGATATCCCCCTTTGCCTTGGCCTTGATCTTGTGCAGATCCTCTGCCAACATCAAGCCAAAGTCTAGGATCCCTCCAGTCACCATGCAGTAAAGGCTGAAAAGCTCCCCCTGTCTGACCTTCTGGGGCGTCTCAGTACGTGCCAGAAGCGTCTCACTAAAGATCCGGTGGGCTAACCTAAAAGCTAGGTGAAAAATTATACGCTCCCTGGAGTCTTCAGGGCGCCATCTGTCTGCGTGCTCAACAACATGAGCAATCTGACCCTAGAATTCCCTAGCTACATCTCGGGAGGGAAAATCAACAGAAGTCGGGGCCGGGAAACCAAAATGTCTCTCCAGTACTGTAAGGGAACTATGAAGTTCCGGTTCATCAACCGGTACTTCACAGAACGCTCTGTGGGTAGGTAGGTGAAGGAGCTGATGAACTCCAAAGTAGGCTCTAAATAGGCAGGTGCACGGATCTTAGTAAACTGATCTAGCCCTACCATCGAAATCATCCGCCTCAAATCTCCATCCACATGGAGACAATCAAAAGCTGAAATGTCCAGGAAGCGCGGTGCAATCACTGGACGGGCTGCAATACGGTCATAGTCGACCTGGTGTCTCTCGTGGATCACCGGTCTATAAGGTCTAGAGGAAGAAGAAGAAGGGGAAGGGGAGGATTTGTCCCTCAGGACAAGCTGTCTATCTGAACTCATTTTTCGAACACTCTGTCAGATCACCTCGGTCGGCCTGACACAACTCAAGAACACCTCGGCCGAGGCACAGAACGACTGGACCGAGGCGAATAACTGCGCGACGAATTTCTTCAAAAATCCAGTTCTTTTCCCCAAAAATCACTACAACTGGTTCCTATGGGGTACTTAATCTGTTTCTCAGCAAATGCAAGGGCAACCAAAGCCCAATTCGAAGCGAAACAGTGACACTTGCACTGGGATCCTCTATCCTTTCTTTGCAATTTGGAAGCAAGAATCGTCGAAAACGAGCGAACAATGGCAAAGCGAGGAGAGGAAGCTGCCGCGGTCGAGGGGAGGGTAAAGGAAGAGAGAGAATTTCAGCCCCCCTTTTATACCCTTTTCTGGAACTGCTGTCACCTCGGTCGAGGTGGTCTCGACTGGACCGAGGTGGTACGGACTGAGGTGGATCTTCAGAAACCCTAGTCCCCTCGGTTGCTCAAGAATCATCTCGGTCGAGGTGCTTTGACAGCAACGGAGATGTGCCTCAGTCAAACTCCGTTTTCTCCAATTCTCGAACTTCTATCCTTCCAGTTATGCTCCTGGTTTGTATTCCTTCCTTAGATGTCACCTGTTGTCTGTCTAGGACGCCAAAAACAAAACAAAGCAAAGCAAAAGCAACCTATCTAAGCTTGACTAGAAAAAGGGAAAAGTAAGCAATACCTTGGGTTGCCTCCCAAGAAGCGCTTGATTTAAGGTCGCTAGCTGGACCAAACGGCATCTCTATGCGTGATGGGAGGTGCCCTCACCCCATAGTTCACCTCCATCATGGGGTGAAGTAAGTAAGTCTATCAAACGCTCCAACAAGTGTAGGTGCTCATCGGGGAATGAATCGTCTATGGGTGAGTTGTCCTTCTCGCGTGAAGATGTAGGTAGCCGGCTGAGGTGATCCGCAACAGAATTTTCGGATCCCTTCTTATCGCGGATCTCTATGTCAAACTCTTGAAGCAAGAGAATCCATCGAATAAGGCGTGGCTTGGCATCTTTCTTAGCAAGCAAGTAACGGATGGCTGCATGGTCGGTGTAGACAATGACTTTCGCCCCTACTAAGTACGAACGAAACTTCTCGAAAGCATATACAACCGCCAATAACTCCTTCTCGGTGGTAGCGTAGTTGCGCCGGGCTACATCTAGTGTCTTGCTAGCATAGTAAATGGCGGTGGTCCGGCCATCCTTCTTCTGTCCAAGCACCGCTCCTACGGCTACATCGCTAGCATCACACATGATCTCAAAGGGCAAGGTCCAATCCGGAGGTTGGATAATGGGAGTGGAGATCAACGCTTCCTTAATCCTGTAAAATGCATCAAGACACTCTTGCGAAAACTCAAAAACAACATCTTTATTCAAGAGGTTAGTTAGAGGTTTAAAAATCTTAGAGAAGTCCTTGATGAATCTCCTGTAGAAACCTGCATGCCCGAGAAAACTCCTCACACCTTTAACAGAACAAGGGGGAGGGAGTTTCTCAATAGTCTCGATCTTAGCGCGATCGACCTTAATACCTCGATTAGAAACGAGGTGTCCTAGCACAATGCCTTCATTAACCATAAAATGACACTTCTCCCAATTCAAAACAAGATTAGTGTCCACATCTTTGTAGCACTAGAGAAAGGTTAGATAGGCAATCATCAAAAGAGGAACCATGTACTGAAAAATCATCCATAAATACCTCCATGATCTCCTCTATGTACTCGGAAAAGATAGCCATCATGCATCGCTGGAAGGTAGCGGGTGCATTGCACAATCCAAATGGCATCCTCCTATAAGCAAATGTCCCCCATGGACAAGTGAAAGGGGTCTTCTCCTGATCATCCGGATGGATAGGAATCTGGAAGAATCCACTATAGCCGTCTAAGTAGCAAAAGTGTGAATGTTGGGCCAACCGTTCGAGCATTTGATCAATGAAGGGAAGTGGAAAATGGTCCTTTCGAGTGGCCGTGTTCAGCTTCCTATAATCAATGCAAACCCTCCAGCCCGTAACGGTTCTGGTTGGGATTAATTTGTTGTTCTTATTCGTCACAACGGTCATCCCTCCTTTCTTCGGAAGTACATGCACTGGGCTAACCCATTTGCTGTCCGAGATAGGATATATGAAACCTGCATCCAATAACTTAAGAATTTCCTTCTTCACAACCTCTTTCATGATCGGATTTAACCGTCTTTGAGGTTCCCGTGAAGTCTTATGATCGTCCTCCGTTAGAATTCTATGCATGCAGAAAGAAGGCTTAATGCCAATAAGATCATCTATGGTGTAAGCCAAAGCCTTTTGATGCTTTCTCAAGACATGCATTAGTTTAGACAATTCAGATTCGGAGAGGGAAGCACTAACAATAGCGGGATAAGTGGAATCCGGTCCAAGAAAGACATACCTCAAGTGATTTGGGAGTTGTTTAAGCTCCACAACTGGGGGTGCTTTCTGAGGGGGATCCTTGCTTCCTCCTTCCAGTGGAGTAGATCTAGAAACTGGACTTTCGGAAGTCTCAGTTGAAATCGTCTCGCCTTCGACCTCGGTCGAGGCGCAGAGGCGTTGACCGAGATGTTCTTCAGTCGCCTCGCTTGGTCCAGAAAGTGCCTCGGTTGAGGTACTATAACTGGAACCGAAACTGGAGATCTTCTTCCCCTGGATTAGTTTCTCAGTTTTAGCTCTTGGATCTTGTTCCAGTGCCTTTAAGCTACGTATATCTGCATCACAAGAAGCATCTATACTTTCCTCCATTAAACTAAAACTAATAACTCTTTCAAGTGGATCGTTAGTAAGGATAGAGCTCACCAATTCTCTTGATTCTTCTTCATCATAGATGTTGAAGATATCATCTCCTAGCTGCTCCCCCTTCATGGCCGCAAGTAATGCGAACTCCACTTCATCTCCACCAATGTTGAATTTCAACTTGGCGTTCTTACAATCCACGTTGCAACCCGAAGTTGCTAGAAATGGCCTCCCGAGAATGATAGGAACAGGATAATCTGCGGGAATATCAAGTACAACAAAGTCTATAGGTAAATAGAAATTACCTAACTTGACCGGAACGTCTTCCAAAATGCCCACGGGATGGATAATGGAGCGATCCGCCATGTATAATCGAATCTTGACCGGCTTGGGCTCTCCAAATCCGATCTTCTCACATAGCTCCAGCGGAATGATGCTCACGCTGGCTCCTAGATCACATAAGGCTTCACAAGTGACATCCCCAACTTGAATGGGTATGCAAAATGAGCCGGGATCTCTCAACTTAGGTGGCATCTTCTCCTTCATGATTTGAATAAGCTCCGAAGATTTAGATGTCATCCTTACTTCACCAAAGTCTTCCAGTTTCCTCTTCCTTGATAAGATCTCTTTCAAGAACTTCCCATAGGCAGGCATCCCTAGAATAGCATCAAGGAAAGGAATGTTAATGTGTAGTTTATTCATCAAGTCAAGGAACTTACCAAAGTGCTTTTCTAGATGTGCTCTGGCCCTTGACTAGGGGAATGGAAGTGGTGGTTTGTATGAAGGAGGTGGAATATAAACTTCAGTTTTCCCCTCCGCTTTCTGTGGCTCCACCTCGGTTGGCATCTCGGCCGAATTTTTCTTCGACTGCACCTGGACCGAGGTGTTCTTCGTCGGTACTGGCACCGACCGAGGCACTGGATCTGCAGTCTTCAGTCCACTCCTCGTTGTTATGGCCATAATCTGGCCCTTAGGGTTACTTTCCGTCCTTCCTAGAAGCTTCCCTGGATCTCTTGGCGCTTCATTCGCCCTACGAGCAAGTTGTTGTTCAAAGGCCTTTTGGGCCTTCGAAAATGAAGTCATGGATGTCTCCATAGCACTAAGCTTGATCAAGATAGCCTCCAGCACTGCGTCTTTCTTTTCCGGCTGGGACGAACTTGATCCTTGCCCCTGGCTCTTTAATGGAGTAGAAGAAGAAGAAGAAGGGGAAGAGAGGAAAGGATTAGAGGAATCGTTAGAAATGGAGTTAGAATGATTGTTACCAGAATTTTGGTTGTTCGCCCTCCATTTATTGTTGTTGGATCCTCTATTGTTGTTGTTGTAGTTGTTGTTCCGGGAACCGTTGTTGTTATTACGGTATCCATTGTTGTTATTCCTTGATCCTTGCTCTTCCTTCTTGGTTTGAGCAACCAAGAGTTCCTTCAATTGCTTCACGTCATTCTTCAAAGACGTGAGTTGATTGTTGTTTGGCGGAGCTTCTTGGAAATTAACTCTTTTAACCCCGCCTTCACCTCCTTGATGGGTGTATTTCTCCATATGTAAAGCTTGCTTCTCGATAAAGTCTCAAGCTTCGTCAATTGCCATGTCCATAAAGGTGCCGGCGGAGAGTAGTTGGAGGTTGAACTGGGTGCTTCCGTCCAGTCCCTTGAAGTATATCTCCAACAACTCTATCTTTGGAATCCCATGATGTGGGCAATCGAAAAGAATGTCTTTAAACCTCTCCCATGACTTGGACAAGCTCTTCTTTTCCTTCATAATGAATGCATTAATCTTCCCTCTCATTTCAGCGGTCTTAGAGGGGGGAAAGAATTTAGTCAAGAATTCCGTAGTCATCTCTTCCCAAGTGCTGATTTTTCCTGGAGGAAGAGATTGATACCAAGTAAGAGCTCTATCTTTTAAAGAAAAGTAAAAAGGTCTTAGCTTGTAGTTGTTGTTTTCTATTCTTGAGGGTCTCAAGGTCTCCATCAAGATCTCATAGTTTTGAAGATGTTGATGCGGAGATTCCTTCTCTAGCCCTCCGAACTGGCATTGGCGAATCATGGAAAGAACTTGCGGTCGAAGTTCATAGTCATGGTCCGCCGGATCTCCTAGGTTAACTCCTGGACGCCTCAGTTGTTGATTGGGGTCCATCCTTTGACCTAGGGTTTGCGGGACTCCTGCAAAAAGAGCGCCTCGGACTGATATCCGAGGTGGAAGTATCTCGGCCGGGGCGTCAGGTGCTGGGACCAGCCTCGGTCGAGGATCTGGAACTGGGACCTGCATCGGTCGAGGATCGGGAACTGGATCTTCCCTTGGTCGAAGTAGATATTGGTCTCGTATGGCTGTCATATCTGCTTCGATAGCTTCAGTCCTGGTGCGAGTTTCTTCTTTCTCATGCCTCAGTTCTTCCTTGCTGAGGCGTAGCTGTTCTAATGCCTCTTTCAACTCGGTCTCAAGATCGAGATTATCTTGGTTGGCCATCTTCGCTTCTCTTAAGCGTCGTTTGTATGTCTTTTCTGGTTCGGGATGGTAAGGAACGATTTCCTTCCCAGTGCGGGTTCTTTGCCTAAATCTAAGAAAGAACATGCGAAAGTCATTCAAGTAGAGTGGTTAGTAGACACGGGGGCAAGTGCCCCAAAACCGTACTGCTACCGGCTCGGTCTAGACCAAGTCCCCGGCAACGGCGCCAAAAACTTGTTCGCTCCAAACGGTGTGTGCAAGCTTTAAATTTAAAACTCTAGATGTAAGCTTAAAACAAGGATGCGAACCCGCAGTGTACGGGTCAATCGTAGTAAAAAGCAAGGAATTCCAGGGGTCGATCACAGGGACTTAATGAAACAAAGTCGGAATAGGTAAGCTTTAGCAATCACTAACCACAAAGCAATTAAAACAATCAAAGATGATAAAAGTCAATAAAGGAAGTATGCAATTCTAGGGATTAAAGCATCTAGTCGTGGTTCCAACTCAAGATCTAAAGATAAGCGGACAAAGTTGAGGTTTTTGCATAGGGAAGGTGTTACTAAAGTGGAATAGATCACCGGGTAAGTCTCACTACTCACTAATCCCAAACCGTACCTCCTATTACCGGGTAAGTCTCAAGGAATTAAGATAAAGAACTATAACCTCAAACTAACACACCATCTAAGGGAATAGAATCAACCTTTACCGGGTAAGTCTCAGGCTAACTCACAAAGATGGGATGAAAGCACACTCAAACCCCAATAAAGGATAAACCTTTATTACCTATACTTATGATCTTTGGTAAACAAACCAAGGAATTACCGGGTAAGTCTCATCCTAGGCTTGCATTGAACCAGGAAAGGTGTAATAAGAATAGGATTTGGCAAACTCTAACACTTAAGTCTTAGTTTCGGATCAGATAAGTCACCTCGGTCAGCCAAATTCCACCCCGGCCGAGATGATCATCGACTAAGCGAGATGCTTAGGGTTAAGGTAAAGACTCGAACTTTCAGGGTTCTACTGTGATTAAGATTATTCTATTATTGTTTTTCCCACATCCTTCAGTCAATCACCCTAGAATCACACAAAGAGATTAGCCACTCATCATCATGAAAGTATTAATCAAATATATGGGAAGAAAGATAATAATTGAACAAGAAAACCTTAAGAGAAAGGCTTCAATAACTGAATCAATTATAAAACCAACAAGCGTTCCTTGGATAGAAATCCAACAAGACAACAAAGAGGAAGGGAATTTTAGACGTTCTTCAAATCTCCCAGCTGGAGTATGGTTGCAGCGGTGTATTCCGGGTGATAGCGGATGTATGCAGGATGTCGGATTTGTGGGAAATCCGACCCTTTTTATAGGAAAATTACTCTCCAAAGATAAGATATCTTAGAAAGATCTCTTCCCATAAAAATAGGTAAAATGTATGGTCGATCTTATCTTCTTCCTTCCAGGAACCAAGCCCAAAAATATAAGATCCTCTTTCCAAAGATAAAAGATCTCAGCCAAGAATAAAATATTCTCGCCGCGTCCCAGGTGTTCGCCTCGGTCGAGTCGACTCCTCTGGATCACCTCGGTCGAAGTGACTCTGTAGTCAACTGAGGTGAATCATAACTAAATGTGAAATCTCTCAAATCTTGTCCGAAGTGAATCTTTAATTCATGGCTATGCTTCCTGGATGTTTCCTTATGTTCCTGAATGTAGCTCCAATGACTCCATAGCTCCTTTTGCTCCTTTTTTATGCAAAACGTGCCATTTTACCTACGATTATAACGAAACTAGGTGTAGACCTAGATTCCCGCAAAGGTAGATGAAATGGTAATATAATCACATAATATACATCCAAACATGCAGATTATTTAAGATAAAGCGTCTAAACAAACCTCAAAATATAGACAATAATTCATGCTATCAAAATACCCCATACTTAGCCCTTGCTTGTCCCCAAGCAAGTTCCGCATATAAAATACAAGATAGAATGGATTATAAGTCATAAAGATCAATGAAAAAGTCTTTCGAAAACATCTTTATGGTGTGTTACAATCATAGACCACTCTAAGAGAATACTTCATGGAATTTAAAATCAAAATATGATCAAAACCTTTTATAAATATAAGAAAGTTGTTCATCTTTGCATAAAATCGTAGAATACATAATAAATCATAATTATCGAAATTAAGCATGTATAATCTAGTTTAAACCACTAAGTCAATCAACAAGCTCGAGGTCTCAAGGGCTTCCTAAAAGAAAGGTCAAGAAACGTGTAGGGTAGGGATGTATATGAGGTAATGTGGTGCTAGAATCCGGGAAAAGGACATCACTTCACTTTCACTTTGACTTTCAACATCTTCCACCAATAAGCTTTGCTTATTTCACACTTTTTCTTTTTTACTTTACTTTTTGGGATGCATGGACAGAGGTGCACAATAACCGAAGCCTAGGAAATCAGCAATCATCAATTTCTTGAGATGCATCAAACCCTTGATGCACATACCATGACCCGTTAGGAATATCGCTCAATCCGACTTTGGCAAGACACAAACACCCGGCTATGTGAATGGTGCCGAGTTACTCATCATCAAGATTGACTTCCCCAAACCTATTTATTGCTTTCTAACACTTTCACTTCCAGCCAACTTCTCAACTTTTACTTCACTTGCTGTCACCACTTTTCTTGCTTCCAAATTCCCGGATAGGTAAAGGGAGGCAAAAATGTATATGAGGGGCTAAGCATGATCAAGAAGAAGAAGAGAGAAGAATGAATTGCCTTGGTCTTTCCAGGAAGAAAGTGAGAGAACTTATCTTGTGGCGTCAACCTTCAAATTCAACATAATTTGGATAAAAACAAAGTATTAAACATGCCAAAAATTTCAAACAAAGCATTTAGCAACTTAAACATATCATAAAACCTTTCAAACACATAAAGATTTCAAAACCAGTCAGCAACAAGATCTTCACTGAGATCATATCCAGATAAGAAACACAAAACTTTTCGAAAACTCTCATTTAAACCACCTCGGTCGAGGTGTTATAGGTCAACCGAGGTGAAGTACCTCGTTCGGCCAGAATTGCCACGGTCGAGGTCAAAATTTTTTTTTTCTAAACTAGTTTTTGACGTTTTCAAATCAAATAACCTGTATGTATGCATGCAATCTTAGATAAAACCATAGAAGCAAAATGAAGCATAAATATCCGAAAATGTCGAGTCATACATCACATAAGTCAATAAAATACATAAACACCACATACTTGGGACACACTGTCCCAGTGGGTCAAAATAAGTCTAAAGAAAATAAAGTACTCACCGGACATATAGCTGAGCTGCATAATAAATAAAGAAAGAAAATCCTGCAAGCTCTCAATAATCCTGATCCGGTGGTGGTGGTGGTGGCATGTATGGATACTGGGATGAGTCAAATGGATAACCCATAGTCTACTGAAACTGGATCTCCATTATATGGCGCTGATAATGCTGGCTCTCTAGCATCTGATGAGTCCAGTGGTCGATGTGTCGGTGTTGGGCGGAAAATCTCTCATCGATGTCCACAGTAAGAGCAGCATAAGAGTCTATCATCTGATCCGTCAGATCATCGATCCGATGGTGAGCCTCTAGATCTCTATGTCGGCGCACCCTACGCCTAGCAGGTCGGACTGGTGATGCAGCCGGCGCGGTCTCAGTATCGTCATCGTCTAAGTCAATGACCGGCGCACTTGTCCCAGCAATATCGGTCCCTGTATCCATAGGAACTCCACCAAATAAAGAAGCCAAGGGAGATGCTAGGATGAGGAATGGCACGAAACAAAGGAAACCACAAGCAATTTACACTTCCACGCTCAAAAATACGGTCGTAGAGAAGTCCACGCCCAAAACCACGGCCGTGGATCTTGGCAACATGAATGTGGAGTATTCTAGAGAGTTACACGGTATAAAGTACGGTCGTGGAAATTGTGAAGAACCGTAATCAACTTCCACGCTCTAAACCACGGCCGTGGAACTCCATGAAACCGTGATTTAGGCAATCTTTTGACGAATAGAATATTGACATATCATTTACGTATATGGGCCGGACGGTTATTTTATCCTTGATTATAAAAGGGTTGAAGGAGGGAGATTTCGGGACCTTCGCTTACGCTCGCTTTCACGTGCCTAGGGTTTTATTGGACGTACGGAGAGTTTGCATTTTGCAACGGAGATTTCCAAAGGCTAAGATTTGGAAGTTGTGTGTGGCGAAAGTTGCGCCTTTTATTCCTAGGTTTGATTAGAAGACGGATTGACATCCCGTTCTTCGTTCTTATCAAAGACAGTTATTGGTTTGTGTTTATTCCGAATCTGATATACATTATTACTCTTGTTTGTGGATTTGAGATTGATTTGAGATTTATTGAAGGTTTTCGAATGTTTTTATCTTTCATTCTTCTGAATCTTTAATTTGATATTATAATGACTGTTATTGGCTAAACACCCATTAGCAATTCTAAGGTGAAGGGTTGATAGTTGTGGCTTAGATGATGATAGATCGATCGTAAACAGATTGGACCCTGAGAGGTAGAGAGATTAGCCGGAACCAAAATTACGGCATGTTCTTGAGCTTCCACGGCCGTGGAACTGAAGATCTACCTGTAATTTATCCTAGTTTACGAATTTTGCTTTTACTTTGAACCAAGGTTAATGAGTAGCTTTAATCTAGTCTTGGCTTGTCCTTTTCTAGGTAGTAGTGAAGGCTCAACAACCTCTACTTCGATTTCAAGTGTCAGAACCTTAATCGGTTTAGTTAGTCTTGATCCTTGGGTTACAAGTTTGGGTATTTGAGATTAATTCTTGTCCTTAGATCCTTTCTATACCGAAGCCTCAACAACCTTTATAGAGAGTGTCTTTAGATAAGTCATATAAAGCCTTAGAACTTCACCGTACATTGCTTTACTTTAGTATACCTTGGCAACTCTTGACTCTGTCCTTAGTTCTTTAGTATATCTTGAATCGATTGCCACAATTAGATACCTGGATCTTTAGGGTTGCTGTTTTCCCATTATTTGCAAAGCTTTACATCTTTACTTGCTTGACGATTTTATAACTGAATTTGTTCCCACCAAATCCCTGTGTTCAATACTCTGGAATTCTTGCTTAACTACGTCGATCCGTACACTGCGGGTTCGCTTGCTTGATTCTAGTTTTATAAATTTAAGACTTATTTGCACGCACGTTAAGTGGCGAACAAGTTTTTGGCGCCGTTGCCGGGATTTGGTCTAGGCCGAAGTGGGTTACCGGTCGTCAAGCTTGGAAGCTTTCTCTTGTTATTTGATATCTCTTTTGAGTGATATTTGCAGGTTACTTTAGGTTTATGCGCAGGTCTAGGAACAACAAGGACCTCTTACCTCTTGATCAAGAACTTGAGAAGACTTTGAGGAAGAAACTCAAAGAAAGAAAGATGGATGAAGAAAAGGAGCGGGATTATCAAACAGAGTTAGCGGAATCCGAAGCTCAACTTAGATGCAGCGAGAAGACTCGCAAGGAAGAATCGGACCGTCATCAATCGAAAATTGATAAGCTATCGGATATGATATTTCAAATGAGGCTGGAATTAAGCGACCTCAAGAAGAAGGAGAGGAGGAAACTAACAAGATCGGCTAGAGCCAACTCATCCGATGAGGATAGCGACTCCTCCATGCCATCTCTTGAAGACTTTAACCCGACAGTCAACATGAATCAATTTAATCCAAGACAAAGACCGGCTGCCAACTAACGTGTCCCGGCTGGGGGCGCGCGAGCCGCTCGTGTAGAAGAAGAGCCAAGAACTCTTGGCCAAAGGATGGATCCAATTCAGCAACCACGCCGTCCAGGTGTGAACTTTGATGCTGATGATATGCAAGGGTTTAGCTTCAACCCACAATTTATTACCATCGTTCGCCAAAGTCAGTTGGGAGGAACGAGTAGCGAATCTCCACATCAACATTTACAGAATTTTGAGATCTTGATGGAGATAATGAAGCCAAAGAATGCAACCACCAACAACTACAAGATCAAGCCATTCTTCTCCTTGAAAGGGAAAGCTTTATCTTGGTATCAAGCTCTTCCAAATGGAAGACTCAACACATGGCAGGATCTTTCTTCGGAGTTCCTCACCAAATTCTTTCCACCCTCTAAAATGGCGGAGTTGAGAGGTAAGATTAATGCATTTTCTATGAGATCTAACGAAAGTTTGTTTCAATCTTAGGAAAGATTTCAGGATTTACTATTGGATTGCCCACACCATGGCATTTCCAAGTTGGAGCTATTGGAGATATACTATAAGGGGCTGGATATGGAAACACAATTCAAGCTCCAATCCCTTTCATGTGGTACATTCATGGACATGAGGGAAGATGACGCTAGGGACTTCATTGAGAAGCAAGCCCGAGTCATTGAGAAATATTCTCACCGGAAAGTAGAAGCAAATCATGTGGAGCAAGGAGCAAAGCTATCACAAGCTACTCAAACTCAAGTCTTTTCTCTCAATACCGAGATTAAAGAATTGAAGGAAGTCATTAAAACCAACTTTCCAAAGCAAAAGGGGCAAGATGTGGGTTATTTGGGAAACAACAATAACCATAATAGGAATGAGAATACAAACCGCAACAACCGGAACAACAACCGGAACAATTGGAACAAGAACAACAATAACCGGAATAACAATTGGAACAACAATAGGGGTTCAAACAACAACAATTAGCGTTCCAACCAACAACACAATTCCGGTAATTCTTATCCCAATTCAGGAAATTCACTAACTCCACCTTCTTCTTCTTCCATTCCTTTGAAAAGTCAGGAACAAGCATCTAATAGTGGAAGCACTTCGGGGAAAGAGAAGCCTGATCCCATGTTGGGAAAGCTTCAAGGATTGGAGAGTCACATCAGTAAGGTCGATGATCACATTACTAAAGTTGATAAATCCCAAAAGGATTTAGAAATATAAATGTTTAGCCATGCTGAGGAAGTTCCTAGGAATCAAGAAAAACTTCCAGGAAAGACGGAGGACAATCCAAAAGGAAGGGTGATGGCTATCACAACTAGGAGCGGAGCAACAACCACCGACCCGCAGCCTAAGTTTGTAGAAGTTCCCATAGAGAAGGAGAAAGAGAAGGGGAAGGAGAAGGAAGACATCTACATTCCTCCTACAGCTTACAAACCTCCCCTACCATTCCCTCAATCTAGAGCAAGAGCGCGTCTAGACAAACAATTCGGTAAGTTTATTGAACTCATGAGTAAACTGCATATTAATATACCTTTTATTGATGCAATTGTATGTATGCCAGCTTATGAGAAGTTCTTAAAGGAGATCCTCTCTAACAAGAGGAAATTAGAGGATTTCGGAGAGGTCAAGATGAGTTCGGATTCGTCGGATCTCATCAAGACAATGAAGGAAAAGATGCCCCCAAAGCTGAAAGATCCGGGGTCGTTTTGTATTCCCATAAGAGTGGGAGATATCACATATGATGCATTATGTGATTTAGGAGCAAGCGTGAGCATCTTTCCGCTTGCCTTATGCAGGAAGATCGGTTTAGGCGAACCTAAACCAATGAAGATGACGTTATACATGGCGAATCGATCCATAACTCGTCCCGTTGGCATAGTAGAAGATGTCCCGGTCAAGCCTAGTAAGTTCTATGTTCCTATAGATTTTGTTGTGCTTGACATTCCTGCAGATTGCCCGGTACGGATCATACTCGGAAGACCGTTTCTTGCAACATCCGGTTGTATAGTTGATTGCAAGAATGCTAGACTCACTTTCGACATAGGAGAAGAAAAGGTAGAGTTCGTTCTCTCTACTTTGGTGAAGGAACTAGCTTTTGACGAAGATATATTCAACATCCATGACGAAGAGCTATCTAGAGAGGAGGTAAGTTCGATTCTCTTCAAAGATCCCTTGCAAAAGGTGATCTCTATGAGCATTATGGACATAGGGGAAGAAGAGGAATGCAATGAGGAAATTGCAGCTTTAGAGAAGCAAAAAGAAGTGTATGAAGAAGAATTTGAAAAACTCTACGATGGGTCAGAGAACGTAAGAAATCACGGCCAATCGTGCTATTCCACGGCCGTGGAATCCACCAACATGACCGTAATTAGCTATTGAGAGGACTCTAGTAAGTTACACGGCCAAAACCACGACCGTGGAACAAACAGAGGCACCGTAATTGATTTCCATGCCCAAAACCACGGCCGTGGAGGAAACAGGGGAGTCGTAATTTTGGGTGAATCTGAAGGATATTGTGTTTTCTCCGCCACTTCTTTTGATTTATCTCCAACATCTTCTACATCCTTAGACACTTCTAAGGAAACATTAGACACTCCTCAAGAGCCATTGGAGAGCCCTATAGTGATTGAATTGAAGCCACTTCCCGCACATCTAAGGTACGCATTTCTAGGACCTAATTCTACCTTTCCGGTAATTGTTAGTTCCAATTTGAGTATAGATGAACATAGTAAGCTCATGGTTGTCCTTAGGAAACATAGGAAAGCCTTAGGATATACTATAGAAGACTTAGTTGGAATCAAGCCTTCACTATGCATGCATAAGATCCTAATGGAAGAAGACTTTAGAACTTCGCGACAACCTCAAAGGCGGTTGAATCCGACCATGAAGGAGGTTTTCAAGAAGGAAATTCTTAAACAACTTGATGTAGGTATCATCTATCCTATCTCCGATAGCAAATGGGTAAGTCCCGTACAGGTGGTTCCAAAGAAGGGAGGAATGACGGTCATTACCAACAAGAATAACGAACTCATTCCTACCCGAACCGTAACAGGATGGCGGATGTGCATAGACTACCGCAAGCTAAACAACGCGACGAGGAAGGATCACTTCCCACTACCCTTCATCGACCAAATGCTTGAAAGGTTAGCACAACATTCGCATTTTTGCTATCTTGACGGTTATTGTGGTTTCTTTCAGATTCCGATACACCCGGATGATCAAGAGAAGACCACATTTACGTGCCCGTAGGGTACGTTTGCTTATTGGAGAATGCCGTTTGGGCTTTGCAACGCCCCAGCCACCTTTCAAAGGTGCATGATGGCTATCTTCTCGGAGTACATAGAGGAGATCATGGAGGTTTTTATGGATGATTTTTCTGTTTATGGTTCCTCTTTCGATAATTGTCTTTCTAACCTTGCTCTTGTGCTACAAAGGTGTGAAGACACTAACCTTGTTCTTAACTGGGAGAAGTGTCAATTTATGGTGAAAGAAGGCATTGTATTAGGACACTTAATCTCTAGTAGAGGGATTGAAGTGGAAAAGGCTAAGATAGAGACTATAGAAAAGCTTCCTCCCCCAACTTCGGTGAAAGGGATAAGAAGTTTTCTAGGACATGCTGGATTTTATAGACGTTTTATAAAGGATTTCTCTAAGATATCAAAGCCACTTACTAATCTATTGATGAAGGATGCAGTTTTTTATTTTTCGCAGGAATGCTTAGATGCGTTTAATAAGGTTCGGGAAGCTCTAATCTCAGCTCCGATTATTCAACCTCTGGATTGGAATCTTCCGTTCGAGGTTATGTGTGACGCAAGTGACGTAGCTATAGGAGTTGTGCTTGGGCAAAGAAAGGAAGGACGAACCCACGCTATCTACTACGCTAGCAAGACGCTAGATGAAGCGCATATCAACTACGCCACTACCGAGAAAGAATTTTTAGCAATTGTATATGCATTTGAAAAGTTTCGCTCTTATCTTGTAGGTGCAAAGGTGATTGTGTACACGGATCATGCTACGATCCGGTATTTTCTTACAAAGAAGGATGCGAAACCAAGGCTAATTAGATGGATTCTTCTCCTACAAGAATTCGATCTAGAGATCCGTGACAAGAAAGGTTCGGAAAATTCTGTTGCGGATCATTTGAGTCGTCTACCACATCTTGAGGACGACAATCTACCTATAGATGACTCCTTTCCGGACGAGCATTTAAATATCATAGAGGAGTGCATCGACGTGATCACCAAAGGTAACGAACCATGGTTTGCTGATTTTGTTAACTATTTGGTTTGCCACGAATTACCACCCGAATTATCCTACGCACAAAGAAAGAAGTTCTTTAAGGATGTTCGGGAATACTTTTGGAATGAACCTCTCCTCTTTAAGAGAGGTCCTGACGGCATCATTCGACGATGTGTACCGGAAGACGAGATGCAAAGTGTCATCCGTCATTGTCATTCACTACCTTGTGGAGGACACGCTAGTTCAAACAAGACTAGCGTTAAGGTATTGCAATCCGGATTCTTTTGGCCTACTTTATTTAAAGATGTGCAAACCTTTGTTTCCTGCTGCGATGCTTGTCAAAGAACAGGGAACATATCTAGGAGAAACGAGATGCCTCTTAACAACATTCAAGAGGTGGAGATCTTTGACGTTTGGGGAGTAGACTTCATGGGACCTTTCCCATCATCTTGTGGAAACCAATACATACTTCTAGCCGTAGATTATGTTTCGAGATGGGTTGAAGCAATTGCCTCTCCTACTAATGATGCCATGGTTGTGGTCAAGTTCTTTAACAAGAACATTTTCCCACGATTTGGGACACCACAGACTATCATTAGTGATGGAGGCTCTCACTTCATTGCCCGACAATTCGAAGCTCTATTAGCTAAGTATGGGGTGACTCACAAGATCGTCACCCCTTATCATCCACAATCTAGTGGACAAGTGGAGATCTCGAACCGGGAGATTAAAGGAATTCTAGAGAAGACGGTTTCAAAGACAAGGAAGGATTGGTCTTTGAATCTAAATGACGCATTATGGGCATACCGGACTGTGTATAAGACTCCCATAGGTACAACGCCATACAACCTTGTGTATGGGAAGTCTTGTCACTTGCCGGTAGAATTGGAGCATAAGGCGTATTGGGCAATAAAGTGGTTGAACTTCAGCATGAAGGAGGCGGGAGAGAAGCGTCTCTTGGACCTTAACGAGCTTGAAGAACTTCCCTTGAACGACTACAAAAACGCCAAGATCTATAAAGAAAGAGCGAAGCGTTGGCATGATAAGCATATCATTCCAAAGGACCTCAAAGAAGGAGATCAAGTTCTCCTCTTCAATTCAAGACTTCGTCTCTTTCCAGGTTAGCTTAAATCTCGTTGGACTGGACCTTATCTAATCAAACGTGTTTTTCCCCATTGTGCAGTTGAAGTATGGGGTGAAAAGGACGGAAGCTTTAAGGTGAACGGTCAACGACTCAAGAAACACTCACCGGAACTCCAAGCTGAAGAGTTCGCACCTACCGCACTTGAATAGGTGTAAGTACAGTCTAGCTACGGACCTTAAACAAGCGCTTCTTGGGAGGCAACCCAAGGTATTGCACTTACGTTTTTGTTTTTGATTCATAGATTAGAGTAGTTTAGACGTTTTGATTTGTTTTGCCTTCGATACCTTCCGGTATGTTCGTGTTTTTGGATATAGGATCAATCGAAGAGGCAAGGGAGAAGAAAAAGTTAGAAGAAATTGACGAAACTTGGACTTTGGCACATTACAGAGAGTTCCACGGCCAAAACCACGGCCATGATAGCTACAGTGACCGTAATTTGCAAAAGCCTGAGAAAAATCACCAAAACCACAGTTCCGTACATTTCCACGGCCGTGGAAACCACCGAGTGACCGTAATTTTCCAAAAATTTTACGGTTACTATATAAACCACGTCTCTTCAGAAAGAACCAAAAATACCCAATTTCACGCCTAAAATCGGCGATTCGATCCCCCTCTCTCAAATGTCCGTTTGTTAATCGTTTCGACCGATTCTTTAACCCAAAGTGAAGCAAATTCAACCATCTACAAGATCCAAGCAACAATTCGAGTGGAAAATCACCGGAGAAGACGGAAGTTGGATTTTAAAAATCCAAAACCTAGGTTTTTCTTCTCTTCTCTCACTTTGTCGATTTGATTCAGTTTTCGCAAGAATTTTTAGGAGAACTGATTAGAAATGGATTGGAATTAGTCTAGGGCTGCTGTCTGTTGATTTTGGTGTTGATTGAGTGGATTTTGAGAAATTACGAGCCGAACCACGGTCACTAGGCATTCCACGGCCGTGGAAACTGAAGAACATGCCGTAATTTTGGACAGAATATGGATTTGGTTAGGAGAATGTCTAATAGGAATAAGAAAAGGAAAGGTAATGCTTCCTCCTCCTTCCAAGTACCTCCTAGTGAGCCACCATCACCCCCACCCCCTAGAATTCCTAAGATTCAAGAGGATTACCTCGATGCCTTAGAGAGGATCGAGAAGAGACCGGTCATAGGACCACGATATTTGCTGCTTCAGGAGTTAGAGCCACCGAATATGGTAGGCGACCTTACTTGGTTGTTAGATAGGGCAGGTTTGATCATCTTCTCCGCCATTCGGGAAGATGCGTATGAGGAGATCACTAGAGAGTTTGTGATCTCTTTTGAGCATAGTCATGTGGATAGGACAGTTTCTTTCAAGCTGATGGAAAGGAACTATGAGTTTTCGATCCGAGGGTTAAGAGCCTTCTTTGGGTTCCATGAGACCTTCAATGGTCGTTTTCCTAGTGGCGTGTACGCCAAGGATTTTTGGGAAGACATTGTCATGATCTACGCCAGCGAGGACCGCTGACAAGCTGTTGATACCAAGGCTAAGTTGATCTATCACTTAGCCTTGAAGATAGCCCACCGAGTACTTTCTGAGTGTCTCTTCCCTATGACTGAGACTCCTCAGAAGATCAAAACTGATGACTTGTTTCTGCTGTATTATATGCTGCATGGTAGGCCTGCTGACTGTGCCACCCTCTTAGCTTCTACCATGAGTAAGCTAAAGAACAAGAGGGTTGACAATATCGGATATGGTGGGATGGTTACCCACATTGCTAGACAGCTGGGTATCGATTTTTCTGCGTGCACTAGGATAGCGGCTAGACCTTTAGGACTTCAGAGCCTCATGACAAGAGGTATTATCTTTCCTAGGCATATAGGTCCACCTAACGCTGCCATGCCTTGGGAGGGTAGAGGAGGTAGAGGTGTTACATGGCTTCTCGAGTATTCCATTATGGCTGGACGCCATAACTGGAAGGAGACATTCAATGCTATGCATGCGAATAGATTGGTAGCACCTCCGTATATTCCCCCAGAGATGCCAGCTGCAGATGAGGAGGAAATGAGAGGGGATGACGGTTTTGAGGGAGGAGGTGAGGAGCACGACTTTGGCAGTTTTCCGGATCAGCCAGACACATTTCCCGACCTCCCTAGGCAGTCTCCCCGCCCTGCTAGACCTTCCGGTTCTTCCTCTCGCCGTGCCAGCTGAGTGAGAGACCGACATGGATGGCGACCCCTCCCGATTGGTATAGCACGCAGCCGGAGTGGATGGGAGCTCAACCGACTTGGCATGCACAGCCACCACCTGCAGCAGCACCATCAGATGCACCAGCTTGGTACAGTCAGGCGCCGGAGTGGTACGAGCAGCTACCGGAGTGGGCCTTTGACCTTTCCAGGAGAGTCGGTGCTTTGGAGATCCGGCAGGACGCTAGGGATGCACGAGCCGATGACATGATAGGATGATGAGAGACATCTACCGCCAACCGTTTGGGCGGAACTACGACTCTAGCTTCTTCCCATTTCTACCACCACCAGCTCCTCAGTGATGACCATGGATGATCGTAGCATTAGCCGCTCCACCGCCGTCTTGTGAGTTCATTTTCTTTCTTTCTTTTCTTTATTTCTTTTTGAACATTAGGGACAATGTTTGTCTCAAGTATGGGGTGGGGCATGACTATCGTTTGTAATAACTCTACTCACTTTTGCTTGCTTTGATTGAGAACACTTTGCATGTTTCATTCCATTGTTACACGTTTCATTATCGAATTGCATGAAAAAGATTTTGAAAAACCCATAAAAATTGAAAAATTTTGAAAATTTTGTGCTTCTAAGAATTGAGATGATTTCTATGATAATCACCTGTGAATTGAGTTTCTGATGACAATTATATGCCTAAACAAATAATGAATTGAAAAGAAATTGAATGTGTTGGTTATTCCTCTCTTGCAAGTTTCATAATGTGAAGAGTTTTATCTAAATCATATTGAGAAATCAAGGTTGAAATCACATGATAAGTTCTTATACGTCTTGTTGAAATGATTAAGGCAATTCGATTTTCTTTCTTTTTTCTTTGATCACTTAGCCCTTCAATGAAATAACAGCCTCCCTTACCTATCCGGGAATTTGGAGGAGTTGAATTTTGGCATGTTTGATGTGAGAGGGCCATGAAAGCAAAATCTTGCATTCAATGAATAGAAAAAAAAAAGTTGTAGGTTTGGGGAAGTCAATCATGACGATGAGTAACTCGGCACCATTCACATAGCCGGGTGTTTGTGTCTTGCCAAAGTCAGATTGAGCGATATTCCTAACGGATTATGGTATGTGAATCAAGGGTTTGAGGCATCTCGCAAATTGAGAACCACCAATCTCCTAGGCTTCGGTTTTTGTGCACCTCTGTCCATAACTCCAAAAGTAAAGTCGAAAAATAATGTGAAAAGAAGAGAGCAAAACTCTAAGTTAAAAGTGTTGTAAAACCGCAAGAGAAAAAGAAAAGAGTTAGTTGTCCACTTTCCCGGATTCATGCACCACATTCCTTATAGTTTGCCCTTTCTTTCCGCATTCTAGACCTTATTTGAAAGTCCTTAAGATCAAGAGAGTGTTATATGACTTGGTGATCTAAATTGAAGTTTCTTATGATTGATTTTGATAATGTTTGAAGGTTATGATGCTAGCATTGAAGTTTGATCAATTCATGATATTTCTTTCCTCTTTATTCTTAAGTTATGTATATGAGCGTCTCATGAATGAATGAAGCAAGGTTTGAGAATGATCTATTGACTAGAAGCACATTTACCTAAAAGATGTTTTGTTTTTGAGATTGCATGCATATTTCATCCTAACTTAAGTTTTAAAGCTTTTGAAAGAACTTGCTTGGGGACAAGCAAGTGGCAAGTATGGGGTATTTTGTTAGCATGAAATATTGCGATATTCTAGGCACTTTTTCTAGTTGTTTTTCATCCAATATAGTGTTCATTGATGAGGCATTGAAGCAATTGTTAGCTAGTTCGTCTACATTGTCGATATAGAGGTCTACATATGCTTTGTGTTGATTATAGGTGAATAAGAGCTAAAACCGAACCAATTGGGAGAGAAAGGAGAAGATTTGAGCACATCCAAGGATTAAGGACACATCAAAGAAGCCAAGGGAGATGCTAGGATGAGGAATGGCACGAAACAAAGGAAACCACAAGCAATTTATACTTCCACGCTCTAAAATACGGTCGTAGAGAAGTCCACGCCCAAAACCACGGCCGTAGATCTTGGCAACATGAACGTGGAGTATTCCAGAGAGTTACACGGTATAAAGTACGGTAGTGGAAATTGTGAAGAACTGTAATCCACTTCCACGCTCTAAACCACGGCCGTGGAACTCCATGAAACTGTGATTTAGGCAATCTTTTGACGAATAAAATATTGACATATCATTTACGTATATAGGCCGGACGGTTATTTTATGCTTCCTTATAAATGGGCTGAAGGAGGGAGATTTTGGGACCTTCGCTTACGCTCGCTTACACGTGCCTAGGGTTTCATTGGACGTACGGAGAGTTTGCATTTTGCAACGGAGATTTACGAAGGCTTGAAGATTTGGAAGTTGTGTGTGGCGGAAGTTGCGCCTTTTATTCCTAGGTTTGATTAGAAGAGGATTGACATCCCGTTCTTTGTTCTTATCAAAGATAGTTATTGGTTTGTGTTTATTCCGAATCTGATATACATTATTACTCTTGTTTGTGGAATTGAGATTGATTTGAGATTTATTGAAGGTTTTCGAAGGTTTTCATCTTTCATTCTTCTTAATCTTGAATTTGATATTATAATTACTGTTATTGGCTAAAAACCCTTTAGCAATTCTAAGGTGAAGGGTTGATAGTTGTGGCTTAGATGATGATAGATCGATCGTAAACAGATTGGACCCTGAGAGTTAGAGAGATTAGCCGACGAACCAAAATTACGGCCTGTTCTTGAGTTTCCACGGCTGTGGAAGTCTAGATCTACCCGTAATTTATCCTAATTTACGAATTTTGCTTTTACTTTGATCCAAGGTTAAAAATTAGCTTTAATCTAGTCTTGGCTTGTCCTTTTCTAGGTAGTAGTTGTTAGCATGAAATATTGTGATATTTTAGGCACGTTTTCTAAGTGTATTTCATATACTTTGGTAGTCATTGATAAAGCATTGAAGTATTTGTGAGTTAGTTTATCTATTTTGTCGATATAGAGGTCTACATAAGTTTTGTGTTGATTGTAGGCAATTAAGAGCTAAATCCGAACGGATTGAGAGAGAATGGAGTTTTATTGAGCATGTCCAAGGATTGAGGACATCACTAGGAGCTAAGGAAGGTGCTAACTTGAAGAATAGCACGAGACTAAGGAAAATCACGAACTACCTCTAAACCACGCTCTAAAATACAGCCGTACTAGATTCCACGTTCTAGTCCACGGACGTGGAACCTTGGCAAGAGAAGTGTGGTGCATTCCAGCAACTTACATGGCCGTGGAGGGTTGTGACAAACCGTGACCAAATTCCACGCTCTAAATTACGGGCGTGGAACCCTTCCACGACCGTGACCTTGGCGATCTTTTACGCAATATTTTAAGCCACGATCTTCTACGCAATGGGTCGGGCCAATATTTTATCTTACCCTATAAAAGGACGGAAGAAGAGAGATTTCGTCAGCTTCGCTTAGACTTTGCTTACGCTTACTGCATGTGCCTAGGGTTTTAAGTTGGACGTGTAGAGATTGCTATTTCGCAAACGGAGAATTGCAAAGAGTTGAAGATTTCGAAGATTGTTCGTAAAGAGATTTCATACTTTATTTTTAGGTTTGATTAGAAGACGGATTGATATCCCGTTCTTTGTTCTTATCTAAGATTGTGATTGCTTGTGTTATTCCGAATCCATTTACACCATTGTTCTTGATCTGTGGATTTGAGATTGGTTTGAAGGTTATTAGAGGTTTTCGGATGTTTTCATCTTTCATTCTTTTAAATCTTGAATTTGATATCAATATGACTGTTGTTGGCTAAAACCCTTTAGCAATTCTAAGGTGAAGGGTTGATAGTTGTGGCTTAGATGATGATAGATCATCGTAAACAGATTGGACCCTGAGAGTTAGAGAGAATCGCCGACGAACCTAATCCACGGTCTGTTCTTGAGCTTCCACGGCCGTGGAACTCAAGAACTACCCGTAATTTTGTGTCAGTTTACGAAATTGCTTTTACTTGCTTTGATTTAGTCTTGGCTTGCCTTTTCTAGGTGGTAGTGAAGCCTCAACAATCTCAACCTCGATTCTGAGTGTCACAACCTTAATCGGTTAAGTTAGTCTTGATCCTTGGATTGCAAGTTTGGGTATTTGACGTTAATGTTTACCTTTAGAATCTTTTTATACTGAAGCCTCAACAACCTTTATAGAGAGTGCCTTTAGGTGAATCATATAAGGTCTTGAAACTTCACCGTACATTGCCTTACATTTGTATACCTTTGCATGCCTCAACTCTGTCCTTATATCTTTAGTATATCTTGAATCGATTGCCACAGCTGGATTGCTAGATCTTTAGGATTGTTACCTTCCCAATAACTTGAAAAGCTTCATACATTTACTTGCTTGATAATCTATAATTGAATTTGTTCCCCCCCAAATCCTTGTGTTTGATACTCTGGAATTCTTGCTTAACTATATCGATCCGTACACTGCGGGTTCGCTTGCTTGATTCTAGTTTTATAATTAAAGCTTATTTGCACGCACACTAAGTGGCGAACAAGTTTTTGGCGCCGTTGCAGGGGATTTGGTCTAGGCCGAATTCGGTTATCGGTTGTCAAGCTTGGGAGCTTCTCTCTTGTTATTTGATATCTTTTCAAGTGTATGTGCATGTCTAGGAATAACGAAGACCTCTTACCTCTTGATCAAGAGCTTGAGAGGACTTTAAGGAGAAAGCGTAAGGAAAAGAAAATGGCTGAACAAAGAGAACGTGATCTCCAATCGGAGTTAGCGGAAAAGGAATCTCAACTCCAATGGAGTGAGAAAACTCGAAGAGAAGAAACGGATCGTCACCAAATGAAAGTTGATGATCTAACGGACATGATGTTCCAAATGAGGCTGGAAATAAACAACCTCTAGGAGAAAAAGAAAAGGAGGAGACCGGGAAGATCGGTTAGAGCCAACTCATCCAATGAGGATAGCGACTCCTCCATGCCACCACTAGAGGAAATTGATCCCACGATCAATGTGAATCCATTCTATCCACGGCAAGCTGCAAATCGCCGTGTTCCACCTAGGAACGCAAGGATCGAACGCATGGATGAGGAACCAAGAACTCTTGGCCAAAGGATGGATCCAACGCAGCAACCACGCCGTTTAGGTGTGAACTTTGATGCTGACGATGTACAAGGGTTTAGCTCCAACCCTCAAGTCATTACCATTGTTCGCCAAAATCAATTTGGTGGAACAAGTGCTGAATCTCCACACCAACATTTATAAAACTTTGAGATTATGATGGAGACGATGAAGCCTAAGAACGCAACTACCAACAGCTACAAACTCAAGCCTTTCTTCTTCTCTTTGAAGGGGAAAGCATTGTCTTGGTATCAAGCTCTTCCAAGCGGAAAGCTTTAAACATGGGAGGATCTTTCTGCGGAGTTCCTCACTAAGTTCTTTCCGCCATCCAAAATGGCAGAGCTAAGAGGTAAGATTAACGCATTTTCTATGAGATCTAACGAAAGTTTGTTTCAATCTTGGGAAAGATTTCAGGATTTGTTATTGGATTGCCCTCATCATGGCATATCCAAGCTTGCACTATTGGAGATATATTATAAGAGGCTGGATGTGGAGACACAATTCAAGCTCCAATCCCTCTCATGTGGTACATTCATGGACATGAGGGAAGATGACGCTTGGGACTTCATTGAGAAGCAAGCGCGAGTTATAGAGAAGTATTCTCACCGGAAAGTGGAGGGAATCGTGTGGATCAAGGAGCAAAACTAACACACGAAGCTCAATCTCAAATCTTTTCTCTCAACAACGAGATTAAAGAGTTGAAGGAAGCTATCAAGACCAACTTTCCAAAGCAACAAGGAAAAGATGTGGGTTATTTAGGCAACAATAATAACCACAACGGTGGTGAGAATACAAACCGCAACAACAACAACAACCGGAATAATTGGAACAACAACAACAACAACCGGAACAACAATTGGAACAACAATAGGGGTTCAAACAACAACAAATGGCGCTCCAATCAACAAAATTCCGGTAATTCTTATCCTTCCAATTCAGGAAATTCACTAACTTCACCTTCCTCCTCTTCCACTCCTTTGAAAGCCAGGGGCAAACATCTAATGGTGGAAGCACTTCGGGGAAGGAGAAGCCCGATCCCATGTTGGAAACGATTTTGGGGAAGCTTCAAGGGTTGGAGACTCGCATCATCAAGGTTGATGATCACATTAATAAGGTTGATAAAGCCCAAAAAGTTTTAGAAAATCAAATGTTCAGCCATGCGGAGGAAGTTCCTAGGAATCAAGGGAAACTTCCAGGAAAAACGGAGGACAACCCAAAAGGAAGGGTGATGGCAATCACAACTAGGAGCGTAGTCACAACTACCGACCCGCAGCCCAAGTTTGTAGAAGTCCCCGTTGAGAAAGAGAAAGAAAAGGGGAAGGAGAAGGAATATGTCTACGTTCATCCTCCAGCTTACAAACCTCCCCTACCGTTCCCTCAATCTAGAGCGAGAGCGCGTCTAGATAAACAATTCGGTAAGTTTATAGAACTCGTGAGCAAATTGCATATTAACATACCTTTCATTGATGCTATTGTAGGTATGCCGGCTTATGGCAAGTTCTTGAAGGAAATCCTCTCTAACAAGCGAAAGCTAGAGGATTTTGGAGAGGTTAAGATGAGTTCGGATTCTTCGGATCTCATCAAGACCATGAAAGAGAAGATGCCCCCAAAGCTAAAGGATCCGGGGTCATTTTGCATTCCCATAGGAGTGGGAGATGTCACATATGATGCATTATGTGACTTGGGAGCAAGTGTGAGCATCATCCCACTTGCATTATGTAGGAAGATCGGTTTAGGTGACCCTAAACCGGTGAAGATGACGTTGTACATGGCGGACCGTTCCATAACTCGTCCCGTCGGTATTGTTGAAGACGTCCCGGTCAAGCTAGGTAAATTCTATGTTCCTATATATTTTGTTGTGCTTGACATTCCTGCAGATAGTCCGGTCCCGATCATTCTCGGAAGACCGTTTCTTGCAACATCCGGCTGCATAGTAGATTGCAAGAATGCTAGACTCGCCTTTGACATAGGAGAAGAGAAGGTAGAGTTCGTTCTTTCCACTCTAGTGAAGGAACCAATCTTTGATGAGGATATATTCAATATCCAAGATGAAGAAGGGTTGTCTAGAGAGGAGGTAAGTGCTATTCTCTTCAAAGATCCTTTGCAAAAGGTTATTACTATGAGTCTAATGGACATAGGAGAAGAAGAGGAGTGCAATGAGGCAATTGAAGCCTTAGAAACACAAGAAGAAGTGTGTGAAGAGGAGTTTTAGAAACTCCACGACGAGGCAGAGAACGTACGAATCCACGGCCATACACTATATTCCACGGCCGTGGATTTCACCAACAAAAGCGTGGAGCACTCCAGAGGGTTACGCGGTCGTGGAGAGAACAGAGCAACCGTATTTCCTTTCCACGCCCAAAATCACGGCCGTGGAGAAGTCAGAGAGGCCGTAATTTTGGGTGATTCCGAAGGTAGTTGTGTCTCTTCCTCAACTTCTTTTGATTCTTCTCCCATACCTTCTACACCCTTAGATACTTCTAAGGAAGCATCGGATACTCCTCAAGAACCATTGGAAACTCCGATAGTCATGGAACTAAAGCCACTTCCTACTCATCTAAGGTACGCATTTCTCGAACCAAATTCTACCTTTCCGGTTATTGTTAGTTCCGATTTAAGCATAGATGAACATAGTAAGCTCATGGTTGTCCTTAGGAAACATAGAAAAGCTTTAGGATATAGTATAGAGGACTTAGTTGGAATCAAACCTTCCCTATGCATGCATAAGATATTAATGGAAGAGGACTTTAGGACTTCGCGACAACCTCAAAGGCGGTTAAATCCGACCATGAAGGAGGTTGTCAAGAAAGAAATTCTTAAATTGCTTGATGAAGGTATCATCTACCCTATATCCGATAGCAAGTGGGTAAGTCCGGTTCAAGTGGTTCCGAAGAAGGGAGGAATGACGGTCATCACCAACAAGAATAACGAACTCATTCCTACCCGAACCGTAACAGGATGGCGGATGTGCATAGACTACCGCACGCTAAACAACGCGACGAGGAAGGATCACTTCCCACTACCCTTCATCGACCAAATGCTTGAAAGGTTAGCACAACATTCGCATTTTTGCTATCTTGACGGTTATAGTGGTTTCTTTCAGATTCCGATACACCCGGATGATCAAGATAAGACCATATTTATGTGCCCGTGGGGTACGTTTGCTTATAGGAGGATGCCATTAGGGCTTTGCAACGCCCCAGCCACCTTTCAAAGGTGCATGATGGCCATCTTCTCCGAATACATATAGGAAATCATGGAGGTTTTTACGGATGACTTCTCCGTTTATGGTTCCTCTTTTGACAATTGTCTTTCTAACCTTGCTCTTGTGTTACAAAGGTGTGAAGACACTAACCTAGTTCTTAATTGGGAGAAGTGTCAATTCATGGTGAAGGAAGGCATTGTACTAGGACACTTAATCTCTAGTAGAGGGATTGAGGTGGATAAAGCTAAAATAGAGACTATAGAGAAGCTTCATCCCCCAACTTCGGTGAAAGGGATAAGAAGTTTTCTAGGACATGCTGGATTTTATAGGCGCTTCATAAAAGAATTCTCTAAAATATCAAAACCGCTAACTAATCTATTGATGAAGGATGCAGTTTTTGAGTTTTCGCAGGAATGTTTAGATGCGTTCAATATGATTCGGGAAGCTCTAATTTCAGCCCCTATTATCCAACCTCCGGATTGGAATCTTCCCTTTGAGGTTATGTGCGATACAAGTGACGTAGCTATAGGAGCTGTTCTTGGACAAAGAAAGGAAGGGCGAACCCATGGCATATACTATGCTAGCAAGACGCTAGATGAAGCGCAACTCAACTACGCCACTACGGAAAAAGAATTTTTAGCCATTGTTTATGCAATTGACAAATTTCGCTCTTATCTTGTAGGTGCAAAGGTGATTGTGTACACGGATCATGCTGCGATCCGGTATCTCCTTGCAAAGAAGGATGCGAAGCCAAGGCTAATTAGATGGATTCTTCTCCTACAAGAATTCGATCTAGAGATCCGCGACAAGAAGGGTTCGGAAAATTCTGTTGCGGATCATTTGAGTCGCCTAACACATCTAGAGGACAACCATCTACCTATAGATGACTCCTTCCCGAACGAGCATTTACACATTATAGAGGAGTGCATCGATGTAATCTCCAAAGGTAACGAACCATGGTTTGCTGATTTTGTTAACTATTTGGTTTGTCAGGAATTACCGCCCGGATTATCCTACGCACAAAGAAAGAAGTTCTTTAAGGATGTTTGGGAGTACTTTTGGAATGAACTTCTCCTCTTCAAGAGACGTCCGGATGGCATTATTCGGCGATGTGTGCCGGAAGATGAGATGCAAAGCGTCATCCACCATTGTCATTCACTACCATGTGGAGGACACGCTAGTTCGAACAAAACTAGCGCTAAGGTATTGCAATTTGGATTCTTTTGGCCTACACTATTTAAAGATGTGCAAACCTTTGTTTCTTGCTGCGATGCTTGTCAAAGAACAGGAAATATCTCTAGGAGGAATGAGATGCCTCTCAACAACATCCAAGAAGTGGAGATCTTTGACGTTTGGGGAGTAGACTTCATGGGACCATTCCCATCATCTTGTGGTAACCAATACATACTTTTAGCGGTTGATTACGTTTCAAGATAGGTTCAAGCGATTGCCTCTCCCACCAATGATGCCATGGTAGTGGTCAAGTTCTTTAACAAGACCATCTTCCCACGATTTGGGACACAACGGACCATCATTAGTGATGGAGGCTCTCACTTCATTGCCCGGCGCTTTGAAGCTCTTTTAGCTAAGTATGGGGTGACTCACAAGATCGCCACCCCTTATCATCCACAAACTAGTGGACAAGTTCAGATCTCAAACCGGGAGATCAAAGGAATCCTAGAGAAGACGGTTTCAAGGACTAGGAAGGATTGATCTTTGAAGCTAGATGACGCATTGTGGGCGTACCGGACTGCATACAAGACTCCCATCGGAACCACACAATACAACCTTGTGTATGGGAAGTCTTGTCACTTACCGGTAGAGTTGGAGCATAAGGCGTTTTGGGCAATCAAGTGGTTGAATTTCAGCATGAAGGAAGCGGGAGAGAAGCGTCTCTTGGACCTAAATGAGCTTGAAGAACTTCGCTTGAACGCTTATGAAAACGCCAAGATTTACAAAGAACGAGCAAAGCGTTGGCATGATAAGCATATCATTCCAAAGGACTTCAAAGAAGGAGATCAAGTTCTCCTCTTCAATTCAAGGCTTCGTCTCTTTCCAGGTAAGCTTCAATCTCATTGGACCGGACCTTTTCTAATCAAATGCATTTTCCCCCATGGTGCAGTTGAAGTATGGGGTGAAACGGGCGGAAGTTTCAAGGAGAACGGTCAATGACTTAAGAAGTATACTCCGGAACTCCAAGCTGAAGAGTTCGCGCCCACCGCACTCGAATAAGTGCGAATATGGTCTAGCTACGGACCTTAAACAAAGCGCTTCTTGGGAGGCAACCCAAGGTATTGCATTTACGTTTTTGTTTTTGATTCATAGATTAGCTTAGTTTAGACGTTTTTGCTTTGTTTTGCCTTCGATATCTTCCGGTATGTTCGTGTTTTTGGATGTAGGAATAGTGGAAAAGGAAAGGGGAAGAGAAAGTTTGAAGAAAAGTGACGAAACTTGAACTTTGGAGCATTACAGAGAGTTCCACGGCCTATTCCGCGGTCGTGACAGCTACAGTGACCGTAATTTTCAAAAGCCTGAGAAAAATCACCAAAACCACGGTTCCGTACATTTCCACGGCCGTGGAACCCCCCGACAGACCGTGATTTTCAAAATTTTTTACGGCCACTATATAAACCACTTTCCTTCACAAAACACATCTCACAAACCCAATTCCACGCCCTAAACACCGATTTGCTTCCCCTCACCTCAAATCTTCATTCGTTTATCGTTTTTAACGATTCTTTGGCCAAAACAGAAGAAAATCCGATCACCAACAAGATCCAAGCAACAATTCGAGCGGCAAATCACCGAGGAAAGCAGAATTCGGAATTAAAAATCCGAAAACCTAGGTTTTTTCGCTCTTCTCTATCTTTGTCGATTCGGAATTGCATTTGCTAGAATTTTTAGGAATAACTGATTGGAATTGGAAGACAATTAGTCTAGGACTGATGCTGTGAAATTTGGTGAGATTCTATTGAGATTTGCAAAATTACGTTCCGAATCACGGTCACTAGCATTTCCACGGCCGTGGAATACTTAGAACAAACCGTGGTTTCTGCCAGAATATGGATTTTGTGAGGAGAGGGTCCGGTAGGAATAAGGACAAGAATAAGGATAAGGATAAGAGCAAGAAAAGGAAGGGCAACCCCTCTTCCTCTTCTAGAGCACCACCCCCTTCATCCCCTTCACCTCCATCATCACCTTCATCACCATCACCACCTCCACCTAGGATCCCTACCATTCACAAGGATCATCTCGATGCTTTAGAGAGGATCCATAAGAGGACGGTCATAGGACCTAGATACCTACTGTTGGAGGAGTTAGAGCCTCTACATGTCATAGGGGACATCACTTGGCTCTTGGATAGGGCCGGATTAGTCATCTCTCCGCTATTCAGGAAGATGCATATGAGGAGATTACGAGAGAGGTTGTGGTTTCCTTTGAGCACAGCCATGTTGACAGGACATTTTCTTTCCGGCTGATAGAAAGAAACTATGATTTCTCCATCCGGGAGTTTGGAGCCTTCTTTGGGTTCCACGAGACCTTCAATGGTCGTTTCCCCAGTGGCGTGTACGCCAAGGATTTCTGGGAAGAGATCGCGATGATCTACGCCAGCGAGGACCGCTGGCAGCCAGCTGATACCAAGGCTAAGTTGATGTATCACTTAGCCTTGAAGATAGCTCACAGTTGACTTTCTGAGTGTCTCTTCCCTGGGACGGAAACACCTCAGAAGATTAAGACAGATGAGCTCTTTCTTCTCTACTGTATGCTATACGGTAGACCTGCTGACTGCGCCACCCTCTTAGCTGCTATCATGAGCAAGCTAAAGAATAAGAGGGCTGGCAACATTGGATATGGTGGGATAGTTACCCACCTTGCTAGGGCATTAGGGGTAGATTTCTCTGCCTGCACACGTATTGCTGCTGTACCCCTAGGACGTCAGGCCCTTATGACTAGAGTCCTCATCTTCCCCACCCATAGAGGTCCACCTTACGTTGCTATGCCGTGGGAGAGTAGGACCGGGAGAGGCATTGAGTGGCTCCCTGAGTACTCAATTATGGTTGGATGCCATAACTAGAAGGCGACGTTCGCTGCCATGCATGGGAACAGATTGGTAGCCCCTCTCTACGTTCTACCACCACCAGTTGTAGAGGAGGAGGAGATGAGAGATGACTATGAGGGAGGAGGAGGAGCTGAGCAGGACTTTGGTACATTCCCGGATCAGCCGGACGCAGTTCCCGACATGCCTAGGCATTCCCCCCGCCCTGCTAGAGCATCTGGCTCTTCCTCTCGCCGCGCCAGTGTGAGCGAGAGGCCTACTTGGATGGCTGACCCTCCTGCTTGGTATTCGACTCAGCCGGATTGGATGGGAGCTCCTCCACCATGGTCTACACAGCCGCCACCGCCACCTGCACCAGCACCTTCAGATGCACCGGCATGGTATAGCCAGCCGCCTGGCTGGTACGAGTACTTGCCAGAGTGGGCTACCGACCTTTCCATCAGGGTTAGAGCTTTGGAGATCCGTGCAGATGCTAGGGATGCACGAGTGGACGACCTTGACCACATGATGAGGGATTGTTCGCCACTTAGCGTGCGTGCAAATAAGCTTTAAATTTATAAAACTAGAATCAAGCAAGCAAACCCGCAGTGTATGGATCGGCGTAGATTAGCAAGAATTCCAGAGTATCGAACACAGGGATTTGGGGGAACAAATTCAGTTGTAGATTATCAAGCTAATAAATGTAAGAAGCTTTTCGAATATTGGGAAAACAACAATCCTAAGATCTAGGAATCCAGCTGTGGCAATCGATTCAAGATATACTAATGATATAAGGACAGAGTTAAGATATGCAAAAGTATGCTAATGTAAGGTAATCGTACGGTGAAGTTCCAAAAACCTTATATGACTCACCTACAAGACACTCTCTATAAAGGTTGTTGAGGCTTCAATATAGAAAGGTTCTAAAGATGAGAATTAACGTCAAATACCCAAACTTGTAATCCAAGGATCAAGACTAACTAAATCGATAAAGTTTGTGACACTCACAATCGAGGTAGACGTTGTTGAGGCTTCACTACCACCTAGAAAAGGCAAGCCTAAACTAAGTTAAAGCACATCTTTAACTTTGGATTAAAGTAAAAGCAAGTTCATAACTTAACACAAAATTACGGCTAGTTCTTGAGTTCCACGGCCGTGGAAGCTCAAGAACAGACCGTGGATTAGGGTTTGTCGGCGATTCTCTCTAACTCTCAGGATCCAATCTGTTTACGAACGATCTATCATCATCTAAGCCACAACTATCAACCCTTCACCTTAGAATTGTTAAGCGTTTTTAGCCAACAATAATCATATTGATATCAAATTCAAGAATTGAAAGATTGAAAGATGAAAACTTCCGAAAACCTTCAATAAACCTCAACCCAATCTCAAAGTCACAATCAAGAACAAATATTGTCACTAGATTCGGAATATAACAAACAAACACAATCTTAGATAAGAAGGAAGAACGGGATGTCAATCCGTCTTCTAAATCAAACCTAAGCAAGAAGCGAGTCTCCTTGCGAACAATCTTCCGGATCTTCGATCTTCCGTCAATCCGGGAATCACAATCGCAATGCGCCAAAATCTCTCAACAAATTCTCCGCCAAATGCGAAATTAGGGTAATTCCAAACGCAAGCGTATGTGTAAAACTAGGTCTAAATCCAGGTGACGGAATCTCCCTTCGTCCGTCCTTTTATAGTGTAAGATAAAATATCGGCCCGGCCCAATTGCATAGGAGATCGTGGCTTAAAATATGGCGAAAAAGATCGCCAAGATCACGGTCGTGGAAGGGTTCCACGGCCGTAATTTAGAGCGTGGAAATCAACACGGTTTGAACCATCTTCTCCACGGCCGTAGAAGTCACTGGAATGAACCACGCTTCCCTAGCCAAGGTTTCACGGCCGTGGACTTGAACGTGGAAAGTGGTACGGCCGTATTTTAGAGCGTGGTTTAGGGAAAGAACGTGATTCTTCCTTAGCTTCGTGCATTCCTCAAGTTGGCACTCCCTTAGCTCGTAGAAATGTCCTCAATCCATGGGCAAGTTCAATCAACTCCATCCTTGCTCAATTCCGTTCGGAAATAGCTCTCAATTACCTATAATCAACATAAAGCTTGTGTAGATCTCTATATCGACATTATAGACAAACTAGCTCACAAATGTATCAATGCTCAATCAATGACTATCAATATGAATCAAATACACTTAGAAAACGTGCCTAAAATATCACAATATTTCATGCTAACAAATAACCCCATACTTGCCACTTGCTTGTCCCTAAGCAAGGTCTTTCAAAAGCTTTAATAACAAGAGTTAGGATGAAATATGTGTACCTTCTTGTTAGCATGAAATATTGTGATATTTTAGGCACGTTTTCTAAACATATTTGATTCATATTGATAGTCTTTGATTGAACTTTGTGCATATGTAAGCTAGTATTACCTATATTGTCGATATGGATGTCTACACTAGTTCTATGTTGATTATAGGTGATTTGGAGCTATTTCCGAACGGAATCGAGCAAAGGAGAGTTGATTTGATATGTCCATAGATTGAGGACATTCTTAGGAAGCAAATTGGAGTATTAGCTTGAGGAATGCACGAGGCTAGGGAAGAATCACATTCTTGCCCTAAACCACGCTCTAAAATACGGCCGTACTACGAACCACGTTCAGTTCCACGGCCGTGGAACTTTGCAAGAGAGGCGTGATGCATTCCAGTAACTATTACGGCTGTGGAATACATGGTACAAACCGTGACCTAATCCACGCCCTAAATTACGGTCGTGAAAACTTCCACGACCGTGATCTTGGCGAATCCTTTCGCCACACTTTGAAGCCACGATCTTTTGAAGATTGGGCCGGGCCGATATTTTATCTTGCCCTATAAAAAGACGGACGAAGCAAGAATCCGTCATCACCGCTTACACCCGCCATCCCCGCTTACCCTCATTTATCGACGCTTGGGATCGTTCATCTCCGCTTAGAGAATTTCAACGCCGTTTGGCCTTTGCTTGGAAGTATTGATCATCTCATTGGAGATTGAAGTTCGCATCTGGGAATTACCCTAATCTCGCACTTTTGGTGGAGATTGCTGTTGAGATCTCCGGATTGGCGGAAGATCGAAGCTTTTGGAAGAGTTTGCAAGAAGATCTCTCTTCTTGTTTAGGTTTGATTCGGAAAACGAATTGACATCCCGTTTTCCCTTCTTTCCTAAGGTTGTGATTGTTAACTTTATTGTGAATCTTTTGACAACATTTGTTCTTGATTGTGACTTTGAGATTGGTTTGAAGATTATTGAAAGTTCTTGAAAGTTTTCATCTTTTTATCTTTTAATTCTTGAATTGATATCAACATGACTGTTATTGGCTAAAAACTCTTAACAATTCTAAGGTGAAGGGTTGATAGTTGTGGCTTAGATGATGATAGATCGATCGCAAATAGATTAGACCCTGAGAGTTAGAGAGAATCGCCGACAACCCTAAATTACGGCCTGTTCTTGAGTCCACGGCCGTGGAACCTCAAGAACTAACCGTGATTTCCTTAAGTCCACGAACTTGCTTTTACTTTAATCCAAAGTTAAAGATTTGCTTTAACTTAGTTTAGACTTGTCTTTTCTAGGTGGTAGTGAAGCCTCAACAACCTCTACCTCGATTGTGAGTGTCACAATCTCAATCGGTTAAGTTAGTCTTGATCCTTGGGTTACAAGTTTGGGTATTTGACACTAATTCTCACCTTTAGAATCTTTCCATATTGAGCCTCAACAACTTGTATAGAGAGTGCCTTGTAGGTTAGTTACATAAGGTTTTTGGAACTTCACCGTACGATTACCTTACATTAGTATACCTTTGCATATCTTAACTCTGTCTTTATATCATTAAGTATATCTTGAATCGATTGTCACAGCTGGATACTTGGATCTTTAGGATTGTTGTTTTCCCAATATTTGTAAAACTCTCATATTTACTCACTTGGTAACCTGCAATCGAATTTGTTCCCACCCAAATCTCTGTGTTCGATACTCTGGAATTCTTGCTTAGCTACGTCGATCCGTACACTGCGGGTTCGCTGCTTGATTCTAGTTTTATAAATTTAAAGCTTATTTGCACACACCTTTAGGGGCGAACAAGTTTTTGGCGCCGTTGCCGGGGATTTGGTTTCGGCCGAATCCGGTTGCCGGTTGTCAAGCTTGGGAGCTTGCTCTCGTTATTTGATATTTCTTTGAGTGCATGCGCAGGTCTAGGAACACCGAAGATCTCTTACCTCTTGATCAAGAGCGAGAGAAAACCTTGAGGCAAAAGCCTAAGGAAAAGAAGATGGCTGAAGAACACGAACGTGATCTTCAAACGGAGTTGGCGGAGAAGGAAGCTCAACTCCGATGGAACGAGACTCTCCACCAGGATGAGATGGATCGTCATCAATCTCAAGTTAACAGTTTACAAGACATGATCTTCCAGATGAGGGTAGAGATGAGCGACCTTAAGAATAAGGGAAGCAAGAAATCCTCAAGGAAAGCATCAAGGTCTAGAAGAAAAAGTCACTCATCCGCTGATGATAGTGATTCTTCCATGCCTCCGCTGGAGGAGATTGATCCCACGATCAATGTAAATCCTTTCCATCCACAAGGAGCTGCTAATCGCCGCATTCCGCCTAGGAATGTGAGGATCGAACGTGTGGATAATGAGCCAAGAACTCTTGGCCAGCGGATGGACCCAACACAACAACCACGCCACTTGGGCGTGAATTTTGATGCTGAAGATGTGGAAGGGTTTAGCTTTAACCCTCAAGTTATTACTCTTGTTCGCCAATACCAATTTGGCGGTACAAGCGCTGAATCTCCGCACCAACACTTGCAAAACTTTGAGTATATGATGGAGACGATGAGACCAAAGAACGCTACTACCAACAGCTATAAGCTCAAGCCTTTCTTTTTCTCTTTGAAGGGGAAAGCGTTGTCTTGGTACCAAGCTCTTCCTAATGGGAAACTAGACACGTGGGAAGACCTTTCCGCGGAGTTCCTCACCAAATTCTTTCCGCCTTCCGAAACGGCGGAACTTAGAGGTAAGATTAATGCTTTTTCAATGAGACCTAACGAAAGTTTGTTTCAATCTTGGGAAAGGTTTCAGGATTTGCTCTTGGATTGCCCTCATCATGGCATATCCAAGCTTGCCTTGCTAGAGATCTATTACAAGGGGCTGGATGCGGGAACGCAATTCAACCTCCAATCCCTCTCATGTGGAACGTTCATGGACATGAGAGAAGATGACGCTTGGGACTTCATCGAGAAGCAAGCAAGAGTCATAGAAAAGTATTCCCACCGGAAAGTGGAGGGAAATCGTGTGGAGCAAGGAGCGAAGCTCACACATGAAGCTCAAAATCAGATTTTCTCCCTCAACAATGAGATCAAGGAGTTGAAGGAGGCTATCAAGATCAACTTCCCAAAGCAACAAGAGAAGGATGTTGGCTATTTGGGCAACAACAATGGCGGTGATAACACCAACCGCAACAACAATAACCGGAACAACAACCGGAATAACAATTGGAATGGAAACAACAACAACCGGAACAACAATTGGAACAACAATAGGGGTTCAAACAACAACAATTGGCGCTCCAATCAACAAAATTCCGGTAACTCTTATCCTTCCAATTCTAATTCACTAACTCCACCTTCCTCTTCCTCTACTCCATTGAAAAGCCAAGGGCAATCATCTAACGGAGGAAACAATACGGGAAAGGAGAAGCCCGATCCCATGTTGGAAATAATTTTGGGAAAGCTTCAAGGGTTGGAGAACCGCGTCATCAAGGTTGATGATCAAGTTTCTAAGGTTGACAAAGCTCAAAAAGTTTTGGAAAACCAAATGTTCAACCATGCGGAGGAAGTTCCTAGAAATCAAGGGAAACTTCCAAGAAAGACGGAGGACAACCCTAAGGGAAGGGTGATGGCGATTACAACTAGGAGCGGAGTGACTACTACCGATCCGCAGCCTACGTCCGTTAAAGTCCCCGTAGAGAAGGACAAAGAAAAGGGGAAGGAGAAGGAAGATGTCTATGTTCCTCCTCCAGCTTACAAACCTCCCCTACCATTTCCTCAATCTAGAGCGCGAGCGCGCCTAGACAAACAGTTCGGTAAGTTCATAGAACTCATGAGTAAGCTGCATATTAATATACCCTTCATTGATGCTATTGTAGGTATGCCGGCTTATGGTAAGTTCTTGAAGGAGCTTCTCTCTAACAATAGGAAGATAGAAGATTTCGGAGAGGTCAAGATGAGTTCGGATTCTTCGGATCTCATCAAGACCATGAAGGAGAAAATGCCCCCAAAGTTGAAGGATCCAGGGTCATTTTGCATTCCCATTGGAGTGGGAGATGTCACATATGACGCTTTATGTGACTTAGGAGCAAGTGTGAGCATCATACCACTTGCATTATGTAGGAAGATCGGTTTAGGCGATCCTAAACCGGTGAAGATGACGTTATACATGGCGGATCGATCCATCACTCGCCCCGTCAGTATTGTAGAAGACGTCCCCGTCAAGCTAGGTAAGTTCTTTGTTCCCATTGATTTTGTCGTGCTTGACATTCCTGCAGATAGTCCGGTCCCGATCATACTCGGAAGACCGTTTCTTGCAACTTCCGGCTGCATGGTCGACTGCAAGAATGGAAGACTCGCTTTTGACATTGGAGAAGAGAAAGTAGAGTTCGTTCTTTCCACTCTAGTGAAGGAACCGATCTTTGACGAGGATATTTACGATATCCAAGATGAAGAAGGTTTATCTAGGAAAGAGGTAAGTGCAATTCTCTTTAACGATCCTTTACAAAAAGTCATTACCATGAGTCTAACAGATGTAGGGGAAGAAGAAGAGTGCAAAGAGGAAATTGAAGCCTTAGAAGCACAAGAAGAGATGCACGAAGTGGAGTTTGAGAAACTCCACGATGAGGCTGAGAATGTTAGAATCCACGGTCATACCCTATATTCCACGACCGTGGATTTCACAACCAAAATCGACCTCCATTCCAGTGGATTACACGGCCGTGGAACATATGGAGAACCATAATTCTGACCGTGGAAGAGGGTGATCGGCATACTTCTTCAACTTCTTTTGATTCTCCTCCAAACCACTCAACATCCTTAGAAACTTCTAAGGAAACATCGGATGCTCCTCAAGGATCATTAGAAGCTCCAAAAGTGATGGAACTCAAACCACTTCCTACTCATCTAAGGTACGCTTTTCTTGGATCTAATTCTACCTTTCCGGTTATTGTTAGCTCCGAACTAAGCATAGATGAACATGAACAGCTCATGATTGTCCTTAAGAAACATAGGAAAGCCATAGGCTATACTATTGAGGACCTAGTAGGAATTAAACCCTCCCTATGCATGCATAAGATACTAATGGAGGAGGACTTTAGAACTTCAAGACAACCTCAAAGGCGGTTGAATCCGACCATGAAGGAGGTTGTCAAGAAGGAGATTCTTAAACTTCTTGATGCAGGTATCATCTATCCTATCTCCGATAGCAAGTGGGTGAGTCCAGTTCAAGTAGTTCCGAAGAAGGGAGGAATGACGGTCATCACCAACAAGAACAACGAACTCATTCCTACCCGAACCGTGACTGGATGGCGGATGTGCATAGACTACCGCAAGCTCAACAACGCAACGCGGAAGGATCACTTTCCATTACCATTCATCGATCAAATGCTTGAAAGGTTAGCACAACATTCACATTTTTGCTACCTTGACGGTTATAGTGGTTTCTTCCAGATTCCGATACATCCAGATGATCAAGAGAAGACCACATTCACGTGCCCTTGGGGTACGTTCGCCTATAGGAGAATTCCGTTCGGGCTTTGCAACGCCCCAGCCACCTTTCAACGGTGCACGATGGCCATCTTCTCCGAATACGTAGAGAAAATCATGGAAGTCTTCATGGACGACTTCTCCGTATACGGTTCCTCTTTTAACGATTGCCTTTCTAACCTTTCTCTTTTTTTGCAAAGATGTGAAGACACTAACCTAGTTCTTAATTGGGAAAAGTGTCAATTCATGGTTAAGGAAGGAATTGTGTTAGGTCACTTAGTCTCTAGTAGAGGGATAGAGGAAGACAAGGCTAAGATAGAGACCATAGAGAAACTTCCTCCCCCAATTTCGGTGAAACGGATAAGAAGTTTCCTAGGACATGCTGGATTTTATAGACGTTTCATTAAGGACTTTTCTAAGATATCAAAACCTCTCACTAATCTATTGATGAAGGATGCGGTTTTTGAGTTTTCACAGGAATGCTTGGATGCATTTAACACCATTCGGCAAGCTCTAATTTCAGCACCTATTATCCAACCTCCGGATTGGACTCTCCCCTTTGAGATTATGTGCAATGCTAGTGACGTAGCTATTGGAGCTGTTCTTGGACAACGAAAGGAAGGGCGAACCCATGCCATATACTATGCTAGCAAGACGCTAGATGAAGCGCAGCTCAACTACGCCACTACCGAGAAAGAATTTCTAGCCATTGTCTACGCTATTGACAAGTTTCGCTCTTATCTTGTAGGTGCAAAGGTGATTGTCTACACGGATCATGCTGCGATCCGGTACCTCCTTGCGAAGAAAGACGCGAAGCCAAGGCTAATTAGATGGATTCTTCTCCTACAAGAATTCGATCTTGAGATCCGCGACAAGAAAGGTTCAGAAAATTCTGTTGCGGATCATTTGAGTCGTCTAACACATCTAGGGGACGACCATCTAACCATTGATGACTCCTTTCCAGACGAACACCTGCACATTATAGAGGAGTGCATCAACGTGATCTCCAAAGGTAACGAACCATGGTTTGCTGATTTTGTTAACTATTTGGTTTGCCAGGAGATACCGCCCGGACTATCCTACGCACAAAGGAAGAAGTTCTTTAAGGACGTCCGGGAATACTATTGGAACGAGCCTCTCCTCTTTAAGAGAGGTCCGGATGGCATCATCCGGCGATGTGTGCCGGAAGATGAGATGCAAAGTGTCATCCGCCATTGTCATTCACTACCTTGTGGAGGACACGCTAGTTCGAACAAGACTAGCGCAAAGGTATTGCAATCCGGATTCTATTGGCCTACTTTATTTAGAGATGTGCAATCCTTTGTTTCTTGCTGCGATGCTTGTCAAAGAACAGGCAATATTTCTAGAAGGAACGAGATGCCCCTCAACAACATCCAAGAGGTGGAGATTTTCGACGTTTGGGGAGTCGATTTCATGGGACCATTCCCATCTTCTTGTGGAAACCAATACATACTATTGGCGGTAGACTACGTTTCTAGATGAGTGGAAGCAATTGCCTCTCCCACAAATGATGCCATGGTGGTGGTTAAGTTCTTCAACAAGACCATCTTTCCGCGATTTGGAACACCAAGGACGATCATTAGTGATGGAGGTTCTCACTTCATAGCCCGTCGCTTTGAAGCTCTTCTAGCTAAGTATGGGGTTACTCACAAGATCGCTACCCCTTATCATCCACAAACTAGTGGACAAGTTGAGATCTCAAATAGGGAGATCAAAGGAATTCTAGAAAAGACGGTTTCAAGGACTAGGAAGGATTGGTCCTCGAAGCTAGATGATGCATTATGGGCATACCGGACTGCGTACAAGACTCCCATAGGAACCACACCATACAACCTTGTGTATGGGAAGTCTTGTCACTTGCCGGTGGAGCTGGAGCACAAATCGTTTTGGGCTATCAAGTGGCTGAATTTCGGCATGAAGGAAGCGGGAGAGAAGCGTCTCCTAGACATCAATAAGCTGGATGAACTTCGCTTAACGCCAAGATCTACAAGGAAAGGGCAAAGCGTTGGCATGATAAGCATATCATTCCAAAGGACTTCAAAGAAGGAGATCAAGTTCTCCTCTTCAATTCAAGACTTCGCCTCTTCCCAGGTAAGCTTAAATCCCGTTGGACCGGACCTTTTCTAATTAAACGTATTTTCCCCCATGGTGCAGTTGAAGTATGGGGTGAAGCTAGCGGAAGTTTTAAGGTGAACGGCCAACGACTAAAGAAGTATACGCCGGAACTCCAAGCTGAGGAGTTTGCGCCCACCGCACTCGAGTAAGTGCGAGATTGGTCTAGCTACGGACCTTAAACAAAGCGCTTCTTGGGAGGCAACCCAAGGTATTGCATTTTTGATTTTGTTTTCGATTCATAGTTTAGCTTAGTATAGACGTTTTGGCTTTATTTTGCCTCGATTTCTTCCGGTATGTTCGTGTTTTTGGTTGTAGGATCGATGGAAAAAGAAAAGAGGAGATGATGTCGAAGAGGAGTGACGAAATTTGGACTTTGAAGCTTTAAAGAAGGTTCCACGGTCTAAATTACGGTCGTCATAGCTACAGTGGCCGTAATTCTCAAAAGCCTTTGAAAAATTACCAAAACCACGGTTCCGTACACTTCCACGGCCGTGGAACACCCCGACAGACCGTGATTTTCAAAATTTTTCCTGCAACTATATAAGTCACGATCTTCATTAACTCATCCCAAAAAACCCCTCTTTCCACGACCTAATTGCCAGAATTCCACGACCTCCTCAAAATCCTCGTTTCTTAATCGTTTCTAACGATTCTTCTTCCTAAACTGCAGCAAATTCAACAACAAACAATATCCAAGCGACGAATTGAACGGAAATTCATCAACAAACGCGCATTTCGGATTTTTCAATCCGAAAAAGAGGTTTATTCTTTCTTCTTGATTCTCGCCAATTTGGTTCGTTTTTGCTATAGATTTTTAGGAAGAACTGATAGAGACTGGAAGGAATTAGACTAGGACTGCTTGTTGTGGTGATTGCTTGCTGATTTGCTGAGATTTGTGAAATTCTGAGACGAATCACGGCCTCTGGGTAAACCACGGCCGTAATTCCTGAAGAACAGACCGTAATTTTTGGTGCAGAATGAATTTCGTAAGGAGAATGTCGGGAAGGATAAAAGAGAAGAAGGGAGAGCAGAATAAGAAAAGGAAAGGCAATCCCTCCACCTCCTCATCCTCTAGGGCACCACCACCCTCATCTCCATCACCTCCATCTTCACCTTCAACTCCATCCTCACCTTCTCACCCTAGAATCCCGACCATACATGAGAACCATCTTGCTGCTTTCGAGAAGATCACGAAGAGGCGAGTGATTGGCCCTAGATATTTGTTGTTGGAGGATCTACATCCTCTCAACATAGTTGATGACCTTACGTGGCTCTTGGATAGAGCCGGATTAGTTATCTTCTCGGCTATCCGAGAAGACGCCTATGAGGAGATCACCCGGGAGGTTGTGACGTCTTTCGAGCACAGCCACGTAGATAGGACCGAGACTATCATTTGAGTATCGTTGAGTTTGGGACTATTTTTGGGTTTCATGAGACCTTCAATGGTCGATTCCCGAGTGGTGTTTACCCCAAGGATTTTTGGGAGGAAGTTGCAATGATTTACGCCGACGAGGACCGTTGGCAACCCGCCGATACCAAGGCTAGATTGATGTACCATCTAGCCTTGAAGATAGCTCACCGTGTTCTTTTGGAGTGTCTCTTTCCTAGGACGGAGACGCCCCAAAAGATCAAGACGGATGAGCTATTCTTGCTCTATTGCATGCTCTATGGACGCCGTGCAGATTGTGCTACTCTCTTGGCTGCTACGATGAGCAAGCTCAAGAACAAGTCGAAGGGAAACATCGGATATGGTGGGATAGTTACCCACATTGCTAGGAGTTTGGTGTGGATTTTTCTGCTTGCACCCGCATACCGGCCATTCCTTTAGGGCTACATGCATTCATGGTTAGGGGTCTCATTTTCCCCACACATGGAGGTCCGCCTTATGCGGGCATGCTTTGGGAGACTAGGACAGGTAGGGGTATAGAGTGGCTGCCGGAGTATTCCATTATGGCGGGACGCCATAATTGGAAGGAGACGTTCGCTGCGATGCATGCGAACAGGATAGTAGCTCCCCCTTACGTCCCACCACCGGTTGTCGAGGAGGAGGATATGGGAGATCAGTTTGAGAGTGGAGGAGGAGCGGAGCAGGAGTTTGGCACGTTTCCGGACCAGCCGGAGGCGGCCCCAGATGTACCTAGACGCTCTCCACGTCCAGCTAGAGCCTCAGGCTCGTCATCTCGCCGCACTAGCGTGAGTGAGAGGCCCACGTGGATGACCACACCTCCCACATGGTATGGCATTCCCCCTCCTTGGTCCACGGAGTAGCCAGCAGTACCACCACCAGCACCAGCACCATCCGATGCCCCCGCATGGTATAGTCACGCCCCGGGATGGTATGAGCAGATGCCGGATTGGGCTACCGGACTTTCAAAGAGAGTTGGAGCGTTGGAGATCCGGGCCGACGCTAGAGACGGACGCCTCGACGACCTCGACCACATGATGAGGGACGTCTACCGCCAGCAGTTTGGGCAGCCCTACGACTCCAGCTTCTCCCCATTCCCACCTCCGCCGGCGCCGTTGTGATTCGATGCATGACCGTTCGTTTTAGACATTCCCGCCACCACTTTGTGAGTTTCTTTTTCTTTCCTTTCTTTTCTTTCTTTCTTTTGAACATTAGGGACAATGTTCGTCCTAAGTATGGGGTGGGATGTACTAAAAAGTTTGTAATAACTTTACTTACTATGTTCGCTTTCATTTGAGACTATCGTTGCATGTTCATTATGTGTTGCACGTTTTCTTATTGCATTGCATGAAAAATAACTTGAAAAACCATAAAAATTTAAAAATTTTTGAAAATTTTGTGCTCCTAATGAATTGAGATGATTTCCATGATAATCACTACTTGTGAATTGAGTTTGATGACAATTGCATGCTTAAAAGGATTGTGAATCGAAAAGAACTTGAATGAATAAATTTTACCTCTTTTGCAAGTTTTATAATGTGAAAATGTTACCTAAATCATGCTAGGAAATTGAAGTTGAAATCACATTATAAGTTCCTATACTTCTTGTTGAAATGATTAAGGCAATTCGATACTTTCTTTCTTCTTTCTTTGACCATCTAGCTCCTCATTGAAATATTAGCCTCCTTTACCTATCCGGGAATTTGGAGAAGTGAATGAGAAAAAGGCATGTTTGATGTGGGAGGGACATGAGAGCAATTATTTGCAATCGAATGAATAGAAAGAAATTGTAGGTTTGGGGAAGTCAATCATGACGATGAGTAACTCGGCACCATTCACATAGCCGGGTGTTTGTGTCTTGCCAAAGTCGGATTGAGCGATATTCCTAGCGGATTATGGTATGTGCGCTAAGGGTTTGAGGCATCTCTTGAAAAATTGAGAAACGCCGATCTCCTAGGCTTCGGTTTTTGTGCACCTCTGTCCATAACTCCAAAAGTAAAGTCGAAAAATGAAAAGAAGAGAGCGAAGCTCTAAGTTGAAGTGTTGCGGGAACCGCATAAGAAGAAGAAGGTAGTTGTCCACTTTCCCGGATTTATGCACCACTGTCCCTTAAAGTTTTCGCTTCCCTTCCGTATTCTAGACCTTTTCTTTGAAAGTCCTTAAGATCAAAAGAATGTTATATGACTTGGTGGTCTAAATTGAAGTTTTTTGTGATTGATTTTGATAATGTTTGAAGGTTATAATGCTTGTTTAGAAGTTAAATTGGTTCGTGAATTTTCTTTGCTTTTTACTCTTTGATTGAGTGTGTGAAAGTTTGAAGAACGATTGAAGCAAGGTTTGAGAATGATCTATTCTTTAGAAGTCACATTCACCCTAAAGAAGGTACACATATTTCATCCTAACTCTTGTTTAAAGCTTTTTGAAAGACCTTGCTTAGGGACAAGCAAGTGTTAAGTATGGGGTTATTTGTTAGCATGAAATATTGTGATATTTTAGGCACGTTTTCTAAACGTATTTGATTCATATTGATAGTCTTTGATTGAACTTTGTGCATATGTAAGCTAGTATTACCTATATTGTCGATATGGATGTCTACACTAGTTCTATGTTGATTATAGGTGATTTGGAGCTATTTCCGAACGGAATCGAGCAAAGGAGAGTTGATTTGATATGTCCATAGATTGAGGACATTCTTAGGAAGAAAATTGGAGTTTTAGCTTGAGGAATGCACGAGGCTAGGGAAGAATCACGTTCTTGCCCTAAACCACGCTCTAAAATACGGCCGTACTACGAACCACGTTCAGTTCCACGGCCGTGGAACTTTGCAAGAGAGGCGTGATGCATTCCAGTAACTATTACGGCTGTGGAATACATGGTACAAACCGTGACCTAATCCACGCCCTAAATTACGGTCGTGAAAACTTCCACGACCGTGATCTTGGCGAATCCTTTCGCCACACTTTGAAGCCACGATCTTTTGAAGATTGGGCCGGGCCGATATTTTATCTTGCCCTATAAAAAGACGGACGAAGCAAGAATCCGTCATCACCGCTTACACCCGCCATCCCCGCTTACCCTCATTTATCGACGCTTGGGATCGTTCATCTCCGCTTAGAGAATTTCAACGCCGTTTGGCCTTTGCATGGAAGTATTGATCATCTCATTGGAGATTGAAGTTCGCATCTGGGAATTACCCTAATCTCGCACTTTTGGTGGAGATTACTGTTGAGATCTCCGGATTGGCGGAAGATCGAAGCTTTTGGAAGAGTTTGCAAGAAGATCTCTCTTCTTGTTTAGTTTTGATTCGGAAAACGGATTGACATCCCGTTTTCCCTTCTTTCCTAAGGTTGTGATTGTTAACTTTATTGTGAATCTTTTGACAACATTCGTTCTTGATTGTGACTTTGAGATTGGTTTGAAGATTATTGAAAGTTCTTGAAAGTTTTCATCTTTTTATCTTTTAATTCTTGAATTGATATCAACATGACTGTTATTGGCTAAAAACTCTTAACAATTCTAAGGTGAAGGGTTGATAGTTGTGGCTTAGATGATGATAGATCGATCACAAATAGATTAGACCCTGAGAGTTAGAGAGAATCGCCGACAACCCTAAATTACGGCCTGTTCTTGAGTCCACGGCCGTGGAACCTCAAGAACTAACCGTGATTTCCCTTAAGTCCACGAACTTGCTTTTACTTTAATCCAAAGTTAAAGATTTGCTTTAACTTAGTTTAGACTTGTCTTTTCTAGGTGGTAGTGAAGCCTCAACAACCTCTACCTCGATTGTGAGTGTCACAATCTCAATCGGTTAAGTTAGTTTTGATCCTTGGGTTACAAGTTTGGGTATTTGACACTAATTCTCACCTTTAGAATCTTTCCATATTGAGCCTCAACAACCTGTATAGAGAGTGCCTTGTAGGTGAGTTACATAAGGTTTTTGGAACTTCACCGTACGATTACCTTACATTAGTATACCTTTGCATATCTTAACTCTGTCTTTATATCATTAAGTATATCTTGAATCGATTGCCACAGCTGGATACTTGGATCTTTAGGATCGTTGTTTTCCCAATATTTGCAAAACTCTCATATTTACTCACTTGGTAACCTGCAATCGAATTTGTTCCCACCCAAATCCCTGTGTTCGATACTCTGGAATTCTTGCTTAGCTACGTCGATCCATACACTGCGGGTTCGCTGCTTGATTCTAATTTTATAAATTTAAAGCTTATTTGCACACACCTTTAGGGGCGAACAATTCTCAAAGCAATACTTCTTTTTGGATGAATGTGTCTTCTAAATAATAGATCATTCTCAAACCTTGCTTCAATCGTTTATAAGACTTTCATACACTTAATCAAAGAGTAAAGAGTAAAGAAAGCTCATGAATCAATCAAACTTCCATACAAACATCATAACCCTTAAACCTTATCAAAATCAATCATAAGAAACTTCAATTTAGATCACCAAGTCATATAACATTCTTTTGATCTCAAGGACTTTCAAAGAAAAAGGTCTAGAATGTGGAAAGGGAAGGAAACTTTAAGGAATGTGGTGCAATAAATCCGGGAAAGTGGACAACTACTCTTTTCTTCTTCTCTTGCGGTATCCGCAACACCTTCAACTTAGAGCTTCGCTCTCTTCCTTTCATTTTTCAACTTTACTTTTGGAGTTATGGATAGAGGTGCACAAAAACCGAAGCCTAGGAGATTGGCGTTTCTCAATTTTTATGAGATGCCTCAAACCCTTAGCGCACATACCATAATCCGCTAGGAATATCGCTCAATCCGACTTTGGCAAGACACAAACACCCGGCTATGTGAATGGTGCCGAGTTACTCATCGTCATGATTGACTTCCCCAAACCTATAATTTCTTTCTATTCCTTTGAATGCAAAGTATTGCTTTCATGGCCCTCCCACATCATACATGCCTTTTTCAATCAACTACTCCAATTTCCCGGATAGGTAAAGGAGGTCAATATTTCAATGAGGGGCTAAATGATCAAAGAAAGAAGAAAGAAAAATCGAATTGTCTTAATCATCTCAACAAGAAGCATAAGAACTTATAGTGCGATTTCAACTTCAATTCCTCAACATGATTTAGGTAACATTTATCACATTATAAAACTTGTAAAAGAGGCATAATCAACTCATTCAATTTCTTTTCAATCCACTATTCGTTTAAGAATGCAATTGTCATCAAAAACTCAATTCACAAGTATAGATTATCATAGAAATCATCTCAATTCCTTAGAAGCACAAAATTTTTCAAAATTTTTCAATTTTTATGGTTTTTTTTCAAACTCTTTTTCATGCAATGCACTAATGAAACATGCAACAATATAATGAACATGCAAGATAGTCTCGATAGAAGCAATCAAAGTGAGTAAGAGTTATTACAACTTTTAGTCACACCCCACCCCATACTTGGAACAAACATTGTCCCTAATGTTCAAATAAAAGAAAGAAAAAGAAAGAAAAAGAAAGAAAAGAAAAAAAAACTCACAAAGTGGCGATGGAGCGGCTAAAGCTATCGGTCATCATCATCATCGCTGCGGCGCTGGTGGAGGCGGGAATGGAGAGAAGCTGGAGTCGTACTGCCGCCCAAACTGCTGGCGGTAGACGTCTCTCATCATGTGATCGAGGTCGTCCAAGCGTCCATCTCTAGCATCGGCTCGGATCTCCAATGCTCCTACTCTCTCAGAAAGACCGGTGGCCCAATCTGGCATCTGCTCATACCATCCCGGGGCCTGGCTGTACCACCTTGGAGCGTCGGATGGTGCTGGTGCTGGTGCTGATGGCTGCTGTGAGGACCATGGAGGTGGGGCTCCGTACCATGTAGGAGGTGTATCCATCCAAGTGGGTCTCTCACTCACGCTGGAGCGGCGAGAAGACGAACCTGAAGCTCTGGCTGGACGTGGAGAACGTCTAGGCACATCAGGGGCCGCATCCGGCTGATCCGGAAACGTGCCAAACTCCTGCTCTGCTCCTCCTCCTCCCTCATACTGATCCCTCATCTCCTCCTCCTCAACTACTGTCGGTGGTAGGACATACGGAGGAGCTGCAATCCTGTTCGCATGCATAGCTGCGAACGTAGCCTTCCAATTATGGCGTCCAGCCATAATGGAGTACTCCGGGAGCCACTCAATGCCCTCCCCGTCCTGCTCTCCCAAGGCATGGCTGCGTAAGGCGGACCTCTATGGGTAGGGAATATAAGGCCTCTAGTCATGAAGGCCTGGAGTCCTAGGGGTACAACTGGTATGCGTGTGCATGCAGAAAAATCAACCCCCAACATCCTAGCAAGGTGGGTAACTATCCCACCATATCCAATGTTCCCCGCCCTCTTGTTCTTAAGCTTGCTCATGGTAGCAGCTAAGAGGGTGGCGCAGTCAGCAGGGCGCCCATACAACATAGAATACAGAAGGAAGAGCTCATCCGTCTTGATCTTCTGAGGTGTCTCCGTCCTAGAAAAGAGACACTCCGAAAGAACACGGTGAGTAATCTTCAAGGCTAAGTGATACATCAACTTAGCCTTGGTATCAGCAGGTTGCCAGCGGTCCTCGCTGGCGTAAATCATAGCTACCTCCTCCCAAAAGTCTTTGGCGTAAACGCCACTAGGAAAGCGACCATTGAAGGTCTCTTGGAACCCAAAGAAGGTTCCAAACTCACGGATGGTAAAATCATAGTTTCTTTCCATAAGGCGGAAAGAAACGGTCTTGTCCACATGGCTGTGCTCGAAAGACGTCACAACCTCTCTCGTTATCTCCTCATAAGCGTCTTCTTGGATATCCGAGAAGACGATAAGACCGGATCTATCCAAGAGCCAAGTAAGGTCATCAACTATGTTTAGAGGAACTAGATCCTCCAACCATAGATACCTAGGTCCGATAACTACCCTCTTATGGATCCTCTCGAGTGCATCGAGATGATCCTCGTGAATGGTGGGTACTCTAGGGCTAGGGGGTGCGGGTGATGAAGGCGATGATGGGGGTGAAGGGGAGGGAGGTGGTGGTGCTCTAGAGGATGAAGAGGAAGAGGGGTTACCCTTCCTCTTTTTGTTCTTTTCCTTATCATTCTTCTTCTCCTTAATTCTCCCTGAAACTCTCCTAACAAAATCCATCACTGTTCAAAACCACGGTCTGTTCTTGCTTTTCCACGGCCGTGGAACTGACAGAGACCGTGATTCGTCTCGACTTTTCTCAAAAATCCACAAACAGCACTCAAATTCAGCAATCAGGCAGCCCTAGTCTAATTCCTTCCAATTTCAATCAGTTCTCCTAAAATTTCTAGCAAAAACGAACCCAAATTGTCGAAGATAGAGAAGAGCAAAAAAAAACCTAGGTTTCGGATTTTAAAATCCGAATTGTGCGTTCCTTGGTGAATTGCCGCTCGATTCGTTGCTTGGATCTTGTTGGTGGTCGAATTTGCTTCAATTTGGAACGAAGAATCGTTGAAAATGATTAACGAACGGAGATTTGAGGCGAAGGGCGTGGAATCGGTGAGAGAGGGTCGTGGAATTGGGATTTTGGTGAGTTTTTGTGAAGAACGTGGTTTATATAGTGGCCGGAAAAATTTTTGAAAACCACGGTCTATCGGGGGGTTCGACGGCCGTGGAAATGTACGGAACCGTGGTTTTGGTGATTGTTCAAAGGCTTTTGGAAATTACGGTCACTGTAGCTGTCACGACCATGGTTTAGGCCGTGGAACTCTCTGTAATGCTCCAAAGTCCAAGTTTCGTCACTTTTCGTCAAAATAACTCTTCCTCTTTCCTTTTCCACCGTTCCTACATCCATAAACACGAACATACCGGAAGGAATCGAAGGCAAAACAAAGCAAAAACGTCTAAACTAAGCTAAACTATGAATCGAAAACAAAAACGTGAATGCAATACCTTGGGTTGCCTCCCAAGAAGCGCTTTGTTTAAGGTCCGTAGCTAGACCAATCTCGCACTTATTCGAGTGCGGTAGGCGCGAACTCTTCAGCTTGGAGTTCCGGCGTATACTTCTTGAGTCGTTGACCGTTCACTTTAAAGCTTCCGCCCGCTTCACCCCATACTTCAACTGCACCATGGGGAAAAATACGCTTAATTAGAAAAGGTCCGGTCCAACGAGATTTAAGCTTACCTGGAAAGAGACGAAGCCTTGAATTGAAGAGGAGAACTTGATCTCCTTCTTTGAAGTCCTTTGGAATGATCTGCATATCATGCCAACGCTTTGCTCTCTCCTTATAAATCTTGGCGTTCTCATAGGCATTCAAGCGGAGTTCTTCAAGCTCATTAAGGTTCAAGAGACGCTTCTCTCCCGCTTCCTTCATGCTGAAATTCAACCATTTGATAGCCCAAAACGCCTTATGCTCCAACTCTACCGGTAAGTGACAAGACTTCCCATACACAAGGTTGTATGGTGTGGTTCCTAAGGGAGTCTTGTACGCAGTCCGGTATGCCCACAATGCGTCATCAAGCTTCAAAGACCAATCCTTCCTAGTCCTTGAAACCGTCTTCTATAAGATTCCTTTGATCTCCCGATTTGAGATCTCAACTTGTCCACTTGTTTGTGGATGATAAGGGGTGGCGATCTTGTGGGTAACCCCATACTTAGCTAGAAGAGCTTCAAATCGCCGGGCAATGAAGTGAGAACCTCCATCACTAATGATAGTCCTTGGTGTCCCAAATCGTGGGAAGATGGTCTTGTTAAAGAACTTAACCACCACCATGGCATCATTGGTGGGAGAGGCAATCGCTTCCACCCATCTAGAAACGTAATCCACCGCCAAGAGTATGTATTGGTTTCCACAAGATGATGGAAACGGTCCCATAAAATCTACTCCCCAAACGTCGAAAATCTCCACCTCTTGGATGTTATTGAGAGGCATCTCATTCCTCCTAGAGATATTACCTGTTCTTTGACAAGCATCGCAGCAAGAAACAAAGGATTGCACATCTCTAAATAAAGTAGGCCAAAAGAATCCAGATTGCAATACCTTTGCGCTAGTCTTGTTCGAACTAGCGTGTCCTCCACAAGGTAGTGAATGACAATGGCGGATGACACTTTGCATCTCGTCTTCTGGCACACATCGCCGAATGATGCCATCCGGACCTCTCTTAAAGAGGAGAGGTTCATTCCAAAAGTATTCCCGAACATCCTTAAAGAACTTCTTTATTTGTGCGTAGGATAATCCGGGCGGTATCTCCTGGCAAACAAAATAGTTAACAAAATCAGCAAACCATGGTTTGTTACCTTTGGAGATAACATCGATGCACTCCTCAATAATGTGTAGGTGTTCGTCCGGGAAGGAGTCATCTATAGGTAAGTGGTCGTCCTCTAGATGTGTTAGGCGACTCAAATGATCTGCAACAGAATTTTCCGAACCTTTTTTGTCGCGGATCTCTAGATCGAATTCTTGTAGGAGAAGAATCCATCTAATTAGCCTTGGCTTCGCATCCTTCTTTGCAAGGAGGTACCGGATCACAGCATGATCCGTGTAGACAATCACCTTTGAACCTACAAGATAAGAGCGAAACTTGTCAATAGCATAGACAATAGCTAGAAATTCTTTCTCCGTAGTGGCGTAGTTGAACTGCGCTTCATCTAGCGTCTTGCTAGCGTAGTATATGGCATGGGTTCGCCCTTCCTTTCGTTGTCCAAGAACAGCTCCTATAGCTACGTCACTAGCATCGCACATAACCTCAAAAGGTAGAGTCCAATCCGGAGGTTGGATAATAGGTGCTGAAATTAGAGCTTACCGGATCATATTAAACGCCTCCAAACATTCCTGCGAAAACTCAAAAACTGCATCCTTCATCAATAGATTAGTGAGCGGTTTTGATATTTTAGAAAAGTCTTTAATGAAACGTCTATAAAATCCAGCATGTCCTAGGAAACTTCTTCTCCCTTTCACCGAAGTTGGGGGAGGAAGCTTCTCTATAGTCTCTATTTTCGCCTTATCCACCTCTATCCCTCTACTAGAGATTAGGTGTCCTAAAACAATTCCTTCCTTTACCATAAATTGACACTTCTCCCAATTAAGAACTAGATTGGTGTCTTCACATCTTTGTAAAACAAGAGCAAGGTTAGAAAGGCAATTGTCAAAAGAGGAACCGTATACGGAGAAGTCATCCATGAAGACCTCCATGATTTCCTCAATGTATTCGGAGAAGATGGTCATCATGCACCTTTGAAAGGTGGATGGGGTGTTGCAAAGCCCGAACGGCATTCTCCTATAAGCGAACGTACCCCATGGGCACGTGAATGTGGTCTTCTCCTGATCGTCCGGGTGTATCAGAATCTGAAAGAAACCACTATAACCGTCAAGATAGCAAAAGTGTGAATGTTGCGCTAACCTTTCAAGCATTTGATCGATGAAGGGTAGTGGGAAGTGATCCTTCCTCGTCGCGTTGCTAAGCTTGCAGTAGTCAATACACATCCGCCATCCCGTTACGGTTCGGGTAGGAATGAGTTCGTTGTTCTTGTTGGTGATGACCGTCATTCCTCTCTTCTTCGGAACTACTTGAACCGGACTCACCCACTTACTATCGGAGATAGGATAGATGATACCTGCATCAAGAAGTTTAAGAATTTCCTTCTTGACAACCTCCTTCATGGTCGGATTCAACCGCCTTTGAGGTTGTCTTGAAGTCCTAAAGTCTTCCTCCATTAATATTTTGTGCATGCATAGGGAGGGTTTGATTCCTACTAAGTCTTCTATAGTATAACCTAAAGCTTTCCTATGTTTCCTAAGGACAACCATAAGTTTACTATGTTCATCTATGATTAGATCGGAACTAACAATAACTGGATAAGTAGAGTTAGGTCCTAGAAAAGCGTACCTTAGATGTGTAGGGAGTTGTTTTAGTTCCATTGCTTTCGGAGCTTCCAATGGTTCTTGAGGAGCATCCGATAACTCCTTAGAAGTGTCTAAGGGTGTAGAGGATGTGGGAGAAGAATCAAAAGAAGTTGAAGAAGTGGCACGATCATCCCCTTCCACGGCCAAAATTACGGTGTCCATACACCCTCCACGGCCGTGGTTTAGGGCGTGGGAAGTGGTTACGGTTTCTCTGCCTCCTCCACGACCGTGTAACCCTCTGGAGTGAGCCATGCTTTGGGTGGTGAGATCCACGGCCGTGGAATATAGTGTATGGCCGTGGATTCTCACGTTTTCTGCCTCGTCGTGGAGTTTCTCAAATTCCACTTCACCCACTTCTTCTTGTGCTTCTAAGGCTTCAATTGCCTCATTGCACTCCTCTTCTTCCCCTACGTTCGTTAGACTCATAGCAATAACCTTTTGCAAAGGATCTTTGAAGAGAATCGTACTTACCTCCTCTCTAGATAACCCCTCTTCATCTTGGATATTGAATATATCTTCATCAAAGATTGGCTCCTTCATTAGAGTGGAAAGAATGAACTCTACCTTCTCTTCTCCTATGTCAAAGGCGAGTCTAGCATTCTTGCAATCGACTATGCAGCCGGAAGTTGCAAGAAACGGTCTTCCGAGTATGATCGGGACCGGACTATCTGCAGGAATGTCAAGCACAACAAAATCAATGGGAACAAAGAATTTACCTAGCTTGACTGGGACGTCTTCTACAATACCGACGGGGCGAGTGATAGATCGATCCGCCATGTACAACGTCATCTTCACCGGTTTAGGGTCGACTAAATCGATCTTCCTACATAATGCAAGTGGTATGATGCTCACACTTGCTCCCAAGTCACATAATGCATCGTATGTGACATCTCCCACTCCTATGGGAATACAAAATGACCCCGGATCCTTTAGCTTGGGGGGCATTTTCTCCTTCATGGTCTTGATGAGATCCGAAGAATCCGAACTCATCTTAACCTCTCCAAAATCCTCTAGCTTCCTCTTATTTGAGAGGAGCTCCTTTAAGAACTTTCCATAAGCCGGTATACCTACAATAGCATCAATAAAGGGTATATTAATATGCAGCTTGCTCATGAGTTCTATAAACTTACCAAACTGTTTATCTAGGCGCGCTCTCGCTCTAGATTGAGGGAATGGTAGGGGAGGTTTGTACGCCGGAGGAGGAACGTAGACATCTTCCTTCTCCTTCCCCTTCTCTTTGTCTTTCTCTACGGGGACTTCAACAAACTTAGGTTGCGGATCGGTGGTAGTCACTCCGCTCCTAGTTGTGATTGCCATCACCCTTCCCTTAGGGTTGTCCTCCGTCTTTCCTGGAAGTTTCCCTTGATTCCTAGGAACTTCCTCCGCATGGCTGAACATTTGGTTTTCTAAAACCTTTTGGGCTTTATCAACCTTAGAAATTTGATCATCAACCTTAATGATGCGGTTCTCCAAGCCTTGAAGCTTTCCCAAAATCATTTCCAACATGGGATCGGGCTTCTCCTTCCCCGAAGTGTTTCCTCCATTAGATGTTTGCCCCTGGCTTTTCAAAGGAGTAGAGGAAGAGAAAGGTGGGGTTAGTGAATTCGAATTGGAAGGATAAGAGTTACCGGAATTTTGTTGATTGGAGCGCCAATTGTTGTTGTTTGAACCCCTATTGTTGTTCCAATTGTTGTTCCTGTTGTTGTTTTTGCCATTCCAATTGTTCCGGTTATTATTCCGGTTATTGTTGTTGCGGTTTGTGTTCTCACCGCCATTGTTGTTGTTGCCCAAATAGCCAACATCCTTTCCTTGTTGCTTTGGAAAGTTGGTCTTGATAGCCTCCTTCAACTCTTTGATCTCATTTTTGAGGGAGAAAATCTGATTTTGAGCTTCATGTGTGAGCTTCGCTCCTTACTCCACACGATTTCCCTCCACTTTCCGGTGGGAATACTTCTCTATGACCCTTGCTTGCTTCTCAATGAAGTCCCAAGCGTCATCTTCTCTCATGTCCATGAATGTTCCACATGAGAGGGATTGGAGCTTGAATTGTGTCTCCACATCCAGCCCCTTATAGTAAATCTCCAGCAATGCAAGCTTGGATATGCCATGATGAGGGCAATCCAATAACAAATCCTGAAACCTTTCCCATGATTGAAACAAACTTTCGTTAGATCTCATGGAAAATGCATTAATCTTACCTCTAAGTTCCGCCGTTTTGGATGGCGAAAAGAAATTAGTGAGGAACTCCGCGGAAAGGTCTTCCCATGTGTCTAATTTCCCACTAGGAAGAGCTTGATACCAAGACAATGCTTTCCCTTTTAAAGAGAAGAAGAAAGGCTTGAGCTTATAGTTGTTGGTAGTCGCGTTCTTCGGCCTCATTGTCTCCATCATACACTAAAAGTTTTGCAAGTGTTGGTATGGAGATTCAGCGCTTGTCCCGCCAAATTGGTTTTGGTGAACAAGAGTAATAACTTGAGGGTTGAAGCTAAACCCTTGCACATCGTCAGCATCAAAGTTCACACCTAAACAGCGTGGTTGCTGCGTTGGATCCATCCTTTGGCCAAGAGTTCTTGGCTCCGCATCCACACGTTTGAGCCTTGCATTCCTAGGTGGAACACGGCGATTAGCAGCTGCCCGTGGATGGAATGGATTCACATTGATCGTAGGATCAATTTCCTCTAGCGGTGGCATGGAGGAATCACTATCATCAGCGGATGAATGACCCCTATTTGACCTTAAAGGTCTCCTTGAGGATTTCTTGCTCCCCTTATTCTTAAGGTTGCTTAGTTCTATCCTCATCTGGAACATCATATCTTTTAGATCGTCAACTTGAGATTGATGACGATCCATTTCATCTCTACGTGTCCTCTCACTCCATTGGAGTTGAGCTTCTTTCTCCGCTAGCTCCGATTGAAGATCACGTTCGTTTTCTTCAGCCATCTTCTTTTCCTTACGCTTTTGCCTTAAAGTTCTCTCAAGCTCTTGATCAAGAGGCAAGAGGTCTCCGGTGTTCCTAGACCTGCGCATGCACTTGAAAAGATATCAAATAACAAGGGAGAAGCTCCCAAGCTTGACAACCGAAAACCGAATTCGGCCTAGACCAAATCCCCGGCAACGGCGCCAAAAACTTGTTCGCCACTTAGCGTGCGTGCAAATAAGCTTTAAATTTATAAAACTAGAATCAAGCAAGCGAACCCGCAGTGTACGGATCGGCGTAGATTAGCAATAATTCCAGAGTATCGAACACAGAGATTTGGGGGGAACATATTCAGTTGTAGATTATCAAGCAAATAAATATAAGAGGCTTTCCGAATATTGGGAAAACAACAATCCTAAGATCCAGGAATCTAGCTGTGGCAATCGATTCAAGATATACTAATGATATAAGTACAAAGTTAAGATATGCAAAGGTATGCTAATGTAAGGTAATCGTACGGTGAAGTTCCAAAAACCTTATATGACTCACCTACAAGACACTCTCTATAAAGGTTGTTGAGGCTTCAATATAGAAAGGTTCTAAAGATGAGAATTAACGTCAAATACCCAAACTTGTAATCCAAGGATCAAGACTAACTAAATCGATTAAGCTTGTGACACTCACAATCGAGGTAGAGGTTGTTGAGGCTTCACTACCACCTAGAAAAGGCAAGCCTAAACTAAGTTAAAGCAAATCTTTAACTTTGGATTAAAGTAAAAGCAAGTTCGTAACATAACACAAAATTACGGCTAGTTCTTGAGTTCCACGGCCGTGGAAGCTCAAGAACAGACCGTGGATTAGGGTTCGTCGGCGATTCTCTCTAACTCTCAGGATCCAATTTGTTTACGAACGATCTATCATCATCTAAGCCACAACTATCAACCCTTCACCTTAGAAGTGTTAAGGGTTTTTAGCCAACAATAATCATATTGATATCAAATTCAAGAATTGAAAGATTGAAAGATGAAAACTTCCGAAAACCTTCAATAAACCTCAACCCAATCTCAAAGTCACAATCAAAAACAAATATTGTCACTAGATTCGGAATATAACAAACAAACACAATCTTAGATAAGAAGGAAGAACGGGATGTCAATCCATCTTCTAAATCAAACCTAAGCAAGAAGCGAGTCTCCCTGCGAACAATCTTCCGGATCTTCAATCTTCCGTCAATCCGGGAATCACAATCGCAATGCGCCAAAATCTCTCAACAAAATCTCCGCCAAATGTGAAATTAGGGTAATTCCAAACGCAAGCGTATGCGTAAAACTAGGTCTAAAGCCAGGTGACGGAATCTCCCTTCGTCCGTCCTTTTATAGTGTAAGATAAAATATCGGCCCGGCCCAATTGCGTAGGAGATCGTGGCTTAATGTATGGCGAAAAAGATCGCCAAGATCACGGTCGTGGAAGGGTTCCACGGCCGTAATTTAGAGCGTGGAAATCAACACGGTTTGAACCATCTTCTCCACGGCCGTAGAAGTCACTGGAATGAACCACGCTTCCCTAGCCAAGGTTCCACGGCCGTGGACTTGAATGTGGAAAATGGTACGGCCGTATTTTAGAGCGTGGTTTAGGGCAAGAACGTGATTCTTCCTTAGCTTCGTGCATTCCTCAAGTTGGCACTCCCTTAGCTCCTATAAATGTCCTCAATCCATGGGCAAGTTCAATCAACTCCATCCTTGCTCAATTCCGTTCGGAAATAGCTCTCAATTACCTATAATCAACATAAAGCTTGAGTAGATCTCTATATCGACATTATAGACAAACTAGCTCACAAATGCTCAATCAATGACTATCAAAATGAATCAAATACACTTAGAAAACGTGCCTAAAATATCACAATATTTCATGCTAACAGGGACGTTTACCGCCAGCAGTTCGGGCGGTACTATGACCCCAGCTTCTCTCCGTTTCCATCTCCATCGGCACCGCAGTGACGACTTTGATGATCGACAGTTTTAGCCGCTCCACCACCATTTTGTGAGTTCTTTTTCTTTCTTTCTTTTCTTCTTTTTCTTTTCTTTGAACATTAGGGACAATGTTTGTTCCAAGTATGGGGTGGGGTGTGACTAATAGTTGTAATAACTCTTACTCTCTTTTGTATGCTTCTATTGAGACTATCTTGCATGTTTCATTCCATTGCTACATGTTGCATGAAAAAGAATTTGAAAAAACCCATAAAAATTGAAAAATTTTGAAAATTTTGTGCTTCTAAGGATAGAGATGATTTCTATGATAATCACCACTTGTGAATTGAGTTTTAATGACAATTACATGCTTAAATGAATAGTGAATTGAAAAGAAATTGGATGAGTTGATTATCCCTCTTTTGCAAATTTCATAATGTGATGAATGTTACTTAAATCATGTTGAGAAATCAAGGTTGAAATCACATAATAAGTTCTTATGCTTCTTTTGAAATGATTAAGGCAATTCGATTGTCTTTCTTCTTTCTTTGATCATTTAGCCCCTCATTGAAATAATGACCTCCTTTACCTGTCCGGGAATTTGGAGGAGTTGAATGAAAAAGGCATGTTTGATGTGGGAGGGCCATGAAAGCAATACTTTGCATTCAAAGGAATAGAAAGAAATTATAGGTTTGGGGAAGTAAATCATGATGATGAGTAACTCGGCACCATTCACATAGCCGGGTGTTTGTCTCTTGCCAAAGTCGGATTGAGCGATATTCCTAGCGGATTATGGTATGTGCGCTAAGGGTTTGAGGCATCTCATAAAAATTGAGAAACGCCAATCTCCTAGGCTTCGGTTTTTGTGCACCTCTATCCATAACTCCAAAAGTAAAGTCGAAATATGAAAAGAAAGAGCGAAGCTCTAAGTTGAAAGTGTTGCGGAAACCGCAAGAGAAGAAGAAAAGAGTAGTTATCCACTTCCCGGATTCATGCACCACATTCCTTAAAGTTTTCCTTCCCTTTCCGCATTCTAGACCTTGTTTGAAAGTCCTTAAGATCAAAAGAATGTTATATGGCTTGGTGATCTAAATTGAACTTTCTTATGATTGATTTTGATAATGTTTGAAGGTTATGATGTTTACATGGAAGTTTGATTGATTCATGAGCTTTCTTTACTCTCTACTCTTTGATTAAGTATATAAAAGTCTTATAAGCGAATGAAGCAAGATTTGAGAATGATCTATTGATTAGAAGGACCTTGCTTAACTTATGTTTTAAAGCTTTTGAAGGACCTTGCTTAGGGACAAGCAAGTGGCAAGTATGGGGTTATTTGTTAGCATGAAATATTGTGATATTTTAGGCACGCTTTCTAAGTGTATTTCATATACTTTGGTAGTCATTGATAAAGCATTGAAGTATTTGTGAGTTAGTTTATCTATTTTGTCGATATAGAGGTCTACATAAGTTTTGTGTTGATTGTAGGCAATTAAAAGCTAAATCCGAACGGATTGAGAGAGAATGGAGTTTGATTGAGCATGTCCAAGGATAGAGGACATCACTAGGAGCTAAGGAAGGTGCTAACTTGAAGAATTGCACGAGACTAATGAAAATCACGAACTACCTCTAAACCACGCTCTAAAATACGGCCGTACTAGATTCCACGTTCTAGTCCACGGCCGTGGACCCTTGGCAAGAGAAGCGTGGTGCATTCCAGCAACTTACACGGCCGTGGAGGGTTGTGACAAACCATGACCAAATTCCACGCTCTAAATTACGGGCGTGGAAACCTTCCACGACCGTGATCTTGGCGATCTTTTACGCAATATTTTAAGCCACGATCTTCTACGCAATGGGCCGGGCCAATATTTTATCTTACCCTATAAAAGGACGGAAGAAGAGAGATTCCGTCAGCTTCACTTAGACTTTGCTTACGCTTACTGCACGTGCCTAGGGTTTCAAGTTGGACGTGTAGAGATTGCTATTTCGCAAACGGAGAATTGCGAAGAGTTGAAGATTTGGAAGATTTTTCGTAAGAAGATTTCATACTTTATTTTTAGGTTTGATTAAAAGACGGATTGACATCCCGTTCTTCGTTCTTATCTAAGATTGTGATTGCTTGTGTTATTCCGAATCCATTTACACCATTGTTCTTGATTTGTGGATTTGAGATTGGTTTGAAGGTTATTAGAGGTTTTCGGAAGTTTTCATCTTTCATTCTTTTAAATCTTGAATTTGATATCAATATGACTGTTGTTGGCTAAAACCCTTTAGCAATTCTAAGGTGAAGGGTTGATAGTTGTGGCTTAGATGATGATAGATCGATCGTAAACAGATTGGACCATGAGAGTTAGAGAGAATCGCCGACGAACCTAATCCACGGTCTGTTCTTGAGCTTCCACGGCCGTGGAACTCAAGAACTACCCGTAATTTTGTGTTAGTTTACGAAATTGCTTTTACTTTAATCCAAAGTTAAAGATTTGCTTTGATTTAGTCTTGGCTTGCCTTTTCTAGGTGGTAGTGAAGCCTCAACAACCTCTACCTCGATTCTGAGTGTCACAACCTTAATCGGTTAAGTTAGTCTTGATCCTTGAATTACAAGTTTGGGTATTTGACGTTAATGTTTACCTTTAGAATCTTTTTATACTGAAGCCTCAACAACCTTTATAGAGAGTTCCTTTAGGTGAATCATATAAGGTCTTGGAACTTCACCGTACATTGCCTTACATTCGTATACCTTTGCATGCCTCAACTCTGTCCTTATATCTTTAGTATATCTTGAATCGATTGCCACAGCTGGATTCCTGGATCTTTAGGATTGTTACCTTCCCAATAACTTGAAAAGCTTCATACATATACTTGCTTGATAATCTATAATTGAATTTGTTCCCCCCCAAATCCTTGTGTTCGATACTGTGGAATTCTTGCTTAACTATATCGATCCGTACACTGCGGGTTCGCTTGCTTGATTCTAGTTTTATAATTAAAGCTTATTTGCACGCACGCTAAGTGGCAAACAGTAGTGAAGCCTCAATAACCTCTACTTCGATTTCGAGTGTCACAACCTTAATCGGTTTAGTTAGTCTTGATCCTTGGGTTACAAGTTTGGGTATTTGAGATTAATTCTTGTCCTTAGATCCTTTCTATATTGAAGCCTCAACAACCTTTATAGAGAGTGTCTTTAGGTAAGTCATATAAAGCCTTGGAACTTCACCGTACATTGCTTTACTTTAGCATACCTTTGCAACTCTTGACTCTGTCCTTAGTTCTTTAGTATATCTTGAATCGATTGCCACAATTAGATACCTGGATCTTTAGGGTTGTTGTTTTCCCAATATTTGCAAAGCTTTACATCTTTACTTGCTTGACGATTTTATAACTGAATTTATTCCCCCCAAATCCCTGTGTTCGATACTCTGGAATTCTTGCTTAACTACGTCGATCCGTACACTGCGGGTTCGCTTGCTTGATTCTAGTTTTATAAATTTAATACTTATTTGCACGCACGTTAAGTGGCGAACAAGATACATTGATTGGTTTTAAGATTGGTTTACAAAATTGAAAGTTATTGAGTTTTTATTCAAGATTCGGGTTTATTTGATTTATTCGCTCAATCTTAAATTTGATTTGATTTTGAAAATAGTTGGCTAAAACCATTGTGATTCTGGGGAGAATAGTTGATGGTTGAGGCTTAAATGATGATAGACTGAACTCATTCAAATAATTGGACCCTGAGAATTTAGATTTTAACTTTGCGACCATAGGAAAATCGGGTTGTTCTTGAAGGAAATCGTCCGATTTAATAATGAACAACACGATTTATTTGCCTGACGATCTTTAATTGATTTAATCTTTAACCAAAGTTAATCCTTGCCTAAATCCCAACCTTGCTTAACCTTTTTAACCTCTATTTGAGTGTATGAAGAGACTTCAACCTTGATTCTACATTTAATAGATTAAGATTACAAGATTTGGGTAATAGAGAGACTCAACATCCTTTATTAAGGTTTTAAGTGTGCTTTCTACCTTTACCTTGGAGAGTCACATCCTGGGGTTTCGGGTAGTTAGTTTGAGTGTAATTCTTGTCCTTAGATCCTTCTATAATGTAGCCTCAACAACCCTTATAGAGAGAACCTTTGGATTAGACAAATAGGTTTCGGAACTTCACCGTACGATATCTACCTTTGAAACACATAACCTTAGCAATATAAACTCTGTCCTTTGATCTTTAGAAGTGTCTTGAATCGAAAGCCGCAATCGGATACTTCAATCCTTGGAATCATTTCCCCCTTTTATTAATCACAAAATCTTTTGCACTTTGTTAGATAATTGAATTCGATTTTATTCTCACCAAATCCCTGAGTTCGACTCTGGAATTTATTACCTTGCTACAGCTGATCCGTACACTGCGGGTTCGTTTTGCTTTGAGTTCTAGATATAAATTTAAGACTTTGACGCACACACTTTCGAGCGAACAGTACGTCTAGAGGGTCGAGGAGACTATTAGGGAAGGGGGACCTACCCTTAAATCGCCAGTACCTGCGAGATAAGTTGAGGTTTCGTAGAGGGTAACTCAAGTGATAGCTGCACCAAATAGAGTTGCTGAGACTGACAGGGGTCCGGTTCAGCCGAGATCACCGAGACCGGATTCCTAGTTACAGACTTTCAACCAACTGAGAGTACACCCTTTCGAAGGAAATGTGGGGTTAGAGGTGGATCACTGGCTAGACCATGTGCACACGGTACTGGATTTGATCCGTTGCTTGGAGGATCGACGAGTTGAGTTAATGCACACCTTGTTCCGAGACCAAGCGCACTATTAGTGGAGGACGATCCGCAGTAGAGTCACAGGGTTTGATCAAATGATGGGTCTTATTCGGGAGCGCTACTATCCTACAACATTGAGGAGAGAGACTGGCGGATTTCTTAGAGGCCGGGTTTAAGGATATTCCTTTTTTTGGACACGATCAGGAAGTTCCAAGAGGAGTTGGATTTGCTAGGTCCCTCCGCACCTCCTGAGGACTAACACGTGTATCTATGTTCCTAGATGTAACACTCAAAATCCGCGGGATTCGGGATGTCACATTGGGCTAGGAACTCACAATGGATTCTGACCCTAGCCTGACAACAAGTTCACTGGACCTTACAACATGGCACTGACAGATATAAAACAAATACATAAAATTGTACAACCAAAAGCTAAACAAGATTATAGCCGAGTATCAAACATAACCCTCATACAAGAGGTATACAAAACATCATCCTCACGCAGGAGGGAAACATAAACAAAGCCAAAAGCCCATAATGTACGAGAGTCCTCGGCCTGTCACCGTGCCACATCACTCAACAACTCGCCTATCCTGCAAGGCATCTACAACATGGTATAAAATCATTAGCTAACCACACATATATAAGGTATTGCTTAAGCACAAGCACAAGTCATGAAAGATAAACATATAAGCATGTTGTCACACATTTACCCATTTTATTATATTCATATAATGGTCATTCACTCAAATCGTATATATATATAAGGTGCGGTTCCCATGAGAATTGGCTTACCGTGTAATCATGAGAACAATCTTAGACCGTCGGATGGTGAGTATTAAGGGTCGAGATTTAGAGTAGATATCATAATTAATAATAACTACGAATAATGATAATTAGGAATAATCCATTTAACCAACAATAACTACGAATAATCAACCCCACCAACAATAACGACGAATAATACATTAAACGATATGACACCTTCGTAACAAAACTAATAATAATTACGAATCTGTTCTCATGATTACACGATAAGCCTGTTCTCATATGATCTATACTCTCTCTCTCTCTCTCTCTCTCTATATATATATATATATATATATATATATATATATATATATATATATGGTCCGGTTCCGGTGAGGAGGATCCTTGCATATAGGAATAAGGAGAGTCAGAGTGGTGACATGTGGCATGCCACGTCACCGGTTTTGTTTTTTTTTTGGAGATAAAAATCGGTGTTCATATTTTTATAAGTATGTGTTCATTTTTAAAACAGTCATTGTTCATATTTTATCAATAAATGTTCATTTTTTCCCAACACTAATTGTTCATTTTTTAACATTAATTGTTCATTTTTGTAATTTTTTACAAACATTTTTTTTGAAAATTATACTATTCTTTCAAATCGTGTTAATAAAATATGATGTTCATATTTTTACAAGTATGTATTCATTTTTTTACAGTTATGGTGTTTATAATATGATGTTTATTTTTTTGAAAATTATACTTTTCTTTCAAATCGTGTTTATAATACTTAGAGATTGATTACATAAAAAATTGTGAAATCAAAGAGAATACAAGACGATTCAGGTTTTGTTTCTTCGAATTTCTACTCTTAGTGTTTAGATTTCCAGTCTTAAGGTTTAGGTTTCAATATGATTGATGTTTGTGTTCGAAATCAAATTTGTTTGAATCATTTTTGTGTTTGATAAGTTTGATTGAAAAAATAAATGTATATACATATGTTGAGTTGGACTAATAGCTCCAATTGAATAATCTATATGCTCGTTTTAGTGTGCACGCAAACTATTTGGCAAAATGTCTTATAGAAAAATAGTGTATAATATTTACAGGTACAATGACATAAAAAGTATGAAAACTGGCTAATAAAAACATGAACAATGACGTATAAAAGTATGAACACCGATGACTTATCTATAACTTTGACACATACATAACATATTATGATCATCTTTTAACGTTTTGTGATGAGTTTTTTTATTTTTGTGGTTATATACTGTAAGTGAACATCCATGCATTATAAAATGAACACAAAAGAATAAATGGACATGACACTTTGATAAAATAAAAATACTATGAACATTGTGTAATAACTAGGATTTTCGAATTCAAAAATATGTTGATTAACTTAATCAGTGATAGTAATTGACATATAACTCGCGAAGATTGCGTAAGTGATGAGTATAAGTCACACCGTTATGTTCCTGGCATAATTTTGGGTTTATGGTGAAATTTTCACTTTTTCCCCTGGGTAATTATTTTTACCCTCCGGTATTATTTGGAGCATTTGGGAGCTCCAATTAATAAAAATAAAGTTGAGAGAAATGATCAGGACATCAGACATGTCGTAGATATGAAATAACATGGAAAGGCAAAACGGCCAAAAGAGTCGCTATTTCGTTTCTTAACGGCTAAGAAAGACGGCTTAGGAATACACGTTTTCCGAGGCAATTGTGGAATAATTATCCCTACAATATTCAAGATTTATTGTTCCAATTTCGAGGAGTTTGGAAAAGAGGGTTCAACCCGCCATTGGATCGGTTAAAGGATAATTATCGACTTTGCTAAAGGATAATTATCGACTTCACTATAAATAGCGGAAAATCGTTTATTAAATCATTTCCTTTCACGTTTCCTCGTAGAAGCTCTGATTTCTCTCAAACTTCAAACTCAGATCTACTCTCCGTTTCTAATCCGATTTCAATTCCGCTTGACTTTCTAGATTCCTCTCTTCTTTCTCTTCATATCGGCACCAAGTTTCTGCATTGCCGAGCAGATAAGGACCTGGTCGAGCATATATGTCACCAGGACAGTTCCGTCGCTCAGATTCCGGTGAATTTGATGTTGTACATGCGTAGCCTGCGTTGTTGTTATTCAAAATCATCTTTCAGATCGTCAATCAGGTTAGTAACGAATAAGTTATGAATTTATTCGTTTTCCGTACTGCGATTTGGCCTAAATTGACCTTAGGATTTTCAAAATGGATAATTAGAAATTCCATTATGATCATTACATTATTCTGGTGTTATGGGTTGTTTGTTTAATAAAATCTGATGACAGGTGGGTTTAGAAATGGCCTGAGGACAAAATGTTATTTTGGAGAAATTTAATTAATTAATTAAAGGTTAATTAATTAAATTAGGATTAAATTTGAGATGGAGGAATGTTCATTAGATGCATGCTAGGTGTCAGAATGAGTTGAGGATCATGAGATGTTATGTTGAGGATATGCCTTAGGCATTTATGAATGTGTTGAGGATCTGAGGTTTAGATTTGAGATATAGGTTGGTTGTGGTTAGTGAGACGAGTCTCCTAACCTTTGCAGTATGTGATTGTGTGTGCCTTGCTATTGCTGGCGTTGATTACTTCCCCAAGGGGAAGCTGTGACGTGGTACAAGTTACGAGTATATGAGGTCAGTCCATAGGACTTACTTAGCGTGCAGTTGTGGATTGTATGATTGTGATGGTTGTGTTTGTTCATATGATTGTGCATTTATAACCTAAACCGGACTAGGATGACCATTCATTAGATTTATTTGGCCCAAGTGTATTATAACGGGCGGTAACCGCCGGTCTCCTCATGCTGGTTAGGAGGAGGTACCCTGAAGATGATCTCACAAGAGGGGACGAGTGAAGGTCACCCCATGCAAAACTCCTATGTTACGTTGGATGGGACGGGGTTTTTGAGGCTCGTCGTGTTACAAAAGAAGTTGAATTTGTAATGGAATAATGTAATGAAAGATAATAAATGAATGTGTGTGGCATTGCATGTTTGAGATGTTGATGTGTGGTTGTGCTATTACCTTCATGCTTTTCATTGTTGTAGCCAACGGTTTCATACCGTGTTGTAGTGTTCTGCAGGTTAGGACTACTGCAGGGTCAGCCAGATGGTGTGACCAGCCGAGGACTTCTGTACATTAGGATGCGTGGGATGGGGTATCTTGTGTGGTTATGATTTCTGATGTTGTTTTGTACTCGGCTTGGAGTTTGTAAACTCTTTTGATGTATCGTATACAGCTTTTATGTATTTGGTTTTAATCTACCTGTGCCTTGTTGTAAGATCCAGTGAACTTGTTGTTAGGTTGGGGTCAGGATCCATTGTGAGATCCTAGCCCAATGTAGCATTCCGAGTCCCGCAGATTCAGGGTGTTACAGAGTTGGTATCAGAGCCTTAGGTTGACAATAATGGCACTTGCTATCTACAATGAAGGTAGAGTGGATAAATAAACAAAACCCACATGGGGTCTAACTTTTCAAAAGGTTTTGGTTTTAAGCGAGTATAGATGTTATGGGATAGTATGTATAGAAGTCGTCACCCATATGAGGATCTCGACAGTGTAGATATATATATATATATATATATATATATAGCCTTATAAGTTTAGGGGCGTATATTCTACAGATGGCTCAGACTAGAGCAGTATCTGTAGTGGGACGAGATAGGGGTACACCCCCTCTTCCTTCAGTAGCGCCAAGACATTGACCATTATCCGATGTTGTGTTGCCTATGACAGAGAACGAGTTTGAAGAGGCTGATCATGTCTCCATGAGTAGATTCGAGTTTCAAGAGTATATACAACAAGTATATGAGGTGGTGATAGCGGGCAGATCTACATGGGATTTACCAACATTTGTGAGATCGACTGAAACTTCTAGATTAGAGAAGAAACAACGGGTTGAATTAGTGAAAGATGAGGTTGGATATCCGGGTTGCAAACCGAGCCTGACTTGTGGACGTTTCAGTACTTCTCGTTCACACGGACTTTTGGTGAAACGACGACTTGTTACAATTGTGGGAAGCCTGAACATGTATGACCACAGTGTCCAAGATAGCCAGTGACTTGCTTTACATGTGGTAGACAGGGTCATAGAGCTGTTTTCTGTAAGCAAACTAGAGTGGCATCATGACAGGGTTTTATTTCTACTAGTGTGACGGGAGGTGGTCAGAAGACACCTCAACAGCAGACGCGGGGGCAGCAGAGAGTCCCAAATCATTCGCCTACACAGGAATCCGTTCCTAGGCTGAGTAGAGGTAAGGGTCGTGGTAGGAGTACCACAGATACTAGAAGACTCGAGGTAGAGCCTTTGAGCTAGGCAGTGCAGAGGAGCCACCTGTACTAGTGGCAGGGATGAGACGTATATGTCTCAACTGTGGTTACCCAGATCATGTGCGCTTTGAGTGCCCCATGGCACCGATAGCTTGCTTCACCTGTGGTGAACTAGGCCATTTGGCCCCTTTCTGTCAACAAGGTAGTGTTTCTTCTCATCCAGACCTTCCTCTTTCCGATGCAGAAAGAGTGAAAGTGGAGGCTATGACGATGACCTCAGTGATACCCGAGGAGAATAGGTTTGAGGTTGAGTAATGATATGTAGTAGAGCTTCGGGCGTTAGCTGTTACGGGTACCATTCTTGTTAATGGTTTACCTAGTGGAGTTTTGTTTGTTGTGAGTGCTATGCACCTCTTGTCTTTTGATGCATGTGTTAATAGTTAATTGTGGATACAGATAGATCTTCCTTTCTAGGATTACGAGTTACGGGTCTTAGGTACCCGCGAGATATGTGGTTGTTCCCTTTATTCAGGGACTTGTGTATGGCTTGAAGACTTCTTTGTCATGCCTTAGGTGCATGAGATGGTCTTTATGTGTGTGGTGGACGAATAGATATCAGGTTGGCTTAGATAGCAGTAGGAGGACTATTATAGTCTCTACTGAGGTCGACTAAGTAGAGGTTTTCCGAGGTTATGACCTTTGAGGAGGTGAGTTGTCTTTAGTGCCGTATGAGCAGCGAGGTTGATAACACCAGAGGGTGATGTTTTTTTTAATGTTGTGCCATGAAGGAGAGAGATAGTTCCACGCTGAAGAGTGTTCCAGTGGTTTATGATCTTATAGACGTGTTACTGAACCGTTTAATCTATTGTCTCAGTGGAGTGAGGACTTTGATGTTGTGTTGAAATATGGTACGAGACTGGTGGGGAGAAGGCTTATGAGGTATATGGCTTGTTGAGTTGTTAGCAATTGAAGAAGCAATTTGAAGAGTGGATTGAGACGGGCTTCGTTAGCCCTAGCATGTTCTTTGCTACGTATTGATGACTTGTTAGATCAACTAAGAGAAGCAATTGTGTTTTTAAGATTTCCGTATGCTTAGGATATCATTAGCTAAGGATAAGAGAGAAGTGTGGGCATAGGACAACAATCCATACTCGTTATGGACACTAAGAGTTGTAGTTCTGTCATCTGAGTTGAGGAACGTCCTAGTAGTCGTTATAGGAATTGATGAACAGTGTCTTCATCTACTTCCTTGATCAGTCGGGGTAGACCTTATTGATGACATTTGGTGTACTCTCACAACGGAGAGGAACGTACCGGTTATTTGAGGACGATTTTGCAGAATCCGAGGGATAGAAGCCAGTGGGCTATGCTCCCTAAATGTGAATTGAGATGCTAGAAGTAACCATCAAGGTCATGTTATTCCGCCAGTAGGATCATGATTGATGTGACGAGGAGTAAGTATGAAGTCTTATGGATGATACTGATGAACGTTAAGGGAATGCGTAGTTCTCGGCCCAGCCGATTGCTACCAACGCTTTGAGGAAGGGTTCTATGTCTTTGTGCATCCATTTACGAGTTTTCTGAGGAAGACCACCATAATTGTGTGGTTGAAGTAGTATGTCAAAGCTCTGAAGAGTAGAGGAAGTATTTGACCTCTGCTTCTATTCGGTGATAATTAGAAGATTCTGGGAATCACGTGACTACGGTGCTGAGCGCGTATCAGGAGAACTGCCGACTCATGATTTCGGGTTAGTGGTGGTAGTTCAAGTTCCAAGATTTGAAGACAATACCTGTGTGACATTCCGTGTCAGAGTTTCACAGATCATAGGAGGTTGAAGCATATTTTTATGCAATAAAGGTTGAATAACTGTCAGCGTCAATGGTTTGAGTTGATCAAGGACGCTGACCTTGAGATTTGTATCATTTTGGAAAGGAGAATATGGTCACTGATGCCTTGAATAAGAAGACGCCTCGAGAGAAGGCGATTGCTGGAATTGCTATACAGTCTCGGTTTTAGAATGATCTAGCTTGGTTAGAGTTGGACCTACAACTGTTGATAAGGACGTTAGTTTCATGTTTAGGGATTTTACCTGGTTTGTTGGATGAGGTCCAACAAAAACAGGGGACGTGCCTGACCCTAAGGGAACTTGATGGAAGGATGTCTCATGGCGAGGCACCACAGTTCTTTAATTGAACAGAAGGAGTATGAGGCGCCGCAACTGCGTCAGTATAATCGCTTATGCGGAGTCGAGTAGAGAAGATTACAGTACACTCATAGTACACCTTCTTTAGTACATCCATGTACGAATAAGAGGTACCACGAAGTAGTAAATCAGGTTAAAGTGTTACTGACCTAGAGATGAGCTCATCCACTACCATTGTTATAGTGGAAGTGAGAGGACTTTTCTGTGGACTTGTAATGGGATTGAGACCCAGTAAGAGTTTTGGTGTTATCCAAAGTATTAGTAACAGATTTGCGAACGCGACACGTTCCATCTCTACAGAGAGGCGTGGCCAGTGAATGAAGTAACAAAGGAGTATACTAGACAGAAGGTGGGACTCCATAAGTGTACCGAGGACGATCTGTTTATCTCCCACTCGTTGAGTTCTTATACCACCACCGTTGTTATGCATTTATAGGGATGACCCCTATGAGGCGTTGTGTAGACATAGGTGTCATACACCTTTATGCTGGGAGGATCCTAGCAGTGCCAGTGGGATAGCACTAGAACAAATTCAGGATGATATGGCTTGAGTAACGCTGATCAGAGAGAGGATGCTAGCTGCACAGAGTCACTAGAAGTTGTATGCAGATAGGAGGCGTCGACCTGTAGAGTTCAGGGTAGGAGCTCATGTCTGGTTGAGAGTAACTCTGGCGCGAGGCGTCAGACGTTATGGGATAAAGGGGAAGCTGAGTCTCCGATATGTCAGCCCTTTCGAGATACTGGATAGAGTTGGGAGAGCAGTGCACAGATTGGCTTTGCCACCGAAGTTAGAGGGTATTCACCCTATGTTTCATGTGTCTCAACTGAGGGAGTACATACCAGACCTAAGGCACATTGTGAGTTATGATGATCTAGTGGTTGAGCCGGACCATACTTTTCAGAACAACCTTCTGCAGTTCTAGAAAGAGAGGTGTGAGATGCCTGCATTCGAAGGATATTCCTATGATGAGGATACAATAGTCGAGACGAGGACCGGATGAGGCTACCTGGGAGAGGGAGGATAGTATCCAGAGGAACTATCCAGAGTTCTATGCAGAGTTAGAGGCACCCGTAGGATCCACGAGTAGACCTTAGTGCCTTCCTGGTGAGTGTTTGTATGTTATGTGCTTTTGTGATATGTTGTGTTTCCGTGCTAGTTGTGTGTGCATATGATCTGTTAGATCCTGTTTGCTAGCACGATATAGGTATAGCTGGAGATGATTCTTTCCTCCATGCTATTGTAATATGTTTAGGATTAGCTGGAGATGGTTCTTTCCTCCATGCTATTATTGATGTACATAGTGTGGGTGGAGACGGTTTTCCTCCACATAGTTGTGTTACGAGTACGATTGGTTGGAGACGGCTTTCCTCCATGCCTTGTGACGTGGTTAGTAGTTGGCTAGAGATGATTTTTCCTCTATGCCTTTGGATAGCGTTACGATCTTGTTGCTGGAGTTAGTGATTTCTTCATGCTGATGTTTTGACATTATATAGTGTTATAGGTTGCTACCTTTGAATGGAGATTTCCGATAGAGAGAGTGTTTATACCTCGGCGTATGGGTCCGAGAGGATTTGGGAATTGTTAAAGTTTCGGGATGAAACTTTTTTTTAAGGGGAGTGTGATGTAATCACTAGGATTTTTAAATTCTAATTAATGTTTATTAACTTAATCAATGATGGTAATTGACATATAACTCGCAAAGATTGCGTAAGTGATGAGTATAAGTCACACCGTTATGTTCCTGGCATAATTTTGGGCTTATGGTGAAATTTTCACTTTTCCCCCGGATAATTATTTTTACCCTCCGGTAATATTTGGAGCATTTGGGAGCTCCAATTAATAAAAATGAAGTTGAGAGAAATGATCAGGACATCGGACATGTCTTAGATATGAAATAACATGGAAAGGCAAAACGGCCAAAAGAGTCGCTATTTCGTTTCTTAACGGCTAAGAAAGACGGCTTAGGAATACACGTTTTCCGAGGCAATTGTGGAATAATTATCCCTACAATATTCAAGATTTATTGTTCCAATTTCGAGGACTTGGGAAAAGGGGGTTCAACTCGCCATTGGATCGGTTAAAGGATAATTATCGACTTTGCTAAAGGATAATTATCGACTTCACTATAAATAGCGGAAAATCGTTTATTAATTCATTTCCTTTCACGTTTCCTCGTAGAAGCTCTAATTTCTATCAAACTTCAATCTCATATCTACTCTCCGTTTCTAATCCGATTTCAATTCCGCTTGACTTTCTGGATTCCTCTCTTCATTCCCTTCATATCGGTACCAAGTTTCTGCATTTCCGAGCAGATAAGGACCTGTTCGAGCATATATATCACCAGGACAGTTCCGTCGCTCAGATACAGGTGAATTTGATGTTGTACATGCGTAGCCTGCGTCGTTGTGATTCCGAATCTTCTTTCAGATCGTCAATCGGGTTAATAACGAATAAGTTATGAATTTATTCGTTTTCCGTACTGCGATTTGGTCTAAATTGACCTTAGGCTTTTCAAAATGGATAATTAGAAATTCCATTATGATCATTACATTATTCTGGTGTTATGGGTTGTTTGTTTAATAAAATCTGATGACAGGTGGGTTTAGAAATGGCATGGGGACAAAATGTTATTCTTGCGAAATTTAATTAATTAATTAAAGGTTAATTAATTAAATTAGGATTAAATTTGAGATGGAGGAATGTTCATTAGATGCATGCTAGGTGTCAGAATGAGTTGAGGATCATGAGATGTTATGTTGAGGATATGCCTTAGGCATTTATGAATGTGTTGAGGATCTGAGGTTTAGATTTGAGATATAGGTTGGTTGTGGTTAGTGAGACGAGTCTGCTAACCTTTGCAGTATGTGATTGTGTGTGTCTTGCTATTGCAGGCGTTGATTACTTCCCCAAGGGGAAGCTATGACGTGGTACAGGTTACGAGTATATGAGGTAAGTCCATAAGACTTACTTAGCGTGCAGTTGTGGATTGTATGATTGTGATGGTTGTGTGTGTTCATATCATTGTGCATTTATAACCTAAACCGGACTAGGATGACCATTCATTACATTTATTTGGCCCAAGTGTATTATAATGGGCGGTAACCGCCGGTCTCCGTCTGCTGGTTAGGAGAAGGTGCCCTGAAGATGATCTCACAGGAGGGGACGAGTGAAGGTCACCCCATGCAAAACTCCTGTGTTACGTTGGATGGGACGGGGTTATTGAGGCTCCTCGTGTTACAAAAGAAGTTGAATTAGTAATGGAATAACGTAATGAAAGATAATAAATGAATGTGTGTGGCATTGCATTTTTGAGATGTTGATGTGTGGTTGTACTATTACCTTCATGCTTTTCATTGCTGTAGCTAACGGTTTCATACCGTGTTGTAGTGTTCTACAGGTTAGGAATACTGCAGGGTGAGCCAGATGGTGTGACCAGCCGAGGACTTCTGTAAATTAGGATGCGTGGGATGGGGTATCTTTTGTGGTTATGATTTATGATGTTGTTTTGTACTCGGCTTGGAGTTTGTAAACTCTTTTAATGTATCATATACAACTTTTATGTTTTTGGTTTTAATCTACATGTGCCTTGTTGTAAGATCCAGTGAACTTGTTGTGAGGCTAGGGTCAGGATCCATTGTGAGATCCTAGCCCAATGTAGCATTCCGAGTCCCGCGGATTCGGGGTGTTACACATTGATGTATAAAAACATGAACAATGGCATATAAAAGTATGAACACCGATGACTATTTTGAACGTAAGGGTATTTTTCCAGATTTAAAGTTACTTTACAAAAATGCCATTAATGTTGAGCGTGTGAGAACCCTTGATTTAAAATCCATCCAATGGCTTACAACCCTCCTAATTCCTATCTACAAGCTCTCTTCTCACTTGAACTAAAATATATATATATATGAAAATATGTGACACAATGAACGTATCATCCCCGCCTCCGAGTGCTATAGCTAGTTGGAGTGGTATCGGTCACACAACCCGTGTACCCTATGGGAGTGGATTGTTCCCTTCCCGTAAACCAGAACTAGCCTGACTACAGAGAACCTCCCAGACTCCATGGCAGGATGAAAGGGAAAGGTTATCACGGCCACTATAATGGGCGGTCACTAAAACATAGATTGGTAATAATCAACTATCGCATGCTATCAAGCATATATCACACACCACTCATACAAGCACCCAATATAAGAATGGTAGCTAAGTAAGTCCTACGGACTTACCTCAATCTCGTACAATCACAACCACGATCAGCATGTGATTCTGAGAGGGACACTTCCTAATAACAAGGAATAGAGATATATCAATCTCCTATCAATCAAAGTGGTCACACCTAGACCCATGGCATCCATAGGATCATCCTCAACCTAAATCTCACAACCTATTAATCCTTGAAGCCATACAAGGAATAACATGATCATAACATCATCAACACACTCTCAACTACACATAGCATGATACTACACACTCATACTAGGAATGGAAGGGACAATGCCATCCATAGACAAGCCTAGAAGCAAGACACACCTGCAAAATCAAGAGCAAGACAAGGCTGGTGCAGGTGGGCGTAGGGGTAGCTGCAAGGAGGCGTAGGGACGCCAACTGTCCGGCGTTGGGGCGGCTCCATGGTGGCGCAGGGGTTGCTGGTGTGTAGAATGCACACTTTCAGCTCCTCTTCACTTCTTCACTCGAATCTCTTCACTTCTTCTTTAGCCAACAGCCAAGCACTTACATATACATACATATATACATCAAATGAAGTCTATGAAGGCTGCCACAAGATCAATCTTGTGCAACCTAAGCTAGGAATGAAGAAAAGAAGGAAAGAAGGGAAAAAGAAGAAAGATAGGAAGGAAGAGATGAAGAACTCACCAAGTTGTAACCTAATCAGAAGAGGAATCACACCACAACCTCAAGGCTAGCTCAACAAAGGCACAAACAATAATCATCATCATCACTAAAAACTCCACCTTGATTATAAAGGTTTTAGTGGTGCTGCTGATGGAAGACTTAAACACAAATGAAGTAGTTTGATACACTAACAAATGAATTATTATATTTCGAGATGCTTGGTTGGTTTGGTTTTAAGTGCAGGATTTACCAAACTATTCAAAGGCCTTGAAATGAATTTCAAAGGCACAAAGAAGACAAGGACGCACAACGAACCATCTCAAAAGCCTTGAAGAAAATTTCAAAGGAACAAGGAAGACAAGGCTGGACAAAGAACGAAAAGATTTAAAATAATAAAGAAAATCTTTTTTGAGAGATTTGAGAAGATATGTAGATTTGATCAAGAGAAGATCTCAACCGACCAACAAAGAAGATCTTACAAGATCCTTAAAACAAAAACCACGAAGATTCTTTGATATGGAATTAACGATTGCTACAACAATCAACGAGAAGATTAAGGAGCTAAGAGATCAACGTGTTCTTAGGAGATGAAGATCTACAACGTCTATCTCATCTCAACCAGGAAGCGATCTTCATGGAGAAGAAGAAATTATCTTCGAACGGTCATTTCTTCAACGGCTAGAAGACCTCTCCATAGAAGATTATAAATGAAGATGGCATCTGAAGAGCTAGAAGCAAGCCTGCACAGAAACGTCTTCAAGCAAACAAAAGCTATCTTCATTTTCAAAACATAGTTTTTATTTCTCTCCTTCTAAAAGCTTTATTTTCTAGAGAGATATAAAACTCGAGAGCTCCATTGGCATATCTAAAGAGTGTTATACTCGAGTGTGTTACTTTGCGAAGTAACTAGGCTATTACAGCAAAGTAATGAGTTAGAGCTAGATCGTAGCATTGGCTACTGTGAGAGAAGAAGGGGATTTCTTCTAGTTTGTATCTAGTACTCTTTGATGCTGATAATAGGTAGTTAGATCCTAAGGTTATACCCTAGGACGGAGAGTAGGCTATTTAGAGCCGAACTTCGTAAACATATCCTCGTCTCGATCTTTTACATTCCGCACCATATCTTGTTTATTGTGACTAACTTTGTTTTGTAGGAGTTCAATGTCAAGGCCCTTGAAAGTTGTTTCAAAGCCCTTGAAATCAGAGCTTCACAACGAACTAAGATTGACATCAAGACCTTTGAAATTGATTTCAAGGCCTTGAGATTAGTTTTGCGAAAAGTTCTCATACTCTATTCAACCCCCCTTCTAGAGTATTTTTTTTAATCTTTTATTTCACCTACCGGTTCTTCAATCACAATCAAAGCCAAGCTCAAACTCTCACGAACTCACACAAAGATCAATGAAGATCAAGAAAGAGATTCAAAGAGGGAAGAAGAAGCAGATGAACGTGAGGGAGAAGATGAAGCTGTAAAAGATGAAGCAAACCCTCATCGGGAAGCAAGGAGGCTTATATAGGAAACCAGCCCAAAAGCACGAGTCAAGTGTCAACAAAGTCGGTTGCAGCACACCCTAAACCGCAGGGGCGGCTCAGGGAGGCGCAAGTGCGGCCTAGGAAAACCGCATGGGAGGCCTTCTCCTACTCTAGAAATCAGTTTAGACGGTTGTGAAAAATAAATAGTATGTTTGAATCGTGAATTATCTGATTTTCAGTTTGACACTAAGAGACGAATGGATGCAAATTTCGAGTTGCTATCTACCATAAATGCTAAATTCAATGAAATGTATTTGATGAATGCTCTTACACTGACTACAATGGTAAGTATTTTGCCCGTGCCTGAAGATGTAGCTGAACATACTCAAGAGAAAGTTGAGAATGTGCTGATGAATTGCAAAAGGCGTGTACAAAATAAATCAATTTTGTATCCAACTCACGTTGAGCCACTGTTTTTGCCAGCAGTTGAGTATGAAGTAGTTAAGTAGAGAAGAGCTGAAGAAAAGAAAAGACGTTTAGCAACTGAAATGGATGATTGGTGCTATAAGAAGTCTTCATCCGAAGGAAAAAGGAAGTTCTATGAGGAGAATTGAGCCTGCTGTTTGAAAAATTCTTTGCGTGGATTTTGTGAAAATACTCTTGGGTCTGTAATCGTTTTTAAAACTCTCATGTTTTAACTACTTTTATCCCTTGTTGAAAGACAAAGGGGGAGAAATGAATGTGATCCGACATTCAATATTCTACATTCTGCATTTTAGTTTTTGATTTTTATATGCATTGCTAAACTAACAAAATGCACGTACGAAAAGATTTGTGTGTTGTCTTCCATCAAGGGGGAGATTGAAAACTCCTCCTTGATTATAAAGGTTTTACAGGTGCTGTTGATGGAAGACTTAAACACAAATTAAGTGGTTTGATACACTAATAAATGAATTATTTTATTTTGAGATGGTTGGTTTGGTTTTAAGTGCAGGTTTTACCAAAGTATTCAAAGGCCTTGAAATGAATTTCAAAGGCACAAAGAAGACAAGGACGCACAACGAACCATCTCAAAAGCCTTGAAGAAAATTTCAAAGGAACAAGGAAGACAAGGCTGGACAAAGAACGAAAAGATTTCAAATAACAAAGAAAATCTTTTTCGAGAGATTTGAGAAAATATGAAGATTTGATCAAGAGAAGATCTCAACCGACCAACAAAGAAGATCTTACAAGATCCTTAAAACAAAAAGCACGAAGATTCTCTAATATGGAATTAACGATTGCTACAACAATCAACGAGAAGATTAAGGAGCTAAGAGATCAACGTGTTCTTAGGAGATGAAGATCTTCAACGTCTATCTCATCTCAACCAGGAAGCGATCTTCATGGAGAAGAAGAAATTATCTTCGAACGGTCCTTTCTTCAACGGCTAGAAAATCTCCTCATAGAAGATTATAAATGAAGACGGCATCTGAAGAACTAGAAGCAAGCGTGCACAAAAACATCTTCAAGGGAACAAAAGCTATCTTCATTATCAAAACATAGTTTTTCTTTCTCTCCTTCTAAAAGCTTTATTCCCCAGAGAGAGATAAAACTCGAGAGCTCCATTGGCATATCTAAAGAGTGTTATACTCGAGTGTGTTACTCTGCGAAGTAAGTAGGCTATTATAGCAAAGTAATGAGTTGGAGCTAGATCGTAGCATTGGCTACTGTGAGAGAAGAAGGGGATTTCTTCTAGTGTGTATCTAGTACTCTTTGAAGCTGATAATAGGTAGTTAGATCCTAAGGCTATACCCTGGGATGGAGAGTAGGCTATTTGGAGCCAAACTTCGTAAACATATCCTCGTGTAGATCTTTTACATTCCGCACCATATCTTGTTTATTGTGACTAACTTTGTTTTGCAGGAGTTCAAAGTCAAGGCCCTTGAAAGTTGTTTCAAAGCCCTTGAAATCAAATCTTCACAACGAACTGAGATTGACATCAAGACCTTTGAAATTGATTTCAAGGCCTTGAGATTGGTTTCGCGAAAAGTTCTCATAATCTATTCAACCCCCCTTCTAGAGTATCTTTTAACCTTTTATTTCACCTACCGGTTCTTCAATTGGTATCAAAGCTAGACTCACGTACATTGATTTAACCATCAGTGACACTTATCATGAATCCTGTCGGTGATGGTCGATTTTCTCAAGGAAGATCCTCATCTCGACCACCACTCTTCTGTGGCAACAACTTTTCTCATTAGAGAGCACTCATGCGTATGTTCATTATTGATCAGGACATGGAACTATGGAGCATTGTTCAAAATGGCCCCAAAATCCCTACTACAACTATAGAAGGTGTCCAAGTGCCAAAGAAGGAAGATGAAATCACACAAGCTGACCTAGACAGCGTGTCAAAGAACTACAAAGCAATGAACCTACTATAGTGCGGATTAGATGCAAATGAATTCAACTGCATCTCATAATGCAAGAGTGCTAAAGAAATATGGGACAAGCTTGTTGTCGCTTAGGAAGGAACAAGTCAAGTCAAGGAAACAAAGATTAGCATCTTCCTCGGGCAATACGAGCTATTCAAGATGAATCAAAATGAAACAATCAAAGAAATGTTCACAAGATTCACTGAGATTGTGAACAAATTGGACTCACTAGGAAAGATCTTCACAAATGAATAAAAATTTAGGAAGGTTCTAAGGAGCATGTGTAAAGCTAAGTGGGGACCAAAGATGACTGCTATCGAAGAAGCTCAGAATCTCTCAACCCTTCCTCTTGATGACCTCCTTGGAAAACTCATCAAACATAAAATGGTTCTTTGTGAAGAATGATGCACCCTTGGATGTCCCTTTTAGGTTGACCGTAGACGAGGAGGGTGAGGCTCTAAGGGTCCGCTCAGATGAACCGCTCACTCGATCCCGAGCTAAGGCCATTGCCTAAGCCACCGGCTCCATCATCGCCCTCCACTTCTTCACTTGGTTCCATTACCGGCATGCCGTATCTCTACACCACCATGGCATAGGCTACCGGTTCTGTGAGCGGCATGTCTCGTCTTTCCGACTCCATGGTATGAAGCTAGCTTATTTTCGGACTATATTTTCATGTTTTCCTTTTTATGTAATAAAAGGAATATTCCGTATAAGAATATTCCCTTTTGATCTTATCCTTTTAGGTTTTGATCTTATCCTTTTAGGTTTTCCCCTTTGGGCTTTTCTTCATGTATTTTTGTTTGGTCCGTTGGCCCATAGGTAGGCAAGACTCTCTATATAAGAGATATCTTGCCTCACTTATTTTTCATGTTCAATATTACTATGTTTTGAGAAGAATTTCCTCTAACTTAGCTTGGGCATCAAAACCTCTCTTCTATCTCTCAAATTTCTTCTTTGGATCACGTTTTTGATCCAAGAAATCCATATTTGAGGATTCTTCTTAAGAATCAACCTTCGATCCACCCAAAAAGGCTTATTCGATCTCTCTAGATCGATTTAACCTTTGTTTCTTCATCGCTTCTGCCCCTTTGGATCTGAATCGATACAACGCTGCACAAAGAATGAAGGAGTAGTTGGAGTTTTGCTTGATCTATATCCGGAGTTATCCTTGGTTACCTCCAAGGACGCATCAAATTGGCATCACAGCAAAGGGATCAAAGCTAAGTTCTCTTTACTCTTGTTTTTGTGCGCTATTATCTTCAACCTATTTAGCCTTTTGTTCATGATGTTCTTCGTTTGTTCATGATGTTCTTCATTTGTTCTTCATGATCTTCATGTTCTTCATCATGTTCATCCATTTTTCTTGAAATTTTTTTTTCTTTCCGTGTTTAATTCAAAAAAAAGAACAAAAATAGGAGATATTTGGTTTGCCATCAAACCATTTATCACACCCCTCTTTTTTTTTTCTTAAACCGACCAAATCTGACAATTTTGTTAATTAATTTCAGCAAATCTCTTGGGTATTTTTGTTAACGAAAAGTTCGGATATCTCGCATTTGATATTCCAAGAAAAGCAAAAAAAAACTCTTCATCAATACGGATTTGTGTTCAAAAAAAAAAGTGTTGCTCAAAACGTTTCAAAGAAACAAAACACACAAAGTGAAAAGACTTCCGGCAAACCGGTCCATCCGAAAAATCGGATTTTACAAAACGGTCAAAGACCGAAAGCAAGCAAAGCTTGCCGAGTGAACAATCCGTCCATCTTCTCTCTCTCCATTTTCTTACATACGTTTGCAAAATATCAGTTGTTTATTTGTGTGTAATTGGTTCAATTTTGTTGGATTTGCCTTCCTTACCTAACCGCCAAACGGCCTTCCCCAAAGTTAGAACCCGATAACGCACATTAACTTGGGTAAAGTTGACTTAATTTGTCAACTTACTCATTTGATTGCTTGCAATTGTGTGCTGATTTGTAGCAATGACTAACGTTGAAATGGAAACTTGTCAAGATTCTAGTCCGCAAGAGTCCAGTGAACCTTTGACTCAAGAAAATGCTTCGTTGTCCCTCGAAAATGACTCCATAAGGCGAGAATTGGAAGGTTTGAAGGCACAAAAAAAGTTTGATGCCTTGACCCGAGAAAATATTACCTTGAAACAAGAGCTAGAAGCTCTTAAGGCCCTTCGGCTTGCCCAACGTCCCACCCCAACATATCCGTTTGAGACCGTGGCCAATGCTTCTACATCCGTTGCACAACGTAAAGGCAAGGGAATTTTTGGAGCCAGACCATCAAATGTTACCCGGCTTGCGTCTGTCATTGAATGCCATCGTCCCTTACCACTTGACGGAAATGAGTCCCATGAAGAAGAGGAGGAATTCCCCCACCCGCCTCAAGATGCCTTGCCCATAGTCGATACGGAAAATCGGCACCAATATTATGAGCATCACCATCAATGGTATGTCCCTTCTCCACCTCCACCTAATGTTCCCCACACCGACCGTTAAACCCGAGAAGAGCCCCGGTACCGTCCCAACTCGACCAACAATCATGGTGGTGAGAATGAACATTCCGAACGCCGTCGCCAACAGTCCACCCGGCAACCGAGAACCCTTGACATTGATGAGTACGATGAGCAAAACAACTTCAACGAGTTCTCCGGTGATGAGTCCGATTTAGAACGGATAGCACATGCCCGTCCGTGGCACCCACCCGTCATAGATCCTTTTGAGAACCAAGACCGAGGTGAAGAATGGTTGCCTCCCCCAAATCCACCTAGGCATGCACCACCCGTTCATGGGCACCAACGGCCTCAAGGCGGCCACCGGCGAGCCCGTGCCGATGATGCCTACATTTGACCGCCGCGCCCGGACCCCTACCGAGCTCGTAGGGAAGGTAAGGTTAAGTTCCCTACCTTTCATGGTGAATATGATCCGTGTGTTTTTCTTGATTGGGCGCAGGATATGAAACAAGCATTAAAACATTGTCATTATGAGGAGGAATATGAGAAAATCGAGGCGGCAACTCTATACTTTGAAGGAGATGCCAAGTCTTGGTGGAACCGGTATGAGTTCACCCGTGAGAGGCGACGATGGGCACTGATTGAGACCTTTGAGCAATTGATCTATTGCATGACCAAGAAGTACGTGCCCGGAGACTTTAAGAATGATATGCGGTTGCAAAATGTCGAGTTCAAACAAGGCAACCTCACTCCGGTGGCTAACTTGACCAAACTTGAGGACATGCACAATAAGGCCGGCGTCTCGGCCTCCCCCTCCGCCCTTCGCACCAAATTAATGAGTGGGCTTAATGCCTCAATCCGGAGGCCGCTCGAGATTGTCCCATTCAAGGATTTGGGATCATTATGTCATGACGCCATGAAGCTATATAAACAACAACTCAAAACACTGCGGTATTCTAGGTATATCTCTTCCTCGAGTCAATATCTTTATCCGTCTAACACACGTTCTCGAGATGTGCCTAGTCCTCCAAATACCGACGCTTCCAAAGGAGCCCAACGGACGGGTCCCTCCAATAGGCACGCGGGTACCAAGAAGGCACCAAACTGTGGCCCGGCACCGGCGCTGCCCGCTCGAGGTCAACAAGGACCTTCACCGGTAGCTCGCCCAAGGGAGCCCGTGTGCTACAAGTGTAGCGGTTTTGGTCATGTTCAACGTGATTGTCCAAACACCAAACGGGTATTGTTTTCCCACCCAGCATATTTCAAGGACAAAGATGATCAACAAGACGGCGGTATCATTATTGAGGATGACCAAGACACCGACCCACATTTTGGCATGGAACCATGTGACGACGAGCTTGCTAGCGCCCCGGCACAACCCGGTAAATTCGCTCTTGTTTCTGGTCGCATTTTGGCTATTAAAGAGCTTATTCCTATTGATCAACGCGATAATCTCTTCAACTCTCGTTGCTTGGTCAATAATACGAGCCTTTCTCTCATTGTTGAGGGGGGATCTTCTTGCAATATTGTCAACAAACGAGTGGTTAAACACATCAAGTTGCCTACGACCCCCCACCCAACAAGCTTGGGTGACGTTTTCTATTGGCGCCTATGTTGATAAGGTCCTTTGTGATGTTATCAAGATGGACGCCACACATGTCCTATTAGGAAGACCATGGCAATTCGATCGCCGAACATTTCATGATGGTTATCTTAACAAGTACATGTTTCAATATAATGGAAAACGGGTCACACTTTTTCCTATGACTCCGCACGAAATTTTGGTTAACTATGCAGAACGGAAGAGGCAGCAATCTATAGATGAGTCCGCTAAGGCACCGGCAAAATCGGACCCTCGGAGTCCCGATGTTGTAGGTGCTAGTACTTCCAAATCCCAGAACACCACCCCTCTTGTCCATGCTACCGAGTCCAAAGGTAGTAAAGGTTGCATTGTTCCTATGAGTGCACCTTTGCCATCTTCGGACCCCGTAACTCAAGGACGGTGTGAGCCGAGGATACTTTTAGCTCGCCGGCATGATTTGCAACCGGTCATGGAACGCAAGTTCCCATATTTCTTACTTGTTCCATTTTATTTATCTATTTCTCATGGCCCGAGTAATGTGCCACACGAGGTGTCCTTGTTGTTGTCCGAATTTCAGGATATTATGCCCAAAGACCTTCCAGCCGGCTTGCCACCAATCCGAGGGATTGAACACCAAATTGACTTTGTGCCCGGTGCTTCCTTTCCAAACCGTGCCGCGTACCGAGCAAGTCCGGAAGAGACGAAGGAGCTACAACGTCAAGTGCAAGAGCTCCTAGACCGGGGACATGTGCGTGAATCCTTATCACCATGTGCCGTCCCGGTAATCTTAGTACCAAAGAAAGATGGATCATGGCGGATGTGTGTTGATTGTCGTGCCATCAACAAAATCACTGTCAAATACCGCCACCCAATCCCGCGCCTTGATGACATGTTGGATGAGCTCCATGGCGCAACCATCTTCTCCAAAATTGATCTCCACAGCGGTTACCACCAAATCCGGATGGCCGAAGGTGACGAGTGGAAGACGGCGTTCAAAACGAAGTATTGACTCTATGAATGGCTTGTCATGCCATTTGGCCTCTCCAACGCCCCGTCCACCTTCATGCGCCTCATGAACCATGTCTTGCGCCGATTCTTGGGTACATTTGTTGTTGTTTATTTTGATGATATTTTGGGGTTTAGTACGTCTTTGGAGGATCACATCGTGCACCTTCGCCAAGTGCTCGAATGTCTTAGACAAGAGCAATTGTATGTCAACTTTAAAAAATGCGTCTTTTGCTCGGACACCACTATCTTTCTTGGCTATGTCGTGTCAAAGGACGGACTACGAGTAGACGAATCTAAAGTTCGTGCTATTCGGGAGTGGCCTACTCCTACTACGGTCACCATGGTCCGAGCCTTTCTCGGCTTAGCGGGCTTCTACCGACGCTTTGTCAAGGACTTTAGGACGGTAGTGGCACCGCTCCATGAGCTCACTACCAAGGGTGTCACGTTTGAGTGGTGTGATATCCATGCTCAAGCGTTTGATGTGCTCAAAGACCGCCTTTGTAATGCACCATTACTCCAACTCTTAAACTTTTCAAAACCTTTCGAGGTGGAGTATGATGCATTAAATGTGGGCATTGGAGGAGTTCTCTTACAAGAGACTCGTCCAATTGCCTACTTTAGTGAAACAAGTTCCGGTCCTTCGCTCAACTACCCTACATATGACAAGGAACTATATGGTCTAGTTCTTTGTCTTAAGACATGGCAACATTACTTGTGGCCGAAGTTAGTTGGGTAGAGTTTTTAGAGACCTTTCCGTGCTCATCTATGCGCCATTTGTTGGTCAAGGAAGCTCATGAGGGCCATGGTCACTTTGGTGCTACCAAGACCCTTTCCGCTCTCAAAGAGCATTTCTTTTGGCCCCGGATGCGTATGCATGTGACACGGTTTCGCAAGGGTTGCATCACATGTCATCATGCAAAGTCGCGCCAAGGTCCGGATGGAATGTATTCTCCTTTGCCGATACCAATGGGACATTGGGAGGATCTATCCATGGATTTTGTTGTCGGGTTGCCTATGTCAAAACGAGCAAAGACTCTGATAGCATGAATTATAGTCTATATTTTGGGGTTTGTTTTGACGTTTTATCTTTCATAATCTGCATGTTTGTATGTATAATATGTGATTATATTACCGTTTCATCTACCTTTGCGGGAATCGAAGTCTACACCTAGTTTTGCTGTAATTGTAGGTAAAATGGCACGTTTTGCATCAAAAAGGAGCAAAAGGAGTCATGAGTCATTTGGAGCTACATTGAGGAGCATAAGGAACCATCCAGGAAGCATAGCCATGGATTAAGATTTACTTTGGACCAGTTTTGAGAGATTTCACATTCAGTTATGACTCACCTCGGTTGACCAGAGATTCATCTCGACCGAGGTGATCCAGAGACGCCGACTCGACCGAGGCGAACACCTAGGACGCGGCGAGAATATTTTATTCTTGGCTGAGATCTTTTATCTTTGGAAGGTGATCTTATATTTTTAGGCTTGGCTCCTAGAAGGAAGAAGATCTTATATTCTACCTATTTTTATGGGAAAAGATCTTTCTAAGATATTTTATCTTTGGAGGGTTATTTTCCTATAAAAAGGGTTGGATTTCCACAAATCCAACAGCCCGCTTACACCGAAAGATCCGCTATCACTCCCTCTTATCTAGCATACATAGCCGCAGCCATACTCCAGTTGGGAGTTTTGAAGAACCTTTTTGAAGGTTGAAGGAAGATTGAAGATTGTAGCTTTTATAGCTTTTTGGAGGGTTTGTAAGATTGTCTTCAATCCCCTTTCTTGTTGTCTTCTCTTGTTGGATTGCTATCCAAGGAACGCTTTTGTTGTGATATTTGATTCAGTTATTGAAGTCTTTTCCATTAAATTCTTCTTGTTCAAATATTCACCTCCTTCCCATATATTTAATACTTTCATAATGATGATGAGTGGCTAATTTCCTTGTGTGATTCTAGGGTGATTGGCTGAAGGTTGTGAGAAAAACAATGATGGAATAATCTTAGATCCCAGTAGGACCCTGAAAGTTCGAGTCTTTAACCTTAACCCTAAGCATCTCGCTCAGTCGATGAACACCTGGCCGGGGTGGAATTTGGCTGACCGAGGTGGCTTATCCGATCCTAAACTGAGAGTTAAGTGTTAGAGTTTGCCAAATCCTATTCTTATTACACCTTTCCTGGTTCAAAGCAAGCTTAGGATGAGACTTACCCGGTAATTCCTTAGTTTGTGTACCAACGATCATAAGTGTAGGTAATAAAGGTTTATCCTTTATTGGGGTTTGAGTGTGCTTCCATCCCATCTTTGTGAGTTAGCCTGAGACTTACCCGGTAAAGGTTGATTCTATTCCCTTAGATGGTGTGTTAGTTTGAGGTAATAGTTCTTTATCTTAATTCCTTGAGACTTACCCGGTAATAGGAGTTACGGTTTTGGATTAGTGAGTAGTAAGACTTACCTGGTGATCTACTCCACTTTAGTAACACCTTCCCCTTGCAAAAATCTCAGCTTTGTCCGCTTATCTTTAGATCTTGAGTTGGAACCACAACTAGATGCTTTAATCCCTAGAATTGCATGTTTGCTTATTTGACTTCTTATTCATCTTTGATTGTGTTAATTGCTCTTTGTGGTTAGTATTCACGAAGCTTACCGTTATTGACTTTGTTTCACCGAGTCCCTATGATCGACCCCTGGAATTTCTTGCTTTTTACCACGATTGACCCGTACACTGCGGGTTCACATCCTTGTTTTAAGCTTAAGTCTAGGGTTATAAATTTAAAGCTTGCACACACCGTTTGGAGCGAACAAGTTTTTGGCGCCGTTGCCGGGGACTTGGTCTAGACCGAGCCGGTACGGTTTGCTCTTGGGGCGCTTGCCCCCGTGTCATCTAACCACTCTACTTGAGTGACTTTTGTAGATTCTTTCTTAGGTGTATGCGAAGAACCCGCACTGGGAAGGATATCGTTCCTTACGATCCCAAACCAGAAAAGACATACAAGCGACGCTTAAGAGAAGCGAAGATGGCCCAACAAGACGACCGCGATCTTGCGGCCGAATTGAAAGAGACGCTAGAGCTGCTACGTCTCAGCAAAGAAGAACTAAGGCAAGAGAAAGAAGAGATTCGCACCAGGACTGCAGCAATTGAAGCGGAGATAGCAGTCATACGAGACCAGATTCTACTTCGACCGAGGGAAGATCCTCCTGTTGATCCTCGACCGATGCAGGATCCAGTAGCTGACCCTCGACCGAGGCAGGTTCCAGTACCTGACGCCCCGGCCGATGTACTTCCACCTCGGAGACCAGTCTGAGATGTTCTTCTTGCAGGAATCCCGCAAACCCTAGGTCAAAGGATGGACCCTAATCAACAACTGAGGCGTCCAGGAGTGAACCTTGGAGATCCAGCGGATCATGACTACGAACTTCGACCACAAGTTCTGTCCATGATTCGCCAATGCCAATTCGGAGGGCTAGAGAAGGAGTCACCGCATCAACATCTTCAAAACTACGAGATCTTGATGGAAACCTTGCGACCTTCCAGAATTGAAAATAACAACTACAAGCTAAGACCTTTTTACTTTTCTTTAAAAGATAGAGCTCTTACTTGGTATCAATCTCTTCCTCCAGGAAAAATTAGCACATGGGAGGAGATGACGACGGAATTCTTAACCAAATTCTTCCCCCCCCTCAAAGACAGCTGAAATGAGAGGGAAGATCAATGCTTTCATTATGAAGGACAAGGAGAGCTTGTCCAAATCTTGGGAGCGGTTCAAGGATATCCTTTTGGATTGCCCACATCATGGGATTCCAAAGATCGAGTTGTTGGAGATCTACTTCAAAGGACTGGACGGAAGCACCCAGTTCAATCTCCAACTACTCTCCGCCGGTACCTTCATGGACATGGCGATTGATGAGGCTTGGGACTTCATTGAGAAGCAAGCCTTGCATATGGAGAAGTACACCCACCAAGGAGCTGAAGGTGGAGTTAAAAGAGTCAACTTCCAAGAGACTCAATCCAACAACAATTAACTCACGTCTTTGAAGAATGACGTGAAGCAATTGAAGGAACTCTTGGTTTCTCAAACGAAGAAGGAAGAGCAAGGACAAAGGAACAACAACAATGGATACCGTAACAACAACAACGGTTCCCGGAACAATAACAACAACTACAACAACAACAATAGAGGATCCAATAGCAACAATTGGAGGACGAACAATCAAAACAACCAGAATCCTGGTAACAATTATTCTAACTCCAACTCTAATAATTCCTCTAACCCTTTCCTCTCTTCTCCTTCTTCCTCTTCTTCTATTCCATTAAAGAGCCAAGGGCAAGGATCAAGTTCGTCTCAGCCGGAAAAGAAAGACGCAGTTCTGGAGGCTATCTTGATCAAGCTTAGTGCTATGGAGAATTCTATGACTTCATTTTCGACGGCCCAAAAGTCCTTCGAACAACAACTTGCAAGTAGGGCGAATGAAGCGCCAAGAGATCCAGGGAAGCTTCCAGCAAAGACGGAAAGCAACCCTAAGGGCCAGTGCATGGCCATAACGACGAGGAGTGGACTTAAAACTGTAGATCCAGTACCTCGCTCGACGCAGACCACCTCGGTCCAGATCCAGTCGAAGAACACCTCGACCTAGATGCCAACCGAGGCGGAGCAACAGAAAGCAGGAGGGACGACTGAAACTTATATTCCGCCTCCTGCATACAAACCACCACTTCCATTCCCTCAGTCCAGAGCCAGAGCACATCTAGACAAGCACTTTGGTAAGTTCCTTGACTTGATGAATAAGCTACATATTAATATTCCTTTCCTTGATGCTATTTTAGGTATGCCCGCCTATGGGAAGTTCTTAAAAGAAATCTTATCAAGGAAGAGGAAGCTGGAGGATGTTGGTGAAGTTAGGATGACATCTAAATCTTCGGAGCTCATACAAATCATGAAAGAGAAGATGCCTCCTAAGTTGAGAGATCCCGGCTCGTTTTGCATCCCCATTCAAGTTGGGGATGTCACTTGTGAAGCCCTTTGTGATCTAGGAGCCAGCGTGAGCATCATTCCGCTGGAGCTATGTACGAAGATCGGACTTGGAGAGCCCAAGCCGGTCAAGATTCGACTTTATATGGCGGATCGCTCCATTACCCATCCCGTGGGCATCTTGGAGGACGTTCCGGTCAAGTTAGGTAACTTCTATCTACCTATAGATTTTGTCGTACTTGACATTCCCGCAGATTATCCTGTTCCTATTATTCTCGGGAGGCCATTTCTAGCAACTTCGGGTTGCAACGTGGATTGCAAGAACGCCAAGTTGAAATTCAACGTTGGTGGCGATGAGGTGGAGTTCGCACTACTTGCAGCCATGAAAGGGGAGCAACTAACTGATGATATCTTCAACATCTACGATGAAGAAGAATCAAGAGAATTGGTGAGCTCTATCCTTATTAACAATCCACTGGAAAGAGTTATTAGCTTCAGTTTAATGGAGGAAGGTATAGATGCTTCTTGTGATGCAGATATACGGAGCTTAAAAGCATTGGAAGAGGATCCAAGAGCTAAAACTGAGAAGCTAATCCAGGAGACGAAGATCTCCAGTTTCGGTTCCAGTAGCAGTACATCGACCGAGGCACTTCCTGGATTGAGCGAGGCAACTGAAGAACACCTCGGTCAACGCCTCTGCGCCTCGACCGAGATCGATGGCGAGACGATTCTAACTGAGACTTCATCGAGTCCAGTTTCTGACACCACTCTACAGGAAAGAGGAAGCAGGGATCCCCCTCAGAAAACTCCCCCAGTCGTGGAGCTCAAACAACTCCCTAGTCACTTGAGGTATGTCTTTCTTGGACTGGATTCTACTTATCCCGTTAATGTTAGTGCTTCCCTTTCCGAATCTGAATTGTCTAAATTAATGCATGTCCAGAGAAAGCATCGAAAAGCCATAGGTTATACCACGGACGATCTTATTGGCATTAAGCCTTCTTTCTGCATGCATAGAATTCTAATGGAAGATAATCATAAGACTTCACGGGAACCTCAAAGACGGTTAAATCCGATCATGAAAGAGGTTGTGAAGAAGGAAGTTCTTAAGTTGTTGGATGCAGGTATTATTTATCCTATCTCGGACAGCAAGTGGGTTAGTCCGGTGCACGTCGTTCCGAAGAAAGGAGGGATGACCGTTGTGACGAATAAGAACAACGAGTTGATCCCAACAAGGACCGTTACAGGCTGGAGAGTTTGCATCGATTATAGGAAGCTGAACACGGCGACTCGGAAGGATCATTTTCCGCTTCCCTTCATCGATCAAATGCTCGAGCGGTTAGCCCAGCATTCACACTTTTGCTACTTGGACGGCTATAGTGGATTCTTCCAGATTCCTATCCATCCGGATGATCAGGAGAAGACCACTTTCACTTGTCCATGGGGGACATTTGCCTATCGGAGGATGCCATTTGGATTGTGCAATGCACCCGCTACCTTCCAGCGATGCATGATGGCTATCTTTTCCGAGTACATAGAGGAAATCATTGAGGTATTCATGGATGATTTTTCTGTATATGGTTCCTCTTTTGATGATTGCCTATCTAACCTTTCTCTAGTGCTTAAAAGATGCGAAGACACTAACCTTGTTCTGAATTGGGAAAAGTGTCATTTTATGGTTAACGAAGGCATTGTACTAGGACACCTCGTTTCTAATTGAGGTATTGAGGTCGATCGAGCTAAGATCGAGACTATTGAGAAACTCCCTCCTCCTTGTTCTGTTAAAGGTGTGAGGAGTTTTCTCGGGCATGCAGGTTTCTACAGGAGATTCATCAACGACTTCTCTAAGATTTCTAAACCTCTAACTAACCTCTTGAATAAAGATGTTGTTTTTGAGTTTTCGTAGGAGTGTCTTGATGCTTTTTACAGGATTAAGGAGGCATTGATCTCCGCTCCCATTATCCAACCTCCTGATTGGACCTTGCCCTTTGAGGTCATGTGTGACGCTAGTGATGTAGCCGTAGGAGCGGTGCTTGGACAGAAGAAGGATGGACGGACCACCGCCATTTATTATGCTAGCAAAACGCTAGATGAAGCACAACGCAACTACGCTACCACCGAGAAGGAGTTATTGGCGGTTGTATATGCTTTCGAGAAGTTTCGTTCCTATCTAGTGGGGGCGAAAGTCATTGTCTACACTGACCATGCAGCCATTCGTTACTTGTTGGCTAAGAAAGATGCCAAACCGCGCCTTATTCGATGGATTCTCTTGCTTCAAGAGTTTGACCTAGAGATCCGCGATAAGAAGGGGTCCGAGAACTCAGTTGCGGATCACCTCAGCCGGCTACCGGAATCTTCCCGCGAGACGGATGACCCACCCATAGACGATTCATTCCCCGATGAGCACTTACACTTGTTGGAGCGTTTGATGGATTTCCTTACTTCACCCCACGATGGAGGTGAAGTATGGGGTGAGGGCACCTCCCATCTCATTTGAGGCGCATTATGGTCCAGCTAGCGACCTTAAACCAAGCGCTTCTTGGGAGGCAACCCAAGGTATTGCTTTCTTTTCCCGTTTTCTAGTTTAGCTTAGATAGTTTTTGTTTTTGCTTTGCTTTGCTTTGTTTTTGGCGTCCTAGACAGATAACAGGAGATGTCTAAGGAAGGAGCATAATTGGAAGGACAGAAGTTCGAGATTTTGAGAAGGCAGAAGCATCTCGGTCACTGTCAAAGCATCTCGACCGAGTTGATTCTTGAGCAACCGAGGCGACTAGGGTTTCTGCAGAACCACCTCGGTCCGTACCACCTCGATCCAGTCGAGACCATCTCGACTGAGGTGACAGCAGATCCAGGAACAGTATAAAAAGGGGAAAATTTATTTTTACTTTTTTACTTCCTTCGACTCGACCGCGGCGCCTTCATCACCTCGCCTCCTCAGTTTTTGCTCGTTTTCAAAGATTTCCGCTTCCAAACTGCAATTGAAGGGTAGAGGATCCCATTGCAACTACAGATCTGCAAAGAAATCGAACGAATCGACCGAAACGAGGTAAAAACAGTCGAAACCCTAACTCGTTCATTCGTTTCGATTTGGGCTTTGGTTGCCCCTGATTCTGCTGAGAAAAGGCTTAAGTACCCCATAGGAAGCAATTGTAGTGATTTTTGGGGGAAAAGAACTGGATTTCTGAGATTGGAATCGAAAACTGTTGCGCCTCGGTCCAGTCGAACTGCATCTCGACCGAGGTGATTCTTGAGGATTGTCAGCGACCGAGGTGATCTGACAGTGTTTGAGAGAAAATGAGTTCCGATCGTCGCCTAGCCCTCAGATATAGATCCTCACCTTCCCCTCCCTCCTCTTCTTCTTCCCGACCTTACCACCCAGTGATCCACGAGAGATGCCGGGTAGATTATGAGCGTATAGCTAGCCGTCCAGTTATTGCACCGCGTTTTCTGGACGTGTTAGCTTTCGATTGCCTAGGGTTAGATGGAGACCTTAGGAGGATGATTGCCACTGTTGGGCTGGATCAGTTTACTGAGATCCGAGCCCCAGCCTATTTGGAGCCGACCTTAGAGTTCGTTAGCTCCTTCTCCTACCTCCCCACAGACCAGTCTGTGAAGTACCGGTTGATGAACCGGAACTTCATAGTTCCCTTAGAGGTTTGGAGAGAGATTTTCGGCTTTTCTGAGCCCACCGCCACCGACTTCCCCTCCCGATCTGTAGTTAGGGAGTTCTGGGGGTAGATTGCCCATATTACTGAGCATGCAGACAGATGGCGCCCTGGAGATTCCAGGGAGAAGGTCATCTTCCACCCAGCCTTCAGATTAGCCCATAGGATATTCAGCGAGACACTTCTGGCGCGTACTGAGACGCCCCAGAAGATCCGACAGGGCGAGCTCTTCAGCCTTTACTGTATGGTCACGGGGGGTTTCCCACACTTTGGCTTGATCTTGGCAGAGGACCTGCACAAGATCAAGGCTAAAGCGAAGGGAGACATCTGCTGCGGAGGTCTAGTCACCCACATAGCTGCTTATCACGGGATGGACCTTAGTGTATGTACGATGGTGGCGGCTCCGAAGCCGCTTGGGTTGCAGGAGATGATCACTCGGAGGATTCTAGTTCCCCGAGGTCTGACCACTCCATATGTTGCTATGCCGTGGGAGCGGACTGCGCCACAGGGGATCCGCTGGTCTGCTCAGTTCACAGTCTTCGATCCACATTATTGGCAGACAGCTTGGGCTCCGCTGATGGAGGATCATAGGGAGGCAGCAGCTGCCCCGGCTGAGGAGGAGGAGGATGACGATGACGAGGAGACAGTAGACGAGAGAGATGGTGGAGTCCCGATGGATACAGGGACGGATACTGCAGGGACGAGCGCACCGCCGATCATAGACTTGGATGATGAGGAGGATACTGAGCCTGCACCTGCTGCACCTCCCGCTAGATCTGCTAGGCGACGGACACGCCGTCATAGAGATTCTGAGGTTCATCGCCGGATCGACGACCTGACAGATCAGATGATAGACTCTTATGCTGCCCTTACTATGGACATGCATGAGAGATTTGCTGCCCAGGACCGACACATTGACCGCTGGACTCATCAGATGTTAGAGCAGCAGCACTATCAGCGCAGGATGATGGAGCTACAGTTCCAGCAGACTATGGGCTATCCGTTCGACCCGACGCAGTATCCGTATGTGCCACCACCACCACCACCGGATCGAGACTATTGAGGAGCTGCAGGATTTTTCGTTATACTATTTTTATGCAGTTCAGCTTTTTATCCAGTGAGTACTCTTGTCTCTAGACTTTTATTGACCCACTGGGACAGTGTGTCCCAAGTATGGGGTGTTTGTATTTATTTGACTACTTGATGTACTTATTTGACTACTTTTGATGTATGACATCTCATCGGATATTTTATTTATACTTCACTTCTGCATTTATATGTTTATCTGATATTACATGCATACTTACAGGTTATTTGATTGAGAAAAACATCGAAACTGAAAAAAAAAATGGTTTTAAAAAAAAAAAAAAAATTTTGACCTCGACCGAGTCAGTTCTGGCCAAACGAGGCGTCTCACCTCGGTTGAACCAAGAACATCTCGACCGAGGTGGGTTAACTGAGAGTTTTCGAAAACGATTTTGTGTTACTTATCTGGATATGACCTCAGTGAAGATCTTGTTTACTGACTGGTTTTAAATTCTTGATGTGTTTGAAAGGTTTTATAATATGTTTAAGTTGCTAAATGCTTTGTTTGAAATTATTGGCATGTTTAATACTTTGTTTTTATCCAAATTATGTTGAATTTGAAGGTTGACACCACAAGATAAGTTCTCTCACTTTCTTTCTAGAAAGACCAATGCAATTCATTCTTCTCTCTTCTTCTTCTTGATCATGCTTAGCCCCTCATATACATTTTGTCTCCTTTACCTATCCGGGAATTTGGAAGCAAGCGAAGTGGTGAAAGCAAGTGAAGTTAAAGTTGAGAAGTTGGCTGGAAGTGAAAGTGTTAGAAAGTAATAATAGGTTTGGGGAAGTCAATCATGAAGATGAGTAACTCGGCACCATTCACATAGCCGGATGTTTGTGTCTTGCCAAAGTCGGATTGAGCAATATTCCTAACGGGTCATGGTATGTGCATCAAGGGTTTGATGCATCTCAAGAAATTGATGATTGCGGATTTCCTAGGCTTCGGTTATTGTGCAACTCTGTCCATGCATCCCAAAAAGTAAAGTAAAAAGAAAAAAAGTGGAATAAGCAAAGCTTATTGGTGGAAGATGTTGCAAGTCAAAGTGGAAGTGAAGTTCATCCTTTTCCCGGATTCTAGCACCACATTACCTTACATACATCCCTACCCTACACGTTTCTTGACCTTTTCTTTTGGGAAGCCCTTGAGACCTTGAGCTTGTTGATTGACTTAGTGGTTTAAACTGGATTATACATGATTAATTTTGATAATTATGACTTATTATGCATTCTATGGTTTTATGCAAAGATGAACAACTTTTCTATATTTATAAAATGCTTTGAGCATATTGAGTTTTTAAATTCCATGAAGTATTCTCTTAGAGTGATCTATGATTGTAACACACCATAAAAATGTTTTTGAAAGACTTTTCATTGATTTTCTTGACTTATAATACATTCTATCTTGTCTTCTATATGCGGAACTTGCTTGGGGACAAGCAAGGGCTAAGTATGGGGTATTTTGATAGCATGAATTATAGTCTATATTTTGGGGTTTGTTTTGACGTTTTATCTTTCATAATCTGCATGTTTGTATGTATAATATGTGATTATATTACCGTTTCATCTACCTTTGCGGGAATCGAGGTCTACACCTAGTTTTGCTGTAATTGTAGGTAAAATGGCACGTTTTGCATCAAAAAGGAGCAAAAGGAGTCATGAGTCATTTGGAGCTACATTGAGGAGCATAAGGAACCATCCAGGAAGCATAGCCATGGATTAAGATTTACTTTGGACCAGTTTTGAGAGATTTCACATTCAGTTATGACTCACCTCGGTTGACTAGAGATTCATCTCGACCGAGGTGATTCAGAGACGCCGACTCGACCGAGGCGAACACTTAGGACGCGGCGAGAATATTTTATTCTTGGCTGAGATCTTTTATCTTTGGAAGGTGATCTTATATTTTTGGGCTTGGCTCCTGGAAGGAAGAAGATCTTATATTTTACCTATTTTTATGGGAAAAGATCTTTCTAAGATATTTTATCTTTGGAGGGTTATTTTCCTATAAAAAGGGTTGGATTTCCACAAATCCAACAGCCCGCTTACACCGAAAGATCCGCTATCACTCCCTCTTATCTAGCATACATAGCCGCAGCCATACTCCAGTTGGGAGTTTTGAAGAACCTTTTTGAAGGTTGAAGGAAGATTGAAGATTGTAGCTTTTATAGCTTTTTGGAGCTACATTGAGGAGCATAAGGAACCATCCAGGAAGCATAGCCATGGATTAAGATTTACTTTGGACCAGTTTTGAGAGAATTCACATTCAGTTATGACTCACCTCGGTTAACCAGAGATTCATCTCGACCGAGGTGATCCAGAGACGCCGACTCGACCGAGGCGAACACCTAGGACGCGGCGAGAATATTTTATTCTTGGCTGAGATCTTTTATCTTTGGAAGGTGATCTTATATTTTTGGGCTTGGCTCCTAGAAGGAAGAAGATCTTATATTTTACCTATTTTTATGGGAAAAGATCTTTCTAAGATATTTTATCTTTGGAGGGTTATTTTCCTATAAAAAGGGTTGGATTTCCACAAATCCAACAGCCGCTTACACCGAAAGATCCGCTATCACTCCCTCTTATCTAGCATACATAGCCGCAGCCATACTCCAGTTGGGAGTTTTGAAGAACCTTTTTGAAGGTTGAAGGAAGATTGAAGATTGTAGCTTTTATAGCTTTTTGGAGGGTTTGTAAGATTGTCTTCAATCCCCTTTCTTGTTGTCTTCTCTTGTTGGATTGCTATCCAAGGAACGCTTTTGTTGTGATATTTGATTCAGTTATTGAAGTCTTTTTCATTAAATTCTTCTTGTTCAAATATTCACCTCCTTCCCATATATTTAATACTTTCATAATGATGATGAGTGGCTAATTTCCTTGTGTGATTCTAGGGTGATTGGCTGAAGGTTGTGGGAAAAACAATGATGGAATAATCTTAGATCCTAGTAGGACCCTGAAAGTTTGAGTCTTTAACCTTAACCCTAAGCATCTCGCTCAGTCGATGAACACCTCGGCCGGGGTGGAATTTGGCTGACCGAGGTGGCTTATCCGATCCTAAACTGAGAGTTAAGTGTTAGAGTTTGCCAAATCCTATTCTTATTACACCTTTCCTGGTTCAAAGCAAGCTTAGGATGAGACTTACCCGGTAATTCCTTAGTTTGTGTACCAACGATCATAAGTGTAGGTAATAAAGGTTTATCCTTTATTGGGGTTTGAGTGTTCTTCCATCCCATCTTTGTGAGTTAGCCTGAGACTTACCCGGTAAAGGTTGATTTTATTCCCTTAGATGGTGTGTTAGTTTGAGGTAATAGTTCTTTATCTTAATTTCTTGAGACTTACCCGGTAATAGGAGTTACGGTTTTGGATTAGTGAGTAGTGAGACTTACCCGGTGAACTACTCCACTTTAGTAACACCTTCCCCTTGAAAAAATCTCAGCTTTGTCCGCTTATCTTTAGATCTTGAGTTGGAACCACAACTAGATGCTTTAATCCCTAGAATTGCATGTTTGCTTATTTGACTTCTTATTCATCTTTGATTGTGTTAATTGCTCTTTGTGGTTAGTATTCACGAAGCTTACCGTTATTGACTTTGTTTCACCGAGTCCCTGTGATCTACCCCTGGAATTTCTTGCTTTTTACTACGATTGACCCGTACACTGCGGGTTCGCATCCTTGTTTTAAGCTTAAGTTTAGGGTTATAAATTTAAAGCTTGCACACACCGTTTGGAGCGAACAGACTCCATTTTCGTGGTGGTCGATCGCTTCTCCAAAATGGCTCATTTCATTGCATGTAAAAGCACCCAAAGTGCTAGTGAAGTTGTCACCTTGTTCTCTGACAATGTGGTGCGTTTACATAGGATACCACGTTCTATCGTTAGTGATCGGGACGTGAAATTCGTAAGACACTTTTGGAGAACGTTATGGGGAAAACTTGGAACTAACTTGTTGTTTTCAAGTAGTTACCACCCCCAAACCGATGGTCAAACGGAGGTGACCAATCGGACTCTTGGTGCTCTACTTAGAGTCACCACTAGGACCAACCCATGTAGGTGGGAAAACTTACTTTCTGTTCTGGAGTTTTCGTATAACATGTCTAGGCACACGGCAACTAAATTGTCCCCATTTGAAGTTATCTAAGGCCTTAATCCACACACACCGTTGGACTTCACTCCCCGCCCGCTCAAGGACGGAGAACACATCGCCGGGAACCGAGCCGCCCAAATCATTGAGCTTCATGAATGGACTAGAACACAACTTGAACGTCGTGCCGCCCAACTTGCCGGACAACGCAACAAGGGCCGCCGCGACATCTCTTTTGAGCCCGGTGATCTTGTTTGGCTCCACCTAAGGAAGGAGCGTTTTCCAACTCGCCGCATGCGCAAGCTCTCGGACCGTGGTGATGGCCCATTCCGCATCTTAGCCCGTCATGGCTCGAATGCATACAAGTTAGAGCTTCCAGATTCCTACGGAGTACACCCAACGTTCAACGTCAAGGACGTTTCCCCTTATGTTGAGCCCCTCTTTGACGATGGTGAAACGGGGACGTTTCACATCCAAGATGGGGGAACTGATGCGCCCTTGGATGTCCCTTTTATGTTGACCATAGACGAGGAGGACGAGGCTCTAAGGGTCCTCTCAGATGGACCGCTCACCTGATCCCGAGCTAAGGCCATTGCCCGAGCCACCGGCTCCATCATCGCCCGCACCACTTCTGCACTTGGTTCCATTACCGGCATGCCGTGTCTCTACACCACCATGGCATAGGCTACCGGTTCCGTTAGCGGCATGTCTCGTCTTTCCGACTCCATGGCATGAAGCTAGCTTATTTTCGGACTATATTTTCATGTTTTCCTTTTTATGTAATAAAAGGGATATTTCGTATAAGAATATTTCTTTTTGATCTTATCCTTTTAGGTTTTGATCTTATCCTTTTAGGTTTTCCCCTTTGGGCTTTTCTTCATGTATTTTCGTTTGGCCCGTTGGCACATAGGTAGGCAAGACTCTCTATATAAGAGATATCTTGCCTCACTTATTTTTCATGTTCAATATTACTAAGTTTTGAGAAGAATTTCCTCTTACTTAGCTTGGGCATCAAAACCTCTATTCTATCTCTCAAATTTCTTCTTTGGATCACGTCTTTAATCAACGAAATCCATATTCGAGGATTTTTCTTAAGAATCAACCTTCGATCCACCCAAAAAGGCTTATCCGATCTCTCTAGATCGAATTAACCTTTGTTTCTTCATTGCTTTCGCCCCTTTGGATCGGAAACGATACAACGCTGCACAAAGAATCAAGGAGTAGTTGGAGTTTTGCTTAATCTAGATCCGGAGTTATCCTTGGTTACCTCCAAGGACGCATCAAAAAAGATGGAGAGCTCTCATCCAACTCCAAGAATTTGGCATTAAAATCAAGAAAGGATGAATTATCATCAGACGAGGAAGATAGTGATGATGATGAAGAAAATGCAATTGCCATGATCTCTAAGGGTCTCGCAAGATTCTCAAGTTAAAGAAACAATCTGCTAACAATAGAGAATATCCACGAGTATTAAAACCCCGAGGTAAGTTTTCTAACTCTAACAAGAAAACTAGAGTACTGACTTGTTTTGAATGTGGTGAAACAGATCATCTTGTGAAGGATTGTCCACAAAAGAAGAGGACCAACTTCAAGAAAAATGATCGAAAGAAGAAACCTATGGTAGCTTCATGGAGTGATTCAGAATCATCAAATGAATCAGAAGACGAAAAAGAACAAGCAAACTTGTGTCTCATGGCCGATCATGAAGAAGATTCAAATCTCTATGTTGACAATGTGGTAAGTACAATTATGTCTTAACCTGAATCTGACCTGAAACAATTCCTTAAGGATATTATCATATGTGATAAGGAACATAGAATAAGGATAAATTCTTTAAAAGAAAAGCTACTTGAACAAGAAAACCAACTAAGTGAAATGTCTCTGGAAATTGAAAATCTTAACATAGAAAAAGTAGACCTTGATGTCAATATCAATGCCTTGGAATCAGAGAACATGATTCTCAAGGACAACCTCTCCTCTCTTCATCGAAACTATATCGATCTAGAGAAAGAGAATGTTTATCTAACTTTAATGTGTCAAGACCATAAGGCTGCACTTGTTAAGTTTACTCGTTCAAAAGCTAATCTTTAGAGAATAATGGGTGAACAACAATCCTCCCTTAACAAAAATGGTATAGGTTATCATAGGAGCTTTCCTAGAAAACCTACCACCACTTTTGTCAAAGCCAAAGGAAGTATTCATATGCCTACTTGCTTCTACTGTTGTAAAAAGGGTCATGTTAAATCTACATGTCCTTATAGAAATGATCCTTATATCATTAGAAACACATATCATTTATGTTTGAGGAAATAGGTCAAATAAATCTGGGTTCCTAAAGATACAAGACCACCAAACATGATTGAACCTGAATATGGACCAAAATATGTCATTTGGTCGACCCGGAAAGGTTGATGTTTGCTGTTGTGCAGGATATCACCAAGGTAAAGGAGCACAAATGGATATTAGATAGTGGTTGCTCAAGACACATGAGTGGAAAAAGCTCTTTATTCTCAGATTTAAAGAAGCAATAATCTGGAACCATTACTCTTGGTGATAAAGGAAAGTGTGACATTATTGGCATTGGTAAAATTTGTTATAATTCATCTAACTTTATTGATGATGTCTATTTGGTTGACGGTTTGAAGTATAATTTGCTTAGTATTTTTCAAATATGTGATAAAGGCAACAAAGTTTTATTTGATTCTAGAAAAATGTGAGGTTCAAGACAAAAAGATTGGTGAAATTGTGCTTACTACTCCTAGATGTAACAATGTTTATTCTATGAGTACTAATCAAGTTTAAGGAACTAAGCTAAAATGTCTCAAGGTCTTGAGTGATGATCAAAGGATTTGGCATAGAAGACTAGGTCACGTAAGGATGCACACAATGCAGAAACTACTTACAAAGGATTTGGTACGTGGTTTGCCAAACCTAAATTTCAAGGTAGATGAACTATGTAAGGCTTGTACACAAGGTAAACAAACAAGAGGTTCATTCAAACCTAAAAAAGTTGTAAGTTCTTCTCGACCCATTGAATTGTTGCATATGGATCTTTGTGGATCTATGCGTGTCAAATCTCCCAAAGGCAAGCAGTACATCCTTGTTATTGTGGATGACTTTTCTCGTTTTACATGGATTTCGTTTCTACGAGAAAAGTCTGAAGCATTATTTGAGTTTTCAAAATTATGTAAGGAGTTACTATCCTTGAAAAACCTACCAATTGTTTATATAGGAAGTGATCATGGTAGAGAATTTGATCAACTAAAATTTGATTTGTTTTGTGAAAAATATGGTATTTCACATAACTTTTCAGCTCCTAGAACTCCTCAACAAAATAGAGTTGTGAACGTAAGAATCGCACTCTTGAGGATGTGTCTAGGACGATGCTTTTAGAAAACAATATGCCAAAAAGTTTTTGGCCTGAAGTAGTGAACAGTGCAAATTATATTTTGAATAGATGTTTAATTTGCCCTATCCTGAAAAAGACTCCTTATGAACTCTTTAAAGGAAGGAAACCAAATATTTGATATTTCAAACCCTTTGCATGTAATTGTTTTGTTCATAACAATGACAAAGATAATCTTGGAAAATTTGATGCACGTAGTGATGAAGAAATATTCATTGGATATGCTTTAAATAGCAAAGCTTATCGAGTCTAGAACAAACGTACCAAAATTGTTGAGGAAAGCATTCATATTATTTTTTAATAAAGCAATGATGGTACTTTGAGTGAGAGTTTTACACATCTAAATCTGAATCAACGAGAAGATCATAATTCGGATGAAGAGGAAGATCCCAAAGATCAAGAAAAGAATATGTAGGAAAAGATTCAAGATACCGAAGAAAACCCTCAGGACCTTGAAACACATCTTCAAGACCTTGAAATAGAAAACTGTAATAACAGAATCCGCTTAAAGCGCTTGAAACCCAACTTCAAGGTCTTGAGATTGGATCAACGGGTAATATATCAACGGTACCTGAATCTAGTCAAACCTATGCGGCTCAACCTTTTGGATCTATTCCGTCAGTCAAAAGAAGAAAAGTTCAACACTCCTCATATCATCCACAAGAGAATGTGATCTCTGATCCAAATGCTGGAGTTCAAACTCGTTCTAAAGTGAACAATCTATGTGCCTTCTCTGCTTTTGTGTCTCTTATCGAGCCAAAGAACTATGTCCAAGCTCTACAAGAACCTGATTGGATTATTGCCATACAAAATGAACTAAACGAATTCGAAAGAAACAAAGTCTGAACTCTTACTTCAAGACCATAACATCAATCCGTCATTGGCACAAAACGGGTCTTTCGGAATAAGTTGGATGAAAGTGGAAAAGTCATACGAAATAAAGCACAACTTGTAGCACAAGGCAATAACCAAGAGGAAGGTATTGATTATAAGGAGACTTTTGCTCTAGTTGGCAGGTTAGAAGCCATACGTATGCTACTTGCATTTGCATCTGTTATGAACTTAAAACTTTTTCAAATGGATGTAAAATGTGATTTTCTAAATGGCTTCTTAGAAGAAGAAGTCTACGTTGCTCAATCTCCTGGTTTTGAAAATGATGAATTTCCAGATCACGTTTTTAAATTGGACAAAGCTCTTTATGGTCTTAAACAAGCTTCTCGAGCATGGTATGAGAGATTGTCTAAATATCTTCTTGAAAATAAATTCAAAAGAAGTTTGATTGATAAAACATTATTTATCAAAACCAGAGGCAACGACATTCTAGTAGTACAAATCTACGTCGATGATATTTTATTCGGTGCTACTAATGACTCCCTTTTACAAGGATGGAAAAAGTGTAGTACAAAAGGAGTATCGAGGTATGATAGGTTCATCATTGTATTTAACTACTAGTCATCCTGACATTATGTTTATCGTGTGCATGTGTGCAAGATTTCAAGTTGATCCTAAAGAGTCACATTTGATAGCTGTGAAAAGAATTTTTCGGTATCTCAATGGCACTAATGATCTAGGGTTATGGTACCCACATCAAAGCTCGTTTCATCTTGTTGGCTATTCAGATGCAGACTTTGCAGGTTATAAGGTCGATATAAAAAGCACTTCTAGATGTTTCCAATTCTTAGGGTCATCCCTAATTAGTTCCACTCCGAGAAGCAAAATTTTGTCGCCTTATCCACAACCGAAGCTGAATATATCGCTGCGAGAGCTTGTTGTGCACAAATTCTATGGATTTCTCAACAACTTCGTGACCTTGACTTTGATTTAAAAGGTATCCCTATACAATGTGATAATACTAGTGCTATTTCAATCACTAAAAATCATGTGCAACATTCAAGGACTAAGAATATTGATATAAGGCATCACTACAAACGTGATCATGTTGAGAAAGGTGATGTTTCGATCTCTTTTATATCGACTAACTTGCAGCTTGCAGATATCTTTACCAAGCCTCTTCCTGAGGAACAATTTAATTTTATTAGATTGGAGCTTGGTATGTTGAACAAGGAAGCATTAACGTAGGGGGAGTAAACAAGTTTATTTGTTCCTACGCATGCAGCCTAATTAATGATTTCAAGGGCCTTGAAATGAAATTTAAGGGCCTTGAAACATGTTTCAAAGGGTATATTAATTTTACGGATCTTTTAAGAATTAATATCTTTTAGATATTTTAATTCTTAAAATGTTTTTATGAAGTCTTTTGTTTGAAAATTTAAAAAAGATTTGTTGTTTAAATTGTCTTTTAAAAGCTTGATTTTCTCAAGATCTTGTTATATCACTATTAAAAAGGACCTATTTTTCCTATCTTTTTCATTCTTTCACTGAAACCCTATTCCAAAATCCCTTGATTTCTCTCTCAAACTTCCCTTATGGTACCAAGAAGCAAGAAATTCGCTCCTCAAGCTCCCAAAAAGAAACCCGTCCAGAGCCCCTCAATTGCTAAAGAAGAAATACTTTATGAGGATTTGGATTTATCTCAGACGAATGGTCCTATCTCATCATGGTTCATAAATTTTCAAGCTTCTGGATCTTGGCTTGATGGTTTTCACAATCGACTACTCTGTATGTGTGATATGGTGGACACTGATTTTCTCGATACTCTTAAGATTCCTTGTATAGACAAGCTCAAGAGTTCGATTATCTGGAAGGTTCTAAACCCTGGAGATTTTTCTTTTCCAAGACTCACGAGACTATTCTATGTTAATCTCATCACAAAAAGGGACAAAGGATGTATCACTCTTGAATCTTCAGTTAAAGGTACTCCGATTTCACTCACTTCTTCTGTTTTAAGTGAGATATTTGAAATTCCTACCGATATTGTGTTCAATCACCCTTCAAGATCAGAGAGTGTTCGTATGGATAAGGAGAAATTTCTGGTTCCGAATTCAACATCACGTCAACTTACTCATACCTCTCTAACCTTAGAGGCTAAAATAGTGCTTACTATACTGGTTCGATGTAATGTTCCTTGTGCAAACTCAAGAGAACTGTTGACTGATCAATCTTTGGAACTAATGCATCTGATTATGTCTAGTCTAGACATAGATGTACCTAATTTGATTCTCAACCATATGATACATTCTATCAATTCTAAGTGGCCCATTCCTCTTCCTTGCGGAAACTTGCTGCCTAAGATCTTTGACTATTTTAAAATTGATACATCCTCTGAAGATCGACAGTCAATTTTTGGTAAAATTGATGAGTACTTCTTAGAACGATTGGGAATTGAGAAAACCCTTGCAAGCACATGGACTTTAAAAGGAAAAGGAACTACTCAAATTCCAACTATAGAGGCTCAACCTTCTCCTACTCCAGAAATCAGGTTAGACGGTTGTGAAAAAGAAATAGTATGTCTGAATCGTGAATTATTTGATTTTCAGTTTGACACTAAGAGACGAATGGATGCAAATTTCGAGCTGCTATCTACCATAAATGCTAAAGTCAATGAAATGTATTTGATGAATGCTCTTACACTGACTACAATGGGAAGTATTTTGCCCGTGCCTGAAGATGTAGCTCAACATACTCAAGAGAAAATTGAGAATGTGCTGATGAATTGCAAAAGGCGTGTATAGAATAAATCAATTCTGTATCCAACTCACGTTGAGCCAATATTTTTGCCAGCAGTTGAGTATGAAGTAGTTAAGTAGACAAGAGCTGAAAAAAAGAAAAGACATTCAGCAGCTTAAATGGATGATTGGCGCTATAAGAAAACTTCATCCAAAGGAAAAAGGAAGTTCTATGAGGAGAATTGAGCCTGTTGTTTGAAAAATTCTTTGTGTGGTTTTTGTGAAAATACTCTTGGGTCTGTAATCGTTTTTGAGAAAATTCTTTGTGTGGTTTTTGACCACGTGTGACAATCAATGAACTTGTCTTCTACATAACTCCAACTACTTTCTATATTGTGGAATTTTCATTTGAGATCTATTATATGCATGTTGTGGTGATATGGACTCTAGAATGCTTTATCCGACTTGATACATGTTGCTTGACTATTCTCTCCTCTAAACCTCTATTTGAAGGTTCCAACGATCCAAAATCTCTCCCTTCTTTCTATTCTAATTTATAAACTATTTGATGAAGTAGTCGGGATATTTCCCTAAGACAGGTCGGACGGCCTAACCTATCTCACCTAAGTCCAAGATTTTGCTCTGATTTTATATTCGGTTACCTCTTTGTTGTCCTATGGTGTTTTAACTACATTTTTCCTCAATCGACTTGACCAGGTCGGATGATCTAGGGCTATTGTCTTCGTTTACTTACTTCCTTCTGTGATCTTTACTATATGTACATATTTTGTTTACTATACATCTTGATTTTGGTTTCTTAATTGATTAGTCAAAGTGAGACATCACCTTCCCTGTGTTTGATTTTGACCCATGAACTCAAGCGGGTCTTGTAAGTATTTGCGAGACCTGAGGTTTAAAATTTCAACCTCATCAAAGTAATGTTGGTTCTAAGTCAATCTTTGAATCGCATTCGAAGAAACTGACGTCTTGCCTCAATATTGTTTGAAGGCATTCAACTCGCATTTGAGCAGCTTGTGTATCTACCGTTCTTGTCCAACAATATCCATATGGATGGAATTTTCATCGGAATAATCAAACACAAAACACAATCAATGAAAGAAAATCAGGAACAAAATTTAACTACGATGATGTTTTACCGAATAACAGAGAATCCAAGCACTGGAAGCCACATAACACAAAAGTAAATCCCGAGTGATAGATTTAGTCTCGCAAGTTCACTCATGATTAAACAGACATGTTTAAGGCCAAAATGAACACAAACATATAACTTGGTTTATTGAGAAGATGAAACCGTTTGATCTTTTTTGTCTCGTTTTATCTCAAATTCAGGGTGGTTCAAGACATCATGGTCACCCCCTGGATGGGTAAATTCGATAACTACTCACTACGGGCAGTTCAAGGCTAAAAAATTCTACCTTCCCAAATGTAGTGGTTTTTCAACTGTGTTCTCAAACAAAAATTTTTTTCTCAAAAACATGTGTTCAACATCATTTTTATTCATGTGGGGATTGTTGGAACCAATAATTAATAAGTAGTGTGTCGGGTTTTCTGGGCGAATTTCAGGTGGGTCCCGCCCATTGTCAGCACCGGAAAACAAATGCATTGGCTACGTCTACACGAGCACTGAATCGTGGTATACTTATTTGCTAAAATTAGATTCCGAGTGAATGAGATAATGATGCCCGAAGTTACGTGTAAGAAACACAAAATTTTGGAAAAAAGGAACAAAAATGTAGCTATCTCACATCGATTAAAAGTAGTAGAATATTTATACTATATAAGGAGGAAAAACGCTTAAAGGCCGTAGCCTTTGGGTCACTACCTATTTTCAATGGGAGTGGGTGTAGCTAACCGACCATGCGCACCTAGTAGAGCTGAGCCGAGGCTCAAGCTCAGGCTCAGGCTCGGCTACCTTAATGCACAAATCAAGAATTCAAATTTGAATTTAATTTGAAAGAAGTGGCATTTTCAAAGTACTTCGTTTGCATCTTTTATTTACATTTGAAAAAAGTGGTGTTCATAAATAAATTAGATAAAACTCTTACATAACACCCAATGAGGTTGCTTTATTGGATATATTGAAAAGAACTGGCTTAAGGGATTGGATCTTACCTTTAACTTTGAGGATATCTAACTATCATAGAAAGTTCCGGTTTTTGTGCCTTTTCTAACTCATACGCAAAAAGCTAGACTTTTCTCAGTCTTTTGTAATTTTTAAGTTCTTAAAAGGTTTTCTAATATATACTTGACACAATTGTTGAAAGAGCACAATCAGGTTGGTTAACACGCTCTTTGTTTGTCTTTGCAAAGGTTATATTTGATGGTTATCTACAATATTCATACATCATATTCATGATATTCATATTAGTAGTTTTTACTTTAAATAATTATAGTGGTAATTCTTGTTTCCTTATATCGCCTTCGTCCATTATTTGTCAACAACAACCATTAATTTCCCTTAAATTCCCTTTTATCATAATTTCCAAAAGACTTATTTTTCATCTCCCTTTTTTCTTTTTTTCTCCCCTTTGCTTAGAATAATTACGAATTAGTATTTTTCAGCTAAAACGTAATACATGTGAATTCGACACTTGATTTATAAGTAGAAGTGACCTCGCCATCCTTGCGGGTATGTTTTAGGACCTTCACTACCTAGCTACAAATGTATGACCTCTAGGAGTTGTGTTCCGTGCAATCACTACAAACCATAAACTTAATAGAATAAAGTATTAGTTTGAAGCTATCTATGGTTTATACTAGTGTCATTACATGGGTATTTGACCAATTGACAAAAGTGTGAAGTAGAGAAATATTGGGTTCAGTAAGTCTCTTATGTAGATATTGTTGGAACTAATATGTTAAATAAGTAGTGCGCCGGGTTTTTTCGGGTAAATTTTCGGTGGGCTCCGGCCATCGTCAACACCGGAAAATGGAAGCATTGACTTCGTCTCCTCGAAGTTACGTGTACGAAACACAAAACGTGGAAAAAGGAACAAAATTGTGGTTATCCCACATCGACTAAAAGGAGTATGTATAAGGAGGAAAATGCTTAAAGGTTGTGGCCTTTGGGTCACTACCCATTTTCAATAGGGAGCGGGCATAGCTAACCGACCATACACACACGTGTGCCGAGCTAAGCCGAGCCGATCGAAAGTCAAACCAAGCATCAGCTACCTTAATGCAAAATCAAGAATTCAAATTCATATTTAGGTCAAAAAGTATGATTTAATGGGATATCCGGAGTTACAAATCTCGGATTAAACGCGTTGTTTAATACGCTGATCTCGTTTGTCTTTTGAGTTCGTCTATAAAAAAGGAGTCTCGTCATCTCATTCCAACACACAATAAAAACAAAAGACTAAACAACTTCTCCACCTTCATAAATGAAGCATGTAATACAAACTAAGAAATGATAAAATAGAAACGGTCATTGATTAAAAACCCTTTTCCAGCCAGGAGTACGCACTCTTACGCGCCTCTCACTCCTCCCACCCTGCCCTTCTTTCACCCTCTCTTCCACCTTCTCCTAGCCATGGGAGGCCCCAAACGCTTCCGAAAACTGTCCGTCAAACTTTCTGAACTTAACCCTCTTCAACCACCACAAAAACCAAGTCATCTGCGTGTTCCTCTCCTCCCAACCCCTTTGAAAAATTCCCTGAGGAACTGATACGTTCAAACAACCTTCGTCTCTCTAAAACTCCCGTTGCTCTCCCCCTCCTATCATATCGGATGAGCTCTTCCCCCCCTCCCCTCTCCAAAGATCAACCCCTCCTCCCAGTCCTCCTCCGACACTAAGAGTCCAAGGCTTTATAATACCTACCGTCCTTTCTGACGACCCTTCCCTTGGGATCACCTTCCCCCCTGCGGTCGAACCATCTTTGACCCCTTCTGGCTCCCTTCCCCCTGTCGTGGTCCTTGAACCTTCTAACCTACCACTCATACCCTTACAAACCTTTCCTCAACAGCTTGACGATGTTCACGATACCCCTCTCTGCATGGGCATTGTTCAGTACCCCCACCCACCCATACTCGATGACGTTGAAACTATTGAAACCATTTTACCTTCCTCAAACTGCACGCTTGCAGCGCAATTACATCTCGATTCGCAGCCTGGCCCACTCAAAACCGTTTCATCTAGCCCCTCTTACAGTGAACTTATCCAAAAGTCATGTGCAATAAAGCACGTTCTGTTACCCTATGTCCTTGGGCTCGAGGAAGGAATTATCCCCTTCACTAGTGATGACGTTTCTGAGGCTATCACTAAATGGAATTTGATGCTTATAGGGTTCCCGGTTGGCCGACCTATATCCTACTCCAAGATGACTGCCTTCACTTCTCTCTCTTGAAACTCCATCAAATAACCAAAAACTCTTTGAAACAAAGAGGGGATCTTCATCTTCCACTTCGATTCAGAGTCGGACCTCAATACTATTTTGCTTGGTAGCCCTTGGATACTGAATGGATCATCAACCCTCCTGCTCAAACGTTGGCACCAAGGCATCAAGCTTGACTACTCTAGTCTCTCATCCATTCGTATTTGGGCCACCCTTTATGATCTTGATTTCCGATTCTGGTCTCCTGGCATGCTTGCAAATATCGGTTCTACCATCGGAACCCCGCTCCTTACGGATTCCTATTCGCCCTTCCATGATAGACTTGGATATGCACACATCTTTGTTGACGTCCACGCCTCCAAACCACTGCTCAGGGAGGTCATTTTGAAAGGCCCTGATGATGAGATTATAACTAAAAAGATCTCTTATGACTAGATCCCTCCACACTGTCCTAAATGCCATACTTTTGGTCATAGATGCTCGCCGCCTGTTACATCCTTTGCTAAACTTGTTGAGTCAAAATTGAAGCCATACACCCTACACAGGACTCGTGTTGCACGTCCCGCACCTCCCCAATCCCTGTTGAAACCCCTCTTACCAACTCTTGACGAGTCCTACGTCTTTCTGGACCTGTCCATCCTCGAAGAAAGCCACCTTCTCCTCCCTCTGATCAACCTGCCTCTGCCTCTATCCCTTCTATAGTTGTTTGCCCCATCTTTCCCCAAGCTACTCACACCCCTTCTCCCCCACTTAATATCCCCACAATCCCGGTGATTACCCACACTCCAGTTGCTCTAGATAAACCCAAAGCACAATCTACGACGTCCTCTCCCCCTACTGCTCAACAATCAGATCTCTCCACCTCCCTTCCCCTCCTATCCATCAAGGAATGCCTGGTACTTGACTAACAATCTCAATGAATACACATATCGGTGCTTGGAATATCCGTGGCCTTAACCACCATAACAAGCAAAAGGTTATCTAGAATCTTGTCAAGAGAGACTCCCTGGACCTCATCGCCATCCTTGAAACTCGCCTTAATAAGAAGAAAATGAGCTCTCTCTCCCTTAACCTCCTCCCTGGTTGGAAGCACTTTGCAAACATTGCTTATGCTTACAATTGGAAAATTTGGATCTGGTGGAACCCTTCTTCCATTCATGTTGAGCTTTTCCTTACCACTAACCACCTTATCCAGTGCCATATCTCACACCCTATAAATCACCCGTCCAACCATCAATTTTTCCTCAACTGCACTTTCATATACGCTCTTAACCTCCCCAACGATAGAACTAGCCTCTGGGATTCAATCTCCACCTTGAATCTTCTCAATCCTACTCCTTGGGTCTTACTTGGAGACTTCAATGTGACCCTCCCTCCGGACGAGAAGCTGACCAATGGCGGGCATTCTTTTGCCCAAGTTTTGACTGAACTTGCCGACTGTTTTAGGTCAAATAACTTGACTGATCACCCCTTCTCCGGCAACAATTTCACATGGCATAACAAGCAGAACTTGAATCCTATCTGGTGCAAGCTTGATCGGATTGCCGTCAAGGATGGATGGTTCTCCTCCTTTCATAACTCTACTGCGTTGTTCGATATCCCAGACCTTGCGGACCACTCACCTTCAATTTTGGCCATAAACACCAAAAATCCTTCCCCTAAGCCCTAGTTCCGCTTCAAAAATTCTTGGGCCTGGCACGAAAACTTCATCAAGACCATCGAGGATGTCTGGAATAAGCCTATGAATGGTCATCTTATGTATCAAGTCGCTGCCAAGCTTAAAGATATCAAGCCTTTGCTCAAAAAGTTCCCTAGTTAAAAAATCGAAGACCTTTACTCCTCTATTGATGACTTTAAATCAAGGCTTGATGATCTCCAACGTGATCTCCAGAAAAAACCCCTTGATCACGTCCTTCTTAATGTTGAGCGTACCACAATTTCAAATCTCACATCCCACCTTAAACGCCTCCAAACCGACATCGCTCAACTGTCTAAAGCCAAGTGGGTTTCTTTTGGAGACCAAAGCTACTCTTTCTTCTTCAAATCCATCCAAACTAGTAGGAGTTCAAACTCCATAACTGCAATCACTACTTCACCCAATACCATCTCCCACGACCCATCTACCATTGCATCCGCCCTTATTAACCACTTCTTCTCCATACTAAACCCCTCTCACTCCTCCAGACCGCCTCTCCCTCCTTTCACGCCAGATGCTATCTTAACCGACCATGACCTCTTGGAACAAACCCTATTCTGCCGACGAGGTCAAGGCCACCATTTTCAATATGAGCATTAATAAGGCTCCCGGGCCTGATGGTTTCAACTCACATTTTTCAAATCTTCCTGGGCTATTACTGGATCCGATGGAACAAACCCTATCCTGGATTTTTTTCACTCCGGTCTGCTTCTCAAGTAGATCAATCACATATCTCTTACTCTCATTGCAAAAAAGGCTTGCCCTACTCTCCCCTCTCACTATCGTCCAATCTCTTGTTGTAATGTAGCCTACAAAACCATTGCTAAGGTTCTAGCCTCAAGGCTAAACTCAGTCCTGCCCTCCATTATTGGAAGTTACCAAAGGGCGTTTGTCAAAGGAAGATCGATAAAACACAACATCTTAATCTTCCAGGAGATCTTTAGGAAGTACAATCAAACCCATATTTCACCCAGATGTGCCATCAAAGTCGACATTTCCAAGGCTTTTGACTCCATTGAGCATGATTTCATCCTTCACTTCCTTGCTATGTTCGGCTTTCCTCCTCCTTTCATTAATCTGATAAAATAATGCATCTCTACTGCCACCTATTCTCTCAACGTTAATGGCAACTTAAAGGGATTTTCCAAAGGTTCCCGTGGTCTCAGACAAGGCTGCCCCTTTTCGTCATTGTCATTGAAGCCCTCTCCTCCATGATCAAAGAACCCACCATCAACCCCGACTTCAACCATCACCCCAGATGCCAAAACCCATCCCTTACCCACCTTTATTTTCTTGACAATTTATTACTCTTTTGCAAGGCTGATATCACTTCCATCTCCATTCTGAAAAATACTCTGAATGCTTTAAGTTCTCTCTCCAGCTTTAAGATCAACTCCGACAAGTCCTTAATTTTCCTTGGTGGCATTTCTCAAGCTGATAAACTCCGCATCATTACCAACATTGCTCTTCCTCTGGGATCATTCCCCTTCCTGTACCTCGGCGTTCCGATTGGAAGTAAACGGCTAAACGTTCACGACTACCAGCCTTTGATTCACAAGATCACATCTAAGATCAACTCATGGCACGCTAGGAACCTTTCCTATATTGGCCGCAAATAAGTCATTACTTCCACCCTCTTTGATATGCAGAACTATTGGTGCGCCGTTTACCTTATCCCTACAACTGTTCTGAGCAAGATTGATGCACTTCTCAGATCCTTCTTATGGTCTGGAACCGACTGTAGCAACCGTGCCCTTATTGCTTGGAATATCGTCTGCACTCCTTTGGACTCTGGTGGACTTGGCTCCAAGGAGCTTTTATCTTGGAATAAAGCTTGCATCTCCAAACTTATTTTCAAGATTGCTCATGGTACCCCAAACATCTGGTGCTCTTGGATCCATGGTAATCCTCTCAAGCATCACACAATCTGGAATGCTGTTGATAATTGCTGCTTTAGCCACTCTTGGAGCATGATCCTTAAGGTCAGGGATGAGATCATGCTCTCTTCCCCGACTGGAAACCCTCCCTTCCTTCCCCTCAACCACAACACCGCGTTCAAGATCACCCTAGCCTACAAATTCTTCAAACAACCTACTCTCCCCACTGGTACAGCTAACATTGCTCATCTTTGGTCTGGTCTAAACATTCTCAAATGTAGCTTTATTTCCTGGATTGCCTTCCACTAAAAACTTCCTACCCTAACCAAACTCTTCAAATGGAACCTTGTCCTAAATGAGACATATCTTCTTTGTGGTCTTCACCCCCGAAACTATTCCCCACCTTTGGAACTCTTGTAACTACTCCAATCTAGTTCTTGACATCATTTCTTGTTGGACTAGACTGCACCCTCCCTACCCCTACTCCGATGATATTTGGTCCTGGCTCTCGAACGCTAAGCCTCAGAAGAACGATCTGCTCTCAAACATCCGTCTCGCTACTATCACTACCTACCTTTACTTCACCTGGAAAGCTCATAACAACCTTGCCTTCAACAGAACATTCACACCCCCCATTGCTTGCGCCTGCAGTATCATTAATGCCGTCAAACTCCAAGCTACTCACAAATGGCGTAACCGCTCCTCTAGCTCGGTCATGAGGGCTCGGCTTCTAGGCATTCATCTCATCTAATCTCATCTCATTTATCTCTTTGTATCTCTTTGTTCCTTGATTGTGTCATCTCCCTAACTCTCATTCTGTAACTCCTGCTTCCCTTTCTATATATATATACTTAACCTTTCAAAAAAAAAACTTCTCCCCTTCATTTCTTTTCAAAACTCAAGAGTGCAACGCAAAAGCGGTTCGTTAGATTTCGAAAGCCATTATAGGGCTTGGATCTAGTGCAATTTTATCCAGGAATTCGGAACGCTATTCAAACCGTCGAAATCCAGGGAGTTTTTAGAATTGTGGGAAGAGATGTTCTATTTCGACTCTGCACATACTAACGGTATAATAATCCTGCGAGTTTTTCATTATCTTTTGTGTTCTTACAATTTTTTGGAAGAATTCATCAAATGATTGCACTTGTATGCATGTCCACACGGCTTGTGTGTGGAGTGGTTGTTAGCGCGACCCTCGTCCTACAACTTGTTCCATCCTAGTTTTCAAAACGACATTGTAGATTTGTCGGATGAATATGACATTGTGTGGGTCATCTGATTATAATAACATTAAATTTCACATTTCATGACTCATGTAAAATTTAAAAAAAAAACATATTTATAGAATATTTCATTCCAATGTCGTGTCAAACACCAATTATTAGAAATAACTCATTTTCATCTTTATTTCATTTCGATTCATAATTTAATATACCTCATTTATAAAGAGTATAAAATACTATTATAAAAATCTTGGTTTAATAATAGAAATAAATGAAATTAGAGTTGAATAAATAAATTTAGAATGTTTGTCATAAAATAGGGTTTCTTGTATATCATTAATTAGGTATAGTTGTGTTTTACAAGTTTGTCCAGATCGATATTTTGAAAAGGAAGGGATCGAGCTGGACACAGATTGGATTGGGCTGGGTGAACCCGGTTCATTTTATGGACCGGTTTGGATGGATACAGGTGGATTAGGTCATCTGTTTTATCGCCTCCCTGCCATGCTCTTACTATAAATAAATGAATGAGCATGTTGGTATTCTTAGCAGTATCCAAGTAGACAGCATTCCAAAATACAAGACAAATTTAAGATGTGGAAGCTAAAGGTGGCTGAAGGGGGGAGGCTGTTAACGACGGTGAGTAACTACGTGGGACGTCAGCACTGGGAGTTCGACCCCAATGCCGGAACCCCGGAGGAGAGGGCCGAGGTCGAGAGGCTCCGCCGAGAGTTCACCGCCAATCGCTTCCGCCAACAACAAAGCTCTGATGCCCTTATGCGTATGCAGGTAGAGTATATATATATATACCGGAATTTCAGAATAACAGTACAAATGATCGAATCGTGATTGCATATGCAGATGAGGAAGGAGAACGGGCCGAGGGAGCCGATCCCGGCGGCGGTGAAGGTGGAAGGGCTGGAAGAGGTGACGGAGGAAGCGGTGGAGACGACGATGAAAAGAGCGTTGGATTACCTGTGCAGTATCCAAGCTCACGACGGGCACTGGCCAGCTGAGAATGCTGGCCCTTTGTATTTCATGCCACCTCTCGTCAGCTTTCTTTTATTTTAAACCTTATCAATCACTTGACTTCATCACTTACAATATAATCTGTATCTTGATTTGCAATTATTGTTACATAATAATAACGCACGTACATTATAACCTAGATTATAACCTTATAACCTCGTCCAATTTATGTGTTAGGTTTTCACATAAATTATAACCGAGTAACCTCATCCGATTTATTGTTAGTTTTTTTTTATTTATAAAACCATTTAAAATCACTATAAAAAAATATAACAAAAAACAAAATATATGCTAGTAAAATATATAAATTATTCAAAATTTCGTTTTTAGTATATAAGTTCAATCAATTACTTTTTCATTGACGAAATTTTATGTTACTCGTTTGGGCGGTTAAATTGGTCCTGTTGAAATGGTATGATATGTGATATGTATGACATTTGGTGATTATAAGATGGCTAAGTAGAGGTAGTCCCCCCTTCTTTATCATAATAATGTCAAGTGATGAGTTTTTTGGACAGGTTATGGCATTGTATGTTACTAAAGGGTTGAATACAATTCTCCCCTCTGAGCATCAAAAGGAGATCAAGCGTTACATTTATAATCATCAGGTACCAATCTCTTAACTATTGTTTTTGTTTTAAGGTTGTTAGAGACAATGAGTTTACACATCTATATATATATATATATATATCTTATTTTGTAATATAAAAAATTATACGCTTAACTTAATCTAAATATATTTTGGAGAAATTTGTTGATCAAGAAAAATATAAGGTCTTTGGAATGTATTCAAATATTAAATTGGATTATAAATAAATTGTTAATAATCATTGATATGTTTCTATTAAATATTTGTATATAAATATATACGATCAATTACTTTTATATTTTTTAAAATTTTACTTTATTGAAATTTTTTTTAAAAAAGTTCCATCAACCTCATATATCATTCGTTTATACATCGGATAATACGTGTCAAATTGTTATTAAATATTGATATGCTTCTCTTAAATATTTGTTATTAATTATTGATATGCCTTTCTTAAATATTTTTATATAAAATAGCTATTCTTAGCATATAAGTGAAGATGAAGTAAAATACTTAATCTATCCCTCTCTTAAATATTTTTATATAAAATAGTTATTCTTAGCATATAAGTCAAGATGAAATAAAATACTTAATCTAAAAAGATAATATATATATATATATATATATATATATATATATAAAAATGATATTTTAAACTTTTAAATAGATATTAATTTGATAATAAAAAAGGTAAATTTTCTTTCAAATTTAGTTTTTAAATTACTGAAACACACCCTATATCCCAAAAATATAGTAAATTTTAAATGTACCGACGAAAATTTTTATTAGTGACCATAACTACGCACTTCGCGTGCGTAGTACGTTGATAAGATTCTCAACTACACATATAAGGAGTGTAGTAGTAGTTCTAAAAAAAATAAATATGAATTATGCATATAGGGAGCGTACTAGTAGTTCTCAAAAAAAATTAAATTTTTTTTTTTTTTTTTATGGACTCCAACTACACAACCATATGTCTAGTTGATGACCTCATTAACTACACATAAAGTGCGTAATTTGGGTGACTATTAGAAATTTTTGCCGGAACGTCTATCAACACTTTGTTTCTTATTTAGTAACGGTCTGTCCCACCATGCATTTGTCTTACGTATTTAAGTCAAACTTCTTCAAATAGAATTCGAAAATGTTGAGCTAAATGCCTTTTTAAAAACTTTTTTTAATTTAAACAAAGACTTAGAAAAGTTGAAGCGATACCTTCTCATAGGGTTGTTCTAAATTAATATATGTATATCACTTTTGATGGATCTCAAAAAATGTTGAGCAAAATGCCTTTTTAAAACCTTTTTAATGTATTTTGATTTTAATTGAAAAAGGTAGCGGTTCATCCAACTCCCGATCTAGAAAATTAAAATACGATTGTCTACTATAAATAATCTATCACTAATACAAAAATAAAATTGGAATTAACAAAGCAATAATTATTTAATTATAATAATGTGTATTTGTGTATTCTTAAATATTTATTTTAATCAAAATACCAATGTATTTAAACATTTATTTATTTGACCGGTCATTGTTAACGGTAATGTCAATAAGTCGACCATTAACATGATGCATGATCAAAACGTTAAGGAATGATATTGTTTTATTTTATTGGTGTATAATTATTTTCACTTCTAACCCCAAAAGTCCTTCTCATACGAAAAGCTAATGTTGATTGTCAAACATGAATGCAAAGAGTGAACATTAATAGCGGCAAAAATCACTTGTTTTCTAGTTTGGCTAACCGGACTAAAAACGTAAAACAACCGGTTCGGTTAAGAAAAAAAAAAGGACTTTATAATTTATAAAAATTTATGGAGACCTACCTCCTAAGTTTGAAGGGCTCGTTTAGTACGATTCGTTTAGAACTAGAAATCGGTATGAGAATGAAATATAACCAGACCCGACTCATTAACACGTGTTACACGTTCTTAGAACATGGCCCCAGATTTTTAAGAGCCTCTTATCGTATTAAAATTGAATAAAGAGTAAATATGTATTGGTGGTCCAGTTAATATAAAATTGTGATAGTTTGCTTGGTTTGGAAGATTATCACGGGCTCATTTCTCTCTCGGGGCATTATTTTTATTGGTAGCACCCTCAATAGTGGACTTAAAATGATTTCCGGAATGAGTCATTTCTAATTCTAAAGAGAATTTTGATTTCACAAAAAAAAAGTGAGTTTATCTATTTTAGAATTTTTAATTATAAATTTGATGTGATTAGCCAATGTATTTATACATGAGTATTATATTTTGATTAGTTTGGAACGGGTGTGAGATTTGTAAGTCAAATAAATAAACTTAGTTTGCTTTAAAATATGAATACCCTATTTTATAAATTTATGTTTACTAATCAATGATTATGCAAGTATTAGCTCGTGATAATATACCTATATATATATAGGGAAGTGTTCAAGTAAGGCCCATTATTCCGGTAAGGCCGTGCGGCCGTCTGTACGGCCGACACGTGTCCCGAAAAATTTTTTTTTTTTTTTTTAAACGAGTAAAAGTAATAGTTCAAAACTTATTATGGAATAGTTCATAACTTATAAAAGGATAGTTCATGAATTATAATAGAATAGTTCATACTGTAAAATTTATAAAGGATTGAAAGTAATAGTTCAAAACTTATTAAGTAATAGTTCATAACTTTTAAAAGGATAGTTCATGAATTATAATAGAATAGTTCATAGTGCAAAATTTATAAAGGAGTGAAAGTAATAGTTCAAAACTTATTATGGGATAGTTCATGAATTATAATAGAATAGTTCATGGATTATATTAAAAAGTAATAGTTCCATGAGAATAGTTCAAAGTTTATAGGATAATAGTGCATAAATTATAACATGGTAGTTCAAATAAATTTTCATTAGTTTCCGGAAAAAAAATAAATAAATAAATAATTTTTTTTTTTTTCGGGACACGTGTCGCCCTGTCGTACGGCCGTACGACCGTACTGCAATAAAGCGACCGTACCTGAACATTTACCTATATATATATATATATATAAAAGAATTGATAATTTAGTTTGTCTTAAATATTTAATAATTTGTAATTGATTATTAAAAACTTATTAATTTGTGTATATCCACCGATATGTGAGCTTAATTTTTCATATATAAATTTAAAAATAAATATATTGTAATGTTAAGATACACATTTTTACATCACCACATATAATAAGTTTTCTCATTCTATAATTCATATAAACCAAACAGTATAGAAGAAACAGCCCCTTCTGCCTTATTTATAAATTTTACAAATCCCAAATCAAATAACCAAATGGATACATTTGTAGAATGAAGATGGAGGTTGGGGACTTCACATAGAAGGAAACAGCTCCATGTTCTGTTCGGTTCTCAGCTATATTACACTGAGGCTATTGGGTGACGACACTGAAAACGACGCCGTGTCAAGAGGTCGAAAGTGGATCCTCGATCACGGCGGTGCAGTCGGCATCGTTTCTTGGGGAAAATTTTGGCTTGCGGTATAACACTTAATTACATCCCTTCAAAATTCATCTTATGTAGCTAATATGATTTGTTTATGAAGGTTCTTGGAGTTTACGAATGGGATGGTTGCAATCCGATGCCACCGGAGTTATGGTTGTTACCTAAAATATCACCGATTCATCCTGGTAATATATTTTTGGGTGGAAAATCATTCAAATGAATAAAATTTGATTGAGTTAAAGTGAAGATCGAAGTTAATAAATAATTGAATATATGTAGAGAAAATTATGAGCTATTGCCGTTTGGTATACATGCCAATGTCATACCTATATGGGAAGAGATTCGTTGGAGAAATAAGTCCTCTAATTCAACACCTTCGACAAGAGCTCTATCTACAACCTTATCATCGAATCAATTGGAACCTTGCCAGAAACACTTTCGCTAAGGTATCAATAAAACATATCTCCTCTTTATAATTAACTTTAGGGTAAAACTCTAATCTACATCATCAAATTTGTTTAATTTATCTTAGGAGGATCTCTATTACCCACATCCATTAATTCAAGATATGGTTTGGGGATTTTTGCACCATGTTGGAGAGCCAATTCTTAAGGTTTGGCCCTTTACAAAACTAAGAGAGAAGGCATTGAAAGTAGCCATGGAGCACATCCACTATGAAGACATTAATAGTAGATATATTACTATTGGATGTGTTGAGAAGGTATCATTTCATATTTTATTATAGAATGTAAATCTCTTCTAATGTGTACATTTATATTGCAACTTGTTTGTCCGAGATAATAAGTTCTCACACCAAAAGTTCTGAACACTCCAAGCCTAATATAAAATTCGGTGTGATACTCCTACTATGGTAAATTTATTTAGGATGAAACCTCATCGGGTTTATGTGTTGGGTCTATGCGCATGTGCGCTCGTATGCGCAAAACCCCGCTCTACCGTTCCGTCTGTATCGCACTTTGGCGTTATTTGAAGGAGTTGTTTTGTCGTACATCAAATGATATATTGCAACTTTTCATTTTTTATGCATTTTTTTATTTAACAAGAATGATTGTAGGTGTTGTGCTTACTAGCATGTTGGGTTGAGGATCGAAATGGTGAGGCATACCAGCTTCATCTTGCAAGAGTCCCTGATTACTTTTGGATGGCAGAAGATGGAATGAAAATGGAGGTAAATCTTAAAGTTTATATTTACATAAAAGATTAGAAAAAGAAAAATGTAATATATTTAAGCAAAAATCGTGATGAATAAATGTAACAGAGTATCGGGAGTCAAACGTGGGACGCAGCTTTCTCTATCCAAGCAATAATGTCAACCCCATTCACCCAACAATATGGACAAACTCTTCGTAGAGCACATGATTTCATAAAAGCTTCACAGGTAGGCACTAATTCTTAAATTTCAAAGATATGACCTGAATTTTGTTTTTCTAAACAAATCGATTTCGATATAATTATAGATTAGAGAAAACACTTCTGGAAATTTTGAGAAAATGGATCGACATAGATGCAAAGGTGCATGGACCTTCTCTACACGTGACCATGGCTGGCAAGTAACAGACGTTACTTCAGAATCACTCAAGGTATTTATATATATACTTTGTAATATTTCTAATTTATGTACCTAATTTTAACTTTCTTGCATAGGTTGTGCTTTCGTACTCGCAAATGCCTAAACAACTTGTTGGTGATCCATTGAATACTCAACAAATCTACGATGCTATCGATTTTCTTCTTACATATAAGGTGATTAGTTTTAGTATAATATTTAACAAATAAAAATGATTTTTTTTTTTCTAATATGTATCTCTTACAATATTGTTTCATGTTTATTGTATAGACTGATAATGGTGGGTTCACAGCATGGGAACCTAGGAAGGCATTTCGTTGGGTTGAGGTAACTTTCTACAAATAATAAATATTTCCTTTCTTTTTCTTTTACATTTCAACATTTCATGTCGATTTTAATAATCTTGTTTATATTTTTTTTATTTCTAGAAATTCAACCCTACGGAATTCATGGACGATGTTTTGATTGAAAATGAGTAAGTTGCACTATCTTATTTCTACTGTAATTTTCTTGTTGATTAAAACTTGATCTTCAATCTTAATTTACGTAAATATAGGCATGTCGAGTGCACCTCGTCTGTTGTTCAGTGTCTTGCACAATTCAAAAAGTTACACCCGGGATATAGAACCAAAGAAATAGAGACTTGCATCAAAATGGCGCTTAAGTTCATTCTCGATGACCAAAACTCAGATGGTTCATGGTAAGTTGTTGATATGAAATATGTGATTATGACTCTTATTGTCACTTTGTTTCGAACGAAACCCCATAAACTTGAAAATATGACAGGACCGGAAATTGGTCCATATGTTATACATATGGAACATGGTTTGCGGTAGAAGCCTTGGTAGCATGCGACATGAACTATAACAACAGCGATGCGTTGCGTAAAGCTTGTAGGTTTTTGTTGTCGAAGCAATTGCCCGATGGAGGTTGGGGAGAGAGTCACTTATCGTGTTCAGACAAGGTATATTTTTGAATAATAAATACAAATTGTAAATTTCTTTAAGTAAATGCATAGCTTATAATAATTTGCACGCATGTAAATAAATGGAACAGGTATATACAAATATAGAAGGAAATAGATCACATTTGGTTCAAACATCATGGGCGATATTGGCCCTGATTAAAGCAGGACAGGTTTGCATTTCAATTCCTTCCTAAAACTATAGTTAAATGAATAATGATAATTAATTGAACGTATTATAATGTTTGGTAGGCTGGAATTGATTCAATACCCATAAAGAAAGGTATCAAGTTATTGATTAATTCACAAATAGAAGACGGCGATTTTCCACAACAGGTGACCTCCCATTTTTTCATACCATGCGCTTTGAATTACGCATGATTAATAGTCAGTCTAATTCATATTATTTGGTGATTGACAGGAAATGGTGGGAGTATTTTATAAGACTTGCGCTTTACATTACGCAGCGTATCAAAATATTTTTCCGTTATGGGCACTCGGAGAATATCGTAAATGTCTTCACTTCATTTGACATTGCATTCGTATCATATTAATCTGAATTATTTGTGTACTTACATATTTACAAATTGTGATGTCTTTTGTAAATATTATAATTTCATAAACCTTGTATCTTTAATAATGTAAAGGGTTGTTTGGATGTCAACTGATTGAACCTATGACAGATAAGCTTTGCCTTTTTTTAAATAAAGAGGAAAGGTTTTGTTGGGTATTTGACAAATCTAGTAGTATGAGGAGACCCCTAGCCCGCTAGACGGCAAGTGAGTGAGTAATCAAGATGTAGAAGTTCTTTGAACCAACCCATGAACAACAATATTACTAAGGAGGTCTTCAACGCTAGAGAGATATCAACACGGATAACAAGAGACAACTAACCAAGGGTAGCCAGAACATCGGTAACGATTTGACTTCCCAAAAAACATGTCAATATGAACTTCTTCAAACACCTACAAAAGGACTATAATGTCCTCAATCAAGAGCTCCGCTTGTCAAGGTTTCCAAATCTTTAAAAATATACGATTGTTCACATTTAAATTGGTCTCTTCGACTTCAATTTTCTAGAAACCTAATTCTTTTAGCTCGATTAGCCCTTTCAAAAGGGAGACTAATATTGTTTCAAATATTGACATGTTCGGTATTCTTCCAAAGTCTTTGGTTATAACCCTGACCGTTTCATCACAAATAATGTGTTCAAAAGTGTTATATAGGGAAAATGACCGTGGACGTTTTACCAAAGTGCGACAATCTCCCCCACAAGTATTACGGGTCCCATGTAGTATAATCGGGTTATTGAATCACAGGGATTGTGTCTGAATTGCATAACATTAATAGTTAACTATTTTAAGCATAAAAGAAGGAAATAAACAAGAAATGATGAAAAGCAAAACAGTGATGGATGCATATCAATGGGAGGAAAGTTGATCTACAAAAACAAGAATTCCAACTGTAATGATTCTATATACTGATGCATATATATATATATATATATATATATATATATATATATATATATATATATATATATATATATATATATATATATATATATTTCAAAACATTGAATAATGAATAAAGTAGGTCACCATCTAAAATAGCCTTGGGTATAGACAAACCAAGACCGTATTTTCCAACTCACGTAACTTCAAATTCAATGGTTCACAAACATTGAATGAATCTTTATATGCCAATATTAAGAAATGTGAGTTTAGAACTAATCAAGTTAGTTTCATTGGTTTCGCACTGAGTAAAAGAGGTCTAGAAGTGGATGAATAGAAGATTAAATCCTTCCCAGAGTAGCCTACACCCACGACTATAGAGCATGCTCGAACCTTCCACGGGTTAGCCACCTTCTATAAACGTTTTGTACGCGATTTTAACACTTTCTGACTTCACTAAAAAATTCGAGGTCGAATGTGATGCATCGGGAATTGGCATTGGAGGAGTGCTCGTGCAAGAAGGTAAGCCTCTTGCATTCTTTAGTGAGAAATTGAAAGGAGCATGCTTAAATTATTCGACCAATGATAAGGAAATATATGCTTATATTTTGAGTTTTCAAGATGTGGAACATTACATTTGGCTTAATGAATTCATCCTTAGAACTGATCATGAGTCTTTAAAGCATTTTAGGATTCAAGATAAGTTGGGTAGGGGCATGGTAGATAGATAAAATTTATAGAAACTTTTCCATATATCATTAAGTATAAGAAAAGAAAGGATAATGTTGTCGTTGATGCCCTTTCTAGGAGATATTCTTTGATCACTACTATAGATTTGAAGGTCTTAGGTTTCTATTACATTAAGGTGTAGATGCTATTGATTTTGGTGACATCTATAAGATATGCCTTACACGTAAATCCCATGATAAGTTCTAGAATTAATTAGGAAAATAGGACCCCTTGAAATTCTCTTTTGCAAACTAGGTCTCTATACAAAAGGAAGAAAAAATAGGTATGAAAACTAAAAAATAGGGGTAATAATTTCTCTAATTGAAATGATGGTGATTAGATGTTTACTTTTGATTTAAGTATCTTTTTTACATGGATTGGTTTTGTAGTATATTTCTTGGGTATGGTTTTGGGTATGATTGTGAAAATAGAGGCAATATATTTCTTGACAAATTTATTTTTAGGTATAATTATGACATTATTTGGGTAAACGGGTTTTTGGGTATGCTTTTATATGTGTATTGGCTTTGTAGTATATTTTTTATTATTAAGTATATTTTTAAAGTGATATCGTGGGTATGTTTTATGGTTACCCAAACTGTGTTATAATGATCAAATTCAAGCGAATTTTTGGGTAATGATCAAATGTCATTTGATATTGATGTTTGTGTATAATATCGAGTTTTGAAAATTTTGGGTATGACAAATTTAAATTGGGTATGGTTTTTGTATTAAGTGATATTTAAATTGGGTATAAATATAAAATATTATCCAATTTATGGATATGATTTTATTTTGATATTTGATTTTTTGGGTATGTTGTTTTCGAGTATGTTTATGTACTTTGACAAATTTATTTTTGGGTATGATTGTGACATTATTTGGGTAAACGGATTTTTGGGTAATAGGTGATAAAGTAAGAATGTTGGAAATATCTTTTTCTGATTGATGTGACATGTGAGATTGTACAACATGTCACATCCGATGGGTTGTCAAACTTTGCCCTCTTTTGTACTCTATTTCCTCTATTCTATTTTATAGGGGGTCAAAATATCAATCCCAAATAGTATGAGTCTTCTTTCTCAATTGATTTGCTTAAAAGGCTAGTTTGTCAATTTTGCCTAAGTTCTATTTATTTGAAGATTTTGTTTCATATGGATAAAGTGTGCATTTATAGATGTTCTCTTAGACTTTTACTTGTTGAGGAAGCTCATATGAGAAGTTTAATTGGACATTTTGAAAGGGATAATACGTTTCAAATATTGCGTTCATGCTTTTATTGGCCTCATATGCTTAAGGATGTAGAGAGCATGATTAAAAGATGTCTTGTGTGCAAGAAAGCAAAGGCTAGATTAAAGCCTCATGGTTTGTATACCCGTCTTCATACGCCTACCTCATCATGGCTAGATATAAGTATGAACTTTGTTGTAGGGTTACCTAGGACTAAGAAGGAGAGAGATTCGATAATTGTGGTTGTCGATCGATACCCTAAAATGACCCATTTTATTCCTTGTCATAAGACTAATGATGCTTATAATGTTGCTAACTTGTTCTTTAGGGAAGTTGTTAGATTACATGGAGTACCTAAGACTACTGTGAGTGATAGAGATGTTAAGTTCCTTAGTTTCTATTATAAGACTCTTTGGGGAAAGCTAGGAACTAGGTTGTTATTTTCGACCTCTAGTCATCCTCAAGCGGATGGAAAATGGAGGTTATTAATAGGACCTCAACTACTATATTGCGGGTTATTTTCAAGGATAATTTACTTGTTTGGGAAGATGTCTTGCTTCATGTTTAATTTGCACATAATCGTACTAAGCATTCGTCTACTACCCTAATGCCTTTTGAGTGTGTCTATGAGTTGCATCTTTTGACCCATTTTGATCTTATATCGTTGCCTATAAAGGAGCGAGTAGATTTTAATGTAGGAAAACATGTGAAATTCATCAAGGAGCTACATTAGAAGACATACATAAGGCTAGAGGAGAAAGGAAAGCAAGTTACAACCAATGCTAATAAGAATCGCAAGGAATTGCTATTCAAGTCTGGAGATCTAGGTTGGTTGCATCTAAGGAAGGAACGATTTCTGGATAAGAAATAGTCGAATTTGTCTCCAAGGAGAAATGAGCTATTTAAGGTGTTATGTAAGGTTGACAACAACACTAATGTATCGGAGCTTCCGGAGGATTATGGCGTGAGCTCTGCCTTTAATGTAGAAGATTTGAGTCCTTATGGGACTAGTGATGAGCATGGTGATGACTCGATGACGAATCCTTTTCAAGAAGGGGAGTATGATGAGGGACCATCCCTAACACTTCCTATACATGGACTAATCACTAGAGTTAGAGCAAGAGCATTGAAGGAGAAGGATCATACATCATCTTCACATTCTATTATGGAAGAATCTATCACTAGATCAAGATCAAGATCCATCTAAGAAGAGGTTGCTAGCTTATTGGCATCATGTACATCTAAGGAGACTCTACTTATGTGTAAGTTTTCTTTAGTTACATTTATAACACCCCAAACCTCAGACTCGGGGCACTACGGGCTGGGACCTCACGATGGGTTCCGACCCTAGCTCGACAACAATTTTACTGGATCTTACAACAAGACACCGGCGATAAAACATAGAAATCCACTATCAAAGTATGCAATATCAAATAAGGAAACCGAATCTCAGCCGAGATACAAAACATAATAGAAATCCGTAGATAAACTACAAAGTCTACTAAACATGACAAGTAAACCCACACCCGTCCTACACATACAGGAACCCCGGCTGACCACCTCCTCCGAATCACTCGACAACTTCCATATCCTGCACAACATCTATCAACACGGATAAACTGTTAGCTAACTATAAAAATAGAGGGACATGCTAAAGAATAAAAACACATAAGAAAGAGAAACACAAATCATGCTATCACAAAAACTCCTTTATTATTATCTTCATTAAAGTCATTCACCTTGTTCAATTATAAGTGTGACACGAGAAGTCTCTAACTCTTCCCTTTGGACTTTTATCTAGCCGGAGTGGTTCGGTGCACCGAACCGTATACCATATGGAGTAGATCGGTACCCTCCCCGTATTTCCTAATCTGGTCCCGTCATGAAGCACCTCCCAGATTCCCTCGAGAGAACTGGACAAGGGACCACCACCCGTTACTCATGGGCCAATATATATATGTCGGTAGATTTATTGTAAACAGGATCACAACACAACAACATACATCACAAGCATCAACCGCTATCGCATAGAAAACTAAGTAAGTCCTACGGACTTACTATGAATCGGCTTCCCTCAGCTATCCGCACAACTCGATCTGAACTCACTCCTCAAAGCTTGATATAATTCAAGGCAATGTATTACAATCATGACAAAACCATACGAAACAACATCCAAGCAGTTTGCTATCCCAATCCATCTCAAAGCAACTCGGAATCAACCTAAAAACTAACCCACTACATGGGATTTACTAAAGATCTACTAGGCCGCCTATCATGATACTACATCATGCTCAAAGGGGTACAAGGAAGGAGAGAAGACATACCACAAGAACACACTTAAGTTGGAAGAACGACTTAAGTATCTTACTGGAGGAAAACCGCAGCCGCAGCTACGAAGAGGCGCAGGGGCAACAGGGACACAAAGGCCGCACCTGCGGCAAGAGCAAGGCGCGGGGGCGGTAGGTGCGGTCGCGGTGGAGTGCATGGGTGGGGGCGGCACTGGCGACAACAAACTTTGTCTTCTCTTCTTTGACTTTGATCTTCTCTCTTCTCCACTCCGCCTGTAATCCCTTGTATACTCAAGCCACTTCTAACAGTCATTCAGTCACTCAAAGGAATGTAAAAAGGGAGGACTTACCCTTCTTCTTCAATGCGATTGAAGAAGGAACAATCAATGCCTCCGTAATCCACAAAGACGACCTCCACAAGGACACTCGATGCAGTTCGGTGAAGGTGAGCAACACAACATTGCTGTGATGGAACTGGAAGAGGGGGAGAAAGCAAAGGAATAAAGTGAGGAAGGAGAATCAACAATAAAGGAAAAACGAGGAGGAAGGAGAAGAAGGATTCTCACCTACGTAGATCTCTCAAGGGTGAAGCTCCAACAAAAAAACGGCAATCTCAAAAAAGGAATGAAGACTGTAGGGTTTTGGGGTTTAAAGGTAGGGTTTGTAACCGTCGACGGTTATGAAGTAAAACGACACGGACCAATACTTTATCACCCTCGCGGAAAATAGTGGTTGCCCCCGCGGGCGGGGTCGCTGCGCCTGCGGCCCCCTGCGGCCGCCCTCGCGGGTTCTCTACCCGTGGCATATCCTAAGAGCATCCAAAATAAACCGGGAGTTATATCATCACCCCAAAACATGTTTCATCCCGAAACTCAAACCCAAAGATCCTCACGTCTAGAAATCCTAGAACCCATCACAGCTCGCGTGAAAGTCGCAACTTCCTAACGTACTAATCCCTAAAACAAAAATCAAGTCAAGGTCCACAACTCATAAAAACATATGTCTATACAAACATCTCATATTATAACATACATAAGACAACACATAACAAATACCGGGTCCGAAACTAACCTGATGCCCCTCTCTCGATGGATAACTCAGCCGAGAACTCTGGATAGTTCCTCCGGATACTATCAAATGTCTCCCAAGAAGCCTCGTCAGTTGCTCGTATCGACCACTGAACTTGCATCATCGGTATGTCCTTGGAGCGTAATCGTCTCGTACTACTCTCCGAAACCGCTACCGGATGTTCCAAAAAGGTGTGGTCTAGCTCCACCACTAAGTCCTCACAACTGATGACGTATCTTGGGTCCAGTATGTACTCCCTCAGTTGAGACACGTGAAATACGGGGTGAACTCCCTCCAGTCTCGGTGGTAAGGCTAGTCGGTACGCCACCTCTCCGACTTGCTCTAAGATCTCGAATGGTCCAATATACCGGGGACTTAACTTCCCCTTGATGCCGAAACGTCGGACGCCCCACATTGGTGATACTCGCAACCAAACCTGAACCCAACTCTGAACTCCAAGGGTCGGCATCGCTTGTTTGCGTAGGACTTCTGCCGCTCTGCGCTGTTAGCATACGCTCCAGTATCAAAGCTACTCGATCCATGTCGTCAAGTACGTGCTCTGGTGCGGCCCTCCTATTGCTACTCGGCTCCTCCAAACAAACTGGTGTACTACACTTCTGTCCGTACAAAGCTTCGTATGGAGCCATCCCTATCGACGCATGCCAACTGCTATTATTAGAGAACTCTATCAAAGGAAGGTGATCAGGCCACACCTGACCCCAATCCAACACACATACTCTCAACATATCCTCTAAAGTCTGAATAGTCCTCTCCCACTGTCCGTCCGTCTGCGGATGATATGCTGTCGTGAAGTGTAGACTAGTGACCAAGGCGGCATGCACGTGATGCCAAAACCTGGAGGTAAGCCGACCATCTCTGTCCGAGATGATGGTCCTTGGTACCCCATGGAGTCTCACTATCTGCCTAGTGAACTCCTCAGCTAATCTACTAACTGGCTACGTTTCCTTAATGGGAACAAAACGTGTGGTCTTGCTCAAGCGATCCACTATCACCTAGATGGTGTCATAACCTCGGCTCGTCCTAAGGACATTAACCAAATCCATAGAGATGTCCTCCCATTTCCACTACGGAATTGGTAATGGGTGGAGTCCTCCTCTAGACCTGCGGTGCTCGATCTTGACCTGTTGACATGTCGCACTCTGGGCCACATATCTGGCCATGTCGGGCTTTAGCCCGCCCAACCAATATGATCGTCTAACATCGTGGTATATCTTACTTGCACCTGGGTCTACGGAGTAAGCGGTAGAGTGTGCCTCCTCTAGAATCCTGTGCCTCAAATCTTGATCGGCCGGTACTCATACGTGCTTGTTGCATCGTGATGACATGAATTATGACCTATTTTTAGGCATGTATTTATATAAATTTTCCCTTTATTTTGCATGCATAGACATACATTCATGGCATTTATGGTTATATTCACCTACTTTGCAAGAATAGAGGTCTACACAGAGTTTTATTGCATTTGTAGGTAATTTGGCGAATTATGGAGCGAAATAGCATATTTAAGGATTAAGCCTTGAAGCGGGACAAAAAGGAGCATAAAAGGAATTTAGGACGCGCCAAAGTATCTTCTGATACCATCTGACGCGGCCCAAAGTATTTTCTGATACCTTCGGACGCGACCCAAAGTATTTTCTGATACCTTCGGACGCGGCCCAAAGTATTCTCTGATACCGTCTGACGCGCCAAAGTATTTTCTGATACCTTATGACGCGGCCCAGAGTATTTTCTGATACCAGCGCACTCGACTTCTTTTCAGCCCAGATTTCTAGGGTTTTACCTTTAAACCCTAGATTTATCCCTACATATATTCGATAGCCTTCAACATTGAAGGACGAACGGTGATAGCCCCAGGATTTGGATCCCCAAAGAGATGGAGGGTTGAAGATTTTATTGCGTACAGGGAAGATTCGGAGAAGGACGCATTTTGGAGATTGTGTACTTCGAGATTATCTTAGGGTTTGTCTTTGGAGACGGATTGACACCCCGTTCTTCATTGTTTCTTAAGATTGTTGTGAGGATTTCTATTCCTTTTTTCTGCATTCATTCAATACAAACATTTGTTATTGGATTTGAGATTGGTTATTTGATAGTCATTGAGTTTTTGAGGTTTTCGTCCATTTTCTCTTTAAACTTGATTATTGAATTGATGATGATGGTTATTGGCTAAAACCCTTTAGCAATTCTAAGGTGAAGGGTTAATAATTGTGGCTTAGATAATGATAGATCGATCGTAATTTGATTGGACCCTGAGAGTGCAAGAAATATCGTCGACACCCTAAATCACGGCCTGTTCTTAGGTTTCCACGGCCGTGATTCTTAAGATCTAGCCGTGATTTACCCCAATTTATGAATTTTGCTTTTACTTTTATCCAAGGTTAAAGATTAGCTTTAATCTAGTCTAGGTTTGCCCTTTTCTAGGTAGTAGTGAAGCCTCAACAACCTCTACTTCGATTTCGAGTGTCGCAACCTTAATCGGTTTAGTTAGTTTTGATCCTTGGGTTACAAGTTTGGGTATTTGAGATCAATTCTTATCCTTAGATCGTTTCTATATTGCAGCCTCAACAACCTTTATAGAGAGAGTCTTTGGGTTAGACATATAGGGTTTTGGAACTTCGCCGTACATTACCTTACCTTAGTATACCTTTGCAAACCTCAACTCTGTCCTTATATCTATAGTATATCTTGAATCGATTGCCACAATTTGACATCCGGATCTTTAGGGTTGCTGTTTTCCCCAATATTTGCAAAAGCTTCTATTTTCATTGCTCGATAATTTGTGAACTGAATTTGATCCCCCAAATCCCTGAGTTCGATACTCTGGAATACTTGCTTAACTACGCCGATCCGTACACTGCGGGTTCGCTTGCTTTTATTCTAGTTTTATAAATTTAAAACTTGATTGCACGCACGTTTAGGGGCGAACAAGTTTTTGGCGCCGTTGCCGGGGATTTGGTCTAGACCAATTTCGGTTTTCGGTTGTGTGGCTTGGGAGCTTTTGTTTTTGCTTTTAATCTTTTCGGTATGAGTTTTTGAGTTTTCAGGTTCACCAATGGCTGCATGTAGCTATGAACCTGCATTTGATCCAGCCTGGCTTGCATGGCAAGGTGCTAGGGCGGACCATTATGAATACTTGGAAGAGAAATACGCCTTTCATTGGTTCGACAGTGAAAGAGAAAGAGATGACGTTATTGAGGATGAGCTTGCCTATTGGGATGAGCTCAATCCCCCTCATAACTTTTATGAGCAACCTCCTCAAGTGCAGCCTCCACAACAACCATCCAAGGATGGGACACAGACGATGCTGGAAAAGATGTTAAAAGTGTTGGACAAGATGGAAGACAAAATGAAGGATATTTCTGAAGCTCAAAAATCCTTGGAAAATCATTTATCCCGTGAGGAAGAATTCCAAGTCTTAAGCCTTCCTCCTATTGAGCTTGAAACCCCTCTTGAAGTCCTCATTGAAGAAGAGGAAGAAGTGGAGAACCTTGGCCAAATCACTGAAATTGTGGCCAAGGTTGAAGAGGATCCAGCTAAGTTGGGACATATTTCATGTGTGGATCATCATCCCAACATGAAACTTGTCCCAAGCCTTGAAGAACTTTACAAGGTACATTCTCTTACTTCATTTGGAAGTCCTATTAAAATTTCTGATTTTTTCAGGAATGCACCGGAGAGTTGGAGGTCTCTTCCAAAAGAACCTCCTAAGGTGAAGATGAAACCTCCATTAAAACTGCTGGAAGTAGATGCTTCTTGGACTACAAGGAGTGGAGTTAGCAAGCACTTCACCGTTAAGGCGATGAAGTGTCTTTTGTTCAAGTATGGGGTCATTGACATGACGAAGACCATACATCATCCCCAATCTGGAGATGGGGAAGCTAGGAGGATTCTCGAGAAACTGATTTCTCGATCCTGGAAAGGATGGGACGCAAGGCTGAATAATGTCCCATTAGAGCATAGGAAAGCTAGGAGAATCCCGGTGAGAATCAAATCGTACAAGCTTGTACGTGGGAGATCTTACCATTTGCCGGTGAAATTAGGAACCGGAATCTTTTTTGAGGAAATATATGATGAGTTTGATGAGCAATCCAAGATGTTCAAGGTGCATTGATTCATCTATGGAGATAGGTCCAGCTAGCGACGTTAAACCAAGCGCTTCTTGGAAGGCAACCCAAGGTAATGCATTTTTTTTCCCTTTTCTTTTTCTTAGGATAGTTAGCTTGTTTGTTTTGTTTTTGCTTTGTTTTTTTCCTTCTCGATGCGCTCTCGGTTTGTTTGTGTCATGGATCGCAGGAACTAGGTATAATCTTGAGGAATTGATGGAAAAAGGCAATACAAAGGTGCCTAAGGACGTTTTCAAGGAACAAAAGGAAAGAAATCGACTTACCAAAAGAAGATCGGTCGATTTAGGCTTCAGAGCAGGTCGATTTTTGACAACAGAAAGAAAAATCGACCCAGAGATCGACCCCCTCAGGAAAAATCGGGCTGACGAAAAAATCGGGCAGAAAACTCGGCTGATTTTTTGAAAAATCGGTCGATTTTTTTCAAAAAAAAAAAAAATAAATAATTTTTTTTTTTTTTTTTCGGAAAATTTTTGTTCGGCCAAAAGACGTTCCCCTTGTTCATTTTTCGACACCGATTGGAATATCCGGAGTTCCCTATTGAGCTTATATAGACTCCCACCATCACCACTCAATGAATGATTCGCCATGCCTGATTCGCCATCTTACATTGTGAGTATGCTTTTCTTCCTTTTCTTTTCTTCACATTGGGGACAATGTGAGTTTTAAGTATGGGGTGGAGGTATTTGCAATACCATTTGCATGTTTTATGTCTTGCATCATATGATTTGAAAATTTTGAAAATTTTTGTGCTTCTAGGATGGATATGATCTCTATGATAACATTTGTTTTGTGGAATAGCTATGATGATTTTGATATGCTTGAATTGATTTATGACATATGTGGGATTTGAATACTTTGTTAGAATTTCATGCATGTTTTATAATTTGCTTTCATTCTAAATCATGTTGAGTATTGAAGGTTAAAACCGCATGATAAGTTCTTACACTTCTTATTGAAATGATTAAGGCACCTCGATTTTTCTTGCTTCTTTCCTTATTCATTTAGCCCCTCAATAAAATAATTGCCTTCCTTACCTATCCGGGAACTAGGAAGAGTTGAGTTTTGGCATGTTTGATGTGGGAGGGCCATGAAAGCAAATGCTTGCATTCACAAGTATAGAAAATTGTAGGTTTGGGGAAGTCAATCTTGATGATGAGTAACTCGGCACCATTCACATAGCCGGGTGTTTGTGTATTGCCAAAGTCGGATTGAGCGATATTCCTAACGGATTATGGTATGTGCATCAAGGGTTTGAGGCATCTCAAAATTGAGAAACGCCGATCTCCTAGGCTTCAGTTTTTGTGCACCGCTGTCCATATTTCCAAAAAGTAAAGTCGAAAAAGAATTTTGTGTTGAAAAGGGAGAGCAAAGCTCTAAATGGTGGTTAGTTCAAATAGTAAAAAGAAAAAGAGTTTGTGTTGTTCCTTTTTCCCGGATTCATACACCACATTCCTTTATAAGTTTCCCACCTATTCACGTTTCTTGACCTTTGCTTGAAAGTCCTTAAGATCTTTGAGTATGTTGTTTGGCTTTGTGGTCTAAATTGGATTTCTCATGATTGATTTTGATATATTGCAAGTTATGATGCATGTTATGATTTTCTTACAAAGTATGATTATCCTTTCCATGCTATATTTCCTTTCGACCATATGATGATTATCATTAGTTATGAAGCAACTATTTGAGGGTGATCTATGAATAGAAGCACAACCAAAATATTGTGATTTTTCTTTATTTTTGCATATTCATAATCCATATCATCTTTTATTTTAAGTTTGAACCTTGCTTGGGGACAAGCAAGAGGCAAGTATGGGGTATTTTGATGACATGAATTATGACTTATTTTTAAGCATCTATTTATATAGATTTTCCCTTTATTTTGCATGCATAGACATACATTCATGGCATTTATGGTTATATTCACCTACTTTGCAAGAATAGAGGTCTACACAGAGTTTTATTGCATTTGTAGGTAATTTGGCGAATTATGGAGCGAAATAGCATATTTAAGGATTAAGCCTTGAAGCGGGACAAAAAGGAGCATAAAAGGAATTTAGGACGCACCAAAGTATCTTCTGATACCATCTGACGCGGCCCAAAGTATTTTCTGATACCTTCGGACGCGACCCAAAGTATTTTCTGATACCGTCTGACGCGCCAAAGTATTTTCTGATACCTTATGACGCGGCCCAGAGTATCTTCTGATACCAGCGCACTCGACTTCTTTTCAGCCCAGATTTCTAGGTTTTACCTTTAAACCCTAGATTTATCCCTACATATATTCGATAGCCTTCAACATTGAAGGACGAACGGTGATAGCCCCAGGATTTGGATCCCCAAAGAGAGGGAGGGTTGAAGATTTTATTGCTTACAGGGAAGATTCGGAGAAGGACGCATTTTGGAGATTGTGTACTTCAAGATTATCTTAGGGTTTGTCTTTGGAGACGGATTGACACCCCGTTCTTCATTGTTCCTTAAGATTGTTGTGAGGATTTCTATTCCTTTTTTCTACATTCATTCAATACAAACATTTGTTATTGGATTTGGGATTGTTTATTTGATAGTCATTGAGTTTTTGAGGTTTTCGTCCATTTTCTCTTTAAACTTGATTATTGAATTGATGATGATGGTTATTGGCTAAAACCCTTTAGCAATTCTAAGGTGAAGGGTTAATAATTGTGGCTTAGATAATGATAGATCGATCATAATTTGATTGGACCTTGAGAGTGCAAGAAATATCGTCGACACCCTAAATCACGGCCTGTTCTTAGGTTTCCACGGCCGTGATTCTTAAGATCTAGCCGTGATTTACCCCAATTTACGAATTTTGCTTTTACTTTTATCCAAGGTTAAAGATTAGCTTTAATCTAGTCTAGGTTTGCCCTTTTCTAGGTAGTAGTGAAGCCTCAACAACCTCTACTTCGATTTCGAGTGTCGCAACCTTAATCGGTTTAGTTAGTTTTGATCCTTGGGTTACAAGTTTGGGTATTTGAGATCAATTCTTGTCCTTAGATCGTTTCTATATTGCAGCCTCAACAACCTTTATAGAGAGAGTCTTTGGGTTAGACATATAGGGTTTTGGAACTTCGCCGTACATTACCTTACCTTAGTATACCTTTGCAAACCTCAACTTTGTCCTTATATCTATAGTATATCTTGAATCGATTGCCACAATTTGACATCCGGATCTTTAGGGTTGCTGTTTTCCCCAATATTTGCAAAAGCTTCTATTTTCATTGCTCGATAATTTGTGAACTGAATTTGATCCCCTAAATCCCTGAGTTCGATACTCTGGAATACTTGCTTAACTACGCCGATCCGTACACTGCGGGTTCACTTGCTTTTATTCTAGTTTTATAAATTTAAAACTTGATTGCACGCACGTTTAGGGGCGAACACATCGCAGTACTCCATCGGCACCCACCTGAAACTGTGGTGCCTCACCCCAAGACATCCGGTCTTGGATCCTCATCAATGTAGGGCTACTCTAATGCTTATGTCGGATATCCCCCAACAGATCATATAACAACTCTAGGGTAGACAAATGGCCATCTGTGTCCATCAACTGAATGTCTAACACCAATACAACCATATCTCTCTGCAGCTGAGAATGAGTGATCAACCTCGCTATCGCCTTCTCACGAGATGTCCTTTGGCTAAGGGTGTTGGCGACTACGTTCGCCTTGCCCTGATGATACAATATCTACAAGTCAAAATCCTTAATTTGTTCCGTCCATCTCCTTTGGCAGTTATTCAACTCCTGTTGAGTGAATTGAAGAACCGTTTAAGTGAATATAAAGGATAAAAGATACTCTAGAAGGGAGTTGAATAGAGTATGAGAACTTTTCGCAAAACCTATCTCAAGGCTTAGAAACTGATTTCAAAGGCCTTGATGTCGATCAGAGCTCTTTGTGACACACTTTGATTTCAAGAGCTTTGAAACTTATTTCAAGGGCCTTGACTTTGTTCACTTGCAAAACATAGTTAGTCACAATAAAGCAGATAAAGTGCGGAATGTAAAAGATCGACACGAGGATATGTTTACGAAGTTCGGCTCTAAATAGCCTACTCTCCGTCCCAGGGTATAGCCATAGGATCTAACTATCTATTATCAGCTTCAAAGAGTCCTAGATACAAACTAGAAGAAATCCCCATCTTCTCTCGCTGTAGCCAATGCTACGATCTAGCTCCAATTCTTCACCTTGCTATAATAGCCTAGTTACTTCGCAGAGTAACAAAATCCTTCGAGTATAACACTCTTTAGATATGCCAATGGAGCTCTCGAGCTTTATCTCTCTAGGGGATAGCGCTTTAAGAAAAGGAGAGAAAGAAAAACAATTTGATCGAATGAAGATGTGTTGGTTCGCTTGAAGACTTTTGATGTTTCCGTGTAAGCTTGTCTTGTTCTTCAATCGACATCTTCATTTATAGACTTCTATGGAGAGGTCTTCTAGCCGTTGGGAAGATGACCGTTGAAGATGATTCTTCTTTTCCATGAAAGCCGCTTCTTGGTTGAGATGAGGTAGATGTTGAGAATCTTCTATTGCTTTCATCTCCTTGAAGAACGTTGATCTCTCTTGTCCATAATCTTATCGTGTTTGTTGTGAAGATACGTAATTCCGTTGGAGAGAAAATGCTTGTGCTTTCGGTTGAGGATCGTTGCAAGATCCTGTTTCGAATCAAATCTTCCTTGGTCGATTGAGATCTTCTTCGAGCATATCTTCTTGTTTGCACATATCTCTTTAGAAAATCTTCTTTGCCACTTGGTATATTTGTTGTTTAATTTGAAGTCCTTTAGCATGCGTTTGAGTTTCAAGGCCTTGGCTTCTGATCCCTTTGAAATGGCTTTCAAGGCCTCCGTCTTGAATTTTCTTTCAATTCTCTGTTTGTCCCTTGTAATCGATTTCAAGGCCTCCCTTGAAATCTGTTTTAAGACCTGCACCCATTTTAAACAAACTACCAAGCAACTCGATATATAATCAATAAATTGTTAGTGTATAAAACCACTTCATTTGTGTTTAAGTCTTCCATCATCATCACCTATACAAATATATAATCAAGGTGGAGTTTTCAATCCCCCCTTGATGGAAGACAACACAAATATGTCGTACCTGCATTTGTAAAGTTAGCGATGCATATATGAATATCAAACCAACTTAAAATGCAGAATGCAGAAATATCGAAAATGTCGGATCATTTATTTCTCCCATTTGACTTTCAACAAAGGAGAAAAATTGTCAAAGCAAGGAAGGTTGAAATATTATAACCCCAGAAAAGTATTTCACAAAACCATACAAATAAGTTAAGTTCCCATGATCATCAGCTCAATCCGATTCCTCGTAAAACCTCCTTTTTCCCTTGGATGAAGAATTTTTGTGGCTCCAATCATTCATTTCAGTAGCTAAGTGTCGTCTCTTTTTTTCAGCTCTTCGTTCCTTAACCACCTCATATTCGGTAACTAGCGGAATAGTTGGCTCAACATGAGTCGAATACAGAATAAAGTTATTCTGTACACGACGTTTGCAATTCATTAGACATTTTCCACTTTTTCTTGAGTATGTTGAGCTGCATCTTCAGTCATAGGAAGAATCTTTCCCATGGTGGTTAGAGTAAGAGCGTTCATCAGATACATTTCATTAACCTTAGCGTTTATGGTAGATAGTAGTTGATGATTTGCATCCAGTCTTCTCTTAGTGTCAAATTGGAGATGAGACAATTCTTGATTCAAACAAGTCAGTTTTTTTTTCACATCCATCTAACCTGATTTCAGAAGTAGGAGTAGACGATGTTGGAGCTTCTTGAGTTGGAAGTGGAATAACTCCTTTTCCTTTTAAAGTCCATGCTCCTACAAAAGTCTTCTCAATTCCTAGTCGTTCTAAGGAGGACTTATCAATCTTGACAAGAATTGGCTGTATCAATTGTGAAATAGTCAAAGATCTTAGGCAGCAGATTTCCATAAGGAAAAGTGATGGCTCGTTTAGATTTAACAAAGTGTATCATATGGTTAAGGATGAGATTAGGTACATCAATGTCCAACACAGACATAATCAGATGAATTAGTTCCACGGATTGATCAGTGAGAAGCTCTCTTGAGTTTGGAAGAGGAACAACACATCGAACCAGAATGGTAAAAACAATTTTAGCGTCTAGGGTTAAGAAAGTGTGAGTAAGCTGGCGTGAGGTTGAATTGGGAACCAGAAAATTCTCCTTGGCGAGTCGAACACTTTCTGATTGCGAGGGATGAGAAAAAGAAATATTTGTAGGAATTCCTAAAATCTCACTCAAAAAGAAGAAGTGAGAAAAATTGGGGTACCTTTTACAGATGATTCAAGGGTGATAACTCCTTTGTCCCGTTTTGTGACGAGATTGACATAGAACATCCTTGTGAGCCTTGGAAAAGCAAAATCTCCAGGGTTTAATATTTTCCAGACTGTCGAGCTCTTGAGTCTGTCTATCAAGGGATCTGAAGTGTTTTGAGAAATGTAGTATCCACAAGATCACACATACAGAGAGGTCGATTGAAAAACCATTCAAGCCAAGATCCAGAGGCATGAAAGTTAATAAACCAAGATGTGGGAAGACCTGTTGTCTGAGAAATTTCCAAATCCTCAAACGGTTTTTCTTCTTTTGCAACAGAGGAGATCGGAACTGATTCCTTTTTGGAAGATGAGGCCATAGGAGCAGATTTCTTGCTTCTGGGAGCCATAGATAATTTTGGGAGAGAAAACAAGGGGTTTTTGAAGAGGGTTTCTGAGAAATGACAAAGATAGGAGATTTTAACCTTTTAAAAATAATGAAAACAATAAAAACAAGATCTCGAGAAGATCAAGCTCTTGAAAGACAAAAATTGTTTCCGATTGAATGTCTACAATTCTTTTTCAAAACTTTGAACCCGAAATAAAAGATTTTAAATAAAAACAATTTAAGAATTAAATTATCTAAAAGATATTGATCCTTAAATAAATCCGTAATTTTCAATTTACCCTTGAATCTCGTTTCAAGGCCCTTGAATTGTCTTTCAAGGCCCTTGAAAAAGACAAGTGCGCTGCATACGAAGGAGAAAATAAAATAATTCACTCCTCCTACGTTAATGCTTCCTTGTTCAACATACCAAGCTCCAATCTAATAAAATTGAATTGATCTTCAGGTAGGGGCTTGGTAAAGATATCTGCAAGCTACAAGTTAGTTGATAAAAGAGATCGAAACATCACTTTTTTCAACATGATCACGTATGAAGTGATGTCTTACATCGATATGCTTAGTCCTTGAATGATGCACAAGATTTTTAGCAATAGAAATAGCACTAGTATTATCACTTTTTATCGGAATACCTTTCAAATCAAAGCCAAGATCACAAAGTTGTTGAGCTATCCAAAGAATTTGTGCACAACAGGCTCCTACAACTATATATTCAGCTTCAGTTGTGGATAGGGTGATGGACTTTTGCTTCTTGGAGTGCCAACTGATTAGGGATGACCCTAAGAATTGACAACATCCAGAAGTGATCTTCCTATTAACCTTATAACCTGCAAAATCTGCATCTGAATAACCAACGAAGTGAAACGAGCTTTGACGTGGGTACCATAACCCTAGATCCCTAGTGCCATTGAGATACCAAGAAATCCTTTTCACAGCTATCAAGTGTGACTCTTTGGGATCAGCTTGAAATCTTGCACACATGCACACGCTAAACATAGTGTCAGGTCAACTAGTGGTTAAATACAACAATGAACCGATCATACCTCGATACTCCTTTTGTACTACACTTTTCCTATCTTTTCCATGGTCAATCGAAAGTGTCGAACTCAAAGGAGTCTTTGCGACATTAGATTGATCCATCTTATATTTCTTAAGCAAGTCCTTGGCATACTTGCTTTGATTGAAAAAAATTCCTTTCTTTGCTTATGTCACTTGAAGTCCAAGAAAGAAATTTAGCTCACCCATGAAGCTCATTTCGAATTCCCTGCACATGATATCTGAAAATTCCTTGCATAGGGAATCATTAGTAGCACCAAATAATATATCATCAACATAGATTTGTACCACCAATATATCGTTGCCTCTGGTTTTGATAAATAAAGTTTTATCAATCAAACCTCTTCTAAAATTGTTTTCAACGAGATACTTGGACAATCTATCATACCAAGCTCAAGGGGCTTGATTAAGACCATAAAGAGCTTTGTCCAGTTTAAATACATGATCAGGAAATTCATCATTTTCAAAACCAGGAGGTTGAACAATGTAGACTTCTTCTTCTAAGAAGCCATTTAGGAAATCACATTTTACATCCAATTGAAATAGCTTTATACTCATGAAAGATGCAAATACAAGTAGCATACCACGTCTCCTCATAATCAATACCTTCTTCTTGGTTATAGCCTTGTGCTACAAGTCGTGCTTTATTTAGAATGACTTTGCCGCTTTCATACAACTTGTTTTGAAAAACCCATTTCGTGCCAATGACGGATTGATGTTTCGGTCTTTTAGTAAGAGTCCTGTTCGCTCCAAACGGTGTGTACAAGCTTTAAATTTATAACCCTAGCCGTAAGCTTAAAACAAGGATGCGAACCCGCAGTGTACAGGTCAATCGTAGTAAAAAGCAAGGAATTCCAGGGGTCGATCACAGGGACTTAGTGAAACAAAGTCCAATTACGGTAAGCTTAAGCAATCACTAACCACAAGCAATTAAAACAATCAAAGATGATAAAGTCAATAAAGGAAATATGCAATTATATGGATTAAAGCATCTAGTTGTGGTTCCAACTCAAGATCTAAAGATAAGTGGACAAAGCTGAGATTTTTGCATAGGGAAGGTGTTACTAAAGTGGAATAGATCACCGGGTAAGTCTCACTACTCACTAATCCAAAACCATAACTCCTATTACTGGGTAAGTCTCAAGTAATTAAGATAAAGAACTATAACCTCAAACTAACACACTATCTAAGGGAATAGAATTAACATTTACCGGGTAAGTCTCAGGCTAACTCACAAAGATGGGATGAAAGCACACTCAAACCCCAATAAAGGATAAACCTTTATTACTTACACTTATGATCTTAGGTAAACAAACTAAGGAATTACCGGGTAAGTCTCATCCTAAGCTTGCATTGAACCAGGAAAGGTATAATAAGGATAGGATTTGGCAAACTCTAACACTTAACTCTCAGTTTCGGATCAGATAAGTCACCTCGGTCAGCCAAATTCCACCCCGGCCGAGATGTTCATCGACTGAGCGAGATGCTTAGGGTTAAGGTTTAAAGACTCGAACTTTCAGGGTCCTACTGTGATTAAGATCATTCTATCATTGTTTTTCCCACAACCTTCAGCCAATCACCCTAGAATCACACAAAGAGATTAGCCACTCATCATCATGAAAGTATTAATCAAGTATATGAGAAGAAATTGAATATTTGAACAAGAAGAATTCAATGAAAAGACTTCAATAACTGAATCAAATATCACAACAAAGCGTTCCTTGGATAAAAATCCAACAAGACAAGACAACAAGGAAGGGAATCTAAGATGATCTTACAAAAACCCTTCAAAATCTATAAAAGCTACAATCTTCCTTCTTCAACCTTCAAAAAGGTTCTTCAAATCTCCCAACTGGAGTATGGCTGGTGCGGTGTATAAACCCTGATCGGTGGTATAGCGTGATTTCCAACTGTATGCGGATGTCGGATTTGTGGGAAATCCGACCCTTTTTTATAGGAAAATTACTCTCCAAAGATAAGATATCTTAGAAAGATCTCTTCCCATAAAAATAGATAAAATATATGATCTAGCATATCTTCTTCCTTCCCGGAGCCAAGCCCAAAAAATATAAGATCTCTTTCCAAAGATAAAAGATCTGAGCCAAGAATAAAATATTCTCGCCGCGTCCCAAGTGTTCGCCTCGGTCGAGTCGACTTCTCTGGATCACCTCGGTCGAGGTGACTCTGTAGTCAATCGAGGTGAATCACAACTGAATGTGAAATCTCTCAAATATGGTCCAAAGTGAATCCTTAATCCATGGCTATGCTTCCTAGATGTTTCCTTATGTTCCCGAATGTAGCTCCAATGACTCCATATCTCCTTTTGCTCCTTTTTGATGCAAAACGTGCCATTTTACCTACGATTACAACAAAATTAGGTGTAGACCTCGATTCCCGCAAAGGTAGATGAAATGGTAATATAATCACATATTATACATACAAACATGCAGATTATTGAAGATAAAACGTCCGAACAAACCCCAAAATATAGACTATAATTCATGCTATCAAAGTACCCCATACTTAGCCCTTGCTTGTCCCCAAGCAAGTTCCGCATATAAAAGACAAGATAGAATGGATTATAAGTCAAGAAAATCAATGAAAAGTCTTTCAAAACATTTTTATGGTGTGCTACAATCATAGATCACTCTAAGAGAATACTTCATGGAATTTAAAATCAAAATATGATTAAAACATTTTATAAATATAAGAAAGTTGTTCATCTTTGCATAAAATCATAGAATGTGTAATAAGTCATAATTATCAAAATTAATCATGCATAATCCGGTTTAAACCACTAAGTCAATCAACAAGCTCGAGGTCTCAAGGGCTTCCCAAAAGAAAGGTCAAGAAACGTGTAGGGTAGGGATGTATGTAAGGTAATGTGGTGCTAGAATCCGGGAAAAGGATATACTTCACTTTCACTTTGACTTGCAACATCTTCCACCAATAAGCTTTGCTTATTTCACACTTTTTCTTTTTACTTTACTTTTTGGGATGCATGGAAAGAGGTGCACAATAACCGAAGCCTAGGAAATCAGCAATCATCAATTTCTTGAGATGCATCAAACCCTTGATGCACATACCATGACCCGTTAGGAATATCGCTTAATCCGACTTTGGCAAGACACAAACACCCGGCTATGTGAATGGTGCCGAGTTACTCGTCATCATGATTGACTTCCCCAAACCTATTATTACTTTCTAACACTTTCACTTCCAGCCAACTTCTCAACTTTAACTTCACTTGCTTTCACCACTTCGCTTGCTTCCAAATTCCCGGATAGGTAAAGGGAGGCAAAATGTATATGAGGGGCTAAGCATGATCAAGAAGAAGAAGAGAGAAGAATGAATTGCCTTGGTCTTTCCAGGAAGAAAGTGAGAGAACTTATCTTGCGGTGTCAACCTTCAAGTTCAACTTAATTTGGATAAAAAAAAAGTATTAAACATGCCAAAAATTTCAAACAAAGCATTTAGCAACTTAAACATATTATAAAACCTTTCAAACACATAAAGATTTTAAAACTAGTTAGTAAGCAAGATCTTCACTGAGATCATATCCAGATAAGAAGCACAAAAATCGTTTAAAAAACTCTCAGTTAACCCACCTCGGTCGAGGTGTTCTTAGGTCAACCGAGGTGAAACACCTCGTTCGGCCAGAACTGTCCCGGTCGAGGTCAAAATTTTTTTTCTTTTAAAACCAATTTTCTTTCAGTTTCGACGTTTTTCTCAATCAAATAACCTGTATGTATGCATGCAGTCTCAGATAAACACATAGATGCAAACTGAAGCATAAATATAAATATCCGATCAAGTAGAGTCATACATCACATAAGTGTCAAATAATACAACAATAAACACCCCATACTTGGGACACATTGTCCCAGTGGGTCAAAATAAGTCTAAAGGAATAAAATACTCACCGGATAATAAGCTGAACTACATAAAAATAAGAAAGAAAATCCTACAGCTCTCAGCAGTCACGATCCGGTGGTGGCGGTGGTGGCACATATGGATACTGAGACGGGTCAAATGGATAGCCCATGATGTGCTCAAACTGGATCTGAGCCATCATATGCTGGTAGTGCTGTCGCTCCTGCATCTCACGGATATCCAGTGATAAGGCGGCATATGAATCAATCATATGATCCGTCAAATCATCGATCCGACGGTGAGCCTCTGGATCTCTGTGTCGGCGTGCCCTACGCCTAGCAGGTCTCATTGGTGATGCAGCTGGTGCAGGCTTAGTATCATCATCATCGTCAAGATCAATAACTAGTGCACTCGTCCCAGCAGTATCTGTCCCTGTATGCATCGGGACTCCACCATCCCTGTCATTAGTAGTCTCCTCATCATCTACCTCCTCCTCCTCAGCTGGGGCAGCTGCTGCCTCTCTATAATCCTCCATCAGTGGGGCCCAAGCAGTCTGCCAGTAATGAGGGTCATAAACTATAAACTGTGCTGACCACCTGATCCCCTACGGTGTAGTCAGCTCCCATGGCATTGCCACGTGTGGTGTAGTCAGTCCTCGGGGAACCAGAATCCGCCGAGTGATCATCTCCTGCAGCCCAAGCGGCTTGGCGGCCGCCACCATAGTGCAAGCGTTGAGATCCATATCCTGATAGTTGGCGATGTGGGTGACAAGTCCTCCGCAGCAGATGTCCCCCTTCGCCTTGGCCTTGATCCTGTGTAGATCCTCTGCCAGCATCAAGCCAAAGGCGGGGATCCCTCTAGTCACCATGCAATATAGGCTAAACAGCTCCCCTGTCGGACCTTCTAGGGCATCTCAGTACGCGCCAGAAGTGTCTCACTAAAGATGCGGTGGGCTAACCTAAAAGCTAAGTGAAAAATAACCTTCTCCGTGGAGTCTCCAGGGCGCCACCTATCTGCGTGCTCAACCACGTGAGCAATCTGTCCCCAAAACTCCCTAGCTACAGACCGGGAAGGGAAATCAACAGCTGTCGGGGCAGGAAAACCAAAAATATCCCTCCAATACTCTATTGGCACTAAGAATTTCCGGTTCATCAACCGGTACTTCACAGAACACTCTGTGGGGAGGTAGTTAAAGGAGCTAACAAACTCTAGGGTGGGCTCCAAATAGGCAGGTGCGCGGATCTCAGTAAACTGATCCAGTCCTACCGTTGATATCATCCGTCTAAGGTCTCCATCCACATGGACACAGTCAAAAGCCGAAACGTCCAGAAAGCATGATGCAATCACTGGACGGACTGCAATACGGTCGTAATCGACCCGGTGTCGCTCGTGGATCACCGGTCGATAAGGTCGGGAAGAAGAGGAAGAAGGGGAAGGGGAGGATCTATCCCTAATGGCAAGACGTCTCTCAGAACTCATTTTCAAATTCTCACTGTCAGGTCACCTCGGTCGGTCTGACAAACTGAAGAACACATCGGCCGAGGCACAACACGTCTGGACCGAGGCGAAAACTGCGTAACTAATTTCCTCAAGAATTCCAGTTCTTTTCCCCCAAAATCACTACAACTGGTTCCTATGGGGTACTTAATCCGTTTCTCAGCAAATGCAGGGCAATCCAAGCCCGAATCAAAGCAAAAACATCGAGGTTAGGGTTTTGTACTCTTTTTACCTCGTTCGGCCGCTTCGGTTCGATTTCTTCGCAGATCGACATTGCACTGGGATCCTCTACGCTTTAATCGTAGTTTGGAAGCAAAAATCTTCGAAAACGAGCAAGAAATCAAAGGGCGAGGTGAAAGAGAGCGCCGCGGTCGAGGGGGGTTGGTAAAGAGAAGAAAAAGAAAATTTTTCCCCTTTTTATACCCTTTCTAGAACTGCTGTCACCTCGGTCGAGGTGGTCTCGACTGGACCGAGGTGGTACTGACCGAGGTGGATCTTCAGAAACCCTAGTCGCCTCGGTTGCTCAAGAATCATTTCGGTCGAGGTGCTCTGACAGCAACCGAGATGTGCCTCAGTCAAACTTCGTCTTTTCGAATTCTCGAACTTCTGTCCTTCCAGTTATGCTCCTGGTTTGTACTCCTTCCTTAGATGTCACCTGTTATCTGTCTAGAACGCCAAAAACAAAACAAAGCAAAGCAAAAGCAAAACTATCTAAGCTAGACTAGAAAAAGGGAAAAGAAAGCAATACCTTGGGTTGCCTCCCAAGAAGCGCTTGGTTTAAGGTCGCTAGCTGGACCATAATGCGTCTCAAACGAGGTATATTGGTGCAACCTCCTCAACCGGAGTTTCCGGTTTGTATTTCTTGAGTCTATGACCATTGACCTTGAAGCTTCCGCTCGTTTCGCCCCATATCTCAACTGCACCATGAGGAAAAACATGTTTCACAACATAAGGTCCGGTCCATCTAGATTTTAACTTACCTGGAAAGAGGCAGAGGCGGGAGTTGAAGAGTAGAACTAAGTCTCCTTCGTTAAGCTCCTTCGGGATGATACGCTTGTCATGCCATCTCTTCGTCCTCTCCTTATAGATTTTGGCATTCTCATAAGCGTTCGAACGCAGCTCCTCCAGCTCGTTGATATCCAATAGCCGCTTCTCGCCGGCTTCCTTAATGTCGAAGTTCAACCATTTGATCGCCCAATATGCTTTGTGTTCTAACTCAACGGGCAAATGGCAAGACTTCCCATATACCAAATTATAAGGGGTGGTACCTATGGGAGTCTTAAATGCTGTCCTGTAGGCCCAAAGAGCATCGTCCAATTTCATGGACCAATCCTTCCGCGTCCTAGAGACGGTCTTCTCCAAAATTGCCTTGATTTCTCTATTCGAGATCTCGACCTGTCCACTAGTTTGAGGGTGATAAGGGGTTGATACCTTGTGGGTTACCCCATACTTCGATAGATGTGCTTTGAACTTCCGGTTGATGAAATGCGTTCCTCCATCGCTGATGATGATGCGTGGAGTTCCAAAACGTGGAAAGATAGTTCTGTTTAAGAACTTCACAACCACCTTGGCGTCATTAGTGGGAGAAGCGATGACTTCAACCCATCTAGAAACGTAATCGACTGCAAGAAGAATATAGAGGTTTCCCCCGGAGGATGGGAAAGGTCCCATGAAGTCTATCCCCCATACATCAACGATTTCTACCTCTTGAATGTTATTAAGTGGCATTTCGTTCCTCCTTGATAAATTTCCTGTTCTTAGGCATGCATCACAAGAGACAACAAACGATTGCACATCCTTAAATAATGTAGGCAAAAAAAAACCGGAACGTAATACGTTAGCGCATGTTTTATCGGTGCTAGCATGTCCTCCACAAGGAAGTGAATGACAATGCCGTATGACGCTATTAACTTCATCTTCCGGAATGCATCTTCGAAGCATCCCATCCGGTCCGCGCTTGAATAGCAGCGGCTCATCCTAGTAGTAATGGCGTACCTCCTTGAAGAATCTTTTCTTTTGAGAGTACGTCAATCCGGGCGGTATTTCCTGGCAAACAAGATAATTCACGATATCAGCATACCAAGGTCCTTTATTATCAGAAAGCTGGTGGATAGAATGTTTCACCAACTGAGGATGAATGTCAGAGAAAGGAGTAGGAAGTTTGTTATTCTTAGAAGTCTCAGTTGACATCATCTCGCCATCGACCTCGGTCGAGGCGCAAAGGCGTTGACTGAGATGTTCTTCGGTTGCCTCGCTCAGTCCAGAAGGTGCCTCGGTCGAGGTATTGCAACTGGAACCGAAACTGGAGATCTTCATCTCCTGGATTAGCTTCTCAGTTTTAGCTCATGGATCTTCTTCCAGTGCTTTTAAGCTCCGTATATCTGCATCACAAGAAACATCTATACCTTCCTCCATTAAACTGAAACTAATAACTCTTTCGAGTGGATCGTTAATAAGGATAGAGCTCACCAATTCTCTTGATTCTTCTTCATCGTAGATGTTGAAGATATCATCGCTTAGTTGCTCTCCTTTCATGGCTGCAAGTAATGCGAACTCCACCTCATCGCCACCAATGTTGAATTTCAACTTGACGTTCTTACAATCCACGTTGCAACCCGAAGTTGCTAGAAATGGCCTCCCGAGAATAATAGGAACAGGATAATCTGCAGGAATGTCAAGTACAACAAAATCTATTGGTAAATAGAAGTTACCTAACTTGACCGGAACATCCTCCAAAATTCCCACGGGATGGGTGATGGAGCGATCCGCCATGTATAGTCGAATCTTGACCGGCTTGGGCTCTCCAAGTCCGATCTTCACACATAGCTCCAGCGGAATGATGCTCACGCTGGCTCCTAGATCACATAGGGCTTCACAAGTGACATCCCCAACTTGAATGGGAATGCAAAATGAGACGGGATCTCTCAATTTAGGTGGCATCTTCTCCTTCATGATTTGAATAAGCTCCGAGGATTTAGATGTCATCCTAACTTCACCAAAGTCTTCCAGTTTCCTCTTCCTTGATAGGATCTCCTTCAAGAACTTTCCATAGGCGGGCATTCCTAGAATAGCATCAAGAAAAGGAATGTTAATGTGCAGTTTATTCATCAAGTCAAGGAACTTACCAAAGTGCTTGTCTAGATGTGCTCTGGCCCTTGACTGGGGGAATAGAAGTGGTGGTTTGTATGCAGAAGGTGGAACATAAACTTCAGTTTTCCCCTCCGCTTTCTGTGGCTCCACCTCGGTTGGCATCTCGGCCGAAGTGTTCTTCGACTGCTCTTGGACCGAGGTGGTCTTCGTCGGTACTGGCACCAACCGAGGCACTGGATCTGCAGTTTTCAGTCCACTCCTCGTAGTTATGGCCATGATTTGGCCCTTAGGGTTGCTCTCCGTCCTTGCTGGAAGCTTCCTTGGATCTCTTGGCGCTTCATTCGCCCTACTTGCAAGTTGTTGTTCAAAGTCCTTTTGGGCCTTCGAAAATGAAGTCATAGAAGTCTCCATAGCGCTAAGCTTGATCAAGATAGCCTCCAGCACTGCGTCTTTCTTTTCCGGCTGAGACGAACTTGATCCTTTCCCCTGGCTCTTTAATGGAGTAGAAGAAGAAGAAGGGGAAGAGAGGAAAGGATTAGAGGAATCGTTAGAATTGGAGTTAGAATGATTGTTACCAGAATTTTGGTTGTTCGCCCTCCAATTGTTGCTATTGGATCCTCTATTGTTGTTGTTGTAGTTGTTGTTCCGGGAACCGTTGTTGTTGTTCCGGTATCCATTGTTGTTATTCCTTTGTCCTTGATCTTCCTTCTTGGTTTGAGCAACCAAGAGTTCCTTCAATTGCTTCACGTCATTCTTCAAAGACGTGAGTTGATTGTTGTTGGGCTGAGTTTCTTGGAAGTTAACTCTTTTAACTCCATCTTCATCTCCTTGATGGGTGTACTTCTCCATATGCAAAGCTTGCTTCTCGATGAAGTCCCAAGCTTCGTCAATCGCCATGTCCATAAAGGTACCGGCGGAGAGTAGTTGGAGGTTGAACTGGGTGCTTCCGTCTAGTCCCTTGAAGTATATCTCCAATAACTCTATCTTTGGAATCCCATGATGTGGGCAATCCAAAAGAATGTCCTTGAACCTCTCCCATGACTTGGACAAGCTCTCCTTGTCCTTCATAATGAAAGCATTGATCTTCCCTCTCATTTCAGCGGTCTTTGAGGGGGGAAAGAATTTGGTCAAGAATTCCGTAGTCATCTCCTCCCATGTGCTGATTTTTCCTGGAGGAAGAGATTGATACCAAGTAAGAGCTCTATCTTTTAAAGAAAAGTAAAAAGGTCTTAGCTTGTAGATGTTATTTTCAATCCTCGAGGGTCTCAAGGTCTCCATCAAGATCTCATAGTTTTAAAGATGTTGATGCGGTGATTCCTTCTCTAGCCCTCCGAACTAGCATTGGCGAATCATGGATAGAACTTGCGGTCGAAGTTCGTAGTCATGGTCCGCTGGATCTCCTAGGTTAACTCCTAGACGCCTTAGTTGTTGATTAGGGTCCATCCTTTGACCTAGGGTTTGTGGGATTCTTGCAAGAAGAACCCCTCGGACTGGCATCCGAAGTGGAAGTATCTCGGCCGGGGCGTCAGGTACTGGAACCTACCTCGGTCGAGGATCTGGAACTGGATGTTCCCTCGGTCGAAGTAGATATTGGTCTCGTAAGGCTGCCAAATCTGCTTCGATCGCCTCAGTCCTGGTGCGAGTTTCTTCTTTCTCTTGCCTTAGCTCTTCCCTGCGGAGGCGTAGCTGCTCTAGCGCCTCTTTCAACTTGGCCTCAAGATCGCGATTGTCTTGATTAACCATCTTCGCTTCTCTTAAGCGTCGTTTGTATGTCTTTTCTGGTTCGGGATCGTAAGGAACGATTTCCTTCCCAGTGCGGGTTCTTCGCATAAACCTAAGAAAGAACCTGCAAAAGTCACTCAAGTAGAGTGGTTAGTAGACACGGGGGCAAGTGCCCCAAAAGCAGACCGTAACCGGCTCGGTCTAGACCATGTCCCCGGCAACGGCGCCAAAAACTTGTTCGCTCCAAACGGCGTGTGCAAGCTTAAAATTTATAACCCTAGACGTAAGCTTAAAACAAGGATGCGAACCCGCAGTGTACGGGTCAATCGTAGTAAAAAGCAAGGAATTCCAGGGGTTGATCACAGGGACTTAGTGAAACAAAGTCCAATTACGGTAAGCTTAAGCAATCACTAACCACAAGCAATTAAAACAATCAAAGATAATAAAGTCAATAAAGTAAATATGCAATTCTAGGGATTAAAGCATCTAGTTGTGGTTCCAACTCAAGATCTAAAGATAAGTGGACAAAGCTGAGATTTTTGCATAGGGAAGGTGTTACTAAACTGGAATAGATCACCGGGTAAGTCTCACTACTCACTAATCCAAAACCATAACTCCTATTACCGGGTAAGTCCCAAGGAATTAAGATAAAGAACTATAACCTCAAACTAACACACTATCTAAGGGAATAGAATCAACCTTTACCGGGTAAGTCTCAGGCTAACTCACAAAGATGGGATGAAAGCACACTCAAACCCCAATAAAGGATAAACCTTTATTACCTACACTTATGATCTTAGGTAAACAAACTAAGGAATTACCGGGTAAGTCTCATCCTAAGCTTGCATTGAACCAGGAAAGGTATAATAAGGATAGGATTTGGCAAACTCTAACACTTAACCCTCAGTTTCGGATCAGATAAGTCACCTCGGTCAGCCAAATTCCACCCCGGCCGAAATGTTCATCGACTGAGCGAGATGCTTAGGGTTAAGGTTTAAAGACTCGAACTTTCAGGGTCCTACTGTGATTAAGATCATTCTATCATTGTTTTTCCCACAACCATCAGCCAATCACCCTAGAATCACACAAAGAGATTAGCCACTCATCATCATGAAAGTATTAATCAAGTATATGGGAAGAAAATGAATATTTGAACAAGAAGAATTCAATGAAAAGACTTCAATAACTGAATCAAATATCACAACAAAGCGTTCCTTGGATAAAAATCCAACAAGACAAGACAACAAGGAAGGGAATCTAAGATGATCTTACAAAAACCCTTCAAAATCTATAAAAGCTACAATCTTTCTTCTTCAACCTTCAAAAAGGTTCTTCAAATCTCCCAACTAGAGTATGGCTGCTGCGGTGTATAAACCCTGATCGGTGGTATAGCGTGATTTCCAACTGTATGCGGATGTCGGATTTGTGGGAAATCCGACCCTTTTTATAGGAAAATTACTCTCCAAAGATAAGATATCTTATAAAGATCTCTTCCCATAAAAATAGATAAAATATATGATCTAGCATATCTTCTTCCTTCTAGGAGCCAAGCCCAAAAAATATAAGATCTCTTTCCAAAGATAAAAGATCTCAGCCAAGAATAAAATATTCTCGCCGCGTCCCAGGTGTTCGCCTCGGTCGAGTCGACTTCTCTGGATCACCTCGGTCGAGGTGACTCTGTAGTCAACCGAGGTGAATCCTTAATCCATGGCTATGCTTCCTGGATGTTTCCTTATGTTCCTGAATGTAGCTCCAATGACTCCATAGCTCCTTTTGCTCCTTTTTGATGCAAAACATGCCATTTTACCTACGATTACAACAAAACTAGGTGTAGACCTCGATTCCCGCAAAGGTAGATGAAATGGTAATATAATCACATATTATACATACAAACATGCAGATTATTGAAGATAAAATGTCCAAACAAACCCCAAAATATAGACTGTAATTCATGCTATCAAGTCCAAACCTTGTTTCTGTCAAACTCATTTAGTTCAATTTGAATGGCAATGATCCTATCGGGTTCTTGAAGAGCTTGAACTTAATTCTTTGGCTCAATAAGAGACATGAATGCAGAGAACACACATAGGTTGTTTACTTTAGATCGAGTTTGAACTCCTGCGTCTGGATCAGAGATCACATTCTCTTGTGGATGATATGAAGTGTGTTGAAACTTCCTTCGTTTGTAAAATGGAACTGATCCTGAAGATTGAGGCTCATATGCTTGATTAGATTCGGTTACCGTTGGTGTATTGCCTTGGATCCTATATCAAGGCCTTGAAGTTGGGTTTCAAGGCCTTGAAACGGAGTTTTGACATCGCAGTTTTCTGTTTCAAGGTCTTGAAGGTATTCTCCGATATCTTGAATCTTTTCTTGCATGTTCTTTTTAGGATCTTCTTCTTCATAAAAAAATTGTAATCTTCTCGTTGATTCAGATTAAACTGCAAAACTTTCACTCAAAGTACCATCATTTCTTTCATATAAAATGACATGAATACTTTCCTCAACGATTTTTTGTACGTTTGTTATAAACACGATAAGCTTTGTTGTATGAAGCATATCCAATGAATATAGCTTCATCACTACGTACATTAAATTTCCCAAGATTATCTTTGCCATTGTTATGAACAAAGCATGTACATCAAAAAGGTTTGAAATATGAAATATTAGGTTTGATGCCCTCAAAAAGTTCATAAGGAGTCTTTTTCAAAATAGGGCAAATTAAACAACTATTTAAGATGTAATTAGCAGTGTTTACTGCTTCTAGCCAAAAACTTTTTGGCAAACTGTTTTCTAAAAGCATAGTCCTAGACATATCCTCAAGGGTGTGGTTCTTGCGTTCCACAACTCCATTTTATTGAGGAGTTCTAGGAGCTGAAAAGTTATGTGAATTACCATATTTTGAACAAAACAAGTCAAACTTTAGTTGATCAAATTCTCTACCATGGTCACTTCTTAAAGAAACGATTGGTAGGTTTTTCAAAATTTGCAACTCCTTACACAATTTTGAAAACTCAAACAATGCTTCAGATTTTTTTCGTGAGAAAGAGTTCCATGTGAAATGAGAAAAATCATCCACAATAACAAGGATGTATTGCTTGCCTTTGGGAGATTTGACACGCAGGTCCACAAAGATACATATGTAAAAGTGCAATGGGTCGAGAAGAACTTATAACTTTCTTACATTTGAATGAACCTCTTGTTTGTTTACCTTGTGTACAAGCTTTACATAATTCATCTACCTTGAAGATTAGGTTTGGCAAGCCACGTACCAAATCTTTTGTAAGTAGCTTCTGCATTGTATGCATGCTTATGTGACCAAGTCTTCTATGCCAAAGCCTTGGATCATCAATCAAGGCCTTGAGACATTTTAGCTTAGTTCTTGAAACTTGGTTAGTACTCATAGAATAAACATTGTTACATCTAGGAGCAGTAAGCACAATGTCACCTATCGTTTTATCTTGAACTTCACCTTTCTTTGACTCAAACATCACCTTGTTGCCTTTGTCACATATTTGAGAGATACTAAGCAGATTATACTTCAAACCGTCAACAAGATATACATCATCAATAAAGGTAGATGAATTGTAAAATATTTTACCAATGCCAATAATGTTACACTTTCCTTTATCACCAAGCGTAATGGTTCTTTAAATATAAGAACAATGAACTTTTTTCACTCATGTGTCTTGATCAACCACTATCTAAACTCTATTTATGCTCCTTTACCTTGGTGATATCGTGCAAAACAGCAAACATCAACCTTTCCGGGTCGACCAAATGACATATTTTGGTCCATATTCAGGCTCGACATGTTTGGTGGTCTAGTGCCTTTAGGAACCCAGATTTGTTTAATATGTTTCCTTAAACATAGAGGATAAGTGTTTCTAACAATGTAAGGATCATTTCTTCTATATGGACATGTAGATTTTACATGACCCTTTTTACAACAGTAGAAACATGTGGGCATATGAATACTTCCTTTGGCCTTGACAAAAGTGGTAGTTGGTTTTCTAGGAAAGCTCCTATGATAACCTATACCATTTCTGTTAATTGAGGAGTGTTGTTCACCCATCATTCTTTCAAGATTAGCTTTTGAACGAGTGAATTTAACAAGTGCAGTCTTGTGGTCTTGACACATCAAAGTTAGATAAACTTTCTCTTTCTCTAGATCGATATAGTTTTGATGAAGAGAAGAGATGTTGTCCTTGAGAATCGCATTTTCCGATTTCAAGGCCTTGATACTATCATCAAGGTCTATCTTCTTCGTGTTAAGATTTTTAATCTCCAGAGACATCTCACTTAGTTGTCTTTCTTGTTTAAGAAGCTTTTTCTTTTAGAGAAGTTATCCTTATTCTATGTTCTTTATCACATATAATAATGTCTCTAAGGAATTTGGTTAGGTCTGATTTTGGTTGAGACATGATAGTACTTACCACATTGTCAACATAGAGGTTTGAATCTTCTTCATGATCGGCCATAAGACATAGGTTTGTGTTCCCTCGAAAGTGTACGCGTCAAAGTCTTAAATTTATATCTAGAACTTATGCAAAAGCGAACCCGCAGTGTACGGATCGGCGTAGTAAGACAAGAGATTCCAGAGTCGAACTCAGGGATTTGGTGAGAATAAAATCAGTTCACAAGTAGTCGAACAAGCAAAATATAGAAGCTTTGCAAGTAAAATTGGGAAAAAAGCAATCCTAAAGATCCAGGTATCCGATTGTGGCAATCGATTCAAGATATTCTATAGACGTAAGGTCAAAGTCAGGATTGCAAAGGTATATCTAATGTAAGGTTATGTACGGTGAAGTTCCAAAACCCTATATGTCTCACTCAAAGACTCTCTCTATAAAGGTTGTTGAGGCTGCAATATAGAAAGGATCAAAGGATAAGAATTACTCTCAAATACCCATGCCCAAACCCAAGGAAATCAAAGACAAGCCAAAATGGTTAAGGTTGTGACATTCGAAACCGAAATAGAGGATGTTGAGTCTCACTACTACTTAGGAAAGGCAGGCCAAGGCTAGGTTAAGGCAAATCTATTAACTTTGGATCAAAGCAAAAGCAAAAACGTACGACAAAGGAAAACCACGGCTAGTTCTTGAGAAACCACGGCCGTGAAACTCAAGAATAGACCGTGGAAAAGGGTTGTCGACGAGGTTCTCACAACTCTCAGGGTCCAATCTATTTTGGTTCAATCTATCATCATCTAAGCCACAACTATCAACCCTTCACCTTAGAATTGCTAAAGGGTTTTATCCAATAACCATCATTATCAAATAAAAAATCAAGTTTAAAAAGGAAAAAGTATAAAACATTGAAAACTCAATAACTATCAAATAAACAATCTCAAATCCAATAACAAATGTTAGTAACGAATGAATGCAGAAAAAGGGAATAGAAATCCTCACAAAAATCTAGAGAACAATGAAGAACGGGATGTCAATCCGTCTCCAAATGTAAACTCTAAGATACCTCGAAGTACACAATCTCCAAATCACGTCGTTCTCGGGATCTTCCCTAAGCAATGCCCTCAATGCCAACCATCAATGCACGGTCGAAACCAGGGTAAACGCGGAACGTCCTATGCGAGTCCCCTATTTTCTCCTTTCTTCAGCCTTCTTATAGAGAAAAATAGGGTTACGAGAAAAGCCCGATAACTATTGCTGATGCGGCATAAATGACACGTGGCAACGTCGAGGAAATCACAGTCAAGTACAAACTTCCACGGCCGTGGTTTAGGGCGTGGAACCTTCTAGTGCTCTTCAACGTCACTTTCCACGATCTTGATGGTCGAACCACGGTCGTGGAATCCATGGTTTGGCCGTGGAAGTTCAAATTCCTTCGTGAAAGCTTTCTTTTCGTAAATTTCTCTAATCATGCTCCTTCCTTAGCTTCTCCAAAGCATCCTCTTGACATCTAGCATGATCAAATACTCCTATCTCTTTATATATGCTCCAATTCAAGCCTTCATTTACCTAAAAACAAAACAAAACTTGTGTAGATCTCTATATCGACAAAGTAGGTGAATGTGCTCATAAATGCCTCAAACTCATATCCATGTACACAACAAAAAGGGGAAAAACAATCAAAATAAGTACCTAAAAAATAGTCATATTTCATGCTATCAAAATACCCCATACTTGTCACTTTCTTGTCCTCAAGCAAGATTTTCAAAAGCTTAGAACATAAGGTAGAATGAAATATGAATGCAAAACAAAAACAAAAATAATCTTTTTGGTAATGTGCTTCTAATCAATAGATCATCCTTAAATCTTGCTTCATGTCTCCTTGAATACATTCATATACATGAATCAAAATATGTAAAGCAATGGAAACATCATAAGTTGCATAATCTTCAAGGCAAACATCATAACCTTCAAGCAATGTCAAAATCAATCTTGTGAAACTTCAATTTAGATCACCAAGTCAAACAACATTCTTATGATATCAAGGGCTTTCAAGTAAGGTCAAGAATGTGGAAAGGTCAGAAACTTGTAAGGAATGTGATGCAAAAATCCGGGAAAAAGGAGCAACAAAAACTCTTTTCTTTTTACCAATTGAACTAACCACCAACTTAGAGCTTTGCTCTTTACTTTTTGCACATAAATCTTCGACTTTACTTTTGGAAATATGGACAGCGGTGCACAAAAACCGAAGCCTAGGAGATTGAAATTTCTCAATTTCAAGATGCATCAAACCCTTGATGCACATACCATAATCCGTTAGGAATATCGCTCAATCCGACTTTGGCAAGACACAAATACCCGGCTATGTGAATGATGCCGAGTTACTCATCATCATGATTGACTTCCCCAAACCTATTTTCTATACTTTGAATTCAAACAATTGCTTTCATGGCCATCCCACATCAAACATGCCAAATTCACACTCTTTCTAATTCCCGGATAGGTAAAGGAGGCAAGTATTTTCATTGAGGGGCTAAATGATCAAAGAAAGAAGCAAGAAAATCGAAGTGCCTTAATCATTCCATAAAAAAGTGTAAGAACTTATATTGTGATTTCAACCTTCATTCCTCAATATGATTTAGATAAAACTTTCACATTATGAAACTTGCAATAAAGGTTAAACAACGTACTCAATTTCTTTCACAATTCACAAATCAATCCAAGCATACAAGTGTCATAAAAAATCCATTCAACAAGTAGATTCATCATAGAATTCATCTCTAATCTTAGAATCACAAAAATTTTCAAATTTTTATGGATTTTTCAAAGCATTTTTCATGCAATGCAATAATGAAACGTGTGACAATCAAAAGAAACATGCGAGTGTTCATAGAAATAAGAAAAGCAAGTGTATCGAGTTGTTACAAACGAGAGTCACATCCCACCCCATACTTAACATACACATTGTCCTCAATGTTTAGGAAAAATAAAGAAAAGAAAAGAAAAGAAAAGAAAAAGAAACTCACTAATGGTGGTGGAGTAGCTCGAACCGGGCGGTCATCTCGTCAATCACTGCGGAGGTGGCAGGTAAGGGAAGAAGTCGGAGCTGAAGGGTCGCCCAAACTGCTAGCGGTAGACATCACGGAGGATCCTGGCGTTCTCTTGCCTCTCCACACCATGCTCCTGCTGGCGGATCTCTAGGTCTCACACCCTCCTGGAAAGGTCAGTCGCCCATGCCGGCTGCTGCTCATACCATGCCGGTTGCTGCTGTTGAGAAGGTGTCGGTGCAACTGGTGGCTGATCATACCAAGGAGGTGGAGCTCCCATCCAAGATGGCTGCTGTCCATACCAAGCAGGAGGAGCATCCATCCATGTCGGGCGCTCACTAACACTAGCTCGGCGGGAGGAAGAAGAACGGGAAGGCCTCGATTGGTGGGGAGATCTCCTAGGTGGCTCCGGGAAGTCAGCTGGCTGATCCGGAATGATCCAAAGTCCTACTCATCTTCTCCTGTATCCGGATAGTCACCTCCTCCCGTCTCTTGATCCTCATCATATGTAGCTGCAACTGGGACCTCATCGGGAACATATGGAGGAGCTACTAATTTGTTAGCATGCATAGAAACAAAAGTCTCCTTCCAGTTATGGCAGCCAAGCATAAGAGAGTTCTCCGGGAGCCATGAAATGCCTCTACCACCTCTCTTCTCCCAAGACATGGCTGCGGTAGGTGGACTACGGTGGCGAGGAAAGATAATTCCCCTAGTCAAGATCCAGCTGGTTGGCAATATGTGTCACCATACCTCCATATCCTATGTTCCCGGCTGATTTGTTCTTCACCTTACTAAGGGTGGAGGCAAGCAAAGTGGCACAATCTGCAAGATTACACAAAAGCATGCAATAGAGAATAAAGAGCTCATCGGCTTTGATCTTTTGGGGTGTTTCGGGTCTAGGGAAGAGGCATTCCGAGAGGATCCTATGGGCTATCTTGAGGGGCAAATGGTAGATAAGCTTGTCCTTAGAGTCAGCCGGTTGCCAACGGTCCTCCGAAGCCACAATCATAGTTATATCCCTCCAAAACTTCTTAGCTTTCACTCCCCTAGGAAACGTTTCATTGAACGTCTCATAAAAACCAAACAATGTCCCAATGGCGGAGAATATGATCGAAGGAAGTTATGAACTCCCTTGTAATCTCTTCATAAGCATCCTCCCTAATGGCGGAGAATATGATCAACCCAGCTCTATCTAGCAACCATGTTAAGTCATCAACTACATTGAGCTCTTGAAGCTCCTCCAACACAATGTACCTAGGTCCTATCACATCTCTCTTAGAAATCTTATCCAGGGCTCTAGTGTAATCTTCATGGATTACAGGGATTCTAGGGGGTGGTGGTGATGGTGGTTCATTGGGAGGGGGTTGAGAAGAAGACCCAACACCTTTTTGCTTCTTATTTCTATTGGATTTCCTTGTTCCGAACATTTTCTTTCAAAACAGAGAAAACCACGGCTTGTTCTTCAATTTCCACGGCCGTGGAACTGTACGGCACCCGTGGAATTGCTCTGATTCTCTCAAAATCTCAGCAAATGCACAGCAAACTCAGCAATCACAACCCTAAACTACTTATAATTCCAATTTCGTTCAGTTCTCCTAAAAACTTGCAAGAAAAACAAACCAAATCAACCAAGAAGAGATAGAGATAAAACCTAGGGTTTGGATTTGAAAAAATCCAAATTCCTTCCCCAATGTTGATTGTTTGCTCAATTTGTTGTTTGGATCTTATAGAGGATTTGATTTGCTCCACTTTTGGTTGAAGAATCGTTCGAATCGGTCTCCGGATGAGGGATCACAAGTAGGGGTGAAAATCGGCGTTTTTAGGGCGTGGTTTGGGAGTTTGTGTGTGTTTTTGTGAAGAAGAGGGAAATATATAGTGGCCGTAAAAATTTTGGAAAATCACGGCCGGTCGGGGTGTTCCACGGCCGTGGTTTTGACCGTGGAATCCTCTGATTTGTGCTTAAACTCCAAGTTTCGTCAATCTATCGGCTTTTCCTCCATTCCCTTTTTCATTCCTTATTCCTGGCATCCAAAAACACAACATACCGGAAGATATCGCGGGGGAAACAAACAAAAATAACTAAACTAAACTAATCTAAGAAAGAAAGAAAACAAAACGAAAATGCAATACCTTGGGTTGCCTCCCAAGAAGCGCTTTGTTTTGGGTCCGTAGCTAGACCGTTCCTGTGTTTAGATGAGGACAATCGAAGCGATTTCCTCAGCTTGGAGCTCCGGTGAGTACTTCTTGAGTCGTTGGCCATTCACCTTGAAAATACCGCACTTCTCACCCCATACTTCAATTGCACCATGGGGAAAAACATGTTTAATGAAATAAGGTTCAGTCCAAGGAGACATAAGCTTACCTGTAAAGAGCCGAAGTCTAGAATTGAAGAGGAGAACTTGATCTCCTTCTTTGAGGTCCTTTGGAATGGTATGCTTATCATACCAACGCTTCGCCCTTTCTTTGTAAATCTTCTCGCCCGCTTCTTTCATGCTGAAGTTCAACCACTTTATGGCCCAATACGCCTTGTGTTCCAGCTCTACCGGAAGATGACAAGACTTTCCATACACAAGGTTGTATGGTGTTGTGCCAATGAGAGTCTTGTATGCTGTCCTATATGCCCATAACGCGTCATCTAGCTTTAGTGACCAATCCTTCCTTGTTTTTGACACCGTCTTCTCAAGGATTCCTTTGATCTCTCTATTCGAAATATCCACTTGTCCACTTGTTTGCGGATGGTAGGGAGTGGCGATGTTGTGAGTCACCCCATACTTAGCTAGTAGAGCTTCGGATCGTCGGGCTATGAAGTGTGAACCTCCGTCACTAATGATGGTTAGTGGTGTCTCAAACCTTGGGAAAAATAGTTCTATTAAAGAAATTGACAACCACCATAGCATCGTTAGTTGAAGAGGCAACGTCTTCAACCCATCTCGAAACATAATCTACAGCAAGAAGTATGTATTGGTTTCCACAAGATGATGGGAATGGTCCCATGAAATCGACTCCCCAAACGTCAAAGATTTCCACCTCTTGAATGTTGTTGAGAGGCATCTCATTCCTCCTAGAGATATTTTCTGCTCTTTGACAAGCATCGCAATAAGCAACAAAGGTTTGCACATCCTTAAATAAAGTAGGCCAAAAGAATCCGGATTGCAGTACCTTAGCGCTAGTTTTATGGGAACTAGCGTGTCCTCCACAAGGAAGTGAATGACAATGACGAATGACACTTTCCATTTCGTCTTCCCGCACACATCTCCTAATGATGCCGTCGGGACCTCTCTTGAAGAGTAGAGGTTCATTCTAAAAGTATTGGCGGATATCCCTAAAGAACTTCTTTCTTTGTGCGTAGGAAAATCCGGGAGGTATTTCCTGACAAACCAAGTAATTTACAAAATCAGCAAACCAAGGCTCGTTACCACTAGAGATCTTGTCGATGCACTCTTCCATTATGTGTAGGTGTTCGTCCGGGAAGGAGTCATCTATGGGTAGATCGTCGCCTTCGGTGTGTGGTAGACGACTTAAGTGATCCGCAACAGAATTTTCCGAGCCTTTCTTGTCGCAGATCTCTAGATCGAATTCTTGAAGAAGAAGAATCCATCTAATCAGCCTCGGTTCCGCATCCTTCTTGGCGAGAAAATACCGTATTGTTGAATGGTCCGTGTATACAATCACCTTCGCTCCTACAAGATAAGAACGAAACTATTCAAAAGCATATACAACGGCTAAAAATTCATTTTCAGTTTTGGCATAGTTGAGTTGCGCTTCATCTAGCGTCTTGTTAGCATAGTAGATGGCATGAGTGCGGCCTTCCTTCTTTTGTCCAAGAACCGCTCCAACAACTACGTCACTTGCATCACACATAACCTCGAACGGGAGATTCCAGTCCGGAGGTTGGATATCGGGGCTGAGATGAGAGCTTCCCGAATCTTAAAGAAGGCATCTAAACATTCCTGCGAAAAATCAAAAACAACATCCTTCATCAATAGATTAGTTAGTGGTTTCGAAATTTTTGAAAAGTCTTTGATGAATCTTCTATAAAATCCTACATGTCCTAGGAAACTTCTTATCCCCTTCACCGAAGATGGAGGATGAAGCTTCTCTATAGTCTCTATCTTAGCCTTGTCAACTTCGATCCCTCTAGCACAATGCCTTCCTTAACCATGAATTGACACTTCTCCCAATTTAGAACAAGGTTAGTGCCTTCACATATTTGCAAAACAAGGGAGAGGTTAGCAAGACAATTGTCAAATGAGGAACCATAAACTGAAAAATCTTCCATAAAAACCTCCATGATTTCCTCAATATATTCCGAGAAGATGGCCATCATGCATCTTTGAAAGGTGGCTGGAGTGTTACAAAGTCCGAATGGCATCCTCTTATAAGCGAACGTACCCGACGGGCACGTGGATGTGGTCTTCTCTTGATCATCCGGGTGAATCGGAATCTGAAAGAAACCACTATATCCTTCAAGATAACAGAAATAGGAGTGTTGTGCTAACCTCTCAAGCATTTGATCGATGAATGGTAGCGAGAGGTGATCCTTCCTAGTCGCATTGTTCAGCTTGCGGTAGTCAATGCACATCCTCCAACCTGTCACGGTTCTCGTTGGAATGAGTTCGTTGTTCTTGTTGGTCACAACGGTCATTCCTCCATTCTTCGGAACAACTTGAACGGGGCTCACCCACTTGCTATCGAAGATAGGATAGATGATACCTGCGTCAAGTAACTTCAGGATTTCCTTCTTAACGACCTCTTTCATGATCGGATTTAACCGTCTTTGAGGTTGTCGTGAAGGCTTGAAACCCTTTTCCATTAGAATCTTGTGCATACATAAAGATGGTTTAATTCGAAAAAGATCCTCTATGGTATAACCTAAGGCTTTCTTATGTTTCCTTAAAACAGCCATAAATTTCTCATGTTCATCTTCATTTAAATCGGAACTAACAATAACGGGAAAGGTAGAATTAGTTCCAAGAAATGCATACCGAAGATGTGTGGGAAGCGGCTTCAATTCCAAAGCTATTGTTGCCTTTGATGTTTCTTGAGGTGTGTCCGATGCTTCCTTAGGAGTCTCTAAGGGTGTGGGAGTGATTGAAGAAGACTCAAGAGTAGTTGTGGAAAGAACGGAATTGTTCTCAGAATTTTCCAAAACCACGGTACACCTGTTACTTCCACGACCGTGGTTTAGGGCGTGGAAGTCTTTGGAGCTCTCGAAATAACACTCTACGGGTAGTATTGGTGTAAGCACGGCCATAGAATAACATGATTGGCCATGGTTTCTCACGTTTTCTGAGCCATCGTATAATTTCTCGAACTCTTCATCTTGCACCTCTTTTAGCTCTTCTAAGGCTTCAACCTCAACATTGCAATCCTCTTCCTCTCCTTTTTCCATGATGCTCTTGGTTATGACCTTTTGCAATGGATCTTTAAACAAGATCGAACTTACTTCCTCTCTAGACGTCTCTTCGTCATAGATGTTAAACATATCCTCTCCAAGTGCAGGTTCTTTCGCCAAAGTTGAGGGAACAAATTTAACCTTCTCTTCTCCTATATCGAAGGCTAGTATATCATTCTTGCAATCCACCATACAACCGGAGGTTGTGAGAAATGGTCTCCCGATATGATCGAGACCGGACAATCTGCAGGAATGTCAGGCACAACAAAATCTATTGGAATATAGAACTTACCGAGCTTGGCTGGGACGTCTTCAATGATGTCGCCGTGACGAGTTGTGGATCGATCCGCCATGTACAACGTCATCTTCACCGGTTTAGATTCACCTAAACCGACCTTCCTACACAAAGCAAGCGGAATGATGCTTACGCTTTCTCCTAAATCACAAAGAGCATCGTATGTGACTTCTCCTACTCCTATTGGAATACAAAATGACCCTAGATCTCTCAGCTTTGGGGGCATCTTTTCCGTCATTATTTTGATGAGCTCCGAAGACTCCGAACTCATCTTGACTTCTCCAAAGTCTTCCAGCTTCCTCTTGTTAGAGAGGATCTCTTTCAAGAACTTCCCGTAAGCGGGAATACCTACAATTGTATCAATAAAAGGTATGTTTATATGCAGTTTGCTCATTAGATCAACAAACTTACCAAACTGCTTGTCTAGACGCGCTCTTGCTCTATATTGCTGGAATGGTAGAGGAGGTTTGTAAGCTGGTGAAGGAACATATACATCTTCGTTCTCCTTCTCCTTTTCTTTCTCTTTCTCGATGGGGACTTCTACAAACTTAGGCTAAGGGTTGGTGGTTGTTACACCATGCCTAGTTGTAATAGCCATCACTCTTCCTTTTGGATTGTCCTCCGTCTTTCTGGGAAGCTTCCCTTGATCTCTAGGAACTTCTCCGGCTTTGCTGAAAACTTGGTTTTCTAAAGCTTTGTGTGCTTTATCAACCGAGGTAATGTAGTTCTCCAAACCTTGTAGCTTTCCCATGATCGTTTCCAACATAGGATTGGGTTTGTCCTTCTCCGGTTTGCTTGAGCTATTTGATGTTTGCCCCTGACTTTTCAAAGGGGAAGAAGAAGAAGAAGGTGGTATTAGTGAATTTCTAGAATTTGAATAGGGATTACCGGAGTTTTGTTGGTTGGATCTCCAATTGTTGTTGGAGTTCCAGTTGTTGTTCCAATTATTGTTCCGGTTATTGTTCCTATTCCCTTGATTGTTGTTGTCCCTTCCTAAGTCGCTAACATCTTGCTCCTTTGTCTTTTGAAGGCCAGCTCTTATGATTTCCTTCAACTCCTTGATCTCGGTGTTGAGGAAGAATATTTGAGTTTGTGCAGCTTGAGTTAACTTAGCTCCTTCAACTCCTTGATCTCGGTGTTGAGGAAGAATATTTGAGTTTGTGCAGCTTGAGTTAACTTAGCTCCCGGATCTCCTTGATTCCAATTCCTCTCATCGACTTTCCTGTGGGAATACCTCTCAATCACTGGGCTTGCTTCTCAATGAAGTCTCAAGCGTCATCCTCTCTCATGTCCATGAATGTTCCGCAAGAGAGTGATTAGAGCTTAGGTTCCACAAGATTAGGTTCCACAAGATTAATCTTCTGGTAGCTTTCATGTGGGAATACCTCTCAATCACTTGGGCTTGATTCTCAATGAAGTCCCAAGCGTCTTCCTCTTTTCCTTCTTTCTTCTTTCTTTTTTTTCATTCTTTCTTCTTTTCCTCTCTTCTAGCTTAGCTTCCACAAGATTAAACTTGTGGTAGCTTTTACAGGCTTCATATGATGTATATATGTATGTATATGTATGTGTTTGGCTGTTTGTCGAAGAAGAAGTGAAGAGGATCGAGTGAAGAAGCAAAGAGAAGTAGAGACCAACCTTCTGCACAGACACCCGCCCCTGCGCCTGTCTTGAACCGCCCTTGCACCTTGTTGTGAGCCTCCCCTGCGCCATTTTCCAACCTACCTTGCGGCCACCTACACCAGCCTTGCCTTGCTATTGGTTCTGCAGGTTTGTCTTGCTTCTAGGCTTGCCTATGGATGACATTGCCTCTTCCTTTCCTAGTGTGAGTGTATAGTACCATACTAGGTGTAGAGGAGAGTGTGTGACCCCTTGGATCCCTTGGTTCTAGGTGTGACCCCTTTGATTGATAAAAGATTGATATATCTCTATGCCTTGTTGTTGGGCAGTGTCCCTCTCAGGATCAAAGGTTGATCGTGGTTGTGATTGTACGAGGTTGAGGTAAGTCCGCATGACTTACTTAGCTACCATCCTTATATTGGGTGTTTGCATGAGTGGTGTGTGTGTTATATGCTTGATATGATAGCACGTGATGTCGTTTATTACCGAACTATGTTTTATCTATTGCCCCGTATGCGTGGTTGTGATAACCTTTCCCTTTCATCCCGCCGTGGAGTCTGGGAGGTTCTTTCACGTCAGGCCAGACTGACTTTACAAGAAGTTGGCAATCCATTCCCCTAAGGTACACGGGTTGTACGACCGATACTAGTACAGTTGGCTAGCAGGCCCAGAGGCGGGGATGATACGTTCCCCGTGTCACATAGTTTCATATATCTATATATATACGATTTGAGTGAATGACTATTATATAAAGATGATAAAATTGGTAAATGTGTGATAACATGCTTATGTGTTTATCTTTCATGACTTGTACTTATGCTTATGCATTACCTTATAAATGTATGGTTAGCTAATGATTTCATACCATGTTGTAGATGCCTTGCAGGATAGGCGTGCTTCCGATTGATCCGGCAGGGTGACAGGTCGAGGACTCTTGTACATTAAGGGGCTATGGCTTTTGGGGATGTTTATTTTTCCCTTCTGCGTGAGGATGATGTTTTGTATACCTCCTGTGTGAGGGTTATGTTTGATACTCGGCTATGATCTTATTTACCGTTTGGTTGTACAGTTTTATACAGTTTTATGTACTTGTTTTATATTTGTCAGTGCCATGTTGTAAGGCCCAATGAACTTGTTTTCAGGCTTGGGTCAGGATCCACTGTGAGATCCAAGCCCAATGTGGCATCCCGAGTCCCCCAGAATCGGGGTGTTACAAAGTTGGTATCAGAGCCTTAGGTTGACCACAATGGCACTTGCTACATGCAATAAGGTTTGATGGATAAAATAAACAGAACCCAAAAGGGATATGATTTTTTATAGGATTTTTGGTTATAAAAGTGTTGTTTTGGTTATACATATGGCCTATATAGAGCCTTATAAGTTAGGTGTGCATACCCCGCAGATGGTTTGGACTAGAGCAGCTCCTACTGCAGGCTAGGGTAGAGGTAGGCCACCTCTTCCTTCGGGTGTGATAGGTCAGGGACCAGTTCCCGCTGTTGATCCGCTTGTGATAGATGAGGTTCATGAGGAGATTGTTGAGAGTTTCGTCCCAAAGACGAGGAGTGGTGGATCTAGGAGACCACATTCATACCGAGTCCAGTCAGATGACTCGGATCGTGTCTCCATGAGAGGGAAAGAGTTTCGTGACAATATCCGACGTGTTGAGGAGGTTGCCAAAGCAGGCAGACGGGCCCTTAATCTATCAAGGCACGAGGGATCTTATGAGACGTCCCAAGGAGCCACTCAAGTGCCAGGTATGCCGGAACATGCTGTTGAGACTGTTCGAGCTCTAGAGGAGTCTAGAGGGTCTCGACTAGATACCTGGTTGAAGGCGTTCCATCAGTTGGGAGTACCACCTTTCTCTGGGAAGGTGGGGTTAGAGACCTAGGTCTGGATTGGACATGTGGATTCGTCTTTAGAGTCCATCAGATGTCCTGAGGATAGACGGATAGAGTTATTTCAGTCTCTATTCTGTGACCTTACTCTTCAGTGGTGGAGGACCGTACGAGCCAGAGCCACCAACTACGATCAGATGAGGCAGATGATTAGAGAGCAGTTTTGCTCTGCCTCACTAAGGAGGGAGAAGCTGCAGGATTTTGTGGAGGCGGGCTTTAAGGATGTGCCGATTGTAGATGCCATCCGCCGCTTCCAAACAAAGTTGGCTTTGTTTGGTCCAGCTGCACCTTCTGAGGACCAGCATGTATACCTGTTCTCCCGTCGGTTGAGGGAGATTACACGTTCATAAATGGCGGGATTTCATTGTTAGTCCTTGGCAGATTACCAAGATCGGGCTTCTGCTTATAAGCGCGAGAGAGCTAGTCAGAGGACAGCTTCTGAGACGGAACAGTCTGAGAAGAGGCAACACACTGGGTAGACCGGGTGGTGTTGGATGAGCTTCTGGTTCTGTACGGAGTCAGAGACATTAGTGTTACCCTCATCTACATTGACTGTAGAAAAGGGACGACAATGGTTCAAATGCGGTGATCATGGACATATGCGACCAGAGTGCACGACACCACTGATAACTTATTTCACATGTGGTAGACTAGGTCATAGAGGTGCATTTTGTAGGCAAGGTGGAGTTGCATCACAACAAGGTTCTTCCCCTGCCAGTGTAGCGGGAGGCGGTCAGAGGACACATCAGCAGCAGACACAAGGACAACAAAGAGTCCCAGATCGTCCTTCTACTCATGGAACTGCTCCGGGGCCGAGCAAAGGTAGAGGTCATGGTGGGAGTACTACTGACACTAGAGAAGCTCAGGGCAGAGTCTTTGAGCTGAGGAATACAGAGGAGCCTCCTGCACCGGCTGCTATAGGTACCATTCTGCTTCACGGTTTACCTGTCAGAGTTTTGTTTGATATGGGTGCTACGCATTCCTTTATTTCTGATGTATGTGTTGAGCGCTTGAGTTTAGCTACTATTGAGGGGATACCCTTTAGTATAGGGTTACTTGATGGTAGTAGGGTCAGAGCTACCCGTGAGATACATAGTTGTGCCCTACGTTTAGGGACTCGTGTGTTGCTTGTGGACTTTTTAGTCATGCCATTGATGCATGAAGAGGTCATATTAGGCATGGATTGGATGCGTAGACACCGTGCGGTGTTGGATGGTGGTAGGAGGACTGTGACAATGTCTACCGAGGTAGGTCAGATAGAGGTCTTCCGAGGTTGGGACCTTGGGAAGACGGGTTCTGTTATTAGTGTCGTACTAGTAGTGAGGCTGATAGCACAGGGATGCGATGCCTTTTGGTCTTATGCCATGAAGGATGGAGAGAGTCCAACATTGGAGGTATTCTAGTGGTTTGTGAGTTTGCAAACGTGTTTGCTGAGCCGTCTAGCTTGCCGTCTAGCTTGCCGCCTCAAAGGAGTGTGGACTTCAGTATCGAGTTGGATCCCGGCACGAGACCTATCTTGAAGGCCCCATATCGTATGGAGCATGTCGAGATGTTGAAACTGAAGAAGCAACTCGAGGAGTTGGCTGAGAAGGACTTCATTCGCCTAGCGTATCCCCGTGGGGAGCACTTGTCCTCTTCGTACGGAAGAAGGACGTATCGTTGAGACTGTGCATCGATTACAAAGAGTTGAACAAGGTGACCATCAAGAACAAGTATCCATTGCCTCGTATTGATGATCTGCTTGATCAGCTTCAAGGAGTGACAGTGTTCTCCCGGATCGACTTACGCTCGGGATATCACTAGTTGAGGGTGAGGGAGCAGCATATACACCGGATGGCATTTGGTACAAGTTATGGACACTACGAGTTTGTAGTGATGCCATTTGGACTTACAAATGCCCCAACAGTTTTCATGGAGTTGATGAACATTATTTTCATCGACTTCCTTCATTAGTTTGTGGTTGTCTTCATTGACAATATTTTGGTGTACTCTCGTAGCAGAGAGGAGCGTGCCGGTCATTTGAGGACGGTTTTGCAGATTCAGAGGGATAGAGAGCTGTATGCCAAGCTCTCTAAGTGCGAGTTCTAGATGTCAAAGGTAGCTTTTCTAGGTCATATTGTCTCCGCCAGTGGGATCATGGTTATTCCGGCAAAGATTGAGTCTATTGATGGACAACACCGACGAACGTAAAGGAAGTGCGTAGCTTTCTCGGCCTAGCCGGTTAATTACTGACGCTTCGTGGAGGGATTTTTTGTGACTGCCCTTCCACTGACGATTCTACTGAGGAAGACTACTAGATTTATGTGGTCTGAGCAGTGTGCTCAAAATTTTGAGGAGCCGTAGAGGCGTTTGACTTCTGCTCCTATCTTAGCTCAGCCACGATGATTTTGTGGTATACAGTGATGCATCAAAGCTAGGCTTGGGATGTGTATTGATGTAGAGGGGCAGAGTGATTGCATATACGTCTAGACAGTTGAAGACGTATGATAGATTGTACCATAAATTTTTTTAGGAAAAAAGATAGCTTCATTCGCATTCCTTCTCAGACCATACTCTTGACTTGCTAGGTGCTAATGGATCACCCCTCCGGAGTAGCCATTCTTCTATTTATAGTCCTCTGGCTTCTCTCGAGACCTCTGACTGAAGGATATTCATTAATAGGAATCTTTTTCAGGAGGGCTCGGATAGTCGTCAAATAATTTTTAGATCGACCAAAGATTTGGGTCAATTGTCGCTCATATATGAGCCTCTCAAAGAGGGCCTTGGACGAGCTTTCAAAGTGAAACTCCTCGTTGGAGAATGTGTATTCTCCAACTGTCTGGCTGCCTTCCGCCAGACTCAAATCGGGTTTTAGATAGTTGATACCAAGCAAGCGCCTTGTCTTTCAAAGAGAAGTAGAAAGGCCTTAGCTTGTAGTTGTTGTTCTCCACTCTTGATGGTCTCAAAGTCTCCATAAGAATCACATAATTTTGCAAGTGTTGATGTGGAGATTCTCTTTTCATGCCTCTAAATTGACATTGTCGAATCATTGTGAGGACTTGAGGTCGAAGCACGTATTCATGCTCAGTTGGATCTCCTAGATTAACTCCGGGACACCGAACTTGTTGATTTGGCTCTTTGACCTAGGGTCTGCGGTTCTCCAGCGAACAAGTTACCTCGGTCAACCCTTGCCGGCAGCCGAGGTGGTGGTGGTATCTTGAGTCTTGACCGGTGCAACTAGGTCAGGATTCTACCTCGGTCCGATAACTGGGTTTGGTCGGGGTAGAATGTGAGCCTGCAGTTCTGCCATGTCAGCTCGGATCTCTTCCTTCAACTTCCTTCCTTCCTTGGAATATCTTCAATCCCCCAAAATAATCAGCTAACTGGACTTATTTCCATCTAGAAAATAACTTCAAATTTATAAAATAATCACTTGCCAAAAATAAAAGATCTCATAGGCCATGGGCCGTGAGTCTCAATCCAGGCCCAACGATTCATCTCGGTTGAGGTGATCTTAGGGTCAACTGAGATGATCTTCAACTACATGCAAATCTCTCAAAACTGGTCCGATATCAAATTTCTATCCTACTTCCATGCTTCTTATGCTTTCCTTGTAGCTCCTCAATGTTCCAAAATGTAGCTCCAATGACTCCTTAAATCCGTTGGCTCCATATCGCTTCAAAACATGTCATTTTCCCTACAATTAAAACGAAACTAGGTGTAGACCACGATTCTTGCAAATGTAAACAAAACGACGTAATCATCAAGAATATACAACTATGCATGCAGATTTATGAAGATAAAACATCCAAACCAATCCCAAAATATAGGCTATAATGCATGCTATCAATAGGCGCGGGTAAACTCTCTCAGTCTCCGCGAGAACAAATACACATGCTAGTCCACCGAAGGTGCGGCGGGACCTAGCAGTCCAACTCTTCTCTGAACCTCCGGATCGCCACTGCCACTGGGACGTCGTCAAACCCGGCCTCTAACAAATCATGCCCTCTATCCTTCCTTATTGACTCAGGGCAGAAACTCTCTCGAACTTGACTCAACAGCTGATCCATCCTAGTAACTCCATCCCTGGCTGTCCTTCACCAATAATGTGCCTGATCTCAGAACAAAGTGTGAACTACCTCTACCATCTGCTCCTCTGGATATCGGTTCACCTCTAAGGCAGACTCTACATGGTAGATCTAGTGCTCCAACATAGCCCCACCTTCTCGTCGAAATCGGGTACTCTCTACTAGTTGAAAGCCTTCAACTAGGAATCCGGTCTCGGTGATCTCAACTCATCTCGCCCTCTTACCACCGGTGCAGCCATAACCTGGGTAACCCTGTAAGATTCCTCTAACCACCTACGAGACCTCAACCGATCTCGCAGGCACCGGCGGTACTGGGGGTGGTACTCGAGCCCTGTATGCTTCCTCAACTCGTTGTACGTAATCTCGGTACACAAACGCTCCTAGCAATACTCGATTAGACTCAGCAGATGTTGAACTCTACACCCCGGACAAGCGGTCCTCTGCCTAACCTCAGGCATATAACTCTCTGCATTATCCTATACTGGTGCGTCAACAACGGGTGGAACCACCGTTGGCGGGTCCGCACTAGGGACACGTCCCCGACCTCTCACTAGAGGAAGTCTACCTCCTCGTCCTCGCCCTCGGATGGCATGAATCTTATCAACATCATCACGTCTAACTCGAGAAAGAGGTGGACGACCTTTTCCCCTTGCAACTATTGTCCCTGTCCTAGTACGTGTCATCTGCACGGGATACATATAACCTAATCATGTCCGGCTAGCGTATATATATATATATACACATATACTATATCATTCAAAGGCCAAGTACACTACACTACTGAGATCTGCGGAGGGCATATATACATACATACTATAGCGTAAGTCCAAAACTATCATTCAAAGGCCAACTACACTACACTTCTGAGATCTGCGGAGGTGGTGGTGGTTCCCGTATGAAGAACTGTTAGGTGAATATAAAGTATAAAAATACTCTAGAAGGGGGTTGAATAGAGTATGAGAACTTTTCACAAAAACCTATCTCAAGGCTTTGAAACTAATTTCAAAGGCCTTGATGTCGATCTGAGCTCTTTGTGACACACTTTTATTTCAAGGGATTTTAAAGTGATTTCAAGGGCCTTTGCTTCGTATACCTGTAAAACAAAGTTAGTAATAATAGAACATGATATGGTATGGAATAGAAAAGATCGGCACGAGGATATGTTTACGAAGTTCAGCTCTAAATAGCCTACTCTCCGTCCCAGGGTATATCCATAGGATCTAACTATCTATTATCAGCTTCAAAGAGTCCTAGATAAAACCTAGAAAAAATCCCCTTCTTCTTTCACTATAGACAATGCTACGATCTAGCTCTAACTCTTAACATAGTTATAATAGCCTAGTTACTTCTCAGAGTAACATGCACTCTAGTATAACGCTCTTTAGATATTCCAATGGAGCTCTCGAGTTTGTCTCTCTCTAAGGGATAAAGCTTTTGAGAAAGAGAGAAAGAAAAACTTATTGAATCGAATGAAGATGCTTTGGATCACTTGAAGACTTTGGATATTTCCGTGTAAGGTTGTTGTCCTTCTTCTTTAGTCAACATTTTCATTTATAGTATTATATGGAGAAGTCTTCTAGCTATTGGGAAAATGACCGTTGAGGATGTTTCTTCTTCTCCATGGAAAACGCCTCTTGGTTGAGATGAGATAGCCGTTGTAGATCTTCTATATCTTCTTCATCTCCAAAAAGCACGTTGATTCTTCTTATCCATAATGTTCTCACACTGTTGAAGATCTTTGTCTGTTGGGCATTGAGATCTTCAGATTTTGTTGAATGAAGATCTTCGAAAACTGTTCAGAAAAAATCTTGCGCTAGTGTTAAGGATCTTTGTGAGATCTTATTTGAACCGAATCCTCTAGTTCGTGATCTTCTTGTTGAGCATATCTCCTTGGAAGATCTTCTTTTGATTCTTTGTTTATTTGGTTGGTAGAGGTTTGAATTCCTTCCGGCCCTTTTGTCCTTTGAAACTTGTTTCAAGGCTTTGGCTCTTGATCTCTTGAAATGGCTTTCAAGGCCTCCGTGTTGGACTTCTTTTAATTCTGCCCGTGTCCTTGTATCTGGTTTCAAGGCCTCACTTGTCCCTTGTATATGATTTCAAGGCTTCTATTGATCCCTTGAAATGCTTTCCAAGTCTTGCATATATTTTAGGTAAACACCAAAAAACAAACCAAGCAAACTAGACATACAATCGATATTTTGTTAGTATTAAAAACCGCTTTATTTGTGTTAAGTCTTCCATCATCGCATATTCAAATATATATACTCAAAGTGGAGTTTTCAATCACCCCCTTGATGGAAGACAACACAAATATCGTACCTGCATTGTAGAGTTAGCGATGCATATATGAATATCAAACAATACTTAAATGCGGAATGTAGAAATATCGAAATTTCGAATCATGAATTTCTCTCCCTTTGTCTTTAAACAAGGGAGAAAAATAGTTAAAGCACGGAAGTTTTAAAATTAAGTACAGACCCAGCAAAAAGAGAGTTTCCAAAAAACAACTAAAAAACCAAAGTCTTTCAAAACATACATCAAGGCCTTGATATCAGTACCAAGGGGCTTCAAAATCGATGTTAAAGGCCTTGAAATTCACGGTAAGGCTGAGAAGCTTCACTTGTGGTACCATCTCGGATTCAGGCGCCCTTTCCCGTAATGTTCCTTCATGCACTTTGTCCTCCAACAATCGCTAGCATTTCGGAGGTCAAAGTTCTTGCTTTGCTCGTTTGTTCGTCTTTAGTCTGTAGCATCTTTGTATTTCTTCACAATACCAAACTCCTCAATTTGCAAAATGTCTGGATCCTCAGAAGTGGGTTGACTAATAGGACGATCCTTGACAATCTTGTAGCATTGATTCATGACCCGTTCAGCATTTTGGGTTGTTGCTTGGCCATCCTCCTCTGTTAATGGTTTGATACTATTTGTAACTATGAGAGATAGAGCATTTACATGGAACATCTGATTTAGGATTCAAAGTAGATCTTGTGACTCACCCAATTGATCAGTGATCTCAGATCTGAATTTTAGTAAATCATATCTGATAGAATCCAAGCCTCTTTCCACTGCTTCTAGTCTCTGTATAGTTGTAAAATTCCAAGCAGGTTGATCTTTCAAAATCCACTCACCAGTCTGTGTTCTTTTAATGCCCATGTTGTCAAAGAAAAATTCATCCAATTCTCCAACAATATAGACTTGTTCCTCATCAGTATAATCAACAGAGAAATGCCGAAAAATCTTTGGAAGCAGATTTGCATAGGGTGGAGGAGTATCACTTGGGGATTTGATTAGGTGAAGCATGTGATCCGGAATGATTCCAAGGAGATCAACATCTAGCCCGTTTAGCACATGATATAAAAAAGGCAAATAACTAGTGTGTAAGCACATCCCAATTTTTAATTCTAGGCACCACACATCTCACCAAAATAGCACACACTATTCTAGTCTCAAGAGTCAAACAGGTAACAATTGGTTGTGGCAGAGAGTTGGGCAAAAGAAATTGCTCTTTAGCCGGTTTAACAATTCTAGAAGGAGTGGGATAGTCAAAGGAGTTAAAGGTAGGAAGCCCTAGAATTTGATCAATGATAGAAGAGGAAATAACAATTTTCTTACCTTTGACCACCGATTTCAGAATTAGTTCGTTTCGTTCCCTTCGTGTAGTAAGATTGATGAAGAACAGTCTTGTCAACCTTGGATATGCTATCTCCCCTAGATTAAGAATCAGCCAGATAGAAGTAGCTTGAAGCATAGTGAGACCTGGAAGGGCGAGTGACACGAAGAGTTCTTTGTCCACCAACTCGCACATACATAGCTCTTTGTCTTGGAATCCATGAAGCCCTCTCGTGACAGCAGTTTCGTTCCCGGACCAAGTTGACGGAAGGCCTGTCTTGGTGCAGATGTCCACGTCGTCGATGAGAAACGAGGAGTCAGAGCTGGAATCAGAATTTGAGGAGAGGTGAACAATCCTTTTGTCGTTTGGGAGCAAAAGATGATACTTCTTCTATGGAAGATCTCTTGGAAGCCATGGATGATGTTTGAAAGAAGTTGAAACAGTGTTTAAAAACGAAACAGTAAAGTAGAGGGTTTTGAATTGGGAAGTTGAAGCGTAAGAAGGAATGAAAGGAGAAAGGTGGTATTTAAGGGAAGAAGTCACATCATCATCGGTTTAATAAGACTCAGTGTTTAGAATAGAAAAAAGGCTAAGGAAAAGCACACAAGAGATTAAGAAGAGAGAAGAATGTACCTTGATTTGCAAAGTTAAGAAAGAGAGATAGCCGGATTTGGGTTTAGGTTTGTTTAAATCTCTTTAATTGCTTCAAGGTATATACTAGAACTCTTCTGTTGTAATGCTCTTGCATAGGGTGCACTTCAATTTTGCAAGGTGTGCCTCGAATATTTTCTTCGAATTTTGGCAACAGTAGGAAAAATCGGGTAAGAAATCGGTCAATTTGGGGAAGAAGAGGGCAATTTTTCTTTGAAAAATCAACTCTTGGTTTCGACGTTCAAGAACTTTCTTTCTTTCCTTTTTTTTTTGTATTGGCGAGGCTTCAAAGGTCAACGGCTGGCTGGTGTTTGGGAATTTTTTGCGTTTCTCTCTTCCTGAACTTACACAAGTCAATGCACGTTAAACTCAAATAATCTCGCAAAGATGGCGAACAAGAAAAGACTCAACTTTTAAAGACTCAAAAAAGATTAAAAAAAATGAAACCTTTTGATGAACGTTCGGACTTCAATCGATTAACTTTGATACCACTTTGATGCGGGGATAAGCCACAGTTCCCGATCTAGATTGAAAGTCCTTTACTGGAATAAAAATCGGATAGTTCTATAGAAAAATCGGTCGATTTATCTCAAGAACAGGTCAATTTTTCGATGAACTCAGAACACGGATTAGTGAATGATATGGAAAGAAAAGAGGATGAATATGAAATGATAAAGGGGAGATATAGGAAGATATGAACGAAGATATTTCCGCAAAAGAACCTTGAAAAATGATGTGTCAAAACCCTTGAACGAAAAGATTACCTTAACCTGCACTTCCGTAACCTTACACAAGCCTTCTAAGTAAGACAAGCACAAAGAGGGATAAGGATTGACCAGGAGCACCAACCTTCAACAAGATTAACACGCACAAGCACAATCTAGCAAGAACGTAACAACAATTCAACCAAAACTCTCCTTTGATTGAATAGCAATGAATAAAATACGTACTTCGTAAGCGAAGTCGTAAGTTCACACAAATTGTGGAAAATATCTCAAATCTAATCTACCAAACAATCTCCCCCGCTAAGGCTATTTATAGGGAAGATTAAACCTACTAAGACTAGGAAAAACTAAAAAGATATGATCTATAAAATATATCTTTTGAAAAAATAATCTAGGAAAGATATCTTTTAAAAGATATAAAATCTAAAAAAATATGATTTATAAAATATATCTTTTGAAAAGATCATATAAGAAAATATCTTTTAAAAGATATAAAATCTAAAATCTAAAAAGATATATAAAATCTATCTTTTGAAAAGATATTCTAGGAAAAAATATCTTTTAAAAGATATAAAATATAAAATCTAAAAAGATAGAATCTAATAATTCCTTAAGATAGTCTGAGAGATTTAAGGAATTATTACAAGATATAATTGTCAACAAAAATAGAAGATTATGGCCGGGCCATTTGCAACTCTAGTTCCAAATTATAGAAAATAACCACGAAAATCAATCCAGTTTTCCTATAGGAAAATCGGTCGATTTTTCTAGCAAATCGGTCGATTTTCTTCATCTGCCATGCAATCTTCCATTCCATCAATTCGCCCCATATTTGCAGCTTGTAAGTTCTTCCTCCTTGAGCTTCTCTCGCTTCTAGATTAGTGAGTGATCCATGTAGCGTAGGCATTGATGCTATCAAGGATGGTCCCACATCACATGCGTTTGGGTTCGCGATCAAATTCTCTGGTTGATGGTATGAAGAATGTTGAAACTTTCTCCTTTTAAGATGGAAAAGATCCTAAAGATTGAGGCTCATTTGCTTGACTAGATTCAGGTACCGCTAGAGTGTTGCCCTTGGATCCTATATCAAGGCCTTGAAGTTGAGTTTCAGGCCTTGAAATGGAGTTCTGACATCGTTGTTTTCTGTTTCAAGTTCTTTAAGATGCGTTTCAAGGTTCTTGAGATTATTCTCCGGTATCTTGAGTCTTGTCTTGAATATTCTTTTCTTGAGCCTTAGGATCTTCTTCTCCCTTAGAATTGTGATCTTCATGTTGATTCAGATTAAGATCTGCAAAACTTTCACTCAAAGTACCATCATTGCTTTCATCAAATATGACATGAGTACTTTCCTCAACTATTTCGGTACGCTTATTATAAACACGATAAGCTTTGCTATTTGAAGCATATCCAATGAATATTGCTTCGTCACTACGTGCATCAAATTTTCCAAGGTTATCTTTGCTATTGTTTTGGACAAAGCATATACATCCAAGGGTTTAAAATAAGAAATATTAGGTTTTCTACCCTTACAGACTTCATAAGGAGTCTTTTTCAAAATATGGCGGATTAAAAATCTATTCAATATGTAGTTCGCAGTGTTGACTGCTTTAGCCCAAAAGCATTTTGGCAAATCTAAAAGCATGGTCCTAGACATATCCTCTAGGGCGCGGTTCTTACGTTCCACAACCCCATTTTGTTGAGGAGTTCTAGGAGATGAAAAGTTGTGTGATATACCATACTTTGCACAAAACAAATCAAACTTTAGTCTCGCAAGTAAGGTGTGGAAGCTGGCTAAGGTGATCAGCCACCAAGTTCTCCAAACCTTTCTTATCACGGATTTCTAGATCGAATTCTTGTAGAAGTAAGATCCATCTTAGGAGTCTTGGCTTTGCATCCTTCTTAGTGAATAGGTAGCGAATGGAGGAATGATCTGTATAGACTATCACCTTCGCACCAACAAGATAAGAACGAAAATTTTCAAATGCATAAACAACAACAAGAAGCTCCTTCTCTGTGGTACCGTAATTCAGTTGAGCTTCGTCTAGCGTCTTGCAAGCGTAGTTGATAGTGTGAGTACGACCATCCTTCTTTTGTCCAAGTACAGCTCCTTGATAGCATGAATTATAGTTTATATTTTGGGACTTCTTTAGACGTTTTATCCTCAATAATTTGCATGTTTGTATGCATATTATGTGATTATATTGCTATTTCATCTACCTTTTCGGGAATCGAGGTCTACACCAAGTTTCGTTGTAAATGTAGGTAAAATGGCACGTTTTGGACTAAAATGGAGCTAAGGAATCATTGGAGCTACATTCAGGAACTTAAGGAAAGACCCATGAAGCATGGAAATGGATTTAAGATTTACTTTGGACCAGATTTAAGAGATTTCACATTCAGTTGTGATTCACCTCGGTCAGCTACAGTGTCACCTCGACCGAGGTGATTTTGAGGAACGCCCTGACCGAGGCGAACACCTTGGACGCGGCGAGATATATTTTATTTGGATGAGATCTTTTAATTATGGAAAGAAGATCTTATATTTTTGGGCTGGATTTCTGGAAGGAAGAAGATATTCAGCTAATATATTTTTACCTATTTTATGGAAAATATCTTTCTAAGATATTTTATCTTTGGAGAGACAATTTTCCTATAAAAAGGGTTGGATTTTTCACAAGTTGGAAGGAGGCAAGGAGGCTTGGAGGCTAGGAGGCTTGGAGGCTTGATGTTGAGGAAACTGAAAGCATCCAGAAATTAAGGGATTTTTCCATGAGTGTTTGAAGGAAGGAAGATTGAAGATCAATCTAGGAAGGATTGATAGCTTGTCATAGCCTTTTTAAGGGGATTTGTAAGACTTTCTTAGATTCCCTTTTATTGATTGTCTTGTTGGATTTGTTAATCCAAGGAACGCTTATTTGTGTGATATTTGATTCAGTTATTGAAGCTTTGTTCTTAAAGCCTTTGTATTCAAATATTCACTTTCTTCCCAAATATTTGATTACTGCTTTCATGATGATGAGTGGCTAATTTCCTTGTGCGATTCTAGGGTGATTGGCTGAAAGTTGTGGGAAAGACGATGATAGAATGATCTTAATCCCATTAGGACCCTGAAAGCTCGAGTCTTTATCCTTAACCCTAGAACATCCCGCTCAGCCGATGAACACCCCGGCCGAGGTGGAATTCGTTTGACCGAGGTGACTTTTCTGATCCAAAACTGAGAGTTAAGTGTTAGAGTTTGCCAAATCCTATTCTTATTACACCTTTCCTGATCCAATGCAAGCCTAGGATGAGACTTACCCGGTGATTCCTTTGTTTGTTTACCCAAGATCGTAAGTGTAGGTAATAAAGGTTTACCCTTTATTGGGGTTTGAGTGTGCCTTAATTCCATCTTTGTGAGTTAGCCTGAGACTTACCCGGTAAAGGTTGATTCTATTCCCTTAGGTGGTGTGTTGGTTTTAGGTTATAGTTCTTTTCCTTAATTCCTTGAGACTTACCCGGTAATAGGAGTTACGGTTTGGGATAGTGAGTAGTGAGACTTACCCGGTGATCTACTCCGCTTTAGAAACACCTCACTTTGCAAAATCTCAACTTTGTCCGCTTATCTTTAGATCTTGAGTTGGAACCACAACTTGATGCTTTAATCCCAAGAATTGCATATTCCCTTAATTGACTTTTGATCATCTTTGATTGCTTTAATTGCTTTCGTGGTTAGTAATTACATATACTACTTATACCGGCTTTGTTTCACTAAGTCCTTGTGATCGACCCCTGGAATTCCTTGCTTTTACTACGATTGACCTGTACACTGCGGGTTTCGCATCCTTGTTTAAGCTTATTTCCTCGGTTATAAATTTAAAGCTTGCACACACCGTTTGGAGCGAACAAGTTTTTGGCGCCGTTGCAAGGGACTGTTTTTTCTTTTTCTAGTGATCTTTCTGCTTGAGTGTTCTTGCAGGTTTGTGTTCTTAGGTACATACGAAGTTCTCGTTCCAACAACGGAACAGAGTTTCGCCAAAGAACAAGTTTTTGGCGCCGTTGCCGGGGACTTGGTCTAGACCAAGCCGGTTGCAGTAGTCTTTCGGGGCACTTGCCCCTGTTGCTACTAACCACTCTACTTGAGTGACTTTCGCAGGTTCTTTTTCTTAGGTTTATGCGAAGAACCTGCGCTGGGAAGGAAATCGTTCCTTACGATCACGAACCAGAAAAGACATACAAGAGACGCTTAGAGGAAGCAAAGATGGTCAACCGCGACGATCGCGATGTTGAGGCCGAATTGAAGGAGGCAATTGAAGAATTGCGACTGGAAAGGGAAGAAACTCGTGCAAGGACGGAGGCAATCGAAGCAAATATGACAGCTTTACGGGACCAATATCTACCTCGACCGAATCCAGATCCTCGACCGAGGCAAGACCCAGATCCAGCTCCTCGACCGAGGCAGGACCCAGTTCCAGCTGCCCTGGTCGAGATACTTACACCTTGGATGCCGGTCCGAAACGCTCTTATTGCAGGTGTTCCACAGACCCTAGGGCAGCGGATGGACCCTAACCAGCAACTAAGGCGTCTAGGAGTCAACCTCGGTGATCCAGCGGAGCATGATTATGAACTTCGACCGCAAGTTCTTTCCATGATTCGCCAATGCCAGTTTGGAGGACTAGAGATGGAATCTCCGCATCAGCATCTGCAAAACTATGATATCTTGATGGAGACCTTGAGACCTTCAGGAAAACAACAATTACAAGCTAAGGCCTTTCTACTTCTCTTTGAAAGATAGGGCACTTACTTGGTATCAATCTCTTCCCCCCGGAAAAATCAGCACCTGGGAGGAGATGATGACGGAGTTCTTGACTAAATTCTTTCCCCCCTCAAAGACCGCTGAAATGAGAGGGAAGATCAATGCATTCATCATGAAGGACAAGGAGAGTTTGTCCAAGTCATGGGAGAGATTTAAAGACATCCTTTTGGATTGCCCACATCACGGGATTCCAAAGATAGAGTTGTTGGAGATATACTTCAAGGGACTGGACGGGAACACCCAGTTCAACCTTCAACTGCTATCCGCCGGCACGTTCATGGACATGCCGATTGGCGAAGCTTGGGAGTTCATAGAAAAACAAGCTTTGCACATGGAGAAATATTCCCATCAAGGAGCCGAAGGTGGAGTTAAAAGAGTCAACTTACAAGAAGCTCCATCAAACAATAATCAACTCACCTCGTTGAAGAACGATGTGAAGCAATTGAAAGAACTTTTGGTTGCTCAAACCAAAAAGGAAGAGGAAGGATATCAAGGGTCAAGGAACAACAATCAAGGTTCCCGAAACAACAACTACAACAACAATAGAGGCTCCAACAACAACAATTGGAGATCCAACAATCAAAAATCGGGTAACCCTTACTCTAACTCAAAATCGAACGATTCTTCTAATCCTTTCCTCTCTTCTTCCTCTTCTTCTACTCCATTAAAGAGCCAACAACAAGGATCAAGTTCATCCCAACCAGAAAAGAAAGATGCAGTGTTGGAGGCTATCTTAATCAAACTAAACGTGATGGAGACATCCATGACTTCATTTTCGAAGGCACAAAAGGCCTTAGAACAACAACTCTTTAACAAGGCGAATGAAGCACCAAGAGATCCAGGGAAGCTCCCAGCAAGGACAGAGAGCAATCCCAAGGGACAAATCATGGCAATAACGTTGAGAAGTGGATTGAAAACTGCAGATCCAGTGCCTCGGTCGATGCCAGTACAAACGAAGAACACCTCGGTCTAGGTACAGTCGAAGAACACTTCGGCCGAGGTACCAACCGAGGTGGAGCCTCAGAAAGTGGAGGAGAAATCTGAAGTTTATGTTCCACCTCCTGCTTATAAACCACCACTTCAATTCCCCCATTCAAGAGCCAAAGCACATCGAGACAAACACTTTGGTAAGTTCCTTGACTTAATGAATAAACTACAAATTAAAATTCCTTTCCTTGATTCTATTCTAGGAATGCCCGCATATGGGAAGTTCTTAAAAGAGATTCTATCAAGGAAAAGAAAACTGGAAGATATAGGTGAAGTAAGGATGACATCTAAATCCTCGGAGCTCATTAAAATCATGAACGAGAAGATGCCACCCAAATTAAGGGATCCTGGCTCGTTTTGCATTCCCATACAAGTTGGGGATATGACTTGCGAAGCCTTGTGTGATCTAGGAGCCAGCGTGAGCATCATTCCGCTAGAGCTATGTCTTAAGATCGGCCTTGGAGAGTGTTCGCCACTTAGCATGTGTGCAAATAAGCTTTAATTATAAAACTAGAAATCAAGCAAGCGAACCCGCAGTGTACGGATCGATATACTTGAGCAAGAATTCCAGAGTATCGAACACAGGGATTTGGGGGGAACAAATTCAGTTGTAAAGTTGTCAAGCAAGTAAAAGGGTAAAGCTTTGCAAATATATTGGGAAAACAGCAACCCTAAAGATCCAAGTATCCAATTGTGGCAATCAATTCAAGATATACTAAAGAACTAAGGACAGAGTTAAGAGTTGCAAAGGTATGCTAAGGTAAAGCAATGTACGGTGAAGTTCCAAGACTTTATATGACTTATCTAGAAATACTCTCTATAAAGGTTGTTGAGGCTTTAGTATAGAAAGGATCTAAAGACAAGAATTAATATCAAATACCCAAACTTGTAACCCAAGGATCAAGACTAACTAAACCGATTAAGGTTGTGACACTCGAAATCAAAGTAGAGGTTGTTGAGGCTTCACTACTACCTAGAAAAGGGCAAACCTAGACTAGATTAAAGCTAATCTTTAACCTTGGATCAAAGTAAAAGCAAAGTTCGTAAACTGAAGTAAGTCACGGGTAGTTCTTGAGAATCACGGCCGTGGAAACCTAAGAACAGGCCGTGATTTTGGGTGTCGACGATATTTCTCTAACTCTCAGGGTCCAATCAAATTACGATCGATCTATCATCATCTAAACCACAACTATCAACCCTTCACCTTAGAATTGCTAAAGGGTTTTAGCCAATAACCATCATTATGATATCAATAATCAAATATGAAAGGGAGAAAAGGTAAGACCTTGAAATCTCAATAATAAACTCAAAACAAATGTCAATCAAACACAATAATCGCAAACCGCGTTCAATGGATGTAGAATCAAAGGAACAGAAAAACCTCACAAAATTTCTAGGGACAATGAAGAACGGGATGTCAATCCGCCTTCAAATGTAAACCCTAAGATCTTCCAACTCCAAAAATAGGAAAGTGCGTCCTTCCCTAAATCTTCCTTGTACGCAATAAAACCTTCAAGTATCCCTCTCTTTGGGGATCCAAATCCTGGGCTGTTACCGTCCGTCTTTCAATGTTGAAGGCTATCGAATATATGTAGGGATCTATCTAGGGTTTAAAGATAAAACCCTAAATATTTGGGCTGAAAATAAGTCGAATCCGCTGGTATCAGAAGATACTCTGGGTCGCGTCATAAGGTATCAGAGAATACTTTGGCGCGTCCGACGGTATCAGAGAATACTTTGGGCCGCGTCCGAAGGTATCAGAAAATACTTTGGCGCGTTCTAAATTCCTTTTATGCTCCTTTTTGTCCCGCTTCAAGGCTTAATCCTTAAATGTGCCATTTTTGCTCCATAATTCGTCAAATTACCTACAAATGCAATAAAACTCTGTGTAGACCTCTATTCTTGCAAAGTAGGTGAATATAACCATAAATGGCATGAATGTATGTCTATGCATGCAAAATAAAGGGAAAATCTATATAAATACATGCCTAAAAATAGGTCATAATTCATGTCATCAAATACCCCATACTTGCCTCTTGCTTGTCCCTAAGCAATGTTTAAACTTAAGATACAAGATGATTTGGATTATGAATATGCAAAAATAAAGAAAAACCATAATATTTTGGTTGTGCTTCTATTCATAGATCACCCTCAAATGGTTGCTTCATAGCTAATGAAGATCATCATATGATCAAAAGGAATTATATCATAAAAAGGATAATCACACTTTGCAAAAAATCATAACATGCATCATAACTTGCAATATATCAAAATCAATCATGAGGAATCCAATTTAGACCACAAAGCCAAACACATTCCAATGATCTTAAGGACTTTCAAGTAAGGTCAAGAATGCGGAAAGGAGGGAAACTTATAAGGGATGTGGTGCATGAATCCGGGAAAAGGAATAACCCAACTCTTTTACTTTTTCTTTTGATTTTGCAACACCATCAACTTAGAGCTTTGCTCTTTTCTTTTTCACATTATTTTTCGACTTTACTTTTGGAAATATGGACAGCGGTGCACAAAAACCGAAGCCTAGGAGATTGGCGTTTCTCAAATTCGAGATGCCTCAAACCCTTGATGCACATACCATAATCCGTTAGGAATATCGCTCAATCCGACTTTGGCAAGACACAAACACCCGGCTATGTGAATGGTGCCGAGTTACTCATCGTCATGATTGACTTCCCCAAACCTACAAATTTTTTTCTATTCTTTGAATGCAAAATTTTGCTTTCATGGCCCTCCCACATCAAACATGCCAAAACTCAACTCTTCCTAATTCCCGGATAGGTAAAGGAGGCAATTATTTTCATTGAGGGGCTAAGTGATCAAAGAAAGAAGTAAGAAAATCGAAGTGCCTTAATCATTTCAATAAGAAGTGTAAGAACTTATATGCGGTTTCAACCTTCAACACTCAACATGATTTAGAATGAAAGCAATTTATCAAACATGCATGACATTCTAACAAAGTATTCAAATCCCACATATGTCATAAATCAATTCAAACATATAAGAATTATCATAGCTATTCCACTAAACAAATGTTATCATAGAGATCATATCCATCCTAGAAGCACAAAACTTTTAAAATTTTTCAAAATTTTTACAATCATATGATGCAAGACATAAAACATGCAAATGGTATTGCAAATACCTCAACCCCATACTTAAAACTCACATTGTCCCCAATGTGAAGAAAAGAAAAGATGGAAAATGATACTCACAATGTAAGATGGCGAATCAGGCAAGGCGAATCATTAATCGGGCGCTGGTGGTGAAAATCCTTAGAAGCTTAATAGGGAACTCCGAATACCCTAATCGACGTCAAAGAATGAAGAAGGGGAACGTCTTTCCGCCGAAAATTTTTCCGAAAAAAAAATTTTTTTTTTTTTTTTTCGGGTCGGGAATTTCCACGGCCGTGGTTTTGGCCGTGGAACTTTCTGTTGCTCTCCAAAATCACTTTCCACGACTCAATGCATAACCACGGTCGTGGTTTAGGTCGTGGAACTCTCTGATTGTGCCAAACATCCAAGTTTCGTCATTCTTTTCGACTTTTCTCACCTTCTCTTGCTTATTCCTTATTCGTGACATCCAAAAACACAAACATACCGGAAGGTATCGAAGAAAAACAAACAAAAATATCTACTCTAATCTAAGAAAAAGAAAAAGCAAGAATGCATTACCTTGGGTTGCCTCCCAAGAAGCGCTTGGTTTAACGTCGCTAGCTAGACCTATGTCCATAGATGACTCAATGCACCTTGAACATCTTGGATTGCTCATTAAATCCATCATTAAACTCTTCCAAAAAATCTCCGGTTTCTAATTTCACCGGCAAGTGGTAAGATCTCCCACGTACAAGCTTGCACGGTTTGATTCTCACAGGAATCCTCCTAGCTTTCCTATGCTTTAATGGGCCATAATTCAGCCTTGCATCCCATCCTTTCCTAGATCGAGAAATCAGTTTTTCGAGAATCCTCTTAGCTTCCCCATCTCCAGCTTGGGGATGATGTATGGTCTTCGTCATGTGAATGACTCCATACTTGAACAAAAACACTTATTGGCGTTGAAGCGCTTGCCAAATTTACTCCTTGTAGTCCAAGGAGCATCTACTTCCAGTAGCTTTAAGGGAGGTTTCATCTTCACCTTAGGAAGTTCTTTTGGAAGAGACCTCCAACTCTCCGGTGCATTCCTAAAAAAATTAGAAATTTTAATAGGAATTTCAAAGGAAGTAAGACAATATACCTTGTTAAGTTCTTCAAGGCTTGGCACAAGTTTCATGTTGGGATGATGATCCACACATGAAATATCTCCCAACTCAGCTGAATCTTCTTCAACCTTGGCCACAGTTTCAGTAATTTGGCCAAGGTTCACCACTTCTTCCTCTTCTTCAATGAGAACGTCAAGAGGTTCTAGAGGAACTTCGGGTTCGATAGGAGAAATGCTTGAAACTTGGAGTTCTTCCTTGCTAGATGAACGATTTTTCATGCCTTTTTCAACCTTAGAAATATTCTTTTTTGTGTCTTCCACTTCTTTTAAAAGATCTTCCTTATAGGCTCTGAATTTTTCTTCAATCATATCAAATTTGTTCATCAATTCTTCCAATTTCGAGTCCTCCGCATCTTTTGAAGGTTTCTTCTTAACCTTCTTTGGGTAGTGCAGCTTTTCCCATTTTGCAAATTCATATTTAATGGTTTTTTCACGTTCTCTTTCGCTATCAAACCAATAGAAGGCGTATTTCTCTACCAAGTATTCGTAATAATCTGCTCTAGCCGTTCGCTTCGCTACCCATATTGGATCGTATGGAGCCTTACGGCCCTTAACATCCATTGGTGTACCTAAGAACTCAAAAACTCATACTAAGAGATTAAAAGAAAAAGCAAAAGCTCTCAAACCCGACAACCTAAAACCGAATTCGGCCTAAACAAAATCCCCGGCAACGACGCCAAAAACTTGTTCGCCACTTAGCGTGCGTGCAAATAAGCTTTAATTATAAACCTAGAAATCAAGCAAGCGAACCCGCAGTGTACGGATCGATATAGTTGAGCAAGAATTCCAGAGTATCGAACACAGGGATTTGGGGGGAACAAATTCAGTTGTAAAGTTGTTGTAATATCCGGAATTTTTATTCCGTCTAATTCCGCCGTTGACGGTTTCCCATTCTATCTAGTATCTCTCCCTTCACAAATTTCATTATTTTATGTAAAATTTGATTCACATCAAATGATAAAATTATATCAAACTCTAATCCTTAGAATTATCTATTATTTTATGTAGAAGTTAACTCACATAAAATGATAAAATTATATCAAACTCTAACCCTTATAACTATCTATTATTTTATGTAGAATTTAATTCACATAAAATGATAGATTTATATCAAACCCTAGTATTATAATTCATTCTTATTGAGGACAAGCTGTGACGAGCTCATGACAAGCTGTGACGAGGCCATGACTAAGCTGAGACGAGATCATGACTAAGCTGAGACGAGATCCTGACAAGTTGTGACGAGTTTTGACAGATTTTTGCCAAGTAATTCAGCCACCTTTCTTGCATGCTCCAGCCCACGTTTTTTCTACCTTAAACAGCACAGTTTTCTGCTTACCCATAACAGCCCAGCAGGTGACTTCGAGCCCAGCCTGCAGCAGTCCGGGAGAAGCTAGTTACGAGCCCATTAACAGCCCCTCCGGCCCAACACATTCAGCTCCCTCCAGCCCAGCTTGCAGCCCTCTCCAGCCTGTGAATTACGTATGAACAGCCAGCCCTTCTCTTTCCTTCTCTCCACTTTGTAACAGCTACATAAATGAGATATTTAAGGAGATAATTAAGGGGCTGTAACAACCCCATATTCACGCCAGAAGAGAGGCATTGCAACGCCTATTCTGTGCTCCAAATTCACGCCAGAAGAGAGGAACTGCAACGCCTTTCCTATGCTCCAGATTTACGCCAGAAGCGAGGGAACTACAGCAGCCAGTCGTCCTTTCTGTGCTCCAGGTTCACGCAGCAAACCCTCCTGCTGTTGCCCACATTCTGCACACACTCAACAACGTTCCAACCACAAGAAATTGCAAGGAAAAGCCCGCCAGCAGCCGGAGTAGTGTAAGTAATTTCAGCCAGCCCTTCTACACTTAAGTTCCTCTCTAAATCTAACTCTCAGTACACACTCCTTCCCAGAAGATAACTAGTTGGAGGGCTGTTCGTTTGTGGCCTGCGGTGACAATAGAAGAGACGGCCACCTTGGAATCGGACCCTCCCACACTAGTGCAACAACTTACCTTCTGCAGTCATCAAAACCTTGGGTAAATGATCAATCATTCTCCCTTTACCTTGGGTGCAGTTCAATCTTTAAACTATAGATGAAATAGACATGTGTGTACTTAGGTTTTAAAATGTTTTAGTGTGGTGATGAGGATAGATCGAACTAGAGAAGTGATGAGTAGTAAGCAAGTTGTTGTAGCTTCCTAGAGTGTCCAATTTATGGCCATTAGATGACCTAGTGAAGTAGATCAGATTATCATATAAATTGAAGTGAGAAACTCCCTTTAAAACTTCAGTTTTGAAAGTAAGAATGGCCACTGTTGTGAACCAATGTTAAAACGATTGGTTGAAGATCCACCGTTGAATTTTTAATAGATCATAGATAGATATACATAGTTTACTGTATTAAAATTTGGGAACAAATGAACGGTCGGATTGAAAGTTATAGGGTCTCAAAGTGGAGTAGTTGAGCTGTTTTTCCAGCAGAAAATTTTGACTAAGTATGGGAACAATGGTAGTGTTGTAGGCAACTTTAAAGATTTTTGTAGGAATAACGATTGAACAGTTTTAAGAAATTATTTCTCCTATGAGTAAATTAGAGATCATAGATAAGTTAGAAATTTATTTTAGAATTTTTATAAGTTTATTTTAATTTTATATTTAAAGCTGTAGTTGGACTTTAGTGACTTTTCGGGAAATAGAAAATGGGTAGTTTTTATAGTTGTCACCTAAAATCATCCTAGGGATTAGAACTTGATTAGTTAGCCTCAAGTAAGAATTTAAGTACTTTTTACGGGTTTTTGGAAGTCTCGGAACCAAGGGTAAAATAGTCATTTTACCTTAAATAGACATTGTAATAACTTCTGCACATAGAATCATACATCTTAGGAGTTTTAGACTTCTAAGTATCCAAGGAAAAATGTTGATCCACGTGCCTCCTTTGACAGGCAACTGAGTCCCTGCAGCTACTGTTAGTGTTGTTAAGAGAGACGAGTTTTAATTCTGGTAAGTCCACTAACTTACTTAGCTAGCTTCTTGCATGTGTGTGATGCGTATGAGTGGTGTGTGATAGTTAAGATAAATAACAAAAATGCAATAGGCCGACTGTAGTATAGTATAATTGACCCAAGTGTATGATAACGGGTCGTGACATCATCTGCCTAGCTCTTGCGAGAGTCTAGGAGGTTCCCTGCGACCAGCCCAGTCCGGTAGACGGTCACATGCATTAGTACCATTCCGCGTTGGTAAACGGGGACAGGGGCGAGGTTTGGGAATCCCTTGTGTCACAAAATAAGTATCATTAGTAATGACGTATCACTTAATTAAAGATAATAAAAAGGAATGAGTGTTACATGCTGATTGCGTATGTTGTGTGTTTGTGCTTTTACCGTTATACTTATGCATAGAATGTTAGCTAACGGTTTTATACCGCTTGTAGATGCCTTGCAGGTTAGGGAGGCGATCGAGTGATCCGGCGGTAGTGGGCAGCCGGGGTTCCGTGCATTATAGGACGGGGCTGTTATATTTCATTTTATGACTATTGAGACTGATGTTGGTATTTCTGGTTTTTAAGACTTGGCTGTATTGTTTTCAGAATTTGGATTCTTATTATTTCCGCTCATGTTATAAAACTCTTTGTTTTGCCTTTTTATTTGTGCCGTGTTGTAAGGTCCGATGATGTTGTTGCCAGGCTAAGGGCCGGGACCCATTGTGAGGTCCCAGCCCGTAGCATTTCGAGTCCTCTAGGATTCGGGGTGTTACAATATGGTATCAGAGCGCTAGGTTGGCAACAACGGCACTCGCCATCTTCAAAAAGGCCGAATAAATAAATAAACGGAAACCGCAAGGGTTCCGAACTTTTAAAATGAAATTTTTGTTTTCCAAATCATGAGCATAAACGGGTTGGGATAGAATGCACGGACCGCCACTACCTCCGCTAAACTCGATAGCATAGTTTATTGGACTTCTGTTATAACTTGTAATTTAGTAACTTTGTGACCTTTAGAAGTGACCTAAAGTAATAAGATAGTCATGTCCTTACTAGGAACTAAAGTAGTCTTATATTGATCACGTCATTACCAGATGGCACGTACGAGAGCGACAGCTTACGTTGGACGAGGAGAGGGCCGACCTCCCCTTCCTCCTGGAGCACCAAGACAGGGACGTGTGGGCAGGCCTCACAGGGGCCGAGGTCGAGGACGTGTCCCTATTGTAGATCCACCAGCTACGGATGTACCTGCTGAGGAGGTGGCCGAGAGTATTGTTCCAGAGGTTAGGGATGAGACTGCTACTAGGTCCGGAGTACGGAGTGCAGGGCCTGCTGATTCTGGCCGCGGATCGATTGGAGCATCGTAGTATCGAGCTTATGTCCAGCAGGTGCAAGAGGCATACAGGGCCGGAGCACTACCTCCAGCACCGCCAGTGCCAGCTATGTCAGCAGAGGTCTCTCAGAGGGTGACTCAGGTGGTAGTTCCACCGGTGGTAGCTGCACCAGTGAGAGCTGTCGAGGATGACCGAGTGAGAGATGAGCTGAGGCTACCGAGACCAGATGAATGGTTGAAGACATTCAACCATCAGCGAGTTCCCACCTTCGACGGGAACGTTGGACTTGAGGTGGAACATTGGATCAGTCATGTGGAGTCCGCGCTAGAGGCGATTCGCTGCCCTGAGAGTCGTAAGGTGGAGTTGGTTCAGACATTGTTTAGGGACCAGGCACAGTACTGGTGGAGGACAGTGAGGGGCGGAGTGTCCCGATTCGAGCAGTTGCTGAGTCTCGTGAGAGAGACCTTTTGTCCTACCTCACTGAGAAGGGACCGAGTGCAGGACTTCTTGGAGGCAGGTTTTGAGGATGTTCCGATAGCTGAGGCTATTAGGAAGTTCCGGGAGGAGTTGTCACTGTTGGGTCCTGCTGCACCACCTGTGGACCAGCACGTGTATCTGTTTTCCCGGAGACTGAGAGAGACTACCCGCTCCTATTTAGCAGGGTTCCGCTGTGACTCCTTAGCTGATTATCAGGATCGGGCTTCAGCGTATGAAAGGGACCGACTGGGTCACCGTAGAGCTATGCAGTCTGGAGGGTCAGACAAGAGACAGAGGACCGGACCAGTCAATACTGGAGTAGGAGGGTCAGGTCATAGGCGTGGTCAGTCCCAGGGCCGTTCTAGTCACCAGGTGGCACCACCGATGGGATCTAGAGTACGTCAGTGCTACAACTGTGGGGAGCGGGGACACATTAAGCCGGAGTGTAGGAGGCCACCAGTTACATGTTTTACTTGCGGCCAGCTGGGCCACAAGGCTACCTTTTGCCGACAGGGCAAGGTAATATCACAGCAGGGGTCCTCACCAGCTGGTACCCCAGGAGGAGGACAGAGGCAGTCTCAGTATCAAGCTCGGGGTCAGCAGCAGCGGGCTCCGGGTCAGGCATATTCACAGGGTTCTGCTCAGATTCCAACTAGAGGTAGAGGGCGTGGTGGAGGCACTTCAGAGACTAGGGGTACTCAGGCTCGAGTCTTTGAGTTGAGGAGTGCCGTAGAGCAAGCAGCGCCCGCAGCCACAGGTATTATCACGATTCATGGCTTTCCAGTCCGAGTACTTTTTGATACGGGTGCGACGCACTCTTTCATATCTGATGATTGCATAGATAGGCTGACCTTAGATACCGTAGAGGGGGAACCTTTCCTTATAAGGTTACCCGATGGGAGTAGGGTTCGTGGTACTCGAGAGATTCACGATTGTCCTATCCACTTGGGAGGTCGTGACTGGCTAGCCGACTTTCATGTCATGCACTTAGTGCATGAGGAAGTCATACTTGGGATGGACTGGATGGACCGCCATAGAGCTGTTCTGGACGTCAGGAGGAGGACAGTGACGGTCACTACGGAGTCTGGGCAGGAGGAAGTCTTTAGAGGGTGGGACCTCGGGAAGATAGGGACAATCATTAGTGCGGTACGAGCCGCAAGGCTCATAGGTCAGGGATGTGAGGCCTTCTGGTGTTACGCCATGAAGGAGGAGACGAGTTCATCATTAGCAGAGACCCCGGTAGCTTGTGAGTTTGAGGATGTCTTTGGCGAGCCGCCTGGCTTACCACCACAGAGGAGCGTAGATTTTGGGATTGAGTTGGAGCCCGGCACGAGGCCGATCTCTAAGGCTCCATACCGCATGGCACCAGTCGAGATGCTTGAGCTTAAGAAGCAACTTGAGGAGTTGGCAGAGAAGGGTTTCATGCGACCTAGTGTGTCTCCCTGGGGTGCACCAGTCCTCTTCGTCAGGAAGAAGGACGGATCCATGAGGCTTTGTATCGACTATCGAGAGTTGAACAAAGTCACCGTCAAGAATAAGTACCCGCTGCCGCGTATTGATGATTTGCTGGATCAGTTACAGGGAGCTACGGTGTTTTCACGTATTGACTTGAGGTCAGGATACCACCAGCTGAGAGTGCAGGAAGAGGACATACCGAAGACAGCATTTCGGACCAGATACGGTCATTATGAGTTCGTGGTGATGCCTTTCGGGCTCACCATTGCTCCTGCTGTCTTCATGGAGTTGATGAATGGCATCTTCATTGACTTTTTAGATCAGTTTGTGGTAGTTTTCATCGACGACATCTTAGTGTACTCCCGGAGTAGAGAGGAGCACGCCGGACACCTGAGGACGGTGTTGCGGGTTTTACAGGATAGAGAGCTTTATGCTAAGCTCTCTAAGTGTGAGTTCTGGATGCCTGAGGTTGCCTTCCTTGGCCACATTGTCTCTGCCGAAGGAGTCAAGGTGGACCCGACGAAGATAGAGTCAGTTGCATCATGGCCGCCCCCTAAGACGGTCAAGGAGGTACGCAGTTTTCTAGGTTTGGCTGGTTACTACCGTAGGTTTGTGAAGGGTTTTTCTGTGATTGCTAGACCACTTACTTCCTTGTTAAGGAAGTCCATCAGATTTGCATGGACCGAGCCCTGTCAGCGGAGCTTTGAGGAGCTGAAGGAGAGATTGACTTCTGCTCTGGTGCTAGCACAGCCAGAAGGCGTTGAGGACTTCGTCGTTTACAGCGATGCATCCAAGATGGGCTTGGGATGCGTCCTGATGCAGAGGGGTAGGGTCATTGCGTATGCGTCTCGACAGCTGACGGCCTATGAGGAGAATTACCCTACTCACGACCTTGAGCTAGCTGCAGTTATTCACGCCTTGAAGATCTGGCGTCATTACCTCTACGGGACCACCTGTCAGATCTTTACAGACCACAAGAGTCTGAAGTACATATTCACTCAGCGGGAGTTGAATAACCGCCAGAGGAGATGGCTAGAGCTGATTAAGGACTTTGACTTAGAGATCCTTTATCATCCGGGGAAGGCGAATGTGGTCGCCGATGCCCTTAGTAGGAGGACACCTCGCGAGGCTGCGATTGCTAGATTGACTGTTCAGACCCAGGTGCAGAGAGATTTGATTTGGTTGGAGGTAGACATCCGGTTTCCCGATACTGACGGGCATTTGTCGGCATTAGAGGTTTCACCGGATCTGACGGAAGAGATCCGGCATAAACAGGAGGGTTGTCCAGCACTGACGAGGATCAGGGAGAGAATGTCCAGAGGGGAGGCACCACAGTTTATGGTGGGTGCAGATGGGATTTTGAGGCGCCAGGAGCGCATATGTGTACCCTCTGACAGAGAGTTGAGGCAACGTATACTGCAGGAGGCCCATTCTACACCTTACTCCGTCCACCCCGGCGCGAGTAAGATGTATCAGGATATACGACGATCTTATTGGTGGGGTGGGCTCAAGCCCGATGTGGCTAGATATGTAGCCCAGTGTGCGACCTGTCAGCAGGTCAAGATTGAGCATCACAGGCCCGGAGGAGGGCTCCAACCACTTCCAGTTCCCCAGTGGAAGTGGGAGGACATTTCCATGGACTTCGTTATTGGCCTGAGGTTGAGTAGAGGCTTTGATGCGATATGGGTTGTAGTCGATCGGTTGACGAAGACGGCACGATTCATTCCTATTAAGGAAACGTGGCCGGTGTCTCGTTTAGCCGAGGAGTTTACCCGACAGATTGTGAGGTTCCACGGAGTGCCGAGGACGATCATTTCAGATAGGGATGGGCGTTTTACCTCGAGGTTCTGGCAGCAGGTACACGCCGCCTTAGGGACGAGCTTACAGTTCACCACGGCATACCATCCTCAGACGGACGGGCAGTTTGAGAGGACTATTCAGACCCTTGAGGACATGTTGAGGGCGTGTGTGCTTGATTGGGGGCAGGTATGGCCCGACCACCTCCCTTTGGTAGAGTTTTCTTATACAAATAGTTGGCACGCGACTATTGGGATGGCTCCTTATGAGGCACTATATGGGCGGAGGTGTCGTACACCTTTGTGTTGGGATGAGCCTGGGAGGATGAGTGGGGTAGTGCCCGAGCAGGTCCAGGATGAGATGGCTCGGGTAGCATTGATCCGAGAGCGGATGTTGACTGCACAGAGCCGTCAGAGATCTTATGCTGATAAGAGGCGCAGGCCTCTGGAGTTCAGGGTTGGCGCCCAGGTATGGTTGAAGGTGTCACCGACGAGGGGTGTTCGACGCTTCGGCATTAAAGGGAAGTTGAGTCCCCGATATGTCGGGCCCTTTGAGATCCTAGAGCGGATAGGAGAGGTGGCTTATAGATTGGCATTGCCACCCCGATTGGAGGCAGTCCATCCAGTGTTCCATGTGTCTCAATTGAGAGAGTATGTGCACGACCCGAGACACATAGTGAGCCATGACGACCTAGTGGTTGAGCCGGATCATACATTTCCTGAGCACCCGATCGCAGTTTTGGAGAGAGGTATGAGACGCCTTCGATCGAAAGTAATACCCATGTTGAGAGTACAGTGGTCAAGACGAGGGATTGATGAGGCCACTTGGGAGACGGAGGATAGTATCCGGCGGAACTATCCCGAGTTTTATGCGGAGCTAGAGACGTCTATAGGACCGTCAGGTAGTTCTACATCCTTGTTTGGTTACTTTTAGTGATTGTATGTGTGATATGTTTGATGTGCTTGTGTGTGAACCATATGTATCTTGATCTGGTAACTTGTTAGTCATAGGGCTCTCTTACGTTTCATGATCTTGGGAACTACCCTAAGTTTCGGGACGAAACTTATTTTTGAGGGGGATCTGATGTAACGACCATTTTTTTTTTCGTTACGCTTTGATAAGGTTAGAGAAGTTTAGAAAAAGAAACTAAATTCTAGTGAGAGAGAAGTTTAGAAAAGGAAACTAAATTCTAGTGAGACTAGGACATACCAGTTTATTTATGGATGTCGTTTAATTAAATACCTTGTCCTAAGTTTCGGGACGAAACTTATTTTAAGGGGGTACTGATGTAATATCCGGAATTTTTATTCCGTCTAATTCCGCCGTTGACGGTTTCCCATTCTATCTAGTATCTCTCCCTTCACAAATTTCATTATTTTATGTAAAATTTAATTCACATAAAATGATAAAATTATATCAAACTCTAATCCTTAGAATTATCTATTATTTTATGTAGAAGTTAACTCACATAAAATGATAAAATTATATCAAACTCTAACCCTTATAACTATCTATTATTTTATGTAGAATTTAATTCACATAAAATGATAGATTTATATCAAACCCTAGTATTATAATTCATTCTTATTGAGGACAAGCTGTGACGAGCTCATGACAAGCTGTGACGAGGCCATGACTAAGCTGAGACGAGATCATGACTAAGCTGAGACGAGATCCTGACAAGCTGTGACGAGTTTTGACAGATTTTTGACAAGTAATTCAGCCACCTTTCTTGCATGCTCCAGCCCACGTTTTTTCTACCTTAAACAGCCCAGTTTTCTGCTTACCCATAACAGCCCAGCAGGTGACTTCGAGCCCAGCCTGCAGCAGTCCGGGAGAAGCTAGTTACGAGCCCATTAACAGCCCCTCTGGCCCAACACATTCAGCTCCCTCCAGCCCAGCTTGCAGCCCTCTCCAACCTGTGAATTACGTATGAACAGCCAGCCCTTCTCTTTCCTTCTCTCCACTTTGTAACAGCTGCATAAATGAGATATTTAAGGAGATAATTAAGGGGCTGTAACAACCCCATATTCACGCCAGAAGAGAGGCATTGCAACGCCTATTCTGTGCTCCAAATTCACGCCAGAAGAGAGGAACTGCAACGCCTTTCCTGTGCTCCAGATTTACGCCAGAAGCGAGGGAACTACAGCAGCCAGTCATCCTTTCTGTGCTCCAGGTTCACGCAGCAAACCCTCCTGTTGTTGCCCACATTCTGCACACACTCAACAACGTTCCAACCACAAGAAATTGCAAGGAAAAGCCCGCCAGCAGCCGGAGTAGTGTAAGTAATTTCAGCCAGCCCTTCTAAACTTAAGTTCCTCTCTAAATCTAACTCTCAGTACACACTCCTTCCCAGAAGATAACCAGTTGGAGGGCTGTTCGTTTGTGGCCTGCGGTGACAAAAGAAGAGACGGCCACCTTGGAATCGGACCCTCCCACACTAGTGCAACAACTTACCTTCTGCAGTCATCAAAAACCTTGGGTAAATGATCAATCATTCTCCCTTTACCTTGGCTGCAGTTCAATCTTTAAACTATAGATGAAATAGACATGTGTGTACTTAGGTTTTAAAATGTTTTAGTGTGGTGATGAGGATAGATCGAACTAGAGAAGTGATGAGTAGTAAGCGAGTTGTTGTAGCTTCCTAGAGTGTCCAATTTATGGCCATTAGATGACCTAGTGAAGTAGATCAGATTATCATATAAATTGAAGTGAGAAACTCCCTTTAAAACTTCAGTTTTGAAAGTAAGAATGGCCACTGTTGTGAACCAATGTTAAAACGATTGGTTGAAGATCCACCGTTGAATTTTTAATAGATCATAGATAGATATACATAGTTTACTGTATTAAAATTTGGGAACAAATGAACGGTCGGATTGAAAGTTATAGGGTCTCAAAGTGGAGTAGTTGAGCTGTTTTTCCAGCAGAAAATTTTGACTAAGTATGGGAACAATGGTAGTGTTGTAGGCAACTTTAAAGATTTTTGTAGGAATAACGATTGAACAGTTTTAAGAAATTATTTCTCCTATGAGTAAATTAGAGATCATAGATAAGTTAGAAATTTATTTTAGAATTTTTATAAGTTTATTTTAATTTTATATTTAAAGCTGTAGTTGGACTTTAGTGACTTTTCGGGAAATAGAAAATGGGTAGTTTTTATAGTTGTCACCTAAAATCATCCTAGGGATTAGAACTTGATTAGTTAGCCTCAAGTAAGAATTTAAGTACTTTTTACGGGTTTTTGGAAGTCTCGGAACCAAGGGTAAAATAGTCATTTTACCTTAAATAGACATTGTAATAACTTCTGCACATAGAATCATACATCTTAGGAGTTTTAGACTTCTAAGTATCCAAGGAAAAATGTTGATCCACGTGCCTCCTTTGACAGGCAACTGAGTCCCTGCAGCTACTGTTAGTGTTGTTAAGAGAGACGAGTTTTAATTCTGGTAAGTCCACTACCTTACTTAGCTAGCTTCTTGCATGTGTGTGATGCGTATGAGTGGTGTGTGATAGTTAAGATAAATAACAAAAATGCAATAGGCCGACTGTAGTATAGTATAATTGACCCAAGTGTATGATAACGGGTCGTGACATCATCTGCCTAGCTCTTGCGAGAGTCTAGGAGGTTCCCTGCGACCAGCCCAGTCCGGTAGACGGTCACATGCATTAGTACCATTCCGCGTTGGTAAACGGGGACAGGGGATCCCTCGTGTCACAAAATAAGTATCATTAGTAATGACGTATCACTTAATTAAAGATAATAAAAAGGAATGAGTGTTACATGCTGATTGCGTATGTTGTGTGTTTGTGCTTTTACCGTTATACTTATGCATAGAATGTTAGCTAACGGTTTTATACCGCTTGTAGATGCCTTGCAGGTTAGGGAGGCGATCGAGTGATCCGGCGGTAGTGGGCAACCGGGGTTCCGTGCATTATAGGATGGGGCTGTTATATTTCATTTTATGACTATTGAGACTGATGTTGGTATTTCTGGTTTTTAAGACTTGGCTGTATTGTTTTCAGAATTTGGATTCTTATTATTTCCGCTCATGTTATAAAACTCTTTGTTTTGCCTTTTTATTTGTGCCGTGTTGTAAGGTCCGATGAAGTTGTTGTCAGGCTAAGGGCCGGGACCCATTGTGAGGTCCCAGCCCGTAGCATTTCGAGTCCTCTAGGATTCGGGGTGTTACAATATGGTATCAGAGCGCTAGGTTGGCAACAACGGCACTCGCCATCTTCAAAAAGGCCGAATAAACAAATAAACGGAAACCGCAAGGGTTCCGAACTTTTAAAATGAAATTTTTGTTTTCCAAATCATGAGCATAAACGGGTTGGGATAGAATGCACGGACCGCCACTACCTCCGCTAAACTCGATAGCATAGTTTATTGGACTTCTGTTATAACTTGTAATTTAGTAACTTTGTGACCTTTAGAAGTGACCTAAAGTAATAAGATAGTCATGTCCTTACTAGGAACTAAATTAGTCTTATATTGATCACGTCATTACCAAATGGCACGTACGAGAGCGACAGCTTACGTTGGACGAGGAGAGGGCCGACCTCCCCTTCCTCCTGGAGCCCCAAGACAGGGACGTGTGGGCAGGCCTCACAGGGGCCGAGGTCGAGGACGTGTCCCTGTTGTAGATCCACCAGCTACGGATGTACCTGCTGAGGAGGTGGCCGAGAGTATTGTTCCAGAGGTTAGGGATGAGACTGCTACTAGGTCCGGAGTACGGAGTGCAGGGCCTGCTGATTCTGGCCGCGTATCAATTGGAGCATCGGAGTATCGAGCTTATGTCCAGCAGGTGCAAGAGGCATACAGGGCCGGAGCACCACCTCCAGCACCGCCAGTGCCAGCTAGGTCAGCAGAGGTCTCTCAGAGGGTGACTCAGGTGGTAGTTCCACCGGTGGTAGCTGCACCAGTGAGAGCTGTCGAGGATGACCGAGTGAGAGATGAGCTGAGGCTACCGAGACCAGATGAATGGTTGAAGACATTCAACCATCAGCGAGTTCCCACCTTCGACGGGAACGTTGGACTTGAGGTGGAACATTGGATCAGTCATGTGGAGTCCGCGCTAGAGGCGATTCGCTGCCCTGAGAGTCGTAAGGTGGAGTTGGTTCAGACATTGTTTAGGGACCAGGCACAGTACTGGTGGAGGACAGTGAGGGGCGGAGTGTCCCGATTCGATCAGTTGCTGAGTCTCGTGAGAGAGACCTTTTGTCCTACCTCACTGAGAAGGGACCGAGTGCAGGACTTCTTGGAGGCAGGTTTTGAGGATGTTCCGATAGCTGAGGCTATTAGGAAGTTCCGGGAGGAGTTGTCACTGTTGGGTCCTGCTGCACCACCTGTGGACCAGCACGTGTATCTGTTTTCCCGGAGACTGAGAGAGACTACCCGCTCCTATTTAGCAGGGTTCCGCTGTGACTCCTTAGCTGATTATCAGGATCGGGCTTCAGCGTATGAAAGGGACCGACTGGGTCACCGTAGAGCTATGCAGTCTGGAGGGTCAGACAAGAGACAGAGGACCGGACCAGTCAATACTGGAGTAGGAGGGTCAGGTCATAGGCGTGGTCAATCCCAGGGCCGTTCTAGTCACCAGGTGGCACCACCGATGGGATCTAGAGTACGTCAGTGCTACAACTGTGGGGAGCAGGGACACATTAAGCCGGAGTGTAGGAGGCCACCAGTTACATGTTTTACTTGCGGCCAGCTGGGCCACAGGGCTACCTTTTGCCGACAGGGCAAGGTAACATCACAGCAGGGGTCCTCACCAGCTGGTACCCCAGGAGGAGGACAGAGGCAGTCTCAGTATCAGGCTCGGGGTCAGCAGCAGCGGGCTCCGGGTCAGGCATATTCACAGGGTTCTGCTCAGATTCCAACTAGAGGTAGAGGGCGTGGTGGAGGCACTTCAGAGACTAGGGGTACTCAGGCTCGAGTCTTTGAGTTGAGGAGTGCCGTAGAGCCAGCAGCGCCCGCAGCCACAGGTATTATCACGATTCATGGCTTTCCAGTCCGAGTACTTTTTGATACGGGTGTGACGCACTCTTTCATATCTGATGATTGCATAGATAGGCTGACCTTAGATACCGTAGAGGGGGAACCTTTCCTTATAAGGTTACCCGATGGGAGTAGGGTTCGTGGTACTCGAGAGATTCACGATTGTCCTATCCACTTGGGAGGTCGTGACTGGCTAGCCGACTTTCATGTCATGCACTTAGTGCATGAGGAAGTCATACTTGGGATGGACTGGATGGACCGCCATAGAGCTGTTCTGGACGTCAGGAGGAGGACAATGACGGTCACTACGGAGTCTGGGCAGGAGGAAGTCTTTCGAGGGTGGGACCTCGGGAAGATAGGGACAGTCATTAGTGTGGTACGAGCCGCAAGGCTCATAGGTCAGGGATGTGAGGCCTTCTGGTGTTACGCCATGAAGGAGGAGATGAGTTCATCATTAGCAGAGACCCCGGTAGCTTGTGAGTTTGAGGATGTCTTTGGCGAGCCGCCTGGCTTACCACCACAGAGGAGCGTAGATTTTGGGATTGAGTTGGAGCCCGGCACGAGGCCGATCTCTAAGGCTCCATACCGCATGGCACCAGTCGAGATGCTTGAGCTTAAGAAGCAACTTGAGGAGTTGGCAGAGAAGGGTTTCATGCGACCCAGTGTGTCTCCCTGGGGTGCACCAGTCCTCTTCGTCAGGAAGAAGGACGGATCCATGAGGCTTTGTATCGACTATCGAGAGTTGAACAAAGTCACCGTCAAGAATAAGTACCCGCTGCCGCGTATTGATGATTTGCTGGATCAGTTACAGGGAGCTACGGTGTTTTCACGTATTGACTTGAGGTCAGGATACCACCAGCTGAGAGTGCGGGAAGAGGACATACCGAAGGCAGCATTTCGGACCAGATACGGTCATTATGAGTTCGTGGTGATGCCTTTCGGGCTCACCAATGCTCCTGCTGTCTTCATGGAGTTGATGAATGGCATCTTCATTGACTTTTTAGATCAGTTTGTGGTAGTTTTCATCGACGACATCTTAGTGTACTCCCGGAGTAGAGAGGAGCACGCCGGACACCTGAGGACGGTGTTGCGGGTTTTACAGGATAGAGAGCTTTATGCTAAGCTCTCTAAGTGTGAGTTCTGGATGCCTGAGGTTGCCTTCCTTGGCCACATTGTCTCTGCCGAAGGAGTCAAGGTGGACCCGGCGAAGATAGAGTCAGTTGCATCATGGCCGCCCCCTAAGACGGTCAAGGAGGTACGCAGTTTTCTAGGTTTGGCTGGTTACTACCGTAGGTTTGTGAAGGGTTTTTCTGTGATTGCTAGACCACTTACTTCCTTGTTAAGGAAGTCCATCAGATTTGCATGGACCGAGCCCTGTCAGCGGAGCTTTGAGAAGCTGAAGGAGAGATTGACTTCTGCTCCGGTGCTAGCACAGCCAGAAGGCGTTGAGGACTTCGTCGTTTACAGCGATGCATCCAAGATGGGCTTGGGATGCGTCCTGATGCAGAGGGGTAGGGTCATTGCGTATGCGTCTCGACAGCTGAAGGCCTATGAGGAGAATTACCCTACTCATGACCTTGAGCTAGCTGCAGTTATTCACGCCTTGAAGATCTGGCGTCATTACCTCTACGGGACCACCTGTCAGATCTTTACAGACCACAAGAGTCTGAAGTACATATTCACTCATCGGGAGTTGAATAACCGCCAGAGGAGATGGCTAGAGCTGATTAAGGACTTTGACTTAGAGATCCTTTATCATCCGGGGAAGGCGAATGTGGTCGCCGATGCCCTTAGTAGGAGGACACCTCGCGAGGCTGCGATTGCTAGATTGACTGTTCAGACCCAGTTGCAGAGAAATTTGATTTGGTTGGAGGTAGACATCCGGTTTCCCGATACTGACGGGCATTTGTCGGCATTAGAGGTTTCACCGGATATGACGGAAGAGATCCGGCATAAACAGAAGGGTTGTCCAGCACTGACGAGGATCAGGGAGAGAATGTCCAGAGGGGAGGCACCACAGTTTATGGTGGGTGCAGATGGGATTTTGAGGCGCCAGGAGCGCATATGTGTACCCTCTGACAGAGAGTTGAGGCAGCGTATACTGCAGGAGGCCCATTCTACACCTTACTCCGTCCACCCCGGCGCGAGTAAGATGTATCAGGATATACGACGATCTTATTGGTGGGGCGGGCTCAAGCCCGATGTGGCTAGATATGTAGCCCAGTGTGCGACCTGTCAGCAGGTCAAGATTGAGCATCACAGGCCCGGAGGAGAGCTCCAAGCACTTCCAGTTCCCCATTGGAAGTGGGAGGACATTTCCATGGACTTCGTTACTGGCCTGAGGTTGAGTAGAGGCTTTGATGCGATATGGGTTGTAGTCGATCGGTTGACGAAGACGGCACGATTCATTCCTATTAAGGAAACGTGGCCGGTGTCTCGTTTAGCCGAGGAGTTTACCCGACAGATTGTGAGGTTCCACGGAGTGCCGAGGACGATCATTTCAGATAGGGATGGGCATTTTACCTCGAGGTTCTGGCAGCAGGTACACGCCGCCTTAGGGACGAGCTTACAGTTCACCACGGCATACCATCCTCAGACGGACGGGCAGTCTGAGAGGACTATTCAGACCCTTGAGGACATGTTGAGGGCGTGTGTGCTTGATTGGGGGCAGGTATGGCCCGACCACCTCCCTTTGGTAGAGTTTTCTTATAACAATAGTTGGCACGCGACTATTGGGATGGCTCCTTATGAGGCACTATATGGGCGGAGGTGTCGTACACCTTTGTGTTGGGATGAGCCTGGGAGGATGAGTGGGGTAGTGCCCGAGCAAGTCCAGGATGAGATGGCTCGGGTAGCATTGATCCGAGAGCGGATGTTGACTGCACAGAGCCGTCAGAGATCTTATGCTGATAAGAGGCGCAGGCCTCTGGAGTTCAGGGTTGGCGCCCAGGTATGGTTGAAGGTGTCACCGACGAGGGGTGTTCGACGCTTCGGCATTAAAGGGAAGTTGAGTCCCCGATATGTCGGGACCTTTGAGATCCTAGAGCGGATAGGAGAGGTGGCTTATAGATTGGCATTGCCACCCCGATTGGAGGCAGTCCATCCAGTGTTCCATGTGTCTCAGTTGAGAGAGTATGTGCACGACCCGAGACACATAGTGAGCCATGACGACCTAGTGGTTGAGCCGGATCATACATTTCCTGAGCACCCGATCGCAGTTTTGGAGAGAGGTATGAGACGCCTTCGATCGAAAGTAATACCCATGTTGAGAGTACAGTGGTCGAGACGAGGGATTGATGAGGCCACTTGGGAGACGGAGGATAGTATCCGGCGGAACTATCCCGAGTTTTATGCGGAGCTAGAGACGTCTATAGGACCGTCAGGTAGTTCTACATCCTTGTTTGGTTACTTTTAGTGATTGTATGTGTGATATGTTTGATGTGCTTGTGTGTGAACCATATGTATCTTGATGTGGTAACTTGTTAGTCATAGGGCTCTCTTACGTTTCATGATCTTGGGAACTACCCTAAGTTTCGGGACGAAACTTAATTTTGAGGGGGATCTGATGTAACGACCATTTTTTTTTTCGTTACGCTTTGATAAGGTTAGAGAAGTTTAGAAAAGGAAACTAAATTCTAGTGAGAGAGAAGTTTAGAAAAGGAAACTAAATTCTAGTGAGACTAGGACATACCAGTTTATTTATGGATGTCGTTTAATTAAATACCTTGTCCTAAGTTTCGGGACGAAACTTATTTTAAGGGGGTACTGATGTAATATCCGGAATTTTTATTCCGTCTAATTCCGCCGTTGACGGTTTCCCATTCTATCTAGTATCTCTCCCTTCACAAATTTCATTATTTTATGTAAAATTTAATTCACATAAAATGATAAAATTATATCAAACTCTAATCCTTAGAATTATCTATTATTTTATGTAGAAGTTAACTCACATAAAATGATAAAATTATATCAAACTCTAACCCTTATAACTATCTATTATTTTATGTAGAATTTAATTCACATAAAATGATAGATTTATATCAAACCCTAGTATTATAATTCATTCTTATTGAGGACAAGCTGTGACGAGCTCATGACAAGCTGTGACGAGGCCATGACTAAGCTGAGACGAGATCATGACTAAGCTGAGACGAGATCCTGACAAGCTGTGACGAGTTTTGACAGATTTTTGACAAGTAATTCAGCCACCTTTCTTGCATGCTCCAGCCCACGTTTTTTCTACCTTAAACAGCCCAGTTTTCTGCTTACCCATAACAGCCCAGCAGGTGACTTCGAGCCCAGCCTGCAGCAGTCCGGGAGAAGCTAGTTACGAGCCCATTAACAGCCCCTCCGGCCCAACACATTCAGCTCCCTCCAGCCCAGCTTGTAACCCTCTCCAACCTGTGAATTACGTATGAACAGCCAGCCCTTCTCTTTCCTTCTCTCCACTTTGTAACAGCTGCATAAATGAGATATTTAAGGAGATAATTAAGGGGCTGTAACAACCCCATATTCACGCCAGAAGAGAGGCATTGCAACGCCTATTCTGTGCTCCAAATTCACGCCAGAAGAGAGGAACTGCAACGCCTTTCCTGTGCTCCAGATTTACGCCAGAAGCGAGAAAACTACAGCAGCCAGTCGTCCTTTCTGTGCTCCAGGTTCACGCAGCAAACCCTCCTGCTGTTGCCCACATTCTGCACACACTCAACAACGTTCCAACCACAAGAAATTGCAAGGAAAAGCCCGCCAGCAGCCGGAGTAGTGTAAGTAATTTCAGCCAGCCCTTCTACACTTAAGTTCCTCTCTAAATCTAACTCTCAGTACACACTCCTTCCCAGAAGATAACCAGTTCGAGGGCTGTTCGTTTGTGGCCTGCGGTGACAAAAGAAGAGACGGCCACCTTGGAATCGGACCCTCCCACACTAGTGCAACAACTTACCTTCTGCAGTCATCAAAACCTTGGGTAAATGATCAATCATTCTCCCTTTACCTTGGTTGCAGTTCAATCTTTAAACTATAGATGAAATAGACATGTGTGTACTTAGGTTTTAAAATGTTTTAGTGTGGTGATGAGGATAGATCGAACTAGAGAAGTGATGAGTAGTAAGCGAGTTGTTGTAGCTTCCTAGAGTGTCCAATTTATGGCCATTAGATGACCTAGTGAAGTAGATCAGATTATCATATAAATTGAAGTGAGAAACTCCCTTTAAAACTTCAGTTTTGAAAGTAAGAATGGCCACTGTTGTGAACCAATGTTAAAACGATTGGTTGAAGATCCACCGTTGAATTTTTAATAGATCATAGATAGATATACATAGTTTACTGTATTAAAATTTGGGAACAAATGAACGGTCGGATTGAAAGTTATAGGGTCTCAAAGTGGAGTAGTTGAGCTGTTTTTCCAGCAGAAAATTTTGACTAAGTATGGGAACAATGGTAGTGTTGTAGGCAACTTTAAAGATTTTTGTAGGAATAACGATTGAACAGTTTTAAGAAATTATTTCTCCTATGAGTAAATTAGAGATCATAGATAAGTTAGGAATTTATTTTAGAATTTTTATAAGTTTATTTTAATTTTATATTTAAAGCTGTAGTTGGACTTTAGTGACTTTTCGGGAAATAGAAAATGGGTAGTTTTTATAGTTGTCACCTAAAATCATCCTAGGGATTAGAACTTGATTAGTTAGCCTCAAGTAAGAATTTAAGTACTTTTTACGGGTTTTTGGAAGTCTCGGAACCAAGGGTAAAATAGTCATTTTACCTTAAATAGACATTGTAATAACTTCTGCACATAGAATCATACATCTTAGGAGTTTTAGACTTCTAAGTATCCAAGGAAAAATGTTGATCCACGTGCCTCCTTTGACAGGCAACTGAGTCCCTGCAGCTACTGTTAGTGTTGTTAAGAGAGACGAGTTTTAATTTTGGTAAGTCCACTGACTTACTTAGCTAGCTTCTTGCATGTGTGTGATGCGTATGAGTGGTGTGTGATAGTTAAGATAAATAACAAAAATGCAATAGGCCGACTGTAGTATAGTATAATTGACCCAAGTGTATGATAACGGGTCGTGACATCATCTGCCTAGCTCTTGCGAGAGTCTAGGAGGTTCCCTGCGACCAGCCCAGTCCGGTAGACGGTCACATGCATTAGTACCATTCCGCGTTGGTAAACGGGGACAGGGGCGAGGTTTGGGAATCCCTCGTGTCACAAAATAAGTATCATTAGTAATGACGTATCACTTAATTAAAGATAATAAAAAGGAATGAGTGTTACATGCTGATTGCGTATGTTGTGTGTTTGTGCTTTTACCGTTATACTTATGCATAGAATGTTAGCTAACGGTTTTATACCGCTTGTAGATGCCTTGCAGGTTAGGAAGGCGATCGAGTGATCCGGCGGTAGTGGGCAGCCGGGGTTCCGTGCATTATAGGACGGGGCTGTTATATTTCATTTTATGACTATTGAGACTGATGTTGGTATTTCTGGTTTTTAAGACTTGGCTGTATTGTTTTCAGAATTTGGATTCTTATTATTTCCGCTCATGTTATAAAACTCTTTGTTTTGCCTTTTTATTTGTGCCGTGTTGTAAGGTCCGATGAAGTTGTTGCCAGGCTAAGGGCCGGGACCCATTGTGAGGTCCCAGCCCGTAGCATTTCGAGTCCTCTAGGATTCGGGGTGTTACAGTTGTCAAGCAAGTAAAAGGGTAAAGCTTTGCAAATATATTAGGAAAACAACAACCCTAAAGATCCAGGTATCCAATTGTGGCAATCAATTCAAGATATACTAAAGAACTAAGGACAGAGTTAAGAGTTGCAAAGGTATGCTAAGGTAAAGCAATGTACGGTGAAGTTCCAAGACTTTATATGACTTATCTAGAAATACTCTCTATAAAGGTTGTTGAGGCTTCAGTATAGAAAGGATCTAAAGACAAGAATTAATATCAAATACCCAAACTTCTAACCCAAGGATCAAGACTAACTAAACCGATTGAGGTTGTGACACTCGAAATCGAAGTAGAGGTTGTTGAGGCTTCACTACTACCTAGAAAAATGCAAACCTAGACTAGATTAAAGCTAATCTTTAACCTTGGATCAAAGTAAAAGCAAAGTTCGTAAACTGAAGTAAGTCAAGGGTAGTTCTTGAGAATCACGGCCGTGGAAACCTAAGAACAGGCCCTGATTTAGGGTGTCGATGATATTTCTCTAACTCTCAGGGTCCAATCAAATTACGATCGATCTATCATCATCTAAACCACAACTATCAACCCTTCACCTTAGAATTGCTAAAGGGTTTTAGCCAATAACCATCATTATGATATCAATAATCAAATATGAAAGGGAGAAAAGGTAAGACCTTGAAATCTCAATAATAAACTCAAAACAAATGTCAATCAAACACAATAATCGCAAACCGCGTTCAATGGATGTAGAATCAAAGGAACAGAAAAACCTCACAAAATTTCTTGGGACAATGAAGAACGGGATGTCAATCCGCCTTCAAATGTAAACCCTAAGATCTTCCAACTCCAAAAATAGGAAAGTGCGTCCTTCCCTAAATCTTCCTTGTACGCAATAAAACCTTCAAGTGTCCCTCTCTTTGGGGATCCAAATCCTGGGCTGTTACCGTCCGTCTTTCAATGTTGAAGGCTATCGAATATATGTAGGGATCTATCTAGGGTTTAAAGATAAAACCATAAATATTTGGGCTGAAAATAAGTCGAATCCGCTGGTATCAGAAGATACTCTGGGTCGCGTCAGATGGTATCAGAGAATACTTTGGCGCGTCCGACGGTATCAGAGAATACTTTGGGCTGCGTCCGAAGGTATCAGAAAATACTTTGGCGCGTCCTAAATTCCTTTTATGCTCCTTTTTGTCCTGCTTCAAGGCTTAATCCTTAAATGTGCCATTTTTGCTCCATAATTCGTCAAATTACCTACAAATGCAATAAAACTCTGTGTAGACCTCTATTCTTGCAAAGTAGGTGAATATAACCATAAATGGCATGAATGTATGTCTATGAATGCAAAATAAAGGGAAAATCTATATAAATACATGCCTAAAAATAGGTCATAATTCATGTCATCAAAATACTCCATACTTGCCTCTTGCTTGTCCCCAAGCAAGGTTTAAACTTAAGATACAAGATGATATGGATTATGAATATGCAAAAATAAAGAAAAACCATAATATTTTGGTTGTGCTTCTATTCATAGATCACCCTCAAATAGTTGCTTCATAGCTAATGAAGATCATCATATGATCAAAAGAAATTATATCATAAAAAGAATAATCACACTTTGCAAGAAAATCATAACATGCATCATAACTTGCAATATATCAAAATCAATCATGAGGAATCCAATTTAGACCACAAAGCCAAAAACATTCCAATGATCTTAAGGACTTTCAAGTAAGGTCAAGAATGCGGAAAGGAGGGAAACTTATAAGGGATGTGGTGCATGAATCCGGGAAAAAGAATAACCCAACTCTTTTACTTTTTCTTTTGATTTTGCAACACCATCAACTTAGAGCTTTGCTCTTTTCTTTTTCACATTATTTTTCGACTTTACTTTTGGAAATATGGACAGCGGTGCACAAAAACCGAAGCCTAGGAGATTGGCGTTTCTCAAATTCGAGATGCCTCAAACCCTTGATGCACATACCATAATCCGTTAGGAATATCGCTCAATCCGACTTTGGCAAGACACAAACACCCGGCTTTGTGAATGGTGCCGAGTTACTCATCGTCATGATTGACTTCCCCAAACCTACAAATTTTTTTCTATTCTTTGAATGCAAAATTTTGCTTTCATGGCCCTCCCACATCAAACATGCCAAAACTCAACTCTTCCTAATTCCCGGATAGGTAAAGGAGGCAATTATTTTCATTGAGGGGCTAAGTGATCAAAGAAAAAGAAGTAAGAAAATTGAACTGCCTTAATCATTTCAATAAGAAGTGTAAGAACTTATATGCGGTTTCAACCTTCAACACTCAACATGATTTAGAATGAAAGCAAATTATCAAACATGCATGATATTCTAACAAAGTATTCAAATCCCACATATGTCATAAATCAATTCAAACATATAATAATTATCATAGCTATTCCACTAAACAAATGTTATCATAGAGATCATATCCATCCTAGAAGCACAAAACTTTTAAAATTTTTCAAAATTTTCACAATCATATGATGCAAGACATAAAACATGCAAATGGTATTGCAAATACCTCCACCCCATACTTAAAACTCACATTGTCCCCAATGTGAAGAAAAGAAAAGATGGAAAATGATACTCACAATGTAAGATGGCGAATCACGCAAGGCGAATCATTAATCGGGCGGTGGTGGTGAAAATCCTTAGAAGCTTAATAGGGAACTCCGAATTGCTAAAGGGTTTTAGCCAATAACCAATAATCAAGTATGAAAGGGAGAAAAGGTAAAACCTTGAAATCTCAATAATAAATTCAAAACAAATGTCAATCAAACACAATAATCGCAAACCGCGTTCAATGGATGTAGAATCAAAGGAACAGAAAAACCTCACAAAATTTCTAGGTACAATGAAGAACGGGATGTCAATCCGCCTTCAAATGTAAACCCTAAGATCTTCCAACTCCAAAAATAGGAAAGTGCGTCCTTCCCTAAATCTTCCTTGTACGCAATAAAACCTTCAAGTGTCCCTCTCTTTGGGGATCCAAATCCTGGGCTGTTACCGTCCGTATTTCAATGTTGAAGGCTATCGAATATATGTAGGGATCTATCTATTGTTTAAAGATAAAACCATAAATATTTGGGCTGAAAATAAGTCGAATCCGCTGGTATCAGAAGATACTCTGGGTCGCGTCAGATGGTATCAGAGAATACTTTGGCGCGTCCGACGGTATCAGAGAATACTTTGGGCTGCGTCCGAAGGTATCAGAAAATACTTTGGCGCGTCCTAAATTCCTTTTATGCTCCTTTTTGTCCTGCTTCAAGGCTTAATCCTTAAATGTGCCATTTTTGCTCCATAATTCGTCAAATTACCTACAAATGCAATAAAACTCTGTGTAGACATCTATTCTTGCAAAGTAGGTGAATATAACCATAAATGGCATGAATGTATGTCTATGAATGCAAAATAAAGGGAAAATCTATATAAATACATGCCTAAAAATAGGTCATAATTCATGTCATCAAAATACTCCATACTTGCCTCTTGCTTGTCCCCAAGCAAGGTTTAAACTTAAGATACAAGATGATATGGATTATGAATATGCAAAAATAAAGAAAAACCATAATATTTTGGTTGTGCTTCTATTCATAGATCACCCTCAAATAGTTGCTTCATAGCTAATGAAGATCATCATATGATCAAAAGAAATTATATCATAAAAAGAATAATCACACTTTGCAAGAAAATCATAACATGCATCATAACTTGCAATATATCAAAATCAATCATGAGGAATCCAATTTAGACCACAAAGCCAAAAACATTCCAATGATCTTAAGGACTTTCAAGTAAGGTCAAGAATGCGGAAAGAAGGGAAACTTATAAGGGATGTGGTGCATGAATCCGGGAAAAAGAATAACCCAACTCTTTTACTTTTTCTTTTGATTTTGCAACACCATCAACTTAGAGCTTTGCTCTTTTCTTTTTCACATTATTTTTCGACTTTACTTTTGGAAATATGGACAGCGGTGCACAAAAACCGAAGCCTAGGAGATTGGCGTTTCTCAAATTCGAGATGCCTCAAACCCTTGATGCACATACCATAATCCGTTAGGAATATCGCTCAATCCGACTTTGGCAAGACACAAACACCCGGCTTTGTGAATGGTGCCGAGTTACTCATCGTCATGATTGACTTCCCCAAACCTACAAATTTTTTTCTATTCTTTGAATGCAAAATTTTGCTTTCATGGCCCTCCCACATCAAACATGCCAAAACTCAACTCTTCCTAATTCCCGGATAGGTAAAGGAGGCAATTATTTTCATTGAGGGGCTAAGTGATCAAAGAAAAAGAAGTAAGAAAATTGAACTGCCTTAATCATTTCAATAAGAAGTGTAAGAACTTATATGCGGTTTCAACCTTCAACACTCAACATGATTTAGAATGAAAGCAAATTATCAAACATGCATGATATTCTAACAAAGTATTCAAATCCCACATATGTCATAAATCAATTCAAACATATAATAATTATCATAGCTATTCCACTAAACAAATGTTATCATAGAGATCATATCCATCCTAGAAGCACAAAACTTTTAAAATTTTTCAAAATTTTCACAATCATATGATGCAAGACATAAAACATGCAAATGGTATTGCAAATACCTCCACCCCATACTTAAAACTCACATTGTCCCCAATGTGAAAAAAAGAAAAGATGGAAAATGATACTCACAATGTAAGATGGCGAATCAGGCAAGGCGAATCATTAATCGGGCGGTGGTGGTGAAAATCCTTAGAAGCTTAATAGGGAACTCCGAATTGCTAAAGGGTTTTAGCCAATAACCAATAATCAAGTATGAAAGGGAGAAAAGGTAAAACCTTGAAATCTCAATAATAAATTCAAAACAAATGTCAATCAAACACAATAATCGCAAACCGCGTTCAATGGATGTAGAATCAAAGGAACAGAAAAACCTCACAAAATTTCTAGGTACAATGAAGAACGGGATGTCAATCCGCCTTCAAATGTAAACCCTAAGATCTTCCAACTCCAAAAATAGGAAAGTGCGTCCTTCCCTAAATCTTCCTTGTACGCAATAAAACCTTCAAGTGTCCCTCTCTTTGGGGATCCAAATCCTGGGCTGTTACCGTCCGTCTTTCAATGTTGAAGGCTATCGAATATATGTAGGGATCTATCTAGGGTTTAAAGATAAAACCATAAATATTTGGGCTGAAAATAAGTCGAATCCGCTGGTATCAGAAGATACTCTGGGTCGCGTCAGATGGTATCAGAGAATACTTTGGCGCGCCCGACGGTATCAGAGAATACTTTGGGCCGCGTCCGAAGGTATCAGAAAATACTTTGGCGCGTCCTAAATTCCTTTTATGCTCCTTTTTGTCCTGCTTCAAGGCTTAATCCTTAAATGTGTCATTTTTGCTCCATAATTCGTCAAATTACCTACAAATGCAATAAAACTCTGTGTAGACCTCTATTCTTGCAAAGTAGGTGAATATAACCATAAATGGCATGAATGTATGTCTATGAATGCAAAATAAAGGGAAAATCTATATAAATACATGCCTAAAAATAGGTCATAATTCATGTCATCAAAATACCCCATGTTTGCCTCTTGCTTGTCCCCAAGCAAGGTTTAAACTTAAGATACAAGATGATATGGATTATGAATATGCAAAAATAAAGAAAAACCATAATATTTTGGTTGTGCTTCTATTCATAGATCACCCTCAAATGGTTGCTTCATAGCTAATGAAGATCATCATAAGATCAAAAGAAATTATATCATAAAAAGGATAATCACACTTTGCAAGAAAATCATAACATGCATCATAACTTGCAATATATAAAAATCAATCATGAGGAATTCAATTTAGACCACAAAGCCAAAAACATTCCAATGATCTTAAGGACTTTCAAGTAAGGTCAAGAATGCGGAAAGGAGGGAAACTTATAAGGGATGTGGTGCATGAATCCGGGAAAAAGAATAACCCAACTCTTTTACTTTTTCTTTTGATTTTGCAACACCATCAACTTAGAGCTTTGCTCTTTTCTTTTTCACATTATTTTTCGACTTTACTTTTGGAAATATGGACAGCGGTGCACAAAAACCGAAGCCTAGGAGATTGGCGTTTCTCAAATTCGAGATGCCTCAAACCCTTGATGCACATACCATAATCCGTTAGGAATATCGCTCAATCCGACTTTGGCAAGACACAAACACCCGGCTTTGTGAATGGTGCCGAGTTACTCATCGTCATGATTGACTTCCCCAAACCTACAAATTTTTTTCTATTCTTTGAATGCAAAATTTTGCTTTCATGGCCCTCCCACATCAAACATGCCAAAACTCAACTCTTCCTAATTCCCGGATAGGTAAAGGAGGCAATTATTTTCATTGAGGGGCTAAGTGATCAAAGAAAAAGAAGTAAGAAAATTGAACTGCCTTAATCATTTCAATAAGAAGTGTAAGAACTTATATGCGGTTTCAACCTTCAACACTCAACATGATTTAGAATGAAAGCAAATTATCAAACATGCATGATATTCTAACAAAGTATTCAAATCCCACATATGTCATAAATCAATTCAAACATATAATAATTATCATAGCTATTCCACTAAACAAATGTTATCATAGAGATCATATCCATCCTAGAAGCACAAAACTTTTAAAAGTTTTCAAAATTTTCACAATCATATGATGCAAGACATAAAACATGCAAATGGTATTGCAAATACCTCCACCCCATACTTAAAACTCACATTGTCCCCAATGTGAAGAAAAGAAAAGATGGAAAATGATACTCACAATGTAAGATGGCGAATCAGGCAAGGCGAATCATTAATCGGGCGGTGGTGGTGAAAATCCTTAGAAGCTTAATAGGGAACTCCGAATTGCTAAAGGGTTTTAGCCAATAACCAATAATCAAGTATGAAAGGGAGAAAAGGTAAAACCTTGAAATCTCAATAATAAACTCAAAACAAATGTCAATCAAACACAATAATCGCAAACCGCGTTCAATGGATGTAGAATCAAAGGAACAGAAAAACCTCACAAAATTTCTAGGTACAATGAAGAACGGGATGTCAATCCGCCTTCAAATGTAAACCCTAAGATCTTCCAACTCCAAAAATAGGAAAGTGCGTCCTTCCCTAAATCTTCCTTGTACGCAATAAAACCTTCAAGTGTCCCTCTCTTTGGGGATCCAAATCCTGGGCTGTTACCGTCCGTATTTCAATGTTGAAGGCTATCGAATATATGTAGGGATCTATCTATTGTTTAAAGATAAAACCATAAATATTTGGGCTGAAAATAAGTCGAATCCGCTGGTATCAAAAGATACTCTGGGTCGCGTCAGATGGTATCAGAGAATACTTTGGCGCGTCCGACGGTATCAGAGAATACTTTGGGCTGCGTCCGAAGGTATCAGAAAATACTTTGGCGCGTCCTAAATTCCTTTTATGCTCCTTTTTGTCCTGCTTCAAGGCTTAATCCTTAAATGTGCCATTTTTGCTCCATAATTCGTCAAATTACCTACAAATGCAATAAAACTCTGTGTAGACCTCTATTCTTGCAAAGTAGGTGAATATAACCATAAATGGCATGAATGTATGTCTATGAATGCAAAATAAAGGGAAAATCTATATAAATACATGCCTAAAAATAGGTCATAATTCATGTCATCAAAATACTCCATACTTGCCTCTTGCTTGTCCCCAAGCAAGGTTTAAACTTAAGATACAAGATGATATGGATTATGAATATGCAAAAATAAAGAAAAACCATAATATTTTGGTTGTGCTTCTATTCATAGATCACCCTCAAATAGTTGCTTCATAGCTAATGAAGATCATCATATGATCAAAAGAAATTATATCATAAAAAGAATAATCACACTTTGCAAGAAAATCATAACATGCATCATAACTTGCAATATATCAAAATCAATCATGAGGAATCCAATTTAGACCACAAAGCCAAAAACATTCCAATGATCTTAAGGACTTTCAAGTAAGGTCAAGAATGCGGAAAGAAGGGAAACTTATAAGGGATGTGGTGCATGAATCCGGGAAAAAGAATAACCCAACTCTTTTACTTTTTCTTTTGATTTTGCAACACCATCAACTTAGAGCTTTGCTCTTTTCTTTTTCACATTATTTTTCGACTTTACTTTTGGAAATATGGACAGCGGTGCACAAAAACCGAAGCCTAGGAGATTGGCGTTTCTCAAATTCGAGATGCCTCAAACCCTTGATGCACATACCATAATCCGTTAGGAATATCGCTCAATCCGACTTTGGCAAGACACAAACACCCGGCTTTGTGAATGGTGCCGAGTTACTCATCGTCATGATTGACTTCCCCAAACCTACAAATTTTTTTCTATTCTTTGAATGCAAAATTTTGCTTTCATGGCCCTCCCACATCAAACATGCCAAAACTCAACTCTTCCTAATTCCCGGATAGGTAAAGGAGGCAATTATTTTCATTGAGGGGCTAAGTGATCAAAGAAAAAGAAGTAAGAAAATTGAACTGCCTTAATCATTTCAATAAGAAGTGTAAGAACTTATATGCGGTTTCAACCTTCAACACTCAACATGATTTAGAATGAAAGCAAATTATCAAACATGCATGATATTCTAACAAAGTATTCAAATCCCACATATGTCATAAATCAATTCAAACATATAATAATTATCATAGCTATTCCACTAAACAAATGTTATCATAGAGATCATATCCATCCTAGAAGCACAAAACTTTTAAAATTTTTCAAAATTTTCACAATCATATGATGCAAGACATAAAACATGCAAATGGTATTGCAAATACCTCCACCCCATACTTAAAACTCACATTGTCCCCAATGTGAAAAAAAGAAAAGATGGAAAATGATACTCACAATGTAAGATGGCGAATCAGGCAAGGCGAATCATTAATCGGGCGGTGGTGGTGAAAATCCTTAGAAGCTTAATAGGGAACTCCGAATTGCTAAAGGGTTTTAGCCAATAACCAATAATCAAGTATGAAAGGGAGAAAAGGTAAAACCTTGAAATCTCAATAATAAATTCAAAACAAATGTCAATCAAACACAATAATCGCAAACCGCGTTCAATGGATGTAGAATCAAAGGAACAGAAAAACCTCACAAAATTTCTAGGTACAATGAAGAACGGGATGTCAATCCGCCTTCAAATGTAAACCCTAAGATCTTCCAACTCCAAAAATAGGAAAGTGCGTCCTTCCCTAAATCTTCCTTGTACGCAATAAAACCTTCAAGTGTCCCTCTCTTTGGGGATCCAAATCCTGGGCTGTTACCGTCCGTCTTTCAATGTTGAAGGCTATCGAATATATGTAGGGATCTATCTAGGGTTTAAAGATAAAACCATAAATATTTGGGCTGAAAATAAGTCGAATCCGCTGGTATCAGAAGATACTCTGGGTCGCGTCAGATGGTATCAGAGAATACTTTGGCGCGCCCGACGGTATCAGAGAATACTTTGGGCCGCGTCCGAAGGTATCAGAAAATACTTTGGCGCGTCCTAAATTCCTTTTATGCTCCTTTTTGTCCTGCTTCAAGGCTTAATCCTTAAATGTGTCATTTTTGCTCCATAATTCGTCAAATTACCTACAAATGCAATAAAACTCTGTGTAGACCTCTATTCTTGCAAAGTAGGTGAATATAACCATAAATGGCATGAATGTATGTCTATGAATGCAAAATAAAGGGAAAATCTATATAAATACATGCCTAAAAATAGGTCATAATTCATGTCATCAAAATACCCCATGTTTGCCTCTTGCTTGTCCCCAAGCAAGGTTTAAACTTAAGATACAAGATGATATGGATTATGAATATGCAAAAATAAAGAAAAACCATAATATTTTGGTTGTGCTTCTATTCATAGATCACCCTCAAATGGTTGCTTCATAGCTAATGAAGATCATCATAAGATCAAAAGAAATTATATCATAAAAAGGATAATCACACTTTGCAAGAAAATCATAACATGCATCATAACTTGCAATATATAAAAATCAATCATGAGGAATCCAATTTAGACCACAAAGCCAAAAACATTCCAATGATCTTAAGGACTTTGAAGTAAGGTCAAGAATGCGGAAAGGAGGGAAACTTATAAGGGATGTGGTGCATGAATCCGGGAAAAAGAATAACCCAACTCTTTTACTTTTTCTTTTGATTTTGCAACACCATCAACTTAGAGCTTTGCTCTTTTCTTTTTCACATTATTTTTCGACTTTACTTTTGGAAATATGGACAGCGGTGCACAAAAACCGAAGCCTAGGAGATTGGCGTTTCTCAAATTCGAGATGCCTCAAACCCTTGATGCACATACCATAATCCGTTAGGAATATCGCTCAATCCGACTTTGGCAAGACACAAACACCCGGCTTTGTGAATGGTGCCGAGTTACTCATCGTCATGATTGACTTCCCCAAACCTACAAATTTTTTTCTATTCTTTGAATGCAAAATTTTGCTTTCATGGCCCTCCCACATCAAACATGCCAAAACTCAACTCTTCCTAATTCCCGGATAGGTAAAGGAGGCAATTATTTTCATTGAGGGGCTAAGTGATCAAAGAAAAAGAAGTAAGAAAATTGAACTGCCTTAATCATTTCAATAAGAAGTGTAAGAACTTATATGCGGTTTCAACCTTCAACACTCAACATGATTTAGAATGAAAGCAAATTATCAAACATGCATGATATTCTAACAAAGTATTCAAATCCCACATATGTCATAAATCAATTCAAACATATAATAATTATCATAGCTATTCCACTAAACAAATGTTATCATAGAGATCATATCCATCCTAGAAGCACAAAACTTTTAAAATTTTTCAAAATTTTCACAATCATATGATGCAAGACATAAAACATGCAAATGGTATTGCAAATACCTCCACCCCATACTTAAAACTCACATTGTCCCCAATGTGAAGAAAAGAAAAGATGGAAAATGATACTCACAATGTAAGATGGCGAATCAGGCAAGGCGAATCATTAATCGGGCGGTGGTGGTGAAAATCCTTAGAAGCTTAATAGGGAACTCCGAATTGCTAAAGGGTTTTAGCCAATAACCAATAATCAAGTATGAAAGGGAGAAAAGGTAAAACCTTGAAATCTCAATAATAAACTCAAAACAAATGTCAATCAAACACAATAATCGCAAACCGCGTTCAATGGATGTAGAATCAAAGGAACAGAAAAACCTCACAAAATTTCTAGGTACAATGAAGAACGGGATGTCAATCCGCCTTCAAATGTAAACCCTAAGATCTTCCAACTCCAAAAATAGGAAAGTGCGTCCTTCCCTAAATCTTCCTTGTACGCAATAAAACCTTCAAGTGTCCCTCTCTTTGGGGATCCAAATCCTGGGCTGTTACCGTCCGTATTTCAATGTTGAAGGCTATCGAATATATGTAGGGATCTATCTATTGTTTAAAGATAAAACCATAAATATTTGGGCTGAAAATAAGTCGAATCCGCTGGTATCAGAAGATACTCTGGGTCGCGTCAGATGGTATCAGAGAATACTTTGGCGCGTCCGACGGTATCAGAGAATACTTTGGGCCGCGTCCGAAGGTATCAGAAAATACTTTGGCGCGTCCTAAATTCCTTTTATGCTCCTTTTTGTCCTGCTTCAAGGCTTAATCCTTAAATGTGCCATTTTTGCTCCATAATTCGTCAAATTACCTACAAATGCAATAAAACTCTGTGTAGACCTCTATTCTTGCAAAGTAGGTGAATATAACCATAAATGGCATGAATGTATGTCTATGAATGCAAAATAAAGGGAAAATCTATATAAATACATGCCTAAAAATAGGTCATAATTCATGTCATCAAAATACCCCATGTTTGCCTCTTGCTTGTCCCCAAGCAAGGTTTAAACTTAAGATACAAGATGATATGGATTATGAATATGCAAAAATAAAGAAAAACCATAATATTTTGGTTGTGCTTCTATTCATAGATCACCCTCAAATGGTTGCTTCATAGCTAATGAAGATCATCATAAGATCAAAAGAAATTATATCATAAAAAGGATAATCACACTTTGCAAGAAAATCATAACATGCATCATAACTTGCAATATATAAAAATCAATCATGAGGAATCCAATTTAGACCACAAAGCCAAAAACATTCCAATGATCTTAAGGACTTTCAAGTAAGGTCAAGAATGCGGAAAGGAGGGAAACTTATAAGGGATGTGGTGCATGAATCCGGGAAAAAGAATAACCCAACTCTTTTACTTTTTCTTTTGATTTTGCAACACCATCAACTTAGAGCTTTGCTCTTTTCTTTTTCACATTATTTTTCGACTTTACTTTTGGAAATATGGACAGCGGTGCACAAAAACCGAAGCCTAGGAGATTGGCGTTTCTCAAATTCGAGATGCCTCAAACCCTTGATGCACATACCATAATCCGTTAGGAATATCGCTCAATCCGACTTTGGCAAGACACAAACACCCGGCTTTGTGAATGGTGCCGAGTTACTCATCGTCATGATTGACTTCCCCAAACCTACAAATTTTTTTCTATTCTTTGAATGCAAAATTTTGCTTTCATGGCCCTCCCACATCAAACATGCCAAAACTCAACTCTTCCTAATTCCCGGATAGGTAAAGGAGGCAATTATTTTCATTGAGGGGCTAAGTGATCAAAGAAAAAGAAGTAAGAAAATCGAACTGCCTTAATCATTTCAATAAGAAGTGTAAGAACTTATATGCGGTTTCAAACTTCAACACTCAACATGATTTAGAATGAAAGCAAATTATCAAACATGCATGACATTCTAACAAAGTATTCAAATCCCACATATGTCATAAATCAATTCAAACATATAATAATTATCATAGCTATTCCACTAAACAAATGTTATCATAGAGATCATATCCATCCTAGAAGCACAAAACTTTTAAAATTTTTCAAAATTTTCACAATCATATGATGCAAGACATAAAACATGCAAATGGTATTGCAAATTCCTCCACCCCATACTTAAAACTCACATTGTCCCCAATGTGAAGAAAAGAAAAGATGGAAAATGATACTCACAATGTAAGATGGCGAATCAGGCAAGGCGAATCATTAATCGGGCGGTGGTGGTGAAAATCCTTAGAAGCTTAATAGGGAACTCCGAATTGCTAAAGGGTTTTAGCCAATAACCAATAATCAAATATGAAAGGGAGAAAAGGTAAAACCTTGAAATTTCAATAATAAACTCAAAACAAATATCAATCAAACACAATAATCGCAAACCGCGTTCAATGGATGTAGAATCAAAGGAACAGAAAAACCTCACAAAATTTCTAGGGACAATGAAGAACGGGATGTCAATCCGCCTTCAAATGTAAACCCTAAGATCTTCCAACTCCAAAAATAAGAAAGTGCGTCCTTCCCTAAATCTTCCTTGTACGCAATAAAACCTTCAAGTGTCCCTCTCTTTGGGGATCCAAATCCTGGGCTGTTACCGTCCGTCTTTCAATGTTGAAGGCTATCGAATATATGTAGGGATCTATCTAGGGTTTAAAGATAAAACCATAAATATTTGGGTTGAAAATAAGTCGAATCCGCTGGTATCAGAAGATACTCTGGGTCGCGTCAGATGGTATCAGAGAATACTTTGGCGCGTCCGACGGTATCAGAGAATACTTTGGGCCGCGTCCGAAGGTATCAGAAAATACTTTGGCGCGTCCTAAATTCCTTTTATGCTCCTTTTTGTCCAGCTTCAAGGCTTAATCCTTAAATGTGTCATTTTTGCTCCATAATTCGTCAAATTACCTACAAATACAATAAAACTCTGTGTAGACCTCTATTCTTGCAAAGTAGGTGAATATAACCATAAATGGCATGAATGTATGTCTATGAATGCAAAATAAAGGGAAAATCTATATAAATACATGCCTAAAAATAGGTCATAATTCATGTCATCAAAATACCCCATACTTGCCTCTTGCTTGTCCCCAAGCAAGGTTTAAACTTAAGATACAAGATGATATGGATTATGAATATGCAAAAATAAAGAAAAACCATAATATTTTGGTTGTGCTTCTATTCATAGATCACCCTCAAATGGTTGCTTCATAGCTAATGAAGATCATCATATGATCAAAAGAAATTATATCATAAAAAGGATAATCACACTTTGCAAGAAAATCATAACATGCATCATAACTTGCAATATATCAAAATCAATCATGAGGAATCCAATTTAGACCACAAAGCCAAACACATTCCAATGATCTTAAGGACTTTCAAGTAAAGTCAAGAATGCGGAAAGGAGGGAAACTTATAAGGGATGTGGTGCATGAATCCGGGAAAAAGAATAACCCAACTCTTTTACTTTTTCTTTTGATTTTGCAACACCATCAACTTAGCGCTTTGCTCTTTTCTTTTTCACATTATTTTTCGACTTTACTTTTGGAAATATGGACAGCGGTGCACAAAAACCGAAGCCTAGGAGATTGGCGTTTCTCAAATTCGAGATGCCTCAAACCCTTGATGCACATACCATAATCCGTTAGGAATATCGCTCAATCCGACTTTGGCAAGACACAAACACCCGGCTTTGTGAATGGTGCCGAGTTACTCATCGTCATGATTGACTTCCCCAAACCTACAAATTTTTTTCTATTCTTTGAATGCAAAATTTTGCTTTCATGGCCCTCCCACATCAAACATGCCAAAACTCAACTCTTCCTAATTCCCGGATAGGTAAAGGAGGCAATTATTTTCATTGAGGGGCTAAGAGATCAAAGAAAAAGAAGTAAGAAAATCGAACTGCCTTAATCATTTCAATAAGAAGTGTAAGAACTTATATGCGGTTTCAACCTTCAACACTCAACATGATTTAGAATGAAAGCAAATTATCAAACATGCATGACATTCTAACAAAGTATTCAAATCCCACATATGTCATAAATCAATTCAAACATATAATAATTATCATAGCTATTCCACTAAACAAATGTTATCATAGAGATCATATCCATCCTAGAAGCACAAAACTTTTAAAATTTTTCAAAATTTTCACAATCATATGATGCAAGACATAAAACATGCAAATGGTATTGCAAATACCTCCACCCCATACTTAAAACTCACATTGTCCCCAATGTGAAGAAAAGAAAAGATGGAAAATGATACTCACAATGTAAGATGGCGAATCAGGCAAGGCGAATCATTAATCGGGCGGTGGTGGTGAAAATCCTTAGAAGCTTAATAGGGAACTCCGAATTGCTAAAGGGTTTTAGCCAATAACCATCATTATGAAATCAATAATCAAATATGAAATGGAGAAAAGGTAAAACCTTGAAATCTCAATAATAAACTCAAAACAAATGTCAATCAAACACAATAATCGCAAACCGCGTTCAATGGATGTAGAATCAAAGGAACAGAAAAACCACACAAAATTTCTAGGGACAATGAAGAACGGGATGTCAATCCGCCTTCAAATGTAAACCCTAAGATCTTCCAACTCCAAAAATAGAAAAGTGCGTCCTTCCCTAAATCTTCCTTGTACGCAATAAAACCTTTAAGGGTCCCTCTCTTTGGGGATCCAAATCCTGGGCTGTTACCGTCCGTCTTTCAATGTTGAAGGCTATCGAATATATGTAGGGATCTATCTAGGGTTTAAAGATAAAACCCTAAATATTTGGGCTGAAAATAAGTCGAATCCACTGGTATCAGAAGATACTCTGGGTCGCGTCATAAGGTATCAGAAAATACTTTGACGCGTCAGATGGTATAGAGAATACTTTGGGCCGCGTCCGACGGTATCAGAAAATACTTTGGGCCGCGTCCGAAGGTATCAGAAAATACTTTGGCGCGTCCTAAATTTCTTTTATGCTCCTTTTTGTCCAGCTTCAAGGCTTAATCCTTAAATGTGCCATTTTTGCTCCATAATTCGTCAAATTACCTACAAATGCAATACAACTTTGTGTAGACCTCTATTCTTGCAAAGTAGGTGAATATATCCATAAATGGCATGAATGTATGTCTATGCATGCAAAATAAAGGGAAAATCTATATAAATACATGCCTAAAAATAGGTCATAATTCATGTCATCAGAGAGCCCAAGCCGGTGAAGATAAGGCTATACATGTGTTAGCATGAAATATTGTGATATTTTAGGCATGTTTTCTGAGTGTATTTTATCTATTTTTGGTATTCGTTGATAAAGCATTGAAGCAATTGTGAGTTAGTTTATCTATTTTGTCGATATAGAGGTCTACATAAGCTTTGTGTTGATTGTAGGCAATTTAGAGCTAAAACCGAACGGATCAAGGGAGAATGGACATAGATTAAGCATGTCCAAGTATTGAGGACATCACTAGGAGCTAAGGGAGATGCTAGGATGAAAAATGACACAAGACAAAGGAGATTTACGAGCTCATGACGTTCCACGCTCTAAAATACGGCTGTACTAGGATCCACGCTCTAATCCACGGCCGTGGAACCTTGGCAAGACAAGCGTGGAGCATTCCAGCAACTTACACGACCGTGGAGAGTTGTGACAAACCGTGATCCAACTCCACGCTCTAAATTACGGGCGTGGAACCCTTCCACGACCGTGATCTTGACGATCTTTTACGCAATATTTTAAGCCAAATCTTCTACGCACATGGGCCGAAGACGCATTTTATTTGGGCCTATATAAGGACGGAAGGAAGGAGATTCCGTCACCTCTGCTTACCCTAGTTTACGCCTTCGCTTAGACCGCCGTCGAGAGATTTGCACCTAGCCCTATTGAGATTTCCGGATTGACGGAAAGTTAGAGAAAGAGTGAAGATTTAGAAGATTGTTCGTAAGGAGATTTCATACTTTGTTCCTAGGTTTGATTAGAAGACGGATTGACATCCCGTTCTTCGTTCTTATCTAGAATAATTACTTGTTTGTGTTCATTCCAAATCTGAGTTGCATTATCAATGGTATTTGTGGATTTGAGATTGGTTTGAAGGTTATTGAAAGTTTTCGAAAGTTTTCATCTTTCATTCTTTTAAACCTTGAATTTGATATCAATATGACTGTTGTTGGCTAAAACCCTTTAGCAATTCTAAGGTGAAGGGTTGATAGTAGTGGCTTAGATGATGATAGATCAATCGTAAACAGATTGGACCCTGAGAGTTAGAGAGAATCGCCGACGAACCTAATCCACGGTCTGTTCTTGAGCTTCCACGGCCGTGGAACTTAAGAACTACCCGTAATTTTGTGTTAGTTACGAACCTTGCTTTTACTTTAATCCAAAGTTAAAGATTTGCTTTAACTTAGTCTTGGCTTGCCTTTTCTAGGTGGTAGTGAAGCCTCAACAACCTCTACCTCGATTCCGAGTGTCACAACCTTTATCGATTTAGTTGGTCTTGATCCTTGGATTACAAGTTTGGGGATTTGGTCTAGGCCGAATTCGGTTATCGGTTGTCAAGCTTGGGAACTTTTCCCTTGTTATTTGATATCTCTTTGAGTGTATGTGCAGGTCTAGGAATAACGAAGACCTCTTACCTCTTGATCAAGAGCTTGAGAGGACTTTGAGGAGAAAGCTTAAGGAAAGAAAAATGGATGAAGAAAGGGAACGTGATCTCCAATCGGAGTTAGCGGAAAAGGAAGCTCAACTCCAATGGAGTGAGAAGACTCGTAGGGAAGAAACGGTTCGTCATGAAATGAAGGTTGATGATCTAACGGACATGATGTTCCAAATGAGGCTGGAAATAAACAACCTCAAGGAGAAAAAGAAAATGAGGAGACCGGGAAGATCGGTTAGAGCCAACTCATCTAATGAGGATAGCAACTCCTCCATGCCACCGCTAGAGGAAATTGATCCCACGATCAATGTGAATCCATTCTTTCCACGGCCAGCTGCAAATTGCCGTGTTCCACCTAGGAATGCGAGGGTCGAACGTGTAGATGAGGAGCCAAGAACTCTTGGCCAAAAGATGGATCCAACGCAGCAATCACGCCGTTTAGGTGTGAACTTTGATGCTGACGATGCACAAGGGTTTAGCTTCAACCCTCAAGTTAATACCATTGTTCGCCAAAACCAATTTGGTGGAACAAGCGCTGAATCTCCACATCAACATCTACAAAACTTTGAGATTATGATGGAGACAATGAAGCCTTAGAACGCAACTACCAACAACTACAAACTCAAGCCTTTCTTCTTCTCCTTGAAGGGGAAAACATTGTCTTGGTATCAAGCTCTTCCAAGTGGGAAGCTTGAAACATGGGAGGATCTTTCTTCGGAATTCCTCACTAAGTTCTTTCCGCCATCTAAAACGGCGGAGCTAAGAGGTAAGATTAATGCATTTTCTATGAGATCTAACGAAAGTTTGTTTCAATCTTGGGAAAGATTTCAGGACTTGCTATTGGATTGCCCTCATCATGGCATATCCAAGCTTGCACTATTGGAGATATATTATAAGGGGCTGGATATGGAGACACAATTCAAGCTCCAATCCCTTTCATGTGGTACATTCATTGACATGAGGGAAGATGACGCTTGGGACTTCATTGAGAAGCAAGCGCGAGTGATAGAGAAGTACTCTCATCGGAAAGTGGAGGCGAATCATGTAGATCAAGGAGCAAAGCTATCACAAGCAGCTCAAACTCAAATCTTTTCTCTCAATACGGAGATTAAAGAGTGAAAGAGGCCATCAAAACCAACTTTCCGAAGCACAAGGAGCAAGATGTGGGTTATTTAGGCAACAACAATAACCACAACGGTAATGAGAATACCAACCGCAACAACCGGAACAACAACCGGAATAATTGGAACAACAACAACAACCGGAACAACAATTGGAACAACAATAGGGGTTCAAACAACAACAATTGGCGCTCCAATCAACAAAATTCCGGTAATTCTGATCCTTCCAATTCAGGAAATTCACTAACTCCACCTTCCTCTTCTTCCACTCCTTTGAAAAGCCAAGGGCAAACGTCAAATGGTGGAAGTACTTCGGGGAATGAGAAGCCCGATCCCATGTTGGAAACAATTCTGAGGAAACTTCAAGGTTTGGAGACTCGCATCATCAAGGTTGATGATCACATTACTAAAGTTGATAAAGCCCAAAAGGTTTTAGAAAACCAAATGTTCAGCCATGCGGAGGAAGTTCCTAGGAATCAAGGAAAACTTCCAGGAAAAATGGAGGACAACCGAAAAGGAAGAGTGATGGCAATCACAACTAGGAGCGGAGTAACAACTACCGACCCGCAGCCCAAGTTTGTAGAAGTCCCCGTTGAGAAAGAGAAAGAGAAGGGAAAGGAGAAGGAAGATGTCTACGCTCCTCCCCCATCTTACAGACCTCCCCTACCGTTCCCGCAATCTAGAGCAAGAGCGCGTCTAGACAAGCAATTCGGTAAGTTTATAGAACTCATGAGCAAATTGCATATTAACATACCTTTCATTGACGCTATTGTAGGTATGCCGGCTTATGGTAAGTTCTTAAAGGAAATCCTCTCTAACAAGAGAAAGCTAGAGGATTTTGGAGAGGTTAAGATACGTTCGGATTCTTCGGATCTCATCAAAACCATGAAAGAGAAGATGCCCCCAAAGCTAAAGGATCCGGGGTCATTTTGAATTCCCATAGGAGTGGGAGATGTCACATATGATGCATTATGTGATTTGGGAGCAAGTGTGAGCATCATCCCACTTGCATTATGTAGGAAGATCGGTTTAGGCGACCCTAAACCGGTGAAGATGACGTTGTACATGGCGGATCGATCCATAACTCGTCCCGTCGGTATAGTTGAAGACGTCCCGGTCAAGCTAGGTAAATTCTATGTTCCTATAGATTTTGTTGTGCTTGACATTCCCGCAGATAGTCCGGTCCCGATATTTTTCGGAAGACCGTTTCTTGCAACATCCGGCTGCATAGTCGATTGCAAGAATGCTAGACTCGCCTTTGACATAGGAGAAGAGAAGGTAGAGTTTGTTCTTTCCACTCTAGTGAAGGAACCAATCTTTGATGAGGATATATTCAATATCCAAGATGAAGAAGGACTATCTAGAGAGGAGGTAAGTGCTATTCTCTTCAAAGATCCTTTGCAAAAGGTTATTACTATGAGTCTAATGGATGTAGGGGAAGAAGAGGAGTGCAATGAGGCAATTGAAGCCTTAGAAGCACAAGGAGAAGTATGTGAAGAAGAGTTTGAGAAACTCGACGATGAAGCAGAGAACGTACGGATCTACGGTCATACACTATATTCCACGGCCGTGGATTTCACCAACAAAAGCGTGGAGCACTCCAGAGCGTTACATGGTCGTGGAGAGAACAGAGCAACCGTAAATAATTTCTACGCCCAAAATTACGGCCGTGGAGGATGCAGAGAGGCCGTAATTTTGGGTGATTCCGAAGGTAATTGTGTCTCTTCCTCAACTTCTCTTGACGCTTCTCCAACTCCTTCTACATCTTTAGACACTTCTAAGGAAGCGTCGGATGCTCCTCAAGAACCATTGGAAGTTCCAATAGTCATGGAATTGAAACCACTCCCTACTCATCTAAGGTACGCATTTCTTGGACCTAATTCTACCTTTCCGGTTATTGTTAGTTCCGATTTAAGCATAGATGAACATAGCAAGCTTATGGTTGTCCTTAAAAAACATAGAAAAGCTTTAGGATATACTATAGAGGACTTAGTAGGAATCAAATCATCACTATGCATGCATAAGATCTTAATGGAAGAGGACTTTAGGACTTCGCAACAACCTCAAAGGCGGTTGAATCCGACCATGAAGGAGGTTGTCAAGAAGGAAATTCTTAAAATTCTTGATGCAGTTATCATCTACCCTATCTCCGATAGCAAGTGGGTGAGTCCGGTACAAGTGGTTCCGAAGAAGGGAGGAATGACGGTCATCACCAACAAGAATAACGAACTCATTCCTACCCGAACCGTAACAGGATGGCGGATGTGCATAGACTACCGCAAGCTAAACAACGCGACGAGGAAGGATCACTTCCCACTACCCTTCATCGATCAAATGCTTGAACGGTTAGCACAACATTCGCACTTTTGCTATCTTGACGGTTATAGTGGTTTCTTTCAGATTCCGATACACCCGGATGATCAAGAAAAGACCACATTCACGTGCCCGTGGGGTACGTTCGCATATAGGAGGATGTCGTTCGGGCTTTGCAACGCCCCAGCCACCTTTCAAAGGTGCATGATGGCCATCTTCTCCGAATATATAGAGGAAATCATGGAGGTTTTTATGGATGACTTCTCCGTTTATGGTTCCTCTTTTGACAATTGTCTTTCTAACCTTGCTCTTTTATTACAAAGGTGTGATGACACTAACCTAGTTCTTAATTGGGAGAAGTGTCAATTTATGGTGAAAGAAGGCATTGTATTAGGACACTTAATCTCTAGTAGAGGGATCGAGGTGGATAAAGCTAAAATAGAGACTATAGAAAAGCTTCCTCCCCCAACTTCGGTGAAAGGAATAAGAAGTTTTCTAGGACATGCTGGATTTTATAGGCGCTTCATAAAAGACTTCTCTAAAATATAAAAACCGCTTACTAATCTATTGATGAAGGATGCAGTTTTTGAGTTTTCGCAGGAATGTTTATATGCGTTCAATATGATCCGGGAAGCTCTAATTTCAGCTCCGATTATCCAGCCTCCGGATTGGAACCTTCCCTTTGAGGTTATGTGTGATGCAAGTGATGTAGCTATAGGAGCTGTTCTTGGACAAAGAAAGGAAGGGCGAACCCATGCTATCTACTATGCTAGCAAGACGCTAGATGAAGCGCAGCTCAACTACGCCACTACGGAAAAGGAATTTCTAGCCATTGTATATGCAATTGATAAATTTCGCTCTTATCTTGTAGGTGCAAAGGTGATTGTATACACGGATCATGCTGCGATCCGGTACCTCCTTGCAAAGAAGGATGCGAAGCCAAGGCTAATTAGATGGATTCTTCTCCTACAAGAATTCGATCTAGAGATCCACGACAAGAAGGGTTCGGAAAATTCTGTTGCGGATCACTTGAGTCGCCTAACACATCTAGAGGACGACCACCTACCTATAGATGACTCCTTTCCGGAAGAACATTTACACATTATAGAGGAGTGCATCGATGTGATCGCCAAAGGTAACGAACCATAGTTTGCTGATTTTGTTAACTATTTGGTTTGTCAGGAATTACCGCCCGGATTATCCTACGCACAAAGAAAGAAGTTCTTTAAGGATGTTCGGGAATACTTTTCGAATGAACCTCTCCTCTTTAAGAGAGGTCCGGATGGCATTATTCGGCGATGTGTGCTGGAAGATGAGATGCAAAGTGTCATCCGCCATTGTCATTCACAACCTTGTGGAGGACACGCTAGTTCAAACAAGACTAGCGCTAAGGTATTGCAATCTGGATTCTTTTGGCCTACTCTATTTAAAGATGTGCAAACCTTTGTTTCCTGCTGCGATGCTTGTCAAAGAACAGGAAATATATCTAGGAGGAATGAGATGCCTCTCAACAACATCCAAGAGGTGGAGATCTTCGACGTTTGGGGAGTAGACTTCATGGGACCTTTCCCATCATCTTGTGGTAACCAATACATACTTTTAGCGGTTGATTATGTTTCAAGATGGGTTGAAGCGATTGCCTCTCCCACCAATGATGCCATGGTAGTGGTTAAGTTCTTTAACAAAACCATCTTCCCCCGATTTGGGACACCACGGACCATCATTAGTGATGGAGGCTCTCATTTCATTGCCCGGCGTTTTGAAGCTCTTTTAGCTAAGTATGGGGTGACTCACAAGATCTCCACCCCTTATCATCCACAAACTAGTGGACAAGTGGAGATCCCAAACCGGGAGATCAAAGGAATCCTAGAGAAGACGGTTTCAAGGACTAGGAAGGATTGGTCTTTGAAGCTAGATGATGCATTGTGGGCGTACCGGACTGCGTATAAGACTCCCATCGGAACCACACCATACAACCTTGTGTATGGGAATTCTTGTCACTTACCGGTAGAGCTGGAGCACAAGGCGTTTTGGGCAATCAAATGGCTAAATTTCAGCATGAAGAAAGCGGGAGAGAAGCGTCTCTTGGACCTAAATGAGCTTGAAGAACTCCGCTTGAACGCCTATGAAAACGCCAAGATTTACAAAGAAAGAGCAAAGCGTTGGCATGATAAGCATATCATCCCAAAGGACTTCAAAGAAGGATATCAAGTTCTCCTCTTCAATTCAAGGCTTCGTCTCTTTCCAGGTAAGCTTAAATCTCGTTGGACCGGCCCTTTTCTAATCAAACGTATTTTTCCCATGGTGCAGTTGAAGTATGGGGTGAAACGGGCGGAAGCTTTAAGGTGAACGGTCAACGACTCAAGAAGTATACACCGGAACTCCAAGCTGAAGAGTTCGCGCCCACCGCACTCGAATAAGTGCGAATATGGTCTAGCTACGGACCTTAAACAAAGCGCTTCTTGGGAGGCCACCCAAGGTATTGCATTGTCGTTTTTTGTTTTTGATTCATAGATTAGTTTAGTTTAGACGTTTTTGCTTTGTTTTGCCTTCGATACCTTCCGGTATGTTTGTGTTTTTTGATGTAGGAACAGTGGAAAAGAAAAGGGGAAGAGAAAGTTTGAAGAAAAGTGACGAAACTTGGACTTTGGATCATTATAGAGAGTTCCACGGCCGTGACAGCTACAGTGACCGTAATTTTCAAAAGCCTGAGAAAAATCACCAAAACCACGGTTTTGTACATTTCCACGGCCGTGGAATCTCCCGACAGACCGTGATTTTCAAAAATTTTTACAGCCACTATATAAACCACGTTTCTTCACAAAACATAAACCAAAAACCCAAACCACGCCCAAAAATCGCCGATTCCACGCCCTTTCTCTCAAATCTTCGTTCGGTAATCGTTTTTAATAATTCTTTGACCTAAACTGAAGCAAATCCGATCACCAACAAGATCCAAGCAACGATTCGAGCGGCAAATCACCGGAGAAGCCACAATTCGGATTCCAAAATCCGAAAACCTAGGTTTTTGGTTCTTTCTCTATCTTTGTCGATTTGGCTTCGTTTTTGCTAGTATTTTTAGGAGAACTGATTGAAATTGGAAGGAAATTAGTCTAGGGCTGATTGCTGCTGAGTTTGGTGGATTGTTGTTGAGTTTTGAGAAATCACGTGCCGAACCACGGTCACTATACGTTCCACGGCCGTGGAAATTGAAGAACAAACCGTGTTTTTGACAGAGTATGGATTTTGTGAGGAGAGTGTCCGGTAGGAACAAGGACAAGGACAAGAACAAAGATAAGGATAAGAACAAGAAAAGGAAGGGCAACCCCTCTTCCTCTTCTAGAGCACCACCCCCTTCAACCCCTTCACCTCCATCATCACCATCACCACCTCGCCCTAGGGTCCCTACCATCCATGAGGATCATCTCGATGCTTTAGAGAGGATCCATAAGGATCATCTACATGCGATAGGAGACCTTACATGGCTTTTAGATAGAGCCGGCTTAGTCATCTTCTCCGCTATTCGGGAAGATGCTTTTGAGGAGATCACGAGGGAGTTTGTGGTTTCTTTCCAGCATAGTCATGTCGATAGGACTGTCTCTTTCCGGCTGATGGAAAGAGATTATGAGTTCTCCATCCGGGAGTTTGGAGCCTTCTTCGGGTTCTACGAGACCTTCAATGGTCGTTTTCCAGTGGCGTATACGCCAAGGATTTCTGGGAGGAGATCGCCATGATCTATGCCAGCGAGGACCGCTGGCAGCCAGTTGATACCAAGGCTAGGTGATGTATCACCTAGCCTTGAAGATTGCTCACAGGGTACTTTCTGAGTGTCTCTTCCCTAGGACAGAGACACCTCAGAAAATCAAGACAGATGAGCTTTTCATTCTCTACTATATGCTATACGGTAGACCTGCAGATTGTGCCACCCTCTTAGCTACTACTATGAGCAAGCTAAAGAACAAGAGGGCTGGTAACATTGGATACGGTGGGATGGTCACCCACCTTGCTCGACAGTTAGGGGTAGATTTTTCAGCTTGTATGCGTATTGCTGCTACATCCTTAGGACTACATAGCCTCATGACTAGAGGCATCATCTTCCCCACCCATAGAGGTCCACCATATGCTGCTATGCCATGGGAGAGTAGGACCGGGAGAGGTATAGAGTGGCTCCCCGAGTATTCCATTATGGCTGGACACCATAACTGGAAGGCGACGTTCGTTGCCATGCATGCGAACAAATTGGTAGCCCCTCCTTACGTTCCACCACCACCAGTTGTAGAGGAGGAGGAGATGATTATGAGGGAGGAGGAGGAGCTGATCAGGACTTTGATACATTCCCGGATCAGCCGGATACAGTTCCCGACATGACTAGACATTCTTCCCGCCCTGCTAGAGTATCTGGCTCTTCCTCTCGCCGTGCTAGTGTGAGCGAGAGGCCGACTTGGATGGCAGATCCTCCTTCATGGTACAGTACGCAGCCGGATTGGATGGGAGCTCCACCGTCTTGGCATGCACAGCCGCCACCTGCACCAGCACCTTCAGATGCACCGGCGTGGTACAGCCAGCCGCCTGGTTGGTACGAGCAGCTGCCACAGTGGGCCACCGACCTTTCTGACAGGGTTGGAGCTTTGGAGATCTGTGCTGATGCTAGGGATGCACGAGCTGACGATCTTGACCACATGATGAGAGATGTTTACCGCCAGCAGTTCGGGCGGTACTATGATCCCAGCTTCTCCCCGTTTCCACCACCGCCTCCACCTCAGTGATGACGTTTGATGATCGGCAGTTTTAGCCACTCCACCACCAGTTTGTGAGTTCTTTTTCTTTCTTTCTGTTCCTTTTTTTCTCTTTTTGAACATTAGGGACAATGTTTGTTCCAAGTATGGGGTGGGGTGTGACTAATAGTTTGTAATAACTCTTACTCACTTTTGTATGCTTCTATCGAGACTACCTTGCATGTTTCATTCTATTGCTACACGTTTCATTATTGCTACACGTTTCATTATTGCATTGCATGAAAAAGCTTTTGAAAAAAACACATAAAAATTGAACACAAGGATTTGGAAATTTTGTGCTTCTAAGGATAGAGATGATTTCTATGATAATCACCACTTGTGAATTGAGTTTTGATGACAATCGCATGCTTAAACAAATAGTGAATTAAAAAGAAATTGAATGAGTTGATTATTCCTCTTTTGCAAATTTCATAATGTGATGAATGTTACTTAAATCATGTTGAGAAATCAAGGTTGAAATCACATAAAAAGTTCTTATGCTTCTTTTTGAGATGATTAAGGCAATTCGATTTTCTTTCTTCTTCCTTTGATCATTTAGCCCCTCATTGAAATAATGACCGCCTTTACCTATCTGGGAATTTGGAGGAGTTGATAATTGGCATATTTGATGTGGGAGGGCCATTAAAGCAATATTTTGCATTCAAAAGAATAGAAAGAAATTATAGGTTTGGGGAAGTCAATCATGATGATGAGTAACTCGGCACCATTCACATAGCCGGGTGTTTGTGTCTTGCCAAAGTCAGATTGAGCGATATTCCTAGCGGATTATGGTATGTGCATCAAGGGTTTGAGGCATCTCGTAAAAATGAGAAACGCCAATCTCCTATGCTTCGGTTTTTGTGCACCTCTATCCATAACTCCAAAAGTAAAGTCGAAAAATGAATTGGAAAAGAAGAGAGCGAAGCTCTAAGTTGAAAGTGCTGCGGAAACCGCAAGAGAAAAAGAAAAGAGTAGTTATCCACTTTCCCGGATTCATGCACCACATTCTAGACCTTTCCGCAAGAGAAAAAGCCCTTAAGATCAAAAGAATGTTATATGACTTGGTGATCTAAATTAAAGTTTCTTATGATTGATTTTGATAATGTTTGAAGGTTACGATGTTTACATGGAAGTTTGATTAATTCATGAGTTTTCTTTACTCTTTACTCTTTGATTATGTATATGAAAGTCTTATAAATGAATGAAGCAAGATTTGATAATGATCTATAGATTAGAAAGAACATTCATCTAAAAGAAGTTTTTCTTTGAGAAGGTACACATATTTCATCCTAACTTGAGTTTTAAAGTTTTAAAAGACCTTGCTTAGGGACAAGCAAGTGGCAAGTATGGGGTTATTTGTTAGCATGAAATATTGTGATATTTTAGGCATGTTTTATAATTGTATTTCATCTATTTTGGTATTTGTTGATAAAGCATTGAAGCAATTGTGAGTTAGTTTATCTATTTTGTCGATATAGAGGTCTACATAAGCTTTGTGTTAATTGTAGGCAATTAAGAGCTAAAACCGAACGGATCAAGGGAGAATGGACATAGATTGAGCATGTCCAAGTATTGAGGACATCACTAGGAGCTAAGGGAGATTCTAGGATGAAGAATGACACAAGACAAAGGAGATTTACGAGCTCATGAAGTTCCATGCTCTAAAATACGGCCGTACTAGGATCCGCGCTCTAATCCACGTCCGTGGAACCTTGGCAAGACAAGCGTGGAGCATTCCAGCAACTTACACGGCCGTGGAGAGTTGTGACAAACCGTGATCCAACTCCACGCTCTAAATTACGGGCATGGAACCCTTCCACGACCGTGATCTTGACGATCTTTTACGCAATATTTTAAGCCACAATCTTCTACGCACATGGGCCGAAGACGCATTTTATTTGGGCCTATATAAGGACGGAAGGAAGGAGATTCCGTCACCTCTGTTTACCCTAGTTTACGCCTTCGCTTAGACCGCCGTCGAGAGATTTGTGCCTAGCCCTATTGAGATTTCCGGATTGACGGAAAGTTAGAGAAAGAGTGAAGATTTAGAAGATTGTTCGTAAGGAGATTTCATACTTTGTTCCTAGGATTGATTAGAAGACGGATTGACATCCCGATCTTCGTTCTTATCTAGAATAATTACTTGTTTGTGTTCATTCCAAATCTAAGTTGCATTATCATTGATATTTGTGGATTTGAGATTAGTTTGAAGGTTATTGAAGGTTTTCGGAAGTTTTCATCTTTCATTCTTTTAAACCTTGAATTTGATATCAATATGACTGTTGTTGGCTAAAACCCTTTAGCAATTCTAAGGTGAAGGGTTGATAGTTGTGGCTTAGATGATGATAGATCGATTGTAAACAGATTGGACCCTGAGAGTTAGAGAGAATCGCCGACGAACCTAATCCATGGTCTGTTCTTGAGCTTCCACAGCCGTGGAACTCAAGAACTACCCGTAATTTTGTGTCAGTTACGAACCTTGCTTTTACTTTAATCCAAAGTTAAAGATTTGCTTTAACTTAGTCTTGACTTGCCTTTTCTAGGTGGTAGTGAAGCCTCAACAACCTCTACCTCGATTCCGAGTGTCACAACCTTTATCAATTTAGTTGGTCTTGATCCTTGGATTACAAGTTTGGGTATTTGACATTATCGTTTACCTTTAGAACCTTTCTATACTGAAGCCTCAACAACCTTTATAGGGAGTGTCTTTGGGTGAATTATATAAGGTCTTGAAAATTCACCGTACATTGCCTTACATTCGTATACCTTTGCATACCTCAACTCTGTCCTTATATCTTTAGTATATCTTGAATCGATTGCCACAGCTGGATTCCTGGATCTTTAGGATTGTTGTTTTCCCAATAATTTACAAAAGCTCATACATTTACTCGCTTGACAATTCTATAATTGGATTTAACCCCCCAAATCCCTGTGTTCGATACTCTGGAATTCTTGATTAACTATATCGATCCGTACACTGCGGGTTCGCTTGCTTGATTCTAGTTTTATAAATTTAAAGCTTATTTGCACGCACGCTAAGTGGCGAACAACATGGCGGATCGCTCCATTACCCATCCCGTGGGTATTTTGGATGACGTTCCGATTAAGTTAGGTAACTTCTACTTACCTATAGACTTTGTAGTACTTGACATTCCAGCAGATTATCCCGTTCCTATCATTCTCGGGAGACCATTTCAAGCAACTTCAGGTTGCAACGTGGATTGTAAGAACGCCAAGTTGAAGTTCAACATTGGCGGAGATGAAGTGGAGTTTGCATTGCTTGCTGCAATGAAATGAGAGCAGCTGGAAGATGATATCTTCAACATCTATGATGAAGAAGAATCGAGAGAACTGGTGAGCTCTATCCTTATTAATGATCCGCTTGAAAAAGTTATTAGCTTTGGCTTAATAGAGGAAGGTATAGATCCTTCTTGTGACGCAGATATACGGAACTTAAAGGCACGGGAAGAAGATCCAAGAGCTAAATTTGAAATACTGATCCAGGAGAAGAAGATCTCAAGTTTCGGTCCCAGTAGCAGTACCTCGACCGAGGCACCTTCTTGACCGAGTGAGGTGTTCTTAGCTGAAGAACATCTCGGTCACCCACTCTGCACCTCGACCGAGGTCGCAAGCGAGCTGATGTCAACTGAGACTTTCGAAAGTCCAGTTCCTCGACCCGAATCTACTCCACTGGAAGGAGGAAGCAAGGATCTCCCTTAGAAAGCACCCCCAGTCGTGGAGCTTAAACAACTCCCAAATCACTTGAGGTGTGCTTTTCTCGGACCGGAATCCACTTATCCCGTTATTGTTAGTGCTTCCCTTTCCGAAACTGAATTATCTAAACTGATGCATGTCCTGAGCAAACATCAAAAGGCTTTGGGTTATACTATTGATGATCTTATTGGCATTAAGCCTTCTTTCTGCATGCATAGAATACTAATGGAGGACGATCATAAGACTACACGGGAACCTCAAAGACGGGTAAATCCGATCATGAAAGAGGTCGTGAAGAAAGAAATTCTTAAGTTGTTGGATGCAGGTATCATATTTCCTATCTCCGATAGCAAATGGGTGAGCCCAGTACATGTTGTTCCAAAGAAAGGAGGGATGACCATTGTGACAAATAAGAACAACGAGTTGATCTCAACTAGAACCGTCACGGGCTGGAGAGTGTGCATCGATTATAGGAAGCTGAACGCAGCCACTCGGAAGGACCATTTTCCGCTTCCCTTTATCGATCAAATGCTCGAACGGTTAGCCCAACATTCACATTTCTGCTATTTAGACGGTTACAGTGGCTTCTTCCAGATCCCCATCCATCCGGATGATCAAGAGAAGACCACTTTCACTTGTCCATGGGGGACATTCGCCTATAGAAGGATGCCATTTGGATTATGTAATGCACCCGCAACCTTCCAGCGATGCATGATGGCTATCTTTTCTGAGTATATAGAGGAGATCATGGAGGTATTTATGGACGATTTTTCAGTATATGGTTCCTCTTTTGATGATTGCCTATCTAACCTTTCTCTAGTGCTTCAACGATGTGAAGACACTAACCTCGTTTTGAATTGGGAAAAGTGTCACTTTATGGTTAATGAAGGCATTGTGCTACGACACCTCGTTTCCAGTCGAGGTATTGAGGTTGATCGAGCTAAGATCGAGACTATAGAGAAACTTCCGCCCCTTGTTCTGTTAAGGGTGTGCGGAGTTTTCTCGGCTATGCAGGTTTTTACAGGAGGTTCATCAAGGATTTCCCGAAGATCTCTAAACCACTAACTAAACTCTTGAATAAAGATGTAGTTTTTGAGTTTTCGCAGGAGTGTCTTGACACATTTTACAAGATAAAGGAAGTGTTGATCTCCGCTCCCATTATTCAACCTCCGGATTGGACCTTGCCCTTTGAAATCATGTGCGACTCAAGTGACGTGGCGGTAGGAGCGGTCCTTGGACAAAAGAAGGATGGCCGGACCACCGCCATTTACTATGCTAGCAAGACGCTAGACGAAGCCTAGTGTAACTACGCCACCACCGAAAAGGAACTATTGGCGGTTGTATATGCCTTCGAGCAATTTCGTTCCTACTTAGTGGGAGAGAAAGTTGTTGTTTACACCGACCATGCAACTATTCGTTACTTACTAGCTAAGAAGGATGCTAAGCCACGTCTTATTCGATGGATTCTCTTGCTTCAAGAGTTTGACCTAGAGATCCGCAATAAGAAGGGATCCGAAAATTCTGTTGTGGATCACCTCAGCCGGCTACCCCCTTCTTCACGCGAAAAGGACGAACCACCCATAGACGATTCATTCCCGGACGAGCACTTGCATTTGCTAGAACAGTTGGTAGACTTCCTTATCTCACCCCATGATGGAGGTGAAGTATGGGGTGAGGATACTTCCCAGCATGTTTAAGGACGACGTACGGTCCAGCTAGCGACCTTAAATCAACCGCTTCTTGGGAGGCAACCCAAGGTATTGCTTTCTTTTTCCTTTTTCTATTCTAGTTTTAGATACTTTGCTTTTGCTTTGCTTTGCTTTGTTTTTGGCGTCCTAGACAGAAACCAGGTACTCCCTCAGGAAGGAATACAACTCAGGAGCAGCACTGGAAGGACATAAGTTCGAGAATTTGAGAAGACGGAGATTGACTGAGATACATCGCGGTTGCTGTCGCAGCACCTCAACCGAGATGATTTCTGAACAACCGAGGCGATTAGGGCTTCTGACAACTCACCTCGGTCCGTATCACCTAGGTCCAGTCGGGACCATCTCGACCGAGGTGACATCAGTTTCAAAAAAGGGTATAAAAGGGGATCGAATTCTCTCTCTTTCCTCTCTCACCTTCTCGACCGTAGCATAGTTTCACCTCGTTTTCCCGTTCTTCGATCGATTTCGACGATTCTTGCTTCCAAACTGCAAAGGAAGAGTAGAAGATCAGTTTGCAAGCGACAATCTGCAATAAAAACGCTCCGAATCGACCGAATCTGGGGTAATTCGAAAAAAAAAACCTAACTCCCCTCTCTCCACTGTTTTGATCAAATTTGGGCTTTGGTTGCCCTTGCATTGTGTTGGAAAAGGCATAAGTACCACATAGGAACAATTGATAGTGATATTGGGGGAAAATAACTGGATTTCTGAGAGTTAAGATCGAACAGCAGATCGCCTTGGTCCAGTCGAACTGCATCTCGACCGAGGTGTTCTTGAGGGTTGTCAGAGCAACCGAGGTGTCTGTCAGACTGAGAGAAAATAAAAAAAATGAGTTCAGATCGCCAGCTTGTCCTGAGGGATAGATCTTCACCCTCTCCTTCTTCTTCTTCTTCTTCCCGACATTCCATACCGGTGATCCATGAGCGTCATCAGGTAGATTATTACCGCATTTCTGCACGTCCAGTGATTGCACCGCGGTTCCTAGATGTAGCCGCCTTTGATTGCCTCTATGTGGATGATGACCTGAGGCGGATGATTGTTGTGGTAAGGCTGGAGCAGTTCATGGAGATTAGAGCTCCAGCCTACCTTGAGCCGACCATGGAGTTCATGAGTTTTGTGACTCACGTTCCAGAGACGAGGAGCATCAAGTTCCGGTTGATGAACCGGAACTACATCATTCCCCTGGACCATTTTAGGGATATTTTTGGCTTCTCAGCCCCGACTGTACAGGATTTCCCCTCCAGAGCAGTAGCACGGCAGTTCTGGGGACAAATAGCTCACGTGGTTGAGCATGCTGACAGATGGAGGCCTAGAGACTCCAGGGAGCGCATCGTTTTTCACCTTGCCTTCAGATTAGCCGACTGGATCTTTAGTGAGACTCTTCTGGCGCGTACTGAGACGCCCCAGAAGATTAGACAGGGCGAGCCGCTCAGTTTATACTGTATGGTTACCGGAGGAGTTCCAGACTTTGGAGGGATGCTAGTGGATGATCTTCATAGGATCAAGGTGAAGGCGAAGGGAGATATTTGTTGTGGCGGCCTAGTGACTCACGTAGCGAGTTACATTGGCCTCGATCTGAGTGCTTGTACCATGGTGGCGGCTGCCAAGCCACTTGGTCTGCAGAAGATGATCACGAGGAGGATTTTGGTTCCTCGTGGACTTACTACGCCATATGTGGCGATGCCTTGGGAGCAGACTGCCCCTCCGGGTATCAGATGGTCATCTCAGTTCTCCGTATTTGACCCTCAGTACTGGTCCACTGCATGGATCCCGTACATTGAGGATGCTAGAGATACAGCAGCCCAGACACTAGAGGATGAGGAGGAGGAGGATGGTGCTGCAGCCATAGAGACAGGGAAGGATACAGCTGGTCCCAGTGTGCCAATCGTCGACCTCGACTAGGAGGAGACGGAGGAGGAGGCACCACCACCACCACCACCATCCCAACACAGATCCCGCCGCCGTAGAGTCAGAGATCCAGTAGCGCATGAGAGGATTGATGACCTCACATACCAGATGATCGATGCCTACGCTGCCTTCACAGTGGATATCCGTGAGCGTTTTGATGACCAGCGGCGAGAGATCGTAAGTTGGACACATCAGATGCTAGAGAGCCAACATTACCAGCAGGATGGCAAAGATCCAGTACCAACAGGCCATGGGTTACCCGTTTGACCCTTCTCTACATCCGTACGTGCGACCACCACCACTACCAGATCGGGATTAGAGCATGCAGGATTTCTTTCTTTATTTATTATGCAGCTCAGCCTTTGTCCGGTGAGTACTCTATTTTCCAGACTTATTTGACCCATTGGGACAATGTGTCCCAAGTATGGGGTATGCGGATATGTTATTTGACTATGGATGATTGTATGCTACTTTGATAGATATTTATGATCTTATTATGCTCTATGTGCTTATCTGAGATTACATGCATACATACAGGTTATTTGATTGAGAAAAACGTCGAAAAACAGGTTAAGAAAAAAAATTTTTTTGACCTCGACCGGGATGGTTCTGGCCGAACGAGGTGATTCACCTCGGTTGACTTAGAACATCTCGACAGATGTGGTTTCACTGAAAGAGTTTTCGAAATTATTTTTGTGCTTCTTCTGTGGATATGATCTCAGTGAAGATTTTGTCTGCAGATTGGTTTTGAAATCTTTATATGTTTGAAAGGTTTTATAATGTGCTTAAGTTGCTAAATGCTTTGTTTGAAATTTTGGCATGTTTAATACTTTGTTTTTATCCAAATTATGTTGAATTTGAAGGTTGACACCACAAGATGAGTTCTCTTACTCTCTTCCTTGAAAGACCAAGGCAATTCATTCTCTTCTCTTCTTCTTCTTGATCATGCTTAGCCTCTCATATACATTTTTGCCTTCCTTTACCTATCCGGAAATTTGGAAGCAAGTGGTGAAAGCAAGTTAAAGAAAAGTTGAGATGTTGGTTGGAAGTGAAAGTGTTAGAAAGTAATAATAGGTTTAGGGAAGTCAATCATGATGATGAGTAACTCGGCACCATTCACATAGCCGGGTGTTTGTGTCTTGCCAAAGTCGGATTGAGCGATATTCCTAACGGGTCATGGTATGTGCATCAAGGGTTTGAGGCATCTCGAGAAATTGCTGATTGCTAATCTTCCATGCTTCGGTTATTGTGCACCTCTGTCCATGCATCCCAAAAAGTAAAGTAAAAAAAAAAGTGTGAAATAAGCAAAGCTTATTAGTGGAGGATGTAGAATTTCAAAGCAAAGTGAAGTGAAAATCCTTTTTCCTGGATTCTAGCACCACATTACCTTCTATACATCCCACCCCTACATGTTTCTTTACCTTTCTCTTTGGAAAGCCCTTGAGACCTCGAGCTTGTTGATTGACTTAGTGGTTTAACTGGATTATACATGATTTATTTCGATAAGTATGATTTATTATGCATTCTATGATTTTATGCAAAGATGAACAACTTTCTTATATTTATAAAATGTTTTGATCATATTTTGATTTTAAATTCCATGAAGCATTCTCTTAGAGTGATCTATGAGTGGAGCACACCACCAAAACTATTTTGAAAGGTTTTCATTGATTTTTGATTACTTATAATCCATTCTATCTTGTATTTAATTTTCGGAACTTGCTTGGAGACAATCAAGGGCTAAGTATGGGGTATTTTGATAGCATGAATTATAGTCTATATTTTGGGACTTGTTTAGACGTTTTATCCTCAATAATCTGCATGTTTGTATGCATATTATGTGATTATAATGCTATTTCATCTACCTTTTCGGGAATCGAGGTCTACACCAAGTTTCGTTGTAAATGTAGGTAAAATGGCACGTTTTGGACTAAAATGGAGCGAAAGGAGTTAAGGAATCATTGGAGCTACATTCAGGAGCTTAAGGAAAGACCTAGGAAGCATGGAAATGGATTTAAGATTTACTTTGGACCAGATTTAAGAGATTTCACACTCAGTTGTGATTCACCTTGGTCAGCTACAGTGTCACCTCGACCGAGGTGATTTTGAGGAACGCCCCGACCGAGGCGAACACCCTGGATGCGGCGAGATATATTTTATTTGGCTGAGATCTTTTATTATGGAAAGAAGATCTTATATTTTTGTGCTGGATTTCTGGAAGGAAGAAGATATTCAGCTAATATATTTTTACCTATTTTATGGAAAATATCTTTCTAAGATATTTTATCTTTGGAGAGGCAATTTTCCTATAAATAGGGTTGGATTTTCCACAAGTTGGAAGGAGGCAAGGAGGCTTGGAGGCTAGGAGGCTTGGAGGCAAGGAGGCTTGGAGGAAGGAGGCTTGGAGGCTTGAATGCTGAGGGAGCTGAAAGCATCCAGCAATTAAGGGATTTTTCCAGGAGTGTTTGAAGGAAGGAATATTGAAGATCAATCTAGGAAGGATTGATAGCTTGTCATAGCCTTTTTAAGGGGATTTGTAAGACTTTCTTAGATTCCCTTTTGTTGATTGTCTTGTTGGATTTGTTAATCCAAGGAACGCTTATTTGTGTGATATTTGATTCAGTTATTGAAGCTTTGTTATTAAAACCTTTGTATTCAAATATTCACTTTCTTCCCAAATATTTGATTATTGCTTTCATGATGATGAGTGGCTAATTTCCTTGTGCGATTCTAGGGTGATTGGCTGAAAGTTGTGGGAAAGACGATGATAGAATGATCTTAATCACAGTAGGAACCAGAAAGCTCGAGTCTTTATCCTTAACCCTAGAACATCCCGCTCAGCCGATGAACACCCCGATCGATGTGGAATTTGTCTGACCGAGGTGACTTTTCTTATCCAAAACTGAGAGTTAAGTGTTAGAGTTTGTCAAACCCTATTCTTATTACACCTTTCCTGGTCCAATGCAAGCCTAGGATGAGACTTACCCGGTGATTCCTTTATTTGTTTACCCAAGATCGTAAGTGTAGGTAATAAAGGTTTATTCTTTATTGGGGTTTGAGTGTGCCTTCATTCCATCTTTGTGAGTTAGCCTGAGACTTACCCGGTAAAGGTTGATTCTATTCCCTTAGGTAGTGTGTTGGTTTTAGGTTATAGTTCTTTTCCTTAATTCCTTGAGACTTACCCGGCAATAGGAGTTACGGTTTGGGATAGTGAGTAGTGAGACTTACCCGGTGATCTACTCCGCTTTAGAAACACCTTCCCTTTGTAAAATCTCAACTTTGTCCGCTTATCTTTATATCTTGAGCTGGAACCACAACTAGATGCTTTAATCCCTAGAATTGCATATTCCCTTAATTGACTTTTTATCATCTTTGATTGCTTTAATTGCTTTCGTGGTTAGTATTTACATAGACTGCTTATACCTGCTTTGTTTCACTAAGTCCCTGTGATCGACCCCTGGAATTCCTTGCTTTTACTACGATTGACCCGTACACTGCGGGTTCGCATCCTTGTTTAAGCTTATTTCCTCAGTTATAAATTTAAAGCTTGCACACACCGTTTGGAGCGAACACTCCTACGGCTACGTCACTTGCGTCACACATGACTTCGAATGAGAGCGTCCAATCAGGTGGTTGGATGATAGGGGCTGAAATCGAAGCTTCCTCGATCTTGTAGAAAGCATCCAAACGCTCTTTCGAAAACTCAAAAGTTATGTCTTTCATCAAAATATTAGTCAAAGGTTTTGAAATCTTAGAAAAATCCTTTATAAACCTCCTATAGAAACCGGCATGCCCTAATAAGCTTCTAACTCCCTTCACCGAAGCTGGAGGAGGTAGCTTCTCTATAGTTCCAATCTTAGCTCTATCAACCTCTATTACACGGTTTGAAATCAAATATCCTAACACTATTTCTTCAGTGACTAGGTTAGTGTCTTCGCATCTCTTAAGAACTAAAGAAAGGTTAGAAAGACAATCATAAAAGGAAGAACCATATACCGAAAAGTCGTCCATGAATACTTCCATGATGTTCTCTATGTATTCCGAACAGATGGTCATCATACGCCTTTGGAAGGTGGCTGGAGCGTTGCATAAACCGAATGTGCATTGATTATCGAAGACCATTACGGGATGGAGGATGTGCATTGATTATCGAAGATTGAATTTGGCAACGAGAAAGGACCATTTTCCTCTTCCATTCATTGATCAAATGTTTGAACGGTTAGCACAACATTCCCATTTTTTCTACTTAGATGGATATATATGCTTCTTTCGTATTCCTATCCATCCGGATGATCAAGAGAAGACCATTTTCACTTCTCCATGGGGGACATTTGCTTATCGGAGGATGCCATTCGGATTGTGTAGTGCACCCGCCACTATTCAGCGTTGTATGATGGCTATCTTTTCCGAGTATATTGATGAGATCATTGAGGTATTCGTGGATGATTTTTCGGTATATGGTTCCTCTTTTGATAACTGTTTGGCTAACCTTTCTCTAGTGTTACAACGTTGTGAAGACACTGATCTCGTTTTGAATTGGGAGAAGTGTCACTTCATGGTTAGTGAAGGAATTGTTCTAGCACACCTTATTTTCAACCGAGGTATAGAGGTCGATCGAGCTAAGATCAAGACTATTGAGAAACTTCCCCCTCCTTGTTCTGTTAAAGGTGTGCTGAGTTTTCTTGGGCATGCTGGTTTCTGCATGAGGTTTATCAAGGAATATCTAAGATCTCTAAACCGCTTACTAAACTTTTGAATAAGGATGTTGTTTTTGAGTTCTCCCAGGAATCCCTTGATGCTTTTTACAGGATAAAGGAAGTATTGATCACCGCTCCCATCATTCAACCTCCTGATTGGACTTTGCCCATTGAGATCATGTGTGATGCTAGTGATGTGGTCGTAGGAGCGGTACTTGGACAGAAGAAGGATGGCCGGACCAATGCCATTTACTATGCTAGCAAGACGCTAGACGAGGCTTAGCTGAATTATGCCACCACCGAAAAGGAGCTCTTGGCTGTTGTTTATGCATTTGAGATGTTTCGTTCTTACTTGGTGGGAGTGAAAGTTATAGTTTATACTGACCATGCAGCTATTTGATACTTGCTAGCTAAGAAGGATGCAAAGCCGCTCCTTATTCGTTGGATTCTCTTGCTTCAAGAGTTTGACTTGAGGATTCGCAATAAGAAGGGATCCATGAATTCTGTAGCGGATCACCTCAGCCGGTTACCACCTATCTCGCTCGAGAGGGACGATCTACCCATTAATGATTCATTTCCCGATAAGCATTTGCATTTGGTGGAGCATTGGCTTAACCAAATTTTTGATGGTAAAGAGCCTTCGTATGCTGATATTGTTCATTATCTTGTTTGTCAAAAATACCTCTAGGATTGAGATACGCTCAAAGGAAGAAGTTCTTCAAAGACATACGTCATTACTATTGGAACGAGCCTCTACTCAAGAGAGGGCCGGATTGATGCTTTGACGGTGTGTTCCGGAGGATGAGCCTACTAGTATCATACGACATTGCCATTCACTTCCTTGTGGAGGACATGCGAGCGCTCACAAGACCTGCGCTAAGTTATTACATTCTGGTTTCTTTTGGCCTTCATTATTTAACGATGTGCAAACGTTTGCTATTTCTTGTAATGAATGCCAAAGAACAGGAAATATATCTAGGCGGAACGAGATGCCATTGAACAATATTCAGGAGGTTGAGATCTTTGATGTGTGGCGAGTTAATTTTATGGAACCTTTCCGATCATCTGCATGGAACCTTTACATTCTCTTAGCTGTTGATTACGTCTCTAGATGGGTGAAAGCCATTGCTTTTCCCACTAATGACGCCATGGCGGTTGTGAAGTTCTTCAATATATCTTTCCACGCTTTGGGATGCCTCGAGTTATCATCAGCGACGGAGGGACACATTTTACCGCCCGGAAGTTCGAGGCACTTCTATCGAAGTATGGGGTCACCCACAAGGTAGCAACCCCTTATCATCCTCAAACTAGTGGGCAGGTAAAGATCTGTAATAGAGAAATCAAGGCAATTTTGGAGAAGACGGTCTCAAGGACAAAGAACGATTGGTCCATGAAGTTGGACAATGCTCTTTGGGCGTATAGGACCGCATTCACGACTCCCATAGGTACCACCCCTTCCAATTTGGTATATGAGAAATCTTGTCATCTTCTCGTTGAGTTGGAGCATAAGGCTTACTAGGCAATCAAATGGCTCTATTTCGATTTCAAGGAAGCTGGAGAGAAAAGCCTTTTGGATATCAATGAATTGGAAGAGTTGTGCTTAAACGTATATGAGAATGCCAAGATCTACAAAGAAAGAACGAATAAATGGAATGACAAGTACATCATCCCTAAAAAACTCAAAGAAGGGGATCTTGTTCTACTCTTCAACTCCCACCTCAACCTCTTTCCAGGTAAGTTGAAATCTAGATGGACAGGACCTTACATTGTGAAAAAATTATTTCCCCCATGGTGCAGTTGAACTATGGGGTGAAGCTAGAGGAAGCTTTAAGGTCAACGGTCATAGGTTGAAGAAATGTCAAATCACCTCAACCGAAATGCTTTTGAAACTGAAGAAATTTTCGAAACAATTTGTGCTTCTATTCCAGATATGACTCCGATGATAGTATTAACTTGCAGATTAGCTTTGAAATCTTTATATGTTCAAAACGTTTTTTGATATGGTTAAGTTGCTAAATATTTTGTTTGAAATTCAAGCATGTTTAATATTTTGTTTTATCAAAATCATGTTGAATTTGAAGGTTGACACCACTTTATAAGTTCTCTCACGTTCTTCATGGAAGGATTAAGGCACTTCGCTTCTCTTCTTCTTCTTCTTGATCATGCTTTAGCCCTTCATATATATATATATATATGTTTCCCTTTACCTATCCGGGAAATTGGATACAGTTGATGATGAGTAACTCGGCAGCATTCACATAGCCGGGTGTTTGTGTCTTGCCAAATTCGGATTAATCGATAGTCCTAACGGGTCATGTTATGTGCATCAAGGGTTTTTGGCATCTCGACAAATTGAGAATTGTTGATTTACTAGGCTTCGGTTATTGTGCACCTCTGTCCATGTTCTCAAACATAAAGTAAAAAAGTGAAAATAAGCAAAGTTTATTGGTGAAAGATGTTTGGAATTCAAATAAGTGAAGTAAAGGTCCTATTCCCGGATTGCAGCACCACATTACCCTTTATACATACCACCCTAACACATTTCTTGACCTCTTTTTGAAAGCCCTCGAGACCTTGAGTATGTTGATTGACTTTGAGGTTTAAACTGGATTATACATGATTGATTTCGATAAATATGATTTATCATGCATTCTATGATTTTATGCAAAGATGATCAACTTTCTTATATTCATAAAATGTTTTGACTATGTTTTGATTTTATTTGCTATGAAGCATTCTTTTATGGTGATCTACGAATGGAAGCACACCACCAAAAGATTTTGTAAATGTTTTTCATTGATCTTTTTGATGACTTATAATCCATTCTATCTTGTATCTAAGATTTGAATCTTGCTTGGGGACAAGCAAGAGACAATTATGGGGTATTTTGATAGCATGCATTATAGTCTATATTTTGGGACTAGTTTGGACGTTTTATCATCGTAAATCTGCATGCATGGTTATATATTCTCGATGATTATGTCGTTTTGTTTACCTTTGTAAGAATTGAGGTCTACACCTTGTTTTGTTGTAATTGTAGGGAAAATGGCACATTATGGAGCAATATGGAGCCAAAGGATCTAAGGAGTCATTGGAGATGCATTTTGGAGCATCGAGGAGCTACAAGGAAGGCATAGGAACTCTACAAGTTGGATAGAAATTCGATATTGGACCAGTTATGGAGATTTGCACGTAACAGCTCGTTCACCTCAGTTGACTACGTGATCATCTCGACCAAGATGATTTACTGGGACTGGATCGAGACGGCCGGCCCATAGCCCATAAGATCTTTTATTTATGGCATTTGATTTTCCTATAAGATTGAAGATAATTTCTGGAAGGAAGTATGCTTGGATAGTTGCTTATCTTTGGGATTGAAGATATTCCAAGGAGGAAGGAAGTTTGAAGGAATATAGCTTTGAAGTGAAAGTTGAAGGCTTTAGAAGGAAATTGTAAGGTTTTCTTAAGGAACCTTGATTGATGTCTTTTGATTCATTGAGGAACAAAATTTGCTGCTTGTTTGGATTGTTTAATTGATTGTTTATTGCGACCTTTTTGGTAAGGTTTTCTTGTTTGCTTATTGATTCTTTTATTATATAACTGATTGTTATTATCATGATGATTGTTGGGTAAATTCTCGTGCGATTCTAGGGTGATTGGTTGAAGGTTGTGGTAAAGACGATGAAAGAGTGAACCGTTACCTTAGTGGACCTTGAAAGTTCGAGCCAAAACCTAACTGCACCTCGCCTCGGTCAGTTCATAGAACATCTTGACCGAGATCAATATGAACTGAGCGAGACGTTTGACCTGATTCGACCAATCCTAAGTTTAGGTTTTAGTTTACCAAATCCTATCCTAGTCGCCTTTCCTGGTTCATTCACAAGCATGGGATGAGACTTACCCGGTGATTCCTTTCTTTTCATACCTATGATGATGAGTGTTAGGTAATAAAGGTTTATCCTTTATTAGGGTTTGAGTGTGCCTTCATCCTACCTTTTAGAGTTAGCTTGAGACTTACTCCGTGAAGGTTGTTTCTATTCCCTTGGGTAGCGTGTTGGTTTGAGTTAATAGTCCCTTTCCTTAGTTCCTTGAGACTTACCCGGTGATAGGATCTTTGGTCTTGGATAGTGAGTTGTGAGACTTACCCGGTGATCTATTCCCACCATAGAAATACCTTTCCTTACAAACCTCAGCTTTGTCCACGTTATCCTTAGAAATCTTGTGTCGGAACCACTACTAGATGCTTTGACCTCTAGAAGCTGCATTCCTTTACATGATTTATACATCATCTTTGATTTGTTGCTTTGCTCTTGATTGACAATCCGATATTTACCGTGCTTGATTTCACCATAGTCTTTGTGTTCGACCCTGAAGTATTTGCCATACTGCAATTGATCCGTACATTGCGTGTTCGCATTTTGTTTAGGCTTTTATTTTAGGTTATAAATTTAAAGCTATTTCGATCCTGAAGTATTTGCCATGAGTCCAAGTTGTTCACGATCTCGTTAAATATTGTGAACATTTCTTTGACTAATTCATTTGGATTCAATCTTGAATAGCTCATATTGTTTGGGGAAGATGCCGATCTTTGTTTCCTTGACTTTACTTGTTCCTTCATATGTGAAAACTAGTTTGTCCCATATTTCTTTTGCACTCTTATATGATGAGATGCGGTTTAATTCATTTCCATCTAATCCATAGTAGAGCAGGTTCATGGCCTTGTAGTTCTTTGAAACACTATCTAAGTCGGCTTGTGTGAAGTCATCTTCCTTCTTTGAGACATGGACTCCTTCAATTGTGGTAGTTGGGATTTTAGGGCCATTTTGAATAATGCTCCATAGTTCCATATCCTGATCAATAATGAACATCTGCATTAGTGCTCTCCAATGGGCAAAGTTGTTGCCACAGAAGAGTGGTGGTCGAGATGATGATCTTCCTTGAGAAAATCCTCCATCACCTACAGAGTTCATGGTTACTCTCACTGCTAGTTAAATCAATATATGTGAGTCTAGTTCTGATACCAATTGAAGAAACGTTAAGTGAATATAACGGATAAAAATACTCTAGGAGGGGGGTTTAATAGAGTATGATAACTTTTTGCACAAACCTATCTCAAGGCTTTGAAACTGATTTCAAAGGCCTTGATGTCGATCTGAGCTCTTTGTGACACAATTTGATTTCAAGGGATTTGAAAGTGATTTCAAGGGCTTTGACTTTGTAAACCTGCAAAACAAAGTTAGTAACAATAAAACAGGATATAGTGCAGAATTGAAAAGATCGGCCCGAGAATATGTTTACAAAGTTCGACTCTAAATAGCCTACTCTCCGTCGTACGGTATAGCCGTAGGATCTAACTATCTATTATCAGCTTCAAAGAGTCGTAGATTCAACCTAGAAGAAATACCCTTCTTCTCTCACACTATAGTCAATGCTATGATCTAGCTCCAACTCTTAACCTAGCTATAATAACCTAGTTACTTCACAGAGTAACACACACTAGAGTATAACACTCTTTAGATATGCCAATGGAGCTCTCGAGTTTATCTCTCTCTAAGGGATAAAGCTTTTGTAGAAAGAGAAAAAGAGAAACTTATTGAATCGAGTGAAGATGCTTTGAATCGCTTGAAGACTATGGATATTTCCGTTTAAACTTGTGTATCTTCTTCTTCAATCGACATCTTCATTTATAATCTTCGATGAAGATGTCTTCGAGCCATTGTGAAGATAACCGTTGTGGAGGTTTCTTCTTCTCCATGGAAAACACTTCTTGGTTGAGATGAGATAGCCATTGTAGATCTTCTTTATCTTCTTCAACTCCTAAAAACACATTGATTCTTGTTCTCCGTAATCTTCTCACACTATTGAAGATCTTTGTCTGTTGAGCATTGAGATCTTCAGATTTGTTGAGAAGAGATCTCCGAAATCTGTTAAGAAGGAATCTTGCGCTTTTGTTGAGGATCTTTGCAAGATCATATTTGAACCGAACCCTCTAGGTCGCGATCTTCTTTTTGAGCGTATCTTCTTAGAAGATCTTCTTTAGATCTTTTGGTTGATTTGGTTGGTAGAGATTTTAATTTCATCCACCCGTTCTATCCTTTGAAACTTATTTCAAGGCTTTGACTCTTGATCCCTTGAAATGGCTTTCAAGGCCTCAGTGTTGGTTTTCTTCAAACTCTGTGCTTGTTCCTTTTATCTGGTTTCAAGGCCTTGCTTGCCCCTTGTATTTGATTTCAAGGCCTTTATTGATCCCTTGAAATACTATCCAAGGCCTGCATACATTTTAGACAAACACCAAAACAAACCAAGCAAACTAGGCATACAATCGATATTTTGTTAGTATAAAACCGCTTATTTGTGTTAAGTTTTCCATCATCACATATTCAAAATATATACTCAAGGTGGAGTTTTCAGTGTTCAACGTGGATAAGAAGAAGAAAAGAAAAATCAAAGTGCCTTAATCATTCCAATATGATGTTTAAGGACTTATTAATAGGTTTCAACTATTATTTCTCAATTTTATCAAAACATTGAAAATCATACAAATCATATATAATTTTGAAATAAAGTAAAAATGTCCACATATGCTACAATTAAATCTCAACATACAAGTCTTCTTTTTCCAATTCACATGCACAATTGTCATCATTGAGATCATATCCGTTTTTAGAAGCACATAATTTAAAAAATTTTCAATTTTTTTGGATTTTCGATAATGGATGAAATGAAATGTAATGCAAATGTCCAAAAGAAATGTGTGACAAGAGTTATTACAAACCCGAAATCTGAAAGTGCAATGCAACATAATAAACGGGTGACATATGAAAAATATTGTAAGTACCCCCACCCCACACTTAAATCTCACATTATCCCCAATGTGAAAACTTAAGTACAAGATGGAGAAAATTACTTACAATGTAAAATGGCGAGCCGCTCATTCCTATTGTGGTGGTGGTGGATATGGATATGAATGTCTCGGAGCCGGAGGATCGTAGAAGTCTCCAAAGGTGTGGAGGTAGAGGTCATGCCCATGGCCATCATATGAGGAGTGTCGGGCTCAAACCTCGTTCTGGAACTGATGAAACTCCATACGAAGTCCCTCTACACTCGTCGTTAATGCTTTAATCTGTGCACCAAAATCAAAGTCGTCGCCTCTGCGACGGCTCCTGCACCTTTGTAAAACTGATCGTCGGGGTGGCATCACCCGTATCTCGTGGTGTGGAGGAAAACCATGATCTCCTCACGACATGAACGCATCCTCGGTGGCGTCATCATCAACTAGCCTACTCGGACCCGCCTCTTGATCAGTGGCCATCACCTCAGTATCACCGTCGCTCCATAACTCAAGCATACCCCCAGTTGGGGCATGATGATCCTCAACAACATCAATATCAGCATTTGCAGCCTCATCCTCGGTCTCATCCTCATCACTAAAATGCTCAAATCCTTCCTTCTAGTAGAATACATCTTTAATGGTGTCATCACATCCTCGGTCTCAGCCTCATCCTCGCCCTCCCAGAACAATCACTCCTCCAGAGATCAACCTCTGAAGCCCTAACGGTTGCGTCTCGCAGCTGGAGTGAATGCCGAAATATCAACCCCCAATGCCTTTGCCACATAGGTCACAAGACCTCTAGCACAAATATGACCTCTGGATTTATTGGCAATCTTTGCCAAGTAATCAGATAGCATAGTGGAGTAATTAGGAATCATACATGTAGTCATGTAGTAGAGTATGTACAATTCGTCCGCCTTATCTTTTTGTGGACTCTCAAGTCTTGCGAACATTGACTCGCTCAAGATCTAGTGGGCGATTTTGAAGGTGGGGTTGTATATGATTTTCTCTTTCGAGTTTCCATGCCTCCATTTATCTCCTTCCACTGCTCCAATGGAGATACTCTCCCCAAACGCATCCGCAGTCACCCCGTAAGGGAATGTACCTGCCGACGAAGCACCGGAACCCTCAGTGGTGATGGTGGTGGGTGGAGGTGCTTAAGAGGGCTAGGAAGAAGATCCCCTTTTGAGATAACAAATTACGACCTGATCTGCATAAGGTTTACATCTTAGGAGAGAAAAATCGGGCTTTTCTTGGGCTAGATCGATCGATTTTCCTAGGAAATGATCCGATTTTCCTCCTTTGTGATGGATCGATTGATTCTGTAACTTTCTGCTCAAACCAACACCTCCAACAGTCTTTACAAACAATTTCTTGACTACTTAGCTCAACAATTTCAACAGCCAAACAATACAAATGCACAAATCTAGCTAATGCGAATTATTTAGAGTTTTGACTAAAAAATGAAATCCGAGCGATTTGTTATTTTGCCGCAATGTTTGTTGCTTGAATCTTCTCTATCTCTTTGAGAGCTTCAGTTTTGGCTCAAGAACAAGCAAAAACACTTACGAAATGAGGATTTGAGGTTGGAGGGGAGAAGTCGGCATTGGTTCTTTGTGGGAGAGGAAAATGTTGAAGTGTTGGAGTGTTGAGTTGTGAAGCAGAAGAAGGAAAAAGGCCTCTTTATAGTTTCGGAGTTTTCTGAAGAAAATCGGTCGATTTAAGGGTGGTCGATTTTTGTATCGGTCCGATTTCCTTCAGTTCCGTCACTAACATAAAATCGACCGATTTTTCCATTTGCTCCTATTTTTCAGTCGATTCCAAACTACGACTTCTGCCAAATCGACTCAATTAATTGAATTATCTTTTGCCTGATTGACCGATCTCTGCTTTGATGGTCCGATTTCCTCCCTTTTGTCTTTAATTCTTCCTTATTGCTATTTCTTCAATTGTTTTCTCCAAGATCTCGATCCTTACTTTATTCATTTGAGGTTGAACCTATTTCTTGTCATTAACGAGGCAAGAAAAACTAGAGCGCACCAACAAAAAACAAAACTAATCTAATCTTGACAAAAAAGAATAAGGACATAGAAATACCTTGGGTTGCCTCCCAAGAAGAGCTTGATCTATGGTCGCTAGCTGGACCTATCTCCCTCAATGATTACTCGAGAAGGATAGGAGCAATGTCCTCAACCGGCAGTTCCGGTGTATATTTCTTCAAACGGTGACCGTTGACCTTTTAACTTCTGGTTTTTTCACTCGAAATGTCAACTGCACCGTGGGGAAAGACTTGTTTGATTAGAAAAGGTCCGGACCAACAGGAATTGAGTTTACGTGGAAATAGCCGGAGCCTCGAGTTTAAAAGAAGAACGAGATCTCCTTCCTTCAACTCCTTCGGAATGATGTGCTTATCATGTCATCTCTTTGTCCTTCTTTATAGATCCTTGCATTCTCAAAGGCGTTTAGACGGATCTCCTCTACCTCATTGATGTCTAAGAGGCGCTTTTCTTCAGACTCATTTAAATTAAAATTGAGCCACTTGATTTCCCAATGTCCCTTGTGTCTTCCACTCCACCGGAAGATGACAAGATTTCCAATAGACCAAGTTGTATGGTGTAATGCCTAAGGGAGTCTTGGAAGCGGTCCTATACGCCCAAAGCACATGATCCAGCTTCAGTGACCAATCCTTTCCCGTTCGAGAGACATTTTTCTCTAGAATACTCTTGATTTCTCTATTTCAGATTCCCACTTGCCCACTTGTTTGAGGATGGTAAGGAGTGGCGATCTTGTGGGTAACCCCAATCTTATACAGTAGAGTTTCAAACTTTTGAACGGTGAAGTGCATTCCTCTGTCACTAATGATGGTTTGGGGCATCCCAAATCTTGGGAAGATCGTTCTATTAAAGAACTTCACTACAACCATAGCATCGTTAGTGGGAGAAGCGATCGCTTCAACCCATCTAGAAACGTAATCTACACCTAGAAGTATGTATTGGTTTCCACAAGATGATGAGAACGGTCCCATGAAGTCTACTCTCCATGCATCAAAGATCTCAACCTCTTGAATGTTGGTAAGATGCATTTCATTTCTCTTCGATATGTTTTCTTTTCTTTGGCAAGCATCGTAAGCAACAACAAAATTCTGCACATCTTTAAATTGACTAGGCAAAAAGAATCCGGAGTGTAATACCTTAGTGCTAGTTTTGCAATGCTGAGTAGGACAGAAGATCGACTGACCTTAATAGGCCCGAGGATCAGCTACAACTCTCGCCCATACCAAAAGACGTCCAAATTCACTCAGCAATCTCCTCCTTCTGTGTTCAGTTTTGTAACAGTCGGAACCCTAGTGTTCTTTCCCAAGCCTCCCCTCCTACATGTGAGTAGCAGCTATACGATGTTCTCCTTTTGTTGAAGCGACAACAGTCTTCTGCACACAGTGATCGCTTCGCTAGGGTAAGCTCTGTCGTCCCTCTTCCTTCCTTGCGTCTCCTTCGAATACATCATGTTGATTTGTTGCATCCTGGCATAGTAGAACCGAGCCTGTTGGAAAACATCGCGACAACCCAAGTTTGTCACCACACGCAGTAACAGCAAGGTGAGTCCCTTGCCTCCTCCTTCCCTTCTCTCTTCTCTGGCCTTCATCTGAGCATGACTGGATGTGCAACGTTTAAAGAGCCTCCCTAGTAGACTTATACAACAGACAGAACCTTGTTACCTCTTCGAGAATAGTAGTGTAAGTTCTTTGGCATTGGTTTTCTTGGCTATCCCTAATCGATCATCACCTCCATTGTACACCTTGCTTATTGGTGCACCACACCAGGGACACCATCAAGCGATCTACTAACACGGACTCAAACACACTCCCACACGTGGTTAGAGTGACGCTCAGCCGAGACCATAGGACCCAAGGTAATCCAACCTAACTCCTCTCTTTATCGATGTATATAGTGGAATAAGAGGCTTCTAATCTAGCCTTGTCACCCAAAGAACTCGAACCCAGGATCTTGTGCATAGTAGTGATGACGCTAAATACAAATTGCGACCGGTAAGACTCGAACGCACGACCTCTTTTTTATCTGGTTATGTTAGAATTTCAGAAAATATGTGTGTTGCAATCATGTTCGAGCCTATGTTTAGATGTCTTAAAAATATGATCCACCTTTCAAATTTTAGTATGACGTAGAGGGACATGCATAGAGTAATGTATCAGAAGTTGAGACCGATCCAACGGTCAGATCTGGATCAATAAGAGCTCAAAGTAGGCTAGTTGAGCAGTTGTGAAATCACTCAGATTTTGGCTAAGTATGGAAAATCTAGATTTTGGAACCATCTTTGGAGATTTATGTAGGAGTTGTTGTCGAGTGTTTGTGAGAATTATTTGCTCCTATGAGTAGCTTGATTATCGTAGAAGACCTAGTGATTTGTTTTGGAATTTTTTATATTTTTACTTGAGCCTCGTATCTTAAGCTAAAGTTGGACCTTAGCGACTTCTTTTGAAAATCAAGAATTTGTTTAACTTTTTTAAATCATTAACAAACTTCTCTTCAGACTTAGATAGTGGTTTTAAGTTCCAAGGAATAGTTTGGAATTGTGTTATGGAATTTCTAGAGTTTCGGGACCAGGGGTAGAACGGTCATTTACCCTTATGAGGGTATTTCAATAACTTCTCTTATGATCAATTTGAGTATCTTAGAAGTTGGAGACTTCTAAAAAAGTGAGATACATTATTGATTCACTTGCCTTTTATAGTAGGCGGTTGAGTTTCTACGGTTGCAAACCGAGTTGAGATAACGGGGATTGAGATTTGATTTAGGTAAATCCTTTGGACTTCCTAAGTTGGCTTCTAGATGTTAGTTGAATGATGATGGTTGTGTGTGCTTATGTGTTTAATAATAATAACAGGCATAGGACGACCTTATTATTATATGGTCCAAGTGTATGTATAACAGACAGTGACATCACTGCACAGCTGTCCGGAGACTGGGAGGTTCTCTATACCCATACCAGACAGGTAAATGGGGAGGTGCATCGGATCCACTCCTGTTGGTTACACGGGAACGGAGGCGAGGTTTGAGAATCCCTCGTGTCACAAAAATAAGTTGCATTAGTAAAGTGTATGACTTAATTATAGATAATAAATGGAATTCTCCGAAAGCATGATGAGTGTTTTACTTCTGTATTGTGTGTGTGTACTATTATCATTTTTCTAACTTTTGGATAGCTAGCTAATGGTTGATTTCTTTGTTGTTTAGACTTACCACATGGTAGAGTAGTAGCTGAGTGATCCGGAAGTAGTGGTCAGCCGGGTCTCTGTACTCCCTAGGATGAGGTTGGATTTTATGTTGTTGTTCCCTTATTAATATGATGATATTTAGACTTTTCATATCTTAAAACACATTGTTGGTTGTTAGTCACATGTGTTACATTCGTGACATTAAAAAACCGTTTTGTTAATTTTTGTTTCCTTATTTGTGCCTTGTGGTAGGATCTAATGAAAGAGTTGTCAAACCCACTGTGAGGTCCTAACCCGTGACTCCCCGAGTTCTGAGAATTTGGGGTGTTACAACATGGTATCAGAGCTCTAGGTTGGCAACAATGGCACTTGAAATCTTCTAAAGGACCGAATAAGTAAATAAACAGAACCTAAAAGGGGTCTAAACCTTTCAAAGGAACTTTTGGTTTTCAAAATACATGCATAGTGGGGATGGGATAAAAAGTAAGGATGACCACCACTACCTCAATGGATCTCTGCAGCTTGGTATGATAGAAAGTAGTATATGGACTTACAATATTGTACATTTATGCATGTTATATGGATATCTATATATGTATCATGTTATTACCCTAAAGGATATTTTAATATCCTTTAGTGGAGTTATCATGATCCGATCATTGCCTCACGATAAAATGTAGTAGATCTTAAAGAGTATCTACAAGAAGATAGTGGACTCAGACCTCGGATTAGAACATTACGTTCTGGCGGACACCCTGGTGGTTCCTACAGTTTTTCGAAGAACGAGTGGCCAACGAGTTGAGGACTACAAGATGATGTTAACAATAAGAGCAATCGGGCGAGAAAAGAATATAAATTAGCTTAGATAGAAGTAATAGAAAACCGTATAAGGAACTTAGCGGTATGACGACGAGAGTTAAAACTCAAGGATGCATGTAATGACTAATAAGAGTGCCGATTGAAGAGGACAAAAAAGGAAAACAAATCAAGAAGGGCAGAGTACAACTACACTTGGCGGGTGTAAGGACTCTACAACCAAGGTGGATGCCACCATAGACAAGTATGAGCACGAGAGTATAGAGAAAATAGAGTGTTAACTCAAATGTGAAGAAGTAAAGGAGTACAAGGACGGACATTTACAATCGAGTTTAAAGACGAAAAATAAATTTCATAACCATGGAGGCGGGTTGACTCCTTCAAAGACACGAGAATGTTGGAAGAAATCACGACACAAGTATCACATAGAGTAGAAGTCTGAAAACTGAGACAATGGATTTCCATGAAGGCAATGTTAGAAAACAACACCAACCGAAGAAGAAGAATGTATGGGAATGATCTTGATGGACTTGAGGGACAATAATAACTACTCAACCACCAAGGACATAAGTTTACCACACTAGTGGTCCACAATAAAGAGCCGTAGGTAGACGATAACTTAGGAAAAAGGAACCGTGAATATGTGTCTGCAAGCTATCTAAGAATGTTTGATAAACCCGTAGATGACATCTCAATAATATAACTAGACTCGGGTAAAGTGATCTTAAAAAGAGAAAGAAAAGTATAAATGGATAAACTAGAAGAGATAAGTTTTTCACCTAGTATATCCACATCGAAAGAGATAGAAGAAAAGTAAGCCTATGCTCTAGTAGAAGACCAAATACAGACTAACTAGTAGCAACTGCGAATTCACGCGTGTGAGTTGACTAGTGATGACCGGTTGATAGATAAGAAGAACAACATCAGATTAACTAAAGAATGTTATCGACATATGGAGGATCTCTACAAGAGATCAACGACGACAATTGTGAAGTTAAAGCGATACGAGTACCTGAAATTGTAACATGGAGTGAGTTCAAGCCAATAATTCTAATAAAGAATTTAAGGAGAAGATTTAGACGGACGGAAATGACCACCTTAGGTCATTAAAGTGATAAAGGAAATGGTTATGAGCAATTGCTTACCTCCTGGCTAAGAAAGACTAGAAAAGTCAGAAGAAACAAATGATTTTGATCATGTATTACGCCAATCGAGACAGAGAGTGCGTAACATTCCACACAACCGGGACTGATGGTGATCTTCCGAGCAAAAGTTGGGTTTTCCAAATTTACAGAGGAGGCTTTTGTGACTAAGAGTTGACTCGAAATAAGTATAGTCATAGAGGTGGCACAAACATAGAGATCGGACCTAGTGCTTAGGAGGAATGTCTTGTTGAATAGGGAAGTAACTTTATATAAAGTCTATAGTTTGGTTGAAACCAACATGAGAAAGAGTAAGGTTGGATGCATGAACGTTATCATACGGATCCGGTATCATGCTAATAAGTTAGGTGCCGAAAAGTGTTTATATATGAGTTTAATGAGAAGTGGTGGTACTCCAATGCAAATTCAAGTTAATCCTGAAAACTTGTAACATGAAGATGGATGAGTAGTTGTGAGACCGCGTACATGAGGAGTGCCCTGAAATCCCTCCTCGATTAATGACAACAGATTACTTGAAGCTAATAAATCCAATCGACGTAATCCGTAAAGACCATACGAGAAAACTCAAAGGGATGTCACTACATAAGGAGTATAAAGATTTAAAGAAGATTAAGCGACACGAATATAAGGACAACCTAGTAAGAGGTGAGTCAAGAGATCGGATTGTTGAGGAAATCACACACATATGATGTTCCTATGCAAATGATACCAAGAGAGGCAACAAAAGTCAAGTCCCAAAAAGAGAGTCTTGCTAAATTTAAATAACGTGTTGAGATGAGGATACCCTTATGGAATCTATGCAAGAGTACAACAAAAATAGGGTTTCAACCCAGAATGAGTGGTAATGATCCGCTGACACTTAGACCAATTCGGACAAGAAAAATGTTATAAGATGAGTCACCTAGTAGAAGAGTTCACAAGACAAGCATAAGAGATCATCATGTGCTTGGTATTACTGTGTCGGTGTAGACTTATTACCATACCTTGAGGATTTGGAGCTAAATAGAAAACACCATTTCAAGATGGTAAATCGGTCAAGGTAATGACATGTAGGTCATCGTGATGTGCTCCGAAGTTGGGGGTCAAAAGGATTGTGAAAGGATAACCCCATTGAGTATTCCTGACAAGTAGTAAGTTGATTTCCGATGAGACATAAGTGAATTTTTGGAATTTCTAAAGACAAAGGTTCCAGCCCTTCCAAGGAGACGTGACCAGTGAGTTATTTTGCTGAGAAATTCTCTAAACCAATTGTAAAACCCCATGGGGGTCGAGGAGCATAGTTTCGACAATTACGGGTAGTTTATCTCCAGGTTTTGGACAACTAGTACACACGGCTTAGAGTACAAGGCTTCACTTTACTCTAGTAAATCATCTCTAGACTGACGGTGGTTTGAGAAGATCTGGCCGTTATTAAAAGGGAAGTTATAGGCGGGGGATGGAAATCAGATGTACTCATGTAGAACGCCATTATGATTAATGAGTAGAAACATATTGATCAGAGTAGCGCAGTGAAAGCGTGGTGAGCCCATAATCCACAAAACATGAAACTCAATGTTAGGTCAACTAGGACCTCAAGTTAAGAAACTATAGATTGATATGAAAATCTCCACTTGGAGTGTGATGTTTTTGGTTATAGCAAGTTGAAAGCCTGACAAAAGGCAAATGATAAGTCATTAATAGAGAAACGGTTCGGCTGAGTCATATTAGAGAGACAAGACCAAGTGAGTGGTCTTTCATATACAAGGAGCATTAGGCACTTAGTAAAGTGCCGGGAGATGTCTAAGATCATTGTTTCAGAATTGATAGTTGAAACCTTTCAAAAGTTCAAAAGCAAGTGAACTCAACGGAAGGAATAAAGTTTTACAAGTTACTTCAGTATAATCACTAAGTGTGTTAGAAATGGGTTCAGAAAGGTAACCGTTGATATATTAAACCGGATTGAGGACTCATTTTTCGACTAGCACTCCTAACCATAATGGAGGGTGTCCACTCCGAGTTCTATATGTCTAAGTTGAAAGATTGCACACTGGATCCGAGACACGTCATCAGCCATGAGGATCTGATGGTTTAGCTAGATCTTACTTTTGCCGAATACCTAGTACCCGACTTAGAGTGCAGTACTAGATGTTTGTGGTCTAAGAGCATACAGATGTTAGGAATCCAGAGGTCTAGATGATGAGCTGATGAGGCTACATGGAAGACCGATGGGAGCCTTAGGTGTAGTTATTCCGAGTTCTCTACGGAGTCATCCGCTACGTTTGTATCGATGAGTTAGTACTCGGATGTTGTTCAATGTAAATTACATGACTATATATTGGATTGATTAATTGTGTTCCATGTGTGTTTGACTATGATGATGAGTGGTTCTTGCGTGTTAGAAAGTTAATGTGAAGATGCTTTGGGAGAAGAGTTAGATACTTCGTTTCTATTTATAGAACATTATCGGGTACATGTCCTTAATCTAAGTTTCGGGACGAAACTTATTTTAAGGGGGCCCTGATGTAATTTCCGAAAAATTATTTCTAAGTCTAACCGGATTTCAATCCGTTGACCTCGTCCTCATGATGCCTAGTATTTTTATCACCACAAATTTTATCATTTTATATAAGCTTAAACTTACATCAAATGATGAAATGTTAAATAAACCATAATCCTTGCAACTATTAGTTTATGTCATTTGACTAGATCATGACGACGCCATCCGACAAGTTTTGACAACGCCAAGACGAGGCCATGACAACGTCACCAACAAACCTTGACAAGTACCAAACCCAACTTCCTTACCATTCCTTTTCATGAAGTTGAATATCACCCTCCTAAGTAGTAATGCTATACAACCCAACTTGCCCTACCTCATGCAGCCCAGCTCTGAGCTAATCTTGCCCTACCTCACGCCAGCCTAGTTTCCCTACCTCATGTTGGCCCAAGTTCAGCCTCGCCTCACATCAGCCCAACAAGCCCAACAGTGGAGAGCAGCGCAATAGTATAAACGCCTCCACACAACGCTGGGTAGGACAGAAGATCGACTTACCTTAACTGGCCCGAGGATCACGCTACAGCTCTCGCCCATACCAAAGGACGTCTAGATTCACTGACCTATCTCCTCCTTCTGTGTGCAGTTTTGTAATAGTCAGAACCCTAGTGTTCCTTCCCAAGCGTCCCGTCCTACATGTGAGTAGCAGCTATACGATGTTCTCCTTTTGCTGAAGCGACAACAGCCTTCTACACGCAGTGTACGCTTCGCTAGAGTAAGCTCTGTTGTCCCTCTACCTTCCTTGCGTCTCCTTCGACTACATCATGTTGATCTGTCGCATCCTAGCATAGTAGAACCGAGCCTCTAGGCAAGCATCACGGCAACCCAAGTTTGTCACCACACGCAGTAACAACAAGGTGAGTCCCTTGCCTCCTCCTTCCCTTCTCTCTTCTCTAGCCTTGATCTGAGCATGACTGGATGTGCAACGTTTGAAGAGCCTCCCTAGTAGACTTATACCACATACAGAACCTTGTTACCTCTACAAGAATAGTAGTGTAAGTTCTTTGGCATTTGTTTCCTTGGTTACCCATAATCGATCCTCACCTCCATTGTACACCTTGCTTATTTGTGCACTACACTAGGGACATCATCAAGAGATCTACTAACACGGACTCAAACACACTCCCACATGTGGTTAGAGTGACGCTCAGCCGAAACCATAGGACCCAAGGCAACCCAACCTAACTCCTCTCTTGATCGATGTATATACTGGAATAAGAGGCTTCTAATCTAGCCTTGTCACCCAAAGAACTCGAACCCAGGATCTTATGCATAGTCATGACCACGCTACAATACAAACTGCTGCCGGTAAGACTCGAACGCACAACCTCTTGTTTATCCGGTTATGTTAGAATTTTAGAAAAATCTGTGTGTTACAATCATGTTCGAGCCTATGTTTAGATGTCTTAAAATTATGATCCACCTTTCAAATTTTAGTATGACGTAGAGGGGCATGCATAGAGTAATGTATCAGAAGTTGAGACCGATCCAACGGTCAGATCTGGATCAATAGGAGCTCAAAGTAGGCTGGTTGAGTAGTTGTGAAATCACTCAGATTTTGGCTAAGTATGGAATTTCTAGATTTTGGAACCATCTTTAGAGATTTGTGTAGGAGTTGTTGTTGAGTGTTTGTGAGAATTATTTACTCCTATAAGTAGATTGAATATCGTAGAAGACTTAGAGAATTTTTTTTCAATTTTTATATTTTTATTCGAGCCTCGTATCTTAAGCTAAAGTCGGACCTTAACGACTTTTTATGAAAATCAAGAATTTGTTTAACTCTTCTAAATCATTAACAAGCTTCCTCTTGAGAGTTAGATAGTGGTTTTAAGTCCCAAGGAATAGTTTGAATTATGTTATGGAATTTCTAGAGTTTCGGGATCAGGGGTAGAACGATCATTTACCCGTATGAGGGTATTTTGGTAATTTCTCTTATGATCGATTTGAGTATCTTAGAAGTTTGAGACTTCTTAGAAAGTGGGATACAATATTGATCCACTTGCCTTTTGTAACAGGCGGTTGAGTTTCTACGGGTGCAAACCCAGTTGAGATAACGGGGATTGAGATTTGATTCAAGTAAATCCTTTGGACTTACTTAGTTGGCTTCTAGATATTAGTTGAATGATGATGGTTGTTTGTGCTTATGTGTTTAATAATAATAACATGCATAGGACGACCTTATTATTATATGACTCAAGTGTTTGTATAACGGGCGGTGACATCACTGCCCAGCTCTCCGGAGATTGGGAGGTTCTCTATACCCAGACCAGACAGGTAAACGGGGAAGTGCATCGGATCAACTCCTGTTGGTTACACGGGAGCGGAGGCGAGGTTTGGGAATCCCTCGTGTCACAAAAATAAATTGAATTAGTAAAGTGTGTGACTAAATTAAAGATACAAAATGGAATTCTTTGAAAGCATGATGAGAGTTTTACTGGTGTATTGTGTGTGTGCTATTATCATTTTTCTAACTTTTTGATAGCTGGCTAATGGTTGATTTCTTTATTATTTAGACTTGCGATAGGTTAGAGTAGCAGTTGAGTGATCCAGAAGTAATGGTCAGCCGGGTCTCTGTACTCCCTAGGATGGGGTTGGATTTTATGTTGTTGTTTGTTAGTCGCAAATGTTACATTCATTCCATTAAAACACCGTTTTGTGAATTTCGGTTTCCTTATTTGTTCCTGGTTGTAAGAACTAGTGAAAGAGTTGTCAACCTAGGGGTCGGGACCCTTTGTGAGGTCCTAACCCGTGACTCCCCGAGTTTCAAGAATTGGGGGTGTTACGCCTATAACAACCTGTTTTAGGTGAGTTGGATCTATAACTTGTAAAATTAACATTAAATAAGGGATAAGCTAAGATCCAACTTTCTTTACTCAATTCATGAAAATTTATAGATTTGGAGCAAGGAAGAGGGTAAAACACACAAAGCTTGAAACTATGTTAATACATTAGGTATTATATGATAATTAATTAGCGGGGATTCTTCCATTGTAAACAATAACATTTAGGATATAAACGCTGATAACGTGATTTATGACGTTAGTTTAGGCATTCATATAGATAGCTTTTCCCGTTATTCATGCACGGTTTGGCATTAGTTCATGACGTTTACGCTCATTTCGTGCATATTTCTAGAAAAGACGTCTACACGAGCTTTTGTCGGTTTTGTAGGTATTTCGGGGATCTTTTGGACATTAATCGATACATTCGAGGGTCAAGCCTCATGGTGGTACACATCCAAGGCTTTGAAGGAACATAATTGGAGCAATGAAGGACACAAGGGCCCTTATTGGTGCAAGCAATGGAGAAACTCATGGCTAGACGATCATAACAAGTCTCTGCTGAAGAAAATCGGACCAGCACTCAGGAAAATCGTCCGATTTATCTGACTGGGTCGATTTTCTGGCCTTTGACAGCTTAAGCCACGTGTCCCACGATCTCTTTGTCCGGCCTTGCTCTTGATGGAGAATATAAGTGGTCCTGCAAGCTGTTGCCAGGGATCTCTCCCACATTCTCTCACACACACCTCATTCCAATTGGAGGAGAGACTTGGAGAAGAAGAAAAACTCTCTCATTTTTGGGGAAGAAGAAGAACACCAAACTTAGAGTGACAGTGTGTTTTTGAGTGATTTTGAGTGATTTTTGGAGTCTTTGGTTGAAGAACTTTTGGAAGGATTGTTAGGAACGTTTTGGAACTTCTTTTGAAGGATTGTAAGTCAAACTTAAACTTATATTCAGCTTAGATTTCTTGTTTTACTTGCTTATCTTTCATCATCTACTTATGAGAACCATGTATGCTTGTGTGATGATTTTGGATCTTGAGATGCATATTATTGGCTAGTTTATTGTGATTCTGGAGTGATGGATTGATGGTTATGGCTTGGGTGATGATAGGATGGACTTGTATGTTAGTTTAGGATGATTCGTATGCACAAAACCTAACCCACGCAAGAAAATCGACCTGTTCTTAGATTAAATCGTCCGATTTATGTTATGATCCACCCGATTTTTCTCTCTGTTGTTCTTTAATTGATGAATCTATATGTTAGGATGTTAGGTTGTTGGAATCCTAGTGTTTATTAAGCATAATATAGCTTAGGGTCACCTAATGCTAGCAACCTAAGTGAGGGAAGAGACCTACCCGGTGATTTCCGACCTTAGATACCTAAGATGATGAATTCTAGGTAGTAGTGAGCCTCACAAGCCGCTATTGGATTGAGTGTGCTAGGATTATTGCTTGAGACTTCCCTTTTCCAAGACTTACCCGGTAAGGAGAGGGTTGCCTCTTAAGTAGAGTCCGGTTTGTGTAGAATTCCCTGCCTTAACCCCTTGAGACCTACCCGGTAATAGGAGTTTGATGCGGCATTAGTGAAGCGAGAGACTTACCCGGTAATTGCTTCCATTAGAGAAACACCCTTTCCCAACAGTGCAGCTTTATCCTTAGAATCTTTAGAAGCTTGAGTCCAATGCCATAACCGGAAATCTTGACCTCTAGAATCCACTTTTTCTCTCTTTGATCACATATCTTGTGCTTGTGTTACTTGTTTGTTTTGTGATCCTTGTTTGATCACCCCAAAACCAACAAAAAATATCATGATTTTCATTTCTTTATTTCTTTCTCTTTTCTTAGACTAGATTCGTACTATCTATGATCACTTGTTTGACTTGATTTCACCTTAGTCTTCGTGTTCGACCTCGGAATACTATCCTTGCTACATAACGACCCATACACTGTGGGTTCGCTAGGAGTTAGGAAAAATAAAACGAGTATAAATAAAAAGCTTTTTGTGCTACACAATCTTAGCGTAACAAGTTTTTGGCGCCGTTGCCGGGGACTAGGTCTAGATTGAGTCATTTTTGTGATTGTTTATAGTGTAGATCTTTCTTGTTGCTTTTGATCTCGTTTGGTTTGTGTCTTTGCTTTTCAGGACATCTCTCACTCTTTAGGTGTATGCGAAGATCTCGTGGCAAGGATTTAGCTCCATTCGATTCCGAACCGGAGAAAACCCTTAGATCTAGATCCAAGAGCATTAGAAAGGGAAAAGAGATGGCCGGAAGAGATCTCCAAGCTGAGTTGGATGAGGCTTTAGAGCAAATTAGGCTAAGACATGAGCTCTTGGAGAATGAAAGGAGACTTGCCAATGAGAGGCAAGAAGCTACTAGGAGGGAGATTGAAGAGATTAGGCAAGCTCTTGTGCAAAGAGAGCATAATCGTCAACAACCTCCACCTCCACCACAACAGCAGCTGGCGGCGGTTAATATTCGGGTTGTGCCCATTGCTATTGAAGAGCCACAAACGTTAGGGCAACGTATGGATCCGGCACAAAGAGTACACCGTCCGAGTGTGAACTTAGGAGATCCCGCAGCCCATGATTACGAGCTCCACCCTCAAGTTTTACAAATGATCCGGCATAATCAATTTGGAGGGATGGAAGGAGAGTCTCCTCATCAACACTTGATGAACTACGAGATCTTGATGGAGACTCTTAGACCGCCTAGATTGGAGAGCAACAACCATAAGCTTAGGGCTTTCTCCTTCTCACTTAAGGATAAAGCCTTGGCCTGGTATCAATCTATTCCACAAGGGCGAGTGAGTACTTGGGAGGAGATGACAACCGAGTTTTTGACTAAGTTCTTCCCACCTTCCAAGACTACCGAGCTAAGAGGGAAGATCAATGCCTTCGTGATGAAGGATAGAGAAAGCCTATTCAAGTCTTGGGAGAGGTTCAAAGACCTTCTCCTAGATTGTCCACACCATGGTATACCAAAAATTGAGCTATTGGAGATCTACTTCAAAGGACTTGATGAAGATAGCCAATTCAAGCTTCAATCTCTTTCCGGTGGGACTTTCATGGAAAAGAATGTGGATGAAGCTTGGGAGTTTGTAGAGAAACAAGCTTTGGTGATTGAGAAGTACTCCCATAGGAAGAGTGATGGGAGGAAAGCGGGAGCATATGAGGTGAGTGAAGTCACCATGAGTAATTTCAAGCTTGATGCAATCAACAATGAGCTTAAGGCTTTGAGGTAGTTGTGTACTACAACTTTGAAGAGTCAAGCAAGCCCTCGAGTGCAAGTGCAAGCAAACTTGTCTTCCAAAGAGGAAGATGTGAACTACATGGGAAGGGGCAACTACAACAACTATCAAGGCCCAAGAAACTTAAACAACAACCGGCAATTCAACAATTACCGGCCTAACCATAACCATCCCGGGTTTTCCTATTCTAACCCGGATGGAGCCTTGAACCCTCCCGCTTCCACAAGCGCAGCTCCACCACCAAAGGCTTCACAAGAACCTCCACCCAGATTTACTGAACCTCCAAAGGATAGAACCGAAATGATGTTTGAGCAATTGCTTGGAAGGTTGAGTGGTCTTGAGAGCACGGTGACTTCCATTTCTAAAGCTCAAAAGGTGTTGGAAGCACAAGTGTTCCAAAAGGCGGGTGAAGCCCATAGAGATCCGGGAAAGCTTCCCGGAAGAACCGAAGATAACCCAAGAGGCCAAGTGTTGGCTATTACAACAAGGAGTGGGTTGAGCATGAAGGACCCGTTACCCAAGGGAAATGACAAAGGGAAGCAAGTGGTGATAGAAGAAGAGCCATTGCAAGAAGATGGAGGAAAGAGCAAGGATGATGAGCCATTATATGTGTCACCACCTCCATCCAAGCCGCCACTACCATTCCCACAATCACGAGCAAGAGCTCGTTTGGACAAACACTTCGGTAAATTCCTTGAACTTATGTCTAAATTGCATATTAAGATTCTGTTCATGGATGTTATTCTAGGTATGCCAGCATATGGCAAGTTTTTGAAGGAAATACTCTCCAACAAGAGGAAGTTGGAGGAGTATGGAGAAGTGAGGATGACAAAGAGGTCCTCGGAGTTGATTCAAACTATGAAGGAGGAGATGCCTCCTAAGCTAAGAGATCCGGGATCCTTTTGTGTGCCAATTGGAGTGGGAGAAGTGAAGTATGACGCCCTATGTGATCTTGGGGCAAGTGTAAGCATCATCCCGCTTGCACTTTGCAACAAGGTTGGGCTAGGAGAGCCAAAGCCGGTCAAGTTGACCCTTTACATGGCGGACCGTTCAATCACTCACCCGGTTGGAATCTTGGAAGACATTCCGGTGCAGCTAGGGAAGTTCTATCTGCCCATAGACTTCGTTGTTTTGGACATCCCGGCGGACTATCCGGTTCCTATCATCTTGGGGAGACCTTTCCTAGCTACTTCCGGATGTTTGGTGGAGTGCAAAAATGGAATTCTCTCTTTCAACATTGGAGAAGAGAACATCAAGTTTAATTTGTCCACAATGGTGAAGGGGCCAGCCCTAGGTGAAGATGTCTTCAACATCGTTGAGGAAGAGGAGTCTAGAGAAGTTGTGAGCTCAATCTTGCTCAAGGATCCACTTGAGAAGGTTCTTAGCTCGAGTTTGATGGAGGAAGGAGTTGAGGAGAGTAGCAATGAAGTGATCAAGGCCTTGAATGCATTGGATGAGCTACCAAGTCTTGGATTTGAAGCACTAGAGGAAGGGACAAATACCTGTATAAAAATCGGACAGAGGGGGCAAAAATCGGCCGATTTTTGCATAAATCCTGAATTTTCATCCGATTTTGCAAATGCAGAAACTGAAATCGATCCCCAGATCGGCCAATTTTCTTCACAGAGGGTCGATTTTCCTGAGTGTTTTGAGCATCATCCAAGTGTTTGTAAGCAATCATCAAGGGACTTAGGTGAGGCTTCCATGGCTTTGGAATCATCTCAACCTACATTGTATGGATCATGTCCAACCGATAAAGGTCCTCCTAATCTTGATCTAAAACCTCTCCCTTCTCATTTAAAGTATGCTTTCCTTGGTTCAAATCTACTTATCCGGTGATTGTGAATGCATCTTTGAATGATGATGAGCTTGATAGATTGTTGACTGAATTGAAATTACATAGAAAGGTAATAGGATACACCATTGATGACCTTGTTGGCATTAAGCCATCTTTGTGCATGCAAAAGATATTGATGGAAGATGACCATAAACCCTCTATTGAACATCAAAGAAGATTGAATCCTATAATGAAAGAGGTAGTCAAGAAAAAGATCATTAAGTTGCTAGATGCGGGAATCATCTACCCGATTTCGGATAGTAAATGGGTTAGTCCCGTTCATGTGGTTCCTAAGAAGGGTGGTATGACCGTAGTGACAAATGAGCATAATGAACTAATCCATACTAGAACGGTTACGGGATGGAGGATGTGTATAGACTATAGGAAACTAAATGTGGCCTATAGGAAAGATCACTTCCCTCTTCCTTTCCTTGACCAAATGCTAGAGAGATTAGCTCAACATTCACACTTTTGTTACTTAGATGGTTATAGTGGGTTTTTCAAAATTCCTATTCACCCGGATGACCAAGAGAAAACAACATTTACATGTCCTTGGGGAACATTTGCATATAGGAGAATGCCATTTGGGTTGTGTAATGCACCCGCCACTTTTCAAAGGTGTATGATGGCTATCTTTTCTTAATATATTGAAAACATCATGGAAGTGTTTATGGATGATTTCTCTGTTTATGGATCTTCATTCGATGATTGTTTAGCTAACTTGTCTTTGGTGCTTAAGAGATGTGAGGAGACAAATCTTGTCTTGAATTGGGAGAAATGCCACTTCATGGTAAGTGAAGGCATTGTGTTGGGACACTTGGTGTCCAACCGTGGCATTGAGGTTGATAGGGCTAAGATAGAGACGATAGAGAAGTTGCCACCACCTACCTTGGTGAAGGGGGTAAGGAGTTTTCTAGGGCATGCCGGTTTTTACCGGAGATTCATTAAAGATTTCTCTAAGATTTCTAAGCCTCTTACTAACCAACTAATGAAAGATGTTGAGTTTGTTTTCTCCAAGGATTGCCTTGAGGCTTTTTGTAGGTTGAAGGATGCTTTGATCACCGCCCCCATCATGCAACCTCCGGATTGGAGGTTACCATTTGAAGTGATGTGTGATGCAAGTGATATGGCCGTTGGGGCTGTTTTAGGACAAAAGAAAGATGGGCGTACACATGCCATCTATTATGCTAGCAAGACACTAGATGATGCCGAACTTAACTATGCCACAACCGAGAAGGAGTTGCTAGCGGTGGTGTATGCCTTTGAGAAGTTCCGGTCATATCTTGTTGGAGCAAAGGTCATTGTGTGTACGGATCATGCTGTGATCCATTACCTCCTCACAAAGAAAGATGCCAAGCCTCGCCTCATTCGATGGATCCTTCTCCTCCAAGAATTTGACTTAGAAATCCGGGATAAGAAAGGGTCCAAAAATTCTGTGGCGGACCATCTTAGTAGGCTCCCACCATTGGAGCTTGAGAGAGACGACATCCAGATTGATGACTCATTCCGGGATGAGCAATTGCAAATGGTGGAAGAATGCTTGTTTCAAGTGTCAAGGGGTAATGAGCCATGGTATGCCGATATTGTGAACTACCTTGTGTGTGAGAAAGTGTCACCCGGTTTGTCAAGTGCCCAAAGGAAGAAGTTCTTCAAGGATGTAAGGCATTACTATTGGAGTGAACCGCTTTTGTTCAAGAGAGGGCTGGATGGAGTCTTTAGGAGATGCATACCGGAGGATGAGGTGGAGAGTGTGATCCGCCATTGTCACTCCTTGCCATGTGGAAGCCATGCTAGCTCACACAAGACGTGTGCAAAGGTATTGCAATCCGGTTTTTATTGGCCTAACTTATTTAGAGATGTGCAGAATTTTGTAGTGGCATGTGATGCTTGCCAAAGGACGGGAAACATCTCAAGGAGGAATGAGATGCCCTTGAACAACATACAAGAGGTGGAGATATTTGATGTGTGGGGTGTGGACTTCATGGGACCATTCCCCTCTTCATGTGGCAACCTCTACATCCTATTGGCGGTAGACTATGTGTCGAGATGGGTGGAAGCAATCGCTTCTCCCACAAATGATGCCAAGGTTGTGGTGCGGTTCTTCAACCGAGTGATCTTTCCTAGTATTGGGACACTAAGGGTGATCATAAGTGATGGAGGAAAGCACTTCACTAATAGGAACTTCGGGACACTTTTGGCTAAGTATGGGGTGACTCACAAGGTGGCAACACCTTACCATCCCCAAACTAGTGGCCAAGTGGAGATCTCCAACAAGGAGATAAAAGGGATCCTTGAGAAGACGGTTTCTAGAATAAGAAAGGATTGGGCTATGAAGCTCGATGATGCCTTGTGGGCTTATAGAACCGCTTTCAAGACTCCGATTGGCACCACTCCCTACAAGCTAGTTTATGGCAAGTCTTTCCACCTTCCGGTGGAGATGGAGCATAGGGCATATTGGGTCATAAGGTGGCTGAATTTTGACCTCAAAGAAGCCGGTGAGAAGAGGTTCCTAGACATGAACGCTCTTGAGGAGATCCGGTTGGATGCTTATGAAAATGCCCGGATTTACAAGGAGAGGACCAAGCGTTGGCATGACAAGCGTCTCATCCCAAAGGAGTTGAGTGAGGGTGACTTAGTGCTTCTCTTCAACTTGAGGTTGCGGCTCTTCCCCGGAAAGCTCAAGTCGAGATGGACGGGTCCTTATGTTGTGAAGAAGATCTTTCCTCATGGAGCGGTGGAGATAGGAGGAGGTCATTGTAGTAACTTTAAGGTGAATGGGCACCGTTTGAAGAAGTAAATCCCGGAAGTTCCGGTGGAAGTGATTGCCCCACTTCACCTTGAGTGAAACGCTCTTGAATTTGGTCAAGCTAATGACCTTAAAGAAGCGCTTAATGGGAGGCAACCCATTGGTACATATTTTTCCCTTTTATTTTTCTTGTTTTTGTTTGATCTTGCTCTTGGTGTGCTTTGTTTTTCTTTTGTGTTTTTGGGTGCTCGATCTTGTTGGTTGTCATGTGTGATGAGATGTTGAGGTCATGTGAAAATCTCATGGAACTGTTGAAGGTACAAGATCCAAGCACATGGACGAGGAAGAAAGCACCCAGGAAAATCGGACTATTCTTCATAGAAATCGGCCGATTTTTCTGGGTTATGGTCCGATTTTTCTTTCTGTCAAGGAAAGTGATGATCTCCAATCAAGCATGGGTGGAGCGGACGTGGAACTTGGACGGCTTGCGGTGCCAAGCGCGGGTTCCGACACCATAATGAACATCAAGAGCTCTTGTTCGCTCCAAACGGTGTGTGCAAGCTTTAAATTTATAACCCTAGACTTAAGCTTAAAACAAGGATGCGAACCCGCAGTGTACGGGTCAATCGTAGTAAAAAGCAAGAAATTCCAGGGGTCGATCACAAGGACTCGGTGAAACAAAGTCAATAACGGTAAGCTTCGTGAATACTAACCACAAGAGCAATTAACACAATCAAAAATGAATAAGAAGTCAATAAAGCAAACATGTAATTCTAGGGATTAAAGCGTCTAGTTGTGGTTCCAACTCAAGATCTAAAGATAAGCGGACAAGCTGAGATTTTTGCAAGGGGAAGGTGTTACTAAAGTGGAGTAGATCACCGGGTAAGTCTCACTACTCACTAATCCAAAACCATAACTCCTATTACCGGGTAAGTCTCAAGGAATCAAGATAAAGAACTTCAACCTCAAACTAACACACCATCTAAGGGAATAGAATCAACCTTTACCGGGTAAGTCTCAGGTTAACTCACAAAGATGGGATGGAAGCACACTCAAACCCCAATAAAGGATAAACCTTTATTACCTACACTTATGATCGTTGGTATACAAACTAAGGAATTACCGGGTAAGTCTCATCCTAAGCTTGCTTTGAACCAGGAAAGGTGTAATAAGAATAGGATTTGGCAAACTCTAACACTTAACTCTCAGTTTAGGATCAGTTAAGTCACCTCGGTCAGCTAAATTCCACCCCGGCCGAGAAGTTCATCGACTAAACGAGATGCTTAGGGTTAAGGTTAAAGACTCGAACTTTCAGGATCCTATTGGAATCTAAGATTATTCTATCATTGTTTTTCCCACAACCTTCAGCCAATCACCCTAGAATCACACAAGGAAATTAGCCACTCATCATCATTATGAAAGTATTAAATATATGGGAAGAAGGTGAATATTTGAACAAGAAGAATTTAATGGAAAAGACTTCAATAACTGAATCAAATATCACAACAAAAGCGTTCCTTGGATAGCAATCCAACAAGACAAGACAACAAGTGAGGGAATTAAAGACAATCTTACAAAACCCTCCAAAAAGCTATAAAAGCTATGATCTTCAATCTTCCTTCAACCTTCAAAAAGGTTCTTCAAAACTCCCAACTGGAGTATGGTTGCAGCAATGTATGTTGGATCTCGCAGCCTTCAATGGTGTATAACGTGCTAAGCGGGATGTTGAATTTGTGGAAATCCAACCCTTTTTATAGGAAAATAACCCTCCTAAGATAATAAATCTTAGAAAGATCTTTTCCCATAAAATAGGTAAAATATAAGATCTTCTTCCTTCCAGGAGCCAAGCCCAAAAATATAAGATCACCTTCCAAAGATAAAAGATCTCAGCCAAGAATAAAATATTCTCGCCGCGTCCTAGGTGTTCGCCTCGGTCGAGTCGGCGTCTCTGGATCATCTCGGTCGAGATGAATCTCTGGTCAACCGAGGTGAGTCATAACTGAATGTGAAATCTCTCAAAACTTTTCCAAAGTGAATCTTTAATACATGGCTATGCTTCCTGGATGTAGATCCAAATGACTCATGACTCCTTTTGCTCCTTTTTGATGCAAAACGTGTCATTTTACCTACAATTACAACAAAACTAGGTGTAGACCTTGATTCCCACAAAGGTAGATGAAATGGTAATATAATCACATATTATACATGCTAACATGCAGATTATTGAAGATAAAACGTCCAAACAAACCCCAAAATATAGACTATAATTCATGCTATCAAAATACCCCATACTTAGCCCTTGCTTTTCCCAAGCAAGTTTTGCATATAGAAGACAAGATAGAATGGATTATAAGTCATGAAAATCAATGAAAAGTCTTTCAAAAACATTTTTATGATGTGTTACAATCATAGATCACTCTAAGAGAATACTTCATGGAATTTAAAATCCAAACATGATCAAAACATTTTATAAATATAGAAAAGTTGTTCATCTTTGCATAAAACCATAGAATGCACAATAAGTCATAATTATCAAAATTAATCATGTATGATCCAGTTTAAACCACTAAGTCAATCAACAAGCTCAAGGTCTCAAGGGCTTCCCAAAAGAAAAGGTCAAGAAACGTGTAGGGTAGGGATGTGTGTAAGGTAATGTGGTGCTAGAATCCGGGAAAAGGATGAACTTCACTTCCACTTTGACTTGCAACATCTTCCACCAATAAGCTTTGCTTATTCCGCACTTTTTCTTTTTACTTTACTTTTTGGGATGCATGGACAGAGGTGCACAATAACCGAAGCCTAGGAAATCAGCAATCATCAATTTCTTGAGATGCATCAAACCCTTGATGCACATACCATGACCCGTTAGGAATATCGCTCAATCCGACTTTGGTAAGACACAAACACCCGGCTATGTGAATGGTGCCGAGTTACTCATCTTCATGATTGACTTCCCCAAACCTAAAATTACTTTCTAACACTTTCACTTCCAGCCAACTTCTCAACTTTAACTTTCACTTGCTTTCACCACTTCGCTTGCTTCCAAATTCCCGGATAGGTAAAGGGAGGCAAAATGTATATGAGGGGCTAAGCATGATCAAGAAGAAGAAGAGAGAAGAATGAATTGCCTTGGTCTTTCCAGGAAGAAAGTGAAGGAACTTATCTTGTGGTGTCAACCTTCAAATTCAACATAATTTGGATAAAAACAAAGTATTAAACATGCCAATAATTCCAAACAAAGCATTTAGCAACTTAAACATATTATAAAACCTTTCAAACACATAAAGAATTTAAAACCAGTCAGTAAGCAAGATCTTCACTGAGATCATATCCAGATAAGTAACACAAAAATAATTTTCGAAAACTCTTAGTTAACCCACCTCGGTCGAGGTGTTCTTGGATCAACCGAGGTGAAACGCCTCGTTTGGACAAGACTGACTCGGTCGAGGTCAATAAAAAAATTTTTAAAACCATTTTTTTTCAGTTTCGACGTTTTTCTCAATCAAATAACCTGTAGGTATGCATGTAATATCAGATAAACATATAAATGCAGGAGTGAAGCAAAAATATGAAATATCCGATAAAATGTGCGTCATACATCAAAGTAATCAAGTAAGTACATCAAAGTCATCACATAAATACAAACACCCCATACTTGGGACACACTGTCCCAGTGGGTCAATATAAGTCTAGAAATAAGAGTACTCACCGGATAAATAGCTGAACTGCATAAAAATATAATAAAGAAAATCCTGCAGCTCATCAATAGTCCTGATCCGGTGGTGGTGGTGGTGGCACGTACGGAAACTGAGTCGGGTCGAACGGATAGCCCATAGTCTGCTGGAACTGTAGCTCCATCATCCTGCGCTGATAGTGCTGCCCCTCTAACATCTGATGAGTCCAGCTGTCAATCTGTCGGTGCTGGGTAGCAAATCTCTCATGCATGTCCACAGTAAGGGCAACATAAGAATCTATCATCTGATCTGTCAGATCATCGATCCGACGATGAGCCTCCGAATCTCTATGACGGCGTGTCCGACGCCTAGTAGATCTAGCAGGTGGTGCAGCAGGTGCAGGCTCAGTATCCTCCTCATCCAGATCTATGATCGGCGGTGCGCTCGTCCCTGCAGTATATGTCCCTGTATCCATCGGGACTCCACCATCTCTCTCATCTACTGTCTCCTCGTCATCGTCAGCCTCCTCCTCCTCATCCTCAGCTGGGGCAGCTGCTGCCTCCCTATGATCCTCCATCAGTGGAGCCCAAGCTATCTGCCAATAATGCGGGTCATAAACGGTGAACTGGGCAGACCAACGGATCCCCTGTGGCGCAGTCCGCTCCCACGGCATAGCAACATATGGAGTGGTCAGACCTCGGGGAACTAGAATCCTCCGAGTGATCATCTCCTGCAATCCAAGAGGCTTCGGAGCCGCCACCATCGTACACGCACTGAGGTCCATCCCATGAAAAGCAGCTATGTGGGTGACAAGACCTCCGCAGCAGATGTCTCCCTTCGCCTTGGCCTTGATCTTGTGCAGGTCCTCTGCCAAGATCAAGCCAAAGTCCGGGAAACCCCCCGTAACCATACAATAAAGACTGAAGAGCTCACCCTGTCCGATCTTCTGGGGCGTCTCAGTACGCGCCAGAAGTGTCTCGCTGAATATCCTATGGGCTAATCTGAAGGCAAGGTGGAAGATGACCTTCTCCTTGGAATCTCCAGGGCGCCATCTATCTGCATGCTCAGTAATATGGGCAATCTGCCCCCAGAACTCCCTAGCTACAGATCGGGAAGGGAAGTCAGTGGCGGTGGGCTCAAGAAAGCCGAAAATCTCTCTCCAAACCTCTAAGGGAACTATGAAGTTCCGGCTCAACAACCGGTACTTCATAGACTGCTCTGTGGGAAGGTAGGAAAAGGAGCTAACGAACTCTAGGGTCGGCTCCAAGTAAGCTGGGGCTCGGATCTCAGTAAACTGATCCAGCCCAACTGTGGTGATCATCCGCCTAAGGTCTCCATCTACCCCTAGGCAATCAAAAGCTGACACGTCCAGGAAACGTGGTGCAATCACTGGACGGCTAGCTATACGCTCATAATCTACCCGGCATCTCTCGTGGATCACCGGGCGGTAAGGTCGGGAAGAAGAGGAAGGAGGGGAGGGTGAGGATCTATCTCTGAGGGCAAGGCGACGTTCGGAACTCATTTTTTTTTTTCAGCTACTGTCAGATCACCTCGGTCGCTGACAATCCTCAAGAATCACCTCGGTCGAGATGCAGCTCGACTGGACCGAGGCGTAACAGTTTGCGATTCAAATCTCAGAAATCCAGTTCTTTTCCCCCAAAATTCACTACAATTGCTTCCTATGGGGTACTTAAGCCTTTTCTCAGCAGATTCAGGGGCAACCAAAGCCCAAATCGAAATGAATGAACGAGTTAGGGTTCCGACTATTTTTACCTCGTTTCGGTTGATTCGTTCAATTTCTTTGCAGATCTGTGCTTGCAATGGGATCCTCTACCCTTCAATCGCAGTTTGGAAGCGGAAATCTTCGAAAACGAGCAAGATTTGAGGAAGCGAGGTGAGAAGGCGCCGCAGTCGAGTCGAAGAAGGTAAAAAGTGAAAACAGAATTTTTTTCCTTTTTATACTGTTCCTGGAATTGCTGTCACCTCGGTCGAGATGGTCTCGACTGGACCGAGGTGGTACGGACCGAGGTGGTTCTGCAGAAACCCTAGTCGCCTCAGTTGCTCAAGAATCAACTCGGTCGAGGTGGCCTCGACTGGACCGAGGTGTCTCAGTCAAACTTCGTCTTCTCGAATTCTCGAACTTCTGAACTTCCAGTTATGCTCCTTCCTTAGATGTCTCCTGTTATCTGTCTAGGACGCCAAAAACAAACAAAACAAAGCAAAAGCAAACTATCTAAGCTAGACTAGAAAACGGGAAAAAGAAAGCAATACCTTGGGTTGCCTCCCAAGAAGCGCTTGGTTTAAGGTCGCTAGTTGGACCATGATGCGTCATCAAATGAGGTATATTGGTGCAACCTCTTCAACCGGAGTTTCCGGTTGGTACTTCTTAAGTCTATGACCGTTGACCTTGAAGCTTCCGCTAGTTTCGCCCCATATCTCAACTGCACCATGAGGAAAAACATGTTTCACAACATAAGGTCCGGTCCATCTTGATTTCAACTTACCTGGAAAAAGGCGGAGGCGGGAGTTGAAGAGTAGAACTAAGTCTCCTTCATTAAGCTCCTTTGGAATGATACGCTTGTCATGCCATCTCTTCGTCCTTTCCTTATAGATTTTGGCATTCTCATATGCGTTCAAACGCAGCTCTTCCAGCTCATTGAGTTACAATAGTCGCTTCTCGCCGGCCTCCTTAATGTCGAAGTTCAACCATTTGATCGCCCAATACGCCTTGTGTTCCAATTCAACGGGCAAATGGCAAGACTTCCCATATACCAAATTATAAGGGGTGGTACCTATGGGAGTCTTAAATGCGGTCCTGTACGCCCAAAGAGCATCGTCCAATTTCATGGACCAATCCTTCCTCGTTCTAGAGACGGTCTTCTCCAAAATTGCTTTGATTTCTCTATTCGAGATCTCGACCTGTCCACTAGTTTGAGGGTGATAAGCAGTTGATACCTTGTGGGTTACTCCATACTTCGATAGAAGTGCTTTGAACTTCCGGTTGATGAAATGCGTTCCTCCATCGCTGATGATGATGCGTGGAGTTCCAAACCGTGGAAAGATAGTCCTGTTTAGGAACTTCACGACCACCTTGGCGTCATTAGTGGGAGAGGCAATGGCTTCAACCCATCTAGAGACGTAATCAACCGCAAGAAGGATATAGAGGTTTCCTCCGGAGGATGGGAAAGGTCCCATGAAGTCAATCCCCCATACATCAAAGATTTCCACCTCTTGGATGTTATTGAGTGGCATTTCGTTCGTCCTTGATAGATTCCCTATTCTTTGGCATGCATCACAAGAGACAACAAAAGCTTGTACATCCTTAAATAATGTAGGCCAAAAGAATCCGGAACGCAATACCTTAGCGCATGTTTTATCGGTGCTAGCGTGTCCTCCACAAGGAAGCGAATGACAGTGTCGTATAACGCTATTAACCTCATCTTCCGGAATGCATCTTCGAAGCATCCCATCCGGTCCGCGCTTGAATAGCAGCGGCTCATCCTAGTAATAATGTCGTACTTCCTTGAAGAATCTCTTCTTTTGAGAGTACGTCAATCCGGGTGGTGTTTCCTAGCAAACAAGATAATTTACAATATCAGCATACCAAGGTCCGTTTTTATCAGAAAGTTGGTGGATGGAATGTTCCACCAACTGAGGATGAATGTCAGAGAAGTGAGTAAGAAGAGTATTATTCTCAGTAGTCTCAGTTGACATCATCTCGCCATCGACCTCGGTCGAGGCGCAGAAGCGTTGACCGAGATGTTCTTCAGTCGCCTCGCTCAGTCCAGGAAGTGCCTCGGTCGAGGTACTGCAACTGGAACCGAAACTGGAGATCTTCGTCTCCTGGATTAGTGTCTCAGTTTTAGCTCCTGGATCTTCTTCCAGTGCTTTCAAGCTCCGTATATCTGCATCACAAGAAGCATCTATACCTTCCTCTATTAAACTAAAACTTATAACTCTTTCGAGTGGATCGTTAATAAGGATAGAGCTCACCAATTCTCTTGATTCTTCCTCATTGTAGATGTTGAAGATATCATCAGTTAGCTGCTCTCCTTTCATGGCTGCAAGTAGTGCGAACTCCACCTCATCGCCACCAATGTTGAATTTCAACTTGGCGTTCTTGCAATCCACATTGCAACCCGAAGTTGCTAGAAATGGCCTCCCGAGAATAATAGGAACAGGATAATCTGCGGGAATGTCAAGTACAACAAAATCTATAGGTAGATAGAAGTTACCTAACTTGACCGGAACGTCCTCCAAGATGCCCACGGGATGGGTGATGGAGCGATCCGCCATATAAAGTCGAATCTTGACCGGCTTGGGCTCTCCAAGTCCGATCTTCATGCATAGCTCCAGCGGGATGATGCTCACGCTGGCTCCTAGATCACAAAGGGCTTCACAAGTGACATCCCCAACTTGAATGGGAATGCTAAATGAGCCGGGATCTCTCAACTTAGGTGGCATCTTCTCCTTCATGATCTTAATAAGCTCCGAGGATTTAGATGTCATCCTAACTTCACCAAAGTCTTCCAATTTCCTTTTCCTTGATAGGATTTCCTTTAAGAACTTCCCATAGGTGGGCATTCCTAGAATAGCATCGAGGAAAGGAATGTTAATATGTAGCTTATTCATCAAGTCAAGGAACTTACCAAAGTGCTTGTCTAGATGTGCTCTGGCTCTGGACTGAGGGAATGGAAGTGGTGGTTTGTATGCAGGAGGTGGAACATAAACTTCAGTTTTCCCCTCCGATTTCTGCTGCTCCACCTCGGTTGGCATCTCGGTCGAGGTGTTCTTTGACTGGATCTGGACCGAGGTGGTCTACGTCGAACGAGGTACTGGATCTGCAGTTTTGAGTCCACTCCTCGTCGTTATGGCCATGCATTGGCCCTTAGGGTTGCTTTCCGTCTTTGCTGGAAGCTTCCTTGGATCTCTTGGCGCTTCATTCGCCCTACTCGCAAGTTGTTGTTCGAAGGACTTTTGGGCCCTCGAAAATGAAGTCATAGAATTCTCCATAGCGCTAAGCTTGATCAAGATAGCCTCCAGAACTGCGTCTTTCTTTTCCGGCTGAGACGAACTTGATCCTTGCCCCTGGCTCTTCAATGGAGTAGAAGAAGAAGAAGGGGAAGAGAGGAAAGGGTTAGAGGAATTATTAGAGTTGGAGTTAGAATAATTGTTACCAGGATTCTGGTTGCTTTGATTGTTCGTCCTCCAATTGTTACTATTGGACCCTCTATTGTTGTTGTTGTTGTAGTTATTGTTCCGGGAACCGTTGTTGTTGTTACGGTATCCATTGTTGTTGTTCCTTTGTCCTTGCTCTTCCTTCTTGGTTTGAGCAACCAAGAGTTCCTTCAATTGCTTCACGTCATTCTTCAAAGACGTGAGTTGATTGTTGTTGGATTGAGTCTCTTGAAAGTTGACTCTCTTAACTCCACCTTCAGCTCCTTGGCGGGTGTACTTCTCCATATGCAAGGCTTGCTTCTCAATGAACTCCCAAGCCTCATCAATCGCCATGTCCATGAAGGTACCGACGGAGAGTAGTTGGAGATTGAACTGGGTGCTTCCGTCCAGTCCTTTGAAGTAGATCTCCAACAACTCGATTTTTGGAATCCCATGATGTGGGCAATCCAAAAGGATGTCCTTGAACCGCTCCCATGACTTGGACAAGCTCTCCTTATCCTTCATAATGAAAGCATTGATCTTCCCTCTCATTTCAGCTGTCTTTGAAGGGGGAAAGAATTTGGTCAAGAATTCCGTAGTCATCTCTTCCCATGTGCTGATTTTTTCTGGAGGAAGAGATTGATACCAAGTAAGAGCTCTATCTTTTAAAGAAAAGTAAAAAGGTCTTAGCTTGTAGTTGTTATTTTCAATTCTAGAAGGTCGCAAGGTTTCCATCAAGATCTCGTAGTTTTGAAGATGTTGATGTGGTGATTCCTTCTCCATCCCTCCGAATTGGCATTGGCGAATCATGGATAGAACTTGCGGTCGAAGTTCGTAGTCATGGTCCGCTGGATCTCCTAGGTTGACTCCTGGACGCCTCAGTTGTTGATTAGGGTCCATCCTTTGACCTAGGGTTTGTGGGATTCCTGCAAGAAGAACATCTCGGACTGGCATCCGAGGTGGATGTATCTCGGCCGGGGCGTCTGGTACTGGAACCTGCCTCGGTCGAGGGTCAACAACTGGAACCTGCCTCGGTCCAGCATCGGGAACTGGGTCGTCCCTCGGTCGAAGTAGAATCTGGTCTCGTATGACGGCCATTTCTGCTTCGATTGCTTCAGTTTTGGTGCGAGTTTCTTCCTTCTCTCGCCTTAGTTCTTCCTTGCTGAGGCGTAGCAGCTCTAAGGCCTCTCTCAATTCGGCCTCAAGATCGCGGTTGTCTTGTTGGGCCATCTTTGCTTCTCTTAAACGTCGCTTGTATGTCTTCTCTGGTTCGGGATCGTAAGGAACGATTTCCTTCCCAGTGCGGGTTCTTCGCATATACCTAAGAAAGAACCTGCAAAAGTCACTCAAGTAGAATGGTTAGATGACACGGGGGCAAGTTCCCCAAGAGCAAACCGTACCGGCTCGGTCTAGACCAAGTCCCCGGCAACGGCGCCAAAAACTTGTTCGCTCCAAACGGTGTGTGCAAGCTTTAAATTTATAACCCTAGACTTAAGCTTAAAACAAGGATGCGAACCCGCAGTGTACGGGTCAATCGTAGTAAAAAGCAAGAAATTCCAGGGGTCGATCACAGGGACTCGGTGAAACAAAGTCAATAACGGTAAGCTTCGTGAATACTAACCACAAGAGCAATTAACACAATCAAAAATGAATAAGAAGTCAATAAAGCAAACATGTAATTCTAGGGATTAAAGCGTCTAGTTGTGGTTCCAACTCAAGATCTAAAGATAAGCGGACAAGCTGAGATTTTTGCAAGGGGAAGGTGTTACTAAAGTGGAGTAGATCACCGGGTAAGTCTCACTACTCACTAATCCAAAACCGTAACTCCTATTACCGGGTAAGTCTCAAGGAATCAAGATAAAGAACTATAACCTCAAACTAACACACCATCTAAGGGAATAGAATCAACCTTTACCGGGTAAGTCTCAGGTTAACTCACAAAGATGGGATGGAAGCACACTCAAACCCCAATAAAGGATAAACCTTTATTACCTACACTTATGATCGTTGGTATACAAACTAAGGAATTACAGGGTAAGTCTCATCCTAAGCTTGCTTTGAACCAGGAAAGGTGTAATAAGAATAGGATTTGGCAAACTCTAACACTTAACTCTCAGTTTAGGATCAGTTAAGTCACCTCGGTCAGCTAAATTCCACCCCGGCCGAGATGTTCATCGACTGAACGAGATGCTTAGGGTTTAGGTTAAAGACTCGAACTTTCAGGATCCTACTGGAATCTAAGATTATTCTATCATTGTTTTTCCCACAACCTTCAGCCAATCACCCTAGAATCACACAAAGAAATTAGCCACTCATCATCATTATGAAAGTATTAAATATATGGGAAGAAGGTGAATATTTGAACAAGAAGAATTTAATGGAAAAGACTTCAATAACTGAATCAAATATCACAACAAAAGCGTTCCTTGGATAGCAATCCAACAAGACAAGACAACAAGTGAGGGAATTAAAGACAATCTTACAAAACCCTCCAAAAAGCTATAAAAGCTATGATCTTCAATCTTCCTTCAACCTTCAAAAAGGTTCTTCAAAACTCCCAACTGGAGTATGGTTGCAGCAATGTATGCTGGATCTCGCAGCCTTCAATGGTGTATAACGTGCTAAGCGGGATGTTGGATTTGTGGAAATCCAACCCTTTTTATAAGAAAATAACCCTCCAAAGATAATAAATCTTAGAAAGATCTTTTCCCATAAAATAGGTAAAATATAAGATCTTCTTCCTTCCAGGAGCCAAGCCCAAAAATATAAGATCACTTTCCAAAGATAAAAGATCTCAGCCAAGAATAAAATATTCTCGCCGCGTCCTAGGTGTTCGCCTCGGTCGAGTTGGCGTCTCTGGATCACCTCAGTCGAGATGAATCTCTGGTCAACCGAGGTGAGTCATAACTGAATGTGAAATCTCTCAAAACTGGTCCAAAGTGAATCTTTAATCCATGGCTATGCTTCCTGGATGTAGCTCCAAATGACTCATGACTCCTTTTGCTCCTTTTTAATGCAAAACGTGCCATTTTACCTACAATTACAGCAAAACTAGGTGTAGACCTCGATTCACGCAAAGGTAGATGAAATGGTAATATAATCACATATTATACATGCTAACATGCAGATTATTGAAGATAAAACGTCCAACCAAACCCCAAAATATAGACTATAATTCATGCTATCAGCTCTCTACCATCCTTGATCGATCATCCACCATCATCATTCGATGTGAACCGAAATACCAAAGCATCACCAATTTTACAATGTGAGGACTCTCTTTCACTTCTTTATTTAGTTTGCACATTGGGGACAATGTGTTTCTAAGTATGGGGTGGGGTTTTCATGATCACTTGCATGATTAGCATCTAGGATAGTTTAATATTGTCACATATTTCGAAAAATCTAAAAAATCAGAAAATTTTAAAAATTTTAGTGCTTCTAAGCTTGGGAATAACCCTTATGATGAGATTGTCCTGTGAATTGGCTATGGATAGCCTTATGTGTTGAATTGATGTATGCATATGTGGACTTGAAGTACTTATCTTGAATCCCATGAATGATTTGTGATTATGATGCTTGTCTTGATTGGATTGAGGATTGAAGGTCAAAATTGCATGCTAGTTCTTGCACATCATTTAGGAGTGATTAAGGCAATTCATCTTTCCCTACTTCTCATCTTGATCATGTTGTTTGAGCACCTCAATTGATGAAAAATTTTACCTTTTTTGACCCATCCGGGAATAGGAGCATGCTAGTGTGTTGATGTGTGTGAAAAGCAAGTGTGGGGTGAAGTTGTTGATGAATAAATGATGTGAGTGAAGTGCTGAATTTGTTGTGAAAAGTGTAGAAAAAAATATAGGTTTGGGGACGTTGGTTTAAATGACGAGTAACTCGGCACCATTCACATAATCGGGTGTTTGTGCCTTGCCAAAGTCAAATAAACCGATAGTCCTAACGAGCTTTGGTATGTGTGCCCAATGTGGATGCACCTCGAAAAATAAAAAAGCCCGAGGACGGCTAATCACCAAGGTTTCGGCTTTTGTACACCAAATCCATTGTCTCAAAAATAAGTGAAAAAGAAAAGAAAGCAAAGAAAAGATGGAGAAAATTATACACTTGTTGGGAAGTTGAGCAAAAACGAAATTGTGGAGTTAGTTCCTTTCCCGGATTAGCATCACATGACTTAAAAATTCCCACCTAATCACAACGTTTCTTAGCCTCTTCTTTCCTAAGTCCTTGTGACCTAAATGCATGTGTGTAAGACTTAGTGATCTAGATTGGACATACTCATGATCATCTTGACTTCTTCATTTTCACCTCTCATGCATGTTTTCTAGTTAAGTATTATTGTCTTTCCATGCCTTCATTCATTTGATGCATGATTGCTTGTCCATAGCTATGAAACATGACTATGAAGGTGATCCAATGTTAGAAGCACAATTCAAAAAAGATTTTGTTGTTTTTCTGCATGCATAAATCATGTCATCTCGTAGTCGATAGTTGGGTCTTGCTCAGGGACGAGCAAATTTTAAGTATGCGGTATTTTGCTAAAGTGATTTATGACGTTAGTTTAGGCATTCATATAGATAGCTTTTCTCGTTATTCATGCACGGTTTGGCATTAGTTCATGACGTTTACGCTCATTTCGTGCATATTTCTAGAAAAGATGTCTACACGAGCTTTTGTCGGTTTTGTAGGTAGTTCGGGGATCTTTTGGACATTAATCGATACATTCGAGGGTCAAGCCTCATGGTGGTACACATCCAAGGCTTTGAAGGAACATAATTGGAGCAATAAAGGACACAAGGGCCCTTATTGGTGCAAGCAATGGAGCAACTCATGGCTAGACGATCATAACAAGCCTCTGTTGAAGAAAATCGGACCAGCACTCAGGAAAATCGTCCGATTTATCTGACTGGGTCAATTTTCTGGCCTTTGACAGCTTAAGTCACGTGTCCCACGATCTCTTTGTCCGGCCTTGCTCTTGATGGAGAATATAAGTGGTCCTGCAAGCTGTTGCCAGGGATCTCTCCCACATTCTCTCACACACACCTCATTCCAATTGGAGGAGAGACTTGGAGAAGAAGAAAAACTCTCTCATTTTTGGGGAAGAAGAAGAACACCAAACTTAGAGTGATAGTGAGTTTTTGAGTGATTTTGAGTGATTTTTGGAGTCTTTGGTTGAAGAACTTTTGGAAGGATTGTTAGGAACGTTTTGGAACTTCTTTTGAAGGATTGTACGTCAAACTTAAACTTATATTCATCTTAGATTTCTTGTTTTACTTGCTTATCTTTCATCATCTACTTATGAGAACCATGTATGCTTGTGTGATGATTTTGGATCTTGAGATGCATATTATTGGCTAGTTTATTGTGATTCTGGAGTGATGGATTGATGGTTATGGCTTGGGTGATGATAGGATGGACTTGTATGTTAGTTTAGGATGATTCGTATGCACAAAACCTAACCCACACAAAAAAATCGACCTGTTCTTAGATTAAATCGTCCGATTTATGTTATGATCCACCCAATTTTTCTCTCTGTTGTTCTTTAATTGATGAATCTGTATGTTAGGATGTTAGGTTGTTGGAAACCTAGTGTTTATTAAGCATAATATAGCTTAGGGTCACCTAATGTTAGCAACCTAAGTAAGGGAAGAGACCTACCCGGTGATTTCCGTCCTTAGATACCTAAGATGATGAATTCTAGGTAGTAGTGAGCCTCACAAGCCGCAATTGGATTGAGTGTACTAGGATTATTGCTTGAGACTTCCTTTTTCCGAGACTTACCCGGTAAGGAGAGGGTTGCCCCTTAAGTAGAGTCCGGGTTGTGTAGAATTCCATGCTTTAACCCCTTGAGACCTACCCGGTAATAGGAGTTTGATGCGGGATTAGTGAAGCGAGAGACTTACCCGGTAATTGCTTCCATTAGAGAAACACCCTTTCCCAACACCGCAGCTTTATCCTTAGAATCTTTAGAAGCTTGAGTCCAATGCCATAACCGGAAATCTTGACCTCTAGAATCCACTTTTTCTCTCTTTGATCACATATCTTGTGCTTGTGTTACTTGTTTGTTTTGCTAAGCTTGAGTTGTTAGTTTGATTTGTTATCTTGCTTATTTTGTGATCCTTGTTTGATCATCCCAAAACCAACCAAAAATATCATGATTTTCATTTCTTTATTTCTTTCTCTTTTTTAGACTAGATTCATACTATCTATGATCACTTGTTTGACTTGATTTCACCTTAGTCTTCGTGTTCGACCTCGGAATACTATCCTTGCTACATAACGACCCATACACTGTGGGTTCGCTAGGAGTTAGGAAGAATAAAACGAGTATAAATGAAAAGCTTTTTGTTCTACACAATCTTAGCATAACAAACGCTATCGTTCAATGTTATAAAAACCTAGTTTTGTTGTAATATTTATGTTCATGTAAATCTGTATGTGTTTTGTTGCATTTTTTGTGTAAGCGTTTGTGTGTTAGTTTATGTAAAAATTTATTATGTTGTTTTGTGTAATCATTTAGTATGTAAGTGTTTGTGTGTTAGATATTATCGTTTTATTCCCCATAATTACTTAGGGGGTGAATTCAATTATTTTTTTAATGGTATGATTTATTTGAGGCACAAGTTTACTATTGGTAAAAGAACTCCTTAACGGCCACACAAACTTCACTCCCAACAACATTCCATTCCTCCTTAAAGAAGCAACAGGTAAAGCCATCTTGGCTCGGGGCTTTCTCCTCAGTAATACTCCAAAGAGATTCCCTCACATCCTCATTCGACACTGGTTTAATAAGATCATCCATGTACTCCCTCTTAACCATCGGCCCTATTGAAAATTCTTGATCAAAAGGCATCTCACCCGGCCCCTCACTTCTGTTGGAGATTTGGGCTAAGTCTTCATTGTAACCGTTGAACTTGTCTTGAGACAACGTGCAATGAGTTGTTCACATGTGTGTCACTGTGGTCCGGGTTGCTGGAGGCAAGACAAGTGGCCGGCATCAAGAACAACTAGTATTATAAGGGGAGTCGAATCAAAGCAAGGTGATTCACGATAAGGTCAACTTGTGCTAGCTTTTAGAAGGCCGATGTTTGGGGATTTTTAGCCACATTTTATCGTCACAACTTTGGTTCTTAGGCCTTATATTGGCTAAAAATATGTGGTTAAAAATTGGGAGCAATCCAAGCTCAAATGCTTAGTGTATGTCAATGAAGCAACTAGTGAGCTTCTTAAGGAGCTACACAAACTTGAGCGAAGATGTTGAGTATTTGAGGATCTTGGAGCTTACCCTAGCTATATTAAAGTGAATGAAACTCATTGGAAGTGTTTGGACCAAGAAAAATAAGCCAGCTCTAAGCTAGCTCCGGGGAGCGGTTTTGGGCTCCATATGTGGGCCTCGGGCCTTGAGCTTTCTAGGGCTTCAAGGCCCATTTTCCAAGTAACTTCCATAACTGATTTTAACTCCCTAAAACCGTGGCCGCCTATGCCTATAAAAGGGAGAGTCATTTTCACTTGATTCCATATTCGTTTTTGCAACAATAAAGCTTTTAGTTCCATTGTATTGACATTGGATATGCCTTCTTATAAGCTTGTTTGCAAAACTCGAAAGACCAGTGTAGTTCCTTTGTGTTGACAAAGGATAGGCATCCATCTTAGTTTGGTTTTGTATTGTCAAAACCTAGGAATACCCTTTCTACAAAGTAAGACAAGTAAGTCTCTTACTTAGTCTTTGTAACGTGTAACGCTTTATCCCACTAAGGTATTTGGATATTCCTGGTGTAGGGGAGAATACACTTAGAAGGAAAAATTCATTTATGAATGACTCATTACATTATCCAAGTCAATGATTTTAACATATAAGAACCGGTTTATAAGACGTGCAATTGAACTTAACTTCTATTAGAGTTTTATCTACTCCTTTTCGGAGATTACAAACTCTTGGTTGAGTTTTGTCTACTCTTTTGGAGATTACAAACTCTTTTTGGTTGAATTTTGTCTACTCCTTTGGAGACTACATACTCTTGGTTGAGTTTTGTCTACTCCTTTGGAGACTACAAACTCTTGATTGGGTTTTGTCTACTCCTTTGTGGAGATTACAAACCCTTGGTTAATAATTTGTTTTTAGTTCAAGATAATTATATTAAATTGATTGGCAATTCGGAGAACCGCTACTCACATAAGTGGGACTACGGCCCTTTGGTCTAAAACCGGACACCGAAATTCCAACAATCTTCTAAGTGTATTTATTGTTAATTGTTTGTAGGATTGGATTGATCAATAATGAGTAAGACGTTAATGACAGAAATGACTTCTCGTTTTGGGAAGTTGGATAAGTTTGAGGGTGTAGACTTTAGGAGGTGACAAAAGAAATGCACTTCCTCTTGACTACACTAAAAGTCGCTTATGTACTCACTACACCTAGACCGGTCGAGCCGGTTGATGATATGGTGGAGGAGATAGAGGTTGTCCGACAAAGGAGCAAATGGGATAATGATGACTACATATGTCGTGGTCATATTCTCAATGGCATGAGTGATGCATTGTTTGATGTCTACCAAAGTGTAGAGTCATCAACATCAATGTGGGATCAACTGGAGTCTAAGTACGTGGCGGAGGATGCTTCATCTCGCAAATTCTTAGTCTCACATTTTAACTCATTTAAAATGGTGGACTCAAGGCCGGTAATGGAACAATACAATGAATTGCTCCGGATTCTTGGGAGATTCACTCAACATGACAAGAATATGGATGAGGCCACTGCGGTTTCGTCTATAATGGATAAGCTCCCCCCTTCTTGGAAGGACTTCCGCCATGTGCTAAAGCACAAGAAGGAAGAACTCACGTTGGTGGAACCTGGCTCTCACCTTCAAATTGAACAAGGTCTTAGGGCACAAGAAGGGGGACTCAAGAAGGAGGATAAAACTTCTACTTCTCACGAGGCCAACATGATGGATGGCAAGGGCAAAAGGAAGAGGTTCAAAGGAAAGGACAAAGACAAGGACAAGGGAAATAAGTCCAAAAAGTCCAAGAAGGATAATATTGAGAAGAAACCAAAAGGTTCTTGTTGAAATTGTGGCAAATCTGGCCACTTCAAGCGGGATTGCAAGGTTAAGGACAATGGATCCAAGGGTGGAGGCCAAAGTGGCCAAAACCCCTCAAACCAAGGTGACTCACTTATGAGTCTTGATTCTAGCTTTGATATAAATTCTGATTTGAATTATGTGTCATTGACTTTTGAATGTTTGTCCATGCAGGATGATGACCTTGGATGGTGGGTGGACTCGGGTACAACAACTCATGTTTGCAAAGATCGGAGTTGGTTAAAGACATACGTTGTTGCTAACGATGGAGCACTCATACATATGGGAAACGAGTCTACCACTCCCGTTCTAGGAAGAGGACGGGTTGATCTATACTTCACAAGTGCCAAGACTCTAGTCTTGCCAAATGTACTACATGCACCGGCCATTAGAAAGAATGTGGTTTCTGGTGGTGTACTCAATAGGCTTGGCTTCAAACAAGTCATAGAAGCTGACCGCTATGTATTATCTAGGAGAGGAACATTTGTGGGCTTTGGCTATGGGAACAATAATATGTTTCTTCTCTCTTTATGTAATAAACTTTCTAATAGTAATATAAACAAGAACAGTTTGTTTACATTGTCTTCTTCTTCTTCTTCTTCAAATTGTTATTTTGTTAAATGGCATGCACGGCTTGGACATGTTCATTTTAAGCGTATGAATGACATGACTAAGGATGGTATTTTACCTAAACTTGACTTGCCAAAAGACAAGTGTAAAACGTGCATGTTGACCAAGATAACAAGACTTCCATTTCCTAGAGTTGAAAGAGAACAATCAATGCTCGGCTTAGTCCACTCGGATCTAGGCGACTTGCACTCTACTCCTTCATTAGGAAAGAAGAAGTATTACGTAACATTCATAGATGATTACTCTAGGTATTGTTACGTATATATACTCTTTGCAAAGAGTGATGCCTTAGACAAATTCTATGTATTCAAGAATGAATCTGAGTTGCAACAAGGTACCTTAATAAAAAGACTATGCACGGATCGTGGTGGTGAATTTATGGATAAGGAATACTTTGAGAGTGTCGGGATCATACATGAGACCACGACACCTTGCACACCACAATCAAATGGTGTGGCCGAATGAAAGAACCGAGTGCTTAAAGATATGGTCAATGCCATGTTGTCTTACTCGGGTCTTAAGAATTCGTTTTGGGGTGAAGCTATGCTCACGGCAAACTACTTGCTTAATCGTGTTCCAAACAAAAGAAGCAAGAAGACTCCTTACGAACTATGGTTTAAAAGGAAACCAAACCTACATTACTTACGAGTTTGGGGATGTTGAGCCACAGTAAGGCTAAATGACAACAAGCGTAAACTTTAGGTGAAAGAGGTGTTGAGTGTGTGTTCATTGGCAATTCCAAACACTCCAAAGCTTATAGGTTCTATGTGATAGAACCAAATGACTTCATCTTGGTTAATACCGTAATAGAGTCTAGGGATGCCATCTTTGATGAAGATCACTTCACCTCGGCTCCTAGGCCTAGGGAAGTGAACAACATGACCTTAGATAATGAATACCCAAACAAGCATCATAGGATTCAAGATGAATCCCGGCAAGCGTCCCACGGGCTTGACTTGCCAGAGATTGCTCCTATGAGCACTAATTTGTCCCAAAAATCGATTTTCCAAGTGTTCTTGGTTGAAGGGTCAAGGGATAATAAAATGGATCATCACTCTTACTTTCATATAGATGAGGATCCAAAGACATTTGACGAGGCCATGAAGTCTCAAGATGTTGCCTTCTGGAAGGAAGCAATCCAAGAGGAGATGGACTCCATTATGGGTAACCATACATGGGAGTTAGCCAACCTTCCTTCCGGTTGCAAACCTTTGGGATGCAAATGGATCTTCAAAAGGAAGATGAAAGTTGATGGTTCCATTCACATGTTCAAAGCACGCTTGGTCGTCCAAGGCTTTAGACAAAGGGAAGGTGTCGATTACATTGACACATATGCTCCGGTGGCTAGGATTACAACCATTAGGTTATTAATAGCTATGGAGGCTATACATAATCTAGTGATTCATCAAATGGATGTCAAGACAACATTCCTTAATGGTGATCTAGATGAGGAAGTGTATATGAGACAACCTGAAGGGTTTGTTTTAAAAGGACAAGAGCACAAAGTGTGTCGCTTGGTCAAATCCTTGTATGGACTAAAGCAAGCTCCAAAACAATGGCATCAAAAGTTTGATGATGTCGTATTGTCAAATGGATTTAAGATAAAACAAGCTGACAAGTGTGTCTATAGTAAGTTTGATCACACCGGTCAAGGTGTGATCATATGCTTATATGTTGTTGACATGTTGATCTTTGGAACAAACCAAAGACAAGTAGATCTCTCTAAGGATTTCTTGTCCACTAAGTTTTCTATGAAAGACTTAGGCGAGGCGGATGTGATTCTAGGCATAAGAATCAAACGTGATGCTAAAGGCTTAAGCCTCACACAATCACACTACATTGAGAAGATTGTCAAACGATTCCAATGTGATAAAAATTCAACTGTTAGTACTCTATGGACTCAAGTGAAAATTGATGCCCAACCAAGGATCAGTTGTCTCTCAACTTGAGTATGCACAAGTAATAGGACGTTGCATGTATGCAATGACTAGCACTAGGCCAGATATTGCTTTTGCTATTGGTAAATTGAGTAGGTACACAAGTTTTCCTAGCTCACAACATTGGAAGGCACTAAGGTGTGTGCTTACGTACCTCAAGGGGACTATGGGTTTTGGCATCTTATACAGTAAGTATCCTTCAGTGATAGAAGGCTACTCGGATGCGTCATGGATCACTAATCTAGATGATCACTCATCCACCACATGATGGGTTTTCTTGTTAGGTGGTGGTTCCATTTCGTGGGCTTCAAAGAAGCAAACATGCATCACAACCTCGACCATGGAGTCCGAGTTTGTGGCACTTGCCGCTGCCGGTAAGGAAGCTGAATGGCTAAAAAATTTGGTTCTAGAAATTCCTCTATGGCAAAACCGGTTTCTCCTTTCTCAATTCATTGTGATAGTGCAGCTACATTGGCTAAAGCTTATAGCCAAACGTACAATGGAAAATCAAGACATCTTGGTGTGAGACATAGCTCGGTTAGAGAGCTCATAACTTAGGGTATAATATCGGTCGATTTTGTGAGAACACACAATAATCTAGCCGATCACTTAACCAAGAGCTTGGCTAGGACTTAATTCAAAAGTCAGCCAAGGGGATGGGGTTAACGACCTAAATTGAAAACGACTTGTCATGCGACACCCAATTCGCCTATGGCTTGATGCCTTAGCCGAATGAAATGAGGAAAGCCCATTCCAAGAAGTTGTGAGCATAAAATGTCCATCCAAGGTAATGCTCTATGCCTATATAATATGTATAGTTTGAAATATGTAATTTTTAACAACTCTTTTGAAAAATTGCAATTATAGGTGCAAGATCAAAAGAGAGTTGGCTACGTGAACGTGAAGTGTCAAGGCTTCTTCAAGGGAGTAGATGGTCGACTCGCCTATATGTTCATTAAAGGATTAGGACACAATAGCCTTTAAATGTGTCATTTATTTTTAAAGGAAATGTAAATTTCGTGTATGTTGCCTTCATGTACTTAAACAAGTTAAGTGGTTCAATCCTTTAGGACACCACAATTCTTTAGTGCAGAATGTGTAATTATACTAATTCAATAAATTCAATCGAACGATATTTATGATTATGCGAATATTTTGTTTGGATGTATGTCTATTAAAAGTTTCTTGACTTTGTTCAAATGGGGGAGGAATGTTGGAGATTTGGAATAAGTCTCCATTGTAACCGTTGAGCTTGTCTTGAGACAAGGTGCAATGAGTTGTTCACATGTGTTTCACTGTGGTCCGGGTTGCGGGAGGCAAGACAAGTGACCGGCATTAAGAACAACTAGTATTATAAGGGGAGTCGAATCAAAGCAAGGTGACTCACGACAAGGTCAACTTGTGCTAGCTTTTAGAAGGCCGGCGTTTGGGGCTTTTTAGCCACATTTTATTGTCACACCTTTGGTTCTTAGGACTTATATTGGCTAAAGAATATGTGGTTAAAAATTGGGAGCAATCCAAGCTCAAATGCTTAGTGTATGTCAATGAAGCAGTTAGTGAGCTTCTTAAAGAGCTTCAATAACGTAACTTGAGCTAAGATGTTGAGTCTTTGAGGATCTTGGAGCTTACCCCAACTATAACAAAGTGAATGAAGCTCATTGGAAGTGTTTGGACCAAGAAAAATAAGCCAGCTCTAAGCTAGCTCCGGGGAGCGGTTTTGGGCTCCCTATGTGGGCCTCGGGCCTTGGGATCTCTAGGGCTTCAAGGCCCATCTTCTAAGTAACTTCCATAACCTATTTTAACCGATTTTAACTCCCCAAAACCGTGGTCGCCTATGCCTATAAAAGGGAGAGTCATTTTCACTTGATTCCATATTCGTTTTTGCAACAATAAAGCTTTTAGTTCCATTGTATTGACATTGGATAGGCCTTCTTATAAGCTTGTTTGCAAAACTCGAAAGACCAGTATAGTTCCTTTGTATTGACAAATGATAGGCATCCATCTTAGTTTGGTTATGTATTGACAAAACCTAGGAATACCCTTTCTACAAAGTAAGACAAGTAAGTCTTTTGCTTAGTCTTTGTAACGTGTAACATTTTATCCCACTAAGGTATTTGGATATTCCCGGCGTAGGGGAGAATACACTTAGAAGGAAAATTCATTTATGAATGACTCATTACATTATCCAAGTCAATGGTTTTAACATATAATAACCGGTTTATAAGACGTGCAATTGAACTTAACTTCTATTAGAGTTTTGTCTACTCCTTTTCGGAGATTAGAAACTCTTGGTTGAGTTTTGTCTACTCCTTTGGAGATTACAAACTCTTTTTGGTTGAATTTTGTCTACTCCTTTGGAGACTACATACTCTTGGTTGAGTTTTGTCTACTCCTTTGGAGACTACAAACTCTTGATTGGGTTTTGTCTACTCCTTTGTGGAGATTACAAACCCTTGGTTAATAATTTGTTTTTAGTTCAAGATAATTATATTAAATTGATTGGCAATTGGGAGAACCGCACTCACATAAGTGAGACTACGGCCCTTTGGTCTAAAACCGGACACCGAAAATCCAACAATTTCCAAAGAGCTATTGAAAGAAACGTACAAACTCCGTAACAACCTCAATAGGAGATGTAGTAACTTCGCCATTCGCACCCACAATAGATGACACATGACAACCTGATCCTCTAGCCTTCATCAACCCATGGAAATATCTCGTTAACCGATCCCCTTTCAGAATGAACTTTGTCTTTGCCTGTTGCGAAAGGAAGCTAAATTTCGCCTCGTTCAACCTATCCATACGTGTTTTCGCTTGAACCATCCTTTCTCGAATCACAACCGAAGTTGGGTTTGACCGTAACTCTTCAAGAACTTTACCATAGTCTTTATTTGCCTCCTTACCCTTCTCCGTAGTATTGCCAAAATGCAACCTGTTGAGCTCACGTAGAGGACCTTTCATACCTCTTAGCATCAAATATATCCTATAATGATAGGTGCCCCGAACATGACATACCCAGCGATCATTAACCACTTCAAGGAAACTTTCATGCTTCGACAACAAGTTAAAGAATTAAAGCTCCTCTTTTTACCATATATTTTTCGATGAAGATGTGCAATCCTCAGTTTATGGTCCGAAAATTGCCATTCCACAAAAGTAGCTCTACAATGCATACCTTGATCCATCCAATCCCCATTGACCATAACTTTATCAATCTTACTCCATCTTGTGTCATTCGTCAATGTAAACTTAGTGGCACTAATGTATGGTACATCAACTAACCCAAGACCTTGACAAACCTCATACAAAGGCCTACACTAATATAAGTTAACCGGTTCTCCATTAATTCGCTCATCAGAGAACATGACGTTATTAAAGCCCCCTAGCACAAGGCAAGGGCATCGGATCCATCCAATAGCCTCCATCATGCCTTGTTATGCCTCTCTTCGAGTAGAAGCAATATGCTCCCGAAGGATGAAGAACACACCGAACCTCAAACCTGTAACCTTGCATGTTACAATGCACGTTATAAACTGAACATGCATAGGTAAGACTTGTACATTCATGTGACTTGGATCCCACAAAACGAGCATTCGGCATCTCCGATCCAGCTCAAAGTTATGAATGTATTGTCATCGTGGAAATCTCCTCCTCATGATGACTTGTACATCAGTACGAGATGAGTCAATAGCTGTTTCCAAAATACCACATATACGTACCTTATGCTCCTTTAGCAATGCTTTTATGCCAATTTGTTTGCGATGTTGATTAAACCATTGAATGTTCCATGCAACGACACTCATGTTGGCCCTGACGTCCAGTTTTTGCCTTCTCACTCGACTGTGGAGGTTTCCTAGGTGTCTCATGCACATTTGATGAAGCAAGTCGGGTCACCCTTCGTCCAACTTCACTAGTATTTGCCTTGCCAATAGCCCTATTTTGCTTTTCTAGAGACGTATTAAGACGTCGAATCCTACGTCTCTTAGCCGTATACAATGCTGGGGTAAATGCTTCCTCCTGGTTGTCATCATTACTCCCCTGTAGTGCCTCATTATCCTCATCCGAAGAGTTACTATCCTTGGAACGAATAGAGAGATCTTCAGATGCGTAATCATCATCAACACTTCCATCCATAGAATCATTATCATCTGTATCATTATTTCCATCAGAATCACTAGCCCTAGACTCCATATTATTAGCTTTAGTATTTGTATCTTCAACCACCATATCTTTTCCTTTCATCTTTCGTCTATCATCATCAGTTGGGATGACCTCTTTATCACCCTTCCCTTTCATGACCATGCCTTCTCCCTCAACACTCTTAGCCTTAGTACGACTTGCTTCTTGGCCTATTTGTTTGCTAATTCCTAAATCTTGACCTGGCTCAGTAACTTCACCCGTGCGCAACTTTCCCTTAACACATATATCCTTCTTCATATCACTAGTGGATGCTTCCTTCAAACCTCTAGTACTACCCTTTTGTAGATGTCTACGTTTACCTTGGGGTTGGCGAATCCTTGCTTCCTTAGATCTCTCATTAAAAGTACACTCAAGCACCCTATGTCAAAACTGAAGGCATATGCGACAATATGAGGGTTCATTTTCATATATAACGTACAATCTAGAGTCACTCCATTGTCAAAATATAACGGCACTTCCCGTAGAATATCTTTGGCAATGTTCACTTCCACCAAGACCCTAGCATACGAGCCTCTTTTCGTATCTTCCATTACACATCCATGAACAAGGGTTTCCCAATCAATGACCCAATTCTACTAAAGATAGTTGAAGTCCAAAACTCGTTAGGAAGGCCTATAATTCTAACCCTAAGAGGCATGGTGGCCACATCCTTCCTATTGAAAGCAAATTTATCCGGAACATGTTTAAGCAAAAGAGGCTGGTTGAAGATGAAGTAAGTCCCACCAGAAAGTACATTTTCCCTATCCTTATCGTTCAAAAATCTGAAGATCATCCATCCCGCCTCTATTCTAAACTTAACCTTAACTCCCCATGACTTCATAACATTGTTAATGGCAAAAAATCAAGAGTAGAAACCAACATATTGACCTAAAAGTGTACTTCCCCATACCTTACTCTTAGGAATTCCTTCCAAACATTTGATCGATACCTTAGTTGACGTTGGAAAAGTAAATTGAAGGTTGCCCCCAAGTCCGGAATTCATGAAGATACGTGAAGTATTCCCCTTCCATGCTTGCCTTGTTCCATCCCTTACACTTTTTGTACCGAAAGCTGGGAATTCAGACGCCGGTGGCCACCCCACAAACGGTTCATCCATCCCTACCGGCCATTATTGACATCCTTATCCCTATTAGAATGAACATCATTACCATCGACAACCACTTCTAGAGTCTCTTCACCCACCCCATCACCATCATTCAAAATTGAATTATGTTGAATTTGACCTTTATCCTTGGCGGTCGAATGAGAAGCCCCTTGTTGATCTATCCCCAAAGGAACGGACGAAGCCGACGCTTTTTGGCCCTTAATAACCTTTTCTTGATTTACAAACGACAAAGCGGACATCCCCTTTCCAGTCACAGGTTGCGGCGCCGAAGTCTTTGCCAAGCGGACATCCCCTTGCCGGTAACACACACGCTAGTATAAAAAGTGGACGTCCCCTTTGTTTGCGTCACTACGATAGTTGGCTTTCTTATAACATTCCCAAGCAGCGGTCTGGTGGCGCCTTTTCCGACTGCGACCCGGCCAGCTCCAACTCCATGACCAGAAGCCCCCATTTCCATACCCGAACTACCACTAGTCTTCGGAGGAGCATTGTCACCGTTCTTGGACCATTCAAGCCCCACTTCTTGATTTTCTTGGTTTGTTAGAGCCATCTCATTCGTTTCTTGATTGAGTATGTCACTCCCAGCGTCAGTATCTTTTCCTACTGGAAGTTGAAGCCTTGTTGATTCTGTCTCCGAACTGCCACCACCCTCCACCATGTCCGAGTCAACAATTTGTTTTTTCTTCTTCACCGTGGTGTACTATGCCCACCAAGGCTGCCAGATGGTAGCTACAACCACCCAATACAACTCACACGCCTCCAAGGCGTACCAGACTTGAAGGAGCACCGAGAATTGAACAAGACGTAAGAAATCCTCAATCAGTCGTGAACGAGAGTTCACAAAACGAGAGGAAAGGGGAGTTATTTCATGCCTAAACACACCCAAGAGAAGGAAGCAAAGGTGAAAGCTATGATTCAATGAGACTCAAGCAAGAAACAAGAAGTGCGTTTGAAAGACAAAGAGCGAAAAGATGAAAGATTGACACTCAACCTTCAAAGCCAGATGAGTGCAAATCTTGGAGCAAATTGTAAGAACGAGCGAGCCATATCCCTTCATTACCTCCTCCTATTTCCTCTTATTAGTTCTTGTGCAGTTCAATTTTTTTGTCAAATCTAATTCTCTTGTAATTTTATTGTAGGTGTTGGAAGAAAACAAAGTTTGTTATAATTTTCTCCGGTGGCATTTCTTGATTGCACGATTATCATCCTGCTTCGATCGTTTAATTTATATATAACTTTTCCATCTCACATTCGGATCAAACGAAGCAAACAAATACGTAATTCACTTGTCCATGCACTGAAATCGATCCATCTATTGTAAACCGTTGTCTGTAGTACCAATCTAAGAGATGCAAAGGGAGGTGATGCTTGACATCTCTACAAGACTACAACACATGAGTTTGTTATAATTATGAATCAAAACAAAATTTTAATGTATATACGTTTTTATAATTTGAACTTGTTGACAACAAGCTTGACATCGGGGATGAATCCGCCAAATTAAAACTTACAAAGTGTATATACCTTGTTATAATTTTGAATCAATTTATGCAAACAAGGCATTGTAGTCGCCGGCGGCTATGCGAACAATCTCATTTTTCATTCAATTCAAATTTTCAAAACCTAATTACCTAAAACACCCAAATCTTCAAGAATTCGTCCCTAATATTACCACCATGAACTATTCCTCTTTCGATGTCTCCGCCGATGCTGTCAAAACCTTGGCGTCTTTGACTCCAGAACCAAGGTTGCCACCGGAGTTTGAGGATGAGAAGAAGCCGGAGTTGGCGCTTAAGAGCGGAGTGAATCAAGCGAACCCATTTTTTTGAGGAGAGAGAGGAATTAAAAGATAAATTTTTATTTATTTATATAGTATAGTTAGAAACCAAAATTATAAAACTTAAATGAGACACCTTCCTACTCAAATGATTGGGATTTGAGATGTGGTTTACTAAGCATAGGATGAACAAACAAGCTGCTTCAACAACTCTTTGATTTCAGCCAAAATTTCTTTGAGGTTTACTGTTTTTGGTGGGACAAAGGACCAGAAGTTGTTTCTCAGTTCTTTGGCAAACAACAACTATGTATTTATACGATGCCTTTGGGAAGAATTGAGTCTAGTTTAACCTAAAATGTCAAATCAATAATTTTCAAACCCGCCCAAACCGCCAGTTTGGGTAAACGGCGAAGTAGGTTTGACGGTTTATGTTTCAGTCAGTTTCACGGTTTAGGTTTAGGTTTGCGAAACAAAAAAAACTAAACTAGCAGTTTAACCGGTTTAATTAGTTTTGTTTTTTAATTTAAAAGGGATAAACCGACGGTAAAACCGCCAATTTTTGTCCTCAAAGAGCCGTTGAGTGAGCCCAACTACAGCGTTGCACATTGTTATTTTTTTTTAAAACAAATCATGTGTCTCTTTTTTAAAAACAAACCCAACCCTTTCCTATAATCTATAAATATTCAACTTCTCTTCCATTTTATCACACACCATCTTCCTACATTATCTACTCTTTCTACTACTCAATTCTCAAGTCTCAATCTTATAATTCTCGTCTTTGTCAGATTCGCCTCTCGACTCTCGTAATGAAAAAACCGAGTGTCAACAATCCTTCTCAATTTTACCCTAGCACCCAAGAAAGTGAAACTCAAATGCCCAACAATCCTAAAAATGCTAAAATGTCACAACGACGACAACTAACTCTACCGAGAATGCTTAAATCCGAGATTTTTTACGAAGCATTACAAGAAGGGGGCACTTGTGAATGATTCTTGTCAAGTTTCATGCAACTATTGTTCAAAGGTGTACAAGTGGAGGCGAAGGGCGGCTATGAGACTTTCCAAACACCATGCAAAATATTCATCCGGAAAAGTAAGGGATATCATGGTGACAACAACAATTGCCCCAGAGGTTTGCATCTTCTTTCTCTCAATCTCCTCTATTTATGTATAACCATGATGAAGAAAGTTTAGGATTAACCGATGTTTGATGTTCTCACGCAATTCCATATTCTTATTGTGAATATGAAGAAGTTTAAGCATATAACACTAAGTCCCGTTTGCTTGTAACTACAAAAACGGAAACGGAGTGGAAACGAATCTAGTTCATATGTTTACATTATTCATGAGTTTTTTGGAATCATTTCTTGTGGTTTATTTCATGGAAAAAGTTGTAACAACCCAAGTTATGGAACTCAAAGCACTACGGGCTAGGACCGCACAATGGGTCCCGACCCTCAGAGTAGCAATAGCAAACGGATCTTACAACAAGGCACATACGAATGAAAACCAAAACTTAATATAAAACCAAAGGTTTAAACAAAACAAAACGGAAAAGACTCACAACCGAGTTCAAAACAAAAGGGAAACAATAAAAGAAACATAAACCCGATCTCGTCCTATAATGTACGGGAACCCCGGCTGACCACACCATCCAGATCACTCAGCAGTATCCTGAACCTGCGGAACATCTACAACGACGGTATAAACCGTTAGCTAACATTCAAGGTATAAGCAAGAGCGTAAAGGCACAAACACACATAAGGTAAAATAAACATATAGCATGCTTGCACACAACCGGTTATTATCTTTCATTAGGGTTATCCATTACTAATTCAACTTCTTTTGTCACACGAGAATCTCCCGAAACTCGCCTCCGCATCCGTCTACCAATAGGAATAGATCAGTACTATCCATTACCTACGGGCCTGGGTTGCAAGAACACATTCTAGTCTCCTACAGAACTAGACAAGTGGTCACCGTCCGGTTATCATACACTTGGGCTAGTTAAGGGTTATAAAGGGTGAATCCTATTTCTGATTATCCGTTATAACATGATAAACAACACAAACAAGCCAATACAATCCAACTAATACGCGGAAAGAAGCAAAGTAAGTCCAAGGGACTTACCTCACACGAAGGTAACGCAAAAGCTGAACACAACTCAACAACAACTCAGGAGAAAGCTCAGTTTACCTCAGGAAAGGAGCAAGGAAAGCCTGTACGAACAAGCAACACAGATTAGGAACGAAACGGCTGCTACAAGTCTATAACTTCTAGTCTCAACGATCTCTAAGAGATCTCCACAAGGTAAGGGCTCGACCTTAGTCTTACATCAACCCAGGGAACAAGGACAACCAAAAGGAACAAGGAAAAGAACGAGGGAAAGGAGGGAAAGAAGCAGCTCACCAAAGACGGGAGCTACTGCAGAAACCGCAGGGGCGGCTGGATGGAGGCGCAAGGGCGGCAACACGCAGTGGCGGCCAGGTGTAGGTGTAGGGGCGGCTGCACAACAGAAGCACTATCAGGCTTCTCTTTGACAGAACTCACAACAAGGGCAACCAAAGCTCAACCTTTGGTTCCAATACGTCAAGACTCAACTCCAGCGAGCCTAAGAACAACAAAGGATCAACAACGGAACCCTCCACAAGAATCAACGCTTATGCTTGATCCTTGGAAAAAAAGAAAAGAGAAGAACGAATGAAGGAACCGAAACAGAAGCGAAGAAGGTGCAGCAGCACATAAACGTGAAGAAGACAAGGGAGGAAGAACTTACACGTTCCGCAAGGACACAAGGTCAAGGTTGCAGCACTCTAGGGTTGAAGAAGACGATAGCAAGAGACGGGAAAAAGGATGAAAAGAAGAGAATATATAGGAGTGGGGTGGAAAGATAGACGGAAGGCGTCTAGGGTTTAGAAAGAAGATTGGGAAACCGGCCCATAAGATAGAATATCGGATATTTTATCTATGGAAGGAAGATAAAAAGAACGGAAGAAAGATCGGGCACGATCTGTCGTCATCCGCAGGGGCAAATCACATCAGCCGTAGGGGCGGCCCTCTTCACCGCGGGGGCGGTGAAGGCAAAAACTGGGATCTTACATCAGATCCCCCTAAAAAGATATTTCGTCCCGAAACTTGCAAAATCTCACGATCACAACAACACAAAGAAACAGAACTGACCTCATATATTCCCACTCGGGGCATGTAACTCAAAATGCACACAAAAGCGTAAGCAACGCAATAAAGGAAAAACATAAACAACGATTACGCTAAAGGTGCATCCAGCCCATCGTAAAACTCCGGATAGTTCCTCTGGATACTATCTACTGTCTCCAAGTCGTCTCATCAACTCCTCGCATCGACCACTGAATCTTCATCATCGGTATGTCCTTCGAACGTAAGCGTCTCGTACTACGCTCTAAGACAGCCATCGGGTGCTCAACAAACGTGTGGTCTAGCTCGATCACTAGATCCTCATGACTGACGATGTGCTTCGGGTCTGGTATATACTCCCGTAGTTGAGACACATGGAAGACTGGGTGAACACCCTTGAGTCTCGGTGACAAAGCAAGTCTGTATGCTGCCTCTCCTACTCTCTCCAGAATCTTCAACGGTCCAACATATCTAGGGCTCAGCTTCCCCTTGATACCGAAATGTCTGACACCTCGTGTCAGGGATACTCTCAACCAAACCTGAGTTCCAACTTTGAACTGTAGAGGTTTGCGCATCTTATCTGCATATGACTTCTATCGATTCTATGCTGCTAACATCAGCTCTCGGATCAGTGCTACACGAGCCATGTCATCTTGTATCTACTCAGGTGTTGTTCCGCTAGAACTACTCGGCTCATCCTAACACAGCGGTGTACGGCATCTCTGTCCATATACAGCTTCATAAGGAGCCATCCTGATCGATGCATGCCAACTGTTGTTTTATGAAAACTCCACTAAGGGTAGGTGATCTAGCCACACACCTGTCCCTAGTCTAACACGCAGGCTCTCAACATGTCTTCCAAAGTCTAAATGGTCCACTCAAACTGACCATCGGTCTGAGGATGATAAGTAGTCGTGAACTGCAGACTCGTACCTAGGGCGGCATGAACCTATTGCCAGAACCTCGATGTGAACCGTCCGTCTCTATCAGAGACTATAGTCCTAGGTACTCCATAAAGTCTCACTATCTGCCTGGTGAACTCCTCTACTAACCGACTCACCGGCCACGTTTCCTTGATCGGAATGAAACGTGCGGTCTTCGTCAGTCGATCTACTATCACCCAGATAGCATCAAAGCCTCGACTCGGTCTCAACCCGGTAACGAAATCCATAGATATATCCTCCCACTTCCACTGAGGAACAGGGAAGTGGGTGTAGCTCGCCTCCTAATCTGTGATGCTCGATCTTGACCTGCTGATAGGTCGCACACTGAGCTACATATCTCGTGACAATTGACTACAAACCTCCCCACCAGAAAGAGCGTTTGATATCCTGGTACATCTTACTCACACCAGGGTGTACTGAGTATGGTGAAGATTGAGCCTCCTGAAGGATCCTCTGTCTCAACCCTCGATCTGAAGGCACACAAACACGCTCCTACCGTCTCAAAACTCCATAAGCACCAACTCCAAACTACGGCGCCTCTCCTTGAGACATCCGATCTCGAATCTATGTCAAAGCTGGGCAATTCTCCTACTTCTATCAGATTTTTGGCCAACAAATCAGGTACTATCTCCAAGGTGGATAGGTAGCTGTCGGAATCCGGGAAGTGGATATCCATCTCTAGCCACGCAAGGTCTCGATGTAATTGTGGTTGAGCTGTCAGCCTAGCAATCGCCATCTCTCGAGGAGTCTTCCTACTAAGGGCATTTGCTACCACATTAGCTTTCCCCGGGTGGTATAAGATCTCAAGATCAAAATCCTTGATCAAGTCCAACCATCTGCGGTGGCGGTTATTCAACTCCCGTTGAGTGTATATATACTTCAGACTCTTATGGTCTGGAATATCTGACACGTAGCTCCATATAGATAATGCCTACAAATCTTCAAATCGTGAACCACAACAGGCAACTCCAAGTCATGGGTAGGGTAATTCTCCTCGTACGTCTTCAGCTGTCTAGACGCGTAAGCGATCACCTTACCCCACTACATCATAACACATCCCAAGCCCAGCTTGGATGCGTCGCTGTAAACCACGAAATCCTCAATGCCCTCTGGCTGAGCTAGAATAGGAGCAGATGTCAGCCTCTTCTTCAGCTCCTCGAAGCTCTGCAGGCACGACTTGGACCATACGAACCTCGTAGATTTCTGTAACAAGGAAGTGAGCGGTCGGGCGATAACTGAAAAGCCTTCAACAAAACACCGGTATTAGCCTGTCAATCCTAAGAAGCTGCGGACCTCTTTGACGTTCTTAGGTGGCGGCCAAGATGCTACGGACTCGATCTTTGCTGGATCTAACTTGATCCCCTCAGTTGAAACAATGTGACCAAGGAATGCTACCTCGGACATCCAAAACTCGCACTTAGAGAGTTGGCTGTAAAGCTTTGTGTCCTATAAGACGTGAAGAACAATTCCTCAAGTGTCCAGCATGCTGCTCTCTACTGCGAGAGTAAACCAAAATTTCGTCGATGAAGACAACTACAAACTGGTCTTGGAAGTCGATGAAGATGTTGTTCTTCAACTCAATGAAGACTGCGGGCGCGTTCGTCAGCCCGAATGGCATCAATACAAACTCGTAGTGTCCATATCTTATCCGAAATGTTGTCTTATCTACGTCATGCTCTCTCACCCTCAGCTGGTGATATCCAGATCTCAGATCGATCATTGAAAACACTGAAGCTCCATGTAGCTGATCCAAAAGATCGTCGATACAGGGAAATGGGTACTTGTTCTTGGTCGTCACCTTGTTCAGCTCCCGGTAGTCGATACATAACCTCATTGAACCGTCTTTCTTCCTGACGAAGAGAACTGGTACGCCCCAAGGAGATACACTAGGGCGGATGAAGCTAGCCCTTCTCTGCTAACTCCTCGAGCTGCTTCTTCAACTCAAGCATCTCAATAGGCGCCATACGATATGGAGCTTTAGAGATCGGTCTCGTACTGGGCTCTAGCTTGATGCCAAAGTCTACACTCCTTTGTGGATGTAAACCTGATGGCTTTCCAAAGACGTCAGCAAAATCGCAAGCTACTAGAATCTCCTCCAAATCCGGACTCGTACTATCCTTCATGGCATAGCACCAAAAAGCCTCACAACTCTGACTGATAAGTCTCACATCTCTCACTGCATTAATGACGGTACCAGTCTTCCCGAGATCCCATCCACGGAAAATCTCCACATGGCGCGCATCTATAGTTATTGTCACAGTCCTTCTTCCGATGTCCAAATTTGCTCGATATCGATCCATCCAGTCCATACCCAGAATAAATTCTTCATGTACTAAGTACATGACGAAGAAGTTAGTTGGCCAATCGCGACCTCCCAATCGGATAGGGCAATTGCGAACCTCTCGGGTTCCTCGAATCTTACCCCATCGGGTAATCCTATAAAGAAGGGTCTACCTTCTACAATAACTAAGGCTAATCTTAGCACCAGTATCGAAAAGAACTCTAACAGGAAAACTATTAATATGAATGGTACCTGTAGCTGCTGGCGCGGTCGGCTCTACAACACTCCTCAATTCATACACTCTAGCTGGTGCATCTCTGGTGTTTGCAGATCCATTGACACGTCCTCTACCTCTCCCCTGTCCCGGAGTGAAACCTTGAGGAGTGGTAGAACCAGAAACTCTCTGTTGTTGCTGCTGGTACTGCGATCTCTATCCTCCTCTAGCAGCACTGGCAGGTGAAGAACCCTGCTGATATAGCGCCTTGCCTTGGCAGCAAAACGCAACACTATGTCCAGGCTTGCCACAAGAAAAGCAAGTCACTGTTGGCTTCTTGCAATCAACTCGGATGTGTCCAGCTACTTCGCAGTTATGACAATGTCGTCCTCTATCAGAACACTACTAGAATCCAGAACATCCAGGCGTTTGACTACGCCAAAACCCAGCTGCTCCAGCTCTAGCATTGGCAGATCCAGTCTTTTGTCTCTTCTCAGGACCTCTTGTCTGAGAAGCTCTCCTCTGACCTGGTCGGTCTCTCTCATATGTAGAAGCTCTATCGTGATAGTCCGTCAAAGACTCACAACAGAAACCAGTTAGATAAGAGCGTGTCAACTCTCTCAACCTCCGAGAGAAAAGGTAAACATGCTGATCCTTAGGTGGTGCGGATGGACGTAGTAGCGCCAACTCATCCTGAAACTTGAGGATGATCTCAACAATAGGCAAATCCTCGAATCCAACCTTAAGGAAAACCTGAAGACGGTCTCTCCTCATAGTTGCAAGGCAATAGCAATCTCTGATCACTGTCTTCATCTACTCATAACTAGTGACCTTACTACGAATGGTCCTCCACCAAGAATGAGCCTGATCCTTCAGCAACGTCTGTGCTATGTTGACTTCACGTCCCTCAGGGCAACCGATAGCCTCCATAGCAGCATCAACCTGTCCTAGCCACTGCTCCACCTCCACGCCAGTCTTTCCCACGAAGACAGGGACCTTCAGCAGATCGAAAGCTTTCAATCAACTGTCGAGCTTTGGCTCCTTTACCTCAGTCGGCCCTCTAACAACCTCAGCAACTCCAACAGGCGGGGCAACTACCTGTGTAACCCTCTGTGAAACCTCAGCTAATCTCGCAAGAACTGGTGGCACTGGTGCTGGTCCTCCAGTCCTGATAGCTTCCTCAACTCTCTGCACGTAGTCGCAATATGCAAAAGCTCTGATAGACACTCGTGTGGACTCCGTCGATGGCGCCCTCTGAGCTCCGGACCTAGCAGCGGTCCCGTTTCCAGCTTCTGGAACAATGCTCTCAGTAACCTCTTCAGCAAACTCCTCAGCGATAAGCGGATCGCCAGCTGGGGCTTCGCCCCGACCTCTCGCTAGTGGAGGTCTTCGTGCACGTCCTCGTCCACGGACGACACGCTACAACTAAAGGCACAAATCCAAGAAAAGCACATATAAAGGCTACATATAAGAAACTACACTGCTGAGATCCGTGGAGGTAGTGGTGGTCGCTCGTACATCTATCCCAGACCAACAGTTTAAAAACAAAACTCCCCTTTCAAAAACGTTAGACCCCTTGCGGGTTCAATTTATTTATCGATCCGACCTGTAGATGATTTCGAGTGCCATTGTTGCCAACCTAGCTCTTATACCATATTGTAACACCCCAAGTTCTGGAACTCGAAGCGCTACGGGCTAGGACCGTACAATGGGTCCCGACCCTCAGAGTAGCAACAACAAACGGATCTTACAACACGGCATAAACGAATAAAAACCAAAACATAATATAAAACCAAAGTTTTAAACAAAACAAAACGGAAAAGACTCACAGCTAAGTTCAAAACAATAGGGAAACAACAAAAGAAAGATAAACCCGATCCCGTCCTATAATGTACGGGAACCCCGACTGACCACACCATCCAGATCACTCAACAGCATCCTGAACCTGCGGAACATCTACAATGACGGTATAAACCGTTAGCTAACATTCTATGTGTAAGCAAGAGTGTAAAGGCACAAACACACATAAGGTAAAATAAACATATAGCATGCTTGCACACAACCGGTTATTATCTTTCATTAAGGTTATCCATTACTAATTCAACTTCTTTTTTCACACGAGAATCTCCCGAAACTCGCCTCCGCTTCTGTCTACCAATAGGAACAGATCAGTATTATCCGTTACCTACGGGCCTGGGTTGCAAGAACACATTCTAGTCTCCAACAGAACTAGACAAGTGGTCACCGCCCGGTTATCAAACACTTGGGCCAGTTAAGGGTTATAAAGGGTGAATCCTATTTTTGATTATCCGTTATAATATGATAAACAACACAAACAAGCCAATACAATCTAACTAATACGCGGAAAGAAGCTAAGTAAGTCCAAGGGACATACCTCACACAGAGGTAATGCAAAAGCCCAACACAACTCAGCAACAACTCAAGAGAAATCTCAGTTTACCTCAGGAAAGGAGTAAGGAAAGCTTGTACGAACAAGCAACACGGATTAGGAATGAAACGGCTGCTAGAAGTCTATAACTTCTAGTCTCAACGATCTCTAAGAGATCTCCACAAGCTAAGGGCTCGACCTTAGTCTTACAACAACCCATGGAACAAGGACAACCAAAAGGAACAAGGAAAAGAACGAGGGAAAGGAAGGAAGGAAGCAACTCACCAAAGACGGGAGCTACTACCGAGAAACCGCAAGGACGGCTGGACAGAGGCATAGTGGCGGCAACACGCAGGGGCGGCCAGGTGCAGGCGTAGGGGCGGCTGCACAACAAAAGCGTTGTCAGGCTTCTCTTCGACAAAACTCACAGCAAGGGCAACCAAAGCTCAACCTTTGGTTCCAACACGTCAAGACTCAACTCCAGCGAGCCTAAGAACAACAAAGGATCAACAACGGAACGCTCCTCAAGAATCAAGGCTTATGCTTGATCCTTGGAGAAGAAGAAAAGAAAAGAACGAATGAAGAAACCGAAACAGAAGCGAAGCAAGGTGCATCAACACATAAACACGAAGAAGAACAAGGGAAGAGGAACTTACACGTTCAACAAGGACACAAGAGCAAGGGTGCACTCTAGGGTTGAAGAAGACAATAACAAGATACGGGAAAAAGGAGGAAAAGAAGAGAATATATAGGAGCGGGCTCGAAAGATAGACGGAAGGCGTCTAGGGTTTAGAAAGAAGATTAGGAAACTGGCCCATAAGATAGAATATCCGATATTTTATCTATTGAAGGAAGATAAAAAGACTGGAAGAAAGATCGTGCACGATTTGTCGTTATCCGCAGGGGCAGATCACATCAGCCGTAGGGGCGGCCCACTTCACCGCGGGGCGGTGAAGGAAAAAACTGGGATCTTACAAAAGTATTGGTTTTCCTCCATTTTGTTTTCCTATAGGGTATCAAAAGTATTCAAGTTATACTCCAATTTCTTCAATGCATACGGATTATTCCAAAATATTTCATGAACAAGAGTATACGTATGCACTAGATTTGTTCCGTTCCATTTCCGTTTCCAACGTTAAAACCAAACGGGCCTTAAATATCTTCAACCGTATTTCAAACATTGCTACTATTATAAAAACGGTTTTACAAAAATTTAATTTACCAAGTCGACCTTTTCATATTGTTTTGATAATGCATCCGCTAACACCGTCATCGTAAACCATTTGGTCGAGGATTTGCGCACTCCTTTTACTCAGCAAAGATTTGCATGTCATATTTTAAACTTTCGTATTGAAGATGGACTTAAGATTTAAGCGATTATGCTAACCCCCATCATCAACGTTATTGATTATATTTTGCACAACTCTGAATTGAGAAAAAAAATGGAGAACATTATGTTTAGCTAATAATGATTATCCAATTGCATTTTCAAAAGACAATGAAACTCGTTGAAACTCTACTTACAATTTACTTGGTCAAGTCCTTCGTTACAAAGATCCTTTACAATAATTTTCCGCACAAATCCATTTCTTGGTCGATTCTTGATGATGAAAATGTTTGGAAAACTTGGATTTATATTTGTAATGCTTTAAAGATTTTTAGTGATGCAACTAATGTCATGAATTACGTTTACACCCCTACTTCTTGTAGATTTGTAGAGATAGCCATAAACGTTTCTGAGGGTTTTCAAAACGGTACAATGTTTTCAGCACTTATACATGCTATGAATTGCATGACATCGCAATGGATAAAATATTACATTGACATTCCCGTGATTTATCTTGTAACCATCGTTTTTTAATGTAGACTTAAAATTGATGGTATTTCCGACTTGTTGGTTGTTATTATGATGGATTGGGTTTAGATTTCATAGTTACAAACATTATTCAAGATGTTTGTATCGAAATTGAAAATTTGCTTTCTTCATTTGAAACAATTGCTAGCTCTTCTTTTACCGCACCTACTCCTACACCGTACCCTCTTCTTCTTCATCTTCTTTTCTTTCAAAAGCACAACAATATTTAGCCAAAAATAACTCGAAAGTCCGAAAAAAGGTAAGTAAAGGTAAGAGAACTACGTGAGCTTTGATTCCTCTTAACCCCGAGAGAATACATAGGCAACCGGGAAACCGGTTATAGCCCTTTCTTTCTTTCTTTCTTTCTTTCTTTCTTTCTTTTTCTTTTTTAAATTACAGTTGCTATTTTTATTTAATATTTTCAATAAACCATTGTTAAACTGACGGTTTACCGGTTTGGATACCCATGGTTTATGTTTAGGTTTATAGCCCATGTCTACCTTCGTGTGGAAAGAAATGAGGGGTGGAGAGGAATCATTAAATTTTCTCATATGGCTTCTAGTCTTCACATTTGTGTTCAACATGTCTATTTATTGTAGGCTCTGATATGGCATATGTTGTGCTGACATTTAGATGTTGTCTCCCTAGACAACCTCAGGTTATAGGTGGGATTTCTATTGCATAATAGCATCTGTATATATTTCTTCTGTGTTTTGTATTATGAATAATGTTTGCTACTGCATATGAATTCAGGTGGGATTTCTATTGTATAATAGCATCTGTATTTATTTCTTATTTGTTTTGTGTCATGAATAATGTTGGTTACTACATATGAATGAGGTATCTAATCAATTTCGAAACAAAATTTTGTTTGGAATAATATTTTTTAAATTTGTTGTGCGTCCTATTCCTTTCCTGGTAATAACTTTATTAATATTGCACTTATCCTATTAGATATTTGATTAGGTTTTCATAAGCTACAAAATCCTTCAAAACTGTACCAAAAAAAAATTATCTTACTGAAAATTCTCTTATATTCTAGCTAAGACGGAAATATCTCAAGTATTAAGAGGAGGGTGGGATATAACACCCCAAATCCGTAGGACTCGGGATGCTACGGGCGGAGACCTCACAATGGGTCCCAACACTTAGCCTGACAACGATTTCACCGGATCTTGCAACAAGGAACAAATAAATGCCAAAACCAAAATACATTTCATTCAATAATATAATACCCGAAAGCTTAAATAAAGAAAGACTCCAGCCGGCCTTACAACAACATCAACAATATACAAAAATATAACAACAATACAAGGACTTAAATACCAACTCATCCTATGATGTGTAGGGACCCCAGGTGCCTACTCCTCTGAATCACCCTGCAACATCCTTAACGTGCAAGGCATCTACAAGCGGTATAAAACTGTTAGCTCACATTCTTGACATTAGATAGATGGTAAAGGCAGATACACAAGGAAGCAGACATAAACACACATCATGCTCAAACACACAAGTCAGTTATTATCTTCTTTTTAAGTCATTACATTACTAGTTTCATTTATTAAGATTGTAACACGAGAAGTCTTATGACTCTCGCCCGTATCCCCTTATAACCAATAGGAGTGGTGCGGCGCGCTTCCCGTATACCATTTTGAGTGGTGAAGTATCCCACCCATATACCGTGTATGGCCTAGTCGTAGAGAAGCTCCCAGTGTCCATCGGGACCTGGGTAGTGATGTCACCGTCCGATAATAATATACAAATGGGGCAACAATATATCCAAGTCATCCTAATCCGATTTCATGATTATAACCAAAACTAAACCACACACCACCATCACACATCCAACTAATACATAAAAGCGAGCTAAGTAAGATACTCAACACCTGATCAAAACAAGGTACGTAATCAACATATATCTCTCATGCTAGAAGTCCTTAGACTTCTAGCCAAAGGACCTCTACAAGGTCATACAACTCACATGCTAGGGCACCACGTTCCTAGTCTCGAGGATCTAAACTATAGCACACTAAGCTAGGATACTCACGTCCTAGTCCACAACCTCAACAATCGTACAACCTCAACTCGTAGATTCTCACAAGCTCAATATACAACTAAAAGCCATAAACAACCTCACATGATAACATCAGCACCTCAAGCTTTAAAACATTTCACAATCCTCAAACACTCACCTAAGGTCCAAAGCCACTACTTGGCATTCGCTCTAAGTTATGTTATATTCAACCTATCATGACACTACATTAAACATAACAAGATCGAGGAAGAAGGTACTCACACGAGGTCAAAGGTGGAAGACGTCTCGGATGTCGAGAATGGATTTGTTGGCCTTTACCGGGGCGCTTCCGGACCTAAAACCAAAGCTAACCAAATTTAGGTTATACGCTAAATTTGACGTAAGATCTAACTTATATAAGTCTTAAGGTAAAGCTCGTTTTCCAAAACCATGGTTAAAAACCGCTAATACATTTCCGGAGGCACAAATATACGAGCATTGGAACTTGGTCATAAACCACAATTAAACCAACAAGGGCACAAAAGATAATTTGCAAAAAGTTGGGTCATAAGCTGAAATATAAAATATGGGTCATTTTATGTGAATACACTTAAACATTGGAGGCCGACTGGGTGTCTTCAGACATAGTTTCCGGCGGTGCTAGCACGGTTCCGACGTCGGAAATGGGATCCCCCGATGGACTGCAGCATGATCTAGACAATTGTGGTGGCGTCGACGGCAAAGGAAGGCGTCTACGGTGGTCATCTCCGTCTAAAGTAGGGACCTCGGAAGGATCTTTAGCGATGCAACCTTCTGCTGGTGATGTAGCACCCCGAATCCTCAAGACTCGGGATGCTACGGACGGAGACCTCACAATGGGTTCCGACCCTTAGCCTGACAACAATTTCACCGGACCTTTCCAACAAGGCACAAATAAAGGCCAAACTAAAAACGTTTATAATACAAATGATATGATCCCCCCAAACCATACAAACGAAAGACTACATCCGAATTAACAACTCCAACGACCAAACGTCAAAAAGCATACAATATACAATGTAATAATATATACAAAACTCCACTCCCAAACCCGTCCTACAATGTACGGACCCCTGCTGTCCACTTTTCTGGATCTCTCGGCCACGTCCCTAACCTGCAGGGCAACTACAACAATATCGGTATAAAACCGTTATCTAGCATTCAAAGCATTAGAGTCGAGGTGATGGCACAAACACACATAATAATCATAAACACACATAAATCATCACAACACAACAATTATAATCTAAACACACACAAGTTGTTTTATTATCTTTATTTAACGTTATATCCTTACTAATCCACTTATGGTGTGACGCGAGAATCCCTCGCCCTTGTCCCCTTTCACCATGCCGGGTTTGTACTTGACGCCTATCAGCATCACCCATTGGACTGGTCGCAAGGCGCCTCCTAGTCGCCCCATTTTGGACTGCACAAGCGGTCACCGCACGTTATCATACACTTGGGCCAATTTACACATAACACAATGTCGGTGATCCTATTTCCGGTTTATCATCTTTTCATAACATAAACGGTACACACACACAACCAATCACGCAATGATGCTAATACAGAGAAGCTAGTTAAGTAAGTCCGGAGACTTATCTGAATCGAGTCAAAATCCCGATAATTCTACTACTCGATTCCGTAAGGATAAGATCTCAAACACCTGGTTATAATAGGAAGACTTGGATCAATATCATATCCATACTCTTAGAAGTTTTCTAATTCTAAGTTAACAAGATCATCTAAGAGAAGAAAACCAACTCGCTCTCTTGGTGTAAAAAGGCAGTTTTACCCCTGGTCTGGGAACCCTAAAAGTCTAGGAAGTCTCAAAACCCCAACTTATATCAAACCTTCCTCAACAACATCTATTTAATTATTCATACAAAGAGCATTACTTCCTCCAAGATTACAAATTCCCAACACACGGACATGTTACCATCATATATACCTACATACCCTTATATCCAAGTTGTGATAATTTCTTTACATCTCACCATTCAAATTCATACGATTGTCCAACTTAATTTACAACACTCATTCAACGAAAACTCCACAACTCTCGTCCACCAAGTTAACGTACAATAACATAAAGTTACATATAAAAACATACCTATAACCTTATGCAGATTCCGATAACAAAGTCCACATTTAGATTAAGGTTTACACCGATAATTATCATTCTAACGAGGAATAGTCAAACAACATCTACTCAACTTCAATAATCCAACCACAATAATATATAAACAAGCCCTGTTCCCAATTGATTAAAAGAAACGTGAGAACCTCACCTACTAGAGTAGCCCAAATCTGTAGAGGCGAGATGGTGCTTGGCCGGAAGGAGGAGATGGTTGGCACTGGAGTAGCATATTTGTGGTGCCGGAACAAGAGGCAGGGCGGGGCTCAACGTCCCCACTGGAGTTGGGCTGGAGGCGGAGCAAGAAGAGGCACTTCGGCTTGAGTCGAAGCAAGAAGAAGACTAGAAAAGGTGGCGGAAACTCAACACTCCAACCGGTGCCCTCTGACTCCGGAACGGCCTGAAACTGGCAGTCTTCTTGCCCAGCGTCGACTGCAACTACTTCTTCTCCGGTGCTGTAGAGACGGCTTGCAAAAGGAGGTCTGGCCGACTACTTCGACGGGCTGAAGCAGAAGAAGAATAACGATAGGCCTGGTGGTTGGGCAGGTCCGGCTGTCGAGTCGAAGAAGAAAGAGGGAGGTCGTCCAGTTGGTTGCAACAGAGGAAGAATGAAGGGGAAGGTTGCGGTTCTCATGTGAGGAAGAGAGAGAGGTTACCAATACTCAGTTGGTCTAGAGGGATGTGGTGCTGGACTCCTTAAGTGGTTAGTCTGGAAATTTGAGTTCGAATCCTCCTGGCAGCATGTATGGAAAAACTGATAATGGGAGGTTATCCCCCAGCAATGGGCCACGATTTACTACCCGATCCGGACATAGATCACCAAAGCCGATCGAACCGGGTGACCTACGTACCTCTTCAAAAAAAAAAGAGGAGAGAGAGGCCATCCCAAAGTGAGGAGAAAGAGATGGCCGGCCCCAAGGTGAGGGGAAAGAGAAGAGGAGGTATTAGGGTTTGAAAAAAATTGGATTCTTTAATATGATACGGGGAAGAAGAAAAAAAAACATAAATAAATAAATAAACATATAATAAACGGGAGAATTTGTTAATGGAACGATTTTTCATTCTTTGACTCGGAATTCATCGGAATAAAATTTTCGGGTGTTACATCAGTTTCCCCTTAAAAATAAGTTTCGTCCCGAAACTTAAAAAGAAGAGAGCATAAGGTCGGCTTTTAAGTCACACGTCCGGTGTATCTAATCCCTTCATCAACAATCTCAACTTTCTATTTCTCCCAAGAGTATAACCATCCATTATAATACAAACCATCAAAATAACACACATCGGAGTTTAGACTTTAAGGCATTAAAGTAAACAAGTAGTCACATAAAGTCACACAAATATAGGACCGAATACTTACTCGTCGATCCTCATGTTGCTATTAACCCTGCATAGATCTCTGGATGGTTACGCCTAATTCTTTCTCTAGTAATCCTGGTAGCCTCATCAACTTTTGCCTAGAATTAACTCCGACATCTCTGCACGTTCTTAGACCGTAAGCGTGCGGTACAATGCCCTAGAATAACTATTGGACACCGCATCAGGTATTATCCGGTTGGGCAGTCCGATCCTCAACTTCCACCTATCTCGAGTTTGGTATATATTCTCTCACTGAGACTCGTGAAAACCTGCAGATATGTTCTCTAGTATGGTAGGGGCGCTAGTCAAAAGCATAACTTATCAATCCGCTTTAAGATCTGTAAAAGGTTTCCTTCCTCTACCCAATTTCATAGCCTTTGATGACTCTATTGAGAATTAACTATAAAAACTTTATTCCTTCCGCTGAATCCATTTTCTTTTGACCTTCCGAAAGATCCTGACTGTCAAAGTTAGATCAATGATGTTAGACACCTCTCAACACTTTACTAAGTGCTTAATGCTCTTTGTGAGACAACTCACTTGGTCTTGTTTCCTTAAGTTGTGGTCCGTTTCTCAATTAATGACTCAACACTTACTTCTTCTCAAGCTTTCAACTTGCTATATCCCAAAATCACACTCTAAGTGGATTTTTCATATAGATCTCTAATTTCTTAACTTGAGGTCATCGTTAACATAACATTGAGTTTCGGGTCATGTGGGTTATGGACCCACCACGCTTCCGTTGCGCTACTCTGATTATTCTGTTGTCACCATTAGTCATGATGCCGTCTTCCGTGAGTCGGAATGATTGACCCAACTCTTGCTCGTGAGAGCACATCGACGGTCACACCTTCTTGAAAGGGTTGGAACTTGCGGTCTAGGAATTCCCGGAATTCACTTATGTCTCATCAAAACGCTACTTACTACTCGCTTTGACTACTCAATGTGGTTATTTTTCCACAATCCCTTTGACCTCCAACGTAAGGCACATCATGTTGACTTACAAGTCCATACCCTTTTCTATTTAACATCTTGACATGGAGTTTTCAACTTAGCTTCGCATCTCTAGGTACGGTACAAGCTTTTTATCGAAACAATAATAGCAAACACATGATGGTTTATTATGCTTGTATCGTGAACTTCTTATACTAGATGACTCATCTTGTAACATTTTCCTTGTCCGGACTGGTCTCCTATTGTCAATTGATCGTCACCACTCATTCGGTGTTGAATACTCAACTTTGTTGTACTCTTCAATAGATTTCATCAGGCATCTCATCTCAACACTTTAATTATGATTTACAAAACTCACCTTTTGATACAAGGCTTTTCCTCTCACTAGTTAAGCTATCCGTCTGGGTTACGCTTCATCCACCATGGTGTTATCGGCCCGATAGTATGGCTTTTGTTACACAGCTTCCGGTACCATTTGTATAGGAAACATCAGATGCATATGATTTCTCTAAAATCTAATTCCTCGACTCATATTTATTAGGTTGTCTTTATACTCATGTGTTTTACCTTCGTTAAATCTTTAGTTGATCTTCTACAAGATCATATACTTACTTTTCTTTTATCTCCTTCAATATGGATACACTGGGTGAAAAGTTATCTTATCTAGGTTATCCGTTTATACACCTTTAGTTCCTTCCACAATCAAGCTTTTCTCTCTCTCTATATGATCACTTTACCCGAGTCCAATTGTATTGTTCATATGCCATCTATGGCTTATCAAGTCTTCTCCGATAGCTGGTAGTCGCTTCTTTTTGAGAATTCTTTGACCATAATTTTCCATCCACTTCTGGTTTCTCTTGTATGAACCGTTGTTGTCGGTAACTTATGTTCCGTGTTGAGTGAGAGTCCATAGTGGACACTTAAGTCTACCCAGGTCAGTCTCACTCACTCTTCTCCCTTCTCTAGCATTGTTTTGTAATGATTCCTTCTTGAAAATCAGTTGTCTCAATTACACACTTCTACTCTCTTTGATACATACATCGTGATTTCCTTCAAAATTCTCGTATCTTTGAACAAGTCAACCCGCCTCCATGGTTAATAAATTTATCCTTGGTCTTTAAACTCAATTGTAATTGTTTGTCTTTGCTCCTTTAATTCTTCACATATATGGATCAACACCCTATTTTCTTTGGACTCTCATGCTCATACTTACCTAGGTAGGCATCCCCTTTGTTGTAATGTCATTTAACTTGCCAATGGTCATACTCCACCCTACTTGATTTTGTTTTCCCCGTTTTGCCATCTTCAATCCGTGCACTTGTAAATCCTTACATGCATCTTGGAGTTTCATCTCTCGTCTTCATTTCTCTAAATCCCTTGGACGGCTTCCATCACTTTTTTCTGAGTTGATTGGAGATTTCTTTCTCATCTAATTATTCTTGTTAAAATCATCTCGTAGTCCTCGAGCTGCTTCATGTCGCCTCCTTAATTGTGTATTTTCCATCTCGGTTTCTCTTAAGTTGATTCAATTTCGCTTCTATTTGTTCGCCCTTGCCTTACTGTCCTCTTTAGTCTTTGCGTGGTTGCTTTGACATCCCCCAAAGAAGTCCGATGAATCATCAAGGGGTTTGTCAGAACATGATGCTCCATTCGGTACATGAGCATACTCATTTTCGTATGTATATTATACTAAGCCAAAAGGTGTTGTTCATGGGGCGATGATAGCTTCCTAACATTCTTAACTATAAGGTCCACTATTACTACTATGATACTAGCATACCATATGTATATGTATATAACGATACAAATGTCATGCTACTACTATAAACATAACCAGTCCAAAAACAACTTACAATTCAACATACAACTATAGTCCAAAACATTCTAAGTCCACATATACATATCTACATATATACACATATATACATAATATAATAATCAATAACTTCGTCGCCGAGATCCGGGGAGGAAGTGGTGGTCCCGTACATTCTACCCCAACTGACTCATGCACATGATTTGAAAACGAAATTTATTTCTTTAAAACTCAGAATCCTTGAGGGTTCTGTTTATCTTTATTCGGCCTTTAGAAGATTGCGAGTGCCATTTTTGTCAATCTATGGCTGTGATACCACTTTGTAACACCCCGAATCCGCGGGACTCGAGATGCTACGGGAGGAGACCTCATAATGGGTCCCGACCCTTAGCCAAACAACAATTTCACCGGACCTTTCCAACAAGGCACAAATAAAGGTCAAACTAAAAACGTTTATAATGCAAATGATATGATCCCCCCAAAATATACAAACGAAAGACTACAGCCGAATTAACAACTCCAACGACCAAACGTCGAAAAACATACAATATACAATGTAATTATAAATACAAAACTCGACTCCCAAACCCGTCCTACAATGTACGGACCCTGGCTGCCCACTTTTCCGGATCTCTCGGCCACGTCCCTAACCTGCAGGGCAACTACAACAATATCGGTATAAAACCGTTAGCTAGCATTCAAAGCATTAGAATCGAGGTGATGGCATAAACACACATAATAATCATAAACACACATAAATCATCACAACAAAACAATTATAATCTAAACACACATAAGTTGTTTTATTATCTTTATTTAACGTTATATCCTTACTAATCCACTTATGGTGTGACGCGAGAATCCCTCACCCTTGTCCCCTTTCACCATGTCGGGTTTGTACTTGACGCCTATCAGCATCACCCGTTGGACTGCTCGCAAGGCGCCTCCCAGTCGCCCCATTTTGGACTGGACAAGCGGTCACCGTACGTTATCATACACTTGGGCCAATATACACATAACACAAGCTCGGTACACACACACAACCAATCACGCAATGATGCTAATACAAAGAAGCTAGTGAAGTAAGTTCGGAGACTTACCTGAATCGAGTCAAAATCCCGATAATTCTACTACTCGATTCCGTAAGGATAAGATCTCAAACACCTAATTATAATAGGAAGACTTGGATCAATATCATATCCATACTCGTAGAAATTTTCTATTTCTAAGTTAACAAGATCATCTAAGAGAAGAAAACCAACTCGTTCTCTTGGTGTAAAAAGACAGTTTTACCCCTGGTCTGGGAACCCTAAAAGTCGAGGAAGTCTCTAAACCCCAACTTATATCAAACCTTCCTCAATAACATCTACTTAATTATTTATACAAAGAGCATTACTTCCTCCAAGATTACAAATTCCCAACACACGGACATGTTACCATCATATATACCTACATACCCTTACATCCAAGTTGTGATAATTTCTTTACATCTCACCATTCAAATTCATACGATTGTCCAACTTAATTTACAACACTCATTCAACGAAAACTCCGCAACTCTCGTCCACCAAGCTAACGTACAATAACATAAAGTTACATATAAAAACATACCTATAACCTTAGGCAGATTCCGACACCAAAGTCCACATTTAGATTAAGGTTTACACAGATTATTCTCATTCTAACGAGGAATAGTCAAACAATATCTACTCAACTACAATAATCCAACCACAATAATATATAAACGAGCCCTATTCCCAATTGATTAAAAGAAACGTGAGAACCTCACCTACCAGAGTAGCCAAGATCTGCATAGGGGAGATGGTGCTTGGCCGGAAGGACGAGACGGTTGGCACTGGAGTAGCATCTTTGTGGTTCCGGAACAAGAGGCAGGGCGGGGCTCAACGTCCCCACTGGAGTCGGGCTGGAGGCGGAGCAAGAAGAGGCACTTAGGCCTGAGTCGAAGCAAGAAGAAGACTAAAAAAGGCGGCGGAGACTCGACACTCCAACCGGTGCCCTCTGACTCCGGAACGGCCTGAAACTGGCAGTCTTCTTGCCCAGCGTCGACTGCAATTACTTCTTCTCCGGTGCTGTAGAGACGGCTTGCAAAAGGATGTTTGGCTGGCTACTTCGACGGGCTAAAGTAGAGGAGGAATAACGACAGGCCCGGTGGTTAGGCAGGTCCGGCTGTCGAGTCGAAGAAGAAAGAGGAAGGTCCTCCAGTTGGTTGCGACAGAGGAAGAATGAAGGGAAAGGTTGCGGTTCTCATGTGAGCAAGAGAGAGAGGCCGTCCCAAAGTGAGGAGAAAGATACGGCCGGCCCCAAGGTGAGGGGAAAGAGAATAGGAGGTATTAGGGTTTGAAAAGAATTGGGTTCTTCAATATGATACGAGGAAGAAGAGAAAAAACATAAATAAATAAACATAAAATAAACGGGAGAATTTGTTAATGGAACGATTTGTCATTCTTTGACTCGGAATTCATCGGAATAAAATTTTCGGGTGTTACAGGTGATTAGGCTACTGAGCAAGGCTTCCAACGCGTCTCAATTGGTCTCCCCTCGGTTTGAGGGGCCTCCTCGACAATCTACTCCGGTAGCTACCCCTTCGTGTCGACGGTGGCCTGTTGGTGGCTCCGGTCGGTAGTGTTGAATGTGCGAAAGGAAGAGGGTTGTCCAGCATGTTCGGTCCACACCCCAGCGAGATATCTCAGATGCACGAGACCTTGGATCTCCAAATGAGTGCCATTGGAAAGAGTAGGAGACTTGAAGGAGGAGCTCGACAGACGGACGTTGGCTGCTCCGGTGAGAGCGAGGAAGGGTGTTGCCGAAGAGCAAACTGTGTGAGGGAGTGAAGAAGTGAAGGTGTGGTGCTGTGTGGGGGAGAAAAGAGTGAGGGGTGAGGGGTTTGGGTGAGTTACGCAATAGAGGGAGCACAAGGGTCGGAGTAGGTGTACGCGAGGGTATGAGCGAGGGGTCAAGAGGGTCTGCAAGGGTGTAGGGTTGTAGGGGTTGGGTAGCCTGGGCGGCTATGGCGGGACTGGGCAACGAGGAGGCGGCTAGGGCCATCTAGGGCTGCTGATTGTGACCCAAAAAAAAAGAAAGGAAAGCAAGGCTAGGAAGGGAAAGAGCTAGAATGAGGCCGGTAGGGCTCGAACCCAAGACCTCTAGGTTTGAGAGGGAAGGGAGAAAAAAAATAAAGAAAAGAGAAAGGAATAAATAAAATAAATAAGATAAATTGGGAAGATGAAAATTACCATAACTCGTTAAAATATCGGAACGGAATTTGTCGGATTAGAAAACTATTTTGAATTTTTTCATGAAATAATACAGCTAAAATCATACATATATACAAAAAAAAAAAGAAATTATGAGTTATGAAAATATCGACAAAAAAAAAAGTAAATGGGGTGTTTCAACAGAACCCTCTAAAAACAAGGTTCGTCCCGAAACTTGCTATACGTCGAACTTCTCGGTCTCTAAGGCTGAGGTATAAACTCTCAAACTAAGAAGGCTTGAATCTTCTAATCTGTACACACAGTCTACTCAAACTATCACTGCAAGATATATCAGGTGATATAGCACATTCCCGCACAAGGCACAGACTTCACATAACATCACACATGCACATAACTCAACCAAGGGAAGAACTAGGCTTAATCCTTCGTTTCTATCGATGCTACTAGCCCAACATAAAACTCAACCAAAGATACTATCCTCCGTCTTCCTGTTAGCCTCCTCGGTCCCTCGTTTGTCACTTGATCCTCATGACTGACAACATGTCCTGAGTCATGTATGTACTCTCTCGACTAATACACATGGAACACCGTGTGAACACCCTCTACTCTTGGTGGAACGCCAACTTGTAAGCCACTTATCCAACTCGCGCTAAGATCTCAAAAAGGTCTGATATATCGGAAACTCGACATCTTCTAGGGTCTTTCGCAATGTAGTACTTCCATTATGTTTCTTTTTGATTATCTCTAACAAAGAAGATCGAACTTCCAATTTACACCGTTGACTTTTGTTCTTGTCAAACCAACTTCGATGTTAACGTTTCCTCAAATCTTGTTGCATGTTCCAAATACTGAAGGAAGTACTTTACTTCACACCGCTTCTACTAATGAGACACCTATGCAATTACTTTTGCACCGTTCCTCAATACTCAATCAAGACCTTATTTTGGAGAATAACTTGCACACTTCAAACCCATCATACCTCGAGGCAATTTCAAAACAGTTGTCGAATGAATCTCCTCCTAATTCTCAACAACTCCATTGTCAATTTCCGTCCCACTCAAACTTCTTTGTCTACCGAAGTAGGTTAGTCATATCTGGTGTTACTTGGAGAGTCTCTCCACAACTCCGGTAATGACCAACACATCCAAAAAAACTTGTAACTTATTTCACACCCTCCGGGGTTTCCATCCAGAGATAATTTGTCATACAACTCTCTTCTTTGAGAGAAGACCAAAATATCTTATCCGGGCATTATTAAGCCCATATGGAATTAGTACAACTCGTAGTGACCATGGTTTGTCCGGAATGCCGGATTTGCAATATTCTAGTCTCGAATTCTCAATTAGTGACAATCAGATCTTAAATCATTCTTCGAAGAGACTACCGACCCTTGCAACCAGTCCAGTATATCATCTATCCGTGGTGAGGGATACTTGTCCTTCATTGTTATCTTTTTCGGCTCACGATAATGGACGTACAAATGGAGATAACCGTCTCTATTTTCGCAAAATGGTGTTATCCAAAACAACTTCGAATCAAGTATTTAAGACATTTTCCAATATCAACTTCAAATCAAGAGTTCAAGATATATTCCAATATGAACTTCAAATCAAGATTTCAAGATAACGTCTGGTGTTTTCTATCGTAGTGTGTTGGTTCTAATGAACCTTTATCAACAAGTCCTTGCAACTAGTTGTTCAAATGCTTCTTCAGCTCACGTATCTTCACAGGTGTCATCGTACACGACGCCTTGGATATCGGAGGTGCGCCAAGCTCAACCTTAGTGGCAAATCCACATTCCAACGTAGTGGAAGTCTTGGCACGTTATCAGGAAGACGTTGGGAATTTCACATAAATTTGGCAATCCGTAATATCTCGGTTCCGTCTTTTCATCTCTCCGTCGCATATAGTAATAACCGACACAATTTTGTCTTATCACTTTACAAATGGTCATGGTACCATTGATCAACCCTGATCTATTGAGGTGACATCATTCAAACTCGTGTATTGTTCCATCTTCACCTATGATCGTGTTTGTTCTCTTTCAAGGGTCCTTCCTCTCTTGAATCCGTATTGTTCCAACTTTTCAGCTTGAAGGCATGGTCGTAATAACCTTTTAAGACTCATACTTATGTGTTGCCATAAGCGTCCTAATTGTAGGGCATAATCATGCCTTTAAATAATTCGATCTTGTCTTCTTTACTTTGAATGGCATCCCAACATGTGGGAAACGTTCTTCATATTTTATATAAGCTTGCAACATTCCTTCGAGTAGGTGTAGGGCTTACTTTATTTCCTTATGTAACGTAAATCCGACGGTAGAGGTTCTAATCTCAATATTCCATATACTTCTCGTACATCTCATGTTGACATAAAACTTCAAAACTCTGGTCTTCTCTTACCCTTGTTTGTCACCTTATGAATCTCTCGGCATTCCATGAACAACTTCGCAACCGTACCAGTAGGCCCCATGGAAAATGCTAGAAGAAATTCCGATCCAAAAGCACTAAGATATCCCATTCCTTACTTCTCAAGTGCTAACGTCATAAGCTCAAAGCTTGCAGCTTTACTACAATTTAGGTTCCCCGTTTCATGTCATCACTATCATAGCTCCTCTGTGTGAGTCGGGAAAACTTTCACTCGGCTTTTGTGAAACGCCCCATTTATTAGGCACGTTTTCGATATTTATTGTTCCCCTACTTTTATCGATATTTTATTAATTTAAATTGTTTTACGGGTATTTTTCACGTTGTAAATTAATTTTTATGAGTTTATATAATTTACATTTGTATATCTTCCGATATATATTTTACGGAATGCTCGGGAGTTTTCCAATTTATAAATCCCGTTCTGAACTTTTTTTTTTATAGAGTTATTCTATTACTCTTTTTCCTTTTTCTATTCTTTTCCTTTTTCCTTTTCTTTCTTTTTCTTCCTCCTTCTTCCTCACGCCTAGTCTGATGGCGTGGCCTTGCTTCTGCTCTTGACAACCTAATTCTCCTTGTTGTTTGTGTTGTGCCTCTACCCAACCCCTCACCTCATGCCTCTCAACAACACCTCCCTCAGTCCCTCAGTCCTCCCCATCGGACCACAACGTCCCTTGCTAATCACTCCCTCTATGCCTCACCTTCATCCCCATCTCGAGCACTCCACATCTCCCCCCAATCTCAAACTTAGCAGCCCATCCTCTCCCTTGTGTCTTGCAGCAAGCATCCACCTCCTTCCGGCAACCACCCTCTTCGAGCCGTGGGAGAGTTTCCCTCTACTCGTGGTTGCTTAGGAGGCAATGCAGCCTTGCTACCGCCACCATTGAAGCCTTGCCAAAACCAACCAGAGCCGCCGTCGCTCTGCCCTGCCCTTGCCGCCTTCGCCTTGATGGGAATCTTCACCACTAGAGTTGCCTTGCTTCAGCCTTATAACGCTTGTGCATCCCTGGGCGTCGGGAAAGACCTTCCAAGCATCCGGAGCCATGGTCGCCGCCCCTGTGCAATTGCCTTCATGCTGCCATGGATGGGGTTAAGAAACCCTTTTATATAATTAAATCGGCCCCCCTTATTTTTGGCCAAATTACAAAAAGTAACCTACATTATATTTACACTATGTGGCCCATATTTTCAGGAATTTAATATCTGCCTATTCTGGTTTAATTACATAAGTTGGCCTAGAATTTTATTTGTAGAATATAACCCAAGTTTCAGAAATTGTATACTTTGCCCCAGAAAATGTGTTAGCGGTTTTTAACCTTAAATTTTACTTAGGGGAATATTCTTATATTTTTATATACTATCGATTATGCCCTTGTTGGATTAATTTCGCATTATGACCCTAAAGATTTTAATTGTGATTTATGACCAAGTTCCTATGTTCGTATAATTTGCTCGGAAAATGTATTGTGGGTTTTTAACGTTGACTTTTGAAAACGAGTTTTAACTTAGATTAATATATCGTATATATTACGATCAAATTTAGCGGATAAACAAAATTTGTTTAGTTTTGGTGTTAGGTTCGGAAGCGCTCCGATAAAAGCCATCAAATCCAAACTCGACATTCGTAGATCGTTTTCCACCTACGACCTCGTGTGATGACCTACTTACTCGATCTAGTTATATTTAGTAGTATCATGCTTGGTTGGATCTAGCATAACTTAGAGTGAATGCCATGTAGTGCCCATGAACCTTAAGTGAGTTTTGAGGATTTATGACCGATCTAAAGCTTAAGGTGTTGTTATCTTGTGAGGATTGTAAGGAGTTGAGTGTTTGGTTGATCTTGTGAGCATCTGAGGCTTGAGATTATGGTTATATAATTGTTGAGATTGTGGAGTCTAGGATGAGTGTAATCTAGCTTGTGTTGTGATGGTTTTGACCTTGTGAGATCATGAGGACTCGAAGTGTTATCCTAGCATGGTTATGGTTTATGATATCGTGAGATCATGGGGACTAGAAGTCTAAGGACTTCTAGCATATGAGAGAGTTGTTGATTGTGTGCCTTTTGACAGGCGTTGAGTGTCTTCCTGCGGGAAGTTGAGAGCGGGATATAGCCGGATTAACTTTGGGGACGAGGTAAGTCTCCGGACTTACTTACCTTGTATTCTCCGTTTAGTTTCGATGAGTGTTTGGTGGTGTGTGTTTATTGTTTATGCACGTGTTTATTGTTTATGTGTGTATTTATTGTTTATGTTATAACAACTAAACCGGTAATAGGACAACCGACTTTATATGTTGATATTTGGCCCAAGTGTATAATAACGGGTGGTGACTGCTTGTCCAGACCAAAATCGGGGGACTGGGAGGTACCTTGCGAACAGTCCAGCGGGTGATTCTGATTCGCATCAAGTACAAACCCGTCTGGTGAAAGGGGACAAGGGCGAGTGATTATCGATTCACACCATAAGTGGAATAGTATGGGATATGGCCTAATAATAACAAAAACATAATGAACTGGACTTGCGTGTTTAGATCATGTTATGTGTTATGATGCCATATATGTGTGTGTGTGCCAATACCATGATTCTAATGCTTTGAATGCTAGCTAACGGTTTTATACCGATATTGTTGTAGTTGCCTTGCAAGTTAGTGACGCGGCCGAGAGATCTGGAAGAGTGGGCAGTCGGGTCCGTACATTGTAGTATGGGTTTGGGACTTGAGTCTTGTATTTTATATACGGTATATTGTTATGTATTGACGTTTGGGTCATGTCATTTTAAAGTCGGATGGATTCGGTTGTTGTTTATTTCCGGGGATCATAACATTTGCATTAAAATGTTTTTCGGTTTTCGCCTTTATTTTTGTCTTGTTGTAAGATCCGGTGAAATTGTTGTCGGGCTAAGGGTCGGGACCCATTGTGAGGTCCGCCCGTAGCATCCCGAGTCCCGCGGATTTGGGGTGTTACAATATGGTATTAGAGCCCTAGGTTGACAACAATGGCACTCACAATCTTCTAAAGGCCGAATGAGGAATAAACAGACCCCAAGGGTTCTGACTTTCGTTTTCAAAATCATATGCATGAGTCGGGATTGGGATAGAATGTATTGGATTTTGATATATATATATATATATATAATATGGCTTGTATAGTTTTATGTGTATACTTATTATATATATAGTAGCATATAGAGATATGAGATCTAATAGATAAGATGATAGTATGATACCATCAGCATTACGACAACGTTGTTCGGCTTAGGATAGTGTACATACGAAGATGAGTATGCTCAAGTTATCGAATTGATCATCACGTTCTGGCAAACACCATGGAGAAGTATTGGGATCATTTAGAGGACGTCAAAAGAATCCTATGAAGACTAAAGAGGACATTACGGCAAGGACGAACAAGTAGAAGGACCTTCGAGGCAACTTAAACAAAACCAAGATGGAAGTTGTACAAGAAAGGAAATGACATGAAGTTATGGGAGCGGTTCCGTAACATCCTGAATTTTTATTCCGGATTGTGAGCGGGTTTCGACCCTTTCTGCGTTAGCGGCTCAATTTTCCCGCAGGCAAGAGATACTGAGTGACGGGATTTTATTCCTAATCCCATCCCACCTTCCATTTTTCCCCTTTTTCTTACCAACCCCTTGGTCTATGGAGTGAGGGGACATATGGGGCAACTGACCCTTGGGTCTCCCCACCCCTTTTTGCAGATCCTTTTCCCTCCCTCTCTCTTTACTCTTCCTCATTTACGCTTATGCTTTTCCCTTTTCTCCTTTGAGCTTCCTCTCAACTTTGTTCTTGGAGATCTTGCTTGTGTGTGAGCTGCAGTGGTGAAGAAGGATCAGAGTTAGTTTTGGTAATCTTCTTCCCCTTCCTTCCTTCTCCTTCTTTTTTTGGTTATCTCTTCTTTCCCTCCCCTTCATCCATTGTCATGGATGAAACTTTTGAGGAAGCTTTTCCTTTGATCCGCTGCATGTGCTTGTTCTTAGCTCGATTAGGTCGGGGAGAGGTGTACAAGATCAGAGGTTGGTGTTTGGAGAAGGCTCACCAAGAAGAGGAAGGTATTAGAGCCAAGGATCTATAGTCGAAGACGAAGAAGACGACGTTCTATTGCTCAATCCACGGGAGCGGGACCAGGCGCCGCAGGGGCGGCTACTGGCGCCGGGGGAGCCGTGACCTTCACCACACAGTCGCGCCTTTTGTTTTTCTGTGGCGTTTCTTCAACAGTTGGCTCTTCTTCTCCTTTCTTCTTCGTTCCTTCCTTAATTGTGAGGTTGCTTCATGTTAGTATCATGCCTAGGATGGACCTAGGGTAGTTGTAAATGCCATCTAGTGGTTGTGAATCTAGGAGCCCTTAAGGCTTGTTGGAGTTTGATCAATTTGTGTATGATGAACATGTTGGACCTTCTATCCTAGATTGCTTCTTCTTGGCTGTGATTTATGTTCATGTGAGGTTATAGGTTGTTTTGAAGTTCTTCGTTATCTTGAGAGTGTTGTGAGCCTGAGGGTATCTAGGATGCGGTCTTAGAATGAGAGTTAAATGATCTTGCGTAGATCATTTGTGTTGAAGTCTAAGACTTCTTTAGTTGAGTGAGATGTTGATGTATATCCTCTTGTCAGCAGGTGGTGAGCTTCTTCCCAAGGGAAGCGAGAATATTGTGAGTTGAGTGTGGAGACGAGATAAGTCTCTAGGCTTAATTAGCTTGTATTCGTGGTATTAGTTTTGATGTGTGTTTGGCGGTGTTTGTTTATCGTTTATGTTATAAAAACTAAACCGGAAATAGGATTACCGACCTTTATAATATTTGGCCCAAGTGTATGATAATGGGCGGTGACAACTTGTCTAACTCTTGCGTAGAGCTAGGAGGTTCTTAGCGACTAGCCCGTGCTGGTAGTCGGTCAGATGCATCAGTACCGTTTCATGCCGGTAAGTGGGGACAGAGGCGAGTCTGGTATGTGTTCCATACCGATTTGTGTGATTTGGAGTATGGTGTGTGTTTATGATGAATTACTTGTATTTGTGCTTTTCACCATTATTCTAATGCTTCGAATATTAGCTAACGGTTTTATACCGATTGTTATAGATTGCCTTGCAGGTTAGGAATGCGGTCGAGAAATCCAGAAAAGTGGGCAGCAGGGGGTTCCGTACATTTTAGGAGAGGTTTTGGGTTGGAGACATGTCTGGAGTTTTGTATCTTGTATCATTTATGCCGCGTGTACGGCGTTTGGTCTGTGGAGTTGTTTTCGGCGGAAGTCCGTTGTTTGTATTCTTTCGGGTTTCCTTTCATTGCATAAAAATATATATATACATGTATATATATACACAATGTATATATATACACAATATATATATATATATATATATATATATATATATGAATATATATATATATATATATATATGTATGTATGTAGATATGTATAGTTATATATGTGAACTATAGTACATGTTTGGACTAAGGTGAGTGTATGATACCATCGCCTTGGACGACGTCGTTTGACATAGGATAGTGTACATACGAGGATGAATACGCTCAAGTATCGAGTTGAACATTCGTGCTAACAAACAACATGGCGTTCTCGGATTCCTTTGAAAAGGATGTCGAAGAGGAGGATTGGAGAAGACGTAAACAAAGGATAACCACGTAATAGAAAACACGAGTCAACTTAAAGGGAGCAACATTAAAGTGTGGAAGCGGTTCTAAGGAAGCTATGATCGAATGACAACGAGACCAATGGAGATGACGAACTTAAAGTTCTTCAAGAGGACGCGTGGAGAACTAAAAATGCGAATCGAGGAAGATATGGGTGCATTTTAATAAGGTTAAAGGCGGTGTTCCATTACGATAAGTGAAGCTTCCCTTAGACGCTCCTAAGTTTTCGAGACAAATGAGAAGAGTGATTGAACCAGGTGTGAAAGATGTAAGATACCATAACTTAAGCTTACGAGATATCATTAAGTAAAGAGTCAACATTACGAGAGTTATGAGACGAATGGCATGGTGAGGATTCACGTGGAGTTGAATGATTCCCGTTTAGATGATAAGGCTAAGAAACACCAAGAAGATAGAAGTGTGAGTAGACGAGATCCCGAGAAGAGGAGTGACACAACAAGGAGCTTTAGTTATGAAAAGACTTAAGACTACAATAAAGAGAAATGTGAGCGGCTACCAAGTAACGGTAGAAATTTTGATAAGACACGCTTACAATGGCTCATCGGTAAATATATTGAAAATGAAACTATACCCCAATTCAAGGTAAGTCCGAACCACAAACGAAGAGCCGTTACAAACCATACATCACCATATCACAAATCACTCACCAGACATGGCAAGGTACAAACGATCAACAAACATGACATCAACAAAGCTTGTTTAAACAAAACCTTACCAAAAGGAACTAAACAAACCAGATTACAAGTAAGGATAGGCATATATCATGCCTTCAATCCACCACTGGTCTTCTTCCTTTATCTTCAACCGCAAGGATAGGCATTTATCATACCTTCAATCCACCACAGTATTGATTGATTCTTCATTGCTGCAGGGATAGCCATAAAAATGACTTCAATCCACCATTCAACCTTATCTTTACCATAGGGATAGACATATACTATGTCTTCAATCCACCATTAAATCACATGCTTCATATGCTTCCAACGCAGATATAGACCAGAAAGTCTTCAATCCACACTCAACTTACGGCTTGAATTCCTCAAGGATTTTATAAACATGAAGCTGTACAAACCGAACAGTTCTTTCTGGAGGCACATACTCTTCTTCAAACATCATCAAATTCCAGGATTTCCACAAAAAATAAATAGTACTAATGACAGTCATCTTCTTCCTTTGACTTTGCCAACTTGTTCCTTTCCCATATTTTTTCAACCAGGCCACACACTACACCATTGTTCGGAACCTGACCTTCATATCCACCCATCTTTGAATTGCATCCCATACTCTCCTTAAATAATTACACCAGAAAAATACATGATCACGATTTTCCTCTTCAGTTTGACACCACCTACACATTGTGTCCATGTTTAAAAAATGAAGCCTATCACAAGTGCTCAATTTGTGTTTAAGTGTCATCCATGCAATGAAGCAATGCGTTGGCGCTTGTATGGGATTCCATATGATACTACACCAATCAACCTTCCCTTTTTATCCCTTATTTTTTCATAGACTACAACAATTGACAATTTATTTCCATGCTCCCACTTCTCTATTTCATTGACCGCAGCTTGGGCATCTTCGAACACTTGAAATACACAATCTCTTGCATTTATAAGTTACTTTATCAGCCCATAATCTCTATTCTTATGTTGCCATTCTAGCACATTTTGATCATTTATCATTTCAGCTTTAATCCATCGGACCCATATGCTATCATGACCCTTATAAATGCTCCAAAAACACCTAAACATGAAAGCCAGGTTCCACTTTTGCAACTGGATTAATCCTAGACCACCTTCATCTTTTGGTAAACATAACCAGTTGGTCTATCACTGTCACTGGCACTGGTAAAATTACAATCCAAAATTCCTCAATCCCTTGTAACACATATTTAATCAATTCAATTCTTCCTACAAAAGACAGCCCTGCCCTTCTCAAGCTATTAATTATGTTTGATACTTTTTTAATCAGTAGCGAGTATTGTATTACCCTTAATTGCACAGTGGAAATTGGAATTCCCAAATATGTGAATGGAAAGACCCCTACTACATACCCCATCAATCTTTGCAACTGATCTTTTTCCTCTTGATTCAACGAGGCCATAAAAATTCTGGACTTTACTTGACTTACACACAACCCACACAAACCTTGGAACTCCTTTAGATATTCCAGAAGAATCTCCACTGACCTCACATCACCTTTACAGAACATAATCAAATCATCAGCATACACTAAGTGAGTAATCTTTAACTTACCACATTTCTAATGGTAGCTGAACTCTGAATCAAAAGTGTCTTTTGTTATCATTCTTGACAGAAACTCCATACAGATGACAAAGGCCAAACGTGACACTGGATCTCCTTGCCTCAACCATCTTTTTCCCTTACAGAAACTATGAATCCCCTCATTGATTTTCAATGTATATGTATCACTTTGCACACACTCCATCACCCATATCACAAATCTATCAGGAAAACCTAGAGCGTGTAAAGCATACTATAAAAACTTCCAAGAAACTGTATTATATGCTTTAGCTATGTCAAAATTCAACATACATCACTTTGGCCCTCTTTTTATTATGTCATATGTTCTAACAATCTCCTGCACCAGCATAACTTGATCTGCTAAATGCCTACCATGTACAAACCCTGCTTGAGCTCCATCAATTATTGCTGGTACCATGGCCTTCATTCTACTCACCATAATTCGAGATATAAGTTTATATATGACATTACAACAAGATATGGGCCTGAACTGCTCCACTCTGACTGCATTATCTCCTTTAGAAATTAAAAATAAAAGTGTATGATTCCACTGTTTTAATAACTTCCCAGAAGAAAAAAAATTCTTTAACTGCTATACAAAGATCGTCACTAGTGTATTCCCAAGTTTTCTTGAAAAACTTAGATGTGTAGTTATCAGGCCCAGGCGCTCTACTATCTCCAATACTCCATAAAGCTTCTTTAATTTCACTATTGGATACCGGACATACTAAAATCTCCCCATCTTCAGGTGTCAAGCAAGGGCCAGACTGCTCTAAATACTCCGGAGGCTCACTAACCTCACTTTCAATTCCTAGCAACTGCATATAAAATCTGAGGAAGTTGTCAATAACTTACTGACAATCAGTAGTACGATTATTATTCCCATCCATCACAAAACTATGTAATCTCTATTCAGATTACTTTTCACTAATCCATGAAAGAATGCAGTAGTTTTGTCACCCTACAAGTTATACTTTGCCTTTGTTTGTTGTGCTAAGAATTGATGTTCCCATCTTTGATATTGTCTTGCCTTATGTCTTGCTATATTAAACTCCTCTTGAATAACTCTGCAATCAAATGCATTTTTAAACCTCTCAACATTTTATTCAACTGCTTCAAATGCATTTTTAAACCTCTCAACATTTTACTTAATCTATATTGCTTAGTGCCTTGGTCTAAACAATTCCACCCATCTCTAACCACTTGATCAAACTGCTCATGCTCACTCCACATATTGTAAAAATACTACCCCCAAAAGATTGCACATCTTTCAAGCCTAGATTATGACAGCACTCAAAGAAACCTTGACATTCATACATTGGCACGGGTTCACCATTTACTCTCTCATTAGCATTAAGAACATTATTGAAATCTCCTAACACCATCCATGGTCTATCATAGCTTGGTAGAAAAGTAGATAACTCAACCCATAACTCCTTCCTGTGAGAGACCCTGTGCAATCCATACACTGAAGCTAGGCCAAACTGAAAAATTCATAGTCTAGCATACTACCAAACAACCAATGCATTGAGGAGTAATCATAACTACCTCTACTTCAAACATTTGCGGGTTCCAGTAAATAAAGATTCTTGCAAACTCATGTACCTGAATGCTAGAAGCTACCTCCCATCTAGGTAAAATACCTTTAACCACTTGTTGTATATTTACAGTGGCACTATCTATTCTTGTTTCCAAAACATTCACAAATCCAACTTTATATCTCTTTATTAACTAACATAAGCCTTTTTGTTTCACAGGTGTGGCAAAACCTCTTATGTTCCATACATGGATACTCATTTAATATGTCCAGTATTAGCAGACACTACACTGCTTCGAGTCTGAATCCTTGTTTTTGACATATCCATGGATCCTAGTTTACCTCCCCCTCTATAATTCCTTCCATCCAAAGAGCTCTTTTGTACATCCTCCTTCCCATAAGCACTCTCTGTACTACTATCTATTTCTACCCTTTTACCCTCCTCAGATCCCTCTTCTTTCAACTTTATATCCTTACCTTTGCTAATTGACTACATAACAGGCATATCAATCTCAAAAAATTAAAACTGTTACAAACTCTGTTGCTTCAATATTAAACACATCTCTATCCACAAAACCAACTAAATCATCTATATTATCAACAACTTCATTAATTGATCTCTCAACTAAACATGCATTATCTATTATCTTATCACGTGGAATCCTTTATCAAGTTCCATTCCAGCAGCAACTTTACCACTCTGCAATGTAATCTCAGTTCCAACACTATCACCCCCCTCGGCTCTCTTGATATTTACCTTGTCTGTCACTCCCAAATTGGACTCCTCATTGTTAGGTCCAATATGCACTATGGTCTCCTCTCACTAATATCCTACTTATTACATTATCATCAACCGTAGCATTTTGTAACTTTTCCCCAACTTGAGGCTGCTCCTTAATCAATTCATTGACCTTTTCATTCACCTGCTCTATATCACTTTGAATCTGTGCTTTATCCCCTGCCTTAGTACTAGCCTCAGGCATCTCCTTCCTATCTTTATCTTCTTCAGTACCAGCCTTCTTATCACCATTCTTACCCTTCAGTCATAGACATACTTCAACCTTATGCCCAAAACCATAAGAATGCTTACAAAAACAAGGTTCATTCTCATACAACACCTCACTCTCAAAACATTCCCCATCATCATATTTAATAGCAACAGACCTCAAAACTTCTTTTGCAAAATTCACTTCCACCAACACTCTAGCATAAGTACCCCTCTTTCTTTATTCAATAATAGGGTCGATGTATAATGGAGTACCAAGTTGTGAAGGAATAAAACTTAACACCTCCACTGTCCAGTAATCTTTAGGCACCTCATCCAGCCTAACCCATATTGGCATGATGGTCATGCTCTCTTTTGTGAATGCAAACCTCTCTGGCATTAGCTTAACCAAAAGAGGTCTATTAAAGATAAAATATGGCCCTTGGAGCAAGACTTTATCTTTATCCTCTAGAGTATCAAAGGTAAAAAAAACATAAGTCCAGCTTCATACTTATAATATAATTTCACTTCCCAAGTTCTTCTTACATCATTAACAACTTTATTGTAATATCCGGAATTTTTATTCCGTTTAATTCCGAATCAAACAGGATTTCGAGCCGTTGACGGTTTCCCATTCTATCTAGTATTTCTTCCTCCACAAATTTTATCATTTTATGTAGAAATTAATTCACATAAAATGATAGAATTATATCAAACCCTAATTCTTTTAATTGGTTCTTAACGACGACTTGTGACAAGACCATGACAAAGCTGTGACGAGACCATGACAAAGCTGAGACGAGGTCATGACAAAGCCCGACAACTTTGTGACAAGGTCATGCATGGGCCTGACAAAGCAATGACGATTTTTTGACAAGTTTTGACAAACATTCAGCCCAACTATTTTTGCCTTGTTTCAGCCCATTGTGTGCTTAATTGGATTGAATTTGCTAGTGTAATAACTGAAAATTTTAAACTCCGTTAAACCTGAATTTAACCGAATTCCGAATTCCGATACATTAATCTTAAATAAATAAATAAATAAAATAAAAAGAGTTTAAGTTCTATCATTTTATGTGACCTTAATTCACATAAAATGATGAAACTTCGTAACCGGAAATAGTTACGCACTTTTAAATAAAATAATAATTTTTATTATACAAAATATAATTCCGTAGTATATAGATTCCCGCACATAACCGGGAATCCGGAACGGGTAACGAGTTTTCGTATCCTTATTTTATGCGGGGGCAGGCCGGATGTGACCCATTACTATGCCCAATTATCAAGCCCATCAGCCCAACCCATAAACAAATCCTAAGCCTAACTTAACCTAATTAATTACGCTAACCTAATCTACTCTAAACCTCCTCACGTTCTGCTGCCGCCTTCCCCTCACCATCGCTGAACGATTACACAACAGGCACACGCAACGCAGGATCGAGCCGCCTCTGCACTGCCTTCGGTCGACCGCCCAGACGACGCTGCCACCACGCCTCGTCCGCCTTCCCTGTCCTCCGGCGACATCAGCCCTAGCAGCGTCTTCCCTCGCTTGGCTGTCACTGCGACGACGCCTCCCTCGCCCTTGCTGCAACCGCCTCGAGCCAGTGGCGCAACAGCGTCGGGATTGTTCCACCATGCCGTCAACCACCAGTGCCGCCGAGCCTTCCTCCGCCGCTGCAGTGGGTGAGACCGCCTCCCTTCTCCCTCCTTTCCCTCCGCCTTCTGTAATCGGTTTAGTAACCAGTAGAGACCACGGTTACAATTTCTGCAGTGGACGTCCATCGAGAGGCCAGGGTACCGCTTCTTCGCCTCCCTCCTGCGCCGAAAAGAACGAACCAGAACCATCCGGAAGAGAGGACCGCCAGGAGCCGCCACCGTGACTGCAGACTCCTTGACACTAGGGCCTCCCTGCCGGACTTTGACGCCGGTAAGGCTCCTTCCTTCTCTCCGCTTTGCTGCGGTGGTACTGAGCTAACCGAGTCGTTTGGACCTTTCCGATACTCTGTTGTGTTGAATCTAGACCCATATGTGTATAAGAGTGCGGAACTACGTATATAAATGTGTACAGGAGAAGTATGAAAGATATATATATATATATATATATATATATATATATATATATATATATATGTACAAGTATAGTGTATATATATATATATATGTATGTATATATATATATATATATGTATATATATATATATATATTTGCACCACAGCGCTTTGCAAAAATAATAAAAACATGAGTAAGATATAGATGAGATATAAATATATATATGAATAGGTTGGAGTTTCGGTACTTATATATAAATGTACATAAGAATATATATACTCATATACGTAAGTGTACACATATCCGTACGAGACGGGAAATAATAAAAATGTAGATATATATATATGAGTACCGAATAGTTACATAATTAAATAAGTGAGTTGAGGAGAAAGGTTAAAGTGTATAGTACGGTTAAAATATGTAGTAGAGTAGATGGTAACCGGTAAGGAGGAAGAGTGTTATTCTTTTTCGAGTGGATTCAAGTTTGAACTTATGACATATAAGTAGCTAACCAAGAGACACAAAGTATAGAAACAAGTTCTAAAAGGAATTAGAAGGTATGAATTAACTTGAGAATCTTCGGCACTGAGGGTAAAATGGTCTTTTACCGTAAGAAACTTTTTCCGTAATTCCTTAGCATGAGGTTGGACATCTGGATGTGATTTTGATACACATGCCCTATTTGACAGGCGTTTGAGTTACCACGAGTACGGACTGTTTGAGACGTGTTAGAATGTATTTTGACTCAGGTAAGTCCTTGCGACTTACTTAGCCAGTTTCTGGATATTAGTTGAGTGATAGTTGTTGTGTGTGTTATGTGCGTGTTTTAATAATAATAACTTGCTAGGACGACTGTTATTATTACGTTTAAGGCCTAAGTGTATGTATAACGGGCCGTGACATCACTGCCCAGCTCTGACAGGAGACTGGGAGGTTCTCTATACCCAGACCAGGCAGGTACAAGGTGAGATGCATCAGATCCATTCCTGATGGTTACACGGGGGCGGAGGCGAGGTTTGGGAATCCCTCGTGTCACAAAATAAGTATCATTAGCGTGAAAGAGTAACTTAACTCAAGATAATAAAATGGACTTGTTTGAAAGCATGATGGGTGTTTATATTTTTATGTGTGTGTCTGTGTTGCTATTACCCTTCTAATATTTAGATAACTAGCTAACGGTTCCTCTTGTTGTGTTTTTAGATTTACCGCAGGTTAGACCAGCAGCTGAGTGATCCGGAAGTAGTGGTCAGTCGGGTCTCCGTACTCCTTAGAGTGGGAGTTGGGAGTTGTGTTTGTCTTTTCTTTCTTTTGGTTAAGATAGTTGTTCGTTTCTTTTGTTTAAGTACTTTATGCTGCTAGACAGTGTTGCATTCATTACCTTAAAAATACTATTTTATGAATTTCGGTTTTTCTTTATTTGTGTCTTGTTGCAAGTTCCCGGTAATGTTGTTGCCAAACTGAGGTCGGGACCCATTGTGAGGTCCTAACCAGCAATGTCCCGAGTTCTGAGAATTCGGGGTGTTACAACATGGTATCAGAGCTCTAGGTTGGCAACAATGGCACTTGAAATCTTCTGAAAGACTGAATAAGTTTAAGCAGCACCCGAAAAGGGGTTTGAGTTTTAAAAGGAGAATTTTTGGTTTTTAAATGCATGCATAGTCTGGTTGGGAATAGAAAAGTACGGCTGACCACCACTACTACCGCGGATCTCAGGATGCTTAGTATGGACTTTAGGTTTTACTTTAGTTGGACTTAGTAGCTTGATTATACAAATATGTGATATAGATAAGTACATACAGAAGATTAGTAGAAATTATAGTTATACTACCCTTAATGGAGATAACCATATGAGATCCTCATTCAGTTGACACACCTAAGTTTTGAAGGATGTCAACGTGAGGATTAGTATGCACATCTTATGTGCATTAGGGTAGGCGAATGGCGGGCAACTCCTTCAAGCTTGTTGAGGAACGTCGAGGCGGAAAGTGAGGATTGAAGGATAACATCAACGAACATGGCAAGCAGGGGATCCCAAGTCAACTTAACGGAAGCAAATGAAGGTTATACATGAGAGTAGTTCCGGAAAGGCGTTGGCTGACCGGCAATTATACAAATTAGGAGGGATAACCCATAAATTCTTCTAAGTGTGGTGGAAAGCAACGTTACAGACAAAAAAGATAGCGACAAAAACAAGCATAGGTGTGGAAGGCAAAGAGAGGTGGTAGGACTCAGACAAGAGATATAGTATTCAAGCTCACTGACGGACCAGAAGGTGAAAGTTGATGCCAGAAACAGAACAAAATATGATCACGTCGACAGTCTAATTGACACCATAATTAAAATGGATAACCAAGACCGTCAAAAGCATAGAAGTCTACACGAAATACATTGTCCATCCAAATATGAAGAATTAAAGAGCTGTAAAATGGAAGCATACGTGTTGCCAACAAGTGAAAGATAGATTTCACCCACATGGAAGCGGAGTGACTTTCTAGAAGATAAGTGAATGACAGCAAGGGCCGTGATACAAATATCAAAATCATAGAATCCTGAAAGGAGAGTCAAAGGGATCACTATAAAGGCAGCATTATAACACCAATAAAAAAAGGGAGTTTGTGAGAAGGATCTTGGCGTACCCGAATGCCACAATAATCTCCCTCTCACAAGTGGACTTAAAAATTTCAACACCAACGCTTTACCCCGGAGAACCACGAGCAGCTAATAGCTGAGGTAAAAGTAATCGCGAAGATGCATATACGAGCTATCGTGGGAGAATTGACGAGTCCGTTGACGGTAGATGAATGATAATTCTAAACTCGGAAAGAGTATAACGCCCTGATAGTGCGAAAGAGAAGTGTAGATTATAGAAGAGTTAAAGCGGAGAAACTAGAGAAGATAGATTTTCACCAGGTTTATCAAATTTCAAAGAGATAGAAGAAACGTAAACCTATGATCTTGTAGAAAGTCAACTATAGACTACTTGGTAACAACTGGGACTTTATACGTGCGGGTTAACTAGTGGTGACTGGTTGCCAAATAATAAGAATAACCACAGAGTTAAAAAAGAACTTTATTGACATGAGGAGGAATCCTTAAAGCGACCAATTGCGGCAACTGTGGAGCCAATCAAAACGAGTGCTAGTAACACTAAATAAGTTTAAGTCAGTAACTCTAAAGAGAATTGACGGTCCGAAATGACCCCTTATATCAGTACTAATATAAAAAAAAGAATTGTTGTGAGGCCTTCTGGTGTTATGCCATGAAGGAAAGCAAGAGCCTGACCATAGAGGAGATACCTGTTGCATGTAAGTTTGCAGAGGTATTCAGTGACGACCTGCCAGGATTACCCCCACAGAGGAGCGTTGATTTCGGCATTGACTTGGAGCCGAGCACGAGACCGATCTCGAAGGCTCCGTACCGTATGGCACCGATAGAGCTGCTTGAGCTGATGAGGCAGTTAGAGGAGCTAGCAGAGAAGGGTTTCATATGCCCTAGTGTGTCTCCTTGGGGTGCGCCAGTTTATTTGTGAAGGAGAAAGACGGATCGATAAGGTTGTGTATAGACTACTGAGAACTGAATAAAGTCACCATCAAGAACAAGTAACCACTGCCGCGCATAGATGATCTGTTGGATCAGTTGCATGGGGCGTTTGTGTTCTCGAGGATAGACTTGAGGTCAGGTTACCACCACTTGAGGGTGAGTGATCAGGATATACCTAAGACGGCATTCCGGCCTAGGTATGGTCATTATGAATCATAGTGATGCCACTTGGGCTCACTACTACACCAGCGGTGTTCATGGAGTTGATGAATGGGATATTCATTGACTTCTTAGACCAGTTTGTAGTAGCCTTCTTTGACGACATCCTAGTTTACTCGAGGAGTCGAGAGGAGCATGCCGGACACTTGAGGACAGTATTGGAGATTCTGCAGGATAGCTAGCTGTATGCTAAGCTATCCAAGTATGAGTTTTGGATGTCAAAGGTGGCTTTCCTAGGCCACGTGGTGAGTGCTGGGGTATTAAAGTCGACCTGACGAAGATAGAGTCAGTATCTTCTTGGCAACCTGCTAAGAATGTTAAGGAGGTTCGCAGCTTTCTAGGTTTAGCAAGTTACTACCGCCGGTTTGTGGAAGGGTTCCCCTTGTTTGCCCGACCACTTACTTGCCTTCTAAGGAAGACTACTCGGTTTGTCTGGTCTGAGCCGCGTCAGCAGAGTTTTGAGGAGCTGAAGAGGAGATTGACATCCGCTCCGATTTTGGCACAGCCTGAGGGTACAGATGATTTTGTTGTATACAGTGACGCATCCAAGCTAGGCTTGGGGTGTGTTTTGAATGCAGAGGGGTAAGGTCATAGCCTATACGTCTCGACAATTGAGGACGTATGAGGACAACTACCCCACACACGACCTAGAGTTAGCTGCAGTAGTCCATGCTCTTAGGATCTGACGTCACTATCTCTATGGGGCGACATTTCAGATTTTCACAGACCATGAGAGTCTGAAGTATATATATTCACTCAGCGGGAGTTGAATAACCGCCAGAGGCGGTGGTTAGAGTTAATCAAAGACGTCGACCTTGAGATTCTCTACCACCCCGGAAGGGCGAATGTGGTAGCTGATGCTTTGAGCCGGAAGACGCCTAGGGAGAGGGCGATAGCCCGGTTGACAATACAGCCACCGTTGTAGAGAGACTTGGCTTGGTTGGAGATAGAGATTCAGTTTCCCGATACTGATAGTCAGTTGGCTACTTGGAGTTACTTCCTGATCTGTTGGATGAGATCCGACAGAAGCAGGAAACTTGCCCGACTTTGACCAGGATCCGAGACAGGATGTCTCGAGACGAGGCCCCACAGTCCACTATGGGTGCAGATGGAGTGATGAGACGTCAAGACCGCGTTTGTGTGCCGTCAGATAGTGAGTTGAGACAGAGGACAGTAGGTGAGGCTCATGCTACCCTATACTCAGTACATCTTAGAGCGAGTAAGATGTACAAGGATGTGAGACGATCCTTCTGGTGGGGTGGTTTGAAGCCCGATGTGACTCGGTATGTAGCACAGTGTGCGACCGGACAGCAGGTCAAGATTTAGCATCGTAGGTTTAGAGGAGAGCTCCACCCATTTCCAGTACCACAGTGGAAGTGGGAGGATATATCTATGGACTTTGTCACCGGATTGAGGCTCAGCAGAGGATTTGATGCTATTTGGGTAGTAGTAGACCGTCTCACGAAGACCGCACGTTTCATTCCGATTAAGGAAACGTGGCCGGTAAGTCGTCTAGCTGAGGAGTTCACCAGACACACTGTGAGACTCCACGGGGTACCGAGGACTATCGTCTCTGACAGAGATGGACGTTTTACCTCGAGATTTTGGCAACAGGTGCATGCTGCAGGGGATCCCGAGTCAACTTAACGGAAGCAAATGAAGGTTATACATGAGAGTAGTTCCGGAAAGGCGTTGGCTGACCGGCAATTATACAAATTAGGAGGGATAACCCATAAATTCTTCTAAGTGTGGTGGAAAGCAACGTTACAGACAAAGAAGATGGCGACAAAAACAAGCATAGGTGTGGAAGGCAAAGAGAGGTGGTAGGACTCAGACAAGAGATATTTGTATTCAAGCTCACTGACGGACCAGAAGGTGAAAGTTGATGCCAGAAACAAAACAAAATATGATCACGTCGACAGTCTAATTGACACCACAATCAAAATGGATAACCAAGACCGTCAAAATCATAGAAGTCTACACGAAATACATTGTCCATCCAAATATGAAGAATTAAAGGGCTGTAAAATGGAAGCATACGCGTTGCCAACAAGTGAAAGATAGATTTCACCCACATGGAAGCGGAGTAACTTTCTAGAAGATAAGTGAATGACAGCAAGGGCCGTGATACAAATATCAAAATCATAGAATCCTGAAAGGAGAGTCAAAGGGATCACTATAAAGCCAGCATTATAACACCAATCAAAAAAGGGAGTTTGTGAGAAGGATCTTGGCGTACCCGAATGCCACAATAATCTCCCTCTCACAAGTGGACTTAAAAATTTCAACACCAACGCTTTACCCCGGGGAACCACGAGCAGCTAATAGCTGAGGTAAAAGTAATCGCGAAGATGCATATACGAGCTATCGTGGGAGAATTGACGAGTCCGTTGACGGTAGATGAATGATAATTCTAAACTCGGAAAGAGTATAACGCCCTGATAGTGCGAAAGAGAAGTGTAGATTACAGAAGAGTTAAAGCGGAGAAACTAGAGAAGATAGATTTTCACCAGGTTTATCAAATTTCAAAGAGATAGAAGAAACGTAAACCTATGATCTTGTAGAAAGTCAACTATAGACTACTTGGTAACAACTGGGACTTTATACGTGCGGATTAACTAGTGGTGACTGGTTGCCAAATAATAAGAATAACCACAGAGTTAAAAAAGAACTTTATTGACATGAGGAGGAATCCTTAAAGCGACCAATTGCGGCAACTGTGGAGCCAATCAAAACGAGTGCTAGTAACACTGAATAAGTTTAAGTCAGTAACTCTAAAGAGAATTGACAGTCCGAAATGACCCCTTATATCAGTACTAATATAAAAAAAAGAATTGTTGTGAGGCCTTCTGGTGTTATGCCATGAAGGAAAGCAAGAGCCTAACCATAGAGGAGATACCTGTTGCATGTAAGTTTGCAGAGGTATTCAGTGACGACCTGCCAGGATTACCCACACAGAGGAGCGTTGATTTCGGCATTGACTTGGAGCCGAGCACGAGACCGATCTCAAAGGCTCCGTACCGTATGGCACCGATAGAGCTGCTTGAGCTGAAGAGGCAGTTAGAGGAGCTAACAGAGAAGGGTTTCATATGCCCTAGTGTGTCTCCTTGGGATGCACCAGTATTATTTGTGAAGGAGAAAGACGGATCGATAAGGTTGTGTATAGACTACTGAGAACTGAATAAAGTCACCATCAAGAACAAGTAACCACTGCCGCGCATAGATAATCTGTTGGATCAGTTGCATGGGGCGTCTGTGTTCTCGAGGATAGACTTGAGGTCAGGTTACCACCACTTGAGGGTGAGAGATCAGGATATACCTAAGACGGCATTCCGGCCTAGGTATGGTCATTATGAATCATAGTGATGCCACTTGGGCTCACTACTACACCAGCGGTGTTCATGGAGTTGATGAATGGGATATTCATTGACTTCTTAGACCAGTTTGTAGTAGCCTTCTTTGACGACATCCTAGTTTACTCGAGGAGTCGAGAGGAGCATGTCGGACACTTGAGGACAGTATTGTAGATTCTGCAGGATAGCTAGCTGTATGCTAAGCTATCCAAGTATGAGTGTTGGATGTCAGAGGTGGCTTTCCTAGGCCACGTGGTGACTGCTGGGGTATTAAAGTCGACCTGACGAAGATAGAGTTAGTATCTTCTTGGCAACCTGCTAAGAATGTTAAGGAGGTTCGCAGCTTTCTAGGTTTAGCAGGTTACTACCGCTGGTTTGTGGAAGGGTTCCCCTTGTTTGCCCGACCACTTACTTGCCTTCTAAGGAAGACTACTCGGTTTGTCTGGTCTGAGCCGCGTCAGCAGAGTTTTGAGGAGATGAAGAGGAGATTGACATCCGCTCCGATTTTGGCACAGCCTGATGGTACAGATGATTTTGTTGTATACAGTGACGCATCCAAGCTAGGCTTGGGGTGTGTTTTGAATGCAGAGGGGTAAGGTCATAGCCTATACGTCTCGACAATTGAGGACGTATGAGGAGAACTACCCCACACACGACCTAGAGTTAGCTGCAGTAGTCCATGCTCTTAGGATGTGACGTCACTATCTCTATGGGGCGACATGTCAGATTTTCACAGACCATGAGAGTCTGAAGTATATATATTCACTCAGCGGGAGTTGAATAACCGCCAGAGGCGGTGGTTAGAGTTAATCAAAGACGTCGACCTTGAGATTCTCTACCACCCCGGAAGGGCAAATGTGGTAGCTGATGCTTTGAGCCGGAAGACGCCTAGGGAGAGGGCGATAGCCCGGTTGACAATACAACCACCGTTGTAGAGAGACTTGGCTTGGTTGGAGATAGAGATTCAGTTTCCCGTTACTGATAGTCAGTTGGCTACTTGGAGTTACTTCCTGATCTGTTGGATGAGATCCGACAGAAGCAGGAGACTTGCCCGACTTTGACCAGGATCCAAGACAGGATGTCTCGAGACGAGGCCCCACAGTCCACTATGGGTGCAGATGGAGTGATGAGACGTCAAGACCGCGTTTGTGTGCCGTCAGATAGTGAGTTGAGACAGAGGACAGTAGGTGAGGCTCATGCTACCCTATACTCAGTACATCTTAGAGCGAGTAAGATGTACAAGGATGTGAGACGATCCTTCTGGTGGGGTGGTTTGAAGCCCGATGTGACTCGGTATGTAGCACAGTGTGCGACCGGACAGCAGGTCAAGATTTAGCATCGTAGGTTTGGAGGAGAGCTCCACCCACTTCCAGTACCACAGTGGAAGTGGGAGGATATATCTATGGACTTTGTCACGGGATTGAGGCTCAGCAGAGGATTTGATGCTATTTGGGTAGTAGTAGACCGTCTGACGAAGACTGCATGTTTCATTCCGATTAAGGAAACGTGGCCGGTAAGTCGTCTAGCTGAGGAGTTCACCAGACACATTGTGAGACTCCACGGGGTACCGAGGACTATCGTCTCTGACAGAGATGGACGTTTTACCTCGAGATTTTGGCAACAGGTGCATGCTGCTTTGGGAACGAGTCTCCATTTTACCACTGCCTATCACCCACAGACAGACGGTCAGTCTGAGAGGACCATTCAGACCTTAGAGGACAGGCTACGGGCGTGTGTACTAGATTGGGGACAAAAGGCGTCTGTTGGGATAACATCAACGAACATGGCAAGCAGGGGATCCCGAGTCAACTTAACGGAAGCAAAAGAAGGTTATACATGAGAGTAGTTCCGGAAAGGCATTGGCTGACCGGCAATTATACAAATTAGGAGGGATAACCCATAAATTCTTCTAAGTGTGGTGGAATGCAACGTTACAGACAAAGAAGATGGCGACAAAAACAAGCATAGGTGTGGAAGGCAAAGAGAGGTGGTAGGACTCAGACAAGAGATATAGTATTCAAGCTCACTGACGGACCAGAAGGTGAAAGTTGATGCCAGAAACAGAACAAAATATGATCACCTCGACAGTCTAATTGACACCACAATCAAAATGGATAACCAAGACCGTCAAAAGCATAGAAGTCTACACGAAATACATTGTCCATCCAAATATGAAGAATTAAAGAGTTGTAAAATGGAAGCATACGCGTTGCCAACAAGTGAAAGATAGATTTCACCCACATGGAAGCGGAGTGACTTTCTAGAAGATAAGTGAATGACAGCAAGAGCCGTGATACAAATATCAAAATCATAGAATCCTGAAAGGAGAGTCAAAGGGATCACTATAAAGGCAGCATTATAACACCAATCAAAAAAGGGAGTTTGTGAGAAGGATCTTGGCGTACCCGAATGCCACAATAATCTCCCTCTCACAAGTGGACTTAAAAATTTCAACACCAATGCTTTACCCCGGGGAACCACGAGCAGCTAATAGCTGAGGTAAAAGTAATCGCGAAGATGCATATACGAGCTATCGTGGGAGAATTGACGAGTCCGTTGACGGTAGATGAATGATAATTCTAAACTCGGAAAGAGTATAACGCCCTGATAGTGCGAAAGAGAAGTGTAGATTATAGAAGAGTTAAAGCGGAGAAACTAGAGAAGATAGATTTTCACCAGGTTTATCAAATTTCAAAGAGATAGAAGAAACGTAAACCTATGATCTTGTAGAAAGTCAACTATAGGCTACTTGGTAACAACTGGGACTTTATACGTGCGGGTTAACTAGTGGTGACTAGTTGCCAAATAATAAGAATAACCACAGAGTTACAAAAGAACTTTATTGACATGAGGAGGAATCCTTAAAGTGACCAATTGCGGCAACTGTGGAGCCAATCAAAACGAGTGCTAGTAGCACTGAATAAGTTCAAGTCAGTAACTCTAAAGAGAATTGACGGTCCGAAATGACCCCTTATATCAGTACTGATATAAAAAAAAGAATTGTTATGAGGCCTTCTGGTGTTATGCCATGAAGGAAAGCAAGAGCCTGACCATAGAGGAGATACCTGTTGCATGTGAGTTTGCAGAGGTATTCAGTGACGAGCTGCCAAGATTACCCTCACAGAGGAGCGTTGATTTCAGCATTGACTTGGAGCCGAGCACGAGACCAATCTCGAAGGCTCCGTACCGTATGGCACTGATAGAGCTGCTTGAGCTGAAGAGGCAGTTAGAGGAGCTAGCAGAGAAGGGTTTCATACGCCCTAGTGTGTCTGCTTGGGGTGCGCCAGTATTATTTGTGAAGGAGAAGGACGGATCGATGAGGTTGTGCATAGACTACTGAGAACGGAATAAAGTCACCATCAAGAACAAGTAACCACTGCCGTGCATAGATGATCTGTTGGATCAGTTGCATGGGGCGTCTGTATTCTCGAGGATAGACTTGAGGTCAGGTTACCACCAGTTGAGGGTGAGAGATCAGGATATACCTAAGACGTTATTCCGGCCTAGGTATGGTCATTATGAATCATAGTGATGCCACTAGGCTCACTAGTACACCAGCGGTGTTCATGGAGTTGATGAATGGGATATTCATTGACTTCTTAGACCAGTTTGTAGTAGCCTTCTTTGACGACATCCTAGTTTGCTCGAGGAGTCGATAGGAGCATGCCGGACACTTGAGGACAGTATTGCAGATTCTGCAGGATAGCTAGCTATATGCTAAGCTATCCAAGTGTGAGTTTTGGATGTCAGAGGTGGCTTTCCTAGGCAACGTGGTGACTGTTGCGGTATTAAAGTCGACCTGACGAAGATAGAGTCAGTATCTTCTTGGCAACCTCCTAAGAATGTTAAGGAGGTTCGCAGCTTTCTAGGTTTAGCAAGTTACTACCGCCGGTTTGTGGAAGGGTTCCCCTTGTTTGCCCGACCACTTACTTGCCTTCTAAGGAAGACTACTCGGTTTGTCTGGTCTGAGCCGCGTCAGCAGAGTTTTGAGGAGCTGAAGAGGAGATTGACATCCGCTCCGATTTTGGCACAGCCTGAGGGTAATGATGATTTTATTGTATACAGTGACGCATCCAAGCTAGGCTTGGGGTGTGTTTTGAATGCAGAGGGGTAAGGTCATAGCCTATACGTCTCGACAGTTGAGGATGTATGACGAGAACTACCCCACACACGACCTAGAGTTAGCTGCAGTAGTCCATGCTCTTAGGATCTGACGTCACTATCTCTATGGGGCGACACGTTAGATTTTCACAGACCATGTGAGTCTGAAATATATATATTCACTCAGCGGGAGTTGAATAACCGCTAGAGGCGGTGGTTAGAGTTGATCAAAGACATCGACCTTGAGATTCTCTACCACCCCGGAAGGGCGAATGTGGTAGCTGATGCTTTGAGCCGGAAGACGCCTAGGGAGAGGGCGATAGCCCGGTTGACAGTACAGCCACCATTGTAGAGAGACTTGGCTTGGTTGGAGATAGAGATTCAGTTTCCCGATACCGATAGTCAGTTGGCTACTTTGGAGTTACTTCCTGATATGTTGGATGAGATCCGACAGAAGCAGGAGACTTGCCCGACTTTGACCAGGATCCGAGACAGAATGTCTCGAGACGAGGCCCCACAGTCCACTATGGGTGCAGATGGAGTGATGAGACATCAAGACCGCGTTTGTGTGCCGTCAAACAGTGAGTTGAGACAGAGGACAATAGGTGAGGCTCATGCTACCCTATACTCAGTACATCTTGGAGCGAGTAAGATGTACAAGGATGTGAGACGATCCTTCTGGTGGGGTGGTTTGAAGCCCGATGTGACTCGGTATGTAGCTTAGTGTGCGACCGGCCAACAGGTCAAGATTTAGCATTGTAGGTTTGGAGGAGAGCTCCACCCACTTCAAGTACCACAGTGGAAGTGGAAGGATATATCTATGGACTTTGTCACCGGATTGAGGCTCAACAGAGGTTTTGATGCTATTTGGGTAGTAGTAGACCGTCTGAGGAAGACCGCACGTTTCATTCCGATTAAGGAAACGTGGCCGGTAAGTCGTCTAGCTGAGGAGTTCACCAGACACATTGTGAGACTCCACGGGGTACCGAGGACTATCGTCTCTGACACAGATGGACGTTTTACCTCGAGATTTTGGCAGCAGGTGCATACTGCTTTGGGAACGAGTCTCCACTTTACCACTGCCTATCACCCACAGACAGATGGTCAGTCTGAGAGGACCATTCAGACCTTAGAGGATAGGCTACGGGCGTGTGTACTAGATTGGGGACAAGTATGGCCAGATCATCTCCCACTGGTAGAGTTTTCGTATAATAACAGATGGCACGCGTCTGTTGGGATGGCTCCCTATGAGGCTTTGTACGGGCGGAGATGTCGTACGCCCTTATGTGGGATGAGCCATCAAAGCTGATTGAGTAACTCTAGATGAGATACAGGATGACATCGCTCAGATTTCCCTAGTCCGAGAGCGGATGTTAGCAGCTCAGAGTCGTCAGGAGTCCTACGCCGACAAAAGGCGTCGACCTTTTGGTTTTGAGTGGGTGCTCAGGTGTGGCTGAGAGTGTCACCTACGAAGGGAGCCAGGCGTCGGTATTAAGGGGCAGCTGAGTTCCTGATATGTCGGACCTTTTGAGATCTTAGAGAGAGTTGGAGAGGTGGACTACAGATTAGTTTTACCGCCGAGACTAGAGGGTGTTCATCCGGTCTTCCATGTGTCTCAGTTGAGGGAGTACATCCCGGATCTGAGACACGTCATCAGCCATGAGGATCTGATAGTTGAGCCGATCATACCTTTGTAGAGTACCGTAGCTGTTTTGGAGTGCAATACTAGACGTCTGCGGTCCAAGGAGATGCCTATGTTGCAGATCCAGTGGTCTATGAGAGGAGAGTATTAGACGTAACTATCCCGAGTTCCTTGCGGGATTAGAGGTTACTCCTGTATTGACGAGTTAGTACTCAGATGTTGTGTTGTTTGACCATTCATGTTTTTATATTGGTTTGGGTGCTTACGTTTTATGTGATATACGTCTAACTATGATGTGTGAGTAGTTGCATGGTAGAAAATGACAATGTTGAGAAAACAGAATATAACTGAAAATTTATGATTTGAAGAATCATTCTAAGTTTCGGGACGAAACTTCTTTTAAGAGGGCACTGATGTAATAACCGAAAATTTTAAAATCCGTTAAACCTGAATTTAACCGAATTCCGATACATTAATCTTAAATAAATAAATATATAAAATAAAACGATTTTAAGTTCTAACATTTTATGTGACCTTAATTCACATAAAATGATGAAACTTCGTAACCGGAAATAGTTACGCACTTTTAAATAAAATAATAATTTATATTATACAAAATATAATTCCGTAGTATATAGATTCCCGCACATAACCGGGAATCCGGAACGGGTAACGAGTTTTCGTATCCTTATTTTATGCGGGGGCAGGCCGGATGTGACCCATTACTATGCCCAATTATCAAGCCCATCAGCCCAAACCATAAACAAATCCTAATCCTAACTTAACCTAATTAATTACGCTAACCTAATCTACTCTAAACCTCCTCGCGTTCTGCTGCCGCCTTCCCCTCACCATCGCTGAACGATTGCACAACAGACACAAGCAACGCAGGATCGAGCCGCCTCTGCACCGCCTTCGGTCGACCGCCCAGACGACGCCGCCACCACGCCTCGTCCGCCTTCCTTGTCCGCCGGCGACATCAGCCCTAGTAGCGTCTTCCCTCGCTTGGTTGTCACTACGACGACGCCTCCATCGCCCTTGTTGCAGCCGCCTCGAGCTAGTGGCGCAACACCGTTGGGATTGTTCCGCCATGCCGTCAACCACCAGTGCCGCCGAGCCTTCCTCCGCCGCTGTAGTGGGTGAGACCGCCTCCCTTCTCCCTCATTTCCTTCCGCCTTCTGTAATCGGTTTAGTAACCAGTAGACACCACGGTTACAATTTCTGCAGTGGACGTCCATCGAGAGGCCAGGGTACCGCTTCTTCGACACCCTCCTGTGCCGAGAAGAACGAACCAGAACCAGCCGGAAGAGAGGACCGCCAGGAGCCGCCGCCGTGACTGCAGACTCCTTAACACCAGGGCCTCCCTGCCGGACTTTGACGCCGGTAAGGCTCCTTCTTTCTCTCCGCTTTGCTGTGGTGGTACTGAGCTAACCAAGTCGTTTGGACCTTTCCGATACTCTGTTGTGTTGAATCTAGACCCATATGTGTATAAGAGTGCGGAACTACGTATATAAATGTGTACAGGAGAAGTATGAAAGATATATATATATATATATATATATATATATATATGTACAAGTATAGTGTATAAATGTATATATATATATATATATATATATTTGCACCACAGCGCTTTGCAAAAATAATAAAAACGTGAGTAAGATATAGATGAGATATAAATATATATATGAATAGGTTGGAGTTTCGGGACTTATATATAAATGTACATAAGAATATATATACTCATATACGTAAGTGTACACATATCCGTACGAGACGGGAAATAATAAAAATGTAGATATATATATATATATATATATATATATATATATATATATATGAATACCGAATAGTTACATAATTAAATAAGTGAGTTGAGGAGAAAGGTTAAAGTGTATAGTACGGATAAAATATGTAGTAGAGTAGATGGTAAACGGTAAGGAGGAAGAGTGTTATTCTTTTTCGAGTGGATTCAAGTTTGAACTTATGACATATAAGTAGCTAACCAAGAGACACAAAGTATACAAACAAGTTCTAAAAGGAATTAGAAGGTATGAATAAACTTGAGAATCTTCGGCACTGAGGGTAAAATGGTCTTTTACCGTAAAAAACTTTTTCCGTAATTCCTTAGCATGAGGTTGGACATCTGGATGTGATTTTGATACACATGCCTTATTTGAGAGGCGTTTGAGTTACCACGAGTACGGACTGTTTGAGACGTGTTAGAATGTATTTTGACTCAGGTAAGTCCTTGCGACTTACTTAGCCAGTTTCTAGATATTAGTTGAGTGATAGTAGTTGTGTGTGCTATGTGCGTGTTTTAATAATAATAACTTGCTAGGACGACTATTATTATTACGTTTAAGGCCCAAGTGTATGTATAACGGGCCGTGACATCACTGCCCAGCTCTGACAGGAGACTGAGAGGTTCTCTATACCCAGACCAGGCAGGTACAAGGTGAGATGCATCGGATCCATTCCTGATGGTTACACGGGGGCGGGGGCGAGGTTTGGGAATCCCTCGTGTCACAAAATAAGTATCATTAGCGTGAAAGAGTAACTTAACTCAAGATAATAAAATGGACTTGTTTGAAAGCATGATGGGTGTTTATATTTTTATGTGTGTGTGTGTGCTGCTATTACCCTTCTAATATTTAGATAACTAGCTAACGGTTCCTCTTGTTGTGTTTTTAGATTTACCGCAGGTTAGACCAGCAGCTGAGTGATCCGGAAGTAGTGGTCAGCCGGGTCTCCGTACTCCTTAGAGTGGGGGTTGGGAGTTGTGTTTGTCTTTTCTTTCTTTTGGTTAAGATAGTTGTTCGTTTCTTTTGTTTAAGTACTTTAGGCTGCTAGACAGTGTTGCATTCATTACCTTAAAAATACTATATTATAAATTTCGGTTTTTCTTTATTTGTGTCTTGTTGCAAGATCCCGGTAATGTTGTTGTCAAACTGAGGTCGGGACCCATTGTGAGGTCCTAACCAGTAATGTCCCGAGTTCTGAGAATTCGGGGTGTTACAGCCAGCCCTTGTCCATCTCCTTGCTGGCGGATTGAAGCAGACACAGCCCAGCTCCAGCGCCAGCCCACACTCCTTTCTTCAGCCCAGTGAGACGCCAGCCCACACTCCTTGCTTCAGCCAATGAGACGCCAGTCCAACAAGGGAAGAGTAGCTGCACATCTCAAATGACTTCACAGCCCTTGTAACAGCTACATAAATGAGATAATTAAATATCTGTAATATCTCCTACCTTCACGCCAAAAGAGAGAGAGTTGCTACGCCCTTGTTCACACATTTACGTTGCACCTACCTTGCTTCTACACACATTCAGCAACATCCAACCACATGAATTTGCAAGGAAAGGAGCCATCTAAGGAAAGAACTCACAATAGCCCTCTTCTGTGCACTTCGACGCCAAGAACAGAAGCCTTCACACTGCGGTTGTGGTGGTCGAAGCCTTGTTGCGAACGGTCCTCAGCACAGTAGTGAGGACATTTCTGCACACACTCAGTCGACTCCAGGAGCTGCTTCTGCATACGTTTCTGCACACAATCTACCCTAGGTGAGTCACATTGTAATGGCCTCTCACTCCCTAGTTGTCCTCTTTCTATTCAGTCACGCAATGGGAAAGAGTTTATATTCCATCCCTGCTGTATTACAGATCGAGAGCCTTCCCCATCCTAGGATCTTTCATTAGTTGCAATCAAGGATCTCGGTAAGGGATAAGTAGATCTCCTCTCCCTCCCTTGAATTCGTATCTTCTTTAAGTAAATAAGTTAAAGTGTACAGTGTGCTGCTGATGAACTTAGGACATTGGGATCAATTATTAGTTTGGGTTAGAAGAGGGTGACAAAAATGGTAGAACAAATCTGCTGTAAATAATGGTGTTTTCTTAAGTTTTGAGAAGTTGAAAACTTTCAATATTGTAGACCAATTTTAAGGAGTTATACTGAAGATCTACCGTTGAATTTTTGATAGATCATAGATGGATATACTTAGTTTACTATGTTAAAATTTGAGAAGAAATGAACGGTCGGATTAAAAGTTATAAGGTCTCAAAGTAGAGTGGTTGAGCTGTTTTTCCAGCACTGAATTTTGAACAAGTATAGGAACATTTTTAGTGTTGTAGCCAACTTTAAGGATTTTTGTAGAAGTGATAGTTGAACAGTGTTAAGAAATTCTCGCTCTTATGAGTAGATGGGACATCATAGATAATTTAGAGATTTATTTCAAAATTTTTATAAGTTTATTTTAATTTCATATTTGAAGCTGTAGTTGGACCTTAATGACTTTTCGGGCAATAGAAAAGTGGGTAGTTTCTCTAGTTTTTAACTAAAATCATCCTAGGGCGTAGAATATGATTAGTTAGCCTCAAGTAAGAATTTAAGTACGTATTACGAGTTTTTGGAAGTCTCAGGACCAAGGGTAAAATAGTCATGTTACCTTAAATAAGTAATGTAATAATTTATGTCCAAATAGGATCTTACATTTTAGGAGTTTCAGACTTCTAAGTACCTAGCGAAATGTATTGACCCACGTGCCTCCTATGACAAGCAATTGAGTTTCTGTAGTTACTGATTGAGTGGTGTTAAGAGAGTCGAGATTTGATTCTAGTAAGTTCACGGACTTACTTAGTTGGCTTCTTGTATGAGTGTAATGTGTATGAGTAGTGTTTGTTAGTTAAGGTAAACAACGAAACTGGAAGAGGCTGACTTTAGTATATTATGTAATTGATCCAAGTGTATGATAACGGGTCGTGACATCATCTGCCTCGCTCTTGCAAGAGTCTAGGAGGTTCCCTACGACCGGCCTAGTCAGGTAGACGGTCAAATACATTAGTACCATTCCGCGTTGGTAAACGGGGACAGGGGCGAGGTTTGGGAATCCCTCGTATCACAAAGTAAGTATCATTAGTAATGACCTATCACCTAATTAAAGATAAGAAAACGGAATGAGTGTTTCATGCTGGTTGTGTATGTTGTGTGATTGTGATTTTACCTTTATACTTATGCATAGATTGTTAGCTAACGGTTTTATACCACTTGTAGATGCCTTGTAGGTTAGGGAGGCGATCGAGTGATCGGCGGTAGTGGGCAGCCGGGGTTTCGTGCTTTATAGGACGGGACTGTAATCTTTTTATTTCACGACTGTTGAGACAGATGTTGTTATTTTGGTTTTGAGACTTGGTTGTATTGTTTTCAGATTCGTACTTTTCCTTTCGCTCATGATACAAAACTCTATGTTTTGCCTTTTCATTTGTGCCGTGTTGTAAGGTCTGATGAAGTTGTTGTCAAGCTAAGGGCCGGGACCCATTAGCTCGTAGCATTCCGAGTCCTCTAAGATTTGGGGTGTTACAATATGGTATCAGAGCCCTAGGTTGGCAACAACGGCACTCGCTAGCTTCAAAAAGGCCATATAAACAAATAAACGGAAACCGCAAGGGTTCGAACTTTTGAAGTGAATTTGATTTCAAAACCATGAGCATAAACGGGTTGGGATAGAATGCACGGACCGCCGCTACCTCCGCTGAACTCGATGACATAATTTATTGGACTTTTGTTATATTTTGTAATTATTAGTTACACTGTGACCTTTAGAAGTGACCTAGAGTTATAAGATAGTTATGTCCTTTTTAGAAATTAACGTAGTCTTATATGGATCACATCTCTACCAGATGGCACGTACGAGAGCGACAACTTACGTTGGAAGAGGAGAGGGTCGACCTCCCCTTCCTCCAGGAGCTCAGAGACAGGGACGTGTGGGTAGGCCTCAAAGGGGCCGAGGTCGGGGACGTGTTTCTGTTGTAGATCCGCCAACTGCGGATGTACTTGCTAAGGAGGTGGCTGAGAGTATTGTTCCAGAGGTTAGGGATGGGACCGCTGCTAGGTCCGGAGTACGGAGTGTAGGGCCTCTTGATTCTGGCCGTGTATCGATTGGAGCATCGGAGTATCGAGCCTGTGTCCAGCAAGTGCAAGAGGCATACAGGGACGGAGCACCACCTCCAGCACTGCCGGTGCCAGCTAGGTCAGCAGAGGTCTTTCAGAGGGTGACTCAGGTGGTAGTTCCACCGGTGGTAGATACACCAGTGAGGGTTGTCGAGGAAAACCGAGTGAGAGACGAGTTGAGGGTACCGAGGCCGGATGAATAGTTGAAGACTTTCAACCATCAACGAGTTCCCACATTCAACGGGAATGTTGGACTTGAGGTAGAGCATTGGATTAGTCATGTGGAGTCCGCGCTAGAGGCGATTCGTTGTCTTGAGAGTCGTAAGGTGGAGCTAGTTCAGACCTTGTTTAGGGACCAGGCACAGTACTGGTGGAGGACAGTGCGGAGTGGAGTGTCCCGATTTGAGTAGTTACTGAGTCTCGTGCGGGAGACTTTTTGTCCTACCTCTTTGAGAAGAGACCGAGTGCAGGACTTCTTGGAGGCGGGATTTGAGGATGTTCCGATAGCTTAGACGATCAGGAGGTTCCGGGAGGAGCTGTCACTGTTGGGTCCTGCTGCACCACCTGTGGACCAGCACGTGTATCTGTTCTCGCGGAGATTAAGGGAGACTAGATGCTCCTATCTAGTAGGGTTCCACTGTGATTCCTTAGCCGGTTACCAGGATCAGGCTTCAGCGTATGAAAGGGACCGACTCGGTCACCGGAGAGCTATGTAGTGTGGAGGGTCAGAAAAGAGACAAAACAACGGACCAGTCAGCACCGAAGTAGGAGGTTCAGGACATAGGCGTGGTCAGTCCCAGGGCCATTCTAGTTACCAGGTAGGACCGCCGACGGGGTCTAGAGGACGCCAGTGCTACAACTGTGGGGAGCATGGACACATTAAGCCGGAGTGTAGGAAGCCACCAGTTACATGTTTTACTTACGGCCAGCTGGGCCATAGAGCTACCTTCTGCCGATAGGGCAAGGTAACATCACAACAGGGGTCCTCACCTGCGGGTACCTCAGGAGGAGGACAGAGGCAGTCTCAGTATCAAGCTCGGGGTCAGCATCAGCGAGCCCCTAATTAGGCATATTCACAGGGTTCTGCTCAGATTCCAAGTAGAGATAGAGGGCGTGGTGGAGGCACTTCAGAGACTAGGGGTACTCAGGCTCGAGTCTTTGAGTTGAGGAGCATCGTAGAGCCAGGAGTGCCCGCAGCCACAAGTACTATCACGATTCATGGCTTTCCAGTCCGAGTACTTTTTAATACGGGTGCGATGCACTCTTTCATATCCAATGATTGCATAGATAGGTTGACCTTAGATACAGTAGAGGGGGGACCTTTCCTTATACGTTTACCCGATGGGAGTAAGGTTCACGGTACTCGGGAGATTCACGATTCTCCCATCCGCTTGGGGGTCGTGACTGGCTAGCCGAGTTCCACGTCATGCACTTAGTGCATGATGAGGTCATACTTGGGATGGACTAGATGGACCGCCATAGAGTTGTTCTGGGCGTCAGTAAGAGGAAAGTGACGGTCACTATGGAGGGGCAAAAGGAGGTCTTTCGAGGGTGGGACCTCGGAAAGATAGGGACAGTCATTAGTGTGGTTCGAGCCGCAAAGCTCATAGGTCCGGGGTGAGAGGCCTTCTGGTGTTACGCCATGAAGGAGGAGACGAGACTATCTTTAGCAAAGACCCCGGTAGCCTGCGAGTTCGAGGACGTCTTTGGCGAGCCGCGTGGCTTACCACCGCAGAGGAGCGTAGATTTTGGGATTGAGTTGGAGCCTGGCACGAGGCCGATCTCCAAGGCTCCATACCGCATGGCACCAGTCGAGATGCTTGAGCTTAAGAAGCAACTCGAGGATTTGGTAGAGAAGAGATTCATCCGACCCAGTGTGTCTCCCTGGAGTGCACTAGTCCTCTTCGTCACGAAGAAGGACGGATCTATGAGGCTTTGTATCAACTATCGAGAGTTGAACAAAGTCACCATCAAGAACAAGTACCCGTTGCCGCGTATTGATGATTTGCTGGATCAGTTACAAGGAGCTACGGTGTTTTCACTTATTGACTTAAGGTCGGGATAGCATCAGCTGAGAGTACGGGAGGAGGACATACCGAAGACGGAATTTCGGACCAAATACGGTCATTATGAGTTCGTGGTGATGCCTTTTGGGCTCACCAATGCTCCTGTTGTCTTCTTGGAGTTGATGAATGGCATCTTCATTGACTTCTTAGACCAGTTTGTTTTAGTTTTCATCGACGACATCTTGGTATACTCCCGGAGTAGGGAGGAGCACGCCGGACACCTGAGGACGGTGTTGCGGGTTTTACAGGATAGAGAGCTTTATGCTACGCTCTCTAAGTGTGAGTTATGGATGCCAGAGGTTGCCTTCCTTGGCCACATTGTCTCTACCGAGGGGGTCATGGTGGACCCGGCGAAGATAGAGTCAGTTGCATCATGGCCGCTACCTAAGACGGTCAAGGAAGTACGCAGTTTTCTAGGTCTGGCCGGATACTACTGCAGGTTCGTGAAGGGTTTTTCAGTGATTGTTAGGCCACTCACTTCCTTGTTAAGGAATTTCATCAGATTTGCATGGACCGAATCCTGTCAGCCGAGTTTTGAGGAGATGAAGGAAAGATTGACTTCCGCTCCCATGTTAGCACAGCCAGAGGGCGTTGAGGCTTCGTCGTTTACAGTGATGCATCCAAGCTAGGCTTGGGATGCGTCTTGATGTAGAGGGGTAGGGTCAATGCGTATGCGTCTCGACAACTGAAGACGCATGAGGAGAATTACCCTACTCACGACCTTGAGCTAGCTACTTTCATTCATGCCTTGAAGATCTGGCATCATTACCTCTACGGGGTCACTTGTCAGATCTTCACAGACCACAAGAGCCTGATGTACATATTCACTCAGCGGGAGTTGAATAACTACCAGAGGAGATGGCTAGAGTTGATTAAGGATTTTGACTTAGAGATCCTTTATCATCCGGGGAAGGCGAATGTGGTCGCCGATGCTCTTAGTAGGAGGGCACCTCGCGAGACTGCGATAGCTAGATTGACTGTTCAAACCAAGTTTCAGATAGATTTGATTTAGTTGGAGGTATACATCCGGTTTCCGGATACTGACGGTCATTTGTCAGTGTTAGAGGTTTCACCGGATCTGACGGAAGAGATCCAGCAGAAACAGGAGGGTTATCCCGCACTGATGAGGATCAGGGATAGGATGTCCAGAGGGGAGGCACCCCTGTTTATGGTGGGTGCAGACGGGATTTTGAGGCGCCAAGACGCATATGTGTACCCTTTGACAAAGAGTTGAGGCAGCGTATACTGCAGGAGGCCCATTCTACACATTACTCTGTCCACCCAAGCGCGAGTAAGATGTATAAGGACATACGACGATCTTATTCGTGGGGCGGGCTCAAGCCCGACGTGGCTAGATATGTAGCCTAGTGTACGACCTGTCAGCAGGTCAAGATCGAGCACCGCATGCCCGGAGGAGTGCTCCAACCACTTCCGGTTCCACAGTGGAAGCGGGAGGACATTTCCATGGAATTCGTTACCGGCTTGAGGTTAAGTAGAGGCTTTGATGCGATATGGGTTGTAGTGGATCGGTTGACGAAGACGGCACGATTTATTCCTATTAAGGAAACATGGCCGGTATCTCGTTTAGCCGAGGAGTTTACCTGACAGATTGTGAGGTTCCATGGAGTGCCGAGGACGATCATTTTAGATAGGGATGGGGGTTTTACCTCGAGGTTCTGGCAACAGGTACACGCCGCCTTAGGCACGAGCTTACAACTCACCACGACGTACCATCCTCAGACGGACGGGCAGTTTGAGAGAACTATTCAGACCCTTGAGGACATGTTGAGGGCATGTGTGCTTGATGGGGGTTAGGTATGGCCCGACCATCTTCCTTTGGTGGAGTTCTCTTATAACAATAATTGGTATGCGACTATTGGGATGGCTCCTTATGAGGCACTATATGGACGGAGGTGTCGTACACCTTTGTGTTGGGATGAGCCTGGGAGGATGAGTGGTGTGGCGCACGAGCAGGTGCAGGATGAGATGGCTCGGGTAGCATTGATCCGAGAGCGGATGTTGGCCGCACAAAGCCGTCAGAGATCTTATGATGATAAGAGGTGTAGGCCTCTAGAGTTCAGGGTTGGAGCCCAGGTATGGTTAAGGGTGTCACCGAGGGGTGTTCGACGTTTCGGCATTAAGGGGAAGTTGAGTCCCCGATATGTCAGGCCCTTTGAGATCCTTGAGCGGATAGGAGAGGTGGCCTATAGATTGGCATTACCACCCCGATTGGAGGGAGTCCGTCCAGTGTTCCATGTGTCTCAGTTGAGAGAGTATGTGCATGACCCGAGACACATAGTGAGCCATGACGACCTAGTGGTCGAGCCGGATCATACATTTGCAGAGCACCCGATAGCTGTTTTGGAGAGAGGTACGAGACGCCTTCGATCGAAGGTAATACCCATGATGAGAGTGCAGTGGTCGAGATGAGGGATTGATGAGGCCACTTGGGAGACGGAGGATAGTATCCGGCGGAACTATCCCGAGTTTTATACGGATCTAGAGACGCCAATAGGACTATAAGGTAGTTCTACATCCTTGTTTGGTTTCCTTCAGTGATTGTATGTGTGATATGTTTGATGTGCTTGTGTGTGAACCATAGGTGGTCTTGATGTAGTAACTTGTTAGTCATAGGTCTTACTTACGTTCTATGATCTCGGGAACTACCCTAAGTTTCGGGATGAAACTTATATTGAGGGGGATCTGATGTAATGACCAGTTTTTCTTCGTTACGCTTTGATAGGGTTAGAGAAGTTTAGAAAACGAAATTAAAATTTAGTGAGAGTAGGATATACCAGTTTCTTTTTAGAAGTCGTTTAATTAAGTACCTTGTTCTAAGTTTTGGGACAAAACTTAATTTAAGGGGGTACTGATGTAATATCTGGAATTTTTATTCTGTTTAATTCCGAATCAAATCGGATTTCGAGCCGTTGACGGTTTCCCATTCTATCTAGTATTTCTTCCTACACAAATTTTATCGTTTTATGTAGAACTGAATTTACATAAAATGATAGAATTATATCAAACCCTAATTCTTTTAATTGGTTCTTAACGACGACTTGTGACGAGACCATGACAAAGTTGTGACGAGACCATGAAAAAGCTGATACAAGGTCATGACGAAGCCCGACAACTTTGTGACAAGGTCATGCATGGGACTGACAAAGCCATGGCGAGTTTTTGACAAGTTTTAACAAACTTTCAGCCCAACTATTTTTGCCTTGTTTCAGCCCATTGTGTGCTTAATTGGATTGAAATTGCCAGCCCTTGTCCTTCTCCTTGCTAGCGGATTGAAGCAGCCTCAGCCTAGCTCCAGAGCCAGCCCACACTCCTTGCTTTAGCCCAGTGAGACGCCAGCCCACACTCCTTGCTTCAGCAAGTGAGATGCTAGCCCAACAAGGAAAGAGCAACTGCACATCTCAAACGACTTCACAGCTCTTGTAAGAGCTGCATAAATGAGATAATTAAAGATCTGTAACAGCTCCTACCTTCACGCCGGAAGAGAGAGAGTTGTAACGCCCTTGTTCACACATTTACGCTGCACCTGCCTTGCTTCTGCACACATTCAACAATGTCCAACCACAAGAATTTGCAAGGAAAGGATCCAGCTGAGGAAAGAACTCACAGCAGCCCTCTTCTCTGCACTTCGACGCCGGGAACATAAGCCTTCACATTGTGGTTGTGGTAGTCGAAGCCTTGTTGCGGACGGTCTTCAGCACAGCAATGAGGACGTTTCTGCACACACTCAGTCGACTCCAGGAGCTGCTTCTGCAAACGTTTATGCACACAATCTACCCTAGGTGAGTCACGTTTTAATGGCCTCTCACTCCCTAGTTGTCCTCTTTCTATTCAGTCACGCAATGGGCAAGAGTTTATATTCCATCCCTACTGTATTATAGATCGAGAGCCTTCCCCATCCTAGGATCTCGGTAAGGGGTTAGTAGATCTCCGCTCCCTCCCTTGAATTCGTATCTTCTGTAAGTTAATAAGTTAAAGTGTATTGTGTGCTGCTGATGAACTTAGGACATTGGGATCCATAATTAGTTTGGGTTAGAAGAGGGTGACAAAAATGGTAAAACAAATCTGCTGTAAATAATGGTGTTTCTTAAGTTTTGAGAAGTTGAAAACTGTCAATATTGTAGACCAATTTTAAGGAGTTATATTGAAGATCCACCGTTGAATTTTTTGATAGATCATAGATGGATATACGTAGTTTACTGGGTTAAAATTTGAGAAGAAAATGAACATTCAGATTAAAAGTTATAAGGTCCCAAAGTAGAGTGGTTTAGTTTTTTTCCAGCACTGAATTTTTACCAAGTATAGGATCATTTTTAGTGTTGTAGCCAACTTTAAGAATTTTTTGTAGAAGTGATAGTTGAACAGTTTTAAGAAATTCTTGCTCCTATGAGTAGATGGGATATCATAGATAATTTAGAGAATTATTACAAAAATTTTATAATTTTATTTTAATTTCAAATTTAAAGTTGTAGTTCGACCTTAGTGACTTTTCGGGTAATAGAAAAGTGGGTAGTTTCTCTAGTTATTACTTAAAATCATCCTAGGGAGTATAATATGATTAGTTAGCCTCAATTAAGAATGTAAGTACGTATTACGAGTTTTTGGAAGTCTCGGAACCAAGGGTAAAATAGTCATGTTACCTTAAATAAGTGTTGTAATAATTTATGTCCAAATAGGATCTTACATTTTTGGAGTTTCAGACTTCTAAGTACCTAGGGAAATGTATTGACCCACGTGCCTCCTTTGTCAGGCAACTGAGTTTCTGCAGTTACCGATTGAGTGGTGTTAAGAGAGTCGAGATTTGATTCTGGTAAGTTCACGGACTTACTTAGCTGGCTTCTTGTATGAGTGTAATGTGTATGAGTGGTGCTTGTTAGTTAAGGTAAACAACGAAACCGGAATAGGCCGACTATAGTATATTGTGTAATTGATCCAAGTGTATGATAACGGGTCGTGACATCATCTGCCTAGCTCTTGCGAGAGTCTAGGAAGTTCCCTACGACCAGCCTAGTCAGGTAGACGGTCAAATATATTAGTACCATTCTGCGTTGGTAAATGGGGACAGGGGCGAGGTTTGGGAATCCCTCGTGTCACAAAGTAACTATCATTAGTAATGACCTATCACCTAATTAAAGATAACAAAAAGGAATGAGTTTTTCATGCTGGTTGTGTATGTTGTGAGATTGTGCTTTTACCTTTATACTTATGCATAGAGTGTTAGCTAACAGTTTTATACCACTTGTAGATGCCTTGCAGGTTAGGGAGGCAATCGAGTGATCGGCGGTAGTGGGCAGCCGGGGTTCCGTGCTTTATAGGATGGGACTGTTATCTTTTTATTTCACGACTGTTGAGACTGATGTTGTTATTTTGGTTTTGAGACTTGGTTGTATTGTTTTCAGATTCATACTTTTCCTTTCGCTCATGATATAAAACTCTATGTTTTGCCTTTTCATTTGTGCCATGTTGTAAGGTCCGATGAAGTTGTTGCCAGGCTAAGGGTCGGGTCCCGTTGTGAGGTCCTAGCTCGTAGCATTCCGAGTCCTCTAGGATTTGGGGTGTAACATTTATGACCTAGAAATCTACCCACATATCTTCCTATCCCACAGTACCCCCATACTTTCTCAACTGGAATTACATCTGATCTTTTAAGAATAACCGGCTTGTCTTTGATTAATCTCAATTTAGCCCCTACACCAACATTCATGAATAGTCTCTTGTTATCTCCTTTCCACACCGATGGCTTTTGCTTAGTAGATAAAGCTTTCTGATTCGAAGCCCTTGCTTGCATCAAGCAAATGGGAAGATACCGAAAGTAGATGCATGGTACTTCGTTCTTAAGGAACGAATGATATGTTATCGCAAAGAAGGCATGAGTCAAAGTTACTAGACTCACCCGAAGGATCTACTGAGGTTATGGTAACGTTGTAAGCTTTAAGATTAAGGTGATGGTACTTGAGAATTCATGATTGAGAAGATTTTGCGGTTTTGAATGGGGAATTTCTTTCCGGTCTTCCCCTCAAGGCCTTCTAGTACAAGATGTGAGGAAGGATACGAGTCGGGAAGTTGTACGTTGGCTATCGAGAAAGGTGTAAGGCTACCAATGAGGATAAGTACCTTCGTCCCCAGTGGACGACTCATTAGAACAAGTTGCATGTGGTTACAATCTTTGATTAGATCGACTTGAAGTCGAGATGTCACCAGATTTGGGTGGAGAGAAGAAAGGACTTTCGTAAGGCGGCATTTAGGGCCAATATGGTCACTACAAGTGCTACAAGTGTAGTCAAACCATTTGAGATTACAAGTGCGATTGATGAGTGGGAAGTTACATAGATGAGTATCCATTGGCTTTCGGAATTGAGTTGCGATGATGTCGCGCAATTTGTGGTGTTACAGGCGGTTCCAAGGTGGACCCTACCCTAACGACTGTAATGAATGTATTGATGCATGAGTTGAACAAATGATTACTATGTTCAGATTTAACGATGGCTTCTTGTGCTCTCAGAATTGGGAAGAACAAGCTTAACATGGGATGACAATAATACCGTTTATGCGGGATGAGCAGAGTTACCTAAGTGGGTTGGGACGTGCGAGGTGACCTCCTAAGAGACGTAGTGGTTTTTAGAATATCCAGTTGATCAGATGAAGTTGAGATGATAGTTTCGGTAATACCTCCAAGGTATGTGGAGGAGATTGCAGCTTATAAGTTGATGGGCCATAACCGCCGAGTTGTGGGATGGTTTGACACCTTTTTCCTTTCTGAAGAAAACGACTAGATCGTGGAATTCGAGATGGGTCTGTGGACCTTTAATAGAAGCATAAGAGGTGAGTGACCTCTAGTCCATTTTCTTTGGCTCAAACATTGAAGTCAAGGGACTGTATGACATTATGGATACCACCTAGCGGGGCTTGGGATGCGTATGAAGTAACAAGTGAGGTTTCGTGCATATGTGTAGAATTGTGGCCTTATAAGAAAAATGACTGATGAAGGGTCAAGAGTGAGGCGCTTTTATACACGCACTTTTGATGAAGTCGGTATCTTATTATGAGAGACATGCTAGTCTAGTATGGACAAAGAGTATGTCATGGATGTATATTCACACCGCACGAGCTAAATATCCGCCAGAGGTGATGGTTAGAGTTGGTTAAGGACTTCGGTCTTATGATTTTGGAATCGTTCAAGGGAAGGTGAATGTCGTTACCAACACCCTTAGTAAGTGGACACTTTGAGAAGAAGCAACAACCTAACTGACGGTTCAGCCTTAGTTTATTAACAGAGATGGTACGGGAAAGACCCGACAGATCATTGAATTTGAAAGGCTTTGAGAAAGATCCTGGATAGAAGGTCCCGCGAAGAGACCCCATAGTTACCATTATGGGTTGGTGGTTTGTTAAAACGCCATAAGCGTTTAAGTGTACTTATAATGGAGAATTGAGATAGAGTCTCCAGGAGGCTCACAACACCTTATTAGTACACCGTAGTGTTGGTATGAGGTATTTGGATTGGTGATGTTCTCATTAGTGAGACGGGCTTAAGGCCAAGGTGGCTAAGTGCATAGCCAATTAGTGACCGTTGTCAGGTCAAGCTTGAGCACCCTAAGATGGGAAGAAGACTTCATCCACCGCGAGTTATGTAATGGGAGTGGGAGAATACCTCCATAGAGGTTATTACCGGTTTGAGACCAAATAACAATTGTGACGTGTTATGGTCATTGTGGACCGACCGACGGAGATGACACGTTTTTACCTTTTGGGGAAATAGGACCGAGGAGTCAGCCAGTTGTGAAATCCACTAAGTCATAGTGAGGGTATTTGGGATACCGAGTATCGTTATCTCGGATCGAGATGAGCGATTCATCTCGGGATTTGTTGGACGGCGGGATCGTGCCGCGAAGGAGACCAGTTGTCTTTCATTACAATTTCACCCTCGGATAGTTGGTCAACTATATACAACTTTTGTGATCTTGGATGCCGTGTAGAGAGCATATGTGCGAGGTAGGGGGTAAGGGCGAACATGATACCTCCCCTTTGATCAAGCTTTCGTATTTTTTTTTTGAAAATTTAATTGTATTGAGTAAATGAAGGATATACAAGGTAACAAGATCAAGTAGAAAAGGACACACTCAAAGACATAATTCAAGGAACAAAAGCATATAAGGGAAGGCAGGGGAGCAAGAGTCATTAGACAAGGTGGATGTTCAACATACGGGCCACTTCAAGAGTGGAGGGCGATTTGTCCTTCCAATTGTACTCGTAGTGGAGCTTGATGGATCTTATGATCTCACCGGCACAGTCAATAGCTCTAGTAAAGGTGTTATTGTAGACCATATTGTTCCTTGCAATCCATACATGATAGATGAAAGAAGTGATAGAGGCACTCCGGATTCTATCCATCGGACTTGGCTTCCGGTGAGTCCATGACTCAAGCGAAGGCCAGAGATTGGTAATATAGGGAGCAAGATAGGGGGTCTTGGTTCAACGGGAAACAACGTCCAGCACAAGGGAGCCGTAACTACAGAAGTACCATAGATGATCATCATTTTTGGAGGAGCGTTTGCATAGCTTACATGTGTCATTGCCAATCAAGTTCCAAGTCATAACTTTTGCAAGTGTGGGAAGACATTTGAGAGCAACTAACCAGGCGATATAGAAACTCTTAGGGCTATTGGTTCTGAGCCAAATGGATTTGAAAGGGTTTGGTTGGGAAAAAGCATATCCAGGAATGAAGATAGCGTAAGCTTTCTTGTGAGAGAATGTATCATTTTGGTTGGATATGGCTCACCTCTCAGGCTACCCGGTGGAGGTTGTGGAATTTCATCCCTGACAATTAGCAAAGACTTCCAAAAGGAGTTGTGGTGAGGGTTCGACTTACAATTCCATATACTTCTACTCCCTTTAATCAGATGGCGTTTAACCCATGAGGCCCAAATATTGTGGCTACCCCTATCTAGGTCGTAGATGAGACTTGCAAGAGTAACCTTATTCCTGGTAGCGAGATTAGGGAAGCCAAGCCCACCATTTGCTTTAGGAGTACAGATGGAAGACCAAGCCACAAAAGCACGCCAGCTATTCTCAGTACCAGCCTAGAAGTAAGAACGTATAAGTCCATTAATCGTGCTAATAACGTTGGATGGAAGCATGAACATGGAGCTCCAATAATGGCAAATCACGAAAAGAATGGACTTGACAAGTTGGGTTCTCCCTGCGTATGACAGGGAGTTTGCACTCCAAGACTGGATACGTCTCGTGATCTTATGGATCAAGGGAAGATAATCAGTGATTGCCAGCCGCCTACTCCCAATCGGCACACCAACGTAAAGGAAGGGAAGGGATCCAACTGCCATGCCTGTGAGATTAACCGCCCTATCCTGCTCAATATTACTCATCCCACAAGTGAAAAGATGGGACTTAGCCGGGTTAATAACAAGTCCAGAGGCAACACCAAACTGGTCGAGCGTATCTTTAAGGATCTTGATGGACTGGATATCCCCTCTACAAAGTAAAAGGAGGTTGTCGGCAAAAGACAAGTGTGTGATGATGGGAGAAGAACATCTAGGGTGATAGTTGAACTCTGCCTTTGAGGTACTTGTCTGAATCATCCTAGATAGAAATTCCATTGCAATAACAAAAAGAGGTGGTGAAAGCGGGCATCCTTGCCTCAGCCCACGACGACCCAAGAAGTGACCATAGACGGAACCATTGGCATTGATAGAGTACAAGGCGGTAGTGATACATTCCTTGATCGGCATAATGAAATGCACCGGGAAGCCCATTTTGTGAACACAATGGAGGATGAACTCGTGGCTCACAGTGTCAGAAGCTTTTGAAATGTCGACCTTCATCACAACTCTTGGGGAGATGTGTTTTCTTCCGTACTTATGAAACATTTCTTGACAAAGAACTATATTATGTTTGATTGAGCGATTAGAAACGAATGCACTTTTGTTGAAGCTGATGAGACTCGGGAGTACAGCATTGATGCGCTTCGAAAGGATCTTAGAGATGGTTTTGTAAATTGTGTTGCAACATGAAATGGGCATGTAATCTAATGGAGCAAGAGGACAATAACGCTTAGCAATTAGGGAGATAGAAGCATGATTAACCTGTTTTAGCATTTGACCATAGGTGAAAAAATCCTGGATCGCTTCAGTGAATTTATTATGAATGATACTCCATGCAGATTTGAAGAAGAGAGAACTATAGCCATCCGGCCCAAGTGCCTTGTTATCCCCTATGTTGAAAATTGCAGTCTTGATCTCCTCAAGAGTAACCATCTCGCTTAGAGTTGCAACGCCATCCGGGTTAAGGAGGTGAAGGCTTACATTTGGGAATGGAGGATGAGGGGTTTGGGTCGGGGGGTTGAGGACATGTATAAAGTGGCTCACAAAGGTGTTATCAATGGTATCAGGGTCATAAGACATCGTCCCATCGTTGGTTCTAATGGCATTGATATGATTTGCACACCTTCTATTCTTAATGCACCGAAAAAAGAAGGAAGAGCATTGGTCGCCATGTGTAATCTAGTTGGCCTTGGAGAGTTGGGCCATCGTGGTTTGGAGGGCATTATTGCTATTATTCAGCACAAATGTGAGTCTCATCTCCTCATCTTGGATAGAAGCGTCATGGAGATTTGTTTGAAGCCGGATTTGAGTGGCGTGGAGGAGCCTTCGATGCTTTAGGATATTCGACTGAAACTCCTCCAACTTGGTACTAGGAAACTTTTTGAGTATAGGCTTTAGCATCTTCAGTTTCCTAATGAGCTTGAACATAGGGTTATCATCAATCTCAGTATCCCACGCTCGCTTCACACTCTCAAGAAAATCCTCATGGTTGATCCAAACGTTGTTAAATCTGAACGGATAGTTTCTCCTACCGTCCAACATATCAGTGAAGAGCAAGGCCGGAGAATGATCCAATACATTAGAACGGTCAAAGTGAGCTTTAGATTGGGGATAGGCAGTGTGCCAAGCAGTGTTGGTAACAATGCGATCGAGCTTACTCTAGATACGAGAACCTACTTGCTTGTTATTCCAAGTGTATTTGCAGCCAGAATAGGGGTGGTCAGATTGCGAGATATTCGGCAGGTTGTTGGATGTCTTCTCGTCTGGGGAAAGAGTTACATTGAAGTCACCAAGCAAGGCCCAAGGGTTGTTAGTGTTGAGAAGCCGTAATGTAGAGATTGCAGTCCAAAGATCAGATCTATCATTCGGCGAATTATGAGCATAGATGAACGAGAATTTAGCCTCAATAGCTTGGTCAGGGTTGGGTAAGGGTTTTGAAATGTAGCAGTGTATGATTTGATCAGTTATGATGGAAGTGGTGAGGTTAAGCTTTGTCGGGTTCCACCAAACCCATATGCGGCAATTATGAGCATGGGAGGCGTTGAAGACGTGTCTCCAGGATGGGAATAAAGATTTAGAGATTCTTTTTTCATTGTTTGACCTAAGTCTGGCCTCAAGAATGGCCAGAAGGTCGAGTTTATGCTTCTTAGAAAAATATTGAATTGCTCTTTGTTTGGCGGGGTCTTTCAATCCCCGGATGTTCCACGCACACATTCAAACTATCATTAATCAAGTTTGTTTTGACCATTGATGGCACTAGCGATCAATGAAGAATCTGATGAAGAGGAGGTATTAGTGTTTGAGCAAGAGGGGGGAAGAGAAGAATTAGGGTTGAAAGCAAGGTTGAATGAAAAAGGTAAACACAAGGAGGTTGGGGTGCAAGATTGCAGGGTTGGTTTGGAATCACAATAGAGTGGGGAGGGGAGGTCTCGGAAGTAGTGATAGCAGTAGTATTGGTTTTAGGAGGTGAAGATATTGCTTGTGAGGGAGGAGGGGTCGGATGGCTAGTAGTGATGCCATCAAGAACCCTAGAAATGGCCTGCACATTGGAGCGAACAAGCGTTGGACAGATCCTTATGGAAGAATCAGGGGTAGGTAGGAGGGGCTCGGTATTAGGGTTAGGGTTATACTTTTTGGTGGTGCTCACATATTTAGGATTCAGAAGCTTCCCTTTATAATGATCCTTCATTGAAGCATTACAGCAGTGTCCAAAAATCAAGCAAGAGTCACAGCGAGGCGGCAACCATCAGGTCCAGATAAGGTGACCTCGCGAAGAAGGGGGCGACAAGCTTGTATGTCAATAAGGATTGTAGCAAACCTCAGTCTCTCTTGGTTAGCCGAGCAAGCATCGGTGAGAATAGGAGTTCCTAAGGCTGAACCAATCTTTGCGAGCATATGCTTGGACCAGAACCTATAGTCCAGGTCATGCAGTGTGATCCAGATTAGTAAGGAACTGAGACTAGAGTAGTCCAGGGGCAGGTCCTTGGACCAGCGTTTCAGAAGAATAGTGGTAGAGCAATTTGTTATCCATGGACTACCAATCAAGATGTAGTTGAGATAATCCTCATTTGAGAAATGAAACAAAAAAATCCCCTTCTCATTGCGAAGCATCTTAGGCGTGGGAATTGAGTTCCAATTCTCGGTAACAAATTTGGACATGCGTTGGTAGGAGATCGGGCTTCCAAGCGGGAACCCCACGAGTGAAAGATGCCATTTCTGTGTGGTCTCTTCAACTTCCTAATGTGTGAAGGGAAGGAGTCTAGATTCAAGTCCAGGGATGAAAGTTAGGGGGACATGGTTCCAGCTAAGGCTTCTAGAGACAATCTTTTTGTAGTTAACCAAGGTGGCGGCTAAAGGGCCTTTTTGTTTAATGCACGCATGGTTTAGGGGTTGAGGGTCAGCATGCAAAGAGTCGGGAGATGGAGGGGCTAGCATCACATGGGGGCCCACAACCTCGGAATCAGCGGCACTCCAAAGAGGAGGTGAAAGGATTGTCATTACGACATGCTGGGAATCTGAAGGGGCCAAATCCATTGCCAAGGCATGTCCAGCAACGGAGTGGGAAGGTTCAGCCATCCGGGAAGGGTTCAGACTTGGAACACGGGACTCTGGCAGATCAGGCAACCACAACATAGCATCAGCCCCGGGGGGCTTCCCGGGGGGCCACACAGGACGTGGTGGTGGATGGAGGAATGGTAGATAGTTTCTTGGTGATTTGGCTTAACGGAGGGAACAGTTCGTCAGACGGTAGAGCCAGCGGTGCAGTAGGCTTTGGGTTAATCCTTTGGTTATTAGATCGGATTAGGTCATTAGGGATAGGTTCAGGCGGGGTTTCCGGTGAGGTAGGGGAGGGAGGGGTAGATAAGGTTTTGGAGGGGTTGATATGGGTAGCGGATGAACGAGGCAACTCAGAGAGCTTGATGTGAGTCGTCGAGACCTTCTTGATCTGGCCATGGGGTGGACGGAGCACGAGTGGGCGGGGCACGGCCTGGGGGATGCACTGGGGTGGTGCAAGCAGTGCTTATACCAGAATAGAGGAGAGAGAAGAGACCTTTTTTTCATTTGTTCTGATGAGTATCTTATTATCGAGATCAAGCTTTTGTATTATAATAGTGAGATGTGTCGCTTGATATGGGCCTTGGAGGCACTTTGTGGACGGAAGTATAGTACACTGTGGTATCGGTATTTGGATAGTATATGTATGGTTAGCCCTGAGCAAATATGGGACGACCTCGTCCGAGTAGTGATGGTCCATGGGCGGATGATGGCCGGGCTAATTCACCAAAAGGCGTAGACAAATAAAAGGTACGGACCTCTTGGGTTCAGATATGAGACGAGTCTAGTTAAGGGTATCACGGACGGGAGGCGTCATACGTGTTGGTCCTTAGAAGGCACTTGAGTACTAATATATGTCGGACCTTTTGAGAGATCTTAGCGTGAGTTGGGAAGTGGTTTACCGGTTGGCATGACCACCGAGAGTGGAGGATGTTCATCACGTTTTAGGAGTGATGGTCGAAGGAATACATGTACGACTCGAAATATGATGCTAGTTGTGATGATCTAGTGTTAGAAGAAGAGCCGATGAGGCTACCGGGAGGATGTAGTATAGTATTTTGTTGGAGTTTTAGGATGATCTAGTTACATCGAGTTGGCCGTTGGGTTAGATATTATGTGCATGTGCGAGTTATGTGTTTTGTGCCCCGAGCGGGAATGTGTTGTATAATTGGTTAGCTTTTAACTTTCATGCGATATGCGGTTCATGCGATAATGTGTGTAGGCTTTGCGAGGTCTTGACACGGTTACACAAGTGTGTTTGGTTATCTAGTCAGGAGTTGTCACGTTACGGTTTGAGTACTTACCGAGTTAGTTATACTGAGGGTTATGCATTAGCAAGTTTCGGGACAAAACTTGTTTTTAGGGGGTAGTTGTAACATCCTGAATTTTTATCCCGGATGGTGAGAGGGTTTCGACCTTTCCCGCGTTAGCGGCTATGTTTTCCCGTAGGCAAGAGATGTTGAGTGATGGGATTTTATTCCTAATCCCGTCCCGACCTTCCATTTTTCCCCTTTTGATTTCAGACCCCTCGGTCTATGGAGTGAGGGGGCATATGGGGCAGGTGACCCTTGGGTCTCCCCATTCTCTTTTTGCAGGTCCTTTTCCCTCCTTCTCTCTTCACTCTTCCTCATTCATGCTTATGATTTTCCCTTCTCTCATTTGAGCTTCCTCTCAACCTTCTTCTTGGAGATCTTGCTTGTGTGTGAGTTGCAGTGTTGGAAAAAGATCAGAGTTAGTTTTGGTAATCTTCTTCCCCTTCCTTCCTTCTCCTTCTTTTGTTGGTTATATCTTCTTCCCCTCCCCTTCATCCATTGCCATGCATAAAGCTTTTGAGGAAGCTTTTCCTTAGATCCGTTGCATGTTCTTGTTCTTAGCTCGATTAGGTTGGGGAGAGTTGTACAAGATAAGAGGTTGGTGTTTGGAGAAGACCAAGCAAGAAGAAGAAGGCATTAGAGCCAAGGATCCACGGTCGAAGACGAAGAAGACAACGTTCTAATGCTCAAACTTCCGGGGCGGGACCAGGTGCCGCAGGGGCGGAATCTAGCCAGCTGTAGGGGCAGTGAGCAGCGCTGTGGGGACGGCAACTGGTACCGCGGGGGCCGTGACCTTCAGCACGCAGTCGCGTCTTTTGTTTTTCGGCTGTGTTTCTTCAACAATAGGCTCTTCTTCTCCCTTCTTCTTCGTTGCTTCCTTAATTGTGAGGTTGTTTCATGTTAGTATCATGCCTAGGATGGTGCTAGGTGATAGCATGAAATATAGTCTATATTTTAGGGTTTGTTTGGACGTTTTATCTTTCATAATCTGCATGTTTGTATGTATATTATGTGATTATATTACCATTTCATCTACCTTTGCGAGAATCGAGGTCTACACCTCGTTTTGTTGTAATCGTAGGTAAAATGGCACGTTTTGCATCGAAAAAGGAGCAAAGGGAGCTATGGAGTCATTGGAGCTACATTGAGGAACATAAGGAACCATCCAGGAAGCATAGCCATGGATTAAAGATTCACTTTGGACCAGATTTGAGAGATTTCACATTCAGTTGTGACTCACCTCGGTTGGCAACAGATTCATCTCGACCGAGGTGATCCAGAGAAGCCGACTCGACCGAGGCGAATACCTAGGACGCGGCGAGAATATTTTATTCTTGGCCGAGATCTTTTATATTTGGAAAGTGATCTTATATTTTTGGGCTTGGCTCCTGGAAGGAAGAAGATATATTAGATCTCATATTTTACCTATTTTTATGGGAAGAGATCTTTCTAAGATATCTTATCTTTGGAGGGTTATTTTCCTATAAAAAGGGTCGGATTTCCCACAAATCCGACATCCGTTATCAGCCCGCTTACACCGACAATCACGCAGCAGCCATACTCCAGTTGGGAGATTTGAAGAACCTTTTTGAAGGTTGAAGGAAGATTGAAGATTGTAGCTTTATAGCTTTTGGGAGGTTTTCTTGTAAGATTACCTTAGATTCCCTTCCTTGTTGTCTTGTCTTGTTGGATTGCTATCCAAGGAACGCTTTTATTGTGATATTTGATTCAGTTATTGAAGTCTTTTCATTAAATTCTTCTTGTTCAAATATTCACCTTCTTCCCATATATTTGATAATTGCTTTCATGATGATGAGTGGCTAATTTCCTTGTGTAATTCTAGGGTGATTGACTGAAGGTTGTGGGAAAAACAATGATAGAATAATCTTATATTCCAGTAGGACCCTGAAAGTTCGAGTCTTTAACCTTAACCCCAAGCATCTAGCTCAGTCGATGAACATATCGGCCGGGGTGGAATTCGGTTGACCGAGGTGACTTATCCGATCCTAAACTGAGAGTTAAGTGTTAGAGTTTGCCAAATCCTATTCTTATTACACCTTTCCTGGTCCAATGCAAGCTTAGGATGAGACTTACCCGGTAATTCCTTAGTTTGTGTACCAACGATCATAAGTGTAGGTAATAAAGGTTTAACCTTTATTGGGGTTTGAGTGTGCTTTCATCCCATCTTTGTGAGTTAGCCTGAGACTTACCCGGTAAAGGTTGATTTTATTCCCTTAGATGGTGTGTTAGTTTGGGGATATAGTTCTTTATCTTGATTCCTTGAGACTTACCCGGTAATAGGAGTTACGGTTTAGGATTAGTGAGTAGTGAGACTTACCCGGTGATCTATTCTACTTTAGTAACACCTTCCCTATGCAAAAACCTCAGCTTTGTCCGCTTATCTTTAGATCTTGAGTTGGAACCACAACTAGATGCTTTAATCCCTAGAATTGTATGTTTGCTTTATTGACTTCTTATTCATCTTTGATTATTTTAATTGCTCTTGTGGTTAGTAATTACGAGGCTTACCGTTATCGGACTTTGTTTCACTAAGTCCCTGTGATCGATCCCTGGAATTCCTTGCTTTTACTACGATTGAACCGTACACTGCGGGTTCGCATCCTTGTTTTAAGCTTAAGTCTAGGGTTATAAATTTAAAGCTTGCACACACCGTATTTTAGGGTTTGTTTGGACGTTTTATCTTTCATAATCTGCATGTTTGTATGTATATTATGTGATTATATTACCATTTCATCTACCTTTGCGAGAATTGAGGTCTACACCTAGTTTTGTTGTAATCGTAGGTAAAATGGCACGTTTTGCATCGAAAAAGGAGCAAAAGGAGCTATGGAGTCATTGGAGCTACATTGAGGAACATAAGGAACCATCCAGGAAGCATAGCCATGGATTAAAGATTCACTTTGGACCAGATTTGAGAGATTTCACATTCAGTTGTGACTCACCTCGGTTGGCCACAGATTCATCTCGACCGAGGTGATCCAGAGAAGCCGACTCGACCGAGGCGAATACCTAGGACGCGGCGAGAATATTTTATTCTTGGCCGAGATCTTTTATATTTGGAAAGTGATCTTATATTTTTGGGCTTGGCTCCTAGAAGGAAGAAGATATTATAGATCTTATATTTTACCTATTTTATGGGAAGAGATCTTTCTAAGATATATTATCTTTGAAGGGTTATTTTCCTATAAAAAGGGTTGGATTTCCACAAATCCAACATCTTGCTTACGAGGAGATCTCGCATACAGCCCGCTTACACGCAGCAGCCATACTCTAGTTAGGAGATTTGAAGAACCTTTTTTAAGGTTGAAGGAAGATTGAAGATCATAGCTTTTATAGCTTTTTGGAGGGTTTTGTAAGATTGTCTTTGATTCCCTTCCTTGTTGTCTTGTCTTGTTGGATTGCTATCCAAGGAACGCTTTTATTGTGATATTTGATTCAGTTATTGAAGTCTTTTCATTAAATTCTTCTTGTTCAAATATTCACCTTCTTCCCATATATTTGATAATTGCTTTCATGATGATGAGTGGCTAATTTCCTTGTGTAATTCTAGGGTGATTGGCTGAAGGTTGTGGGAAAAACAATGATAGAATAATCTTATATTCCAGTAGGACCCTGAAAGTTCGAGTCTTTAACCTTAACCCCAAGCATCTCGCTCAGTCGATGAACATCTCGGCCGGGGTGGAATTCGGTTGACCGAGGTGACTTATCCGATCCTAAACTGAGAGTTAAGTGTTAGAGTTTGCCAAATCCTATTCTTATTACACCTTTCCTGGTCCAATGCAAGCTTAGGATGAGACTTACCCGGTAATTCCTTAGTTTGTGTACCAACGATCATAAGTGTAGGTAATAAAGGTTTAACCTTTATTGGGGTTTGAGTGTGCTTTCATCCCATCTTTGTGAGTTAGCTTGAGACTTACCCGGTAAAGGTTGATTTTATTCCCTTAGATGGTGTGTTAGTTTGGGGATATAGTTCTTTATCTTGATTCCTTGAGACTTACCCGGTAATAGGAGTTACGGTTTAGGATTAGTGAGTAGTGAGACTTACCCGGTGATCTATTCTACTTTAGTAACACCTTCCCTATGCAAAAACCTCAGCTTTGTCCGCTTATCTTTAGATCTTGAGTTGGAACCACAACTAGATGCTTTATTGCCTAGAATTGTATGTTTGCTTGATAGAATAATCTTATATTCCAGTAGGACCCTGAAAGTTCGAGTCTTTAACCTTAACCCCAAGCATCTCGCTCAGTCGATGAACATCTCGGCCGGGGTGGAATTCGGTTGACCGAGGTGACTTATCCGATCCTAAACTGAGAGTTAAGTGTTAGAGTTTGCCAAATCCTATTCTTATTACACCTTTCCTGGTCCAATTCAAGCTTAGGATGAGACTTACCCGGTAATTCCTTAGTTTGTGTACCAACGATCATAACTGTAGGTAATAAAGGTTTAACCTTTATTGGGGTTTGAGTGTGCTTTCATCCCATCTTTGTGAGTTAGCCTGAGACTTACCCGGTAAAGGTTGATTCTATTCCCTTAGATGGTGTGTTAGTTTGAGGATATAGTTCTTTATCTTGATTCCTTGAGACTTACCCAGTAATAGGAGTTACGGTTGAGGATTAGTGAGTAGTGAGACTTACCCGGTGATCTATTCTACTTTAGTAACACCTTCCCTATGCAAAAACCTCAGCTTTGTCCGCTTATCTTTAGATCTTGAGTTGGAACCACAACTAGATGCTTTAATCCCTAGAATTGTATGTTTGCTTTATTGACTTCTTATTCATCTTTGATTGTTTTAATTGCTCTTGTGGTTAGTAATTACGAGGCTTACCGTTATCGGACTTTGTTTCACTAAGTCCCTGTGATCGACCCCTGGAATTCCTTGCTTTTACTACGATTGACCCGTACACTGCGGGTTCGCATCCTTGTTTTAAGCTTAAGTCTAGGGTTATAAATTTAAAGCTTGCACACACCGTATTTTAGGGTTTGTTTGGACGTTTTATCTTTCATAATCTACATGTTTGTATGTATATTATGTGATTATATTACCATTTCATCTACCTTTGCGAGAATCGAGGTCTACACCTAGTTTTGTTGTAATCGTAGGTAAAATGGCACGTTTTGCATCGAAAAAGGAGCAAAAGGAGCTATGGAGTCATTGGAGCTACATTGAGGAACATAAGGAACCATCCAGGAAGCATAGCCATGGATTAAAGATTCACTTTGGACCAGATTTGAGAGATTTCACATTCAGTTGTGACTCACCTCGGCTGGCCACAGATTCATCTCGACCGAGGTGATCCAGAGAAGCCGACTCGACCGAGGCGAATACCTAGGACGCGGCGAGAATATTTTATTCTTGGCCGAGATCTTTTATATTTGGAAGTGATCTTATATTTTTGGGCTTGACTCCTGGAAGGAAGAAGATATTATAGATCTTATATTTTACCTATTTTATTGGCAAAGATCTTTCTAAGATATATTATCTTTGGAGGGTTATTTTCCTATAAAAAGGGTTGGATTTCCACAAATCCAACATCTTGCTTACGAGGAGATCTCGCATACAGCCTGCTTACACGCAGCAGCCATACTCCAGTTAGGAGATTTGAAGAACCTTTTTGAAGGTTGAAGGAAGATTGAAGATCATAGCTTTTATAGCTTTTTTGAGGGTTTTGTAAGATTGTCTTTGATTCCCTTCCTTGTTGTCTTGTCTTGTTGGATTGCTATCCAAGGAACGCTTTTATTGTGATATTTGATTCAGTTATTGAAGTCTTTTCATTAAATTCTTCTTGTTCAAATATTCACCTTCTTCCCATATATTTGATAATTGCTTTCGTGATGATGAGTGGCTAATTTCCTTATGTAATTCTAGGGTGATTGGCTGAAGGTTGTGGGAAAAACAATGATAGAATAATCTTATATTCCAGTAGGACCCTGAAAGTTCGAGTCTTTAACCTTAACCCCAAGCATCTCGCTCAGTCGATGAACATCTCGGCCGGGGTGGAATTCGGTTGACCGAGGTGACTTATCCGATCCTAAACTGAGAGTTAAGTGTTAGAGTTTGCCAAATCCTATTCTTATTACACCTTTCCTGGTCCAATTCAAGCTTAGGATGAGACTTACCCGGTAATTCCTTAGTTTGTGTACCAACGATCATAACTGTAGGTAATAAAGGTTTAACCTTTATTGGGGTTTGAGTGTGCTTTCATCCCATCTTTGTGAGTTAGCCTGAGACTTACCCGGTAAAGGTTGATTCTATTCCCTTAGATGGTGTGTTAGTTTGAGGATATAGTTCTTTATCTTGATTCCTTGAGACTTACCCGGTAATAGGAGTTACGGTTGAGGATTAGTGAGTAGTGAGACTTACCCGGTGATCTATTCTACTTTAGTAACACCTTCCCTATGCAAAAACCTCAGCTTTGTCCGCTTATCTTTAGATCTTGAGTTGGAACCACAACTAGATGCTTTATTGCCTAGAATTGTATGTTTGCTTGATAGAATAATCTTATATTCCAGTAGGACCCTGAAAGTTCGAGTCTTTAACCTTAACCCCAAGCATCTCGCTCAGTCGATGAACATCTCGGCCGGGGTGGAATTCGGTTGACCGAGGTGACTTATCCGATCCTAAACTGAGAGTTAAGTGTTAGAGTTTGCCAAGTCCTATTCTTATTACACCTTTCCTGGTCCAATTCAAGCTTAGGATGAGACTTACCCGGTAATTCCTTAGTTTGTGTACCAACGATCATAACTGTAGGTAATAAAGGTTTAACCTTTATTGGGGTTTGAGTGTGCTTTCATCCCATCTTTGTGAGTTAGCCTGAGACTTACCCGGTAAAGGTTGATTCTATTCCCTTAGATGGTGTGTTAGTTTGAGGATATAGTTCTTTATCTTGATTCCTTGAGACTTACCCGGTAATAGGAGTTACGGTTGAGGATTAGTGAGTAGTGAGACTTACCCGGTGATCTATTCTACTTTAGTAACACCTTCCCTATGCAAAAACCTCAGCTTTGTCCGCTTATCTTTAGATCTTGAGGAACCACAACTAGATGCTTTATTGCCTAGAATTGTATGTTTGCTTGATAGAATAATCTTATATTCCAGTAGGACCCTGAAAGTTCGAGTCTTTAACCTTAACCCCAAGCATCTCGCTCAGTCGATGAACATCTCGGCCGGGGTGGAATTCGGTTGACCGAGGTGACTTATCCGATCCTAAACTGAGAGTTAAGTGTTAGAGTTTGCCAAATCCTATTCTTATTACACCTTTCCTGGTCCAATTCAAGCTTAGGATGAGACTTACCCGGTAATTCCTTAGTTTGTGTACCAACGATCATAACTGTAGGTAATAAAGGTTTAACCTTTATTGGGGTTTGAGTGTGCTTTCATCCCATCTTTGTGAGTTAGCCTGAGACTTACCCGGTAAAGGTTGATTCTATTCCCTTAGATGGTGTGTTAGTTTGAGGATATAGTTCTTTATCTTGATTCCTTGAGACTTACCCGGTAATAGGAGTTACGGTTGAGGATTAGTGAGTAGTGAGACTTACCCGGTGATCTATTCTACTTTAGTAACACCTTCCCTATGCAAAAACCTCAGCTTTGTCCGCTTATCTTTAGATCTTGAGTTGGAACCACAACTAGATGCTTTAATCCCTAGAATTGTATGTTTGCTTTATTGACTTCTTATTCATCTTTGATTGTTTTAATTGCTCTTGTGGTTAGTAATTACGAGGCTTACCGTTATCGGACTTTGTTTCACTAAGTCCCTGTGATCGACCCCTGGAATTCCTTGCTTTTACTACGATTGACCCGTACACTGCGGGTTCGCATCCTTGTTTTAAGCTTAAGTCTAGGGTTATAAATTTAAAGCTTGCACACACCGTATTTTAGGGTTTGTTTGGACGTTTTATCTTTCATAATCTACATGTTTGTATGTATATTATGTGATTATATTACCATTTCATCTACCTTTGCGAGAATCGAGGTCTACACCTAGTTTTGTTGTAATCGTAGGTAAAATGGCACGTTTTGCATCGAAAAAGGAGCAAAAGGAGCTATGGAGTCATTGGAGCTACATTGAGGAACATAAGGAACCATCCAGGAAGCATAGCCATGGATTAAAGATTCACTTTGGACCAGATTTGAGAGATTTCACATTCAGTTGTGACTCACCTCGGCTGGCCACAGATTCATCTCGACCGAGGTGATCCAGAGAAGCCGACTCGACCGAGGCGAATACCTAGGACGCGGCGAGAATATTTTATTCTTGGCCGAGATCTTTTATATTTGGAAGTGATCTTATATTTTTGGGCTTGACTCCTGGAAGGAAGAAGATATTATAGATCTTATATTTTACCTATTTTATTGGCAAAGATCTTTTTAAGATATATTATCTTTGGAGGGTTATTTTCCTATAAAAAGGGTTGGATTTCCACAAATCCAACATCTTGCTTACGAGGAGATCTCGCATACAGCCTGCTTACACGCAGCAGCCATACTCCAGTTAGGAGATTTGAAGAACCTTTTTGAAGGTTGAAGGAAGATTGAAGATCATAGCTTTTATAGCTTTTTGGAGGATTTTGTAAGATTATCTTTGATTCCCTTCCTTGTTGTCTTGTCTTGTTGGATTGCTATCCAAGAAACGCTTTTATTGTGATATTTGATTCAGTTATTGAAGTCTTTTCATTAAATTCTTCTTGTTCAAATATTCACCTTCTTCCCATATATTTGATAATTGCTTTCGTGATGATGAGTGGCTAATTTCCTTATGTAATTCTAGGGTGATTGGCTGAAGGTTGTGGGAAAAACAATGATAGAATAATCTTATATTCCAGTAGGACCCTGAAAGTTCGAGTCTTTAACCTTAACCCCAAGCATCTCGCTCAGTCGATGAACATCTCGGCCGGGGTGGAATTCGGTTGACCGAGGTGACTTATCCGATCCTAAACTGAGAGTTAAGTGTTAGAGTTTGCCAAATCCTATTCTTATTACACCTTTCCTGGTCCAATGCAAGCTTAGGATGAGACTTACCCGGTAATTCCTTAGTTTGTGTACCAACGATCATAAGTGTAGGTAATAAAGGTTTAACCTTTATTGGGGTTTGAGTGTGCTTTCATCCCATCTTTGTGAGTTAGCCTGAGACTTACCCGGTAAAGGTTGATTCTATTCCCTTAGATGGTGTGTTAGTTTGAGGATATAGTTCTTTATCTTGATTCCTTGAGACTTACCCGGTAATAGGAGTTACGGTTTAGGATTAGTGAGTAGTGAGACTTACCCGGTGATCTATTCTACTTTAGTAACACCTTCCCTATGCAAAAACCTCAGCTTTGTCCGCTTATCTTTAGATCTTGAGTTGGAACCATAACTAGATGCTTTAATCCCTAGAATTGCATGTTTGCTTTATTGACTTCTTATTCATCTTTGATTGTTTTAACTTGTGGTTAGTATATACGAGGCTTACCGTTATCGGACTTTGTTTCACTAAGTCCCTGTGATCGACCCCTGGAATTCCTTGCTTTTACTACGATTGACCCGTACACTGCGGGTTCGCATCCTTGTTTTAAGCTTAAGTCTAGGGTTATAAATTTAAAGCTTGCACACACCGTTTGGAGCGAACACTAGGGTAGTTGTGAATGTCATCTAGTGGTTGTGAACCTAGAAGCCCTTAAGGCTTGTTGGAGTTTGATGAATTTGTGTATGATGAACATGTTGGACCTTCTAAGCTAGATTGCTTCTTCTTGGTTGTGGTTTTTGTTCATGTGAGGTTATAGGCTGTTGTGAGGTTCTTTCTTATATTGAGAATGTTGTGAGCTTCAAGGATATTAGGATGCGGTCCTAGAATGAAAGTCAAATGATCTTGTGTAGATCATTTGTGTAGAAGTCTAAGATTTCTTTAGTTGAGTGAGATGTTGATGTATATCCTCTTGAGAAGGTTGTGGGATTCTTCGCAAGGGAAGCGAGAGTGTTGTGAGTTGATTTTGGAAACAAGGTAAGTCTCCGGACTTACTTAGCTTGTATTTGTCGTATTAGTTTCGATGTGTGTTTGGTGGTTTTATTTATCGTTTATGTTATAACAACTAAACCACAAATAGGATTACCGACCTTTATATTATTTGGCCCAAGTGTATGATAACGGGCGATGACAACTTGCCTAGCTCTTGCGTAGAGTTAGGAGGTTCTTGGCGACTAGCCTTTGTAGTTAGACGGTCGGATGCATTAGTACCATTCCATGCTGGTAAGTGGGGACCGATGCGAGTTTCGAGAGATTCTCGTGTCACAAAAGAAGTTGAATTAGAACGGGATATGACTTAATAATAAAAACATAATAAACCGGATTTGTGTGATTTGGAGTGTGGTGTGTGTTTATGATAATTTACTTACGTTTGTGCCTTTCACCTTGATTCTAATGCTTCGAATATTAGCTAACGGTTTTATACCGATTGTTGTAGATTGCCTTGTAGGTTAGGAATGCGGTCGAGAGATCCGGAATAGTGGACAACCGGGGTTCCGTACATTTTAGGAGAGGTTTTTTGGTTGGAGTCATGTCTGGAGTTTTGTATCTTGTATCATTGTATGCCGCGTGTACGGCGTTTAGTCTGTGGTGTTGTTTTCGGCTAAAGTCCGTTGTTTGTATTCTTTCGGGTTTCCTTTCATTGCATAAAAATGTATTTTCGTTTTGGCCTTTTATTTGTGCCTTGTTGCAAGATCCGGTGAAATTGTTGTCAATCTAAGAGTCAAGACCCATTGTGAGGTCTCCGCCCGTAGCATCCCGAGTCCCGTGGATTCGGGGTGTTACAAGTTCCGAGGAAGCAATGATGGGCAACAATGAAGCGAATTCGAGACAATGAACTTAAAATGTACGGAGGTTCTTGGCGACTAGCCCGTATGGTTAGACGGTCGGATGCATTAGTACCATTCCATGCTGGTAAGTGTGGACCGAGGCGAGTTTCGGGAGATTCTCGTGTCACAAAAGAAGTTGAATTAGAGCGGGATATGACTTAATAAACCGGATTTGTGTGATTTGGAGTGTTGTGTGTGTTTATGATGATTTACTTATGTTTGTGCCTTTCACCTTGATTCTAATGCTTCGAATATTAGCTAACGGTTTTATACTGATTGTTGTAGATTGCCTTGTAGGTTAGGAATGCGGTCGAGAGATCCGGAAGAGTGGGCAGCCGGGGTTCCATACATTTTAGGAGAGGTTTTGGGTTGGAGTCATGACTAGAGTTTTGTATCTTGTATCATTGTATGCTGCGTGTACAGCGTTTAGTCTATGGTGTTGTTTTCGGCTGAAGTCCGTTGTTTGTATTCTTTCGGGTTTCCTTTCGTTGCATAAAAATGTATATGGGTTTTGGCCTTTTATTTGTGCCTTGTTGCAAGATCGGGTGAAATTGTTGCCAGTCTAAGGGTCAGGACCCATGGTGAGGTTTCCGCCCGTACCAACCCGAGTCCCGTGGATTCGGAGTGTTACAGGTTCCGAGGAAGCAATGATGGGCAACAATTAAGCGAATTCGAGACAAAGAACTTTAAATGTACGGAGGTTCTTGGCGACTAGCCCGTGTGGTTAGACGGTCGGATGCATTAGTACCATTCTATGTTGGTAAGTGGGGACCGAGGCGAGTTTCGGGCGATTCTCGTGTCACAAAAGAAGTTGAATTAGAACGGGATATGACTTAATAACAAAAACATAATAAACCAGATTTGTGTGATTTGCAGTATGGTGTGTATTTATGATGATTTACTTGTGTTTGTGCCTTTCACCTTGATTCTAATGCTTCGAATATTAGCTAACGGTTTTATACCGATTGTTGTAGATTGCCTTGTAGGTTAGGAATGCGGTCGAGAGATCCGGAAGAGTGGACAGCCGGGGTTCGGTACATTTTAGGAGAGGTTTTGGGTTGGAGTCATGTTTGGAGTTTTGTATCTTGTATCATTGTATGCCGCGTGTACGGCATTTAGTATGTGGTGTTGTTTTCGGTTAAAGTCCGTTGTTTGTATTCTTTCGGGTTTCCTTTCATTGCATAAAAATGTATTTTGGTTTTGGCCTTTTATTTGTGCCTTGTTGCAAGATCTGGTGAAATTGTTGTCAGTGTAAGAGTCAGGACCCATTGTGAGGTCTCCGCCCGTAGCATCCCGAGTCCCGCGGATTCGGGGTGTTACAGGTTCTGAGGAAGCAATGATGGGCAACAATGAAGCGAATTCGAGACAATGAACTTAAAATGTACGGAGGTTCTTGGCGACTAGCCCGTGTGGTTAGACGGTCGGATGCATTAGTACCATTCCATGCTGGTAAGTGGGGACCGAGGTGAGTTTCGGGCGATTCTCGTATCACAAAAGAAGTTGAATTAGAACAGGATATGACTTGATAATAAAAACATAATAAACCGGATTTGTGTGATTTGGAGTATGGTGTGTGTTTATGATGATTTACTTGTGTTTGTGCCTTTCACCTTGATTCTAATGCTTCGAATATTAGCTAACGGTTTTATACCAATTGTTGTAGATTGCCTTGTAGGTTAGGAATGCGGTCGAGAGATCCGGAAGAGTGGACAACCGGGGTTCGGTATATTTTAGGAAAGGTTTTGGGTTGGAGTCATGTCTGGAGTTTTGTATCTTGTATCATTTTATGCCACTACAGCGTTTAGTATGTGGTGTTGTTTTCGGCTGAAGTCCGTTGTTTGTATTCTTTCGGGTTTCCTTTCATTGCATAAAAATGTATTTTGGTTTTGGCCTTTTATTTGTGCCTTGTTGCAAGATCCGTGAAATTGTTGTCAGTCTAAGGGTCAAGACCCATTGTGAGGTCTCCGCCCGTAGCATCCCGAGTCTCGCGGATTCGGGGTGTTACAGGTTCTGAGGAAGCAATGATGGGAAACAATGAATTCGAGACAATGAACTTAAAATTCTTCCAAGTGGCGTGTCGATAAACCAAAGATGTGTATCGAGAAGAAGATAAGTATCTTCTAGCAAGGGTAGAAGTGGTATTTCATTAAGATGTAAAAGGTTTCCCTAGGCGCACCTAGGCATGGGAGTCGAGAGGAGAGTTGTGGATAAATCAATCAAAAAAAATTTTAGAGACCCGTAAGTTAAGCTTACGGAGGTACTAGAAGGTGAAGTGTCGATTTTACGAGATCCTAAGCGGGTGATTTCTTCAGACATATGAGAGTTACGAGGAGGATAACTTGGTGAACGTTCACATAGTAGAATTACCATGTGGAGTCAATGGTTTTCCGTCATGGTGGTGGGACTAAGTAACACCAAGAAGGAGGAAGTGTGTATAGATGATGATCTCAAGAAGATGAGAGATGAAACAAGGAGCTTTGATCTAAAAAAACATCATGGAAGAGATGGAAGAGTGCTTAAGCCAATGAGAATGGTAGAGTTACCTTACAAAAGAAGAAGGAAGCATGGAGTGTAGATCGAGCTAGCAAAGTTGAAGTAGAATGCATCGAGAGGGTAGTTTTCATGAGAATGTTAACATGGAAGTATAAAAGAATGGTCATTCGTTGAACTTGGAGAAGGTCAACTATAAGCTAATCGACAAAAGCAGAGAACGCGCTTGTGCGGGTTGTCTATGGATGAATGTGGATGGGAAGAGAAACCCAGGTTGTGGGATCATAAAAGAACGGTAACAAGAACTTGGAATATTTTTGGTGGTTTAATGTCGGCAATAAGGAGTTATATCAACAGAAGTGCAAATATTATAATCTAGTAGTATTAATGGGTTCAAGCTTATGACTGTAACCAACCTCCCGGGGAGTGATTGTAATGATCCTACGCGACCTTCTTAGGTCATGGGATTGTATTATGGGGGAATGACACAGATAAGAACTTTTAAAGTTTGATTAGGGAGAAGAAAACCAAAAGAACTAAGTGGAAAGTGAGGCTTCTATTGTTGTTGTGCATAAAGGGGATGCATGATATGTTTGTTCTAATGAAATGGATGGTATACTTTCGCAAGAAAAAGCTTTTAGATGTTTCAGACTCATACGGAAGAACCATGGTGGCTATGGAGTGAAAGGGAGGACCTAGATTAGGACAACATTGCCAGCTTAGAGTTTATGATGTTAGTACCTGGAGATGTAATGAGTTTGATATTTTAGTAGTTTTTGATCGGAAATTTCTTCTAGCATTTTCCACGGCGCATACTGGTACAGTGGTGAAGTTGTTCATGGAATAGAGATAGATGCATAAGTTGACCAACAAGAGTAAGAGAAGACCGAAGTTTTGAAGTTTGATGTCGACAGGAGATGTACAAAAGAGTATATGGAAGATTGAGGTTAGAACCTCTACTGTCAAGTTGACTGTACAAAAGAAAAGTGAAGTATTAATTCCTACACCTACTTGAAGAAAGGATGTCTACACTGAAAGGATATGTAGAATATGAAGAGCTCCTCTCATATGTTGGGATGTCGCGGAAAGTAAAGAAGATAAGGTCAACTGTTTTGAAGCACGATTAAGTCCTACAGATTGGACCCTTATGGTTGGACATAAGTGAGAAACCTTAGAAGATTTTAACAGTCATATCATCAAATAAGGAAAATGGGATTAAGTTAAAAGAATACTTAAATAAGATCACAAGAGTCAAAAGACGCAAGCAAATCTTTCTGATTCAAGAAAAGACGAATATTTGGAAGAAGACAGTCAACATTGTAGCTACAGATGGAACAATATACGTGTTTAAGGGACATCACCACAACAAATCAGGGTAGATCATTAGTATCATGACCACCTGTCAAGTTTTAAGACAAGGTTGTGTCGGTCTTATGTATGGGACGATAGAAGTAAACACGGAACCGAGATATCACGAATTCCTAGTTATTTCTGGAATTCTCACAATCTTTGTGGTGACGTACCAAGACTTCCATTACGTTAGAATGTGGAGGTTGCCACTAAGGTTGAGCTTGAGCACCTCCGATATCCAATGCGCCGTATAGGATGACACCTGTGAAAATACGGCCAGTTGCAAGGACTTGTTGATAAAGGTTCATTAGAACCAATGCTGCCATGAAGAACACCAAACATTATCTTGAACTCTTGATTTTAAGTTCATATTGGAATATATCTTGAACTCTTGATTTGAAGTTCATATTGGAATATATCTTAAACTCTTTATTTGAAGTTGTTATGGAGAACACCAATTTGCAAAAAGAAGAACGATTATCTTTGTTTGTACATCGATTACTGTGAGACGAACAAGATAACAATGAAGAACAAGTATCCCTCACCACGGATAGATGATCTACTCGACCGGTCGCAAGAGTTTGTAGTCTCTTCTAAGAATGATTTAAATTCTGATTGTCACCAATTGAGAAGTCGAGACTGGGATATTGCAAACACGGCATTCCGGACAAACCATGGTCACTACGAGTTGTAGTGATTCCATATGGGCTTACTAATGCCCCGAATAAGAAATTTTGGAGGTGTTGGTCATGACCGGATTTGTGGAGAGATTCTCCAAGTAACACCATCTATGGCTAACCTACTCCGGATGACAATAAAGTATTGAGTGAGATAAAAATGGAAAATAGAGATGTTGAGAGTTAAGAGGAGATTCATTGGTGCAACTATTTTGAAATTCTCTCGAGGTATGATGGGTTTGAAGTGTACCAGCGATTCCAAGACAAGGTCTTAATGGAGTACTGAGGAACAATTTAAAAATAATAGCATACGTGACTCGTTTGTAGAAGTAGTGTGAAGTAAAGTACTTCCTTCACTACTTGGAACTCACGACAAGAATTGAGGAAACGTAACATCAAAGTTTGAACCAAAGCCAACAGTGTAAATTGGAAATCCGGTCTTCTTTGATAGAGACAATAAAAGAGAAACATAATGGAAATATTGCATTGAGAAACACCCAAGAAGGAAGTTGAGTTTCCGATATAACGGACCTTTTTGAGATCTTAGCGCGAGTTGGGATAGTGGGTTACCGGTTAGCGTGGCCGCCGAGAGTAGTGGTGTACACCGGTGTTTCAAGTATATCAGCCAAGGGAGTACATGCAAGACTCAAGACGAGTTGTCAGTCATGATGATCTAGTGGTTGAAGAGGAACCGATGAGTCTAACTGGAAGACGGATAATAATATATTTGGTTGAGTTTGCGGTGAGTTAGTATCATCGATAGAATCGACGGGTTAGACCTAGTTCTTCCATTGGTTGAGTTATGTGCATGTCGGATGTAATGTGTAGTTTGTGCCTTGTGTGGGAATGTGCTATATGAACTCATATATCTTGTGTGGTAGTTTGAGTTGATGGTGTGTTTAGATTAGAAGGTTTGAGCCTTCTTAATTTGAGAGTTCATATCTCGGCCTTAAGGGCCAACAAGTTCGGCGTTTAGCAAGTTTCGAGACGAAACTTGTTTTTAGGAGGATCTGATGAAACGCCACATTTATTAAGCACGTATTTTAAATCTATTTTCCCCTACTTTTATCGATGTTTTATTAGCTTATATATTTTTACGGGTATTTTTCACGTTGTAAATTAATTTTTATGAGTTTATATAATTTACATTTATATATCTTCTGATATTTATTTTACGGAAAGCTCGGGAGTTTTCCGACTCAAAAATCCCATTCCGAACTTTTTTTTTGATCGAGTTATTCTATTACTCTTTTTCCTTTTTCTTTTCTTTTTCCTTTTTTCCTTTTCTTTCTATTTCTTCCTGCTTCTTCCTCACGCTTAGTCTGATGGTGTGTCCTTGCTTCTACTCTTGATAGCCTACATCTCCTACCTGTGTGTGTTGTGCCTCTACCCGACTCCTCACCTTACGCCTCTCTGCAACACCTCCCTCAGTCCCTCAGTCCTCCCATAGGACCATAACCACCCTCGCTAATCACTCCCTATGTTCCTCACCTTCATCCACATCTCGAGCACTCCACATTCCCCCCAATCTCAAACTTAGCCGCTCATCCCCTCCCTTGTGTCTTACAGCAAGCATCCACCTCTTTCCGGTAACCGCCCTCTTTGAGCTGTGGGAGAGCTTCCCTCCACTCGTTGTCGCTCAGGAGCCAACGCTGCCTTGCTGCAGCCACCGTCGAAGCCTTGCCAAAACCAACCAAAGCCGCCGTCACTTTGCCTTGCCTTTGCCGCCTTCGCCTCACCGGGAATCTTCACCATTGGATCCCCCTTGCTTTAGCTTTATAACACATGTGCATCCCTCGGCGTCGGAAAAGCCCTTGCAAGCTTCAGCTGCCACGGCCGCCGCCCTTGTGCAATTGCCTACACGCTGCCATGGATGGGGTTAAGAAACCCTTTTATATAATTAAATCGGCCCCTTATTTTTGGTCAAATTATAGAAAAGTAACCTACATTATATTTACACTATCTGGTCCATATTTTAAGGAATTTCAGATCTGACTATGTTGGTTTAATTACATAAGTTGGCCTAGAATTTTATTTGCAAAATATAAACCAAGTTTCAGAAATTGTATAATTTGCCCCGGAAAATGTGTTAGCGGTTTTTAACATTGAATTTTACTTACAAGGATATTCTTATATTTTTATATACTATCGATTATGGCCTTGTTGAATTAATTTTGGATTATGACCCTAAAGATTTTAATTGTGGTTTATGACCAAATTCCTATGTTCGTATAATTTGCCCGGAAAATGAACTGCGGGTTTTTAACGTTGGCTTTTGAAAACGAGTTTTACCTCAGATTAATATATCGTATATATTACGATCAAATTTAGTGGATAAGCTAAATTTTTTTTTTTTGTGTAAGGTTCGGAAGCGCCCCGATAAAAGCCATCGAATCCAAACTCGACATCCGTAGATCGTCTTCCGACTTCGACCTCATGTGAGTACCTTCTTCCTCGATCTAGTTATGTTTAGTAGTATCATGCTAGGTTGGATCTAGCATAACTTCGAGTGAATGCCAAGTAGTGGCCATGATGTAACACCCCGAATCCGCGGGACTCGGAGTGCCACATTGGGTTAGGATCTCACAATGGATCCTGACCCTAGCCTGACAACAAGTTCACTGGACCTTACAACATGGCACTGACAGATATGAAAACAAATACATAAAACTGTCTAAAGTTGTACATCCTAAATGGTAAGACCACATAGCCGAGTACAAACATCACACCTCACGCAGGAGGTAACAAAAGACCAACCTCACACAGGAGGGAAAAGATAAACAAACCCAAAAACCCACAACAACCTATGTACGAGACGTCCTCGGCCTGCCACCCTGCTAGATCACCCACCAGCATGCCTATCCTGTAGGGCATCTACAACATGGTAATAACCATTAGCTATCCATACACATATATAGAGTAATGCATAAGCACAATCACACATAGGGAAAGATAAACATATCATCATGCTTTCACTCATTTACCCATTTATTCATCTCAATATAATGGTCATTCACTCAAATCGTATAGATATAGTATATATGAAACTAGGTGACACGAGGACCGATACATCCTCGCCTCTGAGCCTGCTAGCCAGCCGTACTAGTATCGGTCACACAATCTGTGTACCCTATGGGAGTGGATTGCGCCCTTCCTGTAAACCGGTATGGCCCGACATCAAAGAACTCCTAGAATCCACGGCAGGATGAAAGGGAAAGGTTATCACAGCCACACAGTGGGGCAATCAATAAAACATAGGTCGGTAAATACGACATCACATGCTATCATAGCAAACATATAAGACACACACCACTCATGCAAACATCCAATATAAGGATGGCAGCTAAGTAAGTCCTACGGACTTACCTCAACCTCGTATAAAGCTCAACCACAACTGGATCACCTCAACACTGGAGGGACAACACAGCCTATAGACAAGGCATAAAGAGATGTCACATCTCTTATCAAACAAAGGGTCACACCTAGACCCAAAGGGATCCATAGGGATCATATATATCCTATAACCTCGAATAACATGCTAAACCTAAAAGCCACATCAGGGCATAAATCCAACTCATGATATCATCACCAACTAAAATCCCATAATTACCAGAATAATATAACGAGCATAATGGAAATTCCAATTATCCATTTTAACCAACTCAAGGTCAATTTATACTAACCCGCAATACGGAAAACGAATAAATTCATAACTTATTCGTTACTAACCCGATATACGAACCGGAAGAAGATACGGACTCCTGGCGATATGGGGAGTAAGAGCACGGTATGAAACCTTACATTTGATGACTTGCGATGGCCCGTCGGCGCTCCGATAGCGGTAAACGGAAGCTTTACCAAAAAGCTAACAAACGGAAAATAGATTTGTACCACGATATAGAGGACAAGATAAGGGACTCGTTGGTACAAGCGGATTTGAAAATGGATCGAAAGTGAAAGGTGACTGAGAGATTGAAGTTGAGTCGTACGGTGGCTCTCGCTTCTCTTTGTAACTTCAATTTGTAAATGTAAAGTAAGGATGAAGGTATAAGGCAGCCGCCTTCTTATCATCATATATAAATATATATTTATATAATATAAGATGAAAGGTGAGGATAAGCAAGCTTAGCCGCCTTCATATTTATATATATATATATATATATATATATATATATATATAGATCCATTTAATTGAAACGTAGTTATAATTTCCGGTTTCTAAATTTTACCAAATTGGAATATAAAATCCAAAATATTATCAGGATAATTAATTCATAACTATCTCGTAAAATGGGCATTCCTAAGCCACATTTCCTAACCGCTAAGAATCGGAATAACGACTCTTTTATCCGTTTCATCTTTTTATATTATTTCACATCTAAGACATATCCGATGTCCCGATCATTTCTCTCAACTGCAACTTTATTTATTGGAGCTCTCAAATACTCCAAATAACAACGGTTGTTACATCATCTCCCCCTAAAAACAAGTTTCGTCCCGAAACTTGAACAACCCAAATCCTCTCGGACCCATATGCTAAGGTATAACACTCACTCTATCGGAGGTATCACATCTCCGCTCAAAAAGGTCTCAACCTATTAAAATCTATAACCTCAAACATCAACATGGAGGAATCATCCACTCTAGAAAGCAGGGCCATAACGCTACCCGAGGTAGAGAGGAATCATATCTCTCGCTATATGACATCACAGGGCATAGAGGAAGCACATCTCTAGCCAACCATAAATATATACATCATATGGAGGAATCACATTTCCACTGAACTATGTCCATCAAAGTAGCATGGAGGAACGAACCATCTCCAGCTGAATCCTAATCACACTCACATAGCATGGAGGAAAGAACCATCTCCAGCTATAAACATACATCATAATAGCACAACAAGATCTAACAAGATCATAAAGCATAACATAGCTAGCATGGAATAAGCACATCAAGGCATGTAAGCACATCAAGGCATGTAAGCACATAAACACATAATCACATACTCACCAAGATAGTACTAAGATCTACTCATCGACCCTAGGTGCATCTATCTCAGCATAAAACTCTGGATAGTTCCTCTGGATACTATCCTCAGTCTCCCATGTAGCCTCCTCAGGTCCACATCTCGACCACTGTATCCTCATCATAGGAATATCCTTTGAACGCAGGCGTCTCACACCTCGCTCTAGGACTGCAATAGGATGCTCAGCAAAGGTGTGGTCTGGCTCCACCACCAAATCATCATAACTCACAATGTGCCGCGGATCTAGTATGTACTCTCTCAGCTGAGACACATGGAACACAGGGTGAACACCCTCTAATCTCGGAGGCAATGCTAATTTGTAGGCTGCTCTTCCAACTCTGTCCAGAATCTCAAAAGGACCGACATATCAGGGGCTTAACTTCCCCTTTATGCCAAAACGTCTAACGCCACGCGTCGGGGATACTCTCAACCAGACATGAGCTCCTACTCTGAACTCTAGAGGCCGATGCCTCTTGTCTACATATGACTTCTGGCGACTCTGTGCAGCCAGCATCCTCTCTCTAATCAGTGCTACCCGAGCCATATCATCATGAATCTGCTCTGGCGCTATCCCGCTGACACTGCTAGGCTCATCCCAGCATAAAGGTGTACGGCACCTACGTCCATACAGTGCCTCATAGGGAGCCATCCCAATAGATGCATGCCAGCTGTTGTTGTATGAGAACTCAACAAGTGGAAGGTAATCAGACCATCCCTGTCCCCAATCCAACACACAAGCTCGCAACATATCCTCCAAAGTCTGAATGGTCCTCTCTGACTGTCCGTCAGTCTGGGGGTGAAACGCAATCGTGAAATGTAGACTCGTCCCCAAAGCAGTTTGAATTTGCTGCCAAAACCTCGAAGTGAATCGTCCATCTCGATCAGAGACGATCATCCTCGGTACACCATGGAGTCTCACTATCTGTCTAGTGTACTCCTCAGTCAATCTACTCACCGGCCATATCTCTCTGATAGGGATGAAACGTGCCGTCCTTGTCAGCCTATCAACAATAACACAAATGGCATCAAAACTCCTACTGGGTCTCAAACTAGTCACGAAATCCATGGAGACGTCCTCCCACTTCCACTGCGGTACTGGTAGTGGATGGAGCTCACCTCCAGGTCTGCAATGCTCTATCTTGACCTGCTGACAGGTCGAACACTGAGCCACAAATCTGGCTACATCGGGCTTCATCCCTCCCCACCAATATGAACGTCTCACATCATGGTACATCTTACTTGTACGTGGATGTACAGAGTAAGGTGTACTATGAGCCTCTTGTAAGATCCTTTGTCTCAACTCTGCATCAGCAGGAACACAAATGCGATCATGTCGCCTCATCACTCCATTAGCTCCAATGGAAAACTATGGTGCATCTCCACGAGACATCCTCTCTCTAATCCTCATTAAGGTCGGGCAGGTCCCCTGCTTTTGTTGGATCTCATCCAACAGACCAGGTAAAACCTCTAAGGCATACAACTGGGCATCCTCATGAGGAAACTGGATGTCCATCTCTAGCCAAGCTAGATCCCTCTGAAGTTGAGGTTGTACAGTCAATCTCGCAATCGCCTTCTCTCGAGGCATCTTCCTTCTCAAGGCGTCAGCAACCACGTTCGCCTTTCCAAGATGATACAAAATCTCAAGGTCAAAGTCCTTGATCAACTCAAGCCATCGACGCTGGCGGTTGTTCAACTCCCGCTGCGTGAAAATATACTTCAGACTCTTATGGTCTGTGAAGATCTGACATGTAGCACCATACAAGTAATGTCTCCAGATCTTCAAAGCATGTACTACCGCTGCTAACTCCAAATCATGAGTCGGGTAGTTCTCCTCATACGTCTTCAACTGTCGAGACGCATATGCAATCACTCTACCTCTCTGCATCAACACACATCTCAAGCCTACTTGGATGCATCACTGTAGACCACAAAATCATCAGATCCCTCTGGCTGTGCTAGGACAGGAGCAGAAGTCAAACGCCTCTTCAACTTCTCAAAGCTCTGAGCACACTGGTTGGTCCATGCAAACCGGGTAGTCTTCTTCAGAAGACTCGTCAGTGGACGGGCAATCACAGAAAAACCCTCCACAAAGCGTCTATAGTAACCGGCTAAGCCAAGAAAGCTACACACTTCCTTGACGTTCGTCGGTGTCGTCCATGCAGCAACAGAATCGATCTTCGCCGGGTCAACCATAACCCCATCGGCGGAGACGATGTGCCCAAGGAAAGCAACCTCAGACATCCAAAACTCGCACTTAGAGAGCTTAGCATACAGCTCTCTATCCCTCAAAATATGCAAAACCGTCCTCAGATGACCGGTATGCTCCTCTCTACTACGAGAGTACACTAAAATATCATCAATGAAGACCACCACAAACTGATCAAAGAAGTCAATGAATATGCTGTTCATCAACTCCATAAAGACTGCTGGGGCATTCGTCAGCCCGAATGGCATCACTACAAACTCGTAGTGTCCATAGCGGGTACGAAATGCCATCCTGTGTACGTCTTGCTCTCTCACCCTCAACTGGTGATATCCTGAGCGCAAATCAATCTGGGAGAAAATTGTAGCTCCCTGAAGCTGATCAAGTAGATCGTCAATACGAGGCAATGGATACTTGTTCTTCACGGTCACCTTGTTCTACTCTTTGTAATCTATGCATAACCTCAAAGATCCGTCCTTCTTCCGCATGAAGAGGACAGGTGCACCCCGTGGTGAAACACTAGGGCGTATGAAACCCTTCTCAGCCAACTCCTCGATTTGCTTCTTCAGCTCCAACATCTCGATAGGTGCCATACGGTATGGGGCCTTCGAGATGGGTCGCGTGCCAGGCTCTAACTTTATGCTGAAGTCCACACTCCGCTGAGGCGGCAAACTCGACGGCTCAGCAAACACACCTGTAAACTCGCAGACTACTGGAATATCCTCCAGAGCTGGACTCTCTCTATCTTTCATGGCGTAACACCAGAAGGCATCACATCCCTGAGCAATCAACCTAGCAGCCCGTACGGCACTAATAACCGAACCTGTCTTCCCAAGGTCCCAACCCCAAAAGACCTCAATCTGACCAACCTCGGTAGAGACTGTAACAGTCCGTCTACCAACATCCAAAACTGCATGGTGTCTACGCATCCAGTCCATACCTAATATGACTTCTTCATGCATCAATGGCATGACTAAGAAGTCAACAAGTAAAACACGAGTCCCTAAACGAAGGGGACAACTACGTATCTCACGGGTACCTTTGACCCGACTACCATCAGGTAACCCTATAGTAAAGGGTATCCCCTCTATGGTAGCTAAACTCAGACGCTCAACACAAGTATTAGAAATAAAGGAATGCGTAGCACCAGTATCAAATAAAACTCTAACAGGTAAACCATGAAGTAAAATGGTACATGTAGCAGCCTGTGCAGGTGGATCCTCTGCACTCCTCAACTCAAAAGCTCGCCCTCGGGCTCCTCTGGCATCACTGGTGCCAACATCTCTACCTCTACCTCTACTCGGTCCTGGAGCAGAACCCTGAGTAGATGGACGCTCTGGGACCCTCTATTGTCCCTGTATCTGCTGCTGAGGTGTCCTCTGACCACCTCCTACTACACTGGTAGGGGAAGAACCCTGCTGGGATGCTAATCCTCCCTGCCTACAAAAGGCAGCTCGATGTCCCTGTCGGCCACAGGTAAAACAAGTCACAACTGGTCTGGGACAAGCTGGCTTCAGATGGCCAGGGTCTCCACGGTTGTAACACTGACGTCCCTTGTTTGCAGTCTGTGCAGATTAGGGGTAACTCTGACGTCTCTGGTCTCGTCTAGAACCAGAAGCTCCTCCAACTCCACTAGTCTGCCTAGTGCGCTGCCTCTTCTCAGACCGTCCAGTCTGAGAAGCCCTCCTCTGACTAGCTCGCTCCCTCTCATAAGCAGAAGCCCGGTCCTGATAGTCAGCAAGGGACTCGCAATGGAATCCCGCCATATATGAACGTGTGCTCTCCCTCAGACGATAGGAGAACAAGTACACATGCTGGTCCTCAGATGGTGCAGCTGGACCCAGCAAAGCTAACTCAGTCTAGAAGCGACGGATGGCGTCAGTAATAGGCACATCCTCAAAGCCGGCCTCCACAAAATCCTGCAGCTTCTCCCTCCTCAATGAGGCAGGGCAAAACTGCTCTCTAATCATGCGTCTCATGTGGTCATAACTGGTAACTCTAGTCCGGACAGTCCTCCACCACTGGTGTGCGAGGTCACGGAATAGAGACTGAACTAGCTCTATCCGTCTGTCCTCAGGACATCTAATAGACTCCAAGGCTGAGTCTACATGCCCAATCCACACCTCAGTCTCTAACCCTATTTCTCCTGAGAAGTATGACACTCCCTGCTGGTGAAATGCCTTCAACCAGGCATCTGGTTGAGGCCCTCTGGTCTCCACTGGGGCTTGAACTGGATCCACCACACGTGCAGGTGCAGTTGGCACCCGGGTCGCTCCGTGGGATCTCTCAGAAGATCCCTCAGGTACTGATAAATCTGGGGCTCGCCTGCCAGCCCTAATATCCTCCTCAAAACGTCGGAGGTACTCTTTGAACTCCAGTCCTCCCATGGAGACACCGTCAGCGTCATCAAACTGAGCTCGATGAGAATGATGTCTCACAGATACACTGCTCCTCGTCTCTAGGACGACGCTCTCTGCAACCTCCTCATGTATCTCCTCCACCACTGGTGGGTCAGCAGCGGGAACTGGTCCCTCACCTACCACACCCGGAGGACGGGGTGGCCTACCTCTACCTCTGCGTACAGCGGCAGGAGCTCTAGTCCGAGCCATCTGCGGGGTATGCACACCTAACTTATAAGGCTCTATATAGGCCATAGGTATAGATATATATATACTCAACACAACACATACATAATCCATCATACATATATACATATCATATCTATACTGTAGAGATCCATAGCAGGAGTGGCGACTTCTCGTACATCGAACCCAAAACCACATTTAAAACCAAAACCTTTTGAAAAAGTCAGACCCCCGTCGGGTTCTGTTTATTTTACCTATCAGACCTCATTGCAGGTAGCAAGTGCCATTGTTGTCAACTTGGCTCTGATACCAACTCTGTAACACCCCGAATCCGCGGGACTGGGAGTGCCACATTGGGTTAGGATCTCACAATGGATCCTGACCCTAGCTTGACAACAAGTTCACTGGACCTTACAACATGGCACTGACAGATATGAAAACAAATACATAAAACTGTATAAAATTGTACATCCTAAAAGGTAAGACCACATAGTCGAGTACAAACATCACACCTCACGCAGGAGGTAACAAAAGACCAACCTCACACAGGAGGGAAAAGATAAACAAACCCACAACAACCTATGTACGAGACGTCCTCGGCCTGCCACCCTGCTAGATCACCCACCAGCATGCCTATCCTGTAGGGCATCTACAACATGGTAATAACCATTAGCTATCCATACACATATATAGAGTAATGCATAAGCACAATCACACATAGCGAAAGATAAACATAGCAGCATGCTTTCACTCATTTACCCATTTATTCATCTCAATATAATGGTCATTCACTCAAATCGTATAGATATAGTATATATGAAACTAGGTGACACGAGGACCGATACATCCTCGCCTCTGAGCCTGCTAGCCAGCCGTACTAGTATCGGTCACACAATCCGTGTACCCTATGGGAGTGGATTGCGCCCTTCCTGTAAACCGGTATGGGCTGACATCAGAGAACCTCCCAGAATCCACGGCAGGATGAAAGGAAAAGGTTATCACAGCCACGCGGTGGGGCAATCAATAAAACATAGGTCGGTAAATACGACATCACATGCTATCATAGCAAACATATAAGACACACACCACTCATGCAAACACCCAATATAAGGATGGCAGCTAAGTAAGTCCTACGGACTTACCTCAACCTCGTATAAAGCTCAACCACAACTGGATCACCTCAACACTGGAGGGACAACACAGCCTATAGACAAGGCATAAAGAGATGTCACATCTCTTATCAAACAAAGGGTCACACCTAGACCCAAAGGGATCCATAGGGATCATATATATCCTATAACCTCGAATAACATGCTAAACCTAAAAGCCACATCAGGGCATAAATCCAACTCATGATATCATCACCAACTAAAATCCCATAATTACCAGAATAATGTAACGAGCATAATGGAAATTCCAATTATCCATTTTAACCAACTCAAGGTCAATTTATACTAACCCGCAATACGGAAAACGAATAAATTCATAACTTATTCGTTACTAACCCGATATACGAACCGGAAGAAGATACGGACTCTTGGCGATACGGGGAGTAAGAGCACGGTATGAAACCTTACATTTGATGACTTGCGATGGCCCGTCGGCGCTCCGATAGCGGTAAACGGAAGCTTTACGAAAAAGTTAACAAACGGAAAATAGATTTGTACCACGATGTAGAGGACAAGATAAGGGACTCGTTGGTACAAGCGGATTTGAAAATGGATCGAAAGTGAAAGGTGACTGAGAGATTGAAGTTGAGTCGTACGGTGGCTCTCGCTTCTCTCTGTAACTTCAATTTGTAAATGTAAAGTAAGGATGAAGGTATAAGGCAGCCGCCTTCTTATCATCATATATAAATATATATTTATATAATATAAGATGAAAGGTGAGGATAAGCAAGCTTAGCCGCCTTCATTTATATATATATATATATATATATATATATATATATATATATATATATATATATATATATATATATCCATTTAATTGAAACGTAGTTATAATTTCCGGTTTTTAAATTTTACCAAATTGGAATATAAAATCCAAAATATTATCAGGATAATTAATTCATAACTGTCTCGTAAAATGGGCATTCCTAAGCCACATTTCCTAACCGCTAAGAATCGGAATAACGACTCTTTTATCCGTTTCATCTTTTTATATTATTTCATATCTTAGACATATCCGATGTCCCGATCATTTCTCTCAACTGCAACTTTATTTATTGGAGCTCTCAAATACTCCAAATAACAACGGTTGTTACACATGAACCTTAGGTGAGTTTTGAGGATTTACGATCGTTTTAATGCTTAAGGTGTTGTTATCTTGTGAGGATTGTAAGGCGTTGAGTGTTTGGTTGATCTTGTGAGTATCTGAGGCTTGAGATTATAGTTATATGATTGTTGAGATTATGGAGTCTAGGATGAGAGTATCCTAGCTTGTGTTATGATGGTTATGACCTTGTGAGATCGTGAGGACTAGGAGTTTGTTGTCCTAGCATGGTTATGGTTTTTGATATCATGAGATCATGGGGATTAGAAGTCTAAGGACTTCTAGCATATGACAGAGTCGTTGATCGTGTGTCTTTTGACAAGCGTTACGTGTCTTCCTGCGGGATGTTGAGATAGGGATATAGCGGGATTATCTTTGGGGACGAGGTAAGTCTCCGGACTTACTTAGCTCGTATTCTCCATAGTAGTTTCGATGCATGTTTGGTGGTGTGTGTTTATTGCTTATGTGCGCGTTTATTGTTTATGTGCGTATTTATTGTTTATGTTATAACAACTAAACAGGTAATAGGAAAACCGACTATATATGTTGATATTTGTCCCAAGTGTATGATAACGTGCGGTGACCGCTTGTCTAGTCCAACATGAAGCGATTGGGAGGTGTCTTGCGACCAGTCCAGCGGGTGATGCTGATTCGCATCAAGTACAAACCCGTCTAGTGAAAGGGGACAAGGGCGAGTGATTCTCGTGTCAGACTATAAGTGGAATAGTAAAGGATATGGCCTAATAATAACAAAAAGATAATAAACCGGACTTGCGTATTTAGTCATGTTGTGTGTTATGATACCTTATGTGTGTGTGTGTCAATACCATGATTCTAATGCTTTGAATGCTAGCTAATAGTTTTATATTGGTATTGTTGTAGTTGCCTTGCATGTTAGGGACGCGGCCGAGAGATCCGAAAGAGTGGGCAGCCGGGGTCCGTACATTGTAGTATGGATTTGGGAGTTGAGTCATGTGTTTTATATATGGTATATTGTTATGTATTGATGTTTGGGTCTTAGAATTGTAAACTCGGCTGGAGTTGGTTGTTGTTTATTTCCGGGGATCATAACATTTGCATTAAAATGTTTTTCGGTTTTCGCCTTTATTTGTGTCTTGTTGTAAGAACCGGTGAAATTGTTGTCAGACTAAGGGTCGGGACCCATTCTAAGGTCTCCGCCCGTAGCATCCCGGGTCCCGCGGATTTGGGGTGTTACATTTTGCTCGCGAGAACATAACATCCATTTCATTAGAACGAACCTACTATTTATTCTCTTTATATATTCCCTTCTACATACAACAACAATGGAAGCACCATCTTACGCTCGATCCACTAGCTCCCCTTACCATGATCAAACCTTAAAAGCTGTAACCCGTGGCGTTCCTCCAATTGCCAATCCCATGACCTAAGAAGGTCACGTAAGATCGTTATAATCTTCTCCTTGGTGGTCTTGTTATAAGTACTTGCTTGAACTCTCTCCACATTATTTGATTTAAGACAAATGCGCTTCCGTTGGTGTAATTCCTTACTATTGACATTGATCCACCGCGAATAATCCAAGATCTTGTTGGCAATCATCTATGTTCCCATAGTCTTGCTTATTCTTCCCATCTACACACATCAATAGACAATACACACCTATGTGTTCTAAATTGTCACCGATTAACTTGTATCTGACCTTCTCCGAAGTTAATGACTTACCACTTTACTACACTTTCCATGTTACCATTCTTATGAAGGCTACCCTCCTCGGGGTACTCTACCTTAATCTCCGTTAGTTCATTCTTCCATGCTTCCTTCTTCTTTCATAAGATAACTACATCTTCTTTGCCTTGTTGTTTTGTATAACTCCCTTTTATAGGCTTAAACATTTTTCCATGATGTCCTTCAAGTGCACCTTCTCAAATATTCTAGCCTCAGATAGTGTCCATTCACGTTTCTCTTGGTTGGTATCTTAAGTCTTTCCATGACAAAAGCTTCTTGTTGCGTCTCTCATCTTCTCGGGATCAACATCTACTCACACTTCTCTTTTTGGCGTTTCTTAGCCTTATCATTATAACGGAAACCTGTCAACTCCACCAAGAAAATTCTACCACATGCCATTCTTCTCATAACTCTCGTAAGTCTGAATAAGTCACCCGCTTAGAATCTCGTACGATCAGCACTTCACCTTCTGGTCCCTCTATAAGCTTGGCTTACGTGTCTCTTTAATCTTTCGTAATTGGTCCGACCACACTTCTCATATTGACTCTCTAACTTAGGAGCGCCTAAAGGAAACTTACAGCTTAATGAAAATGCCACTTTTATCCCCGAGCGAGATTGTACTCTTCTCTACTTGATTCGCGTCTTCAGTTTATCGGCACGAAACTTGGAAAAATCTTAAGTTTGTTGTCTCTAGTTTCTTCATTAATGCTCCATCATTGTTTCCTCAAAACCACTATCATGTCTTCATGTCGCCTCCTTACTTGTATAGTTTCCATCTCAGTTTCGCTTAAATTGACTCAAAGTTTGCTTCTATTTGTTCGTTCTTGCCTTTAATGTTCTCTTTAGTCTTCACATGGTTTCTTTGGCATCCCCCAAAGAATTCCGATGAATCGCCAAGGGATTCGCCAGAACGTGATGCTCCACTCGGTGCTTGAGCATACCCACCTTCGTATGTACACTATCTTAAGCCAAACGGCGGCGGCCAAGGTACGATGATAGCTTTATATTATCTTAACTATAATGTCCCCTATTACTAATATGATACTAGCATACCATATGTATAGGTATAAATAACTATATATATAAGTCCTATGTTCGTACTTCTATAAGCACATCAAGTCCAGAAAACAACTATAGTCATACAAGGTCCAAAAGACATAGCTATAGTCCATATACATAACTATAATCCAACAACTAAGCTGTCGAGATCCGCAGAAGGAGTGGTGGTCTCGTACATTCTATCCCAAACCGACTATGCTCGTGATTTGAAAACGAAATTCATTTAAAAAAACTCAGAACCCTTGTGGGTTCTGATTATTTGTCTATTCGGCCTTTTGAAGATTGCGAGTACCATTATTGTCAACCTAGGGCTCTAATATTATATTGTAACACCCCGAATCCGTGGGACTCGGGATGCTACGGGCGGAGACCTCACAATGGGTCCCCACCCTTATCTTGACAACAGATTCACCGGATCTTGCAACAAGGCACAAATAAAGGCCAAAACCGAAATACATTTTATGCAATGTTATGATACCCAAAAACTTACAGAAAGAAAGACTTCAGTTGTCAACAATATACAAATAATACAACAACACAAGGACATAAATCCCAACTCGTTCTATGATGTACGGGAACCCGGTTGCCCACTCCTCTGGATCACTCGGCAACATCTTTAACTTGCAAGGCATCTACAAGCGGTATGAAACTGTTAGCTCACATTCTGGGCATTAGATATATAGTAAAGACACATGCACAAGCAAGCAAACATAAACACACATCATGCTCAAACACACAAGGCGGTTATTATCTTCTTTTAAGTCATTCAATTACTAGTTCCATTCGTTAAGATTGTGACACGAGAAATCTTATGACTCTCACCCCTGTCCCCGTGTAACCAATAGGAATGGTATGGCGCCTTTCCCGTATACCATGTGGAGTGGTGAAGTAGCCCGCCCGTATACCGTGTATGGCTTGGTCGCAAAGAACCTCTCAGTCTCCCTCATGAGCTAGGCAGTGATGTCACCGCCCGATAATAATATAAAAATGGGCCAACAATATATCCAAGTCATCCTAATCCGTTTTCATGATTATAACTAAAACTATTGTACACACCACCGTCACACATCCAACTAATACATAAAAGCGAGCTAAGTAAGTCCGGGGACTTACCTCATCTCAATGCTAAACCGACAATACCGTTATCACTTCCCGTAGGAAGATACTCAACACCTGATCACAACAAGGTATGTAATCAGCATCTATCTCTCATGCTAGAAGTCCTAAGACTTCTAGCCCAAAGGACCTCTACAAGGTCATATAACTCCCATGCTAGGACAACACGTTCCTAGTCTCGATGATCTCAACTATAGCACGCTATGCTAGGATACTCACGTCCAAGTCGACAACCTCAACAATCATACAACCTCAACTTGTAGATTCTCACAAGTTAAACATACAACTGAAAGCCATAAACAACCTCACAAAATAACATCAACACCTCGAGCCTTAAAACATTTCACAATTTTCAAACACTCACCTAAGGTCCAAAGCCACTACTTGGCATTTGCTCTAAGTTATGTTATATCCAGCCAAGCATGACACTACATTAAACATAACTAGATCGAAGAAGAAGGTACTCACACGAGGTCAAAGGCAGAAAACGATCTCGGATGTCAAGAATGGATTCGTTGTCCTTTACCGAGGTGCTCCCGGACCTAAAACCAAAGCTAAGCAAATTTAGCTTATACGCTAAATTTGACAAAAGATCTAACTTATTTAAGTCTTAAGGTAAAGCTTGTTTTCCAAAACCAAGGTTAAAAACCGCAAATACATTTCCGGGGGCAAAAATATACGAACATAGGAACTTGGTCATAAACAACAATTAAACCAACAGGGACATAAAAGATAATTTGCAAAAATTTGGGTCATAAACTAAAATATAAATATGGGTCATTTCATGTGAATACACTAAAATAGTGGAGGCTGACTAGGCGTCTTCAGACATAGTTTCCGGCAGTGCTAGCACGGTTCCAGCATCGGCGATGGGCTCCCCCGATGAACTACAGAATAGTCTAGACAGTGGTGGTGGCGACGACGGTGGAGGAAGGCGTCTACGGTGGCCATCTCCGCCTGAAGTAGGGACCTCGGAAGGGTCTTTGGCGATGCAACCTTCTGGTGGTGATTGGGTTACTTGAGTTGGGCTTCCAGGGCATCTTAGTTGGTCTCCCTTGGGTTTGAGGGGCCTCCTCGACAGCTTACTTCAGTAGCTACCCTTTGTGTCGACGGTGTCCTACTGGTGGCTCCGGTAGGTAGTGTTGAATGTGCGAAGAAAGGAGGGTTGTCCAGTATGTTCGGTCTACATCCCATCGGGAAATTTCGGACACACAAGACCATGGATCACTAGTGACAGCGAGGAAGGGTGTTGCCCAAGAGAAAACTATGAAATGGACAGAATGAGTGAAGGTGTGGTGCTGCGTGGTAGAGAAGAGAGAGAAGGGTTTAGGTGAGTTACGGGAGAGGGAGCACAACGGTCAAGGTAGGTGTAGGTGAGGGAAAGAGCGAGGGGTCGAGGGGGTCTACAAGGGTGTAGGGCTACAGGGTCAGAGGTTGGGTAGTCTGGGCGGTTGTGGCGGGACTGGGCAATGAGGAGGCAGCTAGGGCCGCCTAGGGTTGCTGATTGTCACACAAAAAAAAAAGGAAGGGAAGGCTGGGAAGGGAAAAGAGCCAGAACGAGGCCGGCAAGGCTCGAACCAAAGACCTCCGGGTTTGATACGGAAGGGAGAAAAAAATTAAATAAAAAGAGAAAGGAATAAATAAAATAAATAAGATAAATTAGGAAGTTGAAAATTAACATAACTCGTTAAAATACCGGAACGGAATTTGTCGGATTTGAAAAATATTCCGAATTTTTCCGTGAAAACTACATGCAAAATCACACATATATATACAATAAAAATATATGAGTTATGAAAATATCAAAAATGCGCAAATAAAGGGGTGTTTCATGGGACTTGTAGGGATGTAGGATGGTTGAGAAAGATAGAGTGAGAATTAAATAATGGTTGAATAGGGAGCCACATATTCTTAATTTTACCTCTTCTTAGCTGGGTAAAAGAAGGGATACATTCTTTACCCAAGAAGCAATGAAGTTGTTTAACTACGAGAGAGAAGCATGAGATAAGCCACCTTTTTTAAGGGTTTTGCCTTTTGCTTAAAATTTTTATCTTTTTTGCAAATTCTTGTGAGATGCACTTACATAGAACACTAGTTTACTGAGGGTAGAGTAGACTACTCAAAATCACATATTTCTGCAAGTATACGGTCCTTGCCAATGTAAGTACATGATGTTAGGAATAAGGTTGAATCCCAATAGAGCTCTATATATTTTGAAGGTATCAAATTCAAAAGCAAGGTCTAAGTGTGTAAGTACATGATTTTCCTTACTAGAATCTGGAGTGCTGGAGTTGTTTAATAGTGATAACAGTTGAGCCATTTGATCTTGAGAGAGAGTAGTGGAAGCTACCTTGTGAACAACTAGATAACCATGAACCTTCCAACAAAGAGCAAGAACATGACCAACAATTTTACAATGCTCACAAAAGGATATACCTGGCACCGCAACTATAGGATAATCATGAAGTTTCCAACACTTGCCTATGGTGTGATTTTTGGTCTTGCAATGATCATAAAAATGAAGTTATGGTGTTGGAAGAGTTTGGTGATGAATGTCCTTTTGCAGAACGTCTATTGTGTTGAGATTGATTGCCTGGATATTGAGAGTATAGAGCATATTGCGTGTCAAGTTCTTTCCAGATTTGTGTAGCGGAATTTTAGTAGAGCATTGATTCAACGATGTCCTTCTCCACCGAATGAAGTAACCACGATATGAGCATGTTGTTGCACTTATCCCATTTTGCAATGAGCTTGGGATCAGAGGAAGGTCGTTTATCACTCTCCGGTCACAAATCCGAACTTGTTCTTGGCAAGAAAAGACACTTCAAGAATCTTTTCCAACGATTGTAGTTGGAGTCGTTGAGCAACGTTGTTGATAGCTTGAGCGAAGGCGGATCGGAGTGGTGGGGATACATCTGATTAAGAGGATCGCCATTGGAGATGTTACTTGAAGAATTCCCATTGATGTTTTAACGAGAATATTCCCCAATCTCTAGGTTTTCGGTGTTTCGAGGATCCATTCTCAATTTTATACCATGTTACAAGTTTTAACAATGGACCTCACAATGCAATGGATGTATGGAAACGAGAGATGAAGCAAAGAGAGAATACTTTGAAACAAAAAATTGTTATTTCACATGGCTTCTCTTTATTCTTTTATACATTCGGTTGGATATGAATGATGATGTGTCAAAAGGTGTTACAATTGTGTGGATCGAATTATATTCTATCATATGTCGTGTAACTCATCAAATGTTCTTGACATCATATACATGGGTTATACTTTAATTTATTATAGTGGTGATTATTTTTTATTAAGACTGCTTTCCATTATATATTTTCACAAAACAATCATTGATTTCTTTTGTTCTTTTAATATTTACAAAAAAAAATTCTAAAATAGATTGCACTCTCTCTTCTCTTTCCTTTTCTCCCATTTCACTTAGAATAATTAATTGTTCGCAATTTTCAACTCAGACTTAACTCTTGTGAATTCGACACTCGAAATACTACAATTGACCACGTCATCCTTGCGGGTATGTTTTGTAGCTATCACGGTGGCGCATCATATCCAATGCTAGAAGTTTTTCTAGTTAAATAAATTGTATATTTGGTAAATAGTTTGATAGGTTGTATAACACTTATTACTTTTTAAAGTTCACAATTTTTTCAATTGAAAATTGATAGTTAATATTATTTTCTGTCATTACTCTGTAATTTTTATTATCATATTTATGATTACAATGTTTCTTAGTGTTAGTATATTATACAATACAATAATACAATTTGTATTGATCAATTTACAAAAATATGTATGGGTTAACTTGGTTGTAGTACGGGAAAGATAAAGTTGTTATGCTGGATTAAAAACGTTTTTTTGAAAACATTAAATGTCGATAATTAAAAACATTTATACATTTTCACACTGCCTTTAAATTTGATAAAAACGAAAATAATTTGTACATGTTTCGAGTGGAGAAAATTATTGGAATTGATAGCTTGAAAGAAAAGTGAAAATGTGTGATCTCGTATACTACAACTAACAAAATGTGAAGTCCATCATGTATTAGTATGAAATAATAGATTTAATATTGAACATAAGGATGTAAAATGTCTCATACAGACCCAAACACATTATAGAATACTGAGTATGAAAGTGTTTACAATTGACAATGAACCTTTATTTATTTATTTATTTATGTTGGTACAAGTTCTTGTTAATTGATACATTTTTTAAACTCGCCAAGAGCCAACAAAGGAAAAATATTCCGAAATGCCCCATAGTTGAGAGAACATGACTTGAAAAATGAACAACTTATTTCCTGTCAATCATCAAATATAATATGAATTAGATATTAAAACGAGTATTTTTTTATTGTCGATTTCGAAAGTGTAACCATTAATTTTTATTAAAAAGGATAATGCTTCTTTATAGATAATTTAAAACTTGTTATATACCTGCTGGGGAAAGTCACCGTCCTCTTGTTGTGAGTTGATCAATAACATGACACCCTTTTTCACAGCTGTTGAATCAATGGCAGCCTAATAGTAGGTGACAAAATTTCGTAAGATAATTATCTAAAAAAATATTTAAATTCCTTAATTATAGTTTTGAAGGTATTAAATTCAAACCTGTCCTGCCTTAATAAGGGCTAACAATGCCCATGAAGTTTGAACTAAGTTGGATCGATCCCCTTCTATATTGGTGTATACCTACATTAGCATATGACCATTTTGGAATAGTATCAAAGTGGTAAATTATGTTTAAGTATATTGAAACACATAAAACGAATTACCTCATGTTTACAAGAGAGGTAACTCTCGCCCCATCCACCATCAGGTAATTGCTTGGACAGTAAAAACTGACAAGCCTTACGTAGAGCATAACTATTGGCGTAACTCATACCACATGTTGTCAGAGCATCCACGGCAAACCATATACCGTAGGTAAAACATATGCCCCAATGACCGCTCCTGCAGGCATGTCACATTTTTCATATAATTTTCCTATGTTTTAAGTAAGAGTGAGAAAAACGGCGAACGTAAGAACAAACGTACCATGAACCATCTAGGTTTTGCATGTCAAGAATGTATTCACGTGCTTTCTCCATGCAAATGTCTATTTCTTGACTACGATATGTTGGGTGTAACTTTGTGAACAAAGCAAGACCTTGAATTGCTGATGATGTACACTCAATGTGCCTTTCAATTCAAAAAATTGGTAATTACTAGAATAAAGTATTCTCCCGTAAAGTCATTGAATAGTATGTGATATAGGAAACTTACTCTCTTTCAATCAAAACATCTCCCACAAATTCTACTGGATTGAATTTCTACAAAACATGCATCTTCATATCAATTAATTTAAATAAAGTCATAAATAACATCCACATAATCCCTTAAAAAAAAACCTTACTTGAAGCCAACTATATGCCCTCCGGGGCTCCCAAGCTGTGAACCCGCCATTTTTGCTCTATAACAAAAGCGAACAATCGTAGAAGTTACATTAATTTCCCTTTCTATGTTGAATTTGCTAAAGAGCAAACTATAAAAAAAAATATAGTTAGACCTTAATTACTCTTCAACTTGTGTTACTTGTTTATTTGTCACTAAATCTCCAAAGATTTAATCTTTGTATCACTTTTTTTTGCTTTTGTTTACACAATTAATTAGACCTTACTCTTGAACTTGCTACCTTCAAACTATAAAAAATTCTCTTAGGATTTGACCTGGGTGAGAATATCTTATACCTGCATTGACAATGATTGTATACTTACGGAAATATGTGATAGTTGAAGTGTCAGTCTACTTTACATCATATACCCATATGAAATATAAATCTTTGCAATATCAAAACAAATTACCTGAAATGTAAGGATAAGATCTACAGCGTCGTAGAGTCGTTCAATCTCAAATTTGTCACCGACTAGTTCTTCTGTCATTTGTGAGCACATCAAAGCAACCTATGAAGGCCTAAACTTTTATCAAGGAAATCAATACAACCTATATAGTACAAACAATACTAAGTAAGTGTATACCTTGAGTCCCTCCGCTGTACAATCGGACACTTGCCATCCGTGGTCTTGGATGGAGAAGCACCATGAGCCTTTACTTATATGTCGGTACATTTGCTTGAAATTTCCCGATGGGTTCTCCTTAACCTTGTATAGTTAAATGTGTGATATCAAAGCCGTAATATGTATATAGGTATAAGATGACATACAAATTTTTTTTACAGTCAAAAGTAAAAGTTTCGAATAACCATTGCATCTAAACAACTCAATAGTGGAGACTCCATTGTGTGCTCCATTCACAATGCACGATCGTGCACTTTCGATAGGTGCAGATATGGCAATCTCATCCGTATCTGATGGATATCTAAAAACCCGCCCCGAAAAAACAGTTAAAACCCTTTAACATGTGGATGAAACTCGGTTGGCGGACATAATAGGTGATGAGACATGAGGGATATGGGTGAACATCTCGAGATCCTCCACCCGTACACATCACCCGCACTCATCACCCATTCTAATATAGGAATTTTTATATTTTAATGATATAAGATTTCATGGATAGAGTTTTTTTTATTATAAATAATACTAATACTTAAATAAATAAATGTTTACGTCAAAATTTCATGAACTAGAGTTCATAACTTTTCTGTTATTTATTTGTCTTTATAACCTCGTCGTCACTACAAGTTCCCGTATTTCATGAAATTTAAGCATAAATTGGGGGGTGTTACGGGCACGTTCAAGATTTCGTTAATGTCTGACGGTTACAGAATCCGTGACCGTATATATATATATATAATTTTTATTTTTTTTTCTGACTTCACGGTTACGGAACCCGTAATCGTGATGGTGTCAGGATTTTTTTTCGAGTTAGAATTCATGTAGAAAATTATCACGGATCCGGATCTCGTAATCATGACGGTTACGGGTTCCGTAACCATAACCTTTTGGTTACGGTTACGGGATCCGTAACCGTGACCTTATGACGGTTACGAGATCCGTAAACGTCGTGGCTTTATTAAAACTTGACCAGTGCATTTACGACTTCCAATTGTTTTTTACCATATAAAAATATTTTTACTAAAGAAGACGAGTCAAATAGAATGTGTTATGATAATTTTTATTATGTTGTTGTGTTGTTGGATGCCTTTACTACTCATTTCCTATAGATAATTCCTTTACCATACAAATCTCAAGTTTATCACAAAATTGTTATTTCCATGGTGATTTCAATACCCAATTTCACATCACCAATAAGTCATTTAAATGTGATAATTGTGGTGAATTCCACAACAATGTTTCGATAACCTTTTTTTTATTGAAACCGGTACCTAATTTCGCTTCTCATTTCCACATACCTCTTTTCAAAATGGCAAGGTTGAACAAGACATTCACATTCTAATTATTTATGTGCGAATATTACTTTCCATGCCCATGTTCTCATCAAATATTGGTCTTATGCGGTGTAAGTTGTTAGAGTCATCGCATTTCACATCTACTTTGATATGTTTTGCATTCATATAGTATAGCAAGCTTTCATATTGTTTATTATGATGTCAACTTCAATTTATTTGTACTTTAGGTATTTCAGACCATTTTTGGTGCATTTTTTTTCGAAATACGAGGGTTCGATTTTCTTTGAGGTCAGGAGCTGCATTGGACCATCATACATGATTGATATCAAGAAATCAAGTAGCACGCCGTACCTTTGGACACCTTGAAGAGGTCTGAGACTTGGTGATTTGAGCATACATTAATGGGGGTGGAACGGCCATGACACGGTCTTGAAACGGGATGGCCACGGGCAACTTACCCGTGTCATGTTCATTTCACCCTGTATCTTGACCGTGACTCCTCACTTCCCTAGATCCAGCATGAGATGACCTGGTCACAGGAAATTTGCCCGTGCCTTGACTGTGTCGCCACATTCTTATTTCCTAGATAAGATCCCGCGATCTTATATTTTGTTGGGCCCTTTCCTTATCTTTTAGGATCCAATTTGTATCCTATTTATTCCTAGTTTTTTAGATGTGAGGGAGATTGTTCGTGCTTGTTTCTACAAACAACCCTAGTTAGACAACAGTTTTTCATTTTTACTCGGTTTTGCCAAGAATACTTTTGCCGGTCAATTCATCGAGGTTTGCTTTTGGATTATTATTTATGGATTCAGTTTTATATATTACTTATTCTTTTGTTTCCTATTCCTTGTCTGACTAGTTTTCTTATCATCTAAGGATTGGATGGACCATATGATGCATTGATTTATAATTATTGTATATCAACTGTTTCACGAAAATCAACTGGGAATTGTTTTGCCATATTGACCGTATTTATACCCTTTCGTTAGCATATGTTGAGAAACAATGTTTTCTTTGGGAAGAGAAATATATCAGCTTTCTACGAGAACGTGTTGGTTCTACAAGACCTTCTAAGATAAACTTAGTTTGCGGAGTAGCAGTATATCTTTACCTCGAGGAATGTTGATTGTCATAGTTTAACCGGTTTTTGTTACCTTTTTGATTTTTCTACAAGAGTGTGGTTTTTTGGGTCTTCTTCATGTTTGTTATATTCTTGTCATCTCTCACTTGCGCTCTAGCTGATGAATAGACCGCGAGTGAGAGATGACAAGATTGTTATAGTTTAACCAGTTTTTGAAACCTTTTTGGCTTTTCTAGTCGATTAATTGTCTCATTTCGACATCTATTATTCTTACCCTTTATCCCTTTTGCTTGGGCTGGACTTCTGGCCCGTCTAGTTGGACGTGTTGGTCTTTTACGTATATCTTATCTTATTAGAAGATAATATATTAGTAGATCTAGGATTTTAGATTAAACTTTGACCCTATAAATAAGGTTTTCCAACCATTAGGTTAGATATCTTCTTGTTCTGCATTTTTACGAGTTTCTGCCGCTACTTACTATAGATGGTTGCTCGACCAAAACTTGGTTGTCGCTCGACTCGATCTTTTTTCCGTTCATTTATAAAACATATGAGGTTTGTTCAGGTATGTCTAGCTAATTGTCATCTTTTATAGGGTTATGGAGAGTCCGACTACTTTAATTTACGGTACTGAATTGATTTTATGTAATGGAACAGTTGATATACAATAATTCTATTTTTCGCACCAACGTGACAACGTCATCGGAAAGTTGAGAATAAAGTTTTCTGTAATACCCGGAAATTTAGTTTTATTCTTTTAGTCAACACGAGAAGTTATCATTTTATGCGATATTCTACCCTCATAAAAAACTGTTACTTGTGCAAGGATAGTATTAGTTTATCCATTTGACAAGCTCTTGACAAGGCCATGGGGCCAGTTTTGACAAACTTTTGACAAGCCTTGACAAGGCCATCCGGGCCTTGTGACTAAGCCATTTGACAAGACCATCCGGTCTTCTGACATGACCATGGACAAGGCCCTTCCGGGCTGCCGACGAAGCTACAAACCTTAGCCCAAGAGATGCCCTTTTGCTACTTCACCCCTCCTAGTCCAGCAGTGAAGTGTCAGCTCAACCTGGAAGAAGCCAGCCATGCTTCACCTCCACACGTGCAGTGTGATCCGAATTCTCTCTACCCAAGCTTAATCGGCCGATACCTTGCCTTCCCCGTATGATTTCCTTTCCTTTGTGAGCAGATCCTTACCATAACTGTTCCGTGCACTCCCCTCATTCTCACATCCATGTTCATCCCTCCAAATCATCCTAACATAACCCTTTCCCCTCCACAAATTGTTAGGCTAATTCATATTTTCAAATATAAATATTGTGATAATGGATTATTCCGGAAGAAGGAGGATCATTCCGGAAGAAGACGAAATATTCCGCAAGATGGTGGAACCTTCTGGAATGAAGTAGAATATTCCGGAACGTGGAGGAACCTTCCAGAAGGAGACGGATCACCCCGGAAGATGATGGAGACATCTAGAACTCGATGGAACCATGTAGACTATATTAGAAATCTAGGGAGAGTTCTAGACTTGTATAAGATTGAGTGAGAAGAGTCCGGAATAATCTAGGAAAATCGAGATCCGGAACCTTCTCTTAGAGGAGGTGACAATTGCTATAAATAGGAGAGACCACCCCTCATTTGTGTAACTCCATCCAGAAGAGAGTAATAAAAGGCTTCTAAAGAGAGCTTGTAAGTGAGGTTTTGTTCGAGTGTGAGTGCGCAACAAAATACCCGTTTATAAATACTCGGAGTGAGTCGGGAACGCGGAGTTTTCCCCAACAACTGGTATCAGAGCCGAGGTTACGGTGGTGGTGTTCGGGTAAACTTTGTTGCTTGAAGAATCTCGTGTTGGCGCGATGGCGGCCGAGGCGATGAGGGCGTTCGAGATTCCACTCTTTGATGGGAAGGTCAACTTCACTTTGTGGCAGAGTACGATTCAAGACCTATTGGTACAGCAGGGTCTTGACCAAGCTCTAGAGGAGGAGAAGCCTGGATCGATGAGCGAGGAGAAGTGGAGAAGCATCCAGAGGAAGGCGGTAAGTACAATTCGGTTGGCGTTGGCTCCCGAGATTAAGTATGGTGTGTTGAAGGAGGCCACACCGAAGGTGTTGTTGGAGAAGCTCGAGAGCATCTATTCGTCGAAGTCGTTGACCAACCGTTTGTGCTTGAAGATGGAGATTTACTCGCTCAAGATGGAGGAAGGAGGTAATCTTCATGACCACATTAACTCGTTTAATCAACTAGTATGTCAATTGTTGAATGCTGATGACAAGATTGGAGAAGAGGAGCAAGCGTTGTTGTTGCTAGCATCATTGCCGAAGTCCTACAAGTCTTTGGTGCAGACGTTACTTGTAGGAAGGAAGTCTCTCACTCTAGATGAGGTGACCACTGCTTTGCGGGAGAGTGAGAGGATGATGAAGAATGATGCTACCGACAAGGGAGAAGATCGCATACTAGTTGCAAGGGAGCGAGAACGAGGGAGGAGTCAGTGGAGGAGGCATGATGACCCGAGGCAGAGATCAAGCTCGCGACGAGATTTGAGGGAGGTCGAGTGCTTCTACTGCGGGGAGAAGGGTCACATGCAAGCCCAGTGTCCTCGGATGAGGGGAGGACTTAAAGAAGTTGAGAGAGATGTCGCCGGGAAAGAAGAGAGAGGACTCCCGTACAAATGTGGTCAGTGAAGTTGGTGAAGTTGATTATGGTGATGTTTACTTGGCGACGGGTGAGGAGACCGCCAAGTCAGAGTGGGTGATGGACAGTGCCGCCTCAATGCATGTATGTAGAGACCAAGCATTATTTGACACCTTGAAGATTGGTGGAGAGTTTGGTCACTTCAACTCGGTGAGTGGTGAAAAGTTGAAGGTAGAAGGTACCGGAAGCGTGAGGATGAGGCTTCATAACGGTACAAGTCATACTCTACACAATGTGAGGTATGTGCCATCGGCGAACGTGAATGTCATCTCGTTGGGTGCGATGACAATGGAGGGGTGCAAGTTCGTCGGCACAAGGAGATGGTGCAAGGTGATCAAGGGGAGACGCTTGGTGATGCGAGGCCGGAAGGATGAGAAGAATATTTGCTTCTTAGATGGAAAAGCGGTGCGAAAAGGATGTAGTGGCACCGGAACTAAGAAGCAAACGAAGGTGAGATTTTCGGATGTTGTGGAGATATTTGGAAATATGAATTAAGGGAGGAATTGTTAGGCTAATTCATATTTTCAAATATAAATATTGTGATAATGGATTATTCCGGAAGAAGGAGGATCATTCCGGAAGAAGACGAAATATTCCGCAAGATGGTGGAACCTTCTGGAATGAAGTAGAATATTCCAGAACGTGGAGGAACCTTCCAGAAGGAGACGGATCACCCCGGAAGATGATGGAGACATCTAGAACTCGATGGAACCATGTAGACTATATTAGAAATCTAGGGAGAGTTCTAGACTTGTATAAGATTGAGTGAGAAGAGTCCGGAATAATCTAGGAAAATCGAGATCCGGAACCTTCTCTTAGAGGAGGTGACAATTGCTATAAATAGGAGAGACCACCCCTCATTTGTGTAACTCCATCCAGAAGAGAGTAATAAAAGGCTTCTAAAGAGAGCTTGTAAGTGAGGTTTTGTTCGAGTGTGAGTGCGCAACAAAATACCCGTTTATAAATACTCGGAGTGAGTCGGGAACGCGGAGTTTTCCCCAACACAAATCCATTCTTGCCTTGCAGTCTCACTAGTTGTGTGCCAACGTCGTCGGGTAAGAAACACCTTTGCCTTCCTCCTAGTTGATCTTAATCCCGTAAAGTCTTATCATCTTATACACTCACAAATCGAAGGCAACTTGCACATCACCACCAAGAACGATCTCTTTCAGCTGCTGTCGACGTCGACCGGAAACTTCTCCACCCCCAGGTCTGCACCGTCGTTGCTGGCGGCAAGGTGGTTGGGTATGCCTCCTTGTAACCTTCGATATATGCTAAGGATGAGGAAAGTCTTTTATTTCCTATAGCTTCTATTTACGCACTACAGGACTCAAATGCAGGACGTGTGAGAAAGCTACATTACATATCTAAGGCTGGTGAGATTCGAACGCTAGATCCTTTGCAAATCTTAGTTATTTCGATTCTCGGAAACTACTTAACCAGTCCTCTTTGAGCCTATGTTTTGTTGCCTTTAAACATAGCTCACCGTTCAATTTTTTATATACTGTAGATGAATATGCATAGTTTGTTGTATCAAAAGTTGGGGTAAATCCAACGGTCGGATCTAGAGTTACAATGTCTCCAAGTATAGTAGTTGGACAGTTTTTACAACAGTGGATATTTGGCAAAGTATGGGAGATTATGTGCTTGGAAGTCAACTTGGGATTTTTGTGTAGGATTGATTATTGATCCATTTTAGGTTTTCTTTATTCTAATCATGAGAGTGATTTGCATAGAAGGTTATGATAATTTATTTGGAAATTTTGGATTTTAGTATGATTGTCTTAAGTTGGGTCAAAGTGAGATCTTTCTTTAAGTTTTCCATGAAAGCTAAAAGTTGGAAAAATCTTCCAACTTAGTTAGCTCTTTCTTTGAGTGTTAGGTTATGGTTTGGGCTTCCAAGAGATAGTAGGGATATTTCTAGGATTTTGAGACCTAGGGGTACAATTGTTTTTTTACCCTTATGAGTGTATTTTGGTAAATTCCGATAAGATGACCTTTAGTATCCTTGGAGTTGGAAACTTTTATCAGGTGGGACATATTTCTGATCAACTTTCCTTTTATACCAGGAGGTTGACTTCGTTGAGTTCTTTCCTTGTGGATCGAGTTTAATTTTGATATATTGAGAATTGTAACTCGATTCAGGTAAGTCCCTTGGGGTTACTTAGTTGTTTTCATATATGAGTTGATCGTATGAGTTGATCATCTGCGCTCCTCTTGCGAGAGTCTAGGAGTTTCCCCGCGACAAGGCCAGACGTGGTAGACGGGGAGGGTACTTATCCACTCCATATGGTAACGGGTCGGTGCGTCAAACCATTCCAGCTGGATAAAGGGTGAGAGTCTTAGACTTCTCCTATCACAACCTTACAAACGGTTTTGAGGTGAATCACTTATATAGAAGATAATAACCGGATTTGTGTGTCATCATGTTCTTTGTTTATATTCCTACTTTATGTGTATTTGTGCTTATATGTTCTTCTTATATATGATCAGTTAGCTAACGGTTTATCCGTGTTGTAGATGTTTTGTAGGTATAGACAGTTGTAGAAAGGTCCGGAGCGGATGGTAAGCCGGATCCACGTACTCATTAGATAGGGACAAGGGAGAATTTCTTTTGCATGCACGTTGTTAATATATTTATGTATTGTGAGGTTGTATTTTATAGTACATTCATACAAATAAATGTAATGGTTTTCATAATATTTATTTAGATTTATGCCTTGTTATAAGATCATATTAAAGTTGTTGTTAAATGAAGGTCGAAACTCATTGTGAGGTCCTAACCAGTATTTCTCCCCGAGTTCTGAGAATTTGAGGTGTTTTTCATGACCAATGTTATCCCCTGACTAAGTTTTGGGCATCACATCCACAAAGACTACTACGTGTATATTTCTTTCTCATAAAAAAATATGCAAAGGAGATTGTACTACATGCAAAGATGTCTAACCGCGGCACTTTAGCACCTGTTACAAACCAGGCTCTTTATGGTAGTCTCAGTGGTCCCTATAGTATTGCACCAAGAAATTAGTTATATCGCTCCTCAAGTATGCCTCTTTGTGCACGATTATGGGAAGGCCCACTTTCCCATTGTCAAACTCAGCATTCGATACATTTAAAGAACTCTTCCCATTACATACGATCTCGGCCTCCTCTTATCACTTGCTTCGTTCGTTGACTACGTTAGGTGTTAGGATATTATGTAATGTTCCCACATCGATATTAACGGAATAACGAGTCTAGTATATAAGGTCGGTGAGTTACTCCTTTTATGGTCAATTGGTTTTAGAATGAAACTCGATTGGGCTTTATGTGCTGGACTCGGGTCCAATGCTCATATACGCTCGGACGTGCGATGGACCCCGCGTCATATTTGACCCAACAACTTGTCTAGTATATTCTACTGTTGAAGCCGAATATGGTAGAGTGGCCAATGTTGTGGCTCATGACTCTGGAACCTTGTCCTTGGGCTTAGTATAACTCGCTCATAATCCGATCCATTATCAGCGGACAAAGCAAAGCATATATGCAGAGATCGTTCCTCACGTGATTCGTAAGTGAGACTTTGGTCGAGGGATATGACATATAATAATATATTGTATAGTAGGGTAGTATTTTATGCATTTATTATGACCTAATGGTCTTTACGTAATTACTGAATATTATACTTCTTATGTATGTATCTGCTAATAAGGGGAGCAAAATCCCAAGGAGAATAATCAAATCTAACAAGAATTATAGGATCTTACTTGTGATGCTTTGAGAAACTGGTGTGCTTTACGAAGAGTGTCACGGTATTCTTGCATGAGATTACTCGATAGTATTGCTTGGATGCCAAATGATGCGTCCCATGTTTGACTCCCAAAGCTCTGTAACGTTTCTCAGTTAATAATTTTGTATTGGATTTATTAACTAATATAAAACCCGTTTATTATATATGATAATAATATGACCTGTATTTTCATGCCATCTTCTGCTACCCAAAAATAATCAGGAACTCTAGCAAGATGGAACTTATTGTATTCCTCAGAATTTGGATCATCAATCCAACATGCAAGCAAGAACAACATCTGCAATGGAGTTTAGGAGCATATATATTTGCGTGAATATAAATAATCTCCCTTTTCAACACAAAAATATGATGTCCAAGTTTTTCAAAAATACAGTTCAATATAAAAGCCGTTTATTATAGAAATATATAGTACCTTTTCAACACATCCGATAGTAAAGTATCTGGTGTTAATACTTTCATAGTGCATATGCTCCATGACAACTTTCATGGCCTTCTCCCTTAGTTTTGAGAAAGGCCACAACTTTATAATTGGCTCTCCAACATTGTAAACAAAATCCCAAACTGCATCTAAGATCGCCGAATGTGGGTGATAAAGATCCTCCTGAAAACCAATTTCAAATCTTAATAATAAATATATACTTTATATTTATATATATTACTTTCGAGTTAATTTAGAAAGGTGTGAAGCCCTCTATTGTCATTGGTGGTGGTGGTGGTGGCGGCGGTGCTTGATAATATTGGAGAAACAAGAATGGCCGAGCAAAACTTGATAGATTACTGAAAAATAGGACTCCACCCTAACAAATAATCCTAACTGCTTTGACTTATTAAAAGATGGTCGACTACTTAATTAATAAAACATAAAGACTAAAAAGGACAGTGTTGTGATAACCAACATATCCTCCCCTAAACTCAACCTCTTTAGGTTCAAGTTTAAACTTGCATCGATGTGTTTACCTCAAATCCTAAGAAGTACTTCATCCGACCCAAATCACTCATCTCAAACGTAGCTTGCATTGATGACTTGAAGTTTTCAGCCAAACTCTTATTGTTGCTCACGTGGTCAATTATATATAAATTGATCAGCAGCAAATTAGTACTTTACTTCTGAACAAAGAGAGTGTTTTCATAAGGACAGCTTTAAAAACCGGAATCGAGAAAGTACTTTTTGGTTTTGTTGAACTAAGCTCTTGGGGCTTGCATTAAGCCGTACGAGGCCTTTTTCAGCTTATACCCCTTTTTCTTTTCCCCTTCAATGGTTGAACAACATACACTTCTGTTGTGAGATCACCATGAAGAAATGCACTTTTGACATCAAGCTGGTATATAGGTCAATCATGAGCAGTTGCAAAGGCTAGAAGTGTTTTGATTATATCCCATCTTGCTTACAGGTGCGAACACTTCGTTGTAGTCGATCCCATATTGTTGAGCATACCCCTTCAGGACCAATCTCGCCATGTATTTTTCAACCTCTCTACTCTCATTGAGATTAGTTTGTACATCTACTTCACCCCTATTGTTGTAATTCCGGATGGTAAATTTGTATGCTCCCATGTATCATTCCTCCTAATTGCTTGCATCTCAAGATTCATCGCTTCCCTCCTTTTCTTCTCTTTTACAACAATGTCAAATATAGATGGATCAATATTATCCAATTGTAACGGATACTCATCACCTTATTTAGTTACAACGTCTCCCATCTTATAGGTGTCATGTCAGTCGGGCCTATTTCCGACCTTCCCCCTTGATAAAGGACTAGAATGTTGTACTTCCTCCCTTTCATATGAGTTTTGAGTGTTATCAGAAGACATTTCTACTATTGAACTCTGATAAGATTTTGCATTGTTGACGGCTGGATGATTTACCAGTGGATTAACTTCTTAACTCTCTTCTTCCGAATCAGCTAATTCAAGGTCACACCATCCAATAGCAGCTTTGTCACTTCAGTTGTCTCAACTGACTCCCAAGGACACCCTTTAATTTCGTCAAAAATGACATCCCGACTTATAATCACTTTCTTCGTCACCGGATTATATTGTCTATAAGCTTTAGATTCAGTTGATACTCCAAGAAAAACACGCTTAGAAATTTTATCATCCAGTTTTTTTTCTCCTTTGATCGATATGTGGGCATAACAAACACAACCAAAAACTTTGAAATGATCCACGTTTGGAGATGAACCATTCCAAAGCGCTTGCGGTGTCTTGTTGTTGATGGACGTGGGGCTCCTATTCAACACATGTGTAGCCCGTGCTACAACTTCATGCCAAAATCAGTTTGGAACTCCGGTATATGACAACATAGACCTCACCATAATAAGGATAGTTCGGTTTTTCCTCTCCACTACCCCATTCTGTTGGGGAGTAAAAGTAGTTGTAAGTTTCCTCTTAATACCACTTTCCTCACAAAATTTATTGAATTCAGCCGACATAAATTGTCCTCCTCTGTCTGTTTGTAAACAAGCAAGAACTCTTGTGTCCTTTTAAACTGAAATCTTATACTTCTTAAACACGGTGAAGGCTTCTGACTTAGTTTCAAGGAAATATATCCCCAAAATTTTTGGCTGAAATCATCATATAACATGATCAAGTACCTTTTTTTGCTGTTTGAGGATTGTGATGGGCCCACATAGTTCTGAATGAACCAACTGAAGTTTGGTTGAGGCCTTCAAGAGACTGTTCCTTGTTTACAACCTCCTATATTGTTTTCCTAATAGACAGGTGGCACACACCTTCTCCTTTTAGTGCAAGAAGTACTTTCACCAAGTCATCTTTTTGGGGTTTCATTATCCATTGATAATGGAGATGGCCAAATTGTTGGTGCCATAAATCCATATCATCTTTCTCACCTCCAGAAGTGTTGAAACACTTAGCATCTAGCTGATTCATAGTCTTCACAAAGAAATTAAAGCATGTACAACAAACATTCGATTTTCCTTCATTGGAGTTTGAAGCAGAAAACCCTTATCATTGTGGAATACTTTTCACATTCCATGCTTAATGATGAAGGTTAAACTCCTTTCTTGCATTTGGCCAAGGATGAACAAATTCCTTTGCAAACTAGGAACATAGAAAACGTCTTCTACAATCAAATTCATATCTCCGATCAGAATTCTGATGTTCCCTTTGCCCAACACCTTCATTTCATTTTGTTTCCAAGCTTGACATTGCAAGCAAAGGAGTGATCAAGAGTTGACAACTAGTCCTTGTTGCCGCTCATGTGGTTCCTACTATCTCCGTCAACAATTTCTGATGCAGCCATCATTCCAAATTTTATCATCAGATCAAGCAAAGCCATCAGCAACATCTCCTCTTGATCCTTGACTTAACCATAGTTGGCATGTTGTTGAACCCACTCAGGACACTCATTCCTGAAATGGCCAAATTTATGACAATGAAAACACTCTATATTATATTTGCTCCGGGAACGGCCACAACCTCTTCCATGGCGTGAATAGCTTCCTCTTCCTCGTCCCCTGCCTCAGTTTGAATCAAACGGAACCTTCAAAGACTGATCAGCAGACTCAGATTATCTCCTTCTAAAATTTTGCTCATGGACAAGAAGGGAGCTTTGGAGTTGATCAACTGTCAGAGTATCGATGCCTTTTGATTCCTCTATGGAACATACAACATAGTTGAATTTCTCCGGCAACGTTCTCAAGATTTTTTTCAACTATTTTCACATCAGTAATAATCTCTCCACAATTCCTCGCAACATTGGAGACAACCATAACCCGACCAAAGTAGTCGTTAATGGACTCGTCTTCCTTCATCTCAAGAATTTCAAAATCCCTGGGAAGAGTTTGAAGTTGTGCTCTCTTGACTCTAGTTGTGCCATGAAACTTGTTTTTCACTGAGTCCCATAGTTCTTTCGTTGTCGTCTCTTGGAAATAGTCTTTAGAATCGTCTTATCAATTCTAGAGAACAAATAGTTCTTAGCTTTGAAATTTTTCAAACGCAACTCCTCCAATATCTTTGATTGCTCAGCAGAAATCGCCACACCCCGCTAGTTCTCTGAATCCATCATTAACAATGGTCCAATACTCCTTGGATCGTAACAGATTTTCCATCAGGAGACTCCAATGGCTGCAATCACCATCGTATTTAGGAATACATGCGTTTGTAAAACTTGTGTGTCCCATACTCACAACTCTCGTGTTCTCTCATAACTGTATCACTTACAACCTTGGTTTAAGGTGTAAATCTAAAGTATGAAAATTATTTGTGTATGTTACTGGCATAGTGTACGAGGACACTGAATACATACAATGTTATATATCAAGGGACGGGGGAGTAAATACAAATCAAAATATGCATTTATTACGTCGTGTCTTGTAGGATACAAATTAGGATGGAGATTTGTTGGTATAATTTGAATATGTATTAATTACGTCTTGTTTTATAGAATTCAAGTCAAAGTAGAGATTTGTTGGGATGTCTTAAATCTTAATCATAGTTTAAATTTAAGTGCATACCTTTGCACAAGCATTCCGAGCAAGGTTCCAATCGATATTATTGTAAGACTGCACATAGATTTCTCGTCGGAGTTGTTGAACTAGTGAAGTGATCTCTCCCACAAATCTCTTCCCATATATGTATGACATGGGGATATAAACCATTCGACAATAGCTTGTCATTTTGCCTACATCAACACCACTTAATCAAAATTTTAGCAACATCTTGCGTACCAAAACAACCCGTCTCATACTAATTAAAATGTTAATTATAAGATAACCCACCCGTATAAAAAGCATTCAAATAAGTATGATTACCCGGGTGGATGGGAGAAAATCCAGGAAGCAAAGAAAATTCGGGTGGAATAGGGTTGCAACCATTCCACTCATAGACTCCAAGTACCTGAAAATGATCAAAATTAGAAAAAAAGTGATAAGATATTAATATTTGTATTTGAATTACGAGATTAATTACCGCTAGCCAGAACTTCCCCAATAAAGTAACTCCGATTGCACCGCCATGATCGAGGATCCAGTTTCGACCTCTTGAAACGGCGTCGTTTGGGCCGTCGTCCGGGCCTTCTCCCAATAGCCTTAAGGCGACGTAATTGAGCGTCGTACAAAACATACTGCTGTCTGCTTCTATATGGAGTCCCCATCCTCCGTCTTCATTCTAACCATTTCATATTTTTGGTTAAAACACAAATTACAGTTTTTATATTTAAAAAATCCATCAAATTAAATTACCTGATGGTTGTAGATGTAGCGCTTCATCTCCTTTTGATGTTGAAGCTGGAGAACAGTATTCAACCCTCCCGTTATATACAATGCCATTACCTGTACATTCATGCAATCACCTCTTACAAACCAAAAATGATTGCTCATATAGTCATATACTTAATTTGGGCAATCTTATTTACAAGCACGCAATATTTTATGAAATGTTTCACTCAAGTTTTAAGTCCCTCTACTTATTTAAAACAGCATATATCGTATCGGTTTGGCTTGCTTTAGTACATAGTTTCAGACATATCGGTTTAATCAAACTAAACCTAATCCATATGGGTTTGGGGAAGTTAAAAAATGCCCTACAATCCTCTTTTCTTCTTTCTTATTTTCTGTGGAGAGTTTGCCTTCTTAGGCAATACCCGTGGGAATCAATTTTTAATGAACTTCCATGGGAAGGATTTTTCGGTCGGTTTCGGTCAAAATCAAAATCACAAAACGGAAACATTAGCTTTGAGGTTCGGAGTATTATAATTTAATATACTCATACGTATACAATGATGTCCAAATGAATGATAAATTAATGTTCAATGATAAGTGTATTAAATACACCTTGCGAGATTTAATTGTGGATGAATTTGTCTCACATCGACAATGTTGGTTTAATGAGACACCACATATATATATATATATATATATATATATATATATATATATATATATATATATATATAAAAGGAATAAATATATTATGATTAACTAAGTCTACGATGTGACGCTCAGTGTTTGCTTAAGGCAAAGCACCCCACTAAAGGTTATATTAATTCTAAAATTTATTTTAGAAATCAAATTGTATTAATCAATTATTAATGTGCAAGTTAACATTATAATGCTTCCACCGGGATGAACTTGCGATCAAATTCCGATTTTTTTAATTTTCCGATTTATTAATTTCATTTTTTTTCACAATAATTTTTTCCCATAAATTATCGTGGTTCGAATTTTTCAATTTATCATATCAAATATTTATTTCAAAAGTTAATTTCGTTATAAATATTTTGAAGTTTTTTTTTATAAAAATAAATTATTTCGGGAAAAATCATTCGAATCAAATTCGAATTTTTATGCGAAAATTTATCTCAAAAATATAATTCCGTTATATAATTTTATCGAACTATTTTATAAAAATATTTTCGAATATTTTTTTATTTTCAGAATTATCGTCTTTTCGGAAAAATATTAATTCGATATTTAATTTGAAATTTTATTTCATTATAACTTTTAAATATTTTATTTTACAAAAAAGAAAACCATATTATTTTTTCAAAAAATTCAATTTTCCAGCAACTAGTTTCGAAAGTGTTATTTCAGAATTCAGGGTTTGCGGAACTTTGAGATTTATAAAATATCTATATGCGTCTTTTACAAACTTTACCCCAATGAATTAAATTTGTATAAACTTACTA